>CM060981.1:111120151-113520151 GCA_030765065.1 Deroplatys truncata
AACTCAGAAACGAACAGTCGGATATTCACCAAACTTGGTATTTAGGTTCAGTATCTTCCAGAGATGCGACACAAAGGTTTTCAAGAAAATCCTCCCATCCCATATTACCCTTTACATGGAAGATTTTTCGAAAATTTAAATTTTCTCAAAAATGGCTAATGATTTTGATTGAAATATCATATGTTTAAGATATTTTCATGACAAATGAAATGTATATCTCGAATTTTCTGGGAATGTCTCCAAACGTATTCTTCATTGTGAACGACTTTTGCATAACTGGTAAACCATAAGAGATAGACAAAATGTTACTACACAAAAATGTAGATCGCGTTAAAATACACAATTTATGTCATAAACATTTTTTTTTGTTGAGTGAACCATTTTCGAGATATTGCTTGTTATTCTCTTAAATTTTCCAATAGTTATACTTTTTCTCAAATGGTAATTCGTTATTCAATTTTGATGTCCTGGACAAGCAAAGAGAATGGAAGACTGCACATAGCAACCAGCTCTTAAAATATTTGACTGTCACTTAAAGCCTACCATATTCCCCTTGCATCTACAAGAAATTTAGCAACAAGATTAACATCTCGATTAGCATGAAGCATATGGAGAATAAGCATTTGTAAAAATGGTTTGTACAAAAGCAGAGAAAGTCATACGAGTGTAATACATCAGATTTTTTTCTTTTCAATAGCGGTTTAAACTTCTTTTTGTACACTAAACGATTATTAGACATTAAATTACTTCAGACATCTTGTGCAGAAACAGGTTTGTTTCGTATTCTTTTCTGAAAGTTGAGTGAAATGTATTTTTATATTACAATATTTTGCAAATCTTGCAAATGCTCAAGGGTAATGTATATCTGGGGAAACAGAGAGGAATTACGCTTTGTGTGCAGTGACATTTCCAACAGTAGAAGCTTCAGAAGATGCGTTCAAAGAATGTCTGTGCACGCTCCATCACTGATCGATTGCATCAGTGCGTCTGATGTTATTAGAGTTCATACAGCGGTTGCAGCAGTCTTTTATGTCTTGAATGCAGCTTAGCATCGAGCAATAAGAATATATGAAACTTGTTTTGTTTACTCTTACCAGTAAAATTAATGCAGCCAATAACTTAGTTATTATCAGTCGTAGCTATAGTGTAATAGTGTTTGGCCCATTGATCGCAAATCTTATAAGTGAATCAATGCTGCATACTATTAGTGTGTATTTCAATGAAAACTCGTAAAACAGTGGCGGCAGGGGAGAGGGGCCAATGTAATCTGCAGAATTATCTGAACAATAAAACTATATTTCCTAAATATCTGTATTTTATTGGTTCTTCAATCGTCCAACTTAAGTGACTCGCTTTCATCCAGCGAATTTGCTTCATCTAGGGGACAAAATCGTTTAGTACGGGCTGAAGCTCACCCCCCCTCTCTCTCTCTCTCTCTCTCTCTCTCTCTGTGGGTAAGGGGTAAGGTTTATCTAATTCATTATCGCCCTTAAAAGCTATGGATGTATTTTCACTCAATCGATAATTTGTTAAACTACCTTTTCTACAGATATTGCTTGTATATATACAGTAGCATTTCTTTTATTTATAAATGGAAAAAATGCTGTGTTACATTCACATTACCTTCTCTACACACTATAGTTCATTTGTATATCGGCTTCTAAAAAGTATTCTTCCAAAGGCTTATTTTTCCATCCCCTTCATGCTAATCGAACAAACCTTACAAAAATAGTTTCATTGTACATCTCTTTGTAGATACAAAAGGAAGAGCGATAATCAAATGTTTAAAAACGGGATAAAACAACTGATATCTCGGAAATGGTTGATGCCTTCAAAAAAGTTATTACAAAATAAGTTGTGTGTTTTGAATTAATCTGCATTTCTGTGCAGACACTTGTCTCCATATCTCTTATAGCTTACCTGCAATGCATCTGTAGACGAAATTCCTTCGGAATTGTAAGCTATGCATTAAAATTCAAGATATACATTTTATTTTCTATGTAAATATCTTGAAGAAATGACATTTCAATCAAAATTGTTAGTTCCAATTTTGGGAATTCAAGAATTAACGAAAAAAATCCATGCAAATGATAATTTAGTGTGGGGAATTGTCAAGGAAATTATGAAAATCAACCTTTGGAAGATTCTGATCATATATACCAAGTTTGGTATTCATTCGTAATTTCTTTTTTTGAGTAATGCTGTACACACACACTCTCACACATGCACACATACTCATTGACACACACACACACCACGAGCGCGCGCGGATCATTTTTAGTATTTTCTTTTTATGTTTTATTCGAGGAGGTATTTCCGATGAAATCTCGGATTGAATTTTTTGGTGGAATGCAATACTTCCCCTACCTACTAGGTAGGCGGTAGAGAAAGTAATACTACAGTTAAGGTTAAACAGATCAGTAAGAAGAAAGTATTTGAAACTTATGATATCACCAACTTTATAAATAGGATTATTGAATACTAAAAGAAAGCTATTCTTCGTTAATACAAGTATTATATACACTCACACTGTTGGATCATACACTAAAGTTTCTTCCTTTCCTTTTTTCCCCTTTTTTCATCCAAACTAGTCCCATTTTGCATTAATGGTGTCGTAAAGTTCATCGTTCCCTGATCTACCATTGTATGATTTATATCATGGGTCCCAGTGCTTAAAATAGTTCATTAGATGACAAAAAACCAATTCCTTATCCTCTTGGCGGTAGCAGGTACATTATCATAGTTAGAGCTACTTTGATCCAACATACATAAACACTAATAACCAACAAACCAAGTAAAGTTACACAACAGTAACTTCACAACAACGACAATGACAATGGCAATATTCTGAACTAACCACCGTGTTGCACATTTTGAGAAGCACAAGCATTGAAAACTATTTTTGTAAGGTTTGTTCGATTAGCATGAAGGGGATGGAAAAATAAGCCTTTGGAAGAATACTTTTTAGAAGCCGATATACAAATGAACTATAGTGTGTAGAGAAGGTAATGTGAATGTGCATGCAAGCTTACTAACTTGCCACGAAAAAACACAATTTCTTGTGACATTTCAACCTGAATAGCTTTAAGGCTGAATATAAAGACTGTGTTGTGTGCATAAGATGTTCCTTTGGACGCAATTTAATTTATAATATCATACCTGGGTACACGAAAAACGGTTAAAACAATATTGGAAGTGAACAAGGTAACTGATCAAACAGCGGTTTGTGTCAAAGAAACCCGCTTTTTATATTTATTTAGTCATTCCATTTACGCTTTAAATAAACTGGTGGTTTGAGGGTTAAAAATGGTTTGGACTACTTAGATTCTTACATTAATAACAATAGTAGGAATGAACAATTAAGGAATACGATAGCATAAATATGTTCTAAAGCACTGTATGATGAATACACTGTAGTCGCAGTTTCCTGGCCCATCGCCCTCTGGCTTGTTGCTCCACCAGCTGGTGCATGTATCTATGGAAAGTCAATAACCATGGTATGGAGAAGAGCGTTTCTTTCCTTCTCACCCGTTTGATATGGCTCGTCGGCCTTTGCATTTGCAGTTTTTGTAACAAATCACCAGATTACCGCAAAATGTCTGATAATGGAAAAGCAAAGCGTGCACTAATCTGCTGATTTCGAGCGGGCTTTCAGCGCTGTACCTCCATTCGAGCGTGGCTGGGCCTTTAGTTCCCAGGGGAACATGGTACTTACCTCCCACTTCACTTAAATATGGCATTTATTTTTCATCACATAATGGTTGGAAACAAACCTGAAGAACGCTATAAATATTAACTGTAGAAGTGTAAAAACAGGAACAATTGTAAAGGCGTATTTATGCAATATCTGTAGTTTAGCCATCCACCATCGGAATTATGTGTATAGAATCCAATGACGTGCATTTACATCCTTTCCCTTCAAATATAGTAAATTATTGGTGGTGGATATGATATTAACCAAAATAAGGCTTTTATAGTTTTGCCATATGCTTTGTGTTTCATATAGCAGTACATAGCAAAATCATTTGTACTTATTGACTTGTTCACAGTAGATACATATATATCAAGCTACTTCTACATCATAGCCTTTTTTTCTTTCTTTCTTTCTTACTTATTTTTGTTTCACTTGGGGTAAGATAATTCACTTGGAACGTAGAAATCTAACCAAAAACACAGCTTGTATCCTTGAAAAGAAAGGCGTTATAGAAAAAGTGTTCTGTGTGTGTGTTTTTAGAGGGAGGGGGAGAGAAGGGGATGAGAGAGAAATAGTATATAAAAGCCCATTTTGTTATTAAAATCTCATACCTTCGTAGGATAACTAGCAAACATTTTCAGTGAATTTCCTCGAGCCCATACATACCTTTAAAGTCTTCGGCTAGATAGACCATGAGGGTCAAGGCCCATACAGGACGGCATAATCTCTTCTCCTTCCATGCAGGACATAACGCGGAGAAGGCGGGGTAGAGAAAGCTGTGGGATTGTACCTCAGAATTTTTCAGTGCAAATAAACGCAAGTGTCCAAAAATCGGTAGTACATTATTCGTATCTTCACGATTCAAGCGCTATGAAATACTGAAACTATTCACATTTTCATCTTCTGGCGCATCTTTCTCACAGAACACATCAATCTCCTCTTAACTTCATTCCTTTTCAAGCTAGAATCAGTTCGTTTTCTTTTGTGAACCTACGTGGTTATCGGCAGGAGCTTCCCAAATGGGTTGATTTGGCAACTGCCAACTGTTTTACTGCCCGTGCACCATTACAAAAAATCCCACGATGACACCATTAGTAGAGTTTGGATCTACCCTCGGCAGTATCGAATTATTTATTGAAAAAAAATTCACATGTTTTGGTTTCTATAAAATCACTCTAGAGCAATATGAATAATAACTGTCTGAGTTTTAAAAGCCTCTTAAATATCAGTGTCATTTCTAAAATCAAATATTCAGCTCTGTTTCTTTGATTAGATTCAATGCTTTCATTTCAGGGTTACGATCTACTTCTGTCTCTGGAGCATGTTCTGGAGCAGCATACTTCTTATTTCTACACCCTCATATTCTGACACTTTGTATAGAAAGCCCGTATCAGTATGACAGTATGCACGACGCCCGTATCCCTTGGCTTACTTGATGTGCTCGTGGGATTTCGCAATGTAGAAGAGCGCATCTTTTTTGTTCTTTTCATACAGTTATAACTTTTAGTTGATTGACTTTTCACATAGCTTTTACTGTTAGTACTTAAGCAAGTTCTTTGGATTTGAAAGTGAAAGCTACAGTCGGTTTCAGTAAGTTATCAATTAGATGTTGATGATTCCTGCAATTATCTTTTTCTGTCTCCTAAGATAAAGACACAAATTTGTAAGCTGAAATATCAGACACTGTTATTTTTAAATGTATCTCTGTCAATTTATGAATTGCTTACTCTGGTAGAATCGTTAAAATATGTAGCCTTACTTTCGATTAAGAACTTTTGTCATATTGGAATGCAACTTAATTTCTTTTAAACGACGATGGAGTTTGCAATTGCTTTCGAGAAATGGATCATCGGATAAGATGGCGATGATGAAGACCATTCTATAATGTTGAACTATAAATACAGGTCAGTTTCAAACAGCATCACAAGCATATAATCGTAAGTAAATATTTAACACATCCTGCAAGTTTTATAGCTAATGATTTAAAAACTTCTTGTTGGCTGTTTCTGACAGTTTCCTCATTACCCCGAGGAAGGACAAAGATACCGAAAGTTTGGTCTACAACCCAGACAACACTTGACTGGTATTCCGTCTGGTATTAACTGGTATTTATACATATTCTGTGTGTAATAAAATTCCAGCAAATAAGTTTCATAAGTAGAGAATATTGAAATACGTTTTAAGCAAAAATCAACATTTTATTTCAAAATTTATAAACCCTCCTATATGATAATTCAAAATGCAAAGAATAGATTTTCTATTTAGCATATTTCTTATTTGTTATCTAAGAGATTTACATATCTGACGTGTTTTTTCTTTAGATCAAAGCTATACTACCATTCTAAACATAGACTTAGTTAGGCTACAAAAGAGTCGGTAAGCCCCCATTTTTGAGCGCTATGTGTGTCTTTGTATGGTTTTGAATTGTTCTAGTGATACTGAACAAAACCCAGGGTAATTTTAAATTAATTAAACTAATTTGAGTGTGGATTATGAAGAAACGACTTAGAAAGCCTTGCCAGATATCGCTGGCTGTGTAAGCTCTCCAAGTTTGTTTGGCGAATGCGCTTCGTAGCTGTCGTCCAGTGGATGAAATGTCATCTGACCTTTCACCAATCTTCCTGACAGGCATCTTCAGAGATATGTTATTGCTGACTGGCACTCTTTGTGTAACCAGCCAGAATTCAATACGTATCTGAAGATGGTGGACGTAGAGACGGAAAAACATGTAGTGACGATTCATATAAAAGCATGGTATTCTAAATGGCCGTGAAATTCTGAGCACGCATTTCGCCACTCAGGTCACCTTGGCTTACTTTCCCTATCGATATGTGACATGCTGTATGACATTTCTGCTATAAAGAGGCTGTCAGAGTTTGCAATGATATATAGTTATTGCCATCGATTCCGAAGAACACATTGCAGAGTGTATATGACAAGATTTCACTATTACCAGCATATTCAACGAGTGTGAAACGATTCCACATTTAATTCTTGTGAACTTTGGTGCTCATTTCACCTCACGCATTCTTTTATATCAGCTATTTCTTCATAATAAGAAACGTCCCTTCATTTATAAATAACTGTTCTTTTTTTAAGTTTGAGACATTGAATACGACAGCGGAAAGTGTGTATCTATAATTTTCTACAAAATGTTCTTAATTTATTTATTTTTTGTTCTTGTAAAACTTCCTGCAACTGAAATATAATAAATTCTGAAGCAAACGTACCACGAAATGGTAAATCTTCTTGAACTGTCAAATATATAGCTTCTTGTGAAGTATTTACTGTTATATCTTTAAGATTACCCATATTTTGAGTAAAACAATTTCAAAACTTAAGTTCATATTCTCTTCTCCCTGACGCTTGGAAATGACATGTATGGATTATTTTAATGAACAATTTACTGTTATTTTATTCTTCCATGTGCTATTCAATAAATCGGAAGAAAATGTGCACTGCCCCGGTATTATTTAATTCAAACACATTTCAAACCGGTATTTTTTAGGGATTAATAATGGCCATAAAGAACGAAATTTTATGAATTTCGCCCATATCCTTGATATTGCAAAGATAGAGCTAGGTTTGACCTTCAGCATCTCCGACAACGGAGAGTAACAGACCTCAAACCCAGGACGCTTAGGTTACCAGAGGCGGTCTCAAGTTTAAGGTGAACTGACCATCGCGCAGCTGTTACAAATATCATACAGCAATCATGCTTCTACCATTTTACCTCTAACTGCGGTGTGTTGTACAAGTATTCTTTAATAAATTGATATAGCTGCTTTTCTTTTACAAATGCAAATCCTTTGGTTGTCCTATCTACCCTCTCCATTCATTTTAATTCCTAAATAAATGCAGTTGTATACCACCTTATACTATCTCATATTTTCTTTGTTATCCTCCTTTCTTACACATTACAATTGGTGCTTTCTCTTGGCCCAACTTTAGACCCCATTCTGAGAAATGTTGTTTGTTTCTTGCAAAGCTAGTTTTAAACCAATTACTGGAATAGAACCATTCACCGAGTCACCTGCAATTAATTATCCAGATATCTGTATCATATTTATACTTGGTATGAAATTATTCATTTCCATTATATTTTGCAACAGATAACCTGTAAACGAGTTAAACAACATTGAGCACATCTTGTAACCCTATCTTATAATAGCCCATTCTCCTGTGTTATTCATTGCTCCTTCTTCAAAGCGAATACAAAAAATATCCGATGTGTTACACTCGCATGGCTTTCTCTACTCTTGTACAAACTATGTTCACAAACGCTTATTCTCCACATGCTTCATGTTAATCGAGGTTTAGAGATGTTAATCTTATTGCTAATTTTCTTGTAGATGCAAGGGGAATTGGTAGCCTTTATGCGATAGTCAAATATTTTAAGAGCTGGTTGCTATTCTATTCTCTTTGCATTACCAGGATGAAACAAAAATGAATAACGAATTTCCATTTGAGAAAAAGTATAAGTATTGGAAAATTTAAGGCAGTAACAAGCAATATCTCGAAAATGTTTCATTCTACAACAAAAATGTATATGACATAAATTGCGTATTTTAACGCGATCTACATTTTTTGTCCAGTAAAATTTTGTCTGTCTCTCATGGTTTACCAGTTATGCAAAACTCGTTCACAATGAAAAATACTTTTGGAGACATTCCCAGAAAATTCGAGATATACGTTTCATTTGTCATGAAAATATCTTAAACATATGATATTTTAATCAAAATCGTTAGAGCCATTTTTGAGAAAATTAAAATTTGCGAAAAATGTTCCATGTTAAGGGTAATCTGGGGTGGGGGGATTTTCTTGAAAACCTTCGTGTCTCATCTCTGGAAGATACTGAACCTAAATACCAAGCTTGGTGTTTATCCGACTGTTCGTTTTCGAATTATGCTGTTCACAGACACACACACGGACATGTTTCCAAAAATGCTTTTTTTGGATTCAGGGAGTCTCAAAACATATATTTCCTGTGAAATCTCGGTATCGAATTTTTGGGTGGAATACAATACTTCCCCTACTTACTATACGTAGTAGAGAAAGTAAAAAGTATGTTTATTCTGTAAAGCTTTTAAAACGCAGATCATACATATATTAACCTCCTTATTTTAAAATTTATTCCATAAAAATACTGCAGCTCAATTCGGTAAAAGATTGTTTTCTGAATCCGCCAAATATAACTCATGTTTTTCATTATTTAGATATTTATTTTATTCTTTAGATATATATGGGATGGCCCCGGGGCCGAACAGTTAGACCGCTCGCCTTCCACCAAGACGATCCGTTTTCGATCTCGGGGACCTGCATGTGGAACTTGTGGTGAATGAAGCGGCGTCTGGGCGAGTTTTCTCCGAATTATCTGGTTTCCTCCGTCGCTCATTTCACCAATTGTTCCATCATTATATTTCACCTTTCATCAGTTTTGCCTTAGTTTTATATCATCTCTAAATTTCATACCTGGCTATAGGCCCATTCCCCGTTCCGGCTTCCTTGTTTTCTCTGATTCATGTTCGTCTGCTCCTCTACAGGTTCCTGACTCTAAGAGCGGTTGTAAGTCCTAAGGGGTGTAAGCCCATACGAGCCCACTAATTAGGAAGGATATATGTACTCAAGCTTTTATAATAAATATACTGTGAACTTTCTTCCTCCTTTGCGACACCTGTATGAAAATGTTATAAATTGAAGATTACGAGCCTCTATAGATGTGAAATTTGGATATTTAGGCCAAATTGGGCAAAACGTTAGAAAGCTTTGGGAGCGGACTGTAACCCCTCAGCCTAAAAGCTTTTATGTGCATTTATAAGAATATAATCGGCGGAAATTGAGTTTCTAGGTGCAGATGGAGCTTAGGTATAATATATTTGATTAGAAATAAATTGCATATTCAAGATATAAACTACAATATGATAAATAATATACCTATAGGTGCAAAAATGTTTGATGCCAATGCCAAAGGAAAGAATGGCAAAGTCAGCTTTCAATGACATCTCGGAAAAAATTATAGAAATGTTTTAGATATATTTAAGACTAGCGCCTTAGATATGTATACGACTAAAACAATTATTACTGGAATAGGAACAAACCCATTGAGCCTGGAACTTGTGGTTGCTAATAACGAGTCGTTGAAATTACTATAAAATTGTAATGAGTACGAAAAATCTTGTCACTATGGTACACATCTCCTTATTACGTATCTTCTGCTCAGCTAACATTGAGTGTAGAATATCCTTAGGTTATGAGGTTGATTTTAATTTTTTTCTTCAGAAATTAACCCAATTGCAAAACGTTATACTTAGTGAAGTGAAATTAGGAAACCAGCTGTATAAAATGTCTTGCTGTGAAGATCATTTCGTAGTCACAGCTGCGCGCGTCGCACAAGAGAATGGGGGAAGCCCTTGCCTTCGTTTGTTCAGCTCTTTCTTTGTAAAGCAGCACAAGGATAAGTAGAAAATTAACCTTGGCTGGAATGTGCAGAAGGACTAAGGAGATGAAAAGAGACGCCAGAGTGAGATGCAATGTTGCCGAGGCAAGATAACGGGAATGGATCGAGTCCATTACGAAGTGACCCCTAAATGACTTAGAACATGTGATATATGAGTAACTGTCCCAGTGGAGGAAAGCTCTTGCATTTTGCTCAGCAACCTGTCTTTCTGCTAATAAATCACCGAATCGAAGTGATTAGTTCGAGGGAAAATGTAGCCAAGCTTGAATATGGTCTCTTCCTTTCATGTTATTTTATTTATCCTATGATTTACCACACCTCTTAAAAGTATTATCTCTGCGGGCATATTCCTTCGCATACTTATAATTATAAATATACAAATTAGGGGTGTATTTAATTGATACTTAGGCTACCAATGTTAGCCTGAGTTATTAAACGTAGAAGAGGAAATGTTTAAATTATAAAATCATAAATTCTTAGGCGTTCAGTGTTCACGGCTCCTAGCTTGCTGTACATTTATTGATTATTCCTGGACAGAAAAAAGGTAAAATGGCGTTGTAGTGGAAACTGTTGGCTATCTTCTCACCGTACTTCATCGCACTCCACGGTATTCTTTTTCCATCACATAGGAGGATAGCCGATCATATTGCCTTGTGGCTGCAGTAGGGTCCTCGCGCGTAGTGCGATAGTGTGGTAGAACCTAATGTAAATTACAGATATAAATTGCGTTTAAAATTAAAACAAATGGAATTAACACAGTATCAAGTAAAATGTATGTAAAATTGAAAATATGATGTTGGTGTTATTAAAATTATTGACTAATTCTGTTGGTAGGTAATTGTAGATGAAGTGTGAGAGCCGAGGAAGATCATATCTTCTGAATATAGGAATGCATCATTAGTACTGGCCTTATATTATGTTACGCCACAAAATGTTCCTGTTAAAAGAATTCGGGAAGTTTTTCTTCGTCATATATATGCAGTTTGTGTTAGAAAAATATGGTTTGTTGTTCATAAGTGGAATAAATTCTATTAATTCGTTCACAAACGGGCAAGAAATTGAGTTAACATAAATAACGGTAACACCTCTCACTAATGTGTTTACAACATGCCAGATATTTTAACTTTAATGAAAATACTTAGTCCATTCTTTGTACTATAAGCTAGCACACCATCACCACATAATTGGGTAGCCTTGTACATTCAACTACCATATACCACTTAAATGTCGACAAACTTGACTGTTGCTTCATATGAATGTTATGAGATAACTTGAAAGTATATCAATGTGCACTAATTTTGAAATGAGGTCAGACTAAGGATGTGAAACTGACGTAGGTAATTGTTTCTGCCCCAAGTTTAGGCGCAATATGACGCAGCCATGCTCCGTCCTCCAACAATGAAGCAATAACTTTGCCTCACGGTTGCTGCTTGTCTCCTCCCAGTTGGTTTTTCTTTTGCCACGGCTACTCCAGCATGAAATCTTAACCTCAGGGTATGCGTGGGTGTGTACAGAGGAACACACAAACGCTGTCTTGGAACACTTTTATTCACTATTTCAAATAACACTTTAGGTTTGCCGATCACTATTAAATGCATACGATGATACTTTGTCTTTACTAAGACCGAAGAATATTAACTACAGCTAAGCGTTCTACCCTCTAGCATGTTCGCCACCATTCTTCTCCACACGACGAGAAAGTCGTCTTGCACTCACCAGGCACTCAGGCAGACTGATCTACCCACGCTAATACAAGGAAAACCAACGCCTACACCTCCCCTCTCTCCCCTCAAACTTAGCGTCATGATGCTTAGAGTGGCCTTCACCAGGCTAAGTGCAGCTGTACTCGGCTGTTTACCAGGAAAAACTTGCTTCAATGGTATTTACCCTTTCTACCTGAGGCTGGTCCCTAATTAACAAAACTGTGCCTGTCTGGTGTTTCCGTCGCTTTTAAAGCCAACAATTTTCACAATGCTTCTCCTTTTTATACATACACTGATTATAAATATATTATTACTTATTTTATATTGCTATCCTTCTCAGAATATTATAATTATTGCCTTTATAATTTCGGCTTCAAAACTGACGAAAGTTAGTAAATAAAGCACTAAGACGAGTGACCTGGAAGTATACTCTTAACCACATTCATTAACATTAATACATAATGTGTGATATGTATATATTACGAACACTATTAAGTTTCCGTTAGAAATGTTTGGTAACGTTATTTAATAATGGGGAGTATTTAACACAAAATCATAATTTGTCACTGCTACCAACTGAGAAGTCATTGTTCCTAGATTGTAATTTAAAGTTACAGAAAAAATAATCTGGTACCAATTATACCACGAAGATACCTTTTATTTATAAATGTTTTACAATTGCATAAAACAAAATGTGTTAACAATTATATAAAAGCAATATCGTACTAAACAAATTAAAAAAAGAATAACTATAGGCGTAAAACCATGTTAAATTTCTAAATGTTTGTAAAAGATGCGGTACTAAAACCATAACTCTTTATATGAAGCAATTCACTACTTGTAACAAAGAAAGCCAAAAGCAACCGTGAACAGATAAGTTAACCATATTGTAATGGTGAGACTTTTGGAATAACACAATTCTAAATACAATAACACAATTCTAAATGGTGGAACTAATATATAGCGACGATGCAATCAGCGCCCTCACCTCACGTAAAGGATGGAGAAGGTAGCACAGGATGGTCTCTCGAGGATTACGCGTTGCAGTAGCTGAAAGGGTGTGAGAGGGTGGCATTATAAGACGTATAACTACTGTTTCCAATCTTTCTAATCTTTAATTTTTATAATATAACCTAAACTACATTTCAAAAAGACAGAACTAAAACGTAGTGGCAGAGGAATTCCGGTTGTCCATCTCCATCGCACCTACGTCGATATTGCAAATCAACATTAGATGAATTTAGTAGACTGGCCAGCAAAGATTCCTGCTAGGCACATGGTTGGTCGAGAGACCACCGTCAAAAATCCCTAAGTTTAAAGACCCGATAAAATCCTGATTGGTACCTAGCTAATAACTGACGTAAGCGTATGTCAACAGAAATTACATTGCATCCGGGAAATGACTGGCAAGAAATCTAAAACTAATATCCTGGAGTTATTTAAAGTTTGTCCTGAATGTCTCAAACTATAAAATCACATTTGCCAAAATGTTTTAAAATAAAATTATAACTGTCATTATATATATAATGTATATAAATTTTATTTACGGGTAATATATAAATGTTATAAATTATAAACGCTATTTTGCATTGCAAAAGCGGGTCTTTGGCAGAAATTATACTTTTTGTGACGTTTGTGAGAGGTTTTAAAATGGCAAAATCTAATTGTGTTGCTTTAAATGTACCCCTTTTTGAAAAACGTTAGTTAAATTAATAAGTTAGCCACAATTGTGGATGTTGAAATACTGCTGTTCTCTTTAAATAAATTAGTTTGAACAAAACATACACCGTAAAGCATTCTACCTTCTCAGCTTAATTCAGTTAAACTACTAAAATAACCAGGCGAATAGTCTTACCTGCCCAGTTAATATATTAACACTCCCGGCGCAAAGCTGTATAAAGGCTATATGCATAACGATATTAAACTCAATGTAATGGACTTAAAATAATTATAGCATTAGTTCACTAACCGTATCATTCGAATAGAACAAAAAATATGCATATAGGAAATAAAACCATTTGAGTATCAAAGTTATGAAATTAAGGTGATGCAGTTTTGTTTAAATAAATCAAAATAAGAGTGACGATGAACATAACAATACCGTAGTAAAAATTATAATAATTCATTTTTACGATTACAGTTCAGTTATTTCACAGAAGTATTCCTCATATTTATAGTGTAATTCTGATTCTGTACCAAGTTCTGGCGTTTCAAATGTACATAACGACATAAGTGATATCCTCGTAAAACACTCATGTTAGTTCATAAAGCTAATAGCCAAAAGTGGAGTACAGAAAGAGGGTGTAGGTTTCTATAATAACAGAAGTGGCTGATTTATTAAAACGTTGTACTTTAATACTGACTGCAATATGATTGTTCCTGTGTCACTAGGTAAACTTTGGGCCATATTTTAAATGAAGCTCGACTGCTTTTTAATTTATAAAGAGCCTTAGAGCTAAAATATTCTAACTGCTCATTTCTGGAGAAAGCTAGATAACACTAGTTGTTACTATGGTGAAGTGAAATGTGTCTAAATATGTATGTTGAGAGCAGGTATGTAATGCTATGGGAACAAAAGAAAAGTTGAAAACCTGTTTACGAACAGGGGTATTCACTATTTATGTTTAAGAAGTAGTGATGATATTATGAATGTTGCCTGGGGTTTTAGGAAGACTCACTCATAATTGGTATTGATTTAGTACATATTCTAATTGCTTTAATTTCTATGATCAAATACTATGTAATATATTCTGATTGAAAAATAAAAAATTGTAACCTGAGAGTTACTGCTATTTGTTTTTGTGCTATCTATAATATATTCCAGAAGATGAGTTTTTATTGGTGCAACTTAAACAGGAAAGGAGGTTGCTTGTCAGCAACAAAAACTAAGAAAAGTGTTGTTTGCAGCTTAGCAAGTAGTAAAATGTCCACCAAATTTTAAATTTTAACACCAGTTCGACAATTTGAATATTAATAATTTTTGAGAAGTCCGGATTATTATTTAGATATGTTAGGATATTGCATATTTCAAGAAACTAGGTTCTCCCAAGGAGGACCAGTTATGTGGTCTCTAGATTCTCTAGATTTCACAGCACGCGATCTATTCCTCTGGGTTGCTTGAAGATAACTGGCTGTGCAAAACCAGTCTTAACTAATTTATTACCAGGTACAGAAATTCCTAACCAGTTCGCATCAAGTTATCTACACTCAAACAATTTTTACTACAAAGAATGCAAAACAGGATTAGTCAAGGGTCAGTACTGTCTACAAATGCCAAAATAATATACAGCGATGGGAGGGGGCTTGTAATATATGCTTATATTCCATTGATAATTCAACTTTATTTCATTCTATCCTGCTTTAGCACTTAGAAATTCCTATGCCTGTTCATCACAGAGAATATATTTTCACAATGTTTTGAAGATTTAAACCTGGTTATTAGATCACACACGGTGCTCGCAATATTAAGCACGTTAATGTCAAATGTGAATGGAACTGTCTGCTTCTATAACGTATTTACAAATTACAGCAATTCTCAAGCAGCATTGTCTTTATTTTATGCCTTCAAAGGATCAGCATTTAGCATTGCGACTATAGCTTGCAGTATATATATACAGAATCTCTTATGTTTAAAAATGAACGAAGGGCTTGTTTCTCAACCACTTTACGAATGTATGTTTTGTGACATCCTTTGTGGGGTTTTGAGGTTTAAAAACACTAAAAGAAAAAAATCAATTAATACGAAAGGCTGCATGGCGGTAACAACTTTTCAATGTAAATTGATGCCATAATGGATAAGCGAAGGAGTGGTAATACGAGTATATGTGGAAGTCATTTTACTTTAAACATTTGACAAATAAGAACCGATACTGCAGCATCGACCTTATACTTTCAAAACATTGAAATTTCCGTTGAATTGCACACACCACTCCAGTAACGTATCAGTACTTTGAAACGCCAAGCAAACAACGGTGCCAAAATCCAACAATCTGTTGAAACCGTTCTTTCTTTGTTTTATTTTCTTTTACTATAGAGTGTGAAGTCTAGCAAGGTTACCACTGGATCTCCGGTATCGAGTGACAACTTGTGTTTTTGGACTTGCAGATTTTTTACTACCATATTTAGTTCCTAAAAATTCTTATGTATTTACGTTACATCGTGGATTACCGGCGAATCACAGCTGTTGAAAATTACACATCATAATAACGGCTAACCGGCAGAACAACTTAAATGCCATTTGTTTTGCGAAATGCGTTTTTTATTTTAATAAATACGCAAAACCTAAATGTACATCCAGGCAAAACATCCTAATCGACCCTGTAACGGTTACAGAGAAAAACCGCCTTAAATTTTATCTTAACTGTTTAAAATATTATTTTAGTGAGCAACAAATCATCTTAATCCTTGTCCAGTTCCAATTTACCATCATATTTTTTGTTCCCAAGTCGCTCATAGGACGATAATTCTGGTTCTTAAGGCACAACTGGTAGTTGCTAAGATATTTGTTTCGGTCTCTATTCTTAACAACGGGATTTAAGATAATCGACCCTCTTACTTTATTCCAATACAGAATTTTTGTAATAATTATATTATGTTGAATAATAATTTGGTTTAATAATGTTTAAATACAACGGAATTATGAACAGTGATAAAAGCTTTACAACAATTAATTTGTTGTGTTATAATCAGTGAGTGTCTCTTGTATGATAAGATAAAAATAGCACACGACGCATCCTGTCCAACGAAAGATTTTAACAACCATATTAATGAAACTGTGCATGTTTTTATGTGTGATGCATTGTGAATCTGTTTTATCTTCCTATAAGCATCATTAATTCTCAATTTCAGATTGCTATTATGGAAGGACAAAGATAAAAACAGTTTCATGTCTCCCTTGAAAAATTTGTGATTTGGCGTATAAGATATTTTAACAAATAGCCATCGATATCCAGAAATAGGTAGCAACACACATTAATTCGTGTTTAAAAACACAATGATGTTTAAAAACATCATAACTGCCGCGCAGTTATTTTTGCAAGCCTACAATGCATCATATTTATATATATTTTTTAAAAATGTATTTTTGTTTAACGTCTATTGCTATTATCACAATGAATAGTTTACATATTAATTAAAACAATACTGATTTACTGAATTAACAGTACTTAAGGAGCAACAAAAATTATAAGCTATGATATAAATTTATGTCTTTAAAGAAGTGAAAAACTTAGGGTGGTTGATTGCTTTAGCCATATCTGTGGAGATGTGGTGTAGATCTCTTTTTCCCTTTTGAAGATGGAGTATTCGTTAGCGTGTTTGATTGTAAAGAGGATATTGCAGTTTGAGCACATAGGAGGCTCATCTTTACGTGTGTCAGTGAGGTGTGGCCAATCCGTAACCCTGTTAGAGCAACTTTTTGCCATCTTGCAGCGAACGTAAGAGATGGCGTGAGTTCAGGATAAGGCTTGATCTCGTGGAGTTTGGTGGCTGGTTGATTCATCCATTTGTTTCCAGTGGTGCATTAGACGTCGTTTTATATGGCTGAATACGTCGTCGTGAGCCAACACTATGGATGAAGCTGTACGGTCCGTTATGACCATGCGGACAGGATGACAGTCACCCTGTGCTGTGGTCATGTTCCGTGGCGCAGTACCCGCTCTTCGCTGCGTACGACCTTCATCTATCCACTGCTTCCACACAAGCATCACTGACGTAGCAGCATGCCCTGTACGAGCCGAAATGTCACGGTATGACAAACCCGCTTTCCGGAGACCGATAATTCTGTCCCGTCACATGCAATATGGCTCCGTCTGACGTCGACGAGGCATACCGGCACTCATTTATTATTTCCACCTTGTTTGACACCTCAGCACTGACAACACTTGGGCGCAATACTGACCTTGTCGGACCGACACGAGAGGTCTCTGCTCGGCCTACGTGTACCCCATCTCTCTGCAAACCTAATCACTTATTGCTTGCACACTCTTCTACACTTCCACCAAGTTTGAAGTTATTCGGGAAATTATTTCTTGGTGTCGCAATTTTCACAAACGGCAGTGTATATATACATATATACCAGGTGAGTCAGCTGCGCCTATTTATTTTTTAATTTATGTAACGTGCTAAACGACATATGTGACTTACTCCTTACTTGAATGGCTTCTAATGGCTGATCTGCATAGCACTTCATAGAGGAAGGTTAAGGTTACATAACTCAGTGCATAAGCGTTTTATGGGACATAATGCAATCCCTATGTATGTCGATGCAAAAAAAAAATCCCACCCTGACACTGGAAGCTTTAGTTGCAATTTTAGCCAATTTTACAAACTTTTGTTCTTTAGCATACATTCATGCACCCCCCTTAGAAAATGTCCCTAATGGAACAAACTATCACATGCATCGGTTGACAAAATCATTTGAAAACAAAAGGCAGATCTGCGCAGCGCGACCAATTGGATTTAAGCCGTTGGTCAATGTGCACCTTGTCAAAAAAAAATGTTAAGTGTTAGATCGCTAACTTCTCTTATTTCACAAACGTATTTCATGACGTATTTTAGATCATACAGCAGTTGTAATGACGGATGCAGCTTAATTGTTTGAATTAAAACTACCAAACCGAGCTCTAAAGACTGCATGACGCTGCAAAAAGCGTGTAAAGATTCGAGGTGGGGTCTAGTTCTGCGATTACTAATTGGTATATAAACATCAGCTCGCAAGGTAGCATTGGCCGAATGTTACTATCATGGTTGCTTTAACACCGTGCCACTTTAATTCGAATTCAAATCCTTCGGGTGAATTTCAAACTTATTACATTTTGTTTTATCTATTTGGGCTATAATTTGATATTATGATAAGTGTGTACAAAATGGAATAATCGTCATCTTTTCCACCACAAAGAAGGAGAACCGCAAAGCCCAAATCATATACGGGCACACTCATACGTGAAGAATGCAGGTACATACACCGCACATGTTACAACATGCAAGAAGATTTCTCCGGCAACGTACACGAATGTGCATTGATGAACGGGGTAGTTATTTTGAACATTTACTTCTTTGATGAAATTCACGCTCTTTAACAACTTATTATTCTGTTTATCTGCGCATTTAACACATTTACAACTCTTTTGTCAATATAATAAGTGAAAAATAAGGTTTAAACATGAAAAAATAATGTTAGATTTAAATATATAATATCGTCGATATGCGCCCAAGAGAATGAAAGCTAACTAGTAACAGGGTTTACAACACCAAATACGGTGCAGATTATTAGGGTAAATATTATACACATTTAGCTGATCGTAATTCTTGTATCCTTGGCTCACAGGAGAGTCAGTAACAAAAATAAATAAATTAGTACGCTAAAATACAGAAAATAAGGAGAGAGAGAATAAAAGAACCAAAACAATTTTATGTTTGTATCAGATTCAAATCTCCGAAGCTAACCTTTGCTTCACCACATTCCGGCAGCTAACCAACTACGCCAGAACCCACGTAGTGTATCCCACACTTCGGTAAAATATTGTTCTATCTCCTTGCAAGCATTATATCCATAAAACGCCGTCTTATTTTAAGGTTTCGCAGCTCTTTGGTTCTCATTCAGGCCTTTAATCATTAATGCTACTTCCGTATAATACCGGATAGAAGGACAGAGCAACAATAAGAGTTTGTTTTCTAAAAGGGTCAATGTTTTCACATTAGACTATAAACTGCTGGTTGCATAGATACGAATACCTAGGGGCAGTACTCGCCTGGTATAATCATCTGTGAAAATAGACCAAAAATTGATACAATTTACAAATATGGTTTTTGAACTCTACAAGCTTTTTTCTATGTAGTTTTTACTGGTGTACGCCCTTTTAACAGTTTATATATCTGCCTGTAAGCTTAGATTCCTATAAAATGTAAAACTATAAGTTATGCCAACATTGCACAAACTGTTCTAGAGAGAGCTCAGGAATCTTCAAATAGTAAGTTAGGTACAAATAAGCAGAAAAGGACAAATAGTGGCTCCTATATGCACTAAAAGCTTTTTAAACAGCATTAAGTCAGAAAAAGGTTATTTTAGCGTTATACGTTTAAAACTTTCTTTTCTCGGATTTGTATTTGACAGTACATTCTCATTTTCAAATTATTCCACACCATACACTTTTCGGTATAAATACATGCAATTTTGTATACCTCCGTATAAATATCAGAATAAAAACAGTGAGATCAATTTTTATTAACATGCTTAGTGTGATATTATTAAACAACGTTCATATTGGTAAACTTAACGAAAAAGCTGAAATCCGAATGCTTTAAGTGTCTATCTCAAATATAAGTTTTGTTTTCTTCTAAAGCATAATTAAAAAGTCATCTCTACAATTTATTAATCTTTGGAAGTAATTTCAAAATATGCGTGAAATTGGGTCTAAAGATTATACATTAAACCCTCATTGCTGTATTAAAATTTGAAATTAATCGGCCTGAAATGGGGATTTTTTAAATTTTGCAGATAGGTTTTCTTAAGTAGCGCCTGATGTGGAAGCAGAATTAAGCACAAAATGTACCCTAAGAGTGATTAATCATACATGCAATAAATGTAAAGTAATTGTAACATTGCAAATGGTCTTTGAACTAATCTCTAACATTGAGATTGCTTTGCAAGTTGAAGTAGTTTGTATTAAAGGAGTTGTATTATAATTCAACTGCTGGGGAGCCGAACACTTGAAGTAGTTGCAACCGCACGTATGCTAAACAGTTTCCGGTAGCCTTCGCCCCAAATGTACTTTCAGATGTCCTTTGCCCCAAGTTTAAAAAAAATATTAACTTTGTAATTTAACTGTTTCTTTAAATATTATATATTTATGTTTGCCTCGTCTGCGTCAGTATTTATTTTAGAGATATGGATTTCTTAGCAGGACATGATGCGACAAGAATGTAAGCTTACACAGATTATAATTTTACTTCACTCCTTTTATTAATCCTTGACACAAATTAAATACCACTTCACTGATATAGAGAGCTGTGAGATTCTTTTATTTAATACTTGCACTTTTTAACACGCATACTATTTTCGTCTCACACGAATACGTAATTAATTTCTCGAGGACGCATCTCTCGTCTGCTTATGAGCACTGTCTAGAAGCAACTGAACTGTTTTTCCACTGCCTAAATTTGTATATTACTGTATTTTAAGTCTCTGTTTGGCTAATCCTAGTCCATTAAAATACCTTCATTTAACTAAAGCTTTTTCTGGTTGTTGATTGGCTATTTTTTTAAACTGTATCAAAAATTTACATTGTTGCTCTAATAATGACTAGTAGCATTTAAACTTCCTAACTCATTATTGCCGCAAAGTTACCTCATTGTTAGTAACTTTAAACCTAATTTTCTCACAGCTCCTACATTATTGAATTACGTAATGCATTCACATAACACTATTGAACATGTTTACAATAATATAAGCATATGCAATGACTGTTACATATATTTTACAAATTATTGCATACACATATTGCTTCAAGGCGGGCTATTATTAAATTTACATATTATATAACTTTACTAAAATCATTTAAGTGTTAAAAATATTTACAGGTTTAAATGAGAGGAATATATGTGATTATGGGTATTTCGCTTAAGCAATGAGAGCATAAGCACAGAGAGCTGAACTTCAGTCATTGAGTTCCTGCTCTGACCTTTAATTTTTGAAGCTGAATTTAAGTTTGTATTATTAATATTGGGAAAGCTTAAACGTATGTTTATATCCTGCATATTGTTATTGAACCGTAGTTGTTTACAATCAAGGATTAGATTTTGTGTAACATTAGAGTCTATCTTAGAAAGAATAATAAAATGTGTAATTTTCTAAAAATTAAGCTTAAATTAAGGTATTAAAACCCTAAATCCAAAAGTATTCTTAATATCAACAAAAGTTTCTGTAGATGTCTTTATCCGAATTCAAAGAAAGTATACCGAAGCTATGGTAGGCAACAATTAATTGAAGAAAAACTGCATAATCAGGAGCATTTTAAAGTGGCAAAAACCGAAGATGAAAGTAATTCTAGAAAATCCTGTTTCAAAATTTCACACAAATATGTTCTATTTGCTCACATGTGAATGTCTATTAAACCTTACGTTCCAGCATTTAAATTTCCAGTAAGGCAAAGCTGCGTTTTGATTTTAATCCTAAACGTTTATAGTATTTTCTAGTGAAAGTAAAAAAAAAAGTTGTTTTTTCTTCGTAATTTGTCGAAAATTTAGTTTCAAGTATCCATAAAGATTAAAGCTCTCATCACTTAACTGCTGCAGGTTAACAAACAATAAAATGTGAGGGATATCTGATGGATTATTTTCTCTCTAATGAGAGATCAGTTAAATGATAAGTATTAAATTACACGATTGTTTTGGCATTTAAAATGCATGCAATAGCTGCGTACATGTATCGTATTCAATATCATGTTTTTTGATAGTGGATGTATCCAAAAGTACAAAAACTGACAATAAATTAATGAGTATTTTACTTTCTCTACTACGTGTATTAAGTAGGGAAAGTATTGTATTTCATCCAAATATTCGATACCGAGATTTCACCTGAAATGTATGTTTTAAGGCCCCCTGAATGCAAAAAAAGCGTTTTAGGAAACATGTCTGTGTCTGTCTGTGTGACCAGCGTAACTCAGAAACGAACAGTCGGATAAACACCAAGCTTGGTATTTAGGTTCAGTATCTTCCAAGATGTGACAGGAAGGTTTTCAAGAAAATCCCCCCACCCCAGATTACCCTTTACATGGAGCATTTTTCGAAAATTTCAATTTTCTCAAAAATGGCTGTAACGAGTTTGATTAAAGCATCATATGTTTAAGTTATTTTCATGACAAATGAAATGTATATCTCGAATTTTATGGGAATGTCTCCAAAAGTAATCTTCATTGTGAACGACTTTTGCATAACTGGTAAACCTTAAGATATAGACAAAATTTTACTACACGAACAATGTAGATCGCGTTCAAATACACAATTTATGTCATGTACATTTTTTTTTTGTTGAGTGAACCATTTTCGAGAAATTGCTTGTTATTCCCTTAAATTTTCCAACAGTTATACTTTTTCTCAAATGGGAATTCGTTATTCATTTTTTTGTCCTGATAATGCAAAGAGAATGGAATACTCCACATAGCAACCAGCTCTTAAAATATTTCACTATCGCTTAAAGCCTACCAATTCCCCTTGCATCTACAAGAAAATTCCAATAAGATTAACATCTCGATATCTCGATTAACATGAAGCATATAGAAAAACAGCGTTTATAGAAATAGTTTGTACAAGAGTAGATTTTTTCTTTGTTGTACCTCACATTGTATCTTTATGGGTGAGCTCCACAAATGCTTGGAAGCAGAAAACAGTAATTGACAAATTTTATTGAAGCTGTACAAAGGTTATCTGCACCCGCGCCTGAAAAACAGAAGTTGATTTGTACAATTCTGTATCTCACAAACATACCTTAAATTCTTTGAGTCTGTGTTTATAAAGCCAATATTCCGGAATGCAATATGTAACTCATTTGTGAAGACTTCAAATAAACGCTTGTGATTACTGACAAATCTATATCCACCCGATACCGTTGTTACAAAGAACGACCCAGACCTGGTGGGAAGACAATATTATCTTTAAATCGGCCCAGACTATACGGCTTAACAGTGTAATAAAAGAAGAAAGAAATAATTAAAGTGCTTATTTTTGGACTCGTATCTGTCGTGCGTATGAAAATGCAATTTCTTCCTTCAGTGTGCTATGATTGTATATGTGAACAATATGAGAATGCGTGGATGAAAGCAGAGAAAACTAATAGTGATTATTACATTACGAAAATGCGCTTTTTCCTTTGCTAATTTCCACTATAAGTATATATAAAGAATTAAAATGTTTTGTGATGCATGCATGCATAACCAAAATCTCATGACTTAAGTTCCATCTGCTATACTGTCAGCTTGTTCTTGAGCACTTCCTAAGCATAAACTCTCGACGACCAGAATTAAGCGATAATACAGTGGGATTTTTGTTGTAACTGACGTTGGAAATGTGCACATTATTTATTACATAAATACATTTGAGAGTAAAAAAGTTAATTTTAATTCATTAGGTCTTCCGCGTTTCCCATTTATTCCATTTAAGTACAACAAATATTAAAATATGTTGACCATTAGGCAATTCTCTTCATGATCCTTTATTACTCGTAAAAACAGATACTTTGTGTCAAATTAATGGTTAGGCTGAAAAAAAATTCACAGATACTAAAAGGATACTTCCAATGGTATTTATTTTATAATTGGTGGCTTTAGTTTTATTGGTCTGAAGATGGTGAAAGTGTTCTTCTGGCAGCTCTCAAAACATAGGCATCCACCTAACAGAAGGTAACAATCAATGCCTAAATTGTAGTCGATCAGAGCTGATTAGTAAAATTTTGCCTTATTCCCTATGGTATGTAAACCGATGCTTACCTAGGGAATCTCGAATGTTAATTTCATCTCCTGAATATCGCCATCTCTGTATTTCTTTCTCCATAATCATGCTATTACATGCATATTCCCAAGCCAATCCTCTCTCTTTATATGCCGTGTATTGTAAACATTTGATTTGTGCTGTTTCAAGTCCTGGTGTGTGCATCCAAGTTGTAATGTTAGGAGAGATGCAGCACTATTGAAAGGTACGTGGTAATTTATCATATTGAATAAGATTAATAGGGCTTAGAAAAAACAGAATATTATTAATTAATATAAAGGTATTATTTCATCACAGTTATCAGAACATTCCAAATAGAATCATCCAATAGTTAATCCGAATCAGTGGCTGAGGCAGAGAGTTAGGAGTACCATATCTGAAAGATTTCCAGAACTACCTTCTGTTGTCTGCAAAATGTCCCGGGAGCTGTGGAATTGAATATTCATGAAATTATAGCCAACTCATTTGAAGAAAAACCACCCCAAGCTTAATTATATGTCCCAATGATTATCTAATCTCGGTTTCGGACGTTTAATATATTCATTTTATGTCTTAGAATGTGTATATCGAGTGCATTCTAAGATGTTGTGATACTTACTTGCAGAAGCGGTAGTCTTCTGTTATACCGAAGACCACCATTCAACTCTAATAGTAGTTATAACAGTAATCTGTAAAGCATCCTTGCTGGAAATTTGAAACCTGTGTAAAATGCAGTTGAAATGTGGTTTTGCTATTCATTTATGTATTAACTTTATTTCGTTCATCATTTCTACTGAAGCGTCTTATGCATCCATTAATACTGCGTTTTATGTCCCTATGTATTCTTCCAAAATGTTGCAGATTTTGAATTGCAAATATTAAAAGCCAGACTGTTATTTGATTATATATTCAATGTAGATTTTCTTAAACGGCCGATACTTTTACTTGACACTTCAAACTAACATCATGCACTGTTACTTTCCGTTTAAGTTGAATTAATCCTGCTGCACGTTCGTCTAATTGTTCTGCTTTAGAGACATTTTCCCATCAGGACTTTACCTTTAATACTAAAGGCAAACAGCTACTCCAATCTGCATTTATAAATCCCACTTTTCTAATGAATTTATGATATGTGATCTTTATTCAATTGTAGCTCTGCCCTTTCCCTTTCTTTTGTGGAGACTAATGTAATAGTTGTTTAGGCGACTGTTCCTCTCTAATTATTTTCATCTGTCTTAGGTATCTAGAGCTTAATTATTGCAAATTTTGGGTTAAAAAACAAACGATTCCAATTCATATTCCATTGTAATTTGCAGACATCTCGTGGGATAATATGAAATTTATTATTATATGCCTTACTTTTACATTCTTGATCAAATTTCAGCTCTACACAGCGTTATGTTTCCTACGTTACTATGAAATGTCTGCCGTATATCCATCGAAGTAGTATTTTATGTAATTTTAGTGGGTAAGCTGTCAAGAATAGGAGACAAGGAAGAGGTAGGCGGACATTTGCTAGGGTCTTGGAGGAGCAATACCTGGTAACATTGAGGTCAAATGTAAGATATACAGAGTGCACAGATTGGCATAAGGTGCCAAATCTCTCACTCTCGACTGTGTTCGTCGATATACTATGACAACTCACTTCTACATAAATATGGAACCAGTGTTTGTCACTTAGAAACTTAACTTGCTTATTAGCTTCCTCCCACGGTCTGCTCTCATAGATATACTAGAGTTTTGTCTAGCAATATTATTCAGTCAGGAAGTTCATTTTAGTTAGCTTTTCCCTACTACATATGTAAGTTGTCTTATTCTTGAGGTAGTAGATTAGGTGGGTAATAAAGTCGAGACATCTCAATGCATTTTCTCCTCCACAAGTGATAAGTATTATTGGCCTTACAATCTAAATGTAATAATGAAGAAGAAAAGTAAATTTAAAGTTTTCCTGAGTTATGCAAACGAGTTATAAAAATTTTGATGAATTTTGCATTATTTTAGCTACTGTTTGGCTAATACAATTTCAGAATCAATGTATTTGTGATAGCTAACCTTATAATTGAGACTGAATGCTCTAAGTTTGTCTTTTTTTATTATTTCATTATTTTAATTGTATTTTTCCCCAATAGATACCTATGCACTTAACGGAAAGTAGTAATTAGGTCACAATTCTGATGTTCAAGTTTCCTTTCGATATATTTCATGCCATATTCAAATTCTGCAAACAGGACCTGCTCGACTGTAAAGAAAACGTATATATTACAATTTTGGTAATTTTAAAACCCATTACCGCGCAGTTTAGTTTCGTGTTTACACATTGTTTTATATAAGAATATTAGTGATACGGGACATTTGTAATTTAATCACTTCTTTGATTAGAATGTCTTTGATAATTATTAAAGATTATAATGTTTGGTCCTACTTTTATCTGTGCGGCAGAGATCTGATATTAATATTGGTTTTCAATTTTAGGAGATAGTATTTAGTCATCTGCTATAAGATTGTTGCTTTTAGTTTCAGTTGTAGAATATCGCCTCTGGAGTTGGCTTTTAGCTCTGACGGCCTAACTCTAAGAGGATTTTCCCGCAGATTTTCTTTCACTCACTAGAGGATATTGCCAGATAAATTTGAAAGGAAAAGGGTTTGGAATGCATTTGTGCTATCATTATTCATTCATCATTTCGAAAGCCTGCGGTAGTCAATCTGGTGCGATATAAAGCTTAAAAATTCTTCCCTACTCTCCAACATTTAGTGTAAATGGGAACGCGAAGCCCGCTAGGATTCAATTTGACAATAATGGATGTCAAAGCTTGAGTAACTGCGTGGAGAAAGGAGAGCTGAGCATGACGGAAGTGGAAGGGTGCCTCTATTGATGCTGGTAAAACACTGCCAAGATGCTGTGAGTAGATCAAAAGCTAGTATGCTTCCAATACCTTGAAATGGTGTAAAAGGGATGTGACTCCGTGAAATTCTGTGGCATCATTGGACTTTGTTTCGCATGGCTGCCTTTGCTCTTCATGAAATGCAGTAAACAACTGTGGCGGAAATCAAGGGTGGTTTTAAAAAGAAGTGTACAAAATAAAACTATGTTCCAATTGATGGATACCTTAATTTCACAAAATTTCTTTGCCATAAATAATATCCGTAGAGGGAATTCCACTTAACCTATTGGAACGTATGAATTAATATTAGTAGCTTCCTGAAGCCCATACTTATGATTATTCCTCTGATTAAATTCTCAGCTTTGTTAGAGCTTAGTCGTTTCCTTGAACATTAAGTATAGCTTCATGCAAATATAAATTCATCTCCTCAGCCATCCAAAATTAAATTTAGTTTTATTTATGGACGCTCTTTAACTTTCTTTAACTTTCTATATTGGGCGTGAAGGATCGGTAATTTTGTTCAGGGGCCTCTTTATCAGCCTTGAGGTTGTTTTGCGTGACGTAAACCTACGACACGGGACCGCCGGCTTTACTGCCTTCCGAAGGAAGCCATGTTAAGAATTTTTACGCCCGAAAAAATCCATTGCCCTCCGCCGGGTTTGAATCCGCGACCTCGATATCTAGAGGCTCGCTCGGCCATCCGGTTGTTTAAATGCGAATATAAGTGTACTCGTGTAAAATACACTATGTCCACATAGAATCGTTACTCATGGGGGATAGTGTGTATGTGTTTGCTCGGGTGCATTCGGATAAATGTTAATTGAATTCAAAATGTTCAAGGACGATTTTCAAGAAAAACATCAACCCCTTTAAATATAACCTTTTTAGGGGGCTCAAAACGGCTCTTAAGAATTTTGATTAAAGTATCATGTGTTTTACATTGATATGAGCGATAAAATGTATGTATATCTTGAGATTTCTGCGGATTGACTGTAAGGTCTCCTTGTGATAGACTTTTGTATATCTCTGTACAATTAAGATTTCCTAAGAAAGAGAGAAAACATGTTGGGAGAAGAATGAAGTCATGTTAAATTTGCGAATTATTTGTTACAATAACGGTTTCCAAGATATTGTCTGCTACAGGTTTATGTTTTACAGCACTTAATCATAATTATAACCATTCTTTGTTTCTCTAGATATTCTGATCATGGCATTTTATAGCCAGCATATAGATCTGGCCATTCCTTTGATCCCCTTTTTTAACTACAACGAATGGTTGTTAAACCTCTTTAAAATTGTTAACCCGATTTGCTTGAATTAGATGCATAAGAATACTTTGTAGAAGAGAGATAAAAATACATTATAGTGAGCAGAAAAAATCATTTACCTGTAATGCTAA
Source organism: Deroplatys truncata (assembly GCA_030765065.1). Classification (NCBI taxonomy): domain Eukaryota; kingdom Metazoa; phylum Arthropoda; class Insecta; order Mantodea; family Mantidae; genus Deroplatys; species Deroplatys truncata. Next base: position 111,148,749 of record CM060981.1, read on the forward strand.
AAATTTTTGTCTGTGGATGTCTCCTCAAGTTCGTAATGCCTGAATGGATAGTGAAGATAACGAATACAAGAGCTATACAAATAAGTGTAATGCCAAGCTGTGCGTTGTGGAGGAGAGAAGCTATTTTCTACAATTTCATCCCTTCATTTGTGTTGCGAAAGCCGTGATAAACCATAACAGACAACCAGAACCCAATCCCATGCTTATATGGGCATGACAGTGTTGATTTATCATCCTACCAATACGAGAAATATGGTCAGCACGGTGCTTCCTCTGGCTGGAATATTTGTTTAATCGATTAGCTCATAAATTCCATATTTCTCAAAATGGTTAGTACCGTTCCTATGCCTGAGAAGAAAACTTCGCATCTGTGTCAATTTTCTGTCGGGCAACCTCAGCTCAACACTCAATCCATTAAGCCATGGAGCAGGACTTACTGCAGTTCCAGCTTGAGTAAAACTTGCAACTTGTTTGCAATCTTGAAAAAAAAAATGAAGTCAAGGGAATCTGACAGCAGAAAAGATGTTTCCAACAGCGTAGCAAAGCAGAAGAAATAGAATCTTTAACTTTAATTGTTTGAAGCGTGTTCTAGACAATTACTATGTAGATACATTTTCCTTCGTTATTTTTCAAATTTCTCAGTAAAGGAAATCGTGCAAAATAACCACATTCTATCTCGTTCTAAACAAACTTTTAATGCCTGTTAACCATTTGATTTTAAAACATACGTATCGACAGTGTTTAGCACCCATTATTACCTCAAATTTTAACTTTAAATCCAAATTCAAAATAGATTTTTAAGAAAATAACTTCATATCCCATATTCGTATTATTAATACACAAATAGATTTTTAGGGGAGTGTCTTACTTTCTTATTAAAAGCATATACCTAAAACTTATTATTTGCACACGCGAAAAAAAATGATTCTTAATAAGTATTTGAAAAACCTGTACCTTATAGGTCAAAATGCAGCTAAGCCGTAGTATCCAAAATATGAGGGGTGATCGGAAACTATTGTTTCAAGACAGATATTCTTATAGTTTCTCCGTTATAGAGAAATTAGTAATGTGCGGTAATACATGCTGTTGGCAACTGTGCCGAGTTTCAGCCACCTGCCACCTGCAGCGCTAATTTTAGGAAACCACAAACTGGTCTCGCGAAGAAATCCTCTCCGTTATTAGATTAATATGAAATGTGCGAAGATGTAACCGCGGCTCAAATTCACCGGCAGCTGTTAGAGGTTTACGGGAAGTCTGTAATGTCTCGTCAGCATGTCGCACCACGGGACGAATTTGCGGCCGGTGGAGAAAACGTCATCGGCGAGGATCGCAATGGCCCACCGAGCACGGCGTCAATAGATATGAATTCAGATCGCGTGGAGGATCCGATTCAGGACAACAGGAGGATCACGTTACGGTATATGACGGTAGAATTAGGAATGCCGTTCGGAAGCGTTCGTCACATTTTCACTATATTCTGCAGTACCGGAAAGTTTTTTCTCGATGGATTCCACGAAATCTGTCCAACCAACACACGGAGAAGCGCATGGGGGCAAGTCTGTAACTTTCGCAACGGTTATTCACATTGTTGCGGATGACGAAACCTGGATCCACCACTACACCCCCAGCAGTAAGCGGTCGTCAATGGAGTTGAAATACTCCTCCTCTCCAAAGACAAAGAAATTTAAGGTGACACCATCGCCGGGAAGATGATGTCCACAATGTTTTGGGACAGTGCGGGTGTCATACTCGTGGAGGTTTTGGAAAGAGGGCACACAGTGACCGCTGACCAATACTGCGAGACCTTATCACGATTGCGCGAAGCAATCAGGAGGAAACGGCCAGGACTTCTCACCGAGGGCGCCATCTTCCTTAACGACAACGCGCGACCTCGTACACCACGCTGTTGAAGCAGTTTCATCGATCACCCTCCCTACAGTCCGGACCTCGCTCCAAGCGACCTTCAGTTTTTTCCTTACTTGAAGGAGACCTAGGAGGCCGACGGTTCGCATAGACGAGGTGAAACACTTCGTGATAACGTGGCTGAACACGCAAGGACAGGATTTTACCAGGAGAGAATATTCAAACTCGGTCCACGAAGCGACAAGTCCTAAACCGATATGGAGACCATGTTGAAAAATAACCTAATATATGTATCTACTATTAGTTGGCTGTACTGGTTGTATAAAATGAAATCTACACGTTTCACTGCAGAACTTTGTAACCTTAGTTTATTATATTCCTGCAGTACAAGCTTTTGAAATGTATCTAAAGCTAAATATAATCTGAACCGAAAGCTCCATGTAATATGGGTTGGAGCAGAGTAATCTGACATACTTCAGGTGTATTTTCACGTGGAATATGGGAGAAAAAGAAGTCGGGATTAACGTTAGCTTTTTATTTTATTTATTTTAAGTCATTTTAACTCGCAAAGATCTATTCGCGACACTTGCATTAATACAGCGGTGGTTGAACATTAATAGATTTCTAGGAATATGCAAATATAATATCAGCTTAACGTTATTGTTGAAGTAAAATAATGCTATTTTAGTTACAATAGAGCTTTGGACAGCACGACATTATGCTTTTTATGTAGAAGCATATTTCAAAATTGGAGATTATGTAATTGCAACTCAATGTCTGCTTCATAGGGAGATAAATGTTCCATGTCACGCTGCGGTTCCTAGTCCCAACACAAAGTTTGATTACAATAGATTATAAGTATATTGAAACGGCTTCTGCACAGAAGAAGAAACCCCTGGAATCCATTCGGACACGAACACCAGATAATATTGAAAATGTAAGGAGAGCTGTTAGAGTTTACAAAGGTCTCAAGGGCTTGCAAGGAGGCAGGCCATAGTACTAGTATATAATAAAATAAAGATAATACAATGGCTATAATATATACTTTATATACTGTAATATACACGGATTGCTTATAGGCCAGCTATTATTTTTATACTGTATAATTAGACTGGTATCAGTTAAGCGATAAAAAATTACTGCCTCAAATTCCATACCTCAAATTCATGCTCAACTTCCGGATAGTGAGTTTTTAACAGATATCTTGTAGTTGTAGTTTGAAAAAGGGGTGGGTTTTATGCCTAAGCATTGCGACCTTAAAGATCTATTGCACATCCCCCCTTTCATCAGTTAAGTAGTCTGTTGCTCGTTATGACTGCTAACTGAGGCTTTCGATAGTTCATCTATCTTGGGAAAGTGATTGCCAAAAATACTTGCTCTTTGATTCGCAAAGGCAGGGAAATCACATAGTAGATGAGTAACAGTCTCATCTCCTTCTAGGCATCTACTACAGATAGGGTTGTTAAGCAATCCCATTCTGTATAGATTAAACTTTAGGGCACAGTGTCCTGTAATGAATCCTGTTGCCCATGCAATTCTTCTTCTACTAAGACCGTGCAGGTACTTTGCCCTGTTGTTATTCAGGTCTGTAATAAACAACTTGGAATGTCTGCAACACTCAAAGGAGTTCCAGTAGTTCTTGTGTTCTGCTTGAACCCAGCACTTAATATCCTGTTCTATTGGTCTGTAGGACACCCCTAGTACAGGCTCCGGATCCAAAAATGATATTTCGCTGCCAAACTTGGCTGCTTCATCTCTTTCTCATTGTGTGGTATACCTGTATGTCCTGGTATCCACATAAGTTGAACATTATTGTGTTCAGCCAGTGTCATTAAGGATTCCCGGCATTCTGAGACGAACTTTGATTTTATTCATGGTGATTCAAGTGATTTAAGAACAGTTGACTGTCTGAGAGGATAGAACACTTCTATTCTTATCTCTTTTTAATGCTTTCCATGACACTGGCTAGGATTGCATAAACCTCAGCCTGGAAAACTGTAGCTAAGGTACCCAGACTATAAGAAATCTTAGTGCCATTACCGTAAAGCCCAGCCCCCGTTCCTGATTTGGTTCTAGAACCATCAACATACCAGATTGGGCCTTTTTTATTATGAGGTTTTACCAGTCTTTCCCGTTCAACCCGCTGTGGATAGGATACCGTAAATTTCAATTCAAACTTGAATCTTGGCTCAAGAATGCCAGTCCTCATGTTGAGTATCTGTTGCACATTCCTATCCCAAGGAAGCTTGAGACGATTAAGATGTACAGTATTAGACACTTTAGTTTGGCGACAAATACGGTGATACGTGATCATGGCTTCTGCCATCATCCATATGTGGAGAGGTGTGAGCCCAATCAGCATCTCCATTGCCGCAGTTGGAGTAGTTTTGAAAGCTCCCATAATTGAAATGCAGAAGATCCTCTGTAATCCTGCACACCTTCAAATTAACTCCAGGCCACCACATCAGTGCGGCATAGGAGAATATAGGTCTCACCATGACAGTGTATAATCCAATACACTATATTAGGTTTCAGACTCCATGTCTTACCAAGCATACCTCTACATGCCCAAAAGACTTTGTAGACTTTGGTAATACATAATTCCATGTGATGTTTCCAAGTTAATTTCTAGTCTAAAACAAGACCAAGCTATTTAACTTATGTTGAATAGGGCACTATTTCACCAAAGAGAGAGAGTCTGGTTAAATCAGGCCCCCTTCTCCTGGTAAAGGGTCCACTACTGTTTTGTTTGAATTAACAGTTAGATTATTCATCTTGCACCAAGCTTCCACTTTCTTAAGTGCCATTTGTAGCACTTGAGAAACTATGTAAGGAAATTTCCCTCTTATGATTATTGCAATATCATCTGCAAAACCAACTGTGAAGTAACCATCACTATTGAGTGCGCAAAGAAGTGTGTCCACTACAAGGTTCCATAGCAGGGGTGATAAAACACCCCCTGCGGGCAACCCCTCTTCGTGGACACATCCAACGTCTCCCCACATTATTGCAAGTAATACTATCGCATAACTCAAACTATGCTTCTACGATTTCTAGCCCCATATCGTTCTGTTCTTTGCCGTTTTCTCTTGGATGAAGACGGTGAAGGATGAATTGTCTTACTAGAACTGTATATCCGGAAATTGTCTTGATTTTGTTTATAGTAGGAAAACCTCCAGGTTTTAATAAAGACTCTGAAATTTTCATTCGGCATAAGCTGCTTTTTTAATAACTGTGCCTGTTCATAATCTCTGTCCTTAAAATGGGAGGAACATAATCGAACACTGGGACCAGGCAAAAAGTATTTTATTTTGCAAAATTTCTAACCATATCTTATATCTTTTGTGAATTCTTTCTCTGTTTCGCTTCTGACATTACAGCCATATACACAACACTGAGGCATTTTATTCTTCACAATATTTCGTTGTTTGTATAATACTAAATTGACTCAGTAACACCATCACAAAAACACCACAAGTTTCACTATTCCTGAACTTAAATACTAACAAGAACAATGCATTACTGCACGTGCAGCAAAGATTGTCTTGTGATCTCCTACCTGCTTCCAGCGCACGGCTGGCTCTAATGGCGTATGAGGTGGTTATAGTTTCGCTTGCGCAGCTATAACGCCGTGGCGATTAAGAAAACAATTTTACCAGTGTATGTTACAGGTCATATACTTCATTTAGGAAGAAAGATGATTTTTGTGTTTCTTTCCCCTTTAAACATTTTGTGTGGGTTATCATATGAAGGTGCAACGTGAAGGAGAAGCTACTGTGTGTTATTCAACTCCTATTCATATTATCCTGAGATAAAATTCCTGCGAAACATTTATCCTCTACCCTGAGAGTCAAGAAAACACTATCCTTCCAAGAATCAATTTCCTCACCTATAGATCACTCACCACAAGACCTTACCAAACGTCGCGTACCGTTACAATCATAAGTTGGTAACGTGCAGTGGAGCACGTTAGCTCGATTGACAGCTTGTGACTTTTTTCTGTGCGCCTTCCTTAAAAGAGGTTCATGCCACATTACCTAGTAGCATCAATGCCTTAAAGCAGAGAATTTCAAATGAGAGCCGTGCAATACAAGCTGACCGAATTCAAGAATAATTGAGAAATCTTAAAGAGTCAGGATGAATAGGTATGAGAGCTGGAGGAAGGCAGTTCAGTGATATAACTTAAAAACAAATTAAGGTGGTATGAAATATAATACCCAGTGACATAGAGCACATTTCATTCAATCCAATTTTAACCGAGTTATTTCATTTTAAAAATATTCAGGTTCCTCTGCTCCAGCCTATATACAGGATGTAACAAAAATGTACGGCACAAATTGCAGGACACATTCCTCAGACGTAGACAAAAATTGTTATATGAACATAGGTCTGGAAACGCTTTGTTACCATGTTCCAACTCATTTTCTCCAACTCATTAATCATAAGAGACACGCAAGAATAGAACGTACCAGCATACCATATGCAACTCTTTCTCACAGGAGATGTTCAATATGCCCTCCGTGAGCATTGATACATGCATCATCCCGCCGTCGTAGTGAATCCCGGATGCGCTGATGTATCCCTGGAGTATTGCGTATGTTTTCGCAGCCTTCCATAATACGGGCACGGATACTCAGAACATCTGGTACAGGGGTTCGATACCAAGAACTTTCAAATGCCCCCACAAATAAAAGTCCAGTGAGTTTAGTCCGGGGAGGCAATTTTTTCACCTCTATCCATTTGTCACCGAATCTGTTACTTAGAAGCCGACGGACATTAACACTAAAATGAGGAGGTGCTCTATCGTGCATGAAGTACATGTTTTGTCGCACAGCTAAAGGCACATCTGCTAACAGATCAGATAGAAGATTCTCTACAAAATTACGGTAACTTGTCCGTTGAGCCTGGGTGGAAGAAAGTGAGGCCCTACCAAACAGTCGCCAACAATGCCGTCCCAAACTTGGATAGAAAATCTTCGTTATGACTTGCTTCAGCAGTTGCGTGAGGATTGACGTCAGCCCATACATGCCGATTGTGATAATTTACATTCTGATCTCGTTGAAACGACGACTCATCTGTGAACAGCGCCGTTGCACTAAAATTAGGTTTGACACTTTGTTGCATAAACCATTTGCAGAAGCGTGTCCGTGTAGGAAAGTGGGTCGCTAATAGTGCCTGCACACGCTGTAAATGGTATGGATACAGTCGAACTTCGTGTAACACTCGTCAGACACGCACATGGCCAACATTCATTGTTGCAGCTGCTTATCTTGTACGGACACCAGGGTAGTCGTCAACTGTCTGAAGAATTGCCGCCTCCCGTTGCGGTGTCCTCGTCCTTCTAGGTCTCCCCCGATCGCGAGTACCAGGCCGAAATGCCCCATGTTCCCTAAGATGACTTCAAACCACTGATGACAATGGCTTAAAACGTTTTCCTGTCGGGGCACCCGGTACAAACGTTGAGCGCAAGCGACATTTCTGTCTGGTAATCCATACATCCAATGGGCATCTGTCATCTCTGCATTTGTGGACACTGCCATTGCACGAGCCAAGTCTGTGATCAACTCCACTAGTACGTAGCAACCCGTGTGCTTGCCAAGGTCGTACTGCTCACTGGAACAGTTGATGTTGCCTGTAAACAAGCAATGACGTAAGTCACATGGCAACAAGGACATGTAAAACAAAACATTGGCGGTGTACCTACGTTAATAACAACGTAACCAGACGTAACCAAGAGTGCATGTTCTCCATGATTCTAACGTTCTGTTCGTGTAATTCCCATGAGTAATGAATGAGTTGAAGAAAATGAGTAGCAACATGGAAACAAGCGTTTCCAGACCCATGTTCATATAACATAATTTCTTCGTCTACGTGTGATAAATGTGTCCCGCAATTTGTGCCGTGCATTTTTATTACATAATGTATTAATTAAAAGCGTTAATTATTGCAGTAACACCAATTGTAAGATCCTTAAGTATTTGCAAGAAAGAATTAATGCATTATAATAATAATTCATGAAACAAAACATCATTACAAATACTGCTTTTTCTTATGTACCTCGGCAATGCTGTAGCTTCCTTACTTCCATCCTACAGTCGAAGTAAAGACACACATAAAATGCATGGGTACGTTTTCCCACATCATATCCCTAAGAGAGTTTCCTCAAAGTAACACGAAAATCCATTCTACATTAGAATTCTGCATTCCCAAGATGTTAATCTAAAAATCTATCTACGCCAGAGGCCTCATTAGCATATGCAACATCCGCCAATTGATGTCTAAATTTCATAGCATGCAAAACTCCAAACACCCTTCTTCTTAAAGAGATGTTTAATCACCTGCTAGATAAGCATCACAACTCCGTAAAAATCTTTACCGATGGTTCAGCAACTAATGAAGGCGTTGCTGCGCAGTGGTATACCCGACCATGTAATGCTGTATGCCTTAACGAACTTCTTTACTGTGTTTTATTGTGAACTCTTCTCCATAAAAGATGTTTTTACGTATAAATAAGTCTCCCCAGAAAACCCACTACACCATCTCCGTTGATTCCTTAAGTGCGCTACTAGCCACACAGAAATCTGGGTCCTCCCATTCAATGATGCAAGACATTTGTTCCTTGTGCTCTAAAATTAACAACACAATGAAAAAAGTATCCTTGATATTGATCTCCCCATATAGGAAATTGCAATGAAATAGCCCATCGAAGCGCTAAAGAAGTATCAGCACATACTGTAAGTGACCCATCTATAGCCTCCTAGCACCAAGACATCCCCTTCATGAACCTTGTTCAAGCTCTGCCAAATCTTTCCAACCTCCACGAACACTTAAGCGACGAAATCAAGTAATCGGCTCCTGTCTAGAATTGCCACTAGAAACTCCAACCTTTTCTTCTAAACAAAGACCAGCCTCCAACCTATACCAACTGCAACAAGACATTACCATCCAGCGCATCATTGTGGACTGCCCATTGTTCAGTAATTAGACAACAAGCCAGTATCCTGGATTCCTGGATTTCTCCAGTGCCGTGAACGAATCAGAAACTTTAAGAAAAACTTTATAGTATCTTAAGTATATTAATCCGTGTGATAACGTGTAAAATGTAAACTTTTGTGTTAATGTTGAAATAATGTACCTGTTACAAAGTTATGCAAGTGCGTGATGGAACAAGCAGTAGAAACGACAAAAAATATAAATATCACAAAGGATTCTTATGTAACATACTCACATGACATTTTCTACCCTCTAGCGTTTATCAGTTGAATTACAAACTAATCTTACTAAGGTCTATTTCTCTATCTATCTCATTTTAACCCAAATATTGTTACATGCTGGGCTGAGGGCCAAAGGTTTTCCAGCAAATTACTAAATTTTGATCATCCCGACACGCACGTGGGGGAGCGTAGCTTACAATCGGTACATTCAGAAGAAGGCGTGAGTTTTTTTGAAAAAATACACAAATATTACATAACACACGTTACCTGTAATTTATTGATACAACACTTGGCGGCTCTACATTACACTCAGGGAAACAAAGGAATGAGGGGAGATGCCTCGCAGTCTAAGACTGGCCACCCCGACTTGCTTCTTACACTCGCACACAAAGTGATGCTAACACATTCAAGTAACGCTAACTATATATCCCCCCCTCTCCAACCCTGTCTAGGCAAGCTAGTTTGCCAGGGCTGGCGTCATATTGGACGGGAACTTTAAACAAAGCCTTCTCTCTAAGGCGTGATCCCCACCAAAGGTGAAATAATCAGTCACCCAATAATACTGTCGACAATGCGACACAATAATGGGTCTGGTATGGCAATACTTATTGATACGCCACAATATAGCTTTGCAAAAATAGCTACATTACACATTTCGTTATAGATACAAAGAGAACAGCTATAGTAAAATGTTTAAGAAATGCACGCTATACGCTGGCCTTAAAATTCCGTATTCTTTCCATGCAATCGCAAGAAGCAATTGAATGTTGGCCGGAGTTTAAAAGAATGACCAAGTAATGAACAATTAGAGCTATTGATAAATGATATCTCGGAAATTACTTATGCCACAAAAAAGTTAGTTGACAAATTTTACGTTTCAGAGAGATCTACATATTCTGTGTAGTATTTTTCGCCTATCGCGGAACAATTATGCAAGACTAAAGAATATTTCTTCCGAATGAAAAGCGTTTCATAAGCTAATCCCAGAAAATTCAGATATACATTTTATTTTTCATGTAAATACTTTTAATATAGGATATTACTGAAAATCGTTAGTAATTTTTAGAAAATTAAAATTTCTAAGAAAGTTCCATGTAAAGGGTAGTTTGGGATGGAGGATTTTATTCAAAGTCTTCGTGTGGCATCTCTGGAAGGTAATGAACCTTAATACTAAGTATGGTGTTTATCCGATTTTTTGTTTTTGAGTTAGGCTGCGTGCGTGCGTACGTGCGCGCGCGCACACACACACACACACGCACGCACACACACGGACCTTTTTTTTTAAACATGTCTTTTTTCAGGGGAGCACTAAACATGTATTTCCAGTGAAATCTCGGTATCTGATTTTTGGGTGGAATGCTATTCCTTCTCTACTTATGTACGTGATAAAGTAAAAAAAAGCAAGACAGTGATGGAATCTGCGAAGACATTGCAACAATGTTATAGTTATAATTTTATAATGACGCAGTGTTCCTCAGTAGTTTCACATGAGGGCAGGCTTACAGTATATGAGCATGTTTTTCTTTCTTATTCCAGTAATCCCGCAATAATTTTCATTGTGAGTCCTGTGCTGTGGATCATCTCTGGACATACATTGGCAGCCCTCCTAATAATACTTAACTTTCTCTTAACTTTAGCTAGTCACTTATTTCCTACTATGAAATCTTTGAACATAATTACTCCTTTACCTCTTCAGAGGAAGCACGCCAAGAGTGGAATTCTTTCTTCGTAGCTATTTCTGTAAAGACCGCATGCTGAATTATTGACTAAACCACGGTTTTGACATGCATGTTAAGTCAGATTTATTGGACGTAGCTTAGTTTTTGAAGCAATTATAAACATTAACAGTTTATTACCTTTGTATAGAACTGGATTTAATTAAATGGCCACTCAGCATTTTAGTCAATACTTTTGTTCCATTTCAAACACTACCTACGCAGTCGTAGAGATAGGATATTATGACGTGTATGTGTGCGTATTGTCACGCCAGACACATTATTGCGTCGTTGGCGGCAGTATTGTTGGGGTAGTTACTTCGGCTGGGGCTTTGAACTTCACCTTCTGTGGCAATTTGCCACTGTTTAACTATCGGTGGAGAGTGGGTGGGGGTAGTGAGCGTTATTTCCTTTTTGTGCCGTGTCTTAGCGTGACTTCTGGTCGAGTATCTGATGTGGAAGGTCTATGTGAATTGTGTGAAAGTAACTTCCCTTTAATTTCTTCCTTTTAATATTTTGCGTGTGATGTAGGGGCACCGTGTTATATTCAATAAACCACAGGTAATGTGATAAATGTGAAATTCTGTGTATTTTGTGATAACTATCCTACGCCTGCTCTGGAACGTGTAGTTTAAGATTCTAGTCCTCTTGTTGCCTCTGCAGCTATGCCTCCTAATGTATATGTCGGGGTAACTAAAATTATATATCTAGTTGCAAATCTTTCGACCTCACCCCGGTATATTACAATATTGCAAAGGTAACTTGGACTGTTAATTTGTCGGCCTAGTCATTCGTTTTTATTCTCTAAATAAAAGGTAGTACTTTGTTTCTTCCATAATATATTACTTAATCTTTAACCTCTTCTATATAAAGCACTTGAAATACACCTAACTCAATATTTCTTATAAGATCAGTAATAAAATATTGGTTATAGGATGTTTTAAACAAGATAAATGAATGTGCGTATTTTATGTTCTGTTTTATTAAAAATCTTAATTCATGAACTTGTTTTATAAAATCAAAACAAGTATGAGGTCTGTTTAAAAATACACCGTAATAGCATTTTATGTCTATCAATTAAAATATATGCTCACCTTGGCTAAGTCTAATATAGTTATTTTCTCAAACAGACTGAGCATGAAATAAAAGTTTTAGAAATTGATTTTTAAGTTATAAGAGATGTCAGTTGGATGGTTTATACTTTCTTTTACTCTAGTTTTATTAGGAGATTTATTTTAGTTTCTGTACTCTAGAAACACGTGCTAGGTACAAACTTTAGTGTTGTCGTTTAGAATATATGTTAAAACATATATGAGCCTACAACACTACACCTTTAAACAAATGTAACCTAAGTTGCATTAAATAACAAATATTTTTTCAGATGCGTGGTACCATTTTAAAATTTCTTATTAAATGGAGAGACTCCTACAGAATTTATAAGCGATTACAGACTAATATAATCTGAATTATTAAACATTCTATTGTCGTTCTTCGAAATCAGTTATGTAGCGTTAGTTCTTAAATCTATACCTATTTACTGCATCTATTTTCATATTTAAATTATATTATTTTAATAACTTATTTCAAAAAGGAACCAGAAGGGTTTTATACCTCTTTATATTTCGCTTTATTAACCTATTTTAATTTATACCTTTTGTTAAGAACTTTTGTATGTTCTGTGTCTTTATGGCAAGCCCATTTATGTAATATTCTTAAATAAATATATATATATACGATATAATGTTGACACACTGACATTTATTTAAAATGTTTTAGAATAAAATATTGTGGCATATACGAATCCCCAACGTAGAGCGTAATGCTTTCCTAATATCGCTAAGCATAATAGGAAACCCATATTCTCACACGATTGCGAATAAGACGATGCCCAAACAATGCATTCCGTGACACAATATCCTTTGTGGACATTGCCGACAGTTTCGCCGGGTAGGGATTGTGCGACGCTTCATTGCGCATCAGCTCCTCCGGTACCGCGTTGGTGCTACAGCTACAGGCAAGTGAACAGCGAGCCTTCAACTGGTCTAATCCCCATGAGAAAATTTCCCTTTTCTGAGAAAATTTAGAACCAGAAATAAGTATGCTAAGGGCGGCGTGCACCAACCTAGAGTAAGCGCTACTTTTGTAGTAAACTACTATTCAAGTCAACATTTGGCGACTTCCATACGAGAGTAAGCTACTTCTGAAGCATTTTACACCATTCAGATACTCCCAGAATAAATTACCGGAGAAGTAAATGTCGGAGATCACCGTTATGTAGTATGTTACTACGGAATTTAATAGAGCACAAATATAGGTTAGAATTTACTCTTGCTACCTGGCCGGAGTAACTAACCTGTCGATTGAACTAGAATATCGTATCGCATTTAGAGGAAGACATTTTGACGTGTTCATGTATTACTTAGATTACAATGATGATCTCGATGAAGAAAACAGCGATTACTTATGTTATGTTGATGATCTCGACGAGGAAAACGGGAATGCTATAGTGGTATGCGAGAACCGTAATTATTTATTTAAGAATATTACAAAAGTTTGATGCCACATGGTAATTAGAACAATCGCCGCGAGCACTAGCTCGAAGTAATAAAAGAACTATCAATCGAGCCATTCCCATTACGTTAAGTGCATGCCAATTAGATCTTTATATTACATTACAGCATTTCTTAACTTCATATCACCTTAAGTAAAGTTCATTGTAATCCCGGCATATTAGGCGATCTTATAAATAAACATTCACCATATGTCTATTGGTCAAGTATTTCACCGCGTTGTTAGAGCACTTTTGAGGTTAAGAGCAAGGCACATATCTACATATATAACTATACATGAGTGTTCAGAAAATAAAAGGCAATTCTTCTTCATTTTTGCAGATTTCCCACACATTGTGGGTAGAATTGAGTACCCGCATTTTGTACCCACCCGTGAATATGGTGAACTTTTTCGAAATCGGAAGGGTATTTCTCCATCAACACACAAGTGATCTGCTATGCAAAACGAAGGTTAGAAACATTGTTTCCAGAAATTTAAGCTGCTCTTCTCGTCGTTCGAAGCATTAAACTCGTCCGTCAGGACTTTCCAGCATTCTTATAACACCTTTTTACACTCATATTGTTTAAATGGATTTTCTTTATCTCTACCAACCAAAATTTATCTCTTTAGCTGACGTTTTCCACGCTTTTCCCTATCGAACATAACCTTACTCATGATCGCGTCAAGTAAATCGCGCAAGCAAAACAATACCTCCGGAAGTAATGAGCTTTTATGTCCGTAGTCGTAACTAAAAGATTAAATTGTAATTTAGCTCTCCAACGTTACTTCCTGAGTAAATTTCTTCCGTAGTATCAACTTCCTTAGCAAGGACTTTTTTAGTAAACGTTACTTCCGAAACAATTTACTCCAACATGGTGCACGCTGCCTTAAGAGTTATTATTATCTAAAGAAACTGATGTGTTTATTCACATAAATATTTCTACTCTTTATTGTGTGAGCAATTTTTACAAAATATTGTTCTTCTATTTCTTATAATAAACTTTAATTGCATATTTACACGTTTCATTTAAGATGTAAGAAGATACATTGGGTAAAGCGATATTCAGATTTTTAAAAAGCGTGTCGTTATGTCTTGATTTGATATTCCTGTTCTTTGCATGACTAGCAGTAAAAACGAATACTTGCTACTTAAGAAACTTATAGGTAAATGTTTTACAAATTCAAGCCCATAGTAAAATATATCTCGAAAATTGTTAACATCACAAATGTTTTATTTGACGTAATTTGTGTGGATTAACAAGATTTTGTTTTGTAAGATTTACGGATTATCCAATTATACAGAAGTAATTTAAAGTAAAAAGGTCTATTCACAAAACTTTTCAGATATACACTTTATTTTACATGCAAATATCTTGAAAGTGTAGTATTTTAATGAAAATTATGAGAGCCATTTTTGAGAAAATAAGAAGTAAGGAAACATTTTCAACACTCCAGGGGAAATTTCTTGAAAATCCTCAGATCCCGTTTTCCGAAGATGCTAAATTCAAACAACCCCCACACGAGCCTTTTCGACAAAATGCTTTTCTGATCCATGGGATTTCAAAACGTGCATTTGTAGTAAAATATCTAAATCAAAATTTTGGGTGGAATACAATACAATGTGCTGCACATCAAATAGTGGCTGAATATTAATGTTTTAAAGCCAAAAATAACTGTAGTATGGTTTTGTGGCTGTAAATATTAATCTTTCTTCTTTGTAGTTCATGGTTATGCAAACTCTTGTTGTTTTAAAACATTGACACCAAATAAACATTTTATCTCAGTTGTAATACTGAATCGTGCGGGATAATATCCTGATAGGATAGTATATTGTCACGTATCGAGCTTAAACGCAAACACCCTGCGGTTTAGATGTATGTAAATGAGGTAATAAACTACATCCAACTACATGCCATACACTCGCTTGACGCTTCACTTGGAGTCTGCAACGAAAACGCTTTCAAATTGTAACATACTTTTGTATATACTCCCTCACAACTTAAAGAAAACGTTTATCACAAATACACTGATGTTTTTAATATTCTAATACTGAACACCATGACCGCTAAACAAATTAAATACTCTAAAATATGGGTGTAGTGTACGAAAGTTCACAAGCCTTTTGGGAAACGCGCCTCTTTCACCACTTGCCATTTGATACTTGTTCAGCGAATCAAAAAGAACTATGTAACAGTTTTCTGGCATTGTTGATGCATAAATAATTTAAAAGTTTTCGAAATGTTTACTAACTTTAAATACTAAATCATCAAGAGAGTAAGCAGAATTGTGCGATATGTCCACCCATTTTACTGCCTCATAATGTTTTCTGTTTGATTTTTGCATCATCTCTCAGTGCATCTTAGTAAAGTAAGCATCTGTATCAGCTGCGTTAGTGACTGAGGGTTCAATAGAAAGTTAATTTTAATCTTGGTTTTATTATTTGCACTAATACGTAAATAAATCGATAAATTTATAAATAAACAATTATACAGAAAAAATTCATATCCAATTTCTGAAGTATGTACCTGTGAGGATATAATGCGAATAAGCAATATTCAGAAACAGTAGTTGCTGTGTATTTCAGTCCAAATAGTTTGTTTTTTAATTCTGGAAAACTAATCATAATGGAAGTAATTAATGCATTTATATGTTTATTTAAATCTTTCGGGCCGATACCTTGGAAGTAAACTACCAAATTTATATTGATCAATTTTGACTTATGATTGTTTTTATATATTTCAAATTATAATCTTCTGTAATATCACGTAGCCTATTTATATCGTTACGTAGGTATTGTTAATTTTGAAATATTAACACTCGTTCTAAATTATGTTCAAGTATAAAGTATGTAATGTTTTAAAATCACGTCACGAAGGGGAAAAAATTAAGTTGGCCCGACTGCTCAGCGAGACCGACTTTGAACCGATTCCCTCACCAGACCTACAGGAAGATACACAAGAGTTTATGTGAGCAGTCTCAGTCTGGGGTAGCGGCAAACAGTTGCTTTAGCTTTTGAATCTGGTAAGCATCATGTCTGCTCTGACATAGCACCAAAAGTTTAAGACGTACATTAGAGTACCGCCAGTATGCAGTATTTAAACTACAGCTGACAAGCGAAGAGTCACTACGATGGTATTAAATCGTCGAATATGAACAATTCATCAGCTTTAGTATTATTTCGCTACTAACAATTCTCCTACACGTAGCGATTTATGCTATCAAAGTTAAACACCACCTGTTAGTAATGCGGAACCTGGTACACACATCAAGCGATTTTCCGTGGAAAGTCAAATGGTATCTTGGTGGGCACAGTGACTACTTCACGTAAGATCTTCAATTTAAAACCATTTACATACTGCGAGACCAGGAATTATTACGAAAAAAGTAAATGGATTTGGAGTTACACTACGTCCAGGCTGTGATGTACCAGAACAGCATTGTAAGAAAGAAAATCGTTGCCTTCTACTATCCTTGCCCTTGCCAGCTAATTAAATCGATAATATTCACTTAAGTTATTTAATGTTTAATTTAAAATCATGTCAAGCAATAGAACATACTGGAATCTAAAGAAGTGTGGAGCATATTTTAAAATTCTATATGGTGAATTTGAAGGCGGCGCCGTGGCCGAGTGGTTAGACCGCTCGCCTCCCACCGAGGCGGACCGGGTTCAATCCCAGGGACTGCATGTGGGATTTGTGGTGGACGAAGCGGCGTCTGGGCGGGTTTTCTCCGGTTTCCCCCGCCATTCATTCCACTAACTGCTCCATCATCACCTTTCCTTCCATCCATTTCACTAACATTTCGCTTCATCTACTTCCTTCATCCCATACCAGGCATCGGGCTGATCACCCATCCTGAGTGTCTGCTCCTTGACGGGCCTCTGACCCCAGGCACCCGCCTGTAAGTCCTGGGGGTGTAAGTCCTACATAAGAGGAGGGTAAACAGATAATGAATGAATGAAATATATGGTGAATTTGAATGTAATTTATTATGTCAGTAATATTGAGCTGTTAACTGAATATGGCACAGTTTAGAAAGTGGGAAGGTCAATAGTCACAGCTTTATGGTTATGAAGATAGAATTGTCAGTACGTGGTATAAAGACTTGTAGGAATCAAAGGACATTTCAAGTATGTTACGTAAAGTGAGTGAATATTTAAAGAGAATTTTAATTTTGGGTGCCCTATGTTGCAGTTGCAGTTGTGGAAGTAAATATGCATATATAATATTGCCAGATCCATTATTTTAAAACAAAGCACATTTTACATGTATCTTGTGGTTAAAGCTCATTAAAGCACTATTATGAAATGCTTTATTCAGCGTAGTTTCAGCATATCATACCATATCCTAAGTCATATACTAGGTGTAGAGAAGATTGAATTGGTAATGTGTTCAATAATTGGTATAATTACGTACGAATTAACCATTCCACCCCTGAGATAATCTGATCCTGTTCTCTCGAAGCTTGACTATATGTTCAAAATTGTATCCAGAGAGTTAGGATGGGACAAGTACTTATAATAAAAATAATTGTGCTTCTAACAGTAGGGCTATAATAATTACAGACCGTACAAGTGGAGGCCTCGCTCAGTAAAGTTTGCAAATCACCGTTATTGAAAATAATGAAGTTTACACAATAAATATATCTGCCGATCAGGGAATATGTTTCTTAGAATCATTACCACAACTCTTCTGTGTCAAACGGTAAGTTTTTAGCTGGTTCTGAACGCTCTAGTTTCAATGCTTTTATTTTAGAAACTTACCTATTGTACTTCAATGGGGTATAAGTCCTTGTATTTGTTGAGATGACGCCGGAAGAGCTGTAGGACGTTAGGACGTTACTAATTTGTTAATGATCCATTTTTCTTTCTCTGCCATGTACACTGTCGTGCATAACAAGTGGCGCATTCCCCTAGATCCCCAGAGTGTTTTTCTCTCCGTAAGTTTTCCACATTCAGGTAACCAACTTTTGACTGCGTCGGGGCGGTATCAGTTCTCTATGTGACTGACCTGAAAAACAATTCATGAGCATAAAAACTAACCATGAATGTTGTTTATAATGTATGTGAAATGGAGGGGTGGTTCAGGAATACCTCTATGAAAGAGTTTCGCTGCGATTGGCATACAAGGAAAGCCTAAGCAATTATCAACAATTCGACTTCTAGAGGAAGGTGTGAAGGATGATTTGCATGCTGGTTAAACTGAATGGCTGCTGCGACATTTACATATATGAGAGTTTTCAGCAGCGACATGGAGACGAAGGTTAAGTTATTGCTGCAACTAAACGGCAATAAGAAATCGGCATTAAGAAAAGCAGTAGTGTAGCATGAAACTATTAGGTTCAAGTTGTAATGTTAGTCTTCTGCAGGTCGGCCACACCTACTTTTGTAAAGTACCCTGTCAATCCAGTGGCTAAAATTATCCTCGAAAATCAGGTTTTGACGATAGTAGGGGGGGAGTGACTAGATTTTGTCAGTACCAACGTAAACAGCTCTGTTCCATTATTGGCCACATTTTGTACATAGTAGGTAAAGAAGGTATTGCATTCCACACAGCAATTCGATACCAAGATTTCACCGGAAATATATGCTTTGAGGCTCCCTGAATCCCCCCCCCAATTTTTTTTTACTTTCTCTACTGCGTATAGTAAGTAGGGGAAGCATTGCATTCCACCCAAAAATTTGATGTCGAAATTTCACCGGAAATATGTGCGTTGAGGTCCTCTGAATCCAAAAGAAAAATCATTTTTAGAAAAAGGTCTGTATATGTATGTGTGTGTGCACAGTATAGCTCAAAACCGAAAAGTCGGATAAATACCAAACTTAGAATTTAAGTTCATTATCTTCCAAGGATGCGACACGAAAATTTTCAAGAAAATACTCCACACTGAACTACCGTTTGTATGCAACATTTTTCGAAAATATTTATTTTATAAATATGGCTAGCGATTTTTATAAATATAGCGTATTCTAAATATATTTATGACAGATAAAAGTGTTCTTGACTTTCCTGGGAATACCTTTGAACTTCTCTTCATTCGGACGGAATTTTGTATAATCTGTCTAACGTTACGTTAAGTGATAGACGAAAACGAACTACACAAAAAATATATATTTCTTTAAAACACACCGTTTATTTCTAATAAGTTTTTTTGGCATAAGACATTTCTGATATATCTGTTGTTAATGGTTCGAATTGCCATTTTTGGTCATTCTTTAAAGTTACTTGTTGAACACTCAGTTGTTTTCTGCTATTGAATGGAAACAGTATGGAATATTAAGACTAGCATATAGCGTCCAGTTCTTAAACATTTGACTATCGCTGTTCTCTTAGTATCTATAATGAAAAGTGTAATGTTGCTATTTCTGTAAAAGTTTATTTGAATTATAACGTAGTAGTTACAAAAATAACCTTTAGTGAGAATCATTTGTATACTCAGTAATAAACGATAGAGGGTAGAGAAATTCATGTGAATATATAACATGAGATTTTTAGAAAAAGTTCCGTGTGTGTGTGTATGAACAGCATAACTCAAAAGCAAAAGGTCAGATAAATACCACACTTGGTACTTAGGTTTAGTACCTTCCAAAAATGCGAGACAAAGATTTTTAAGAAAATACCTCGCCCTAAACCACCCTTTACATGAAAAAATTTTCAATTTTTTTATTTTTTATAATTGCATTAAGAACTTAAATACCATTTAAGTTATTCACATGACAAATCTCTAAAATGTATATTTTGAATTTTCTGGGAAGAGTCTTTGAAGTCCTCTTTATTCGGAACAAATTTTGTATCTCGTACAACTGATAAACGTTAAGCGATATACGAAAACGCACTACACAAACAGTGTATGTTTCTTTAAAACATACAATTTATTTCAAATAATCTTTTTGTGCCATCAATCGTCGATTTTCTATTGTTTTTCGCGATTGCGTGGAAAGAAAATGGAATTTAAGGCCAGCGAAGGGCTTCCAGTTGTTAAACACTTTTGCATTTTTGGGGGATATGTAAAGTAGCTAATTCGACAAAGGTTTATTCGATTCAAATGGGGTGTATAGAAAAATAAACTTTTGTAAGAGTAATTTGTATACTCATGATAAATAATAGAGGGTAGAGAAGGTTATGTGAATGTAACACATCAGATTTTTGTTTCTGTTTTCGTATATTCATTCTGAAAAGGTTAGGTATCTCTTGCTTGTACATAAATCCCACGTGGCTGGGAATTGCAGTGCAGCGCCGCAAGATCGACAGCATTAACATGGAATCAACGGGCCGTGAAAGCCTTAGAGTGCAGGTCCATCAACGCCAACTTTACTTAATCTCCAAGATGAGTTCTGTGCTGCTCGCCCTAGTTCTCAAAGTTTCATCTCAACTGCTTCATTGGCGCTTGTTTTATTGTAGCTGCAAATGAGCTATCGGGAGAAAATGGATACCGAGAGGAGACAGCTGTATAAAATCTGAGGTTAGGTAACGAAAGAGTCTACTGAGTATTTCACATTCTCAATAAAGTCAGGAAATCAACGTTAAAAGAAATAAGAAGCTTGCAACATGTAATGCAATAGTTTTGGTACTTAATTATGTTTCCAAACTTTTATGTAAGTAAACCGACTGAAGAACTCACATGTGCTGTTTTCTCTAAAATGCTTGAAACTGTAATCTTTATTCAACCTCCTATCAAATATTATGCATATCTTGGGTTTACCCAGTTTTACTTCCATGGGATTTGTAATTATATAATATTGCCGAAAGTGTTGCCATAGCGTGTATTCTCTCTATCTATCTTGATAGTTCCTTATATTTAAAACACTATGTATATTTAGTACAGATCTCGAATCTTCATTGCTCCTAAGCAGCGTGTAGGCTGTTACAAAGTAGAACTGTTGTTCCAGTGAAAGTTAAAAGGAACAGGCAAGTCCAGGATTGTTCACTGGAGGATAAAATGAAGGGAAGAAAAGGCAGAATCGGACTGAAAAACATCAATGTCATAACCGGGATTTTAACCAAAGATCTTTCGGTCTCAGACTCCGGCTGCTTTAACCAACTCGGCTATCATGGCAATATACCCACAGCACATTAAATTCCCCAAATAACTTGCATTTTTCTCGGTATTCCAGAAGAGGATTTCAAATTCATTTTGAGATTACATAGCCAATAAGGACTTAAAATATCGTAAGACATTGAATTTTTTCTTATTCTTCCTTTCTAATGCTTCCTCGCATAGGCTTTTGTGAAAGAAAAATTATTCAGCAAAATAAGGGATGTTCAAGAAACAGCAATAGATTTACAGACACCTCCAATTGCTTCCCTCTCCCCGATTGAGGTGGCTCCGCGGTAACGTGTCAGGCTTGCATTCG
This sequence comes from Deroplatys truncata, assembly GCA_030765065.1. Classification (NCBI taxonomy): domain Eukaryota; kingdom Metazoa; phylum Arthropoda; class Insecta; order Mantodea; family Mantidae; genus Deroplatys; species Deroplatys truncata. Next base: position 111,170,444 of record CM060981.1, read on the forward strand.
GGAGGTCTCGGGTTCGATTCCCCCATTGCCACTCTGACCATGGGTTTGTGCATGTTTTTCTAGGTCGTTAGGCGAATTTTGGAGTGGTTTTTCTTCTCCACGTATTTCCTCTCTATCATTTCTTGTCTACATATTTCCTTTTATCTTTTTCAGGGTTGAAGGATTAGACAACGGCGTTCGGTGTGTTGATGCGGACGGCGAATTGTGTGCTTTGGAAACATTTATCCCTGCGTTTGGTCGGACCGTCAAGGACCCCTCCCTGGGGGTTGCTCGGGTTCCTGGGCGGTATACGGGCTATGGCGTGGCTGGCCGGCGGGCATCAGGATGCGCTCCATCTGGAAACATTCAAGGATCCCGTCCTTGCCAGCGCACATCGTCGACTGGTCGCGCTCGGGGTGTCTTCCTTCCTTGGGTTGGTTGGAAGTAAAAAGGGCGGTTGCGGCTCTCTACTCCATGTTTCTGGAGGTCCCTCCGTACGTGTACTTCTACTTCTTTCCTCTACATTTACTTCCGGCTTTGCTATCAAGACTCCGAACGTGTACCAAAGCACACAGGTCACAAACTTCACCGCCTTAGAGTTCTACAGTAAGAGTGCCGAACTGAGCTGTGTAAAAGTAAATCATGATGACAAATAGCCTTATACCTAACGTTTTCTGTGTTGCTTTCGTCCTCACACGCGCGAAAATGAACAAAATAAATGGTTTGCTTTTAGTGATTCTAAACTGCATTTTGTCTCGTCTAGTAGGAGGTTAAACAATTTGCTGCATGAGAATAAGAGGTCAGTAGGATTGAGGACTAATAAGTACACGTATCGCTTTGCTAGTAAACACAATTATCCACTATTTTAAAATGTCTCTAAGCTGTTATATCTAACGTTTCTGCTAACGGCACGTTTTGTTAAAGAATTTAAGTGGAGTCTGTCTTGGAAAATAGTATGCACAACTTCATAAGCATTCTTCGTTAGTTAACATCATTTATATATTCAAAAAAGTATTTAAGATGCTGTCATGCCGTTCACATTCACAAAGATTTTCAAATATTATTGGACAGAAAAATGGCTTTGACTTGTTATATTTTGAATATTTTAACATTATTTAAATATGATAAACCATGAGTGATAAACCATTGAGTATGTCGCGCTTCTAGCAGGAGAGGAAATATTAAGAAACATGCTAATGGAACTAAACAAATGAATTGAGACTACAAGAAAAAAACAGAACAATTGGAGTAATTGGACGGTTCTTGGAATATATAATTATGCAGCGTGAGTCATTGTGAAGAAGACGAAAGAGGAAATGCACGTGAGGCTATTGATAAAAAAGGAGCTTTGTCTTGAAAGTATTAAAAAAGGTTAGCGATCGATTTGAGTGGAACGTGGCATTGATTCATCGGAAGCGCTGAGGTTGTGATAGAATGTGGCAAACGACGGGAACACTCTGTAATGCAATTAGAGAGACTAATTCAGGGACTGAAATCGACGAAATAAGTAATAAAGTTGTTTTAGGACAGAGTAGTTAAAAGAAGAACAATGCCCAAACCGATCAGCAAGAGTATAAGAAGCTGGAACATTGGATGTGAAGAACCAGTTTGCAGAGAGATACATTGTAAGGAATGATGAATGGAAAAAATGTGTGAAATAGAGAACATGTTATACGATATACCATATTAAGATGCATAGTAATAAACGGAGAAGGAAAGGAGGAAGGAATGAAAGAGGCTGAATGAGGACTAGCCCTATGGCTAAAAAGGAAAGGAAAATAAAGAAAAAAGGAAGTAACGTATTTAAGATATTGCTTTTTCGTGTAATATAATACTTATATCAACTAGAATATCTAAAACTTCTGTGCTGTTTCCAACCTAAAATCCAAACAAAAGCTCTATTTGAATACTGGAATATTTTAGATCAATTCCTGAGTGCTTATTCCATCAATAAAACAATATTCAAAGGCACGTTACGCTTAAAATAGTCTTCGGTAATAACACCGGAGCGGAGAATTAGTAAGAATTTACTACTGAGATCATGTAATAATTTGGGAAGTATTTATTCACCCAGACAATATTATCTTCATACCTCTTTCTGTTGCTGTCTGAGGAGCTATGTATTCTCCAGGCAAAAATAGAGCGTGATATCCCGACCATTCTCAGTGAAAGATAGCTCCATTGCGTTTGTTTGTTCTACCCTAACAGAGGAATTTTTGATATTGGCTTATAACAATACATAAAAAAGTACAACATTTAATAATGTTATTTGTTAAAATATAAATAACCCGAGCAATTACCTTATAAAAATGTAATAAGAGGAAACCATGATTAGAGCAGATGGTACCCTTACGTTTTTCTCTATTTTTGGTAGGTATGTTTTTTTAATTGTTTAATATTTAGAAACATACTCTCGTAGCGTAGAGTGGTAAACTGTTTCGGCTTTTAAATGCAGTCACATTCTTTGGTTTATCTGTCTCGTGGTTTAATTTTAGATTTTACGCCCCGGTTTGGGTTTACAGGACCGCGGCCTACTCCATTACTTTGAATACCATTAGGATGCTAGTGAACTTCGCGACTGAAGTGTTGTCACAGAATACTGTTCCCAATATTATCATAAGCTTCAGTTCACTGCGGATAAAGTTTCCTTAGGCAATTTTTAATGATTTGCTACATTTCAACATATGTATTTTCTTATAAAAATTTCCGTATCAATTGAAAATAGTGGTTTATGACTTTTTTGTTTCTTCTTTCGAAAACTCTTCCAGGGCATATACAGAAATTATTATTATATAGCTTCTTTGGATTTTAAATCGGGCTGTTAGAACCTTTCATTTATAAATGTGTAAACTATCTTATTTTGTTTTTCCTTCTATATTCGTAGTCCGTATCTGCTGTTACCTGGCATTTTTATTTTATTTTTACCTAACACACAATATTGTCAATGCCAAAAAATTTCATCTAGTTTACAATTTTATATGAATAACTAGTATTAATGTATAAAATAGGTCATTCAGAAGCCAAAATTTTGATCAAATTTCGGTGTGTCGGCAATGAAAGATACAGGCAGACACACACACACAGGCAGACAGGCAGAGAGAGAGAGAGAGAGAGAGAGAGAAAGAGTGGGGGAGATTTAGAATATTATTTCCAATAGTCATTCTTACAACATACCGCACCAAATGTCCGCGACACCAATGACACATACAGATAAATTATAATTCGGAGAATAAATTTGAAAGGGAACTCTCCAGACTTAGTTTAGCATACTCACGGCATTTGGCATTTATAAAGGCTGAAGAAAACTTCGATAAAGTGTTAGTCAGAGAATATGATCCAGCGAGATGGAACATCGGTTCTCTGTTCACGATTTCATGAATCAACTATCTCGGCCACTAGCTGTTTGTGTGTGTTACCTTTCCAATCAGAATTGCCATGTTCAATGTTTACGAAGCTTAGTATATAATACAATTCACATCCCACTTAGGTAATGGGCTACAAGGCATCTTAATTACTTTCTACAAAGTATTTCTAATGGTACATGGGATAAAACATGGCTTTCCTAACTCAGTATTCTGCAAACTATATACACAAGAGCTTATTCTTCTCCACACACTTTTCTAATCGAGACAAACAGTTGAGCAAACGATTTCAAGGCACATATCATTGTAGGTACAAGGGAGAGTTAGAAGTGTCAAATTTTTAAAAAACGGGTCGCCTTGTAATTTAATTCTTTCCATGGCCATGAGGGAGAACAAAAGGTATTAAAAATCCAAACCAATAAGAAAGAATATCTCCAAAGTGGTACATACCACAAAAAAATTCCACAAACTGGAAGTTTCAACGAGGTTTACATCTCTTTTGTAGTAACCTTTTTCCCCATCTCTTATGGTATACGAGTGTCATTTAGAATACGAGGGTTTTAAAAATTATTCCAAGAAAATTCAAGATGCATATTTTACTTGTCATGAAAACATCCTTTGATATTTTAATAAAAATCGTTAGCGATTTTGAGAATTTTAAATAAAGAAAACTGCATGTGGATAAAGGGTAGATTGAGCGCCGGGGATTTTTTAAAATCTTTGTGTCGCATCCTTAGAATGCCACGTTTGGTATTTGAGAGAAGATGCATTGTTGTATTGTTTTAACTTGTTATAGTTTGCCCCATGTATGGAAGCCAATTTGAAGAACGTATTTTCTTTTGCGTTGATTGCAACACGCTTTGGGCATCAATTTGAAATAGTTTGTATTGTATTAGTTGTATTATTATTTGCCCCACGCTTTGGGCGTGAATTTGAAGAAGATGTTTTGTTACGTTATTTGCACCACGCTTTGGGCATCAATTTGAGAAACGCATTTTTTGTAGGAGTTGTAGTATATTTAAACTGTTGTGGACCCGAAATTGTAGTAGTTGCAACCGCACGTATAGTAAACAGTTTCCGGTAGCCTTCGCCCCAAAATGTACTTTCTGGTGGCCTTTGCCCCCAAGTTTAAAAAAAATATTAACCTTGTAATTAAACTGCTTCTTTAACTATTTAATATTTATGTTTGCCTCGGCTGCTTCAGTATTTATTTTAGAGACATGGATATCTTGGCAGGATTGTGATGCGACAAGAATGTAGGCTTACACAGATTATAATTTTACTTCACTCCTTTTATTAATACTTGATACAATTTAAATAACACTTCACTGATAGGGATAGCTGTGATATTCTTTTTATTACTTAATTACACTTTTTAACACGTAAATTTATTTTTCGTCTCACACGAATACATATTAAATCTCTCGAGGACACTTTTTGCGTCTGGTTAGTAACGCTTTCTGCAGACAACTGACTTCTAGATTTGTAAATTTTGCTATATTTCAGTTTCTGATTGGGTAATCCTACTCCAATAGAATACTTTCATTTATCTAAAGCTTTTTCTGGTTGTTGATTAGCTATTTTATAAACTGTCACTAAAATTAGATTATTGCTTCCAAGAATCACAAGTAGTATTGTTAAACTTTCAAACTCATTATTGCCTCAAGTTTACCTTATTGTTACCTCATTGTTAGCAACGTTTAACTTATTATTCTCACAGCTCCTACATTATTAAATTACGTAATGCATTCACATAACATTATTGAACATCTTTACAATAATATAAGCATATGCGATGACTGTTACATACATTTTACAAATTATTACATACACATATTGCTTCAAGGCGGGCTGTTATTGAATTTATATTATACAATTAGACTGAGATTATTTAAGTGTTAAAAATACTGCCTCATATTTTAGCATCTTTTCGTTCTAGAATTATGCTGTTCATACACGGGCGCGGAGACCTTTTTCTAAAAACAACTTTTCTGATTCAGGGAACCTCCAAACGTGCGTTGCCAATAAAATATCGCTATCGACGTTTGGGTGGAATTCAATACTTCCTTTATTTAACTACGAGTAAGTCGTAAAAGAAGTAAAATGGGAATATTTGGCTTATATTAAGTTACATTATAAAACCTTGAACTGTAATGTTTGTGTGAATTGTATTATGCACGATATCTCAATATGCCGAATATTATAGAAACTATGCCAAGGTTTCGTTCGGTTATTTCTGTACGTTAACGCTTTAATACGCGAAACAATGTAATTCGGATCATCTAACAAAAGGAAGCAACTGACACTGTTCCATGGCTTTCGTTGCAAATAGAGGGCGAAATAATGAGAGGTAGAAGGGGATACGAGAGAGGAATAGAAAGAATAGCATGATGGATAGCAAGAAATAAGTAGGGGACAGGATAGAGGGGAGAGGATGATAATTTCTATGGTTGACGGAAAACCATGATCGGAGCTGTGGATTCTGCAAGCTACCATTGATAACTATCTACACTCCCTCGAAGATAGCATGCCTCTCGAGATTATATTGAATCTGCCTGTATGTGTTACGTTGATTGAGAGAAGCAAAAAGCCTACTCGGATGCTGTCGCCCTAGCTAATTAAGGAGGTGATTATGTTCATGACGTTGCGTCTTTGTTCCGTCTTGGGGGTGATCAAGAGAGACTTCAGACACACGCAGTAACATCTCCTACCCTTCAGTTCCTGCTCAACAACCCTCCTAACTAAACCATTCCCAACAGTGAAGGGAAGAGATGAAGTGCACACACAGCTTAACAACTAAACCCAGAGCGACGTCAGTGATGCCTTTCCTTAAAAAGAAAACATTCTTTCAGAGTCTGCTGGCAAATGCGGATGTTGTTCAGCAAGGAATTATTCTTTTATGGGTTATGGGAATACATCTCTGAAATTTAGCGAAAATCTCCGGAAAAATTGCATTTAAGTTTTTGGCGCCCAAAAGAAAAAACAAACGTTATAACGCAACAAGGTAAAAACCTGGAATTGAAATTGAAATTTGAGTTTCTTTAGATGCCTTCTCAGCAGTCCTGTCAGGCCTCCTCTATTGATTTTAAAGCTAATAGAATATGTAAAAATAGAAATTTAGGGTTATAAGCTTTTTAAAAATTACTTCATTTTGAACTAAAACAGCCATTAAAATGTGGTAAAAACTTTTTGGGCACTCAATAGATAAATGGCGCTGAACATTTGAAAGGAAGTTTGTTATTAAAACTTCTTGTGAACAAGTTGCCGTTGGGGAGAAAAATATTTTTTTTAATCGAAGAGTTAAAAACTAAAAATAACACCCTTTTAAATCTTACTTGAGAGAAATTTCAGATTAAATCTTTACCAAAATTGACTGAAAACTTTAGAAACTACATACGAGGGCGGATTGATAAGTCCATGACTTTGACGAGAGATAGCGTTCTAATCACACGTTTGTTTGCATCGAAGTCTGACATCTATTCTGGGTATAAGTGCAGAAATTCATTTGTTTCTTAGAACATTTTTGAGAGCACCTAAAATAAGCAGATATGTGTTGCTTCATAGAAAATGGAGAAAAGTGAATTTCCTGTTCTGATAAAGCGCTACTTTTTGCGTGGTAAGACAAAGGAAATGGAAGAAAAGCTGAACAAGTATATTGGGAACTCTGCTCCATCACCTGCCATGGTTCACAAGTGGTTCACAGAATTTCGATGTGGCCGTTCGAGCACAAGAGATGCCATGCGCACAGGACGGCCAGTTGTCACAATAGAAGAAATGGTGAACGAAGTTTACGATATTTGGAAGACCGCCGAGTGAAAATCCGTGAGATAGCCAAGACCATAAACATCTCGAGTGAACGGGTGCATAACATTATGTACGCATTTTTGGGTATGAGAAAGTTGTCATCAAAATGGGTGCCATGACTACTCACTTGTGAACAAGCGGAATCGTGTGACCATTTCAGAACGATGTTTGAGCATGTTCCAGCGCAACCCAAATGAGTTTGTGGCATTATATCACGGTTGATGAAACTTGGATCCATTACTATCAATCTGAAACAAAACAACAAAAATCAAACCAGTGGATTTCCTTAGGCGATCCTGCTCCAAAGAAAGCGAAAACCATTCCGTTGGTAGGAAAAATCATGACAGCTGTCTTTTGGGTTCATAAGGGATGATAAACATCCACTACCTGGGAAAGGGTAAAACGATCACAGGTTCATATTATGCAATGTTGGATCAGTTTCACAGGAAATTGTTAAAGAAACGACCACATTTGGTGAAGAAAAAGATTCTCTTTCACCAGGATAATGCACCCGCTCACAAATCCGCGATTGCCATCGCAAAATTTGTGAAACTGGGCTACGAACTGCTACCTCACCCACCATATTCTCCAGATTTGGCTCCGAGCGACTTCTTTCTCTTCACAAACTGAAGAAAAACCTCATATTTTGCAGACTTCGAAAAATCATATTTTTTGGAAGGGTTAAAAAATTGAAGAAACGTTGGAAAAAGTGTACTGAATTGAAAGGAGACCATGTTGAGAAATAAAATTTATTTTTTTGGAAAAAATTTTTGCTTTCTTTAAAAAGGCACTGACTTATCAATCCGGCCCTCGTACATGCATTCCCTTAAGAGTACATATAACTAACATTTATATGCACAAAAATACACTGTTGCTCCCTCACAACAATGAAATACTTTCTTCTATGTTCTTTTGTACGATGGTGGTAAAAATACTTATGTTTAAGTGTGCTAATATGGAATAGCGTATCGTTCCCACAAGACGCAAACCAATTACGACGAAGTTAAGCATGAAGCTGGTCAGAAAATGTGGTAAATAAACGGATCGAATTTCGGTAGCACTAGAACACCGACGATAGGGATAGCTAATGCCAGTCAACAATGTGTTCCCAAGAGGGTCACGGAGAGCAGATCCGACGTTGCCGTGTCACTACCAGCATGCAAAGCTGTTTGATATTCTTTGGCGACTTCAAGACCTGCCAGAACTTCTTTGCGTTTTTGCAGTGACTAACCTAGTGTCCTAGGGCTCACGTTGCTGAATAAATCACCCCGGCATGATTTTAGAACATTTGGTCGTCTTTCCTCCACACCACTATCTCCCCATTTCGCTTAAAACTAGTAACTGAAATGCCCCTCCTGTATACTATCCCGGCTTGAGTGCCAGTGATCAGTTAATTAACACGCGCTTGTTAAATGATTAAATATTATCAATTGCCATTTTCGATGCAGGCGGTATTTATTGATATATACATATAATAATTTAAATAATTTAATTTCGAATATAGAGGGTAGAAATAAATTGTAATGTTAAAATAAATATTAAATACGTTAAGAAAACCCATACAGGATCTTCCATGTTTAGCAGAAACGCGAGAAATGCAGGTCGGTTGATTTCCCTAACCTACATGAATCCCTTTTCTCAGGGAGATTATATTATATGTGAACAAACATTACACACAGGAATAATAGCTTTAATTCCCTTCTGCAGGAACTCGTGGTCATACATGAACCTGCGACTATAATAATGAATAATTAATTGTTTGGCGTAGTAACTTCTAGACTATATTTACCACCATGCATGTGTTCTAGCTGAACCCTGAACGCCTTATTCTCGCTAACTCCTATTTATGCGCTTTACGAATTAACATAGACTTGGACAATGAAAAATATTCACAAAGCCACAGCCCGAGTAGCATTCGATCGTGCAGTTTTTTTTTTTAAGATCTAACACCAATAACCACATACCAGTGCGAGTTCATATAGATTTCTCTCTGCCCTGGTACTGTGATCTCCCGAGTTTTTCATAAGGTAGAAGGAATGGTTTTTACATAAGTGTTTTGGTTTAGAAACATCGTTTAAAGGTATTCTTTCCGAGCATTTTAACTGTTCGCTGTAAATGTTCATTAAAATTCTATCCAATTATTTTAATTATGTCTTATATGTCTTGGTTTTTGACGCTGGAGTTGAGTAAGTGACTAGTAGTCAAACTATTAAGAATTTTACAAATTAATTATGTTACTACAAAACACAAGCATTTTCGAAATGTGAATAACGTTTATGTCACAAATAGTTGTATCATTCTGATATTAAAAGTTATACGAAGTTGCGTTTCTTTATAAGCGGTACTTTTTCAATTTCATTTTTGGTATACAGTTTGTATATCCAGCGGATTATAATAAAAAGGTTATATAAGAACCTATAAATTTAACATGTTTGAACATCGCTGAATGGGGTTATGTCCATTGTAGAGTTTTGTTCACATATTGCGAAGTGGTTCTACTATTCTGCTTAAAAGCTATTATATGCTCGTGACGTCAGCCAACACATTTCTTGCTGCTCCCAGCTCTCAATTAAGAACTCGGTGAGAAGTGTAAGAGCATTTGAGACAAGGGAAAGGCGCATGGCTGGTGTAGTATGTACTATGTATCCATGTGGTTGTAATAAACAAAGCCTGCCATTCCTTCCACCTGCATTTCTTACCTACGAATCTCCGAAACTGTGTAAGGTTACAAGACTGTGAAACATCACACGTAATTGACAGAAACATTCATACTATATGCTATTCAATTCTCCTAATAACCACAGCAGTAAGAGTTTTGGATTTGATTTAATCCGTTGGATTAAAATATGAATGCCTAATGTCGCCCGAAAAAATTCATAAGATGTCCGTCGATCTTCTTCAAGCATTGCTCAAACCCAGCCATACATTCATTAGTGACAGCAGTTTTTGGGCGTCCTTTATCACGTTTTGAATTCGCTGTATCAATTATAAATTGTTGCCTTAGATGAGGCTTCTTCGCCAAAAGCATTTCTAAGCCGACCTTCAATCTGTTTAGGCGCTAAATACGATTTAAAGTTGTAAAAAAGTCATAGCCCGGAAATGTTCTCTAGTCAAATTAATTTTTGGGTGAACACAAAATCTTTAAATGGTGATAATTAACAAACTATTAGAGCAAATCGAACAAACTACACAGCAATCAACTCCCAAAACATTAGAAAGTAGCTGTCAAATATAAACAAACTTCATTTATTTTCAAAAACATAGCATATTAATAATTTCAGTACTGTCTGCGTAATCTCTTAAGAAGTTTTGGTTTATTATTGGTTTTACTGCAGTAATTTATATTTCTGCGGCATGAGCTATCTATTACCTGCATCCAGCGTTTTGCTCTGTAGATAAGGCAAAGGCAAGACATGGCGTGGACAGATGTGGCACAGGACACTGTAGTCACTTCTCCGAGAATCGTTATTTTGAGGGTACGTAGCTGGGATGCAAGCTATGGTTTTATAGGTTTCATTCCATCGTCTTTGCATAAGTATGAAGGCTAACCATGTAAAAAGACGATCGAGGCTACTTAAGCCTCCGCACGATTCTTCTCCGCATTTTAGATCCCTCTATAATTGGTACTTGTCTAAACATTCATTCATTATCTGTTTACCCTCCTCTTATGTAGGACTTACACCCCCAGGACTTACAAGCGGGTGCCTGGGGTCAGAGGCCCGTCGAAGAGCAGACACTCATGGATCAGACAGAGCATCCAGGATGGGTGATCAGTCCGATGCCTGGTATGGGATGAAGGAAGTAGATGAAACGAAATGTTGGTGAAATGGATGAAAGGAAAGGTGATGATGGAGCAGTTGGTGGAATGAATGGCGGGGGAAACCGGAGAACCCGGAGAAAACCCGCCAAGACGCCGCTTCGTCCACCACAAATCCCACATGCAGGTCCCTGGGATTGAACCCGGGCCGCCTCGGTGGGAGGCGAGCGGTCTAACCACTCGGCCACGGCGCCGCCTTGTCTAAACATAAGCCTTTTAAAAAGCTTTTATTGTCACTGAAACTAACACAGTTTGTTATTCTGAATTTGCTGGTAATACGAAAGGTTTAGGGCCTAATTAAGCGATTGTATATACCTATACATTGTGAAAGCAGCTATAGCCCAAGCATATCGCGTGGAAGACATCTGATAGACTGACCGACTGTAATGCATGGAAAGCAACTGAACAACTGATCGGTTCAAGAGATAAGAGGACGGATTAGCGCTCCCCTTCAGCGTAAACACCAAGCCAGATTCTTCTGGAAGTTTCTCTCCTTCGCGGCCCACGAGCATTCCAGGAACTCCCGCACTTATATACAAGGGAGCGTGCTAGTGAGTTAGTGAGAGTGAATTTTTCTTCATGCTACATAAACGGCTGGTTACTCAGCGTGTTATGACATGGGTGATTACTAATCGGTGTGCGATTAGTGTGTCTTGTATTCAAGGCCCCAGAAAGTGAAGCAGAGGGAAGTATAGACTAATTCACGTGAGATTCGTTGCAGCGCTCATGCGAGTAAAAGTGAAGTGACGATGAAAATTGAACTAAATCACATTAGTGAAGTGTCATCGAGGATTGAACTCAATCATATTAGTGAAGTTGCTGTGAATACTGAACAAAGTAATAATATTTAGCAAAGCCTACCTATTTGTTTTAATGTTCGATTTAAGTTACATTTTAAATATTAATGAATTACTTATAATTATATTTATTTATGAATAAATATTTTACTGTATTTTAATGATACATTTTTTGCAATAATACTGCATCATTTTTGCTGTAAAATTAGAAATGTTGAGATTTCAAAAATAAACACGCTTCCTTACTTAATAATGGACCAATAAGGCATACTGCAAAACGATATTTAGTAATTTTATAGATTGGCGTTTAGTCTTTAAATATTAGCCCTATGTACCAGTTGAGTTGCACTTTGAACTGCTCATTTCCTGAATAGCTAGTGAAAATCTCTATATTGGGCAGCACATACTCCATAGTAAATTCCATTGAGATTTCCCTGTGGATCCCTTTCTAAAGCCTTATTTTGCAGTACCTATGTCAAACAGGAAATATTTTAATACACCAAAGATGTTTCCCAGAATATGCGTCCAACACTTTTGGCTAGCAAACCACAAAGGCACAGTTTGAAAGTATTTGTTTCAAACATCTCAATAATATCGTATATTCCTGCAATGATTTTGCTAGCGTTAACTTAAAGACGGATTCAAGGATACATTTAATATGATCGTACTTATTTGGAACTTTTCTGTTTTTTTATTTAGTTATTTTCTGAACACCACATGCTATACATTTATCGAAAAGATAGTAGGAGATTTCTTCCTACATCAAGTTATACAGAAAAGTTGAAGGCCACTGCTAAAATGCTTCGCTTCCCTTTCTGTAACTCCTTGCCATGATTTGCTAAATTAGAAACTGTTTGCAATGAAATTCCAGTATTTTTCAGTCCTAAAGAAGACACCCCCACGAATATATTATAAATACATTCTTATGTAAAGATGCCGTATTACAGTGGTGAATCAATAATTTAATCACACTGCTCTGCCCAAGGATGGCTTATTCGCTGCAAATTAAGTCCATTCATTTTTCCCTCTTTTCTGTTCTCCCCGCTGTGAATCAGTGGTATCATGTCATCTCCCATATGGTGTTTCTTCTGTAATCAAGTTTTCCCTTTAACTACTGCTTTCGATACATCCCTTAGCAAGCCATTTCTGCATATCCAATATGGCAGCCAATTTGTTTTCGTTTTTCTGAGTAGCTTCGACATTGTATCTTCAACACTCTTCCTAAAACATTACTTACTTTTCTGTTCATTTCATACCCTACGCCTTCTCCATATCTGTGTTTCAAGTCTTCAATTCTCTTCCTTCACTTCGTCGCACCACACATATACATCACACTCCTTCTGCTTTCTCTGTTTACCCTCCCCTTGTTAGGGTTTACACCCTCCAGAACTTACAAGCGGGTGCCTGGGAGAGACGGCTGTCGAGGAGCACAGGCTATGGATTGGAGAGGACAGCCAGGATGGGTGATCAATCGGAAGTCTTGTATATAAACGAGAAGGAGGTATATGACGATGAGTTGAATGAAAGGAAAGGTGATGATGGGGCAAATGGTAAAATGAATGGCGGGGGAAACCGGAGAACCCGGAGAAAACCTGCCCAAGCGCCGCTTTGTCCAGCACAAATGCCATATGCAGTTTCCTGGGATTGAACCCGTTCCCCCTTAGTGAGTCGAGTGGTCTAACCACTTGTCTATGGCGCTGCCGAATATGCTACACATCACTAAAGAAAAAAATCTACATCAGATTGCGTAATGCAAATTCATCTTATTACAGCACGGATGTACATTGTGTATGCAGAGCTGATGTGTGTTACTATGCGTGGTTGTTAGCATTCTATTTATTAACCTCATTCATTCGTTCGTTCACGTGTACAGTGCATCTGTCTGCTGTCGTGCGTTTTCGCCCGCATGGCTCTTACGGTTATTAACTGCTTTCTCTTCCTGGCCCATTGCGCCCGCATCATTGCAACAGGTTACTTGTATTGATTACCTGTAGAAAAGTTTACTCAGGACAGGGATTGCAACTGGTTGCTCGTTACTTTACAATAAAGGAGTTTTTTTACTTTTCCATCCTTAGAAAGCGTTCGAAATAACATATTATATGCCCAATATATCTTTTTTAACACTGTGATATTAGCCAAGAATAAATAAACAGCCCTTGACATCTTCCTCTTAAGTCATTTGAAATCAGTTACTCATATGTACGCGTCTAAGCATATTCAGAAGAGCATATAATAGTTTGAGTAAAAAATTAATTATTCCACAAAATAATTAGTATTTTGATCTTGCTCATATACACATATCCATATATTTCTTATTCCACCCAAACTTATCGAAAGGCAAGACTCTTAGACAAACTGTGAAAATTAATTCTACTATAGTTGCCAGAAATAAGCACTTTCACATAAAATTATAACCGAGAGCGGTTGAAATTTGAGAGAAAAAACCTTGCTAGTACTGTTTCAAGAGCCATATCTGAATTTAATTTAAGTTGTTAAAACATTTATTTGAAGTATTACTATTTTTCCTAAAAAATGTATAGCCTTAACCTTGTGCTGGAAATTGCTTATTCTTAAGAAGTTTGTTTAACATATATAAATATTATAGATTTACTTTGAGAATTAGATTGCTAGTGGCTATATCAAATGCAGAACTACAGAAGATATTTTGCGGTATATTACATATTGTAAAAATGATTGAACATGTGGTCAGAAGAGAAACCAAGGATTTGCAAAGGTAGACATGGAAGAATAATTAAGAAGTGTAGGAAGATCCAGAATTGTATAAATGGATAGAACCTGAAAAACAAGGGATAAGATGATATTAAATTAAGTATTAAGAAAAAATTAGAGTGCAGTGGCGTGCTTTCTTTAAGAACCTTCGCTAACAAGATAATACCACCACCAACACCACCACCTTAAATAACATTGTTTAGATGGAACATTTAAAGCGTAAACCAGGAATGAAATTAGGTATCTGGTGTGCAAATTATACTGATCGGTTTTAAACACTAAACTTTTGCACTAATTTTAAAACCTATGGATGTTAACTTCTATATTACAGGCGACTACAAGCAAACTCAAGAGATTGAAGATGTGAGCCAAATTCCAAAATGGTTTAATGATTCAAATACATTTGAAATTTAATTAATGAAGTGTTATTTGAAGCTCTTTCAATTTTATTAGGCATGAATCTGTGGTTTTAATCGGTATGCAAACAATATAAATGTATCATTTTTTATTTATTTAACTTCATCATATACATCTGCTGCTTGTTTCCAGTACATAACGATGTTTAGTTGAACATGATAACCTGTACTACATTGCCGTTTTGTAGACCAAGATAACATATCAAAATTTTTCAGGTGTTGAAACTGTGTATTGTACATAGAACAAAATAATTGTAATAAATAATAATAATAATTGTATTCTTGAATTGAGTTGATATTATTTTTAAAAATCCAATATAGTTTAGAAGACGTAAATATAGACTCAGTGGGTAAACGAACCTTTTAGTGATACAACAGGGAAACTTTCTCTAAGGCAACATATGGCACCAACCTGCAACTGGTAAGGCCCATTTTTAAATGAAATATGAAATTCTGATGTCAATATGGCATAGGATTATGGGAAGAAAGTTAAAGTTTTAGACGCACGTGACGTGTCTTTTGGTCGCATCGATTCCCGTGAGAACCTATTTACTTCAGACTCTTATAAGGGAGAGAAGTCTTGTAGTTTTTGTTGAAAAATTAAATTTTTTAAAAGAAAATTTAGTCGAAGGATAGTATTAAAAATATATAACGTGACTTAGTATGAGAGAGGTAAAATTATATGACGAAATCGTGTATAGCTCAAATAAGGTCACTTATGAACTGAAAGTACGCGAAGACAGGACTCGTATGTAACTCACATATTTTTCTAGAGAGCATGTACGGTCTTATGACCCATGCGACTGTGTTATGCAATTAATGTAATACTTAATAAATACCACCACTACACTACACAACCTGTAAGGGCACGATGCTATGTAGTGCCGGTGAAAGGGGAATGTTTATGTCGCAATAAAGGAAGTTTACCGCGAAAAGTTCGCGAGATAGGCCCCTGACACATCAATATAGATCTTTTGATCAAACTATGGGTGTGGAATTAAACAGAGAACCTCCATGTGCGCGAGAATAAAATTATTTAGCGATAAATGGGTGTTATTTGGGCATCTGGAACACAAAACCCATTATTTCATCGACGCACCTCAGTATCTCTTCTTTTCCTCTCCTTTCCTTTCCACCATGAAGTGCTTCAACGTGCATTTTTAATTGTCATGTGTACGTATAAGCTATATTAAAACAACAAACAAAATTGATAGTATCATAAAAGGATTTTGGTAAAAATTCATTAACCATTTCGCAACAAACTGCAACATATCACCATTATTTTACACATGAAAGTGTCATTTCCTGAAACCTGTGTTATTGCTTTTGTAGTTTCTCATAATACTTCCTTATAACTACAATAAAACAATTTGATGCACAATCTGCGAGTATTTCACAAATAGCATGCATGTACCTTCAATGAAAATGATCATAATTTGGTATTCCAATTGATATTTTGACAAACAGCTAATTAAATTTTAGCAAAACATTTGAAATATTTATGTAACGAGGATAGCTACTAATCGATGCATCCACCACACACGCATTTTTCCCCTAGTCCATTTCAATCCCAGATACATTAATAAATTCAATTTAAACTGAGTAACCCGATTTTAAAGCACGCTGGTGAAAGTACAGCGGGCGGGGAAAGAGTATAGGTGGCGGGGTACACATTGAATTCATTAATTTTATAACACTGGTTTTGCGATGGAACGCTTTCATGTGCGCTTTTAATGTGTCCTGTGATGTCTATTTTTCGGCAATACGATTTCAAAAACCTCTCTAATTACCACACGGATTGCAGAAGTGCATAAAAATGTAATAGCTACCCTCATACCAACGGAAACCAATTAAAACTCTAGATGTATAGATGAGTTTCTATAATTGCAACCACAAACTTGTATTTCTATACTTCGGTCCTCAGTATTAAAACATTAGTTTCATAAATCAAATATTTTCGACTTGTGTAATGCCATTCTGCAACCAGAGGAAACTTGCTGAGATCAAGATAAGTACAATATATCTACACAGACTAAGCGACCAATTGTATTAACATCTTTGAACATTTCAGTCTCTTGTTTTAATGTTTAATCTGAATTTCTAATTGTATCACCTGAATTAGCTTTGGGTCTAAGAGGGATTTAAATGCCACTGGTGATTAGACTCGCAGAAAAACTAAGAACTTCTGTGTATCTGAACCTGCAAGTTTTTTTTGTTTTTCAACTGTTCCTTTCACGGATTTCCATGCGTAACGTAAGGCATAGTTTACGTTCGTGTTGACTTTAACTTGGTTATGGGAAAGTTTGTTGAAATGTTTATATAGTCAGTCGAGTGCATAGAATTTATCGATGTAATGCGCAATGGTTAATGTTGGTAGGGAACTACCTAATCGCTTCTGCATCACCCAAACACAATCGCTTATTGGTTCTAGCACAACACCTTTGTCTTATTTAGGTTAATGTTTTTGTGCCAGACGTTTAACATCAAATCAATATGAGACGGACTCATCCAGGGCAGTATGGACCGTAATTGTGAAGTATGGCTTCCAGTCACTCAAGTGAAATGTTTCCATACTCCTCCCTTTCATCGCTCACCTAGGTCTGACGTTTGTTCATACGCTAATCCTCGTATTTCTGACTGAATTAAAACCATTAAGAGGGAGATTCACCCAGGGCTGGTGTGGAACACAGATGTTAATGCGTTTCTGCTAACATTATATAAAGAAAAATGCTATAGGAAACCAAAGGCATAGGTATACGTTTCCGTGCACTCGACTGTACTAATATGAGACACTTATCTACTTATCTACCTAATTCTAGCCTTTACACCTTTATCTGTAGCTACCTTATTTGATACAATATTTCCTGGATGTAGATGTCCATATACCTCCTCTATTTCTGCAACTCTGTGCACTTCATTTTTATTGCATTATTCACTCAATTTATTTACATTTTTTCTACATCGGCACAGCCCAGCTGTGGCTGCAGTATTTTTCAAATACTACTATTTTCTTTTGATGCCTGAGAATCCATCACGAGAGCCAAAAAACATACACAGACATAAATACCTCACATCCAGTTTGTCATTCATCCCCTTTCCGATTATTTTTACATCTTCGATTACATTCATTTTCGATCACATCCTCCAAGTTAATGAGGAACAACTATGGCAAACAGATTTAACATGATATAGAAATGAAATATATACCTATAGAAATTAGTGAATATGTCTCTATTTTACAATATACTTCTATAATGGCAAGGTGATATTTGAATATTTGGAAGAGAATTAATTTAAAATATGGCTTTAAAACAGCTTATTACATTTCTGATTATATTAAAGGTTGTTGAGAATTACCTTCCTCTTCCTTCTGAAATTCTAGAGAGAAGCTTTAGTGAGCAGGCACGTACTTACATAATCTCTTGTATTATCTGTGGATAATTCCTAGAAGTAATGAAAAAATAGCTCTCTGTATTAGAATTTTAAAGGAAAATACACAAGCTATACCGTAAAATAGTAAATATCCAATATGCTGATAGTTTTAAGAAATA
Source organism: Deroplatys truncata (assembly GCA_030765065.1). Classification (NCBI taxonomy): domain Eukaryota; kingdom Metazoa; phylum Arthropoda; class Insecta; order Mantodea; family Mantidae; genus Deroplatys; species Deroplatys truncata. Next base: position 111,188,900 of record CM060981.1, read on the forward strand.
GCACATCCTACATTATGCACAGAATTCTAGAGAATACGTACAGAATTTAATCTTCCTAAGGTACTAAAGAGAAAAATATGACGTGTTACACTCCCATAACTTCTCTACCCCTATCGTTTATTAGTGGGTAAACAAATAATTCTTACGAAGGTTTATTTTTATATAATCTTCATTTTAATCTAGATAAACCTTTGCAGAAATAGCTACATTACACATTTCGTTAAGATACAATGAGAACACTGATAGTCGAATGTTTAAGAACTGGACGCTATATGCTAGCCTTAAAATTTCATACTGTTTCCATGCAATCGCGAGCAACAACTGAAAATCGATGGCAATTAAAAAGAATGAGAAAGCATTGAACAAATCGAACCATTAATAACGGATATCTCGGAAATGACTGATGCCACAAAACAAGTTATATGAAATATATTTTGTGTTTTAGAGAGATCTACGTTTATAGTGTAGTAATTTTTGGTCAATCGCTTAACGTTTACCAGTTATACAACGTTATACAAAAACTCCTTCAGAAAAATGATAATTTCGCAGCCTATTCCCATAAAATTCAAATCATACATTTTATTTTCCATATAAATATTTAAAATATATAGTATTTTAATCAAATTGTAAGAGCAGTTCTTTAGAAAATCAAACATTTCGAAAATTTTTCCATGTAAAGGATAACCTGGGGTAACGACGTTTGATGTGCAATGAAAGGGTGCTTTGGATACCACCTCTAAGAAAGAGTTTCGCTACGATTGATATACAGGGAAAGGCTAAACTAATTATAATACAATTCGGTCTTCTAAGGAAGGGGTGAAGAATCATTTTCGTGGGTGGTTAAGCTGAACGACCGCTACAAACTTCACGCATATGAGAGCTTTCATCAGCCTCACGGCGACGAAGGTTAAGTTACTGCTGCTACTAAACGGCACTAAGAAAACCGGCATTAAGAAAATGATAGTGTAGCATGAAAATTTAAGGTTTAAGATATGTTACCCTTCGGCAGTTCGGCCATGCTTTGGGGAAGGCAAATTACCCTGCCAAACAAGTAGCTAGAATTATGCTCGAAAAACAGAAATGGTCTTTCTGGTAGGAAATTGCGGCTACATTTGTCATTAAAAACAAATACGTTATGGGCTACATTTTATGCACCAAGTAGGTATGTGTATAAAATGTGCATAAAATTCGATACCGAGATTTCAACGGAAATACATGTTTTGAGGGCCCCTAAATAAAAAAATCATTTTTAGAAAAAGGTCTGTGTGTGTCTGTCTGTCTACAGTAGTCGGATAAATATCAAACTTGGTATTTAAATTCAGTACCTTCCAAAGACGCGATACGAAAATTTTCAAGAAAATCACCCAACCCAAACTACACTTTGCATAGAACATTTTTCAAAATGTTTGATTTTGTAAAAAATGGCTCTCACAATTTGAATTAAGATACCATATGTAAAGTATATTTACATAACAAATAAAATGGATATATTAAATTTTCTGGGAATCGCCTTTAGAGTCCTCTTCATTCGGAAGGAGTCTGATATAATCTTATATAACTTATAAACGTGAAACGATGGATGAAAACTTACTAACCAGAAAATGTAGATATGTTTACAATACACAATGTATTTCATTTAACGTTCTTTTTTGGTAACAGCCGTTTCCGAGATATCCGTTATAAATGGTTGGAATTGTTCATACTTGGCCATTCGTTTAAAATCGTCTCGACCTTCAATTGTTTCTCGTGATGTCATGAAAAGATTATGTAATTTTAAGGCCAGCGTATAACATCCAGTTCTAAAACATTTGACTATCGCTATTACCTTTGTATCTATAACCAAATTTATAATGCGGATATCTTCGAAAAGATTTATCTCGATTAAAATGAAGTAGATAAGAAAATAAGTTTTCGTATAAATAACTTGTAACCTACTAATAAGCAGTAGAGGATAGATAAGGTCATATGAATATAACACATCTGAATTTCTATTGCATTCCCTACTACTCGCCGGTAGTAAGTAAAGTGAGTGTTGCATTTCACCCAAAACTGTGATACCAACATTTCACCGGGAATACACCTTTAGAAGCTCCCAGAATAAAAGAAAAGCATTTTTAGAAAAAAAAACAGGACATTGTGTGTGTGTGTGTGTGTGTGTGTGTGTGTGTGTGTGTGAACAGCATTACTGAAAAAGAAAAGTCGATTAAATACCGAACTTGATATTTATTCAGTACCTTCCAAGATATGAGACGAATACTTTCAAGAACTATCCTTTAGATGTAAAATTTCTGGTTCTGTAAAAATGGTTCCTAATGATTTTGATTACAGTTCAAAATGTTGAAGATAGTTATACAACCTATAAAATATAGCTATATACTCAAATTTCCGCGAGTTGCCTGCGATGTCCTCTTCACTCTGAATGACTTTGGTGTAATTGGTATACCGTAAGAGAGAGAGAGAGAGAGAGAGAGAGAGAGAGACAGAGAGAAATTTAACTACATAAAATATTTATAACTCGTTACACAATTTATGATATAATAAAAATGTTTTCAAGCATTAAGGATTTCCGAGATAGTCTTTGTTATTGCTTTAAATGTGCAAGTGGTAAGTCTCTATAGAATTTCAAAATCGACACATAGTTTTTTAAAAATGTATCTACATATCGCTTCAGCCTCTGTATCCTCCTTATACCTTCAACAAAATGCATTAATGTGTAATAAGCGTTTATTTGGATTAACAATAAGTATATGGAATAATAAGCCTTTTTATGGATAGTTTGTAGAAGAGTGAATAGACAAGGTAATGTGAATGCAACACTTAAATTTATTTATGGTATTGACTCATCAAGGCATGCATATATTCACGCTCTTATTTATACTACCAGATCTTTGGAAGATGGGGCATATTTTCAGTGGGAATATAACCCGAGAACTGTGGTTTTGGAGCATGCTAACAACTAGATCGCAGGGAAAGTCGGAAGTCCTGTCGTCTGACGTAAATTCCAATTGATTGGTTAACTAGGTGGATTTTGGCCAGTGAATCACACATAAATAGTAGGAGATAGATGGATGAATCGATGTATTCCACTACTGTGTATTTAACTTAAAACTGTGTAGGCAGACAACGCGCAACCCACGCTTAGTTTATAAACAGAACTCTCATAGGTCAATAAGATATTAGCACCGTAGGGCCATTCATCACGCCTACCGTACCAGCACTGTTTGAACTCCCAGAAAAGGATGTTGACAGGCAGGCAGATTTAGGCTTTTGTTATATATGCATTTTGGAGCATTGCGATGTTTTTTAAGCTAGTGGCGAATGCAGAAGTCTGCTGGTACATTTTAAGTCTAGATTTCTAATATTTCTGTCCTAATACAAACTGCAGCGATGTTAAACAATACAAATTTGTTTATTTGCACTATTGTATCCTTGCGGCTTAGAACTACAGGTCTGTGCAATTTTATATTGATATTTCACCGGTAATACAAGTTTTAGTGAACCAAGAGTAAAAGAAAAGCATTTTTAGAAAAATGACCATCTATTGTGTATATTCTAACGTTTGAAATGGAGTGCTTCCTAGGTCGCTTATTAATGTTTGTTGCAGTTGTATCCATACGTGGAATACTTCATTTATGCAAGCAATATGCAGCTTTTGCGTATATTGACAAGTATAAAAAGGTCCCATTTACCTAGATCGAAATAGTGATTTTCCTTCCGTAGGGCTTCTACCTTCAGATAACCAACCTTTTGACTCCAACCAGCTGGTACCGGTTTTCAATGTAACTGGAAGTATCGAACGCTATGGCATACAGGTATAAAAAGGTTTCCAAAGAAAAGGTTATAGTTAATTTAACTAGAATATTAAATATACATATTGAGGCAGTATTTTAACACTTAAATAATTTGTCTAATTATATAATATAAATAGAAGTCCAATAACAGCCCGCCTTAAAGCAATATCTGTATGCAACAATATATAAAGAATGTATGTAACAGTCATTGTATATGTTTGTATTATCGTATCCATGTGTAACAATGTTATGTGATTATATTACGTAATTTAATAATGTAGGAGCTGTGAGAATAATAGGTTAAAAGTTGCTAACAATGAGGTAATAATGAGGTAACCTTGAGGCAATAATGAATTAGAAAGTTTAAATGTTACTTGTGATTCTTGGAAGCAATAACGTAATTTTAATGACAGTTTATAAAAATAGCCAATCAACAACCAGGAAAAGCTTTAGTTAAAAGAAGGTATTCTATTGGATTAGGAATAGCCAATCAGTGACTTGAAATACAGAAATTTACAAGTTTAGGCGGTTTAAATGAATTCAGTTGGTTGCAAACAGCGTTAGTAACCAGACGCAAAAAGTGTCCTCAAGAAATTTAATACGTATTCGTGTGAGACGAAAAATAGTTTACATGTTAAAAAGTGCAGATAATTAATAAAAGAATCTTGCAGCTCTCTATCAGTGAAGTGTTATGTAAATCGTATCAAGCATTAATAAAAGGAGTCAGTAAAATTATAATCTGTGTAAGCCTACATTCTTAGTCGCATCACAACCCTGCTAAGAGAAACGTGTCTCTAACAATAATACTGACGCAGCCGAGGCAAACATAAATATGTAATATTTAAAAAATCAGTTAAATTACAAAGTTAATATTTTTTTAAACTTGGGCAAATGCCACCTGAAAGTACATTTGGGGCGAAAGCTACCGGAAACTGTGTACTATACGTGCGGTTGCAACTACTACAAGTTCGGCTCCCCAACAGTTGAAATATAATAAAACTCCTACTTCAAATCGGTTTTTCCATATGTAAAACAATAACCATCTCAATATTTACGTATAATTTTATATGAAATTACTGAAACAGTTCACTGCTTGCTTCGTCCAAATTCCCGTCATACCAAATACCGACTCGTTCGTTTATTGCTTTAGGTTTTGCAGCAGTTGAGTACAAACACCCTATGCTAACGTAGCAATGCAGTCGCATCGTCAGGAAATGCGCTTGCAGCGCAACGCAGATTGCATCGGATTTAAAATAATACGGTCTTCATCTTCACTTTTTGAGCGTTGTATACTGTGGTAACTCGGTTATTGAATTGGTTGACGGGTGAAAGACTGGACTAGAAATCTTGAACCAATTTTTTGGTTACAGTTACGATGCATATACTGTTATCGTCGTTTCCGCTTCCCATTTCTCAAGGGCTGTTAGGCTCCAACTTTTATAGGTTTCTGCAATAAAAGAAGCTATTAACGCGTGGAGTACCTTCCGAAAGGTAAACAAGACTGATACAAAGTGCTTGCCAATTTATACAAGCCATGTAACAAATGGCACTTTTTATTCTCAGCTGGCCAAACATCCAAATCGTTAGATCAAAGGAGCAGAAAACCTGAAGGAAAATACTTGAGTTTTCAAGTAAGAGAGGAAAACCTAGAGGAAGAAGCTGTAAACATTTATCGTAGGGTGATTTTTAAGCTCAACATTTTGTCAACAGGAAATCTTATGAGAATATATTAAAGTAAGAGGTGCCTATTCATGGTTACAAGACAAAAATGTTGAATTCATTACTACTACAATTTGAGAATGTATAAAAAGTGACAACCACATTTTCAAGCTATTTGGCTGCATACTACTGCTGCATACATATATTAATAGCATGCTGCTAACGAGTATTAAAATAGAGAACATCAGTGATATATGAGAGTGAATTGCACTCGTGGTAGAAGACGGCTAAATGCCCCTTCCAATGCTTAGGCATTTCGTTCTCTCGAAATATTATTAATTCTTTAATAAGGTAGACAAGCTCTTGGACACAACCTATTCTTGCCGCTACACTAGTAGCAATGTATATAAGAAGCTTATTTCTCATTGTTCCTTTTCTTCATAAAATAAGTTGCTTGCTTGTCTGGTGCTAAAGAACAGCATTACAATTGCGACATACTTTTTAAGTCAAATATGAACATAGAAGTAAATATATGAGAATCTGAGGGCTAATTCGTGATTTAATGAACATGGAACACAAATTGCACTCCTATTTTTGGTAAAACTTATGATTCTAATATAGACAGTGTATACGAATTTGATCATACCAACAATGATATTCACTGATTAATTTGTAACAGTGACGATAATAAGAATGAACTACTGGTGCATGGAAGGTTAAAGTAACAAACCTATAGTGCAATTCCTCTCATGTAAAACGTCAGAATATGGAAGCAAAAATTAATGACCGTTGCCTGGTGCCAAACAGCGTGGAAGAATGTTTTTGGAGGACGTTTCTCTGTGTAACCGTTCTTTTTTGTGTGTGTTAACAAATGTTCCTACTTGGTGTCTAGTGGCATGACGCCACCAAACACCAAGCATGCATGATTACCAATCAGTTACATTACTGGCTTAAATATAAAGGAGACAATACAAAGGAAAACTTGGTTACGAAATGATTGTGCAAAAATACACCTGAACTGAATTTACTGTTCCTGTATAAAATACAAAAATACCTTTCTTTAAACAGAACACCGTTCACTAAAATTCGCCCTCAAATATACGCGTCATTTAATAACATTATCAGTCTTCATCAGTAATATAAAAATACAGTTGACGAACTTCGCTACTTGGTTAACATTTTACACTCTCGCAATAAACGTGTTAACATCACAAACCCCTTTCCGTTTAACTCTACCACTTAGTGATTCACAAAATCTGTTCAAACGTTTAAAGAAACTCTCGAATAGAAAAATCCAGGAGGTGCAAATATTTTACTTGACCTACACTGAATGAAATATGAACTGCTCAAATCGTGAAACATACGTACGCATGCCCTGAATAGAAATTTAGATAGTAATTATTTTGTTACTTACAAAAACTGTTAGAAAAATTTGGGCAAAGCCGAGTTCGCTGCCTGCGAGCCTGCTGCAGAAAACTTGTCCGGTGGCTGGATTCTCGCTGACAACTTTTCTTCCTCTAAGACGAGCCAGCTACTCCACGATGCCGGGGGGATGTTAGGTGATAGCACTGCCTTTCCCCTAACGCTGGCGAGACGAACTTTCCAAAACTCTGGTGACGTCATTTTGGCACTGAGTAATAGTCCAGCACTCCAGACGTAATTCTGGAAGGTTCTTTATGCCGGATCATGACGTATTGTAACATAAATGTACCACTTCCAGCAGGATTCTTACAACTGTCGTGAGGGTTTTGTACCAAAATGGCACATCTATTATTATTGTTGTTTGGTTTCTTTCTTCTTACTTTTTCCAGAACCAGCACTAAAGTCCATTGTTTTCATTATTGAACATATCAGCTATTCGAAGATAACATAGTGGTTACTTCAAACATCTTAAAATGTATGTTATTAACGTTATCATGAATGACGTAAGTTAGAGTAGCTTATAATTGATAAGAAATTGTAGTTGAAGGGTTTAAAGGTTAAGATATTTAGATGCGATGCGTTTGGCTATCAGCGGTTACAATGAAGGAGAGCAGAATCGAAGTTTGAGCCTATGTATTTCTGCAACACATTAAAATAAATCTGATGCGATACATTCACATGACTTTCTATACCCTCTGTCATTATTAGTAGGTATATAAAGCATTGTTACTAAGCTTATTTTTATATCCATTACCAAAAGGGAACACGATATTCAAGTGTTCAAGAACTGGATGCCATACCCTGCCTTAAAATCCCATATTGTTTTGATGAAATTGCGAGAAACAATTGAAAGTTGTTCATTCTAAAACAACTGAAATGAAGAACTCGAACCTTTAACAACGGATATTTCAGAAACGACTTACGCAAAAAAGAACTATTTGAATTAAATTGTGTGTTTTATAAGGAGACCTTACCAGTTATATAAGGTTATACAAAATTCCTTCCAAATGAAGATGACTTTATAGGCTATTACCCGAAAATTCAAACTACATACTTCATTTTTTCATGTAATTATTGTTCATATATAGCATTTTAATCAAAATCGTTAGGGCCATTTTTTAGAAAAGAAAAAATTTCGAAACGTGTTCCATGTAAAGGATAGTTCGGTTTGAGAGGTTTTGCTGAAAATCTTCGTGCCGCATCTTTGGAAGACATTGAACCTAAATAACAAGTTTGGTATTTATTAGACTTTAAGTTTTTGAATTATCGTGTTCACAGACACACACCTGCAGACATGTTTCCTAAAATACTTTATTTGGATTCAGGAGGCCTCTAAGCATGTATTTTCTGTGAAATCTCGGTATCCAATTTTTGGGTGGAATGGAATACTTAACTATACGTAGTAGAGAAAGTAACAACTGATGTTCTGATAGGGAGGTAAGGTTATATAGTCAGGCGTGTCATTGTAGGGAGATGTGTTACCCGTTCCCCAGTTTTATTCTTCGATTTACATATCGTACAAAGAGTTAATCTTTTGGCATAGTGTCGACGCATAGTCCAGTTACAAGCCAAGCAAGAAGTTGTGGGGAGAAAAGCGGGAAAAATCACCGGGTGACACAAAACGGGTGCTCATTATGCTTCCAAGAAACATAGATGTCTGATTAAAGGCTACGTTTTGGCAAGTTTAAAAGAATCACTTGTTTCATGCAAAAACGTTCCCAATTATGCCGTAACCGCATATAGTTTTACCTTCAATTCATATAAATACATAGACAAGACGATTAAATGCACGTGCAAACATCACCTGAAATTTTAGAACTAGATTTTCTCGGATTTTGGTTTTCTTATGTCTTTGCTAATTTAAAATTCTCCCTTTTTTGCTCAGCTTGTTACTTACGAGGTGTGTTTTTAAAGTAAGTGCCGATAATCTTTTTAAAAAATAACGGAACATTATTTTCCAGATTCTTTATTATCATTCGATAACTTACACATTTCACCCTTCTTCACATAATTACCGCTTTTATTCAGCCATTAGTCGTAACAGATATCTAGTTTTTGTTTCCCCTCGTCAAAGATGAATGCCAAGTCTGCATTTCTTGTTTCATATTACCGTTGTTGAAATTTTATCCACTAACTGATTTCTTCAGATGAAGAAACGGATGAAAATCGCTTGGTATCAAATCCGGACTGTACGGAGGGTGGTAGAGTTGTTCCCAACCAAATGATGCAATCATATCTTGAATCTGTTTGGCTGTGTGTGGCCGGGCATTGTCACTCATTATTGTTTCTCCATAAACATCGCACATTTGGCGATGGATGTTTGCTGGCGTAACATTTCTCGCATTCAAAAAACAAATCACTGATCTGACTTCACATTCGGCGGGTCGTTCCATTGTTTTCAACATTTTGAAACGCCTTAACATCAGGAAAACTCAAAGTGATGATCACTCACAGCTGCGTCTCGCTTCCTAATTTATGGAGGAAATGATCGCGCATGATCATAATCGCGACTGCAGCAGCAAAATATTAAAACAGTAGTTAAAACAACACCCTCGTATTTTCCGCATGCATTCTTTGAACGCAGAAAAACTTATTTATAGAGCCTCTTACTCATTCCCAAGTATAGTTTGGATTTAGATTTTAATAGTTTAATAGATTTTTAGAAAGCTAAAACTCTTGTACACTTTACTTTTTTCCAATAAAACCGTTATATTATATCAAAAGTTATCTTACAGTCTAAAGAACCATATTTCAAAATTAATATTGAAAATTTAAATATTAATTTTTTAAAATCTAGATCACATAAATCGATTTTCATTTTTAGAAAAAACATGTTTTTGGAAAATTAGGTATATAGGGCATGAAAATTAAGTTTTATGTTATAGTGGACATTGGACATGTTATTTGGGGCAAATTTATCTGCTAAACTGTTTGAAATCTGTAGGAAGTAGAAATTTCATTAATACGCCTCATCTTTATTGGAATGCACACAAAAAGAAAACAATACAATGGCTCCAATCCATTCGTAGATGTGCATTTTGACTTTTGTTTCGCTTAGAACATTTATATCAAAGAGCTCTTTTACTTATGTTTTGGTGGTGTGACGGAGGTTACAGGGGTGACGCGCACTAACTCATTTTCAGGAATATCCGGAAAGGTTTAGGGTGTATTTTTGCCTGATTCTCGGAGATGAATTGTCACTGCTCAAGTGGAATATTGCGCCTATGCCCCACAAGGGCGCCTCCGGGAGGGAGGAGGAGATGAGACATCGGGCGGCCACCCGACACACAGAGTTCAACGCTCCGACCCGAAGGGACAATTCATATACCCCGGCAACCAGTCGAAATCCGAGGTACGGATAAAGTTCCACATAGAACATCCTATTCCCTGCCACGCCGCACCGACATTTCCAATCCTGATAAGACCTAACGGGTGTAGGATGATTAAAGGATGAATGGAACGAAATAAAGGGACAGGAAATTCGGGGGCTGAAAGAAATCACTCCAGATTCACCTGACGGCCCGGAAAACCCCCGAAGAAACCCATGGTTCTTGGTGGTCGCCAAGAATCGGTCCCGGGACCTCCCGAATGCGAGTCGATGCGTTACCGAATAGGGTGGTTTGGTTTTGGTATAGAAGACCTCAAATGTTTTCCGGTGAACCGTAGGTTGTAGAGGATGAGGGGAAAAGAAATGTCCTCTCGACTAGTCATGCCTGGCTGTAGCTGATAAGTGCCGTCATCGTGTCAAAGGTCACATTTACTTTTGTGTATGCTCGTATAATTCAGCGACCTGACTCTAAGAGAAAAAAGGAGGAAGCTAAATACTTTGCTCCTTATTAGATCTATCCAAGCGAAATAAATTAATATTTTCTTTACATAATATATCTATTGTTTAAAAATCAAATATTGCACTGTTTATGCGGCTGCTACAGAAGTTTAAGATGCATTATTCAGTAATTTTCTTGAGAAACTAGGTGCACATAATGCATATTTTGTTTTTAACCTTTGTTGCTAATAATAATAATAATAATAATAATAATAATTATTATTATTATTATTATTATTATTATTATTATCATCATCATTACATAGTTACCACCAATAGACTGTTCTACACTCACTTCTAAACAGAGGGTATTTGTTATCTTGAATATAAGTTTTTCTTTTCTTTTATCTTTCATAGAGATTGATCACAGCCTTTAGCACTAAGTGTGTAGTTCGATACAGTTGACATATTCAGTTCTGATAATATTCAAGTAACGTTTTTAAAATACGGAAGCAGAAGTAATATTATCAGCAGTTTGAGCACGATTAAGTGCATGTTTTTCAAAATGAGATATATTTTGGTTTGTTACTGAAAAGCGAATCTAGATTGTTTTATTTGAAACATAATTCCCCCTTCACACCCTCGCAAGACAAAGGGAGAAAAACCATGCCAACAGCGTACTGGACATAGAGTAAAAACAGTTATTGGATCTAAAAGGAGAAAATGTTAATAGGTACGAGGAAACAACGTTTAGCGCAAAGTATGCAGTTTCTATACAGGTGTTTTATTCGGTTAAGATAATATACAAGTTAAATTTTCAAAATAGTGACCCGAAATTGTTAATGCAGAACGGTTAATGTACTTTTGTTGAAAATTAAATTGTTTGCAAGAATAAAGTTGCTTTCAAATTACAAATCTGAAGAAAGAAAATAAAATTATATACTTTACATTATGATTCACGTTATGAATTCTTAAAATGCTTCTCTTCCCTGGCCTAGAATGGAGTGGGATGTGTAACGGAGGGGACTCAACCCCGATCCAGTGAATGGGCATATTGTGCTTGTATCCACGAGGGGGCGCCTCTAGGAGGGAGGGATGGACGGAGGGACGAGGTAGAGACACCGAGATACCGGGCGGTCGGAACCAGGAGTGACGGCACAGCAATGCCAAGATTCTTAATGTTTCCAGATTGAGACGCCCCGACAGTCAGACAGGAAAATCGGCTACCCCACCTCGCAAAGATCTTCCAGTCCGTATACTCTGGCAACCAGTCGAAGAACGAGAGATGGATAAAGTTCCACAGAGAGCATCCTTTATTCCTGCCAAGCCGCACGGAACACCATCGCCGACACTTCCAACTCTGAAACAGACCTACCCTGGCTAAAGATGAATGAAATGAGGAATGGAACGATATTCGGGGGCTGAGGGAAACCACATCAGCATTCCCTGACGACCGGGGAAAACTCCCGAAAAAAACCATGGGTCAGAGTGGGTGGTCACCGGGAAGCGAACTAGGGATCTCCCGTATGCGAGTCGCACGAGTTTTCGTGGCGCCATCTGGGCGGAAACTGGAAGATCCATAGTTAAATTCGCGGCTATGACATTGAATTTTTCAATCTGATTCTATCTTTCCAAACCTGTCCTACACACGGCTTGAGTGAAGGAGGCTTCTCGTTAATTGAGATGAACTGACCTTAAAAGCTTGTAAGTATAAGAAGAATACAGTAGCTAAAACGATAGTCAGATTTTTATGTGGTGTCTTTCAAACTCCACGCTCTTTACATTACCACCTATCTAACCTGTTGCATTCACATAACTTTCTGTTCTCACCATTCTACAAATTCATTTTACAAAATCCTATTTTTCTGTCTACTACTTATAATCTAGATAAACTTCTAATTCACATTTAGCCCATCTCTGTGGTGTAGGATTCTGCCTCACATTCAAGAGATCCCGAGTTCGAATCAGTTAGAATGAGTTACAGGATAAGGTTTTTCCCAGGTATCCTGAGAAGATGAATGTCAAATAACTCTTAAGCTCTAGGAACCTCGAGCCCATTTGAGCATCATTCTAAGCATTTCGTTCAATCACGTCCGTAATGGCATAACCGGTTAAAGGACTCTAATCAAATACCAAAAGAAAAAGTTCACATTTATACATTTTGTTGTAGTACATATGGATAAAGCGATAGTCACATTTTCAAAAAGCATGTCACTACGCAATGCTTTGAAATTCCATGTTGTGTGTATGACCGCGACATAAACAAAACAAATAGTGACTTCTCAGTTACAAAAAGTATTCAAACCAATGACAAAATAACTAGGAAATAGTTAATCTCATAAAATATATGTATGACAAACTGCGTGCTTTTATTTTGTAGCAAAACTTTGTCCATCTTTTACAGCTTACCAGTTATACAAATGTCATTCAGAATGAAGACTTGAGGGGCTCATCTCAGAAAATTCAAAATATATACTTAGTTTGTCATGAAAATATCTTAAACAGATAGTATTTTAATCAAACTCGTTAGAGCCATTTTAGAGAAAATAACACATTTCTAAAGATTTTCCATCTAAAGGGTTTTTCGGGGTGGGGGAGATTTTCTTGAAAATCTTTGTGTCACGTCTTTGAAAGATGTTGAACTTGAATATCAAGTTTGGTATTTAACCGACTTTATGTTTTGGAGTTATGTTGTTCACAGACACTTAGGCATATGGAGCTTTTGCTATAAATTATGTGTTGCATTTACATTACCTTCTCTACTCACTCTTCTAAAACATTCTTACAAGGCTTATTCTGCATCTATTTCATGTTAATACAGATAAACCTTAATTATTTACACAATTCGTAGTAGGTAAGTAAAACATATTAAGCTAAAGGGATAGCCAAACCCCTCAAAGCTGATCGCTACGTCATAGCTTTGGATTGGTTGGCTACGGAGTGGACTCCGCACTGATCCACATAGTGGATATTATACCTACGCCCCACAACGGGGCGTCTCCGTTAGGAAGGATGAGTCGAGAGGAGACACAGGGCGGGCGGAACCAGGATTGGCGGCATAGGAATGGCAAGGTCCCTACGTTTTCAGATGGTCTCCCCGTCAGACTGACAGGCAGACCGGGGAACCCACTCCACACAGAGGGGGTCCAACGCCCCTCGAGGGGGTTAGGATACCCCCGAGCGCCAGCCGAAAGCCGAGGTACGGAGAGAGTCGCAAAAAGGAGCCTTTTTTCCCTGCCACACTGCACCGAAACACCACCGCCAAAACTTCCAACCCTGCAAGAGACCAACGGATGAAAGATGAAGGGAAATGAGAGTGGATATGAAATGGAGGGACAAGAAACACTGGGAATGTGCGAATCCTACCCAGCATTTGCCTGGTGATCCGGGAAAACCCCCGAAAAAAATCATGGGTCGGGAAGGTCGAACACAGGAATCGAACCCACGACCTCCCGAATTCAATCCACAGACGTGATAGCTTTGAAATTTTGTTCTCTTTATATGGACACGGGAAAGGAGGAGAGAAAGAAAAAACCAGCTATTTGCAGTTGAGAGAAGTATAAAAGGTTTGAAAATTCAAACTAATAACGAATATTTCAGAATAGGTAAAATATAAAAATGTTATTCGATATAAATTTTGTGCTTTAACAAGATCTACATTTGTTGTGCAGTAAGATTTTGTCTGTCTCTTACGATTTAGTAATTATCAAAAGTCATTCATATAAAGACGAATTTACAGACTATTCCTAGAAAATAGCTTAAGCATATGTATTTTAATCAAAACTCTTAAGAGCCATTTTTTAAAGAATAAAAAATTTCGAAAACTTCCCAGTTAAAGTTAGTTTGGAGTGGGTAATTCTCTTTAAAATCTCCGTGTCGCTTTCTTGGAAGAAATTGAACTCGAACACTAAGTTTGGTTTTTGACCAATTTTATGCTTTTGAGCTACGCTGTTAGCGCGCGCGTGTGCACGCACACAATTGCACCTTTTTCTAAAAAGAAATTCATTGGATTCGGGGAGTCGCAACGACAATGAATTGTTAGGTGGAACACAAGACTTGTAGACACATAGTAGAGAAAGTAAAAATGCCTACCTTGGATCTCTAAACGTGTATTTCCGGGGAATTTCGTTATTCAGTTTTTGGGTAAATACAATACTTCTTGGACTTACTGCAACTACGTAGTAGTGGAAGAAAAAACGCTTTCTTTCGTTTCAGTAAGTTTCAAAATGTGTATTTCCGGTGAATCTCGTTATTCAATTTTTGGGAGGAATACACTTTCTCTACTTACTGTAACTACGTAGTAGAGAAAGTAATAATTCTTTGGTTTCAGGGTGTCTCAAAACCTGTATTTCCGGTGAATCTCTTTATTGAATTTTTGGGTGAAATGCAATACTTTCTCTACCTCCTGTAGCTACGTAATAGAGAAAGTAAAAACGCTTCCTTTGGTTTCAGGGAATCTTAAAAATGCGTGTTGCCGGTGAATCTCTATTGAATTTTTTGGGTGGAATACAATAATTTCTCTACTCCTATAGCTAGTTATAGAGAAAGTATAAATGCTTATTTTGAATTCAGGGAGTCTCAAAACGGGTATTTCCGGTGAATGTCGTTATTAAATTTTTGGACGGAATACAACACTTTCTCTAACTCCTGTAACTGCGTATTATAGAAAGTAAAAGCGCTTTCTTTGGTTTCAGGGAGTCTCTAAACGATATTTCCGGTGAATTTCGTTATTCAATTTTTGGAAGGAACGCAATACTTTCTCTGCTTACTGTAGCTACGTAATAGAGAAAGTAACATTGTTTACTTTGTATGTGTCTCAAAACGTGTATTTCCGGTGAATATTTCTATTCAATGTTTGGGAGGAACACACTTTCTCTACTTACTGTAACTCCTATAGCTAGTTGTAGAGAAAGTAAAAACGCTTACGTTTAATTCAGGGAGTCTCAAAACGTGTATTTCCGGTGAATGTCGTCATTAAATTTTTGGACGGATAACAACACTTTCTCTATCTCCTGTAGTTGCAGTAGAGAAAGTAAAAGCGCTTTCTTTGGTTTCAGGGAGTCTCAAAACGGTTATTTCCGGTGAATCTCTATTGAATTTTTGGGTGGAATACAATACTTTCTCTACCTCCTGTAGCTACGTAACAGAGAAAGTAAAAATACTTTCTTTGGATTCAGGAAGTCTCAAAACGTGTATTTTTAATGAATCTCGTCATTCAAATTTTGGGCGGAATCAATACCTTCTTTACGTTCTGTAGCTACATAGTAGAGAAATTAAAAAGGCTTTCTTCTGATTCAGGGGTTCTCAAAACATGTATTTCACGTGAATTTCGATATTGGATTTTTGGGTTGAATAAAATACTTTCCCTACTTATAAGTAAGTAGTAGAGAGAGTAAAAAGAAGAGTTGTGCTATAGATAAACGGCCGTTTGTCATGATGGCATCTTGAATGCAACCAAATAGGGAACAGTGTAACTTAGACTGTAGCTTGAAATAATTTCTGCCTAAATTGCTGTCACGATTAAGGTAAAGTGCACAGAAAAACCATACTTTATAAGAACATTATGATAAATAAAGAACATATGTTAATTTAGAAAGGGTAGAAACAGTAGTGAATATTGAAAACCCAACCATTTTTTTAACACTTGCTTATTATACAATGATATGATGCCTCTAATTCCTAAAAACTAGTTTTTATACTACTTATGTCGCTGTGCCGTAATGTTATTGCTGCTTTCGTTTCATAGTTATTACTTTCTTACCGCCAAGTCAAAGGGAATGTGTTGGAATGATATTTTCTTTATCAATAATACATCCCCTAGCCTTGTAGAGCAGGTATGAGAAAAGGCACCTGGCATAACCTCTCGATAAGACACCCCGCTTATTCCCCTACAGATGTAACGGAAAACATTTGGAGCCGTCTGTACATTTGAGCATGGATCTTTCTCACTGGAGGCATTTCACTGCTATTTATCTCTCTGTCACCTTTCTTCATGCATCGTTACTGTCTAACACGCACACATCGCACTGCGCATCGTTAACCCGCGTTAACCCACTTCATTTTAAAAAATTTTGCCGCGTAATTGTCTCATCACAACACATAATTATGTAGTGCCCATGAAGTAGCTACTTCTTACCTCACGTAGCAGAAGCCAGTCGTGGTATTAATAATTGTTGCAGAACTTGCAAAATTATTTTCTCCATAAAACTTGCATTTTGAATACGCTCAGTCATTACACGCGACCTTACGTTCCTTTTAATTTGACACTGCACTTTGCTTGTTTTCTATTATTAGTTTTTAAACTTATATCCTTTAAGTCGCCTTCATATTGAAAATGAGAATTAAGTTTCCTTTTTACATAAACCTCAAGTCTTACTTAGCAGGTGAAGCAGAAACACGCGCCTGATAATTACTTATATATACATATATAATAAATAAATAGAATAAATACACATAAAATTAGTCATACACGCAGCATAAGGAAAGAATTTCAAAAGAGCTAAAGTTTGTGGAAGGGCAGACCAGGAACAAGTATCTGTTAAGATGAGGCTATAACGGGACACATCGGAAAGGTCTTCTGCCTTTTAAGAATTCTGCCAAACATGTGGTTTGCTAATCAAAGACACAACATTCCGACGCGACTTGGAGGCACCAGGATGTACGTGCTTAATCGGTCTCTAAATTCACTAAAGCGGAAAAACCAACGAGCGACAAGCCTTTAAATATTCCAAATTCAAATAGCAATTTGTACTAGTCTTGGTAGGAGAACCGCCAATAAAAATTAAGGGAGGAAAAGAAAGCAGCACGTGATTAGGGGACCCAACCAAGTCGCCTAGAAAATGGGCGTGAAATAGAAAAAGATCCTAGACAGAACGAAGCAGGAGCTGTGAAGACGAGGGGATACTCTCGTTCTGACCGGCATTATGTTAAGACGCTAAGTGTTACATTTCCCACGTAGTGGTCGGCAAAATTACTAAGTCTACATTATCAAAGTTCACGTATAGCGCAGTGCAAGTGAGTAAGAAATAATCATAGGCATAGACGTTTTATAGCTAGAAGCGACAACTCGTTAGCGGGACGTAGTATAGGTGACAGCAACTTAAGAAATTATCACAACTGTAGCCATCGGTTTGTGTCTTTCATGTGGGACAGAGGTAAAGCGTGTGAAGGGAAACAGTGTGTTACCTGTTATTACTAGAATAAAGGACCAACAACCGAAGGTCGTCTACTGGCTACCTGCATCTTCTTTGCTTGCAAACTCTGAGATAAGAATCCTTCTCCGGTCCAACATCCTGTCATCACTGAAAAGGGGAAGGAACTCATGAGGGGCTAAGAACCTACAACCAAAACACATCCCCACGCACCCACTAACAACCCAGCGACACCACCGATACCACACCACAGGTAAAAAGGGTATTTCTCGTTCCCAAATGTTCGATCGTGCTGGTCAGCGGAACATCCCGGAACGCATCCCAGTGCGTTCACCGCCCTGCACCACCCTTCCTTGCTCTCTCGGCGCGGAGTCCGGTAATATACCTAAACATTCTCAATTTATAATATACACATTTTCCTGAAAATGCGCTTCATAATCTTTATGCACATATATACATATTATTATTATTATTATTATTATTATTATTATTATTATTATTATTATTATTTATTGGTGGTGGTGGTGGTGGTGGTGGTGGTGGTGGTGGTGTTCACTGTGTGAAACGTAATGTCCCAATTTGCACTTTTTGCCAAATAGATAAGTCCTAGTTAACAGAAGAAGTGTAATAAGGTAATAATTATAGTATACTTTAGCGTCAAAGTTTTCCTGTATTTCACCAAACTAAAAGAAAGATAATAATCTGCACCCATAAATATATACTACAGCGTTATCAGCCATAAAGTTAGTGTTAGAGAGAGAGAGAGAGCTAACGAAAGTTCACACCACACCTATGCCACATCATAAATTAAAACCAGGAAAACACAGCGAATTCTAGCTTTAGGTTTCCATCGGTATATCCCGCAAACAAAAACATCAAGTTTTGAGTTTCCAGAATATGCTGCATTACAAGTGACACTTGAAAACATGTTGGATTCTGAATGTGTGACACTGAAGGGTCGTGGAGGCAAGGGTGGTTTGTTTACACATATACCTCCTACAGCCTCATTAAGCCTTAAAACAACATTTGTTGTGTTGTACCGCTACGTACATAAGCGTATATTTGCATAGCTCGCGTGGAAATTTTCACAGCACAATTGCAAGGCGATGTCAGAGCGAACTCCACGACTTGCCCTCCTCTATAGGAATTCTAATGTCTTGGAACAATTCTGGATATATGATCTTGTCTGTGAGAGAGGTTTAACATTAAACGTTTCAGCTACTGCATTTACTTTGGAAATTTAGGGCCAAGTATGGCGCATGACATGGTTAGTAAATAATGATAATATCAACCCCCAGAGAAAAAGGCGATTTCTGTAAGATTATATCCTCGTTATATCAACGAACCAATTACTTTATTCACAATGTATATGCCACTTATCACTTAGAAAAGAAATTACGAGAAAACCTTCTATCTCAAGCTATGCGGGATGTATAGGCATAAACAATGCTATTACTTTCATAGCACTTAAAATAAAATTGTAATCTAATAAAACTGAAAACAGTAGTACGTATTACGAGTATCGTCCAATAAGTAAGCTTCCCTATTCTATAAAACACGTTACACACAATTATTCATGTTGAAATAATTTTGTTTATATTGTGGAATCCTTCAGTTACATTTCTAGATAGTCCCCATATTTTTCCAAGCATTTTTGGTAACGTGACACAAGTTTTTCCATACCAAGGTTGTACCACGTCGGGTCCTGTGATCGTAACCATTTGGTTCACTTCACGCATAGCGGTTTGTGTCATGTTCTTACTTCAAAGATTTATAGGTTTTATGTTGGCTGCCTTGTACCTTCTAGTTGTGCCAGTTTTAAGTGTTGTGTTCTGAAAATACATCGTTTAAGATGTTGGGAACTCGAGCCGGAGTTCTAGTAGTCTAGTGGTTACTAGTGTGAAGTGTAGACATGTTAAAGCGAAAAAATTGTTTGAATAATCCTAAAGATTTACATAAAGCGATGAGTATTATATAGTATGATATGGTAGTGAAGATGAAACAGAAATAAACTTTGAATATAATTCGGATTCAGAAACTGAAGATGCTGTAGAAGTAGAAAAGGAAATTCCTGATGTACCTACAGGGATGTGAATATTTAAGTATGACATCAGATGCATGAATATCTGCGGGTAATAATAATAAGAATGAACAAAATTCTGAAACGCATTGCTAAGAATGGTGTGATATGGCTAGCTGACCCACCGAAGACAATGCGTTGCACCATGCACGATTTAATTTCTGTGCCTCCAGGCTTGAGCGCCTCATCTCAAACAGTCCAGTCGGTGAGTGAAGCTTTCAAATTGTTTTGATGAACTATTATACAAATAATTTTCAATTAAACTGATAACAAAACCAAATTATTTTATGATGAATGAAATGTAAAGAATACAAAAAATGGCATGCAACAAATTCTGTTTAATGTATTTTCTTATCACAATGGGTTCCTTGAGGGCTAAAAGGGAGTCTGTAGAATTGTGAACTACGGATACCTGGTAAAAAAAGAATACATTTCTTGCCATAATGTCCAGAATTAGGTTTCAACGGATATTGTTATTCATTAGATTTGATGAATTTGTAAAAGTCATCAACGAAAACAAAATGATAAATTGGCTTCAATAATATAATTGAATTGTTTGTCTCTCACTACAAATGCAATTATAACCTGACTGACATGTGACTGTAAACGTGCAACTTATTTCCTTCAGAGGACGCTACCTTTTCAGGGTTTATATGAAGTCGAAGCCAACAAAGTACGGCATAAAAGTATGCCCGGTGATAGATGTCAAATCAGAATATCATAAATCTACAAGTATATACCAGAAAGTAGAAAAATAAGAGTAAATAGAAACCAAGGATAAAGTTGTGTTCGAACCCAACTGCCTTCGAGGGAGACACGACGTTACAATGCACAATTCTTTATTTCCATTTCCCTTGCTCAAGAACTTCATAAGAGGAATCTGACCTTATGTTGTACTTTAGACAAAATAAGGCACATATTCCTAAAGCAATGCTTCCTAATACATCCAGACTGGAGGACTCTTCTATCCATGCCTACTACAGTATCCTACATTCCTAAGAAAAACAATCAGATGTGTTACACTCTCATTAACTTCTCTACTCTTGTACAAACTATTCTTACAAACGCTTATTCTCCATATGCTTCATGGATATCGAGATATTAATCTTATTGCTAATTTTCTTGTAGATGCAAGGGGAGCTGGTAGGCTATAAGCGATAGTCAAATATATTAAGAGCTGGTTGCTATGTGGAGTTTTCCATTCTCTTTGCATTATCGGGACAAAAAAAGGAATAACGAATTCCCATTTGAGAAAAAGTATAAGTATTGGAAAATTTAAGGGAATAACAAGCAATATCTCGAAAATGGTTCACTCAAGAAAAAAAAATGTATATGATATAAAAATTGTGTCTTTTAACGCAATCTACATTTTCTGTGTAGTAAAACTTTGTCTATCTCTTATGGTTTACCAGTTATGCAAAAGTGGTTCACAATGAAGCATACTTTTGGAGAAATTCCCAGAGAATTCAAGATATACATTTTATTTGTCATGAAAGTATCTTAAATATGTGATATTTTCATCAAAATCGTTAAAGCTGTTTTTGAGAAAATTAAAATTTTCGAAAAATGTTCCATGTAAAGAGTAATCTGGAGTGGGAGGATTTTCTTGAAAATCTTTGTGTCGCATCTCTGGAAGATACTGAACCTAAGTACCAAGCTTGGTGTTTATCCAACTGTTCGTTTCTGAGTTATACTGTTCACAGACAGACAGACACACACACGGACATGTTTTCAAAAATCTGATGTGTTACACTCACATGACTTTCTCTACTCCAGTACAAACTATTCTTACAAACGCTTATTCTCCATATGCTTCATGTTAATCGAGATATTGATATGTTAATCTTATTGCTAATTTTCTTGTAGATGCAAGGAGAATTGGTAGGCTTTAAGCGATAGTCAAATATTTTAAGAGCTGCTTGCTATCTGGAGTATTCCATTTTCTTTGCATTACCAGGACAAAAAAATTGAATAACGAATTTGAGAGAAAGTATAAGTATTGGAAAATGTAAGGGAATAACAAGCAATATCTCGAAAATGGTTCACTCAACATAAAAAATGTATGACATAAATTGTGTATTTTAACGCGGTCTACATTTTTTTATGTAATAAAATTTTGTCTTATCTCTTATGGTTTACCAGTTATGCAAAAGTCGTTCACAATGAAGAATATTTTTGGAGACATTCCCAGAAAATTCGAAATATACATTTCATCTGTCATGAAAATATCTTAAACATATAATATTTTAATCAAAATCGTTTGAGCCATTTTTGAGAAAATTAAAATTTTCGAAAAATGTTCCATTTAAGATTAATCTGGGGTGCGGGGATTTTCTTGAAAACCTTCGTGTTGCATCTCTGGAAGATACTGAACCTAAATACCAAGTTTGGTGTTCATCCGATTGTTCGTTTTTGAGTTATGCTGCTCACACACACACACACACACACACACACAAGACAGACACACATACAGAAACACACACGGATATGTTTCCAAAAATTATTTTTTTGATACAGGGGGTCTCAAAACATATATTTCCGGTGAAATCTCGGTATCGTGTTTTTGGGTGGAATACAATACTTCCCCTACTTACTATACATAGTAGAGAAAGTAATAAAGCTGTTATTTTAATAAGTAGTGAACACCATGACAAAGAACAGCAGATGAAATCCATAAACCAGATATTAGCCTTCCTTACAATGAAAAAAAGGAGGCGTGGATTTAATGAATGAAATGATTGACGAGTATTTTGTAAACCGCACAACAAGGAGATGATCGTATATGCTGTCACTAATGCTCTTGAATTTAGTTCACACAGCATCCCTAGATGCATTCGTCATTTGGAAGACAAAAAAATCCCAGTTGAAAGCTAATTCTTAGACAATAGAAGAATATATCTTCTAGAATTGGGCAAGCATCTAGTAACACCGCATGTGAAAAACAGAATGCAGTCTTTAGGCCCTCTACACAAACTGATCAAATTGTACCTAAAGAAAAGATTAAGAAGTGCCAAATAAACTGCAGAATACAAAGGGCAAATGTCAAATATGCATCATGAAAAATGACAGAAAAACAAAAACGAAGTGTGAGAAACATCAGAAATTCATTTGTAAAACTCTCTCTAAGAAAGTAGAGAGGGTAGTGTGTCTTGAATATTAGAATGTTGAACATAAATGTGTGAATAATGAATGAAGAATTTCAATAGTTGTACGTATTAAAGTGTGCATATGAGAACTAGTGATAAAACAGAAAATGTTATATTTATAAAAAAAGTAAAACATATTTTTGGATTTCCAATTTTTGCTTTAACATTTTGTCACAAGTTCTAAATAAAATAAGTTATAAGTCCAAGATAAACAGTACTAAAGGAGATGTTACAACATTTTTGCATGGGGTCCACATAGACCTTGGTGTAAGGAGGTGAAAAAGCATAGCAGGAGGAAGGGTTAACGTGTGGGGGAACACCTAAGTAAAATTATTATACACATGTTAATATAAAGCATATTATCACAGAAATTTAAATAAACAATACGGAAACTAAAAGCAGAATAAATATATATTATAATAACGATAGGATATATCCTGAGGTAGAAGAAATATCTTTTGGCTTACAAGTGTGATTGTCAGGGGTAGAACAGAACATAAACGAAGAGCTCATAGAGCTATACTAGTAACGCAAGTGACTCGACTGTGCAGCTCTGGATCCGAATATTCAGTACGACTTCACGTTATTAGGTGGAGTAGTGATTATCTCCCTGGCATTCCTCGTTCTATGGATATTTTCGTAGCTTATATATACCATCTGATATAACATGATGACGATGTATATAAGTGTATAACAGCAATTAAATTCTCCATTTGTAGCAATTCAGTAAACGATGCTCCTAAAAATTTTAAGTGTCCATATTTCATGAAATTAAATAACAACTGGCATATTGAGGAATTATGATTTCGCGGTTTTATGTGTCTTTTGGGGGGTACATCTTTAAAAAATTAATTAAGACGTACTTTATAAGTGGTACCTAATGCATAGCAGTATTGCTAGTTTTATTGCAAACGGTTCCTTAATTTTTTAGTTACAGGTAGCATACCTACCTACCTACCTACCTACCTACCTACCTACTACCTACCTACGTGAAAAGTTTGAAATTGCAATTTCTGGTTTCGGGATTGTCTATTGCACTAAATGTGTAGTGTAAAGTTGGAAAACTAGAATTAGATTTAAACATTCAACACCACAACCAAGATTTGAGCCACCGATTTTCGGCATTTCGCAACCTTTACAAGCTTGGCCTACACAAGGCATGTATGGAAGAAAATTATCATTGATCAATTAGTAGTTAACTATGAAGCCGGGGACTTAAAAGCACAAATTGTAGTCACGTTAGGGTATACCACCGCCCGTTTTCCGGAAAAAATGCAAGTCACTTGGGGAATTTAATGTTATACCGGCATGTTGACATGGTAGAGCAGTTGGTTACAGCAGCGGCACGGAAAGCCGAAGATCCGTGGTTCAAATTCCGGCTATGGCGTTAACATAAATTATTTATCTAAAGTCGAACAATGTCAGAAAGATTTACTTTTATGTTCTGTTATATTCATGAATGTATATAGTGTATCAAAACTGACAACACAGATTGAAACAGTTAAAAGTACAGGATAATGCAGGCAAAATGTGTGTGTGTGTGTGTGTGTGTGTGTGTGTGTGTGTGTGTGTTCATGACGATCCGTTCGCAAGGTTTCAACTCTTATGGTTGCGAGGCACCCCTGATATCATTGCTTGTTTTAGGAAACACATCTGCATCTCTTATACAGGATCAGTATGGACAATGCCGAATAAGTTTAAGGCGCGATTAAAGGCTTCTAGTCAAATATTTTCTTTTAGGAAATGTATGCCCATAAACGACCCGTTATGGAGCTAGCGGGCATTAACATTTGAAACACCGCGTCGGTTTGGGACGAAATTCCGTCAAGAGGTCGCTATGCATCTTTTGCTACAAGGCATTGGTAAAGATTTGAAATAAGAGTAGCCGGTATCTTTAATTTTAAACAACACAAAACCTTTTTAAATTGATTTAGTAACTTATGAATCTTTATTTATCTATATAACACTAAATCCATATACTCTGAAGTAGGTCAACATTTTTTAACCGATCGCAGCTGCGAATACGGTTTATTGTCAACATATGCAAACAATACTTTTCTTGCTAAAATTTTCTCCACCATTATGCAAATTACTTGAGAAAGGTTAAATCAATGTTAAATGCTGCAAACAATGCTGCTTTTAAAAGACTTCAAACATACTTTAAGAACAAAGTATTGAACAAGTGTATAAGCGTTTATAAAGGATGTTCAAAATGAAGACATTTGACTTAGAGATAGCTGATAGCGTCATTATGATGATTGCCGAGTTCTTTATAAAATACCTGGCATAACACGAATAGCATAAAATGCTAAAAAATGCACAAAATTCTGCACATATCCCCAAAGTATAAAATCTAAAGAGGTTAAATCCGTGAACGTGCTGACCACGATTATCGGTCCTCCTCCTACTGATTCAGCGATCAGGATATGTCGCCGGAATAACTCGCAGTAGCCCCCATCGCCTTGGAACCACATTAATTGGTATTCCTAAAGCAACATCTTCCAGAAATTATAGCAAAATACGTTGTAAAAACTGTAGTTAAATGTAACCCGTCAAACGTGGAGGTAGTAAATACGACCTACAAGTGTCATTCATAATGCTAGCCCAAATATTCACTCCAAATCGGTGTTAGTAATTTGTACTCTAATAGCTCTAGGGTTTTCCTGTGCCCAAATGTATTTGTCCTCTGTGTTAAGTTTGCCCTTCGTGTAAAAACTCCTCGTCCGTCCACAATGTGTTGTAGGAAATCTTGATCATCAAATGCATTTATGAAGAAACCACTGGACAAACTGTAGTCGGGGTGGAAAGTCATCCAGCTCCAGTGCTTTGACTTGGTTGAGATGATACAGATGCAATTGCTGTTCGCTGTTGTAGCAACCGAAGGTTGGCTTGTACGCATGGCATGCGCTATTGCTCCTGTGGATGGAGAATTATAGACACGGTCAAGAACCTCCTCTAGAGCCACTGTTCTTACACTTTTTTCCACTCCCGAACGATGCGCTTGTTATTGGTGAGTTACTGTTTCTCGAAGTGGTCGATGTACAGTAAGGGTGATGTGATGATGCAAATGTCTCTTTCGGTATAATTCAGCATAAAGATCTCGTGCCGTTTTCGTATTTCTCCAAGCAGCACCATAATCGTAATACATATTTACTAGTTCTGCTTAAGTAAATAGATAATTTTTATAATAGGCTGTAAAACTAGAAAGTTCTTCCCATAAACCAGAACTTTAGTATATCCTGATAGCTGAGATTGGTAACTTGCACCTTTTGTAAGGACCACAAAGTGCTATATGCTAATATGCGGCGTAATCCTTTACCACTTAAATAACAAAACGCAAGTTTTAGGTTAATGGTGGCAAAAATAATGTTAAAAACACAACAAGCGATATTTCAAGATGTAAACAAAACAAAACAAGCGATATTCCAATGCCATGGAGGAACAGGGATCTGTTTGACAGAATCTCATCTAATCCGACGCGGACTTTGAGAAACGTTAATGTTCCCTAGCTCGATAACAAGACGTTTAGGGACATACATTCCTATAATAAAATGCTCAGATATAACCCCTGAGCCACGCCTTAATATTTTTCAGTGTCATTCTAACTCACACTGTATAGAAATGAAATAGTGTTTTAGCAATTTTAGCTAGCTATTCTGTAATTCTATATAAATGTTATAACTATTTTTATTTATGATTTTTATGTTACTATTAATATTATATTGTACCTTTTGTAGATTTAATATAATCGTTTTACTTTTATTAAAAAAGCCTAATGCCAATTTTATTTTTAATTTGTTGATGCGATTATCATTCTGATATTTATTTTTACTAACTAAACAATTCCATAAGAACACTATGTTACAAATAACGTTTCTTAATGAATCAGTTCAAGTGTTTACGCATAACAACAAATGCAAGGTGCCCTCGGTTCACTAGTATCTTATTTGCCTGACTCGGCTTCTCTCGCGTCAAATCGTTATTATTCGTTCCCGTATTGAAAATGATGCCCACGCGAATTCCTAATGTGTTCACAGTAATATATCTGAATACTTATTACGACAAATTACCATTATTTAATTCACGTTAAAGAACTGCACCATAACAGTAACCCTCGTGCACCAATTTACATAATTCTAATGATTATATGCTCCAAAGTGGAATTTCAGGTAATTTTCCTTTCCATGTGTATTGCAGTATTACAAGAGGTTATTAATATAATTAAATCTAATTGGCCAGAAGCCTTCTATTGGACTTTCCTCTATTAGCTTGTAAGCAGGGACGGTTCCAAGGTCTCACATCGTATGCATGCTTGCAATTGTTTAATTATGATGCACGTACCCTCTACGACCAGAGCGTTACTTGTAGAACTAGTTATAAGGTACTCAAACTATCACACTACTACAAAGTTGGACGACACTTATTTCGGGACTGTATAACTGAATCTATGGTTATTACTTTCTCTACCACGTATAGTAAGTAGGGGAAGTATTGTATTCCACCCAAAAATTCGATACCGAGATTTCACCGGAAGTATATGTTTTGAGACCCCCTGAATCCAAAAAAGGAATTTTTGGAAACATGTTCGTGTGTGTGTGTCTGTCTGTCTGTCTGTCTGTGTTTGTGAACAGTATAACTCAAAAACGAACAGTCGGATAAACACCAAACTTGGTATTTGGATTCAGTATCTTCCAGAGATGCGACACGCAGGTTTTCAAGAAAATCCCCCACCCCAGATTACCCTTTACATGGTGACAAATAAAGTGTATATCTTGAATTTTCTGGGAATGTTTCCAAAAGCATTCTTCATTGTGAGCGACTTTTGCATAACTGGTAAACCATAAGGGATAGACAAAATTTTACTACACAAAGAATGTAGATCGCTTTAAAATACACAATTTATGTCATATACATTTTTTGTTGAGTGAACCATTTTGGAGATATTGCTTGTTATTCCCTTAAATTTTTCAATACTTATTTTCTCAAATGGGAATTCCTTATTCATTTTTTTGTCTTGGATAGGCAAAGAGTATTAATTGTGGCAAAGAGAATGGTGCTGCATCTAGCAACCAGCTATTAAGATATATGTCGATGCTTAAAGGCTACTGTATTTCTATATTGTCCTTGCAATTACAAAACAAGGGGAACATAGTACGCCTTAAGCGATAGTAAAATATTTTTAGAACTGGTCACTATGTGTAAAATGTGATTCTCTTTGCATGTCAAAAGTTCGTTTCTGCAAATGTTTATCTCGATTAATATGAAATAGATAAGAGTGAATAAGAGTTTGTAAAAATAGTTTGTACAAGAGTAGAGAAAGTCATGTTAATGTAACACATCAAAATTTTTTTTTGAATTGTTCCATTCTTGTAACTTCTAAAAATAACGGCTGCGTTGCTTTATATCTGCATTTCGTTGATATAGGGTGATTTCATCACCACTCTAGTACAGTACAACTGGCATCCCTCAGACATATTGGGTGACTGCTGTATCTTTACAGAATACGTACGGTATCCATCCTCGGCAGTATTTTCACAACTACTCTACCTTTTGAAATCGCTCAGTTGTGTAAACAAACGGCAAACATGGACTGTTTCAAATACTCGAGAGGAAAAGCGTACTGTGCTAATGAACTGTGAAGTGAATGTCGGCTTTTAAGCATTTATTCAAAACAGTTCATTTGCGAAATCATATTATACACTGACATTCTTTGCTTTAGAAAGGTAGAATCAGGCGAGTGAAAAATGTAATGCCATAGCCGGGATTTGAAACACGGATTTTCCGGATGAAATTCAATTTTCAGTCCACAGATTCTACCTTTCCAACCTTGTCCTACGCACGGCTAGTGTGGAAGAACAATTTGCTTTAGTTATCGCGTAGTATCAATCGTTTCTGTTTGCACTCTGAACTGTGATACTCCTTTAGATATAAGAACGCCACCAGTTATTCACAGTAAATACTCCGTTGTACTGCTATGTATGCATGGAGATTCAAATTAACGTATCAAACTCATGCTGGAGGTTTATTTCTTTTATGCCGCAATTATTTAATAATCATAGTGAAATGCCTTAGGGGTAATGCTTGTGGTTCACACTCGGGAGATCCACGGTACGATTCCCATTGGACCAGTCACTCTTACCTTGTTTGATTCTTTTTTTTCAGCTCGATAAGTGAATGTTCAAGTAGATTATATACTTTAATAAATAGTTTTGTTCCTTATTTCCTTGCCATTCGGTTTAAAGGTTACAAGACTAGGCAACGACGGTTGGTCAGCTGTGATGGGGCGGTAGAATTCACCAGTTCTCCCTGATGCGTATCCGATGCTCCTTCAGGATAACCTCCTTGAGGATAAAGCCTCTTCAGTGTTTTCCGGGAGGTGCAAATTTATGGTGGGGCAAGCATCGTCAGGATAGGCAAAATGTTGTATCGTTAGTGACCTTCCTCGCTTAGTTCGTGCAACCTCCGGGATCTTTCGGATATTCTGCCTCATTCATTCCTTTGGGGGTTACTACAAGACACAATGTGAACATCTATCGGCCTACCTACGTGCGCCATGCTTCACTTGTTTCCGATCCCCATCCCTATTACTTATTTTTGAGCTTAAAATGTTTCCTAGTTTGAGAATCCACATTATTTTATAACCAAAATCAGGTCAAAGCTGATTGTAATTTATTTAATTCTTACTTCAATACTTTGTTAATTCGATACTTTTTGAATGCAAATCAAAAGTTATTAGGCAGGGGGTTATTTATTAATTCGATTTAGAAAATCGTTTCCTAGTTGTTTATTAAGGTTTGTTTATTATGTGTTCAATGTATTCCTTTGATCGTACCATGGTGTTCGAGTACTGAAAGTGGGGCTTGCAGAATTTTTTTCTTTTTTTTTCGGGATTATTTTTATTTGTGACGTGAATGAATTTAAACACGCTATACTATTCCACACACAACCCTGGAACTTTTCGTTTTACTAGGTAAACCGATTTGTGTTACGAAATTGTACACCACGCCATTGCAAATTCAAACCTTGTAGGCAGAGAATGTGATACTTGTTCATGATGCCTTTCTTTCCTTTTTATCACTCAATATAATCAGGGAGGTTATTACTATATACAACATCCGTACTGCTCTACAATAAGGTAATAAATAAAATAATAAATCATATCGATGGTAAAGCTTGAATATAAGGCTCCCACATCGGAAACTCCATTATGTGACCCGTACATTTGAACAAGGTCCGTAGTAATTATATTTTGTATTTATTTCCTTGCTTGCTGGCTAGTGAAAATGCAAGTGTACCCATTACAGAAGCTCACTGGGCCGCATCCATATTTATGAGCATTTTTACCATTGTTTCTGGAGTAATTTTGAATTTCAAATGCTTTATCTCGCTCACGTATGTGTGACCCTCTTTCAGAGCGTGGGGACACGTCTCTTTTTATTGGCGCTATATTGGGCAAGATATTACAGCCCTCCAAGCGAAATTCTACAGCTTGCATACAGCCAGGCTATTAAAGGGAGAGCCGATCTGAGAAAGGGACAGAGAACTGATGAAGGCTCCAGAACTAATATTGGCCAACGAAAGAGTTCTTGTTGTGTATTAAAAACTTTTTCCAGCTTCCTCGATTTCCACTCCAAGCATAAAACATCGCCATCGTTGCGCTTTACAAACAAGCAACTGTTTTTCTTTTAACAAAGAGCTCTGGAAAAGTTCATAATCCACCTTCTTTATAATAAATGTATGAAGACGTGGAGGAGGTCGGCAGGATAATGTACCTTGACTCCTCTCAAATTCAGGAACAAACAGGCGAATGTGTCTTTTTGTTATGTAGCTCTTTATACATGGGCTTAGATAGAAAAAAAGAAATCTCGAACAAAGTCCCATCTTTCCTCGGCGTTAGCCAGAACTGAGCTTGAAGATAGAACATTTTGAAGTATGTTTTAACTGTCGCTTTAGCGCAGAAAGAAAAGCAACGAAAAGATTCTCACGAAGAAAAAATAAATAAATTGAGTTTTATTTATGGACGCTCTTTAACTGCTGTGGTCTCTAGCGTCCCATTCTATATTGGGCATGAAAAGACGTGAGGTTCTTTTACGTGTCGTAAATCTACCAACACGGATCCACCAACATCATTCCCTTCCCTTCCAAAGGAAGCTATGCTAAGGATTTTTACGCCGGAAAAAAGAATCCGTCACCATCCGCCAGGTTTGAACCCGCGACCTCACCAAGAAAGTGAAATACTATGAAAAACATATTGTGTAACTATCAGCGACCATTATCATTCGATGGCAGTTTACTACCAGTCTAATTTTTTTACATTCAGTTCAAATGCATAAATATTGGGTTAGCTTTTTGTATCTCCCTTTAAAACTCTGTAGACAGTCAGGTTTCCAAAGACCCTCAATGAAACGAAGGAAATGTAGGCTCAAATAAGCCCTGGACCAAAAAACAAAAAAACAAAAAAAAACCGAAGGTGGCCAATTTTAGTTACGCTGTCGCCTACTACCATTTTTATAATCCTAAAAAGAGAAGCATTAAAAAAAACTTCGTGTGTGTGTGTCTGTGTTTCTGTAAACAGCTTAACTCAAAAACGCAAAATGGAATGTGTTCAAAACTGCGTATTTAAGTGTACGCCGTACTAAAATACCAGAAAAAAATAAAAATCGTTCATTACTTTTAATGTTGCAGCTAAAATGTGTTCAAATCTACGAGGCAATTAGTAGTGCAAAGCTAATTAAAATATTCCATTTGGAAGTATCTCTATTCCTATATTTACTTAAAAATTAAATTGAGTATTATATATTTATGAATGCTCTTTGAATGCTGTGGTCCTTAGCGTCCCATTCTATATTGGGCGTGAAAGACCAGTAATGTTGCTCAGGCCTCTTTAACAGCCTTGAGGTTCTTTTATGCGCCGTAAATCTACGACACGGGACCATCGACTTGAGTTCCCTTCCGAGGGAAGCCATGTTAAGGAATTTTACGCCCGAGAAAATCCATCGCTCCCCGTCGGGTTTGAACCAGCGACCTCGGGAATCGGAGGCTAGCATGGTAACCACTACACCACGGGGGACGACTATTTACTTAATGCTTACCTATCTGAGCTAATTTAGTCGGTACGTAGCTTAATTCACCGCTATTCTGTTTTTAAACATTTTCAGACACTGTAAATCATTTATCTCAAACTTTTAGTATATTTTCTTAAATTTCACAATCTTTCTGAACATTTAGAAGTATGGCACTTTGTATTAATTTAACTCTGCTTAAGAAATTATTTTGGAATATTTTAACTTATAATGGAGAAAAATAGTTTGAAAATTAATATTTAGTTTTTCTTTATACTAAACCCTTAAAGCTTCATCACAACCAATTTACAATTCCATGGAATAGACATTTGACTAAATTTTAAGCTATGAGGAATTTCATTATCCTAAATTTTGAACAAGTAGGTACGTAATTCAATTTCTCAGTACTGTAAGATTATTTTATTTAAAATATATTCTATTAAGTTATTATTCTAACTGAATGAAATATGGCGGATATATAGTACAACACAATGATTATACATGATCATAAAGATGTTAAGATATATCAATAAACGTTGAGTTCAGAAGTATCAGTTCCCTTAAATCCAGGGACTATACTAAGTTTTTTATAAAATTTCTCCACCCAGAACTGGCATATATGAATAACTTTTCGTAAAGTTTTAAATTTAAAAAAAGGATCTTAATTTTGAATAAAAGGTCTATGTTTTGGATACTTCCCCGGAATATGAAATCTGTATATTGAATTTTCTGCGAATTACCTGATAATTAATTGGAAAAGAAAAGGAATTTTTTCGAATTTGATCAAAATATTTAAGAATCGGACCCAATCTCATTTTAGAAAAATATCTTCCAACTGTTTGAAATGTCAAATTACTGCTTAATAACTCGCTTATGTAGTTTGAGCATTTTCTGATAACGGCTCAAGGGATCATTCTTTCAGACACTGGGAATAGCCCCTGAAGTCCCCTTCATTAGAATGACTTTTGTATAAATAGTGAAGTGTAAGAATGGACAAAATTATGTTATATAAAATGTAGATCTTGTACAAGCAAACAATTTATCCCAAATAAAGTTTTTTGTGTCGCTAGCCCTTTTCGAGATATTCTTAGTTTCAATATTTAAATACCCATATTTTTCTCGAATAAAATTGCTATTAGTTTTCTTCTCGTGGTCATGCAATGAAAACGGAATTTCAAAGCCATCATACAGCGACCCACTCTTAAAAGATTTGGCTATCGCTTAAGCCTACTGCATTTCCATAATCCAGTTTTGTCTGAAAAGAAGCATGCAATAAAACCGTTTCTGTAAACGTTTATTGCGATTACATGAAGTGGATAGAAGAACAAACTTTTGTAATAAACGTTTGCTGAAGAATGAGTAGAAAAATTAATGTAAATATAAAACAGACAATTTATTTCCTATCTACTTCATGTTAATTGAGGTAAACGATCACAAAAATGATTTTACTATAGGTACAAGGGGGAATCAGGAGGCTGAAGCGATAGTCTTTATGAAATGAATGGGTATAAATGCTGGCTTTGAAATTCCATACTCTTAGCATAACATCACGAGAAACAAAAGCTATCAGACCAAGCATTTCAGAAAGCTATAAAGTATTATAAAATTCAAACCAATAGCAACGAGTATCGAGGAACTGGTTAATGGCGCATAAAACCTATTTAACATAATTGTGTGTTAGTGAGATCTGGATTTTTGTGCCGTAAGCTTTCGTCTATTTCTTCTAGTTTATTAATTTTAATAAGGTATGCCACTTCATTCTGAATGAAGACTTGTTGACTTTTCACAGAAAAATCAAGAAATATTGGTTATATGTATGGAAACTATCTCAAAATCGATATATTAATCAAAATATTTCGAGACAACTTGAAAAAATCTGATGTTTTACACTCGCACGACATTCTCTACTCTTTTACAAACTATTTTTACAAAGATGCTTATTCTCCATATGCTTCTTGTTAATCGAAATGTTAATCTTATTGCTAATTTTCTTGTACATGCAAGGGGAATATGATAGGTTTTAAGTGATAGTCAAATCTGTTAAGCGCTTGTTGCTATGTGCTAGGTTTTTGTTGCAGAATATTTAACATTATTTGATTCTTTATAAGCGTTAGGAAGTAATATTTCTAAACATAACACGACGCAAATAAAGTACTGAATCTAATTTTCGAGTACGTTCTAAGTGTATATGCATGATTATAGTGTACATTCTTTAATTTGTTACGTGGTTTTCCCAGGTCGCTGGCAAATTCTGGGGTGGATCGTATACTACAATAATTTTTCCTGTCTTTCATATCCTCTGATTTTATTTTATCTTGCAGGGTAGTAGGGTTAAGCGCAATGGCCGGTAATCTGCGGCGTTTACGGTGGATGTGTTTTGAGGAGAGGTATTTCCTCCTGGCATTTAAACTCCTGTCCGTGAGGACAGAGTGGGGGCTTCGGAAGGTCAACCAGGCATGCTTAATTTGTAAATGTTAGGGACCGCGCCGCGCCTAGCACCATCTAATCTGGCCGGTCTTCCTCCCAGAGGTTCGGTAGACGCAGTAGGTGTAACCTTGGCTACAATGCTGAAATCCTCCTCCTTTGAGCCAGCCCCGGTACTTATGGTCCAACATAACAGATTGCAAACCATCTTCTTTCATTCTCTGACGCTTTTCATGAATGTAACTGTAAATAGAACACTTTTCATAGTCCTTCATGACGAGAGATATACATAGTGTTTTAATAAAAAGAGATTACATGTGAAATTTTCATATTGTGACAAATAAAATACCTCTATATTAGTAAGGCTATAATAGAATAAGTTATCTAGGAAACACCAAATGATCTTTTTAGACAGTATAGCCTAAAAGTATAACGTCTAACACAGAAAACACGAGCTAAAACTTTAGATTATCGCCAATTGGGACCAACTTTGGTTTCAAGTCCAATTACATGTCAATTACCCTTTATATTTGCGCATATTGAAGAAGTATTTTGTTATAGGAGGAGTTGTGTTATATTTCAACTGTTGGGGAGCCGAACTTGTAGTAGTTGCAACCACACGTATAGTAAGTACCCGCTTTCCGGTAGCCTTCGCCCCAAATGTACTTTCAGGTGGCCTTTGCCCCAAGTTTAAAAAAATATTAACTTTGTAATTTAACTGTTTCTTTAAATATTATATATTTTTGCCTCGGCTGGGTCAGTATTTGTTAGAGACACGTTTCTCTTGGGCAGGGTTGTGATGCGACTAAGATGATTACGCAGATTATAATTTTACTTCACTTCTTTTATTAATACTTGATACGATTTAAATACCACTTCGCTGATATAGAAAGAGCTGTGAGATGTTTTTATTAAATGCTTGCACTTTTTAATACGTAAACTATTTTTAGTCTCACACGAATACATATTAAATCTCTCAAGGACACACAACCAACGCATCCAGTTATGAGCACTGTCTGCAGGCAACACGTCTGGTTATTAGCACTGTTTGGAGGCAACTGAATTGATTTCAACCGTCTAAACTTGTAAATTATTTCTGTATTTCAAGTCTCTGATTGGCTAATCCTACTCCAATAGAATACCTACATTTAACTAAAGCTTTTTCTGGTTGTTGATTGGATATGTTTTTTTTAAACTGTCTCAAAAATTTACATTATTGTTGCTCTAAAATGTCTAGTAGCATTTAAACTTCCTTACTCATTATTGCCTCAAGGTTACCTCATTGTTAACAAATAAACTTTTTTTCTCACAGCCACTACATTATTAAATTACGTAATGCATTCACATAACATTGTTGAACATGTTTAAAATAATATAAGCATATGCAATGACTGTTACATATATTTTACAAATTATTACATACACATATTGTTTCAAGTTATATAATTTGACTAAAATATTTAAGTGTTAAAAATACTGCCTCAATATTTAATAACTCGACTTGGTTTGATTAGGTTTTACTGTTTAATATGTCTTTTTACATGATTAATTTCTCTTGGCGCTCGCATTAACTGTTCACAATATAAATTTTCATACTTCAATTTATCGCAATTAGTTACAGAGTTAACTGTTACGTTATTTTGGCGCTTTCTTGGATCTAAAACGCCATTCATTTATCTAACCTACATAAATATTAAAGCGGAAATTATGAATTCAGAAGAAACTGAAATTAAGTGAAATTACAGAAGCAGCAGAAAGAATAACACTAGAAGTACTTACCCAAAAATCTGGAAATCAATATGATTTAGCATTGAATCGCTTCATTGCCTTGTATAAGGCAAAACATGGCCAAAATAATTTCATTGAAAATTACTGTTAGCGAATCCACAAAACGTCTGACATCTTGCTTTTTAACGTCATTTCTTTTGCTTTAAGAACACGTTGTAAACGTCGTTAGTCTCAGGAATCAATATAATATTATTGATATTGTACAAATTGGAGCGCTGTCCAAAAAATAGTATTAGCATTCTAGGATGGTACAAAAGAGTTACAAGAATAATCAGTAAATCCAGAGGCTATAAGCTCGTTACAAAATATGAATGCTGCTTCCGTTTTAAAATTGTATAAATATTATATACACGATCTTGGGAAGCTACGCGGAAAATGAGATATAAATCGTATATGGCTGAAAATACAATTTATGATGCTTATAATTGCAGAAACGTAAGGTTATGGACTTCGTTTATTGTTAATAACATAATACTTAAATATGGACCGCATGTAGAACGAGTTAAAATGCTGTTTACAAAATCCTGTGATTAAGGAAGTTTCCGAACTATTACTTTGTAACTCAATAAAGGGTTACTCTTAGACGCATGCAGTGACTGAAATGATATCAGATTTAGTTTGAGAATTTTGTACTCTTCTAATTTGAAGTTTAAATTAATATTTATTTTAAGAAATTCATGATGCTTGGCATGTGAAATAAAAATTTATATTTTAATTGTGACGATTTTTAAACTAATAATGTATATAAACTATGTAAAGGATGAATACTTAACCTGCGTTCTATAAAAAGTAAAAGAAAGGTTTGCGTTGATTAAATAAGCTGAGAATAGTACATACATTGACATCTTAAAACAGAGGTAGAAAATTACAGTGTGTTTAATATATCCCAAGGCGTATCGTATTGAAAGAAAGAAAAGAAAAATAAATCCAGAAACAACCATTAAAAGGAAATATAAAATAAATTCCAGTGGAAACAGTAATGGATTCTGAAGAGAGCCGGGACTCTGACAAGAAAGGAAGCAGGCTAAATAAGGTTAAAATCATTGGTTTATTCTCAGCGAATTTAATTTTTTTTGTGTGTAAAACAAGCTGGTATATGGGAAAGTGGCAATCGTCTTTAGGAATTTAAGTTACAAGAAGAAGAGATGGGTAAGCAAAACTCTGGAAGGGAAGACGGGGCTTTAGAAGTTTTAAATATTTAATCAAATATCCCTGCTGAAGGATTGAGATAAAGAGAGGTAAGCAGCAAAGGAAAGGGGACTTGAAAAACTTCATAGCTCCTCCAGCTTTTTGTCGTTTAAGCTGGTCCTGGATTTAAGTTCTTTTCTTTATTTTTATGAACACACCAGTGAAAGTGGCTTGTAAAAGAATCTCCGGGAAAGACGGGTTATATTCCAGCAAATTTGATATCTAAGTATTCCAGCTCCGAGCGTACACCGATGAGTAATCCTAATTTATTTGAAAGGAGGTCAGAAGTGATCGTAATTGCTCTTAGTTTCAAACAACATTTCAAAAACTAACACGGTTTCCATATTATACTTACTTCATTCTGATCGTTATCGCAAAAACAAACTTCATAACAACAAACTGCGTAACAAAGAAAAATTTTTAGGAA
Organism: Deroplatys truncata; assembly: GCA_030765065.1. Classification (NCBI taxonomy): domain Eukaryota; kingdom Metazoa; phylum Arthropoda; class Insecta; order Mantodea; family Mantidae; genus Deroplatys; species Deroplatys truncata. The sequence goes on from CM060981.1 coordinate 111,226,804, forward strand.
AAGTGAAATTTTTATCCATAATCTGCAGAACCCGCAACTCCCGTCTAGGCTGGTACATTAATCTCTCCCCCTCCATCCTCTCTGTCACTCTCTCATTGTTGGTCATCTTAATCTCTTGCCTCCTCCTCCTATTCTATCTCTTCTTCACACACTCGCTTGCCGTTTACTTCTCCTCTGTCTGTTATGGCGTTCATGGGATTTGGTGATCTAAAAACCGGTAATTAAAACCTTCCGTGGCGAGTAGTTTACGTACAGAAATCATAGAATTGAAAACTAAAATATCTTCTTAATGACTTATTCTGTTGCACATCCTTACCTTCTCTACCATATACCAATGGTAAGAGGAGAAAGCACTGTGGTCCTTCCAAATAATCGATATCCATATTTCAGCGCAAACACATATTTTGTGGTTTCCAGAAACTTTTTCCAAAGATTTGGCAGGAAGGTTTTTCGATAAAACCTCCCCATCCCAAATTATCCCTTACATAGGATGTGTTTATTTCTGATTTACTCAAAACCGGTTTTAATTATTTTTCTTAAAATATTGAATGATTAAGCCATCTGCATGAATAATGACATTTATGCTTTTAATTTTCTTTGAATGCACTGTGATATACTTTTCATTCTGAAGGAAGATTATATAATTTTTTAAAACTAATAACTGGCGTTGGATTTGAATGAAAATGTATATTTAGTTTGTTTTTCCTCGTGATATGAAATCAAGTTTTGCAATATGTTTCATGTTCTTCTGTGCCATATGTTAAGGTTTTATAGTGCATAAAATTGCTATTTCCAATATTTTTGCATATTTTACTCTGGATACAGCGTCTACAAAGCGCTTGGCTGTAATCAAGGCATGTTTCAAAGTTTTTAGCTGAAGTCAGTAAAATCTCGAAAATTTTACTTTGCTGTTTTTAAATGTTACTATTGTCGTTTAAACTTTACAGTCATATTGCGGCTGTAATAAATTTTAAAAATAACAATATTTGGAAACAAACTGGTAAAAATAGCTACTTTGAAGCAAATTAGGACTTGGACTATATAAAATTATACAATTTTGTTTGTTTTAAAAACTACTATCTTATGGCAAACGTTAGTTCACTCAAGGCCACCGTGAGACCAGCTGGAAGACCATACTGAAGCTGATGAACATCTTAGAAAGGGCACTCTGTAATTACATGCTGAATAGTGAGAATGGAATAACAGTGCTTACATGAGGCTAGAGATATTTTGCAAGGAGGTTGAATGGGAAGGTAATTGCGGCATGTCCAACACGTAGCCTGGTAAGAAGTACCTGGTCACCACACTTACATTCTTATCGTGTAACTGAAACTATGATTTGAGATTAGGGCGTTTAGTTTGTTTTTGGATGATGAAGTCCGTTATAAGTCTCATTGATTGCATATTTCAAAATTTCATGACTTGGAAGTCATGATGTAGAACCTTGAGAGTGGCATGTTGTGTCTTTAGCTGCATCATCAGCTTTCTCATTTACAAATATGCCTATGTGAGATGGTATCCATGCTAGTACCACATTTTTGTTACAAGATTTTACCTTATTATGCAGCAATAAATTTATCTGCGTTAAAGAGTTTCTGAGCGACATCGGCTGAAGACCTAGAATCAGTGAACAGGATATGACAATTATGCCTCTGTTTTCATTGTGCACTCCAAGGCACAACTTACGACATAAAGCTCATAGAAAAAGAATATAGTGAGGTAATTCTGAACACTAAGAAATAATAAGGTCAGGGTGTATCACAGCACAAAATTTTCTTCCATTCATTTTGGTATATATGTGTATGAAGGTTTGATGCATGCAACAAATTTTGGAAACATTTCCTGGTAATGGAACATATCTGTATCCAATTTTGTTTTGTTTTTGCATGAAGTACGGTTAAAGCATTTGAGTTTTATCGTAGAAAAACTCTCGTGCATATATTTTGAAATTCTGTAGCTGAAGGAAGCTGAAGAAAACCACAATCATTGGGATTGTCCAGTCGAAATACGGTTGTTGTTAGAAGCGATGAAAGCTATTAAACGTGATTTTTTCTTTAATCTTTTTTCTTTATTTATTTCTTTTCTTTAAGCATATATGAGACTTTTTTTGCTCATAGCTTGAGTTTTCAAGTAGTTTATACTTTAACTGTTGTGGTCAGTCAATTGTTTCTGCGATTTGATGAAAGGAGTATGCAATTTCAAATCCAGCATAGACCAACCCGCTTTTTAAAGATTATTTTATTATCACTTTAGCCATTTTTAACAACAATGAAGCGTGTAAACAAACCATTTTTGCAAGGACTTATCTCTATTAACACGAACGTAGATAGCAAAATAAGCTTTGATAAGTTTATAGAAGAAATATAAGATAGCAAGTAGAGGTTATGCCAAAGAAACGAATTGGACCTTTTAATAAAAACTGGCATAAAAATTACACTTACACTTTGATGTTATTCTCACTACCACATTATCACCATTTGGAAAGTTAACGATACAACCCATACTCTAAACGGAATCTAAGTTATGCTATATACCAAGCTCCATAACAATAGACAAACGATCATTCTTGAGCGAAAAGGTGAGAACACTATGAAAACACACACACGAAGGTGGAAGAGGAGAGAGAAAAGGAAAAATTTGAGTTTTTTCTCATATTTACCTGTATAGGAAGTGGAAGTGTTGTATTTCACCTGAAAGTTGGTCACAGACATTTCATTTTAAATGCAAGTTTTGAGTCCCCTGAATCCAAATATTCATTTTTGAAAACGGTCCGTAAAGGGGAGAGAGAGAGAGAGAGAGAGAGAGAGAGAGAGAGAGAGAGAAGGAGAACAGCATAACTCGAAAACGAAAGCTCGGTTACATACCAAACTAGGTATTAAGTTCAGTATCTTCAAAGGATGCGTTACGAAGATTTCCAAACCTTCATATCAAAATACACTTATACATGCGAACTCTTTCAGGGTAATACATTTTCAAAATAGCCATTGACGGGTTTCATTTAAATGCTATTTGTTTAGATATTTGTGTGACAAAGAAAACGTTTATTTTGAATTTTCTATGAACAGTCTCTAAAGACCTCTTCATTCACAGAGAATTTTTCATAATTTTGTGTAACTAATAAATGATACAAAATAGACAAATGCAGATCAATATAGATCTCCTTAAGACAAAAAATTTACCCATTAACAAATAATGCGTCATTAACAACTTAAGAGATACTTTTGGTTATTGGTTTGAGCTTTCAAATGCCTTTATTTTTTCAAGTTCTAAGTCACTATTGATTTTTTTTTTCGTGATCATGGAGAGAACATCCATCTTTCCTTCTGGTAAAGAAAAGTTAATACTTTTAATCTTCTTCCTTATTCAAAGGAAATTCAACTAATTATCTTAAAACTTTTTAAATAATAATAAAAATAATAATAAATTCTGGCATCATGGATTGCTTTACTCCCCTTAATGGAAAAGGATGCATTTCACTTGTTTTTTATTTAGTAAGCTTTTGATTATTTGCTATGTTTTCTGCGTAGCTCTTTTCACTCTTTGCTTAGAAGACTGTGCCGGGGAGGTGGCCTAGCTGTATCTGTTGGTTGCAGTCTCAGGTTCAATGTCCGCGCTGGTTACAATCGACCGCGGTGCAGTGGTAGGTACAGGAGAAGTAATAATGAAATGCATTGTACCTGCTTTTTATCATCCGTCTGAGTGGCCTAGTCTTCATCAGCAAATCTCCGTAGAAAGGTGATAAAGAAAAATATGATTTAATCCTCGCTGTTGTCCTGGTTAGTTGCTCTCAGCGGAGATATACGCATGGACTTTGCCTATTAGGACTGCTAATAAGCTCGTTGACCTCGGTAGTGGAACTACGGAGCTCTGAGGAGAATTTACTAAACATTACAATATTTGATTTACGCTATTTATTACCAGTTTTGCACTTCTAAAACACTGAATAATGTTCCTGTTCCCTCACAACTCCAGACTAGACTCGCGAAGCGAAAAATGTGTTGTTAATTAATACGCGGCAGTTACACTTATACTTCGGCACAGTCCGAACACTATTTGCGCGGCAACTTTGTATTACTGAGTGGCGTGAATTGCTCGTCTGTAACTGAAAATCAACTTCCAAATTTTGGGGTAAATGTTGACTTTTATAGAGTACGATCCTTCACTTATAATTTAAGGATAATGATCTCTCTTGAAGGATTTTTCGCGGCTCTTTCAGCGTGGTTAAACATTATTTCACTTATTTTCCCGAGCTTCTCTCGATAATTTTCCGTTCTCTGTTAAATTTCCCTCCTCTATACTTATCGAGCGGAGACAAATAAGATCATAAAACCTTACCCTCGGTTCTAATACAAAATATTCCAGCTTTCTCTGCATTTAGGAACAGCATATTTTCTATAAAACTGCAGAGTTTAAGAAGACATCCTAAAACCAGTGAAATAGGAACATTACATATAAGACAAATGTTACATTACACAAAAATTACTATTTACACGGTATCCACAATACACACATATATTATCCATATATTAAATTAATCATTAAATAAATCGACACGTTATAAAATTAATCCCAGCATATTCTGTCTCATTTGATACCGTAATTTCTGACTGAAATATATAAATAATTAAACAAGAAAACAATAGTAAGATAAAGAAATAATTGGAATAAATAATTTCCTTATATAGAATCAATGTACAATGTAACAAGTTTGAGTTGAAGAGATTTGCCACGAGAAGATAATTAGTGAGCCATGTAACGAAGGTCATTTGTATCAGCCAAATAGAGAACACATTAGCTTAAGAATTTCTGGGAATGCAGTTAGGTTATAAGTTCAGTAGCTTACAAATCACGTAGTTAGAAATTCCGAAAGAGAGAAGTGAAAGGTATTTCGGAGAGTTTAGCCATGCCCTCTAGTAACCATAGTTAGAGACGCGCATTAAAAGAGGTGAGAATTTAACCAGACGTGAAATAAGTTTTGTGGGTGTAATTTTAATGTAGGCGTGGCTTAATTAATATAAAGGCGGATATCTACTGGCGGAGAGGTACTGTCTTGCTGGTACCATCAGCGATACTTAGGTTTGTGGTTTTAAGTGCCTACTGATGCGCTTGTGAGTGTAAGACTTCGCGACTATCGCGAGGGATCTTTTCGAGCAACATTTTAATGCTCACAGCAGATTATGCTTTGCGAGTGATTTAATGTTATTTATGTTTAACATTTTTGTAGCCCAACGTTGTGGTAGCCAATTTGCGGTAGTATTAGTGTTTGTTTGAAAGAATGCTACTGTTATTTTTATTTAATTTTGATTTACTGTCCTCCGGCTAGCTATGATCTTTTTGGTCGAGCACATCTCTTTATACAGGTTGTATAAACGGAAAGGAGTCTTTTATCTAAAGATAACACTGATGAAAGAATTTCTTTTACACTTTTATTGTCGAACACTTTCACTATCACATTTACACATTGATCTAGACACTCGCCAAACTGAAACTGTTATAACTTATTTACTGATCATTCTTAATTCACGTACTTCAACTTTTTGTATCATTAACTTTACAATACTTGAGATTTTTCATAACTCTGATACGCGTAACTTGCGAATCGATAGCTGACGTGTAATATTTCTGCTGGACTGAAGGCGACGTGTAGCATACAAATATTTTCGACGAACTGACGGACTGAAGGACTTTACCTCTAACCTAGCCCTATTTATACTCCTACACCCCGATATGCCTAAAGATTATAACTGAGTTGCTATTGGCTAATAAAACGCGCCAACATTAGCGTCTATTTTAATATCCAATGAAAATTATGAATACATATGCTCTAGGGACAATGTTCCAGAAGATTCTAAAGGAAAAACGCGCCAACATTACGTAACTTCCTCGTCTCTAATAATGATAAACAGCTCACCCCCTCGCTGCATTATTGCACGCTATTATTGTCAGTTTCAGTAAGGCCGTATAAACTTACTTCTCAACAATAATTACAATCAATAAACATCTCAAATCAATGTCACATAAAAATGCATATTCATACTATAATCATTCTTTACATTTAAATAATTTATGATACAAATTACTGCATCAGCTTCTAGTTTCCTTTTTGTGGAAACAGCTATTTCCAACCGTAAATTTTATACTGCTGAAGTTGGCAGGTATAGTAATTAAATTTTCATAGTTTCGGGTGCTACAATTTAGAGTCAGTTTATTTCTTCATTTCAATAGTCGACAACTCGATTCAAGAACTCAAATATTAGTTCACGATAAATTTCTCAGTCAATTTAAACTTGTCCATCACAGTACTTGTCTTTCATGCATATCCTGAGGGAAAATACTCATAGCTCAGCCATCGGAGCAGCCGGCAGCACAACCAACATCAGATATGGAAAACAACGAGAAAAGGTGGGGACTAAATTCTTGTATCAAACTGGCCCTCCATGATCGTAGCATCACTGATAGAGCTTCAAACTGGCGACCATCTCGGGATTATGACGAACATCGATACTGCTTCAGATTTATTAGTTATACAAGACTATACAAAGCTCATTCCGAATGAAGGGCTTATTCAAATAAAACGCAAAATATAAATTTTAAAAGAATATATGCATATAATCAAAACTTGCTACTAGAAAAAAGCATCACAAAAACCACCGTTTAGTCTCCTCTTAAGCACATTCAAGATATTTGTTGCTCTTAGTTTGAATTTTCCAATACTTTATACCTCATGATGTTTCCTTTATAGACGTTAATGCTAATTACTTATGCTTCCAAAAAATTGCTAAAGCATTTTTGTCTAAGGGTATGTATAGATATATTTGTTAATTCCTACAACTGAAACATTAACGGTGTGGGGCTTGCATAGAATATTTGTGGTAATTCTATAGATAATGAAAAGTTTTATACACTATTCCGGGTTTATATACCTTTATTTAACAGGTGTGGTGTTACATCCAATGTACGCAGCCAATCGAATGTAAACAAACGCACATAACGCCGAGGGAATGCCACTGATGTTGACTGAAACCCCCTATGGCGGATGGCGTTATTGTATAAGGTCAAAGGTCACGCTGAATTAACTTGTCAAAAATCACAGCTAATAAAAAAACGTGTAGGAGAAGAAATCTCTTCATTATCTCATTTGTATACCGCTTTAGTGGCATCTGAACGGATTTTTAATACTAAACTTTTTTGGAAAAATAATATACCTTAATAGCCATTCCTATTATGTTTTACTTATAATTTAAGTTAGTGCCACCGCTCTCTATCCTTTCATCTTACGGTAAATGCGGAATTGGTCGCGGTGTTGCTCCCTGGAAAGGAGGAGATTCAGAAATCGCAAACAGCGTGGAGGGATAAATAGTGCATGTTTATACTGGGTAAGTCAGTGAATTTTGAATAGAGGCGTTTTCAAAAAATGTTCGCCTTCTTGGAGTCCCTTTGTTACTGGAAAACGCATTCTAAATTCACATAATTTCTGATCTAGTGTTCTAGTGCATTACTGCTTATTTATTTTCTGTATCTGTTATTAATATTAAGTATATTTATCAGTCATTTACACCAGGAAATTTACCTAGGGAATTTTAAAATCATCAGTTGCATTGCTATGAGTCTACATTAGGATAACCAAATATATACATACATTGTTTAAATAATAATAATTATTATATACAGTAATGGGTAGTATTTTCAAGTGGTCTCTTAATTTCAAGATCCTAAACCATTGAGTTAGGTAATAACAAAGTATGAAATTTGACGACTCTAACCTAAACTAAAGAAGTTAAAATAGTAAAAACATTACACTAAGAGTATTATTTTAAACCATTAAGTATTGTAGGAGGTACGTTGACTGAACCTATTACTAGCCACTATCTAAAACTCGCTGCAAGGAAATTTTCTGACTTTCTTGTAACGTAGAAAATTAATCTATTTAGTTGCATATAGGAAGAAATTAAAATAGTTTCTAGTGAATTAAAGCTAAAATTCATCCACAATCTAACGCAAATGTTCAATTGTGTGAAATTAAGTGAATCAGTCTCCTATACCAAAAAGATACCCTTATTTCACTCAGACCCAATCGCTTATTTTGTGACTTGCTTGAAACGAATTCCAAGAAACAAAAATAAAGCAACGAGGGAAGTTGTGTTCGCTATGGAATGAAGATAGAGGTCAGAAATAGCCCCCCCCCATATTAGATTCTGCAATTTATGCAAACAAGAAGAAGTAGAATAGCCCAACTAAAAGTACTACAGATTACATATTGTAAAACGAGAGGTGAGAAGGGAGTTAGTTATCTGTGTGGTTAAAATACGCACCAGTTAAAATATTCATGTTCAAAGTTTCTTTTAAAGCAGACATGGAGAGGTACAGCGGATGTAGTTTCATACTGATTGCTGAACTGTACGACATATGTCGAATACCAGTGTCCTTTAAATGGAAAAATTGTCAAGAAAATGGCATTAAAATGGACAAGGAAAATTGATTTATTTTTCAATAATGTAGTTACTGATTTTGGGCAATAAGCTGATGTTTAGCTGATGTTTATGATATGCAGAGTTAAATAAAAATAGTATTTGGTGTCCATCAGATGACATATCTATGCGAGGAATAGTCAGAAAATAAAGTTTGGATATACGAGTAGCTATTTCAAGAAATTGAAAGAAATCTGTCATATATATTTCTTAACCCATTAGCTCCTAAATTCGAGCAATGGTGTCAACTCCCTCAAAAAGGAAGAGGATTGGAACTTACAATAAGGATCATGCAAGTTATTCTTGAATTATTCTCAATACAGGATTATTCTCCTCCGCAGCTAAGATGTCCATCAATTCCTGAACAGTACAATATGTTCCTAACCGTTCCATGCAGATGAATAATACTGCTATTCAGATTGTAACGAAAGTGAAACCCTTGGACATGTTTTGTGTTACTGTCCTAAAGGAGAACTACTGTGGAACACTCGTCATAATAAAGTTAGAAGCTTCATTGCTATTACTCTTTGGAAACTGAAATGCTTCCCATTTCATTTATGAATGGATTCATTGTCTAGCGGAAGACGGCTCAACAAGAAGAGCAGATAGAATTGCTGTCAATCGACGGATCAATCGAAATTTAATCCGGCATCCTATTATCTGCTTTGAAAAGGGAGGACAACAGGTTTTGCACACTAATGATAAAAAGACTTCCACTCACAGCCTGTGCGTTCCTCACTTAAGAGGACACACTGGTACCAAATGGATTGCCAAGATATGTTGTTGGATTGCGTTTCATTGTTATAGGTTCAATAATTCTGGAATTAACTTTTCTTGCGAATAATTGAATAGTAAACGTACACTTTTGCAATTTAGAATTAAATATGGATCTGAAATTTGGCATGCAGGTTGTTCTACTCATATACAATAACCTGTGCATTTGTATTAAAAATATTAATATTTATTAATTATAAATGCATATGTTTATTATTTAGAACAAAATAAAAAATATTACTAATCGTTACAAAGAAAGAAAATATATACTTGTATGCGTGAGAGTAATCAGCAAAGCAATTTTCAGCAAGATTTCTTTAATAAGTTATGTTATATATGTCATGAAAACTTCAGCCTAATTCATAAATATTTACTGCAAAAAAATATACCTCAAAGAAAAGAGATTGATTTGTGAGAAAACTCTGTTTAAAGTTGGGAACACAATTGTTGGAGGTATTGATCTCCAGTTATTAATTTAAATTACATCAATTTCTAGAAGGAATACAAACGTAATATTTACTGGGTGTATTTTAGACATGTTGGAGATAGTCTTTTTTTGAAAAAATAACAATTTATGCCATTTTGGTATCAGTGTGTCCCCTTAAGTGTGGGATATAGTAATGAAATTAATGCATGGGATTAATTAATCTTCCTTTTGTTGCAAGAGGAACATAATATAAATATTGCATGCCTTAAAATGTGTGAGTGAAGATATAAAAAAAGTTTGTGTATTGATTTTGTAACACTATTTATCGATTTTGCATAAATATTTGTGCAATTAAATATAATTAGAGAAACATCTTCTATAAGTGATAATAATTAATAATTTCCTCAATAACTTTGGCGATTAAATTTAAAATAATGACTAAGTGTATTGAATTTTGTAGCGGGGTTTAAAAAGGGAAAACAGGTGTAATGGTTCGGTTCTTGGTGGTTGGGTTGTTAATTCGTGAGGATCGTGTTTGCTGCCGGCTACTCAGGTAGAGGAATTTGGGTTCTGGAGTCTGTTACCTCAGGGAGTGTGGATGGCAGATAAATGAAGTTCACTTTCTCCTCTCAGATGGCCCGTTTATTGATGATTCACACTGAAGTCCTCGTCCGAATTCCCTTTCCACACAAGACGCGATTGTTCCTATCACCCCTGCTACTGTTTCCGTGCTCTTACCGTTTCTTAATTACTTTGCGAAGTTGGAGTATGTTACTATATTACGTTCATGACTTTAGCTTTTTGTCATTTCCTAGCTACCCATTTACTCACGTTTACTTTAAACTAATGTTTCCCATGCATAAATAAATGCTCGTAGACATCTGCACTGTTTTCCTCTCTGATATAAAATGCTTGGAATTCCTACATCTATCTTATTCTCCCTCACTGCACAACACGGAGTGAACTTCTCTACCATACGGTTCGACACAAAGTATCCATCTTACACACGTCTCAAAGTTGCTCCCTGACATAGATGATTTTCTATTTCACGCCTCTTTTCCAGTTTCGATCTATCTTTTTGCTATGCGCGTGACTTTTATTAACTTTTATTGTCTATCTCTCTCAATGTTTCCTCGTCTTCCATTGGCTGTTTATTTCATCGTCTGAACATCGCTCGCGTCTAACATTAACAAACTATGTTCGCTTTACTGAATTTTCTGTGCGCTTGACTGACTTCGGTTTCCTGTCCGTTGTCTTGACATCCTGTGTGCGCAACCCGGTTCTTATTGTCATTAATGCGATTCCTAATGTTTCTTTTCCTGTCCTTTCCTACGTGTGCTATCTTTATATGATTTTCTTTATGTTCTCAAATACACGTTTTCTATATTTTATTTCATGTTCTTATTATTAATTAATATCTACTCTTTACGTTATTCTCTCGTTATGATTTTACTCCCCCTTTTTTAATTCTTAATGTTCTCTTTTATTCTTCCCTCATACTGGTATTCCTTCTTGTTATTTTGATTATATGCTTATTAATTATTCTTATTATTCGTTATTATTTATTATTCATACTATTCGGGCGGATCTTATCACTTCAATTTTGAAAAAAAACGTTTTCCATTATAAGTCAACGCTAGGTGCCTACAGCAGCTAATATTGGATATAAACCAGCTTCAAACCAAAGCAAACTAAATAAGTTCATTAAAACCAAATGTTTCATATTTATTTATAACGTAGAAATAAGTAATACAAACAGCCTACATTTATGCAGAGGAGAATACAAAAGGTACCTTAAAATGTATTTATAATAATATAAGCAGTTTGATCAAACTAAGCACGCATGACTAAAGATTAAATATCTTTCTGAATGAATAAAGAGGTTGCTTACATACAGCGTGAATATAGTCTTATTGATACACAGTTGCTTGGGGTCATATTTTTACTTTCTGTTCTTTTGTATGTTTAACAATTTCATTTAAATGTTACAGAATTTAGTAACTATCTATCGATGACGAGCTTCATGCTCACGGTCTTTCTCGCCCTTTGTGTATGACTATACGCTTTCATAATAGCACATTCACCACTTCCCATCTGAATTACGGCTTCTGCCTGTTTAGCTACCTCGGGCATCAATTTAAGCAGGGACCCGCACTTGCTGCGAATTCCATTTCCGTAACATCTCGGCTTTTGATTCATTTAGACGGTCTCTCCATAGCGTCAGTTGTTTTGTTACTAAGAAAACCCCGAAACTTAGCCTGCTGGTTGGTTACCTGATGAGATTATTGGGACTACTGCATTCTCCAGTGATTCACGAATGATAACCCTCCATTCCTCTGAATTGCTGTTTCAGATCAGCTATGGGCTATTTGAAAATTGTTTGATTTTCAGAAAACAATTTTTGGAATTCGTACTAACATAAAGTTCCAAAGGCTGAATATCCAAAGAATGCTGTGACGCAGGGGCCATGGCCCAAGTTATTGATAGGTCAGCGCCGGAACAAAGTCACAGTACAGAACATATAAAACGTACAGCATCAAAAAATACATTATCCACAAGAAATTATTAAAATCTCTTTTTCAATGGATTTCTTCAGAAAAGAATCAATAAGGACACAGTTGCCTTACAAAATAGCCCATGGTTTGATTAACCTTTGGGGACCATATACGCATGTTTTGCATTGCAACTTCATACTATATTGCTGAATCTTTATTTTTTTATTAGTGTATTTTATTGAACAGGGTCATATAGCGACGGATCTGTCAGCGGATAACCCTCAGATCGAGGTGTGTCGGACAGTTAACCTTCTAGATCTCATTCCTGTAACCATGCCATCCTGCTTCGTCACGTGTCCACAGAGACACTGGCGCATAGCAGCTGGATCTCCTACTTCGTGTCCTGCAGATGGTATTAAGGCGCATTTTTCTAGCAAAGTAACACGTCGAACACAATACGCAGGCGACTCAAACAATGAAAAATAATTGAATTATTTTCCTAAACTACGCAGTTCGTTTTGCGCCAGCATAATGAGCCTGGCGCGACAGACCTACTGCATCAAGAGGAGTCTAGTGCGTTGTGTGTGAAGCCATATTTGATCCACATCGTGCATGTTACAAAATGACACCTCCTACTGTTCCAATTTTCAGCTGCAGAAGACGAACAGCTAATTGAATTGGTTGCTGAACACTACATTTTGTGGAATATGGCGAATGCAGACTTCAAAAACACTTTATAGAAGGATTCACTACTGCAGCACTGGTGAACGCTCATCTTACTCATCTGGCACCACGACCAACAATGAAGAAAGCTACGATAATTTGTGTAATTTCAGTACTTTTTGTGTATCAGTATAAGAAATAGACAAACCACTTGTTCATTAAATTCTTAATTAATTATGAAATGCAACTTTCCGTCATAATATATACCTTAGAGTTAGGGCAGAGTTTTCTGCTGGTGAAATGGGCATTTTCATTCGATTGTATGGTTTTGTATACAAATCATCTTGAATTAGATTAACCAGGAAACTAAACTGTTCTCGGGTGAATCTGAAGTATGGTTTAATTTTCACATTGTCTTCTAATAGGTATTTCTCAATTAGTATTTTAAAAACTCCCTTGCTATCTCTATAAGAAAATGCTTCACTAACAGACTTACTGCGCAATAATGATCAACTACATAATCAATTTCGTCTTCTATATCTTCACAGTCTTCTAACAGCCACAATAAGCACAGGTTTTTCTGTTTTGACACAGAATTCATTTTTAATCTGTTCTCAACTGGAGAGTTACTGCGACAAGCCACGTTTTATCAGTTTGTAGGAAAACACAATACGCAGCACATTACGTGATGCGTTTAAGGTCGGCGTTTTAAGCTACGCGCGACATAATAAATGCGCCGCTAGTAAAACCCGCCTTTAGGGTGCAGATGGCATTAGGGTACCGTCCAATCTACCTATTTTCATTGTCTGTGGATAGATGGCACAGCATTCGCTTTACCACCTATCTTTCATTCTTACTATTGCTAAGAACTTTGGATCGTGGTATTAAATATTCAATCCGGTATTTACCTTAGCGGCTGAGGGAAACCACAAAAAACCTCAGTCATATTGGTTGGCCCACGGGATTTGAGCCCGGGACCTCCCGAGTGGGGGGGGGCCACAGACGTTACCGCCTGAGCTATCCCGCTGAATTTGCTGGATCTTGTTGTTTACCACAAACAAATTACTTATTTATTTGTAATTAATTGTAGTTTTAGTAATGCATGCGACAGAGTGTATTTATCACAAAAAACGCATTTTGAATGGTGCAAAATAGCGTTGTTCATAATGGATACAGATGCTGCTTATATCTAGCTCTTCTTCCACCAATAACAATACAGAGTGGCTATATGCAACAAATATGTAAAAAATACATTGCTGAATACTGCACATGTGTCTTAATTTGAATGCTCCTCAACACTCCGCCTTATATAGTAAAAAATGATGAATATGTTTGCCAATCCCTAATGGTAATATTGCAATTTTCAAATTTCCTATTGTTTTTCCTTGTTTTAAGTGTGCATCAGCGAATTTGAAACTATTCCTGTATTATATCTATCCAGATAACAGTAGTTTGACAATTTTCAAATGCGCCACTTTAAAACGATGTCCTATTGATTGTCCCCGTGTTATGCATATCAACGAATTCGACCCTCCTTTTAAATCCCTGTAACTATATATCCAGATATTTCTACATTCGTAGCTGTTAATCACTGTTGAAACTGCTGTCTCTGCGGCTAAGTGAACTGAGCTGGTAAATTGCTTCGCCTTTCGATTCAAATTATCTCCTGCAAATATTAGTGCAGGGTATTTATAGTACTCCCTCAGCCCTATCCCACTGGTTTTCCGGATATTGCGTTTTCTCCAGGAACAAAGTTCTTCCTTTTGTCGCTGTCTCCTAGCTCCGTTAATTGCAAAGTAGATCACATCACGATTACTTGTCAGGTTTTCCCCTACACTCCTACTGTTGCGGCAACCTTTTCCTTCTCTCCCAAACTCCAAGCCATTAATTGTTCCCATTATTCTTACAGTGTAAGAGATTCAGTGATCTATTAAACCGTCTAGGAGGATTCTAATTTGCTTTCAGTTCTAGATACCCTAATGGCACTACTGAGATTAGCTTTCGCATTTAAATCAGTCACATCAAGGAAACCGGCAGATTAGATTTCTAGTTTATGAACTTTTGGGGAATTCTTTCATTTGCGATTCATTGCTGATGAGAAGTGACAATAATGAGAAACACCTTTCGTAATCACACATAATAGGGCAAACGTAGGATTGCCACTGCCGTAGGCTTGGACAGGGGAATATTCAGTATCCAGACACTTTAACTTAACTGTGTCTGGAAGAGCCTATAGAAGAAGAAAAGAAACGACAATCAAAAGACAAGACAGAAAACTGTATTATACGAAATGCATGAGAACAACACTTTTGGGAAGTTCTCACAAACGTGCTACCCAGAATTTAGGCAATATAAACGTTTTTCAAAGACGCGATTTTTCTTAGATCGAAAAACATATATTTTCCATGTTAAGTTGAAATAACCAAATACAATTTGCATACTTTTCTGAATCAGCCTTATATTGCATATTTTGGTTATTTGGAAGCCAAAGATTACATTATAGAAATTGTATGTAAGTTTACAGTCGGTGGTTAACTAAATACTGTAAAACTTAGTGTGTGACATACTTAGGTCCATTTAGAGAACAGGCTGTATTATATTTGGATTACATCTTAATTATCCCTGAATGGGGCTGTATGTGACACGAGCAACAAACCACTAAATCTCTCGTTTATTATAGCAAAAATGTATAAAAATAGTAACATGTTCAGTTTATTTCAGTTGAGATTTTATCTGAGTCCTTATATGCAGCTTTGTAATTTTCCCAAAGGAGGCTCAACCAGAAAAGTGAAGGAAAATGGACAGGAAAAAAGAAAGGAAAGAATATGTAGCACAAGAAATAAACACACATTCATGTTGAATACAGGAGAAATTTAAAGGTTTGGAAAATAACCACCTCAGCAACATGTACACCGTGAACCCAATAAAACAGTCCACAGATTCCGTGTGACGATCGGAGGGCTTCGTGTACCTTCGTAACAGCTGTTCACAACGCACATACAGGAGCTGTAGAATGGTCTCTGCCCTGTGAGTGCAATGGTCACCTTATAACGGCATTCTCGGTGGTGACGCTTATAAGCTACTGAAAACATAACGGAAAAACGTTTCGTTGGCCGAGAGGTTAAGAAGGCACCCCTTTAGGTCATAAGCTCCTCGGTTCAAATCTCGCGTTAGTTTTTGTTATTTTATATTATTAATTTTATGACTATGTGTAGAATATAATATTGCATTAATATAACTTAAGCACTTTAAATGTGAGTTCTATGTATGCATAAAAAAACACAATTCTACTAGAATCCTTGTTTTAAATGACTAAAGAAATAAATACCAATAAACTATTACCTTCTAAAACTAAAACACAAACAAAATAAATAATACTCTCATGTTTAGCTATAGATGAAATTAAATCCCAGTCTTCTTGAACTTGTGCCCAGAATTTTGTACGAATTCAGCAACTCCATCAGGATAGCTTATCCTCTCAGAAAATCCAATATTTTCAAGTATGGCAGCGACCATAATGAAATTGTTAAGCCACGTATTTTGTATCGTAATAACTATTCTATATGAACTTTACCAAATGCCTTGTGTTGATTAAACATTATTAACAGAAGAAAAACGGTGTTTGTTACATGAGAGAAGCGAACCTGCGGTCTTATCCACAGAAGCATCCTACACTTTGTCACAGGGCTACAGAGAAGACACGTGGAAAGTAGCATGTTTAATAATGCTACCTCTACAACAATGCAAGTACAACTTGCTGCAGCGGCTACACAACTGCATTGCGTATGGTGTAAACAAGGCGCTGTGGAATTAGAAAAATTTGGCGTTCAGGACATAACTCATTTTTGTCCATGGGTGTACATACATACATACACCTTACAAATTAAATGAATTTTCTATGTGGTTCGTACATTTTTTTCTCTCTTAACTTAATTAGAAATAACATTTAATCAATTATAATATTTTAATATTTATAGCATGCCCAAATGCAGTATTATTAATTGCACAAAGACGATTTCAAGAGAGATGAAAACAAAGCGGAGATATGAAAACAAAAACTGCGCATTCTACAAGTAGTTCATAATATGCATGAGAAAAGGACCAATAGCTTAGTTGAATTTAGCAGAATCTCCTCAAACTTCGAAAGATTTCCTGTACCAAATTCGCGAACACTGTTGCAATGCCTCCGACTCTTTGTATGTACCATCTTTTAAATACAGTTCAATCCATTTCACTTTAAGTTAGTGTAAACTTAAAGTTCAACATTATAGTCTAAAGCCTCACAGAATGTAGATTATGCTCGTGACATTTATCATCACTTCCCTTAAGTAAACTGAATGAGCGCTTCAAAATTAATTCAGTATGCTAAATGTTCCGATCAAACAAGTTCATCATGAGGCAGTATTTTTAACACTTAAATGGTTTCAGTGTAATTATATTATATAAAATATAATAACAGCCTTAAAGCAATATGTGTATAGTATAATATATAAAATGTATGCAACAGTCTTTGTATTAATGTTTACATTATTGTATACGTGATTAATAATGTTATCTGAATGGATTAAGTAGTTTAACAATGTTGGAGCCGTGAGAGTAGAGGTCAAAAGTTGCCAACAATGAGGTAACCTTGAGGCATTAATCAATTGGAAAGTTTAATAATGCTACTAGTAATTCTTGGAAACAATAATTAATATTTTTAAACAGTTTATAAGTAGCCAATCAACAACTAGAAGGGCTAAAAGTTAAATAAAAGTGTTCTATTGGAGTAGGATTAGCCAATCAGAGACTTGAAAGAGAAAAAATTACAAATTCAGGCAATAGAAGTCAGTTGCTAGTAGACAATGTTCCTAACTGGACGCGAGACCCGTCCTCAAGAAGTTTAATACTTATTCAGTGTGAGACGAAAATTCATTAAGGCGAGAATATTATAAAGTTTACGTGTTAAAAAATGCAAGTAATTAATAAATAATCTAACAGCTCTCTATATTAATGAAGTGTTATTTAATCGTGTGGAGGATTAATAAAAAGAGTGAACTAAAATTATAATTTGTGTAAGCCTATACTCTGCAACCGCATCACCCCCTGCAAAGAGACACATGTTTCTACAAATTAATACTGACGCAGCCGAGGCAAACCTAAATATATATATATATATACATATATAATACTTAAAGAAACATAAATTACAAAGTTGATTCCTTATCGTTGGGGCCAAGGCAACCGGAAAAGTGAACATTGATGCGAAGGCCACCGAAAAAGTGAACATTGGGCGAAGGCCACCGGAAAAGTAATCATTGGGGCGAAGGCCACCGAAAACTTTGTAACATACGCTGAAATTAATACAGAGCTGAGAAAAAATTTAAGTAATAAGATAACCGAAACTTATACAGAGATGAGAAAAGAAAGTAATTTAACTGAAATGAGAATAGAAATTAATAATAAGATAACTGAAACATAATAAGTTAACTGAAACTAGTACAGAGTTAAGTAATAAGTTAACTGAAACTAGTACAGAGTTAAGTAATAAGTTAACTGAAACCAGTAAAGAGTTAAGTAATAAGTTAGCTGAAACCAGTGGAGAGTTAAGTAATAAGTTAGCTGAAACCAGTAGAGAGTTAAGTAATAAGTTAACTGAAATCAGTAAAGAGTTAAGTAATAAGCTGAATGAAACTAGCACAGAGTTAAATAAACTACAAGAAACTAGTCAGGAAACTGAAGAAATAGAAAACACAAATGCAGGTATTGTGCAAATACAAATAGATCTAACAGTAGCAAAAGTGAATGCAAATATAACTACTTCTGTAAATGCTAATAAAAAGCATGACAATAATAAAATTGCAGAAAGAAGTGTATCACCTCTGTTAACTAATAATACAAGAGACGCTACTGCTTTTTCCATAGCATCAGCCTCTCAAACACAAAACAATAATGATGACACACATGTGCATGTACCAAACCAGATGTCAAACTATCATTCTGTGCTTAATGAATTACCATTACCTTATTTTAATGCTTCCTCAAGTCAAGTACAATTTATTAATGATCTACTAGAATATTTTAAATTGAAAAATGTGCCTGAAGCAGTAAAGATGATACTTGTTAGAAAATGCTTGGATAACAAAACCTTAACATGGTTACGTATGCTAGCAGACAGTGAAATGAATTTTGAAACATTTAAGAGTTTGATTTATGAATACATTTTGGAACACCACAGAGCAACATAACATTAGGGCAAGTCTACAAAGTCTGTGGCATAAGAAGAAAATGAAAATAAAGTATGCAGGTTATGTGTGGCACAAGAAGAAAAAGAAAATAAAGTAACTGGAACATAAAAGGGGAAAGCAATGTATTTTTAAAAATGTATAATAATATTCTTAAATGCAACCAATTGTCAATATAGCAAAAGAGAGTTTAGGTAAAAACATGGAATAGAAGAAAATCCATTGTTAGTAAGAAAAACATAATAAATCTAAATAGGAACTGCATTTGTATTGTATAAGATATAAATTGTTTAAAAATTGTAAGAAATGAAAATGCTTAAGAAATAAGTTGTAAAGAAAGGGTAACAAGTGTTAATATCACTAATTCAGTGTTAAATGTCTAGCAAATAAGATCCTTAATAGTGGCTGTGTTAGTGAATGAACAAACTTTACTCAGGTCATTGAACACAGATCATTGACCTTACACCAGGTCGTTGACCTTAAAGTGTCGGTCATGTGGCAGAAAGATAAAGTATTCTGCTACACAAGTGTAGTGAAAAACCAGTGAGTGTTAAATAATAGTGACAGTGAAAAATAAGAGGAGATTTTCAGAAAATATTTAAAAACTTAAAAGAACAAAACAAAAAAAAGGAACAATTTTTAAATATTTCTAAAAGGTGGCAATTTGAGGCAGTATTTTAACACGTAAATGATTTCAGGCTAATTATATAATATAAAATATAATAACAGCCGGTCTTAAGGCAATATGTGTATAATATAATATATAAAATGTATGTAACAGTCATTGTATTAATGTTTATATTATTGTATACACGTTTAATAATGTTATGTGAATGTATTAAGTAGTTTAACAATGTTGGAGCTGTGAGAATAGAGGTCAAAAGTTGCTAAAATAAACCTCCTTCAAATTGACACTTAAACGTGGGGCTAATAACGTAAAGAAAACCTCCTTCAATCAGTAATAAGCAAGTTAGAGACAATGAGTCGCACCTTAGCAAGAGTGGAAAACATATGCGAGTGTTTCAAGTAACATGGAGATTATGACGGAGTTCTGAAATCCCCCCCCCAAAATTGCTAGGATTTCAAGATTATCAGGCATAGTCCGCTCGTTAGACACGCATCAGAGAACGGCAGACAAATGTTAATTTGTAACTAAAGATCACCATTATGAAAAGCTCTTCCTACTGTAATCTCATAAAGATTATACATTGTGGCGGTTAAAATTCTCCAACCGTATCAACCAATTTTATAAATAGATAACTCGGAAAAGATGGCTGAATATGGTATCTTGGGGCTTTTGAAAACTATTGAAAGGCATTTCTATCAGAAATGGTTCTCTGAAGTGCACAATTGTGTAGTTTTAATATATTAACTATCTTTCAGCAAAAGATTCTTACTCATAATTTTAGAACAGAAAACTACAGTAATTACATTTTAGAGGAGATTAGGAATCCTACAAATCTTACATTTACTAAATTCGTTAAATTAAATTGAGATTTATTTATGGACGCTCTTTAACTGATGTGGTCCTTAGCGTCCCATTCTATATTGGGCACGAAAGACCGATAATTTTGCTCAGAGCTTTATCAGACATGAGGTTATTTTACGTGTCGTAAATCTACGATACGAGACCACCAGCTTTATTCCTCTTCCGAAGCAATGCTAAGGATTTTTACGCCGAAAAACACAACCACCCATCCAAAAGTGGGCTTCGTCGCTGAAGATGATTTTTCGACAAAAATCCGGGTCAACTTCCAATTGCTCCATAGTCTAGTCAGCGAATACACGGCGGAACCTATAGTCGTTGGGCTTTAGTTCCTGAGTTAACATCATTTTCTGAACATGAAACTTCAAGTTCAGACGCAGAATTCGCCAAGTTGTAGTCGGCGAAAGCCTCAATTCTTGCGTTCGACGAGCTATTGATTTGTTTCCGTTCTCGCGTACACTCTCACGAACGGCGTCTATATTTTCATTAGAACGCTTACGTCGATTACGTACAGGCGTTCTTTGATCGCTGACAGAACCACTTCTTTCAAATTTATCGATCAAACGCCGAATCGTTCTCTCGCAGAGACGATTATGCACACCTTAAACTTCACACAATACGGAAGGTTTGACGAACTGATGATCCATTTTGATCCATTTTCACAATTTCTACGCGCTGCTGAATGCTGTAACACTCCATGGCTGTTTATCAATAATAACTGTAACCATATGAAAAAATGACTGCTGTAAATCAATATCACATGTTAAATATAGGACACTCTTGTTCAAAGGCCCTATAGTTTCGACTCTATTTGGCGTAATGGATTAGATAGCTTACGAAACTGATCTCGTGTAATACTTTAACAATATTAACGAATATCCACACAGATGAAACTAGTTAATTATAAGTGGGCTTTGCTAGTTCTTTGCGAGTATTCTCGTACAACGCCGTCATTTTTGTTTTGTTCGAAGTAAATATAATACGCAGTAACCAACTGAATACAAACAGACATCATATTGCTTAAGCAAATATCGTTTTGCATATTTGCACTGTAAACTGCAGAATCTAATTTCAACTTGTCTCTTCAGCGTACGTCCCATATGAAATAAGCATGAGGTTGATAGAGGATATTTAAATTTGTTTGAATTATGCCTGTGGCCGTCCTCTAGCTAAATGAATTATGCATCAACTTAATATATGATAACTTATTCCAGTATGCCATGTGTTACAACAGCTATCACTTGTTTCGAGACATCAATTTGTGTCCAATACTGATAAGTAATACATAAATCAGCTATGTGCTTCGTTTTATTTTGGTAATCTATATTTCAAGGCTGCTAATAAATGGTGCACAAAAAGTGGAATTTATATGGAGCATGTAATTAAGTATTCAGTGGTACCGGTGGATGCAGCAATTAATAGAAAAACATTTTGGTTATCGGTCGTTTTAAAATAAAGGGACATGTTTTAAAAGTTTAATTTATGTATTGAATCGCATACAGGAGATAAATATGCGAAAGCCCTAAGATATTGGCGCTATATGATAAATAGCTGTTTACAATTTTTTTGTAAAATATTTTAATTTTTCATATTAAATAGTTGCGTTACTGGCTTAGGTACAGACTTATACTTGAGCTTTAGAACAAAGGAGATAGAGAGCCATGAAACAGAATATGTAGTTGGAATTTCAGCTCGCCTTCTATCAATAATGGTTAAGACAGTGTAAACATCCTGATAAACTGTTGAAATATTGGAGGGATCGTACAGTAACGTGCAGCAAATCATGGCTTTGTCGCAGTTTCAACAGTCCCTCCCTCTTTCGTTGTCAAACTTCTTCCCTGTTCCTTTCGAACTTTTTAATTAAGTAACACATCCTCCACCAAGTAACTAAACATGCTATACAATGAGCCTACAAAATGGGCTGACCCAGTACTGTACAGCCTGCTCAGTGAAGTTACAGCTAGTGCGGTGGGGTGGCTTATCTCTCAGGTAAAGCTTTAGCAGTGAGAGGGGTATACAATAGGCTGAACTCCTGCCGCACGTAAAGCGTAGTGTGAAAATGGCCAACATTCTTTCACTATTTTCTTTACCCCTTACTTGACTTAGACCAAGTAAACACTACCTCCTTTCAGTAGCTAAACCCCTGCCTGCTTGGAGGGGCTCTCTCACCCAATAGCTAAAATGTCGCTGAGTAAACAGTAGAGGAGAATTTAAATCCATTCACAGCAGACTTGCAGCGATGCCTATTTCGCCCCCATTTATTAATCCTTATTTCCCGAAATTTACCGTGAATAAGCGGAATAAAGTTTAAATGATTCAAATACTTTACATTTATGGAAACGTTATACAGAAAAAAATATTGTAACAATTGAAATACCACAATTATTTTGCACACAAATGAGCATATGCATTTTATTACATTCGGACAGAGGTGGTCAGAGTCCAGAAGCTTCAAGCGTTTAAAAAATTAACTACTTCTCATAAGCTTATATTAGCATTTGAAACTATTGAGACTATATTTTTTGTACTGTGCAATCAAATGTATACGCTGGTCTAAGTTGCTGTATAAAGTGAAGTACGAACTAAAATTATCCTTCCATGATTAAATCTTAAATTTGAGAGAAAATAATGGACATAATTATGAAAAACATTCGAAAAACTTCATATGGAGATTCCGTTTCTGAGTCATAAATATAATTTTACGTGAAATATAGTTTAAAAACTTATTTTTAATACGTCATTAATAAAAACGTCTACGCAATAATCGAACTGAATACTTCAAAGTGAGATTTTATTTTCTCTAACACCTATATAGAGTAGCTAGAGGCAACTTTGCAGTCGAATAAAAAGCTTGATACCGAAATATCACCGGAAATAAAAGCTTTGATGTCTCAACAAAGGAAATATATATAAAAAGGGTAGTTAAATTGTATTCGAACCCACTCGCGGCCTCTCTACTGCGCGAGACAGCCGGCAGAGCCGGACTAAAATCCTTACCTTATAATAGATGCTGGAAGTGTTGACCTGTTCTCAAATAGGCAGCACATCTCGTGTAAACATTCTCGCTCTCTCTCCGAAGCTCAGCAGGAATTCTTGTGATTTCTTGCACAATGTTTTATCTAAGTTCCTTTGGTGTAGCTAGGATTGGAACGATACACTTTGTCTTTTAAAGAACCCCATGAATAAAAATCACAACTTGTTAGGTAAGGAGAACGAGGGGGCCACAATCAACACTAATTATTCTGTCATCAAACACCTCTCGTATTGCATGTAATGATTCGGCAGTCGTATGTAGTGCTGTCGCACAATCTTGCTGGAACCAACCATACGATTTCTCTTCTTCTGTCAAGCGATTGCAAAATGAATATTTACACGAGATATGCTGCCTGTTTGAGAGCAGAAGGTCAACATTTCCAGCATCTATTATATGGTAAGGATTTTAGTCCGCCTCTGTCGGCGTAATTTCCCCGGCGACTGCCGGCTGTCTCTTGCAGTAGAGAGAGACCGCCAGTGGGCTCGAATATAATTTAACTACCCTATATAATGTAAGTGAAATAAGTATGCACATTCCAGGATATGATAAGTTGCAATAACAGGAAGAAAAATATTTGTGATATTTTGTAATTATGTGCATAGCTAATTAGTAAATCAGGTACAAAGTTTGCAAGTTATAGCAACGCTGCAGAAGCCTAGAGATGTCAACAGGCAGAGGCAAGGGTTTGTGTTATTCCGCTAGCACGTAATTATAACAAGAAGTACGGATGATGTCTTGAGATTTGTATGTAAACACACCAGCAGGCGTGCAGGTAACCTTTCGCTTCCTCGGTGCCGTGTGTTAGTAATGACTAGTGATTATGAAGACTCTAGTCAACGGTATGTAAATTGAAACGGATTATAAAAAGCGATATGTCAATATACTGGTCTAAAGTCCCTAAGCATAATCATACTCTCCAATCCGAGATGCTAAGATTTGAGTCAAAGAATAATGTGCTATATTTCGTTTGGTCATTTCTCTTACAGCATTATTTTATTATGATTGACATTGTTTACAGTTTGTCGCAATGAATGAAAATAAATGAATGCTATTTTGCAAATGATACAATTAATTTTTTTCATCTAAATACCAAAGTACCTTCACTAACTGAAAATATGTGAGCTGATTTTATCCAACAGCACTACAGCAGATGTTCAAAGTAGGCACAGCTTGCTTGCGGGTCGTTAGATTGTTTTGAGCATTTCGCTCACAGGTGCGTTTGACTTCATGAATGGAGAAAGTGATCGCGCATGCTTAAAATCGCCACTGCAGCGCTGCCGCGGCATAATATTGTAACGGTGCTACTTTAAAAATACGTCTCGCCGTTTGGTAAAACGATATAAATTGTATTTTATTCTCAAAGATGATATGCCTTTACTACGCGTAGTTAAATCTACATTGAGATAATCTACTGCTAATTCTCAGTTTCCCTCTGTGTGGTTTAATCCTGATTTAGTTTGCAGAAGTGT
This sequence comes from Deroplatys truncata, assembly GCA_030765065.1. Lineage (NCBI taxonomy): Eukaryota > Metazoa > Arthropoda > Insecta > Mantodea > Mantidae > Deroplatys > Deroplatys truncata. The sequence continues at coordinate 111,251,844 of CM060981.1, forward strand.
ATAAATATTATTAAAATGTATTAAGCGATCCCCAGAAGTAAACTAAAAACGGAAAAACAAAAGAAAAGAAAAGAAAGATAAAATTTGTGAATAAGATACAGAGCATACCAAAGAGCCATAACTATGAGATTAAAAATCTGTGACCAAGTCGACAGGATCGTATCCGTTTTAAAATGTTACCGAAATAATTTGAAGACACTACGCCAGGCTCAACAGCTGGTCAACTCGCTGCTCTTCGTTTCCTAAGATGGCCTTAGTGAGGGGATTGAGGAACAGAATGTCAGGGAAAGAAGAACGGCAAGTTAGCCGGACCTAGGTGTAAACATCGGGCACAAATTAGTAACTGTCTAGTGCGAGAGAACGAAGGCATTTGCAGCTTCTAATTTATTAAGCGACCTTTAATGCCTATTACAATAAGTTACATTAATGAGACTATTTATAAACTCATGTTGTTTCAGATTTTTGGACACATGTAAATCCATTTGTGGATAATGTATATTTTGACACCATAAACACATAAGTGTTATATTTTGGCTCCTCAATGCATTTCAGCGCATAGCAAACAAAACGGACAAATTGCATTGCATCAGTGTGAATCCTGAAAGCAAGTGTGTCAAGTGCATGGTCAAACATTTTATTTATTCTGTTTTATTACCGATCCCTTAATTCGGAACCAAATTCCTTTCCGCCCTGTTTATGAGCGCAACATTTAGGGAAAACAGCGCTCTCAGTATTTCAGAATAAATAAATAGCGGTAGTGGGTAAATAAACGGCGATGTTTGCCAGAGATTTTTCCACTTGCCTGCGTTATAAGAACAGCTGTTCGGTACGAATCCGACAGAAATATTCTTGAAATAACCTTGATAGTGTCACCGCGATACAGCTGAACAAGCTTGGTTTGTTTGTGTTTTGTGTAAATATGCAACGTGGGGCGGGGCGTCAGATAAATATTTGTGTCCGAGTTAATGGACCCACCGTGCATGGAATTCTTGGCCGGGTACATCATTTGTTGTCGCCGTTTCTGTATTAAACTGATGAAATGAAAATGTTTTGCTTACGGTTCGGGGAAGGGACGAAAAAAGCAAGCGCTTGAAACAGAGGCGAGCCTGCCTACGGTTTTCAATATCACTCACTATTGTAGCATCCGCCAGGAATAGAAACCGACAAAAAACAGCTTCACCGCTGAAACGCCGCTTTTGTCTAAAGAGAAAACTGCATTTTTCCAGGACAATGCGTATACCAAAGGGTATTTTGCTTCGTGTTTTAAAAACTTTATTTAACCGTTATGTAGCGTAATAATCTGCATTTACATTATTGAAGTGTATTAACAATTATAATTTAACAGTTAATATTTTGACTTGCGTACCGCTTCCAATTTAACACTGTAGTTTAGCTAATCTACGCTTAATGGTCGCTAATCATGTGAAGTTTTCATGAAATATTATTTCTCATCACACATTGACTTGTTCTTATTGGTACTAAATATAGCGATTGGAAGATGCTCGTATATCGACAAGGTTTCATTGCATCGGTAGCCCACCCAGGATGGGTGCAAAATTTACATCAGGTGTCGTGTGAGTGTGTTAAAATAAAGTTTATGTTTAATAAATCGCTAAAGTTTAATTACTTAAGATTTATTTTATTTAATGTTATTATTTATGCCTCGGCTGCGTCAGTGATATCTGGTAGAGCAAGTATCTCTAAATAGGTATCTCTAAATAGCTGCAGAATAATTTTACACACTTTACACCGATTATGGTTGTAAATTCTAACTTCTTTATTACTTCTTCACGGCAGTTGAATAATATATATGTATATCAAATAACAATTTACTGTATGGAGCTGTGAAATGTTCCTAAGTACATTTTTAAAGATCAAAATTTAGCTTTTTCGCACTGCACAAATTTCTCACAACTGCCCAGTCTGAGCTACAAGCACTGAACTGAACTGCTGGGTACGCTACCTCTTAGCGTCCACAGCTTAAAATTTCATATTTAATCCTCCCAGTTTCTGGTTGGCTAAGCCTACTCTAGCAGGACACCCCTAGTTTTATTTTGATCGACTTTCTGCACCCTCGTGACTATTTAAAAACTTTTTGGATGTTACACCAGTATTTTTCTATCGCCTGGTGGTAACCTTCTTAGCTTTCCAAGTTATTGCTCTCTCTCAAGGTTACACCTTATTGTTAGCCACCCTTAGTTTTCCATTTTATGACCATTTTTGCTACTAATGGCAGCTTGCTTTTACCCTCACAGCTCCTGCGTTACTAAACTAAGAAATACATTCATCTAACAATTTTTACACATATACATACAATAACTACACATAATAAAATGGCTATAATATACATTTTAGTAATTATTTATGCTTATAGACAGGTTATGGTTTTTATATTGCACAATTAAAATGGTATGAGTTAAGCAATAAAAAATACTGCCTCAACATCAGCTGATCAGTTGTTTCAGACACCAATACCTTTTCTGCACTGGACCAGAAAGTCTTATCCAAAACCACCCTTTTATGTGAGAATGGATGATCTTGTGCTATTGTGGACTCCGGTAATAAAACATTTAATACCTTTCAAACGTATACAGTAACCTATTTATTTCCTCCTATTTCTTGTTTCTATAATTTCGGTTTTTGGCTTAGGAGCCACTTACGGCTCGCATTATTCTTTTTCATTTTTTCTATCGGTCTATATTTATATTTATTTTTTACCTGACAGTCTATATTCTGTCATTCTACAATTGTTTTGATGTTTCAGTATTATTTCGGTACTCTGTATTCTGTATGTTATTCTCATTAGTTTCTCTCAGAAATTTTATCACTGTTTTCTTTTTGTTCATTTATCACCAGAAATAAGAAAATTCCAAAGGATAGCAAAGAAGTCTGCAAGTAGGTTCCTAAAGATTGCCGGCCCTCGTAGTCGTGGTCGCTGGAGTGTGTAGCTTCGGCGTTTGCCAAGCTGAAGGTCGCGGGTTCTAGACTTGGGCATGGGTGTGTGTGTGTGTGTGTGTGTATTTGCGATAAGAAGCGGTAATAATGAACTGGGTAAACAAGAGAACTTTAAAAAATAAAATAAAATCACAGTCAAGTTCAATGAACAAACAGTCTTGAATCAAAGTTAAGGCAGAATCTCTTATTACCGCAGTAACCTTTCTAAAGTAAGGAGAAATCTGTCTCCCTTAAGCCAAAGAATGCATAAGGAAATTGGAACTTTCTCGGTAAAGGAATGAAATATAAGTTAGTATATTATTTATGGAAAAGACTCATTATTCGTTTCATTTGTTTCCTTTCGCATTTAGTTGACGCAACAAAATTAAAATGATACCTTGATATTAGAATTGATTATATAGACGAGAGGCATCTAGCATCAAGATTGCTTAAGCTAGCCGGAGGGCATTAGCTAAAATATCTTGCAAGAAATCGCAAGAGCTTAATAGCTTTAGCTATTTAACGTTGAACAATTCGAAAATTGATACAGAAAATGTATAAATAGCCCATACCAGCTGCTATTGTTTTATAACATCACAACCATTTGTACACCAGATGCGGCAGATGCGACTTTTTTATGGCAGCTCAAAATACACAATGTTCGCAGCAGTGTTGCATGCTGTGTTTCAATTCCAGCCAACACACATGTAAACTTCGTTGACGACTAAATAGTCCTTGCATTACGTGGTTCTGATTTAAATAAGAGATTTGTATTTTCGGACTCCTAATTTTTGAATATGCTATTCGTAAGTGAAAGGATTGACTGGCTCTCACGCGCGCGTATGTTTTCTTTAATGTTAAATACGTTTGCTACTAATGAGCACCTATTAGTATCGATTTGTCCTTACGCATGCATGAGGTTTTATGCATAGGAGTTGAAAATAGATTCATCGACAACATTGAAATTTAGTTGAAATAGGTTCAAAGTAAGAGTAGCTAAGATCAATAGTCTTCCAAAAATTTCAAATTTCGGGCTAATCGATAAACGTACCAAGGTATTTGAGATTTTAGACAAAAGAACTACTTTCATATTTGTTGGTTAAGATGCAATGATTGGTTTCATAATCATAGTTATTAGCATATTTAAGACATTAATTTAAACGTGTTTCCAGGAACAAATACTTCTAAAATGTCGAATTAATTGTTATTCCACACAAGCCGTGTGTTGGACAGGGTTGGAAAGGTAGAATCAGACAACTGAAAAATTCAATGCCGTACCTGGGATTTGCCGGCTATGGCATTGAATTTTTCAGATGTCTAGTTCTACCTCTTCTAAAACGTCCATGAAGAGTTAAGCCTTTGTAAGGAAACTGCAGAAAAAATCGGCATTTGAACTTATGAAGTGATTTTTGGCGTTTTATATTAAAGCTCTTTGTGCTGAATATTAAAATAACTATTGAAATTTCGGTTATCGTATATGATGGAAATAAAAACATACAAGCAAACAACTTCTGTAACAAAAAATGTTATTTTGGGTTATATAGCTATTCCTTAAACTATAGAGCACAAAGTAATGAAGCTAAATAAACACAGTTAATTGCTATGCACTGTTCATTGATGTAACATAAATCATACCTTACTAAGATCTTTTTCCTTTGCTAGGTTGCAAAAGCAAATGGTGTACGTAATATTGAACTTAGTATATTTAAATTTTATACTACAGCTGTTCAAGCTGAATTTATTAAAAAGTTGTCACTTTTTATAATCTTCCTACTGAATTGGAAAGTCATTTATGGGCGTATTAAAAATGATTTGAAATCGATATAAAATTAAATGGTACCTTATCTGAAAATCTCCTTAAAATAAAACGTTATTAGGTTTCTTATAACAAAGTGTCCATTAAACACCAGAATACAGTTCATAACATTTTGTAAATACACTGGAAACGTAACTCTGTCCGACTTTGAGACCTATATTACTTAGGGACCTTAAAACGTGTATTTTCGATAAACACTTCGCAATTGAATACTCTTGCTTAATTGCGATAGTACTTCTTGAATAATTGAACGACAAGAAACTAATTTTACTGAGGCAACTGATCGTTTAAAAATGGCAACTAACAGCAAAATCAAATACGAGGGCGACACTGCAAATGTTTAGAAAATCAAACAGGAATTAGTTTTAAATATTTAAATGATTTTATTGTTTTCAAAATATTCCCATTTAACATTAATAAATCTTTGCATTCGTTGAAACCAGTCCTTAAAGCAATGATGACACTCTTCTGAGGCAGAAACCAGATTTGTATAATGTCCCACTGCTTCATCTAATGACAAAAAGTGATTCCTTGCATTTGATGGTTAATTTCTGGAAACAAAATGAAATCACAAGGTGCTAGGTCAGAGCTTATGGTGGAAAGTCCATGGTGCTGACCTTAGGGCATCCAGATAATCAGTTGTTTGTTTAGCTGTGTGCGACGATGCATTTTCATGATGTAACATTGTTTTTCACGAACTTTTTCAACAATTCACTCGGCAGACACCGCACGTCTATCTTCTAATGAAAGATAGGTAAATAAGGTGTAGTAGCAATAGGGCCCGTTTTAGAAAAAAAAAAACTAGCAGTATTTTCTTAGCACCACTGCGAATTCGTTCGAAACACCCATTGAGCCGATGAGGATCATAACAATAAATCCAAGATATTCCATACTAAACTTGAAGTGCCGCCTTATAATTTTTCCAGAGGCTTTCTGCACTAACCAATGCGTTGTTGTTTTGATCGAGAGTCATTTTATGTGGAACCCATCAGCAACAAAGTTTTCCCATGTCTAACTGTTGATGTAAAATGTTTTTTGAATTAGACTCATAGCAATGCCCAATGTCACTCTAATAAATTCATAGGATGTCCGTCGATCTTCTTCAAACATTGCTCGGACAGCCGCAATATTTTCATCAGTAACTGCAGTTCTTGGGCGACCTTCATAAAATTCATCACTAAGAAAAAACCGATGTGTTTTAAATTCGCCGTACCAAACATAAATTGTTGCCTTAGATAGGGGCTTCTTCACCAACTGCACTTCTAAACCAATGTTCACATTGTTTAAGAGTTAATGATGATTGAAGTCGTAAGCAATCTTAGTCTGGAAATGTTCTCTAGTCAAATTCATTTTTGGGTGGGCACAAAATCCTTAAATTATGTTAAACTATTAGAGCAAATCAAACAAACTGCACGGCAAACAACTCTCAAAACTATATAGAAGTTGGTTCTCAAATATAAACAAATTTGATTTGTTTTAAGAAACATGTCATTCTAAAAATGTTCACTATCGCCCTCGAATTAGCTTATCTAACTTTCGCTATGATTCCTTGGGAGCATTCTGAAATATTTAACTAGTTTTATAATCTGTGTGATATTGAACCTTTAACCCGAAATTTGAAGTATATCTTAGCATGGGTTAGCGCACATTCTCCAAATTCAAATCCAGTTTTCTCTGTTTTAAATTGTCAGACCTTTTCTCCTTAGAAAGCAGTTTTCAAGTATTAATCGTGAAACTTTGCAGACAGTCTCCTCAATATTTCACTTGAAACTTACTCTGCAGTATTTTATCCAATATGCATGTTATCTTTTACTGATTGTGAACTGGCAAGTACACATGTGCACAGGAGTTTTAAAGCAATCTGATGTTTACACTCACGCGACTTTCTACACCAACTATAATTGATCTTTATGTAGCTTCTATAAGCTATTCTTATGCAAGCTGATTTTTCTATCTACTTCATGTTGATGGATATAAAATACATTTGCAGATATAGTTTACTTATACTTTCGCTATAGGTACAAGAGGGGCGCAGAAAACCGAATCCATAGTCAAATTTTTAAAAGCGAACTTTTAAGATTACATACTCTTTCTACGATATCGCGAGAAACAAGCGAGTAGCGGTATGATATTAAACCAATCAGGAGTTACTGATCAATTGAAACCAATATTAATGGATATTTCGGAAATGGCTGATGCACCAAAAAGGTATTTTAAATAAATCATGCACTTTAAAAGATATCTAATTATTTTTGTTCAGTGCATCTCTGTATATTTCTTAATGTTTACCAGTTACACAAATTACACAAAATGCCTACCTAATGATGTGGACTTCGGGCTACTCCGAGTAAATTCAAATTATTTGTCATGCAAATATCTTCAAAACATGGTATTTGAATTAAAATTCTTAGAAGCATTTTTGAGGAAATCATTAATCTTGAAACATCTTCCATGTAAAGGGTAGTTTGGGATGGGAGAATTTCGTGTCGTATCGTTGGGAGATGCTGAACCTAAATAAACTTTGGCATTTATCTGACATTTCGCGTTTTTGCGTTATGCTGCGCGCGCGCACACACGCACACCCATACATACATACATACACCCATACATACATACATACATACATACATACATACATACATACATACATACATACGTATATACATACATACATACGTATATACATACATACATACGTATATACATACATACATACGTATATATATACATATATACATACATACATACATACATACATACATACATACATACACCGCACAGATGTGTATCTAAAATCTTTTTATTGGTTTCAAATGGCTTCAAAACATGTACTTCGGTGAAATATCAACGTCCAAGATTTGGCTGAAATGCATTACTGCCTCTACCTAAAAATATAAATGTATACTTCTATATCAAATTTATTTAGTCATCTAACCTGTAAATATTGAATATCCTAACAAACAACATTGCAATTTGGATCGTAAACAGCATTTTAGCAGCATATTAAAAGAAGCCATAATTTGCAAACCGATTCACTTACAACTAAATTGTATAACAACTCCCCTACCGACATGTGTTATTCAAGGTAAAAAATAGAATCAATTAAAGTGATACACATTTTACAATTCATAAATTCGTCACCTTAAAAGTAAACTTCCACACAGTTTTGTAGAGAACGTTCTGTTCTTGCACATTGTGAATTTTTCATTTCCTGAGGTACAGTACGCCTGTGACTTTCTAGTCTTGCGAAAAGTGTGTGATAGGATTTCTTGCTGTTTGGCGGTACGGGATTTGTAAGGGATGGTCCCGGGTTCGGTACTAGCTTAGGGTTCTTTGCATGGATCTTGGATCTCGGGTTAGTGGTGAACGTGACTGTTGGTTTTTCTGCTCGTTTATTTACCGTCACCGTTTTAACATTTGATCCCTGCTATTTCTTCGACAGACACACACACACACACACACACACACACACACACACACACACACACACACACACACGCATTTCCTATTTGTTAAATGTTTCATATCATCGCGCCTATTCGCTGCCTTCTAAACTTTTCTGACAAGCATCTCCCCAGGCTTACTACAACCAAGTGTGTCCTCTAAAATCTCACGACGAAGTGTGTATTCTAAAATCTTCCGTTTCTCTGTTTCAAACGTTCTATATCTCCTCATTCCATTATCACTTGATTCCAAGCTTCTTTCATTGGAGGCTTAAGGCTATCTGGCTTTTGGCGAACATTGACCCTTTTCTACTAGCCTGCGCTCCCAGCAACCTAACGGGACGCTTAACAAAAGAGGGAACAACCACCCGTTTCCGGCCGCTGATGACCCTGTGTCTCAACCCTTATTTCTAACATTCGCTTTCCAGTTTTATTTAACACTATCCTCGCCGTTATTGATATTTATTTTCCCTATGATTGTAATTTTGTTTTACTCAGAATATACTGTTTCAAGTGGCGTTACAATTACAACAAATTTCAATATATTTTAACAACTCTTGGGGTAGTTAGCTGAAGGAGATACTTACAAAAGAAGGACAATGTTCTCAGATGGCCGAGTGTATCGGAATTAGGAAGAGTGCATGACGAAGGCAATGGACGAGCTAGTGGGTATGAGGTGTCAAATGATAACCTGGGAGTTGTATAAAACCTAACAACTATATTAATCATTAATTTACATGGTTACGATTAGTGGTAGTAGTAGTAGTGTCTTGAGGTAAACAAAATAAACAGTTAACGTAGTTATGTCGAGGGCGTCGTATCCCTGGTGGCCGGAGCTTCGCCGTTGCAAGGTCGATCGAGAATGAATGAGAGAGTAACCTAATTTTGTGGCCATTAAATACCTTCGGACCCGCTGATGGCGCGAGCTCGTGTACTACAAAGCCGAGTTTCCTATATCTCACAATCTTGCACCACTCTACTAATGCTAAATCAATATTCGGTTCTTTATTCGAACCCCCCAATGGTTCGCTGCAATATCTTAACGCCAGTTTTGTTGGAAACTGTTCACAAATAGTGTACGTAATCTATGAAACATGATTATTGTGACTTTGGGTAGTTTTTCAAGTATCACTTCTTATTTTTCACTGTCACTGTTCTAAATTCTTATCTGCGTTCCTTCACTTCCTTTGTGACGTAGCCTCTTCATGCCGGACGGTTCATATCATTCTGGAGTCGAATACAAGACCTGCACAATCCGTGCTCAGCAGTAGCACGCCGTATGTCGCAACAGCCGTCACCAACTTGCTCGGAGAATCGCTCTTGATGTCGCATCAGAGATAAGCACTCACTAAATCGGCCGCTCGCTCACTGACTGTTTCAACAACTCCCTGCTCTCGCGAGAACACTCGCTTATATAGCCAGCGAAATCTTTTCCCAAGGTTCTCGAACGTTCTAGAACTATTTCGACACACTTTCTGGAGAAAGGGGAGAGAAGCTTTCAGAAGCTTCTAGTTACCTACCGACAGCGAGCCCGGTGTTGACGCTGGCGAGCGACAGTTATCGTTGTTTACTCCGACCGCCCAGCGCCTACCTTCCGATAACCTTGAGCTATAGCCGTTGCGTCACAATATGTAGTGAAATTACTACAAATATGTATTTATTATGCTTTATAATGTGAAGGTAGGAGAAAGAGGTCTTCGACTTTTTATCAAAGAACGTAATAATTGCAATAAGGATAAGTGCACGTCCAGAACTGGATGGATGGACAGACGGACGGACGGACGGACGAAGGGTCGGATGAATGGATGGATAAGGTATCTTTATTGGTTTCAAACTATTGAAGTTATTATACAAGTATTTAGTGCAGGGTCATTGACCGTACATGCATATTTAAAATAAAAATAAGCAACAGAAAAAGAAAACACAACAAAAAGAACAAGAAAAAGGAAAACAGAGATAAATTACCTTTGTCTAACTGAGCAAATTTGACCTAGCTTCGCGCACTTTAGCCAAGAAGTTGTCCATGTTTTGCCAGTTTCTCTGGTCAGACAGTAGATCCCAATATGCTGACCCCATGCCTATTCTCCTCAAACCCCTTTCCAAATCAGCTAGCCAAAACTTAGGAGACAGGTTTTCTCGCTGGCATTTATAACATGGTTAAGTATGAGCAAGGAGTTCCCATCTCCTTATTGGACACGCCGTTTAAATTATTACACTTTCTACTTGAGTTAGTTTGTGGAATACTAAGGTTTAGGTTAACCTAACGGCCCCTGTTTATATCTGTTTGTAAAGTTGTGGCATTTATATCCTAAAGAGAGCTTCCTAGTTCCACTTCAGCGATTAATAGTAAACTTTTAGGGAGAATCAGTTCGCCAATGTAGTGTTAATGCAAGGTATGAGCGCATCAAGGTTAACTTCTCGTGAAGTGTACAGGCGCACAACCTCCAACATCAAAATGTTTCAGATTGCTTTCCCTTTCTTTTCGAGAACACAAACTTGGTTGTGAGTTGTTGTAAACAAACTCCTACTTGCGGAAACATTTTGAAGCGCCTCTAAAATTATCCTTGAGAACACCTTATACCACTCTTAGCTTTGTCACATAAAGCATCCAATCGGGCTACAAGACTCCAGTTAAACCTTTTTATTTAAACAAGAATAAATGATTATAAATTTTATTGTATGAATTTATAACGATTATTCCGCCCATTCGCTGTGTATTCGTTACTGAACAATAACATTTAGCAATGCCTCGGATTCCGGCCAATCACGGTGACCGTTTATCTTAGAATATGCTTGCAAGGATGCAATTTTTTCAGGTAAACTGTTAGCACGAAAATGAACCGTAATATTATCAGTTTGTAATGATATGTTACGCCATCCATTCCACCGTTCATTAATTCTGGTGAAGTAGCTCAACATTAAATAGACTCCTTCAACTTTGAAAATTCTTTTTATAAATGCGCAATCAAATAGGTCAACTTCCGAATAAAGTGTCTTACTGGAAAACACATGTGTCTGTTATTTTCTGACTTTAGCTTATTCTAATTTTGAGGCTAGCTATTTTCTCATTCCCACTATTAGTATCCCTTCTTAGTATTCCTTAACAAATTCGATTTTTCATTCATTTAGTATGCTGTGATCTGACAGCTAATGCAATGCTAAACAGCACAAATAAGAAAGTAATTTTATTTGTATAATACGTTACATTTTATTCATGAAATGGTTGTAACAAATTCCATTCGAAGTTACGAGTTTCATCAAATAAATTCGTAACCTCTCGTGGGATAACCTATGCTAAACTTTTACGAATAATTTGCTTAACAATAATGTGAATGTATTCTACATTGGTATCCAGTTTGAGCATCTTATGGAGCGGTATTTTCCTAAGTTTTAACCTCACGTTTATAAAGAAACAATTCTACATGAAATTTGCTTGTGCTTGTCGAGATCTTACATAACGGCAATGAAATGCACGTTTAAAGAGTTGATCCAATTCAATTTGAGGGTTCAAATCGTTTTCTTGTCATTCGCACACTAACATTCTGTATTCCTCAAAAATCGGGTTTACACAAGTCTCGCACTTCGGCAAGTTTTCCATCATGGGGTCAAATAACATGATAGTATTAAAAAGAGTTTTGATAGTGTAGTCAGATTTTTAAAAATCGAATCGCATATGCTAGCCAAGAAATACTCTTTCCACCACAGCGCGAGAAATAAGTGAATAGCAAACAGCACTTTAAAAAACGACGAAGTATTGAAAAATTCAAACGCAAAACAACAGTTACCTTTGAAATGGCTATGTCACAAAAAGTTATTTGAAATACATTGTGTTTAAAAGAGATCTACATTGTTTGTGCAGTACGTCTTTGTCTATCTCTTATGGTTTAAAAATTTCTGCATAATTTCTTCAAAATAGGGTTTTACAGGCTATTGTCAGAAAATTCAAGACATACATTTTGTAATGTACACTGTCGTACATGAAAGGTGCCCTATTCACTTGATCGCCATAGTTTTTTCCCTACATAGGGTATTCACCTTCAAGTAACCAAATTTTGACTCCATCCTGTCTATGACTGGCCTGGAAAGCAATTAGGGGTATAAAAGCTAACCATGAACGATATTTTTAATCTATGCGGAATGAAAGGGTGATTCGGTTAATGCCTCTGATTTGCGCTAGATTGATACACAAGGAAAGGCTAAACCAAATACCGCAATAAGAAAATTGGCATTAAAACCTATAGTGTAGCTTGAAAATATAAGATTTAAGTTGTAAATATTACCCTTCCGCAGCTCGGACATACCTTGGGAGAGGTAATGTACCCTGCCAATCCAGTGGCTAGAATTATTCTCGAAAAACTAATAATAGCTCTAATATCACAGTGGAACTAGATTTTGTCAGTACCAACATAAACAGCTCCGTTTCTTATGGGCCACATTTTATGAACGCCTTAGAGCAATTCTTGACAAATCCAAAGTTTCGAAAAATCTTCTATGTAAACGTTAGTTTAGGGTAATAAGATTTTCTTGAAAATGTTGCATCGCATCTTTGGAAGATGCTGAACCTAAATACCAAATTTGGTATTTATTAGACATATAGTTTCATGGCTATGCTGCTCTCACACATACACACACGCACACACATGTACCACGAGCACGCTGACATTTTCCTAAACATTCTTCCTCTGCACTTAGGGGGCCTCAAAAGAGGTTTCCGTTGAAATTTCGACTTATAATTATTTAGTTGAACGTAATACCTTATTACAAGTAGGTGGCCTTTTGATGACTAAGGTAAATAATTAATTAAAGTAAAATTAATTCTTTTTGGGGTCCCACAGACTCTAAATGTACATGCAGGTTAAATGTTTTTTGAAGTGAGAGAAATACTGATTGAGCTTATCGTACCGTTTCCAAAACTTATCTTCTTCTTTCTCTGTTTAACCTCCCCGTATGTAGGACTTACACCCCCCAGAACTTACAGTGGGTGCCTGGGGTCAGATGCCCGTATAGGAGCAGACACTCATGTATCAGACAGAATATCCAGGATGTTCGATCAGCCCGATGCCTGGTATGGGAGGAAGGAAGTAGGTGAAACGAAATGATGGTGAGATGGATGAAAGGAAAGGCGATGATGGAGCAGTTGGTGGAATGAATGGCGGGGAAACCGGAGAACCCGGAGAAAACCCGCCCAGACGCCGCTTTGTCCACCACAAATCGCACATGCGGGTCCTTGGGATTGAACCCGGGCCGCCTCGGTGAGAGGCGAGCGGTCTAACAACTCGGACACGGCGCCGCCTCCAAAACTTATCCTTGGAAGAAAAAAGTTGGTGATTACTAGTTTCTGGATCCGTAGTTGCAAAATCACCATAAAATGAGTATTTAAACAAAACTCTCTGAGTAACCATTCATCAATTTCATTTTAATCGCCGATAATGCGTATGCACCAATAAGACTGACAGGAAAGCGTTCAATACGAACATCCATACGTATTTCTGATCCCCAGGTTCCATCAGCACAAATAAACGCACACAAACACATGTTACTCAATACCTTACCCGTTCTGCTAAGGTAATTATTCAGCAGCTTTCAGCAGGTAATGCTGCAGGGGTGGTAGAACTGCCGTGGCACTAATTAATTATTGATAATGCTTGCTTAGCTAACAGCTTCAACATGCAACGAGCACCTGATCGTTTACTGGCCCACTATGATTACCTGTAACGCTCACTTTATAGCATGGCCCTTTAGTGAAAGGATTGGGTGCCAAGGTGAACGTGCATATTCTCATGTATGCAACGTATGTTGCTGGCACTATTGATACTTCCTGTGTTAGCACACTGTACACAGAAATCACAGGGACTTCAGAAGCTTTGTTACCGCTGGTTTTCCCTTCAAACTCAGCTCATAGCATATACCTCCTCAGTTATATTAATTTCTCTTGGTAACTTCTACTATGTCAAAGGATAGCTAAAATCTGGTAATATTGAATATATCTGTCAGCAACAAAGACATATCATTTACCGAAAGCATAAGTTGTTGTCTTTATTGTAAGTAAATCTGCACGTTATTTACTTGTTTAGGTTTTACTACTTGAACATTATATAGAATATACGTTCTGTAGCAATCACAAGTTTAAAATTGTAAATATATTCATATCTATTCTACAAAATGATTACTCAAATAATAGCCTGTTTTCATGTACACTTCCTGTGGAACAAAATAAACCTATATTGAGAAGTGTTTCAGTTATATAAATATAATTAAAATACATATTTGGCAAATTTAGGACAACATTTAACTGTAAGCAGATGACTATATGATAGCCCTAATATCATGCAATTAAAATCAGTACTTTGCAACACAATATACTGCCACCAGAAAGTGTTCTTTTCCAATAATATCTCGAGCAGCTAAACATGGGATATTATAACTCCTGTTCTGGCGTTTTAAAGATATTTTAATTCATTAGTTGTATACATGTTTTAATTGCAACCTGAATTTTCAAATTTTAAATATACAGTGTTTAAAAATTATTTCACATGCATTTATTAGAGAAAAATGTTTATACAATACCTTAAATTTCGGCGAAGAGGATTTTAATCTTACGGGCGAGAAGAATGTTAACGTCAGAATTCCTAGGTTAGGTCGAAGTGATGGATCGATGATTGCTTTGAACACACCACTAGGTAAGGAGGAATGATTTGGAGATCTGCACACATGGCGCCGCTGTCCTGATAGGGAACACTTCCAGCTACAGCATCTCCCAAGGCTATCAGACGGGCTCGTCACTTATCGTAGTGCAGGAAGACGACTTTTGTTCCAGTAAACTCCGTTGAACTGTATGGAGCACACTTTCGGATTAAAGCCTGATACCTCCGGAAATGCAGTATGGGATCGATAGCCGTAGCTCCGGCCCCAGCTACTCCAAAAGGAATACGGGAAGTGGAATGCACGAGGTCAGAGAGATAAAGAAATGGAAATATGCACTTTCACGAAAGGTAGTGTACGTGTTGTTGGTATGTGAGAGCGCAGTATTTAGCGATAGCCGTGCAGTGACTGATTTTTTAGTAATTCCCCTCTCTCTTTGTACCATGCGGTGGGGTTCTAGGTTGACAGCTTGACCATAACAGGTGGTGCTATCTCTGCTTTATTTCTTAAACTACCCGTACGGCTTAATAACGCCTCTGAGTGGCGATATTGCTTATGTTTGTGATACGCCTCAGTGGACCTTGTCTCCCAGAGGTATTATTGTTCACAACATGCGTCTCGCCAGATAGTGGTAGGTGAATGTCTTCTACCTACCACCAGTAGGCACTTTCTCTCTATCGTCGGTAGACCGGTTCCGCGGTTTTGTCTTACTAGGTCTTGTTATAATGAACCTGGGGCCCCCGCAATGTGAAATCACATGGATGGCCGCTTTCCTTTTCAGGTGTAAAGTATGCATACTGAAATGTCGCGGATCCCAAATAGGAGAGAGCGGTCGAAGTATGGCGTAAAACTGCCGGTTCTCCTTCAGGACACGCTTAAGATATAATGTTGTTTGGTGTCGAAGCCTCCTTTTATATATCTCTTATGGCAGCAATGTAAGCTTTAGTTTCAGCTTTCCTCTTGACAAGTCAAGCCACGCCACTGGCGCCGGCTTTGCTTGTGTTGTATTAGTTAATGCCTCTGCCGATAGGGTGTCTGTAGCAGCAGTTTCTTCCATATTCTGCGGTGTTGCTGCCCGTGATCTGACTGCTAGGTGTAACCGGTTCTTTGGTAGGTAACATCTACCGATGCAGATATTCGTGATCTTTCCCTTGTCGTTATGTATGATAATTGTTTTGTTGTCATTACGAGGCGCCTTGAATGACTTTTATATGGGATGTTAGTTTATTCTTCCCCATTTCCTGCCGGATGTGGACGAATTTTGCCGTTAGTAAACTTCTAGGTAGATAAACCTAGTGCAGCCGCTTAGCCGGTGCAGACCTCGGTGGTGTAGTTAGAATTGGTGGGCGATGTGGGTATAAGCACGTACATTGGCAGACGCACGGTTTGTTGAAACACTTGCTCTGCTGGCTTAGGTCTCGGCGTAACTAATGGCCATGCGGAGGCCGAGAAATGTTGTCGGGAGGTTGCTTGCCTATGCACAGGTGTCCATGCTGTGTATAGCACCACCTTCAGGCAGCTATGCTATCTCTTCACCTTACCTTGTCCTGAGGGCAATAGGTACTGATGCGGTATTTTTGTACGCTGAAGAGGATTGGTGAGCTCTGTGAAGGTATGTTTCAACCTGCTTTTTTGTCCCATGATGATCCCAGCCGGTGTAACTAAACGGGACACCAGTGATAGAAGAACTTTCCTCCCACGGTTTCGGTATCTATCCTCCGTAGAGGTATGCATTCTGGACAACTATTGACGTGTTCGATCATCACGAGACAGTATGTATAGCCCTTGGATGGCGACGGTGATCCTACGATATCGATGTGCACGTTTTCAAAATTAGTTGCCGCCGGAAATGCTTGTGGTGGGGCTCAGGTATGTCTTTGGCACTGCTGGCAGACCAGTGAAAATGATTTCAAGTCAAAAGATAGCGCTCCGTTATCAGCTTCCAAGGAGCTCTGATCCCTAGGTGGTCCATGGAGTTTGCTGAAGATTGCCCGCCAATAGAAAGCTGGGGTGGAAGGACCGCTTTTATGTGTTTGTCACTGACCATGGCGAGGCCTGTGGTTTCGGTTGTAGGACAGGGCGTGGGCGAAGGTATTTCTCTCTGTCTCACAGTTCAAAATGTCGCTGGAGAATTACCTACTTTTTTACTCAATTTTTCATTAACACCTCTGTTTTTGCCCACTTAAGTTAATTTTGTCCTGAGTTTACATTATATGTTAGTAATATGTTCAGGTGTTGTATTCAAAGTATTCTTCCAATAAATTAATGTAAAATAAATCTGTAAACACTACACATTAAAAAAATAAAAATTGGCGCAGTCTTAAAAAATTATAAAAGTATTGCAATAATATGTAAAACACATTTTGTGTATTCTAGGTTATCGTTTGCTCTTTCTGCATATAAGAGATATTGATTTTATCTCCTTTTATGGTGTGTAAAGTGTAAACTAATGTTTTCTGGAGTAATTACGTTACCGTGGTTATAATTATATACACTAGAGAGAGACAGACAAACAGACAGACATGGAGAATAGGACTCGTAAATTACTCCAAAAATATCTGAAGGGATTATGGACAAATGAGCGTAGTTTTATTTAACTAAATACATAAATGAGCCAAATCCATAAAGTCTCTGTAATAAGGGACATGGGAAAACATTTAGCTTGGCGTTAGTTTCGGTATAAATGAAATGCTCGCGGGCGAGTTTAAAAGTTCTTCACACTAAATTATATCTCGTGTTTCTAAATCTTGATACGCGTGGCACAGGGATGGTATGTGGTTACGCTTAAGTGATTATAAACTCTTAAATCAGAAAAATAACTTAATTGTTTCCAGAAATTTGCTAGGGACCCCGTAACTATTCCTAAAGGGGAGGTAGCTACTGGAATTGCAGACACATATAGAGCGGGTTACAGTGTTGTCGATTATGGAGAAAATATTGCAGAATATGATACAAACGAATAAAGTATTGAAGTTGTTTCTGTATGGGGTTGGTTTGGAATGTGACAATGGTGTGGGATGATGAGGGGTTGCCGCTGAGTCCTGGTGGTGCTCTCGCAGCTCTCGATGATCTTGCAGAACGCGGATGCTGTAAACTTTGAATTGCAAGATTTGAATTTACCGCGCCGCTCAGGCAGTTGGTAATAAAAATTTGTTTGGTGTGGCAGAAGTGAATTTCTTGAGGGATACTTTATTACTCAGTAATAATTGTTGAGATGTAGTGTATGTTGCACGTATGTTAACCTTGTTAAAGTTTCTCTCATCCATTGTGTTTTAAGATTTTTAAAACACTACATCCTCATTTCTTAGCGATGATAACCCTAATATCAGAATATTTGGGTGTTTGGAAAGCTAAGATAGTTATTTAAATAAGAAATCCAATAAATTAGCTTTTACTATAATGTGTGCTTTATTTCAGTCCTGAATGTGCTGTTAACGACGAACAATACATATTTGAATAAAATATTGTATTTAAACATTTAATAGAAATGTTTGTTGGCTTTCTTTGTAGTGCAGTAATTAATTATTTACTATTCTTGTTCATTACACTCAGCAGTAAGCCTTTGATTTTCTAGTAAGCGTCTCCTTCTCGGGTGAAAATGTTGTTAACATTTAAAAATTTGAAAGCTGTTCACTCAAGATTTGCTTGGTTGTCTCTTCTTATTACATATTTATATTTTCATAATATTAATTTTATTGCGAATTCAATTCTTTTCGTGTATTCCCTTTAACGTATTTTGTTAACCTCTTCAATTCTTGTTTTTGTTTTTCTGTAGCAAGAATACAAATTTTAATTAATTATTTAAAACATACAAATGATTTAGGCAAATTTTATGACATAAATGGTTATTTTCAAACAATACTGAACACTTATGATTCATTATGCATAAATAAATATATTATATGAATTTTCGTTATCCACTCCATTGGATTTCAGTTTTTCCATTTCTTAACAAGTTTATAAATTACTTGAGTATAAAAATTTGGTAAAATTCTAAAGTTCTATTGGAATTCGGAGAAACAGACAACGCCATAGACGCCGCCTTTATTTTAGAAATATTTAAGAGCCGGACAAATGTTTATTAAACGAAGAAGGCTGCATTGTGGTTTTGTAGATTCTAAGAAAGCTCACCTTCTAACCACCGGGATGCATCATGACAAACTATGGGCAACGGGAATATCAGGTAAAATAATGATTACAGGATTCCACAAAAACATGGAATCTGTATAAAGTCGATAGGAATACAGTATCGTTGATCTTCATAAGCCAAAGAGAATTGAGAAGGGGTCAACTTATCACCGTTGCTATAAAATCTGTAGATTAGATTTCTGACGTACGTTAACGAAAACATGGACGCGACGATATTGAGACCCCTATAGATTCCAGCAATTCTATGCAAATTACGATTTAACTTCTACAGCGATTAAATATTTGAACAGGAACAATAATGCCCTTTCGAATCAAAGCGGTAAATGGCAGATGCCACGCAGACAGTAAGGGGGTAGAATGGGAGTGATCGCAAGCACGTTTCGTTTTGGGGTGAACCGAAAGACATATTATTTTGTTGTTAAAATTTAATGCACTCTATAATACATTTTTCCTTATTCTTCGTCCTTATAGACTCCTTCAGAGTTAGAATTCGGAAGCAATGTGCACAATGCAATCATATATCCTTATAAATTATAATTTTCACTGTTAAACAGCAAGAAAGTTCACCCAAACACTGTTTGGCTAGAAAGCACAGGAATATGACCTCGCATAATTTTTAATACTGCCAACTGCAGTTCGTGACGAATACTCTAGATAGACATAACAATTACTGCGTACAAGAGCAATTCAGGGTGTTGCATTTAATGTGAATAAGACTAAAACAATGAATTTGAGGTATGATTCGATTTATAGCAGGAAGGAGAGATGGATGTATGCATGTCTGAACAACGTTAAGAAATTGCTTACTCACATTTACAATGAACGGAAAATGAACGAAGCATTTTGACGTCACGAAACATAAGGCAGGAGTAAACGTAACAGGATATCCTTGAAATGTATGGGGTGGAAACAACAGAAAATTGGGAGTGACAAATTATGGAAGAAATATACGTCAGGGATAACGATAATCACATAATAATTAGCAATTTGGGCACGTAATGAGATTTTAGAGCAGCAACTCATACCATTGCAATAATAATAATAATAATAATAATAATAGGAGTAAATATTGGATAGTAATATGTTCGCGAGACCAATTTTCAATTAGGGCAGACCGCTGTCATGAACAGTTGAGAATGGAAAGGAGCTCGACATGGGCATAGAAATTGAAGAAAAGTTTGTAGACCACAGGGATGGACTACATTTGTCTGGTGAGTAAAAGAAATAGATGGAGTATGCGGAGAAGATTAAGCAGCCTTCGGATACTAGCAGGTAGCAATGTGCGAACATTTCATTGGCAGTACAGTCAGGGCGAAAATCTGAGTGGGGTACGGAGCAATACTTTAAAACAGGGGCCAAACTCGTTAGACAGGGGCTGGCGTGGCTTAGAACTGATACATGGCAGATTATAAATATTACTTATGGAAATAGTGGGAGAAACTGCCCATTTGCGAGGAGAATACGGAGGCTACGGAAGAATAGAGGGCAAAAATATTTACCAAGGTCTTTCATGATCGGGCCTGTTCGCGCTACTGGCAGACAGGGAAGATGATGAGTGAATAATTTTCTGCTTAAGGTGAGGCAACTGAGTTTTGAGAAGGTTGATGTTAGGGGATGTACACACAGCTAAACTTATCCTGCTGGTGTTATTTATTTTTATATTTTAATTCCTTATTCGGGTACAGTTGTTGTGCTGTATTTAGTTCCTCTCAATGTACCCACATAGTAAGTAGAGGAGTTATTGCTTTCCACCCGAAAAATTCGATATCAAGATTTCATCATAAATGCATGTTTTAAGCTGCCCTGAGTTTAAAAAAGCGCGAGCGCACGTGTGCATTTGTTTATAGAATACTGAGAAACTAAATGTCGGATAAATTTAAATTGAGCATCTTCCAAAGATCCTTCACACAGATTTTTATGAAAATCCCTCGATCCCAAACAACCTTTATGTGGAAATGTTTTCGATTCTTTCATTTTGTCCAAAACGAGACTAATAAATTTTATTACAACACTATACATTTAAATCCTATACTGATAAATGAGATTTGTATTATAATATTGTATAACTAGTAAACAATAACTGATAGTTCACAAGCCAAGTAGAGCTCTTTAGAAGTGAAATTGTTTTAAATTAATCTCTTGTGGTATAAGCATTTCCGCCATATTCGGTGCTATTGGTTTCAATTCTTCATTACTTCATATTTTGCAGTGATGACTCCAGGTGTTACTTTTGATGTCTTGGAAAGAGTATGACATTTCAAAGCCCGCATTTAGCGACCAATTTTTAAGCTTTTTACTGTTGCCTTGGCCCTTGTACCTATAACAAATATGTAATGAACCATTTCGTTGGCGTTGGTTTACAAGAAGTATACAGAAAAATCAGATTTTGTGATAATCGTTTTTAGGAGCTGCATAGAAGTAAATGATCGTGTGTAAAGAAATCCATGTGAAAGAAATCAGAATTTTCTTGAATATTCTGCAAATAATTCAGTAGGGCATAACAGTGTGTCGTATAAGATTTACTGCTAGTGTTTTGTTCTTATGAGCTTCTACTTCGTATTCGTAGTTATATCTTACATTATCTGTTTTATTACCATGGAGTTTTTTACTTTCTCTACTACGTATAGTAAGTAGGGGAAGTATTGCATTCCACCCAAAAATTCGACACCGAGATTTCACCGGAAATACATGTTTTGAGACCTCCTGAATCCAAAAAAAGCATTTTTGGAAACATGTCCGTGTGTGTGTCTGTGTGTGTGTCTGTGTGTGTGTGTGTCTGTGTGTGTGTGTGTGTCTGTGTGTGTGTCTGTGAACAGCATAACTCAAAAACGAACAGTCGGATAAGCACCAAACTTGGTATTTAGGTTCAGTATCTTCCAGAGATGCGACACGAAGGTTTTCAAGAAAATCCCCCCACCCCAGACTACCCTTTACATGGAAGATTTTTCGAAAATTTTAATTTTCTCAAAAATGGCTCTTAACGATTTTGATGAAAATATCATA
Source organism: Deroplatys truncata (assembly GCA_030765065.1). NCBI lineage: Eukaryota > Metazoa > Arthropoda > Insecta > Mantodea > Mantidae > Deroplatys > Deroplatys truncata. Next base: position 111,273,831 of record CM060981.1, read on the forward strand.
TGTTTAAGATAATGTCATGAGAAATGAAATGTATATCTCGAATTTTCTGGGAATGTCTTCAAAAGTATTCTTCATTGTGAACGACTTTTGCATAACTGGTAAACCATAAGAGATAAACAAAATTTTACTACACAAAAAATGTAGATCGCGTTAAAATACACAACTTATGTCATATACATTTCTTTTGTTGAGTGAACGGTTTTCGAGATATTGCTTGTTATTTCCTTAAATTTTCCAGTACTTATACTTTTTCTCAAATGCGTTATTCATTTTTTTTATGTCCTGGACATGCAAAGAGAATGGAATGCGCCACATAGCAACCAGCGTTAAAATATTTGACTATCGCTTAAAAGCTACCATATTTCCCTTGCATCTACAAGAAAATTACCAATAAGATTGACATCTCGATATCTCGATTAACATGAAGCATATGGAGAATAGGCGTTTGTAAAATTAGATTGTACAAGAGTAGAGAAAGTCATGTGAGTGTAACACATCAGATTTTTTTTTTATGTCCTGGACATGCAAAGAGAATGGAATGCGCCACATAGCAATCAGCGTTAAAATATTTGACTATCGCTTAAAACCTACCACATTCCCCTTGCATCTACATGAAAATTACCAATAAGATTGACATCTCGATATCTCGATTAACATGAAGCATATGGAGAATAAGCGCTTGTAAAAATAATTTGTAGAGTAGAGAAAGTCATGTGAGTGTAACACATCAGATTTTTTTTTTTGTGAATGCCTTGTGTGATTTTGCTTTGATTTCTTTATTATCCTGTCTTTTGAAAGCACTTGCGGTCATTTGGATCCATTTCAATGTTAAGGATCGGTATTTGTACTTAATTTTAAACCAATGCACTCATCCAATGAATATCTTAAACTTTAGGATGCTTCAATATTCCCCAACAACTCTGACATTCAAAAGTGTGCTAAACACAAAAGTTCTATTTTCTACATACATAAAGGATAATTCTCTACAGTTCACTGGTTTATACTTTGGAATTAATTTGTAGCTTCAGAACCCTCCGAACACACATCTTGGAGACATGATTTCTAAGCATACACAATTTAACAGATACTTTCATTTAATTAATCTACCTGATGAACAGTATTTTGGATACATATCTCGATGAATATAAATAAGGGTCATAGTTCAAATCCTAACATTTATGCCCTAAGAGTTGCAGATTCTTTGTTTTGTTTCTCCTTTCTTTCTTTTCTTCAACGGCTCACATCCCACTTTCTTAGAGATTTATTTTCCTACTGAAACAGCACTCTTGTTATCCAGCGTTACTTTCTTAAAATATATATGATATCATATCTCTTCTTGTAAATATAATTTCGTACTGTCTTGCATTCATCTCATTGCTAACAGCTACTGCGAGACCCGCTTTTCGTTGACCTCATCCGTCTGAGCTGCATGTCTTGTTTGGAGTGTTTTGTTTGCAGCGTATGTAATGTTGTTATCGTTGGTCCGCACAATACACAAAGCGGCGAAAGAACAATGCGCTTTGTTATATGTAATATATGTCAGCGAATGTTTTACATACAGCCTATTTCAGATAAAAGTGTAGCATGCCGAGGGCCTGTTAAACTACCTTTAATTTTATTAGCGTTATGAGAGGAACTCTGCCTTCTAAGCTACTCTAGCACAAATATTAAAACCGGTTGTTTTCGTTTTACATCGCTCGCGTACTAATATTTGGCTTTTATTTCTTAAATATGTTATGCCTTAGAGGATACCTTTTCAGGTAGCAAGATGGTTATTATTCTATAAAATACTAGTAGAACAGAAGTGCTTCTCTCTCTCATTCTACTGACCTACGTCATCCTCTCTCTCTCTCTCATGTATCAGCCGTGCAGTGTTTTCTAAAGCGCTAATTAAATAAATTTCCTGAATGGTTAACATGAAATGTCGATGTACACATCATACTATTCAAGAGAAATGTTTTTATTCCAACACTTTATCTTAATCACGATAAAACTTTTTTCCCCACACACAATTTCGATTTACTCGTTGAATACTTTATTCAACGTATTTTATTTAATATTGTATTCATCCACATGGAAGATTCTGAAAAGACAGTCAGCTGAAAACATATCGCATTGATACATCAATTGTATTGTCACTGGAGACAGAGTTTCATCATCTAATAATTTCTTTAATATGTATACGTTATGCAATGAAAACTTTCATAATATGCATCTATATGTCCATATAAAGAGTACACAGAAAATAAAAATTTAAGGAAATTGTATGTAATCTCTCTATGAATACGAGGAAAGCTGATGTGGAAAACCATATGCATTACTTAAGTCATCAGAATTTATATTTAATATTGAAGAGTTAGGATATGCTCCTGTAACCTAACTTTTGTCGCTCATTTTTGCTTTTGGCACGATTACACGAAAACAAGGCCTTACATATACAAGCACCTCGCCACTGATTTGAATGATCTGAAGTTTTAACTAAATAACGATTTGGAACCGGCAGGAATATATTCGGAGTGAATTTTTGAAACTGTTAATGGTTGAATGTTTTGAACTGCTTCGTGTAAATAGTAGCTTACATAGACTTTTTTATAAATTCTAAAGATGCTAAACAAAATTTAAACGAAATTTAATATTAAATATCAGTATAATCAAAAGTTGGAGCTAATTCCTAGAACAACGACCACCTTCATACCGTGAGGAAACGACTACGACCAGATAAGGCGAGAATTCACTGATGTGACGAGAGGTAGGTATTTATTGCGTTGCGTGTGAGCCACCATTTTCAAACCGGCTCAATGGCACATAATATTTCCAAATATTGTATTTTTAAATCCGATATGAGGATAAAATTAAAATGTTATAAAATTACACGTAAAACAATCAAATATATATACCAGAATTTTCAAACCGTTAAAATGTTATGCTTATTAAAAATATCAGGCAAAATACGCATTATATGTAACATAAAACAATGTTTGAATTGTTGAAATGTTACAGTTAACTCTCATAAAATTAGCATAATTTCTGGCAACAAGAAGAAATGTACAGTGCATTAAAATCCTGTCCCCAGTCGTCAGTGTTGTGCGGTGTTGGGTCGGGATGGATGGTATGAGGAAATGTCGGTTGCTGCTCCTCTTGCTAGTATCGACTTGTAGGCTTCGAGAGAACGTAGCGATGAGTCTCTAGTACAAGATCAAAAGGTATTTTTGTTGAGTAGTCGGTTCAATAACTGAAACATTCTCAATTAATTTATTCTAATAAACAACAAAATGAATATTTTTAATCATCATTTCAGCGGTTGTTTTGCTTCCGAACGTCCCATTTTCTAATGGTTTCAGCATTCTTAATTATGCGCTACGCCTAACTTTCTATTCTCCACCAGTGTATAGTCGTTTCTAACGCTCCCAATATGGCCTATGACCTTCGGGGTATACTTCATTCACCAAGCGATGACTGGACCCATTTCTGTAGTGAAGGCACCCAGCGGGCGAAATCCGTTGCCTTCGATAAGAACAGCAGTGGAAATACAGGAGCTACAACTTTTAACGTAGACTCCGAATCACATTGGGCCTTAAGGATGCTTCATATGAGCAAGTCAGAGGTGAAGGTGTGGATACCGCTGAATTTAAAGTCGCCAACCCAGAACCGAGAATCGAACCTAGAACCCTCAATACGAGGGCCGGAAATGGAACCACTGCGTATCCTGCGACCTCTAATGTATATAGTTGAACTTTACATTGACTCCGCAAATCACTATACTGGATTTTCGCGATCAAACTTTCGTTGAAGCTGCGCGGGGAAACGGCAATAAGGTATTCCTCTCCAAAACAAATTGTATATTGCAGTAACGTTGAAGACTTTATAGCTCCACAGTTGCACTTTCCTGGAATGCATTGAGAGATGACGTCTCGTCTCGTCTGAGATAGAACACCTTACTTCTTCTCCTAGACACACGACAATTTATATCACTGTTGAGCACGTGAATACTGTTTTCTTTCTTATTCGCTATACTTATTCTATACTTTTATTTAATGACACCCAGTGTTTTGGTTAACTTAGCTCACAAGTGAACTATTGAGTTTGTTTTGCAAACTGCTTGTACATATATTTAAATGCTTAGGCACATACAACTTTCTGCTCCATAAGTCGGAATATTATGCCTTCAATACTGTCCTTACGATGTATTAAAAATTCCACCCTGGGACAGCATTGCCAGTTCTCTATCCAGGCAATCGCTTTGGCATGGTTCATTGTATAAGCGACAGGTATAAAATGAAGGGGAACTCAACGCGCACTACGACCTACATAGATCTATTGTGGCTACCATCCCTCAGAAGGTTGGGATGAAGTGAAGGAACTAAAGGAGGCTTCAGTTAGGCCACAGAGACGCGCGGAAATCCCTAACAGTTCCAGGCTCGAAGAACCGTCCCACTGCAGTGGCTATCTAGAGAAGGCGATGAACGACACGTCGACCGAGCAGTCCTCTAGTGTTCAAGTGGTGTATTCTTTCCTTTGAGCAAGCATTAGTGCCACTGTCCAGCACCGCCATACGACACGAAACCTAAAAGCACACCTGGAAGTTGAATAGGAAATGGAATGAAGGATAAATGATGGAACAAAAATGAGATGAGAAACCACATCAGCATTCGCCTACCGATCAGGAAAAACCACGAAAAGCCCAAGGTCAGTATGGTTCACGGAAATTGAACCTGGGACTTCCCGAATGCGAGCCTCTTACGCTACCGCGGAGCTATTGCGCTCGGGTGACTCACGTATACCAATGCATATTTACGACCTTCTGATCCTGTTTTAAAATATTTGTTTCCAGCATTTTTGACCTTTTATCTATGCTGTTCTTTACCTACGGTGTTTTAACGATTTGACTAAAGTAAACATTTCTTTGAGTTCTCCTTAATTTTTCTAATATTACATTACATTAGTTGTATTACGTTAGCAGTTCATCTTTTATGATGAATTTCATCCTTTATTACAGTATATATTCATATATAAACATTGGGTACGCTTTTAATTACGTGATATGTGATTACATTTCTATCGTTTAATAACGTTAAGAATGATTTCGGCATCGACCGTTAAAAGTATTGACTGTTGCAAAGGAAGTTTCGTGGCAGTGTGTATTACGTACGCTATGCCCACGAGCTTTTAGTTTTCATACGTTACAGTAGTACTGAGATGGAATTCAAATATTTTAATTTAAACATACAACAAGGAATACTTTAAAGCTGCTAAGACTACTAACAGTATTACTGAACGCACATGTTATGCTTTTAATGAGCTCTGTGCTTTTCCTGAGGTAAGAATTTCTATCGCTTATGATTTCCCAGTTATAGGGAAACGAGATAATTATAGATATACGTTATTCATCATCTCTCTATATAACATCAAGCGTACGAAACTTTAAGGAAATTCGTTGGGACCATTTTGAAAAAAATTATCAATATTTTTTATTAAAGGTTCTTTTGAGATGGAGGCATTTCCAATTAATATTTCCGCGAAAAATGCTGGATTTTAATACACATTCATCCGATTTTAAGTTTTTGAGTTAGCCCAATGACAAAAACAGAGGACCTGTCCTTCCAGTGAAAATGTATATAGAATTACTGGTGGAATGCAATATTTTCTATAATTATCAAAGATAAGTGATACGAAAGTAGCCAAACCACTAGTTAAGTAGTTAAGAGTACCTACATTTACTTGATGTTTTCCTTATTTTTATTAGGCGACTCTTTCATACAGCAACTAGAAAATGACTGAAAGACACTCAAGATTTAGATGCCTCTAACTTCCTTATGTGAACAAAAAGAGCTAAAGGTGCTTCCTTGTTTCACTTTCATAAGAAATGTCATGGAAAATAATACGAAAACCGAACTCAAACACTTGAAAAAGTAACAAAAATTAACTTCAAAAAATGTAAATGATTAAAATCGGATCCCTCGCACGAAAGAATTACACATATATGCATTAACATTTTGAACTGATAAAATAATGAAGGGATTTATTTATAAAATGCCTTCAATGAAAAAGTAAATTAAAACTTTCTCCACAAATATAAGCAACACTCATCTTCAGAAACTTAATACTCATGCAGGTCATCAATAAAACAATCTGCAGTCCTATAACTTAAATCAAAAGGTAAATAAAACACTTGCATAGTGTTGAAGACGCCTTAAAAGGCCATTTATCCCGAGTTTTCTCATAAATGAACCAAATATCATTCTATTTGTTATTTATGATACCTGAAGGTGGCTGAAAAAACGATAATACACCCCTGTTCACTATGTAGAATTATACACATATGAGCATAGAATGTAGTCAGTACCATGAATTACCGCTTAAGGCACTAAGGAAAATTTAAATTTTCCCATGTCATTAGCTGAAAGTATGTACACGAAGGGCATATTACAATCCTTGAGGAAGGTGTGTGCTTCAGGGACCAGGAGATAACGCTGTACAAAAAAGGTTGGTCGCATGGTATGAGGCTGACTCCCGTATATTACAGGAGAATGTTGCCAGAGGGTGTGTAAAACATGTTACATCACAGACATCAGAGAGGACAAAAAGGGATTATTACTCTGCCGAAGGTCATAAACTCAAGTAAGCTGTGGAATTTGCCGTCAAGCGCTATATCTACACTCTTTGGACCTCTCAGCTACCTACTCACGGTTATAATAAAAAGAAACAGTCCAAAAATAGCGTAAGAACCTCTGCATCATACACTTGCAAAATATATGCTACTGTAGCATGCAACCCACTTATCACCGCTGTTCGCTCTGTGTCTAATTATTTTATGCTGTCACCCTAACTTTTTTAACTGTTTTCTAAAACAATATTTTAAAAAAGGAATTTGAGCTTTTTGATGAAACTGTGTGGGGAAGATTATGATGATTGAGTCGCTACATTACATGGTTGTGATGTGAAGTGTTATACATCACCGTCATCTTCGACTTCGTCTTTCGTCTCTTCCTAGAGCTGCTTTTTGTCCCCATGAGTCCTTTTCCTTTTTCATTAAATTGCTTCTCAGGTAGATGGTACCCTTAAATAAAATAATGTACTATATTTGGTAAGACTTCTGTATATTCTCAGCTATGCAACTTCTATATTTACATTAACATTCCTAATGTACTGAAAATGGCTAATTATTTACTACTCTTTCCGTTCGCTGACGCTTTCTGAAATATTAATTTGTTTTAGCTCTACCGATAGTCACTGTTATTAATACTTCGCGTTACTAAATTTAATTTAAAAACTGTCATGTGAAGCCGTTCTTGCGGTAGTCTTGATGCTGCCTGCTTCAAATGTTGATAACATTTAATGTTACCTGCTATTGTTGATGAGTTTTATGTTATTTCGTTGCTAGTTCTGGCATAGCTCGTGCGCCAACTATTCTAGTGGTATTAATACGAGATCTTTTTCTCAGGGTATGCGTGGGCATAGTGTAAAAGGATAATACCAGTTTAAATTCACTGATAAACTGAATGTGATCTAATATTTGAGCTATTGAAGCGAGTTGCCGACTGTTTAAAGATAAAGCATGAATCATAGCATTCGAAACTATAACAGTAAAATTATTACACCTGCTAGCTTCTGCAGCATCAATTTTACGTTTTCCATAGCTGTTTCCGCAATAAAAAAAAGTTGGAAACTAATGGCCGTTAGTCGCTAAAATGCTTAGCAGCAAAGCCCCTTGCGGCTAGCGCTAAGCAACTGATAACCCACCGCGGTCTTAGGCGCTACGAACTGACGATCACCGTAAAAGACTGTAAACCCCTAATGCTGTACACGAAAAAAAAAAAAAGAAACAAAGGCCGTAATTTTAGTAATACACGCTCTTTTATTAATTTAAGTCCAGCCTACTTTAGAACTACCCCACCAACGTTCCTACATTATATGTTGCCAAAGCTTACGCATTTGAAACACAACTTTTACATTTTGACTACCAAATTCTAAGAATTCTTCCTTCTTATTTTTCCGAACTAGCTTACGTGCGGCTTCTCACATCTCTTATTTCTTACCGTCTTGGGTTCTAGCTACTTGAACCTTGAAACATTTCTTGTTGATTTAAGTTCGCCGGAACGCTTAATTCCCTTAGCTGCTCTTACCTTAACTAATTACTTTTCCTGAATCCGTAATCTGCCTGGTACTGACTTATTTACTTAGGCCCCTTCTTCTTCCACTATGCATTGATCCAATATATGGGAATTATTCATTGCAATCATTTCTCTATCTTTCTACCATTTCTTTATATATATTCGCATATTCGTCAGTAATTATGTTGTCATGTGTAATTGTCCGATTTCCGCTATATAAAGGAATTAATTACATTAGCATAATATTTATGTTAGAGCATAAATAAAAATTGGATTACTTCGTTTAATGTTAAGCTCTTGTACACGATCAAATTTTTGTCAAATTCAATACTTTACAAGACTTGTTATTACAACTTCACAACTTTTCTTGTCAAATTGCTTCTAATACTTTTAAAGTCTTTGAAGGTCTTGAAATCATATAAGGACATACTATAAACGGTCAAAGATTTCACAATGATTTGATGGCTTTGACCAATGAAATGCGAGTATTTACAGTGCGTCACGAAATCTGCCACATGCTTGAAAGCGAAAAGTAAACAAAAATGTCTACCCGGCCAGCCAAGCTATATCGCATGAGAACTGATTAGGTTATACATTAGCTGGCCATGTCTGTACGTCGAGGATACCATGGATTACCACAACAAGATGAAGCAGATGAATGCATGTTAAGAAATAGTTGCCACGCGATACAAATATACATTAATGCAACATTATATAGTGTGTTACTTGGATTTTATTCCATAATCGTAAGTGATTTCATTGTATATAATACGTGAAAGTGCTACAAAATATTAGTAAAGAACAACACTTCATTGCAAATTGTTATGCCCGTTATGTTATGTAATAGTAAATTGCTTTGCCCGTGATAAATTATCAATGTGTTCTGAAGGGTTTCAGTTTGGCAAAGAGGCAACTTATAAATACACAGGTCTTGTTAAGTTTTGTCCATTCTGGTCACATATTGAAAAATATTTGACAATTTTTCTTGTAAACTCCTGGATTGAAAAAAAAGCTTTATCGTGTACAAGCGGCTTTAGATGCATAGAAAAAACTATGTGAAGACAAGTCTCTATTTGAGATAATGAAGATTTCTAAAAATCACTCTAATAATTTCTTTAAATATGTGTCTGTTGAATTAAAAATTAGAAACACACAACTGATGATTGGTTTGTAGCAAAGAGGGGATATACTGAAATGCAGAATCTGCCGTGATTTCAATTAAATAAAGTTTAATAGAATTGTAATTAGAATACAGTAACATTATACCAAAAGAGTTATGGGAAATATAAGTCCAATTTGGATTACATATTTACTGTAACTATGAAAATCACATTAAATGGAATACATGAGAACTTATCGAATACGACGAAGCGTATTATAGTTAGTACACAATAAGCTCTTTAGAGCCCTAAAAAGGCAGTAGGTCCTGCATGAGCATTTCTTGCTGAAAGAGGAGAATAAGCAGTTCATTTTGTCCCAGTTCCTCTTCTGTTTAAAATAAAGTAAACATTCATATAAATGACAAAATAAGGAACGAAACAACAGTAGTGGTGATGTTAGACAAGGCTATCAATTAACCCCGTCGTATTTTAGTTTATATGTTGACGATAGGACTTCTTGCTTACTAATAAATTACACTCTGCAGTGGAAAATCATAATTATAGATGAGCAAGTAGTTGCAGATAAATTAAAGATACACTGCAAAGGAATTTATATTAATATGCAAAGATTATAATATGAAAGAACCTCTAGAAAAGACAAAATCCTTATCATTTAAACGGTATGATCATGTAAGAGCAAAAGTAATGATAGGAAACAGAAAGCAGTTAATTATAATTGACCAGCTGGCTTTACCTTTCGTACGTGAAAAATGAAGACATGCAAAACAAAATAAACAAGTTTGCTTATTTGTTTAGAACAATAAAGAGAACCTAAAATCTTCACATAAAGAAAATGCTTTAAAATTCTACCAAGTTATGTAGATCCAGCTTAAATTTGAATTCTGACAAAAACACAAGAAATATCAACACAGGAAATATATCAGCAATTTCTCAGAAGTGTAGCTGGATACCCTATACTGAATTATAAGCCCAATAAATATTACGAGAGGTAAATATCTTCAAACAAAACCATAAAATAAGAGTATTGGAATCAATGGCTTGAACATGTTGAAATAATAGATTAAGACCCATATTCCGAATGATATTAAAATCGTGGTAAATGGATGGAAGCAATGGAAGGACTTGCCGACTATAACTTTCATGACACCGGAATAAGCGGAATAGTTTACCTATTGTAGTATGGGGAAGAGAAGAAAGAGAAGGTTTCTGTAATTTTATGTGTGTGTGCTCGAGTAATTGCAGAAGCCAATATTAGCGAATATTTTAATATTTAAGTTTCCAAGAAGAGGTGGGATACAAATAGGTTTTAAAACGATTAGATAAATACCATATTTTAAGCTCGTTAATTCCCCACTACGTCTTGGGTTAAAGGATGTTGAAACCAGAAATTCATTATCTCATTCATTGATAGTGTCGCTAAAGCTTATCTTTATTGCATTTCGTGATGATAGAGTCTATTGGTGTAGGCCTCGACTTGGGCATAGATATTTAAGAATAATTGGGCTTTAATGTTGCAAGTGGAGAGGTACTAACGATCGTGAACGTTACTTAGAGAAATATAAGTGTTTGTAATAGAGAAGAGCCTCGTTCACACGTTTTTGAAGATGGATGGTGAAACAAATTACAAATGAGATTGTCGTTAAAGTAAAACTGCTTAATATGTAGGTATTAACTTAAAATGCATGGAATCAGAAGCTACATATATTGTACAGTAGTAGTTATAGCAGTTTAATATAGGTTTATGCTTAAATTATGATCAATTGAAGTTGCTTAATCCTAAAGAATGAATCAAATGCTTATTTTTTGGAAGTAACATTGCATTCATAGATCAAGTGTCCATATGCAATTACTGTACACATCTTGCCATCACTAATGTTTCTTGATCTTATGCAACGTCGTCTTACTTCCAATGTAGTAAGTGCTTATGATAAAACTGGGAGGGTCTACGGATTCACCATCTGATACTTCGGGTTCAACTGTTTTCTTCAGCTGATCATCATTTTGCACACAACACACGGCAGTATCAACATCACAATCAACAAAATCATCAAAATCAATTCCATGTGAAGTAAGAGCTCAGTCATGTCATCTGGTACATCGAAATCAACTTCAATATCAACATTTTCGGGCCCAGTGTCAGTTTCATCTTTTGTGTTGCCAGCTTTTCGAAAGCACTGCGATTGTGTTTGGCTTCAACTGATCCCAACTGCATTACCTAGATAAAAATAAATATCTATTACCTATGTACTGTATTATATTTTAACTGCCCAGGCGAGTTTTAAGAATTCTCGTGATAGCTGATACAGAAAAGCGAATGAACCAATTGAAGTTTTTGTGCTCCGGTATGTTGATTACGCCTGCGATCGTTGGATTCGTTCATACATCGCATCTTGTATAGGAGGCAGTTTTCACGCGCTGGTTTGCAGCTAATGCAAGCACTTAATCATTGCTTATGTCCTGGGCAAAATGAAAAGCGATGCAGACCAAACGTAATTACGACCTATCACGTTATGACAGTTAATGAACTTGTAAAGTCAATCTTGTCCGTTGAATAATTTATTGCACCGCACAGAGCGCACAGAATCCCTTTAATCATTTAGCTGCAACTCACTCGTTTGTTTAAAAGTACACCAGCTTATAGCTTACTTTGTTACAGAATATGTGCCAAATTCGCATTTGCATCGGAAAGCTATAATTTCAGCAAGTTTGCAGTTCGCCATTAGAGAGTATTAGTGTTCATTTTTGGTGCATATGACTAACGCACATATTCCAGTTCAACACTGTCATTGATTTAAACAATGGAATCTTGAGGTTTTCGAAGCTATATGTACGTTCTTTTACGTCTTAATATCATTAAAGACTAAGCATGCACAGTGATGGGTTATTCAACTGATTACGTGCAGAAAAAGTAATGTAACACGAGTTCTTGTCTCGGTCACATATTATTCAACACCTAAAGTAGAAAATATCTAGGTGATATTATGAGAAGAATATTTTTAAGTACGATTTTGATACAGCTTTTTCACATACACAGTATGTAAACCCAATTAAAAATGTTAATATAGATTCACCAAAAATTTCAAGAAGAAAAATGAGGACTTATAGTACCACAGCCTAAGCGCGAGTAAACGTTTTGCGTTATAATACGTGTATTATATGCTAATATTACATGATTATAATATTATTCTCCAAATTACCAAATACTCGAGAACCAATTCTAGAATTCTGTTATCAAGAAATAGCGTTTGATCTAATATCTGTTTTCTCCCTGGAAACGTCGTCACTGTTTCTTTTACTTTCTTAAATGTTAGGTATCTTATCTTCTGTTACGGAGGGTACTCTGCACCGATCCAGAAGGGGGATTGTACCACGAGTGGGCGTCCCCGGGAGGAAGGATGAGACGAGAGGAGACACCGGGCGGCCGGATTCAGGAGAGATGGTACAAGAATGACATGGTCCCTAAGTTTCCAGAATTAGACACCCCAGCAACGGACAGGCAGACCAGGGACCCCGTCCCACACAAAGGGGTCCAACGGCCCTCAAGGGAATTCGGATACCCCGGCAGCCAGCAGAAAGCCGAGGGAGAGAGTTCACCCAAAGCATTCTTTTCCCTTGCTACGCTACACCGAAACACCATCGCCAACATTTCCGACCCTGAAAGAGACCAGCGGGATGGAGGATGAATGATATTATAATTGGAACGAAATGGGGGGACAAGAAACTCGAGGGCTGAATGAAACCACTCGAGCATTCGCCTGACGACCAGGATAAACTCCCGTAAAAATCCATGGGTCGGAGAGGGCGGTCGCTGAGGATCAAACCCGGGACTTCCCGAATTCGGGCCATAGACGTTGCCGCCTGAGCCATCCCGCTCGATTTTGAAATATTGAAGTTGGTTGTGAACATTTTTTCCGTTTACGTAAACTACGTATAGTGAAGGTTTCTCTTCGAATCCTATATTACTACTACATATATCATATACATATAATAAATCAGTTTACATACATTATTAGTTATTTGTAACCCTTCATTAACAATTATTCTCCCATAAATTAAATTAAATTGAGTTTTATTTATGGACGCTCTTTAACTGCTTTGGTCCTTAGCGTCTCATTCTATACTGGGCGAATCAGAGGCCTCTTTATCCGGATTGAGGTTCTTTTACGTGCCGTAAATCTACCGGCTAAGGGGGTCAGGCTAAGGATTTTTACGCCCGAAAAAATCCATCGCCCTCCGCTGGATTTGAACCCGCGACCCGGAACTAGAGGCTAGCTGGTCACCACTAGACTACGGAGGACGACATTCTCCCATCCGGGATGATGTCATTGATATAGGTATTAAAAGTGTGGTTGAGGCGCTGCGCATTTCTGTCACTACTTTATTTACTGTATTAATTTCAGTCTGAAAACTAATTACTGTTTTAGAATTAGAATATGGACCTTTCAGTGCATTAATTAGTTGTCGGAGTGTCTTTGACTTTCCATAACTTTGGTATTCCACAACCTTTTTTATTACACTATGAAGAGCCTTCTAGTTGTCTACGGTTGCAGCAAGTGTTTGCTGACCCAATTGCCCTTCTTTTTTTTTCAAATATGTTCGTAGTGCGAAAGCATTGTCTATTGTACAAACCATTCAGAAACACTATATTTCTATATCAATGCGTCTAATATTTTAAGATTTCGTTTTCAATTTTTCTGTATATCAATTATATATTGAGTCACGTAGACTAATGTCCCTATAATTTATACACTTTTCCTGCCACCCTTCATTAAAATGAGTATAATCTCTTCTTTATTCCAGTGATTAGGTATTGACAATTTCATCCAAAATTGATTAATTACATTCGGTGATCACCAGGTGTTTGGTAAAGTATGATTTTAATGCTAACTTTAACTTATTTTTACTAGTATGCAGCTCGTTATAGATAGTGGAAGTGATGTAGCCACCATTGTAGTACACCCCTTTTTTAAATGTTTGTTCGTATTATTTGGCATGTGTAAGTCCTCTATCATTTTGCTTTGCGCATCTGGATCCTTTTTGGCAACAGTTCTAGTTTGCTTACTGAACCAGCTGGAATACTCGCAAGCTGGGTTAAAATTGCAAATGTTTGAATAGCAGTTTACAGCGAGCAGACCATTTTGCCACTACCTTCATTTTCTTTTATTTTAATTTGTTTATGAAATATTTTTAACTTCGACTGAATTTCCCAACAAAAATATTTTGCATGTTGTTAATGAATGGAAATAAATATAAGGTGCTATTTAATGTGCTCTTATTTGTAAGATTGATTAATGATTTATAAAGCACCCAGACCTCTATTTATGTTAGATGACATAAATATGGTCTAATTTAGACCAAGAATGTTATATTACTTGATTCATCGTTACATGGTCTTCATATTGTATCCTGAGATCTGCATTACTTTAATTCCTTTTGGTATGAAAATCCATTTATTTGATTTATTTTTAAAAAATTATAAGAATTTTGTTTCTGTTAAACAAATGGTTCCGCGTACTGAAGGTATATTTGGATATTTAGCAAGCGAAACCTGTTTATGATGCATGCCAATGCGTGCACGCGTTAGAAATTGGAATACTCAAAGGGAGTTAGCCAAACTGCTTGTACTGTGTTGGGCTGGAGGTGATACCTAATGGTGGTAGTCTTAAAATTCCGGGAGAAGCTTAATTGGTTTACGTAAATCATATGGCTCGGTACTCCGAGCGAGATGGCTACGCGGTAACACGTGCGAGTCACATTCGTGAGATCCAGAGTTTGATCCCACTCTGACCCATGGGTTTTTCGTGGTTTCTCCGGGATCGGTAGGCGATTGCTAAGGTGGTTTCTTCTTTACCACGATTTCCTTGCCATTATTTACTTTTTATTCCTTTTTCTTATCTTTCAGGTGTGCTTCTAGGTTTGGTGATGTATGGTAGTGTCGGACAGATAGCGCGGATGTATGCTATACTCAATGGTAAGAGTATTTCCGTGAATACCAGAGGGCGGCTTGATTGGTGGGTCGTTTATCGCTCTCTCTTGGCAGCTGCAGCAGTGAGATGGTCTGCGAGCATCGTAATGTTAGGTACATTCGCGTGTTTCTGTGGCCTGTCTGCCTATGGTCTGTAGCCTCCTGTGGTTCCTTCACCTCATACCTTCCTTCTGGGGGATGGTAGTCGCAAGATTGCAGTGTGCGAGGTGCCCCCCTCCGTTGAATCACCTATACCTATGGCTCGGTACATATTATAAATCTCATTTTCTACGAATCAGCTATGTTTTTTCATGCTATATTTCACTGGAGCATTTTATTTTAACAGGTTTTTCCAAGAATTTATCATGAATTCTTTTACATCACCTAAACGTCACATGTTACAAGCTCCTCAAATTGAGGGTTGTTGGTCTGGCTTTTCCTCCAGCTTTTGCTTTGTAGTACTTTCCGTCGCTACCGTGCTATCTATCGGTTGGCCACTGTGTATGTTTCTCTAGTTCTACTATTCCACTTCTCAACAATTGTGGGAAAGGAGTTAGCCATGTATGCTAAAAAGTTAATCTTGCATCTACTGTTTACATTCTAACTTCTTCCCTATTTGTATAGAAATATTTGTAAGGCAATGTAGTGGAACTGATGTTGGTTCTGATTAGGAAGGGAATTTTCTGGTTGTAGCATAAGGGTATCTAGGGTGAGGGTGTGATCTGCAGACCACGAGATAAATCTTTTCTTTCTTGGTTTCTTCTTCATAAAGCTCGGCGACTGTCTCTAACACTGAGAATTGCTGACTGAATGAATGAGTGAGAAATTTTAACTTGCAACTGACGTGTTTGTACTCTATCATATGACGCAAAACTATACGCCCTATTACAGTAATATATCTATCCTGTGAAGTGAAAGGAGTTGTTAATATTTTTGTTTTCTTTTTTGTTTTATTGCATTATTGATAATGTTGTTTTAATAAGTGGCTTTCCCTCCAGGTAGCTAATGAGAAACTTTTCTTCCTAGGGCATTAAAATTGTTACATATGTTAGCTGACATTCTGTGATGCATTTTCTTAACGCAAAAACAAAATTGTTCAGACGTGACCATGTATTCTTAAGTACTTCACAAACTTGATGCAATGTATGTGCAGTGTAATTCGCTTGTTTTCGATTATACTATATCCTTCTAAAGTTTAACTAACATGCACGAGACATATAGAGACCAGTCAGTAATGCAACGCATTCATTATTAAAGCTCTCCATCACACTAGTATACACAGTTTCAATGAGAAAATTCATTTTCAGAAGCATACGTTTTACTTCCTGTTCATTAAAGTCTACCATCATATCTTCTAAGCATTTATTTCTATTTACCATACAATGTAAAAATGGCCTTTCCCGCGTTTCATTAGAATCTAAATGTCCTAAAATGTGCCAAAAGGTGCTAATGTTGAAAAATATGAAACCAAAGCATAGTAAAATAATTTACTTCAAGCAATTTTTAATACTTAAAGTTTGACTGCAGTATCTAGTAATAAACACGGATTAATGCTTTCAGGTATGATTATTGTTTCACATGCAATATATATTATATCATCACGTGCAATATATATATCAGACCGTACCAAAATGATTTTCTTTGCAAATCGCAACTTTACTCAATTCTTCACCCTGAAGTTTTATATACTTTGACGGATATCATGTAAGCAAATTTCATGCCACGGCAAACACAAAGTCGTTTCTAAAAACTGTTTCAAGAAGTGGAAGAATATATTGATTTGGAAAGTAATTGGAAGATTTGAATGCAAAGTCTAAATTTGTTCCCAGGTCTACCACAACGATCAAGTCCCAAGCTTTTCCATTGAGAATGTTTTAAAATGCATTATTTCCGATATTGATTCCTTCGACAAATAAAAAGTCTACGTTACTGAACCATTCGGACGTACACTTGCTACAGGTTTGGGGTGATATTATATGAAATATTTCCAAGAACTCTTTCGATAAGGAATGCATAGAAGCTGGAGTCATTCAACATTCGACATATACTACTTCCGATTTTTGCACCCTGGGGAAACGTTGTAGAAAGGGTTGGGGTAGGTGTTCTCAATCAGCCAGCGCAAACATTTGGTTGCATTTTAATATCACGAACGCTGGCAGCAGGTCGATGATGAAGTGTTGCCAACTGAGGCAAAGTGATTGTTCAGACAGAATCCATAGCCTCGAAAATATAGTTTGAAGCTCTGCATATCTCTGGCTTGATAAAACGAAGTAAATACCCTATTCGAATATGGAGATGAAGAAGTGGAGGCTGCTGCCGGTATACAGAAGCCTAGGAATATGGAAAATGCGTGAATAAAACACTAGGGTAAATGAGTAAATCGTTTTAATGTAGATAAAGCACGCGTGACATAAGCTATGTAAGAATACGCTTCTTCAACATGTTTGTAATATAGGTAAATCGGAAAATAAGGTGTTTGTGTTTTCAGATAAAAGTTATACACATTTTTATTGTGGTAGCTATTACCAATTTGACAAATCATATTTACTTACACTCATTGCTTGCATATCTCTGTGCAATAACTCAGTACCGCTAGTAACACAGCCGTCATGTCAAATATAGAGAATCTGTTAAAGCCTAGAGGCGTTCATCCGTGTGAATACTGTTGTGGCTGTTCTCCTTGTGGTGCATCCAACTTTCATTTGCATTTAGATGCATCGGGCATCGATCCACCTTCCTCCACTGCTTCGCTACCTGCACGTCAGTGTTGCAGCGCAGCATGAACAAAGAGATGTCCTGAACCAATCAAGCCCTTGAATGTTGATGTATAGTTTGTTGGTACTTTCTCGAATGTTTCTGCTTCCTATGATTTGTCTTCTCTTGAATCTCGGTCGCTAAAAGAAAAGTTTCACTTGCCAAAATTTAATCTTGTTCATAGCCGTTTTGATGCCTCCGTTTATCAAAAATTGTCATTATTTGATCTACGGTGTCAGTCTCGGAGTACTATGTGAACATTACTGAGACGCACATTATTGGTATCTACAGGATGTACCAAAACTATTAGCGCGAACTGGAACAATTGAAGGTACAAGCCTTTGCAAGATAGCTGAACTTGTGGCTCCCTTTGACATTTGTAAGCGTTATATGCTTCTTTCCATTAGGATTATAGCAGCCTGAGGTTTGTTTACAAAAAAGAATGTTGCAGACAGGTGGGTTTGTAGCCAAACATTGTGTAGAATGGGCACAGTATACACTCTGAAAGTGATTGTTTGGCAGCAGGTCATTTGTCTGAGGAACGTCATTTATCGTGTACTATGAAGTAGATAGTATCCTTACGTTATTTGCCCCACGTTTTGGGCGCCAATTTGAAGTTGTATATTTTGTTGTATTGTTATCTGCTCCACGCTTTGGGAGCCAATCTGAAATAGGAGTTCTATTGTAGTTCAGCTGTTGTGGAGCCGAACTTGAAGTAGTTGCAACCGCACGTATGGTAAAATGTTTCGTCCCAAAAATTTTTAAAAAAATATTAACCTTGTAATTTTGACTGTTTCTTTAAATATTATATATTTATGTTTGCCTCGGCTGCGTCAGTATTATTTTTAGAAACATGAATTTCTTAACAGGGCGTGATGCGGCTGAAGAATGTAGGCTTACACAGATTATAACTTTTAATTCACTCCTTTTTATTAATTCTTGACACGGTTTTAATAACACTTCACTGATATAGAGAGCTGTGAGTTTCTTTTGTTAATTACTTGCACTTTTTAACACGTAAAGTATTTTCGTCTCACACGAATACGTATTAAATTTCTCGAGGACGCATCTCGTGTCCGGTTAGGAACACTGTCTACAACCAACGCGTCCAGTTATGAGAGCTGTCTACAAGCAACTGACTTGATTTCTACCGCCTAAATTTGTAAATTTCTGTATTTCATTTCTCTGCTTCGCTAATTCTAGTCCAATAGAATACCTTTATTTAGCTAAAGCCTTTTCTGGTTGTTGATTGGGTATTTTATAAACTGTCACAAAAATTATATTATTGCTTCCAGGAATTACAAGTAGCATTGTTAAACTTTCAAATTCATTATTACCTAAGGTTACCTCATTGTTACCTCATTGTTGGCAACTTTTAACCTATTATTCTCACAGATCCTACATTATTAAATTACGTAATATATTCACATAACATTATTACACATGTATACAATAATATAAATATATACAATGACTGTAATATACACTTTTTATATATTGTTACATATGCATATTGCTTTAAGGCGGGCTGTTATTATATTTTATATTATATAATTAGACTGAAATTATTTAAGTGTTAAAATACTGCCTCAAATACGGTGAAAACAGATCAACCTCACAGCAGCGAATATTATGTGTATAGGCATCATCATCGATGGTGCCTCGGTGTAAACTGACACAAGGTCGCCGGCTGCTGCAGCAGGGCGGGTTTACTAGGAACGGTTTTATTCGGTTCCTTGTTCAGTGGTGAACAAGTTAGATTCAGTGAATAAGCGCTGGAGTAGCTATTGAAGTTGTTACAATGTAAATAAATTGATGTGCCGAAAATACCTAATTTTGCCAAATGTAATGTTGAATCAATAATAATGCACGTTTAAGTTTATTTAGGGTATTTTTTCGATTATATAATGTGGACTTACACACACGAGAGAAATTGCAAGGTAATGTGACTTTGATACTACATATAAAAGTTAATGTCTTAGTAATATTCAAAGGAGTACTTCTTGCAACACATTATGTTTCAACATAAACTTTAATAAACGCAGTTTGTTAGTGCTAAAGACATCGACCCGCAACTATCCATTTTATTACAGTGTTATACAATCGGTTTATTATCCTTTGAATGTTTGAGATGTCTAAAAGTAAAACATAACGTAGAAGTACGATATTTCTATAAACGTTATTAAATGATAAGTACATATTAGTTATTAACAGGATACTGATTTAAACGAATCGTGCGTGTTAGGTATTTAATGATAGTTTTCCCTCCAAAAGTCACATTCCTGAATAATTAGTTTACCACTGTTCTCGAAGCATAAACGTACGATACCTCAACCAAGGTATTTACTCGTATCCCCCAAACAGAGGCACTGAGAAGGTTAATCGGCCACTTGTTTCGCTTAGGTCCTCGTGATGATGACTGGACAAATAATAAAGCCATTTGCATCTCGTAAGTACAGAGGCTATCACAAAAATATACGGCACAAATTACAGGACACATTCCTCAGTCTAGACGAAAAAATTATGTTATATAAGAATATGGGTCTGGAAACGCTTTGTTTCCATGTTACAACTCATTTTCTCCAACTCATTAATCATAGGAAACGCACACGAACAGAACGTTAGAATAGTGGGAAACATGCACTCTTGGTTACGTCTGGTTACGTTGTCATTATGGTAGGTGCACCGGCAGTACTTTGTTTTAGATGTCCCTGTTACCATGCGACTTACGTCATTGCTTGTTTGCAGGTAACATCAACTGTACCAGTGAGCAGCATGACCTTGACAAGCACACGGGTTATTACGTACTAACGTGTTTTTCAAATGGGATGATGTTTGTCCTTGAGCGCGGCCAGAGCGGCAACCAATCGGAGTTCCGCTGTGTTGTCATATTGCATTCGCCGTAAGCTAAGCGCGATGCGTGCTAAGCGAATGTGTTTCTAATACATATAATTTGCGCTAAGGCAAAAATTCAAATTTTGCAAAAAAGTAACCCACTAGAAGGTAGGGAGTAATTTTCGTAACACAACCGTAAAAACCACATATTTTTTAGCTCAAATAGTTTTCATAATACAAACAAATAAACATTCCCATATGTTATAATATAACCACGTAAGCACTGTAATTGTCACATTATTTGTATGTATGCATTATTGTATACATTATGTATATATATTTGTAATTATACAGAACTACTGACTTGATGGTGATAAAGAATTATGTTGTAAAACCAAGGCGTTTGTTAAAGCTGAGAGAGAGCAAACAGCCCACCCAGCTCACTTGTGTTACTTGTAGAATCTGCAGAACGTGAGCCGTCACATGTTTATGATTGTGTGTTGTTTTTAAATCTGGGTTGGAGTTTATTTACCCTACACAGTTAATATCAGTATTCAGTTGTTGTTCAGAGAGCAAGCAGCAAGAGTAAAATAGTGCAATGGCTTATTGTGGTGAATTTAGTGGCGAGTCAAAGAGGCAGGTATTGCGAAGTCAGGCTCGAAGTATTATATTTAGGGTCTACTCGTTTTTTAAAAAATGTAACAATGAGGAACACAGAAATCAACTTGATTTCAAAAATCCTCAACAGCTTACTGCTAAAGCTTGTGGTGTCGGTAAAGCAAGTGTGTATCGCATTTGCGGAGAGGCAAGAAAATCTGTTCCCAGTGATACTCCAGTGTTTGTATCGCCCAGAAAGCACATTGGACCTCCGAAGAGGATTACAAATTTAACTGACTTTGACAAGGACGTTGTACGCAGAACTGTGTTCGAGTTTTATGACCAAGGTGAATTCCCAACAATACAGAAAATAACTTGTGCCCTTAGAACTAAAATATCATTCACTGGTTCAAATTCATCTACTTATAGAATTTTGAGAGGATTAGGGTTCAGGTACAGAAAGACAAATGATGGGCGACAATTTTTAATGGAGAGGAGTGACATTGTTGCGGCAAGAATAAAATTCTTACGCAAAATGCACGAAATTCGAAATTCTTGCGATACGAGACCTATATTTTACTTAGATGAGACATGGGTAAATAAAAACCACACTCAAAATTCAATCTGGCAAGATTCCTCAAAAAAGGGTGGCCTGAAGGTACCTGTTGGAAAAGGCAGTCGACTTATCATTTGTCATGTAGGGTCCGCTAAGACAGGATTTGTACCTGAAAGCAAATGGATTTTTCTGTCCAAAACCACCTCAGATTATCACGAAGAGATGACAGCTGATACGTTTAAAGAATGGTTTTTGAACAGATTCCTAAATTATTTAGAAGAGGGAAGCATAATTATAATGGATAATGCACCATATCATTCGGTTATTGAAAACAAAGTACCGAATACTGCCAGTAGAAAGAACCAAATTGTTGAATGGTTGCAAAAAAAGGGGGTTGAATTTTCGGCAACAGAAACTAAAAATGAGTTACTGCAACGAGTACTTCCATTTAAAAACCAGGGAAAAGTGTATCAGCTGGATCAACTTGCAATGGAAATGGGACACGAGGTAATCCGCCTCCCCCCTTATCACTGCCAGTATAATCCAATTGAGTTAGTATGGGCTCAAATAAAACGAGGGGTTGCAAACAGAAATAACACTTTTAAACTGACTGACGTTGAACGTCTTATTCACGAAGAAATTGACAAGGTAACTCAACAAGACTGGGAAGCCTGCGTGAGACATGCAGAAAAACTACAAGACGACGACTTTTGGAAAGAAATAGGCCGTGACGATATTTTGGAACCTATCATCATAAATTTGCAAGACTCAGACGATGAAGACAGTGTCAGTGACGAATTACCTCTTCACGTAACTGATGACAGTGATACGGATGAGCCACTGGCAGTTCCATTGGATTAAAAGCACAGGTAATTCATAACCTATAATTATATAATACTTAAAAAATACGCACGTAGCATGCGAGTATATTCCCAATTATGAATTTAAACACCAGGAGAATTATAAAAGTTTAGATAATTCAGTTTGGGTTGCTTTACGTCGACCATTCTAGCGACAGGCAGATGTGAGAGTAAGAGGGAAATATGAAAAGAGTGGGGGTAACGAGGTGGCAACGCTGTGCACGCAAATGCACCTCATTCGCTGTAGCTCAGAACTCTTCCCATTTGAAACTAATAGTAGTAGAGTTGATCACAGGCTTCGCTTTTGCAATGGCAGCGTACACAATCGCAGAGATGACAGATGTCCATTTGATGTATGGATTAGCAGACGGCAATGCCGCTTGCACTCAACGCTTGTACCGGGAGAGGTTGCCAGGACGAAGGTGCCCCGACAGGAAAACGTTTGAAGCCACTGATCGTCGTCTTAGGGAATATGCGGCTTTCAGCCTGATACTCGCGACCTGGGGAGACCTAGAAGGACGAAGATACAGCAACGGGAGGTGGCAATACTCCAGGCAGTGGATGACGACCCTAGTGTCAGTACAAGACAAGAAGGTGCAACAATGAATGTTGACCACATGGCTGTCTGGCGAGTGTTACGAGATTCGACTGTATCCACACCATTTACAGCGTGTACAGACGCTATCAGCAGCTGATTTTCCTGCACGGGTACGCTTTGAGAATGGTTTATGCAACAAACTGTCAACCCTAATTTTAGTGCAACGGTGCTGTTCACAGATGAGGCGTCGTTTCAAAGAGATCAGATTGTAAATTATTACAATCGACAGGTATGGGATGACGTCAATCCTCACGCAACAGTTCAAGCAAGTCATCAACAAAAAATTTTTGTCAATTTTTGGGCCAGCATTCTTGGTGACTGTTAGGCCTCACGTTCTTCCACCCAGGCTCAGTGGACAAATTTACCATAATTTCGTAGAGAATATTCTACCTTATCTGTTAGCAGATGTGCCACAAAATATTTACTGCATGCCAGATGGAGCACTACCTCATTTTAGTATTAATGTCCGTCGGCTTCAAAATAACAGATTCGGTGACAAATACATACGTAGAGTTGGACCAATTGCCTAGCCTTCACGCTCCCCAGACCTAAACCCACTGGACTTTATTTGTGGGGGCATTGTGTATTGAACCCCAGTACCAGATGTTCAGATTCTTTGTGCTTGTATTATGGAAGGCTGCGAAACTATACGCTATACTCCAGGGATACATCAGCGCATACGGGATTCACTACGACGGCGGGTTGATGCAAGTATCAATGTTCGCAGAGGAGATATTGAACGTCTCCTGTGAGAAAGAGTTGCATGTGGTATGCTGGTACGTTCTATTCTTGTGTGTTTCCCATGATTAATGAGTTGGAGAAAATGAGTTGTAACTTGGAAACAAAGCCCTTCCAGACCCATGTTTATATAACATAATTTATTCGCCTACGTGTGGGGAATGTGTCCTGCAATTTGTGCCGTACATTTTTGTTACACTCTGTATGTAATACTCTGTCTTCAAACAGTCGGTTTACGGACCCGTGAGACTACTTTCCTTTATTGTATATTTTCAACTGTTTCACGTTGTACGTGTAATTGTGAGCGTATATTAAATGAACACACATTGGAATAAATTTTAATGGGGACCATATCTTCTCTGCTTATAACGACATTTTGGTAGTAATTGCAACTTTTCTTGCTATTGAACCACCCAATGAAAATTTAAGGATTGAACAGGCAAGATCGAAGCATTCTGTATAAAGCTTTCCAGGTCGTGTTACATTAATTTCCTAATGTAAATATTTAGATTTTTTAATCCGAATGTATTGAGTTTGAAGATTAAAAGGTTTTGGTACGGATTTATTGTGAAGTCGTCGATATTTTGGATTTTATATCACTTGGAAAAGAACTGAGTTTTTTTTCCACATGGAGCTAGAGGTGTCTTAATTGGCATCCAAGTCAAAGGTTAAAGGGAAATGAAGTATTATTAAGAAATAAGAGAAAGAGTATGCCCTTGGCAGGAGCAAAGAAGAATTAGAACATAGCGAGTCACAGTGTCATTAGCGTAATCGGCCAATAACCGCCAGGCCTTTAGTTACGTGGGTTTTTATACAAGTGTTTAGTACCTTAAGAAGTGTCTAGGACTCAAAGTGTTCAATGCACTAATTGCTTAGGGCATTTAAAACTTAGATTTAGAACTTAAGTATTTAGAACTTTAGTACCGTGTAAGTTGCGTGTAAAAAAAATATGACATTAGTTAAAATAGTCCTTGCTCTTTCCTCTTAAGGGTCACGTAGAATAAAAATGTCCATAAATATGTAATTTCTTTCCATTTAATAGCATACCTAGTTAATTCATCACTAACTTTCTTCCCTATATACATTATGTTGCATAGCCTCCCACTTCATTACATACATAATACGAACAATTCCGGAGAATAATTGAGGTAGTGGAGTAGCTGATGAGAATTGGATAGCATTTTAGAGAATGAAGAATATACTGTACCTCCTGAGGATTCATACTGCTGCGGATGTGAAAAGAAATATAATTGAAATAGAAATAAGCAACAACTAAAGTAAAAATACCTGATATAAAGGCAAAAAAGGATTAAAAATACATTTATGACTTACAATATATAATCATTTTGCTATATTAATTAAAATACGTATGCAGTTACCGATGACTCATGTGGGTGTGTGTGATATATCTCAAAACAGATTTTGACACTCGAAAGTTTGGCAATTCTAGACAGGACCCCTTTCCGACCACAACTCAAGTGTACTTGAAGGTACACTAATGGACAAAGGAAACGCATACGCGCTCATCCGCAACAACCATAAGCGTTAACGTAAGCCTTACATGTTAACGTAAGAACAAACACATTTTTAAATAAACAAAATTAACATACATCTAGGCTCCATTATCAGAGGAAGCTTTCCAAAAAGTAGGACCAGGTATGTGTTCTAGTTTAGTACTGTTTAGGCATTTTACGTGAAATTTGCTTTTCTAATTATAGTGCTCAATATATATTTTTTGTTCTTTTAGGTTAAATAAAAACTTTAGGTTACGTAATATCCACTTGAATTACCCTCACAATCAGGGCTAAATATAAGCAACATTTTCGACTAGATAAATCATTCTTCTGTTTAAAACTGAATTCTGATGTTGCATTCACGTGATATTCTCCGTCCACAGTCACAGTTTATATCCCTTTACAGATTATTCTTTCGAAATTGTATTTTCCTATCCACTTAATCTCAGTCAATATAAACGTTTGCCGAAATTGTTCTATTACACATTACTTGTAAGTATGAATAAAATAAGCTGAAGTTAGGGATAATATTTAAAATAGGGTCGTTATATGCTGCATCTCAAATTCATACATACCTATTCTTTGCATGACATCACAACGTGCAAAAGAACAGGGGCCAAATACTTCAAAAATATAAAATTAAAATAAAAATTCATACCTAGAGGAACGAACATCTCTGAAATAGTTAATGCTACCAAAAGTAATATAATCTTTGTATTTTAACAAGATGTACAGTTTTAGTGTGGTAAGATTTTATCTATCTGTTATGGTTTATAAGTTAAACAAAATTATACATTTTTATTCAGATTGAAGAGGGCTTACTACAAAGAAAAAAAACAGGAAGAATTAGCGAAGTAAAGAGTACTTCGAAATGGAGATTTTTATTATATTTAAAGTTGCTGAGCTTAAATACAAAGTTTGTTTTCTGAGTTATTCTGGCCACTCACAGACACATACACAAGATCGTTTTTAAAAAAAATAATTCTTTGATGGTTCGGGGGACCTCGAAATGTATTTACGCTGAAATCTTAAAGTATAAGTTTCTGTTGGGGGTACAGTACTACTTCTCCCTACTATATGTAAGTAGTGGAGAAAGTGGAAGTGGTAGTGGTGGTATTTATTAAGTATTTAGTATTACATTAATTGCATAACACAGTCACATGGGTCATAAGACCGTACATGCTCTCTAGAAAAATACCTGGTCTGTATACGTGACTTGCAGTATCGACCAGAAAACAACTATTCTTTTTATAATCACCGCACTATATACATACATATAAAATTGAAAAAACACTCTGAATCACACACTCAAACACACACACACAGTCGCGCACAAGTACTCAAGCACCACATATGTTTAAAGAAAAATTACGTAAACACCTTATCTCTTAGTACATGTACTTCCATTAAGTATGTGCCCAAGCTTGGCCAGTTTTGGCTGTTTAGAATCAAGTCCCAGCATGCTGTCCTCCGTCTGTTGGAAGCCAAAAATACTTCCGGTAATAGTTTTTTCCTAATACCCTCCGTCTGCACGCATGCTGCCAAAATATGCGTCCAGTCTTCTTGTTCCCCGCAAAATGGGCAAATCCTCCTGCCATCGTCATCAACAATCTTGCGAGCTTTCCACCCTCCCAACCTAAGTCATGCTATTCCGGTCCTCTGTTTTATACCTAATTCCAAAATATATTTTTCCTTACCCCACCTAGTTTTTATTTCATTTTGTAGCTCCAATGCTGATCTTTGTCTACATTCAGATTCTATTTTCAGGCTGTTTATATCGCATAGTCGTCTTTTGACTTTTCTCACGGCACTGTGTGTATTTTCATTACCCCTTTGCCAGATATCATTTAAGCCCATTTTTGATAATTCGCGTTGCAACCCCGCCACCCACCATTTTGGATGCTCTATGTTGTTCATTTGATGACGAAAAGCTTGATCAGATTGTTGAATGCAATAACTTACATAGTCAGTAGAATTTTATTTGCAGCTTAAAACAAACGGTTGTATTTCTGTAACAGAGAATATCTAAATTAGGAGACGCTAACCTGACCTATGCTCAATGCCCCATATGTTTTATTCCAATTGTAGGTGTGCAAAATAGAATTCAAATTGTACGCCCACTCCCATCGAAAACCGGGTTTTCTGGTCTTCATATTTATTCTGTCTTTCTTTTAGGACTGAAGTTATTTGCAAAATAAAAAGGTAGCAATTTGAATACTGCGGCTTACCTCACATTTAGAATAAGAAATATCGACATAGAAGTATACTCATTAAAATATTATTTAAAACTATGCTTTAATTTATACATCGTGTTGCAGAAATAAGATGTTCATTTTAATACTGAAGATCCATTAAGTTAAGTAATGCTTTCAAGATTTGTGGATTTGTAACACATTCTGTCTTACTGTAAAGAGTATACTTAAAGCAAAGTATACTTAAAGTGAAAATACTTTAAAGATTCTTATTTTTATTTCATTAATGTTAGCCCATTATACACATATCCCGTTTAAGAAAAGATATCGTCATATCTACGAACAACAATGTTAGTGAAATGTTGTACCATCAGCACCTCGACCTCACATTACTTTTTTAATGAAGCAAAGTCTTTCAGGATTTTGCGGCACACGTACACAAAGAGAATGACTTCTCGAAGACTACGTAAGGACTTACCTAACTGGAAATTTCCACAGCGCAACCTACTCTTTCATTCAATGGTGAATCCAGTCAACGTTCGCTTACCTTCATAGTTTTGATGTTATATTTGTAATAAATTCGTAAGTTATACACAAAAAATGCACAGTACTACCGGAGTTCTTTTGAATGGCATTAGAAGTCAGCCGCAGTCAAAGGAAAATTCAGCACCCTTTCTAATATGGGCGTTCTTCTGTAATATTCTGGAAACTCAAAGGCATGAAAAATATGAATACCAAAGAGAGCAAAGGTGGCAGCTCCCCAAGACATCAAAGCATAATAAAGCCAAGAGAGTGCTGAAAATAGAGTTGAAAGGGCAATGTTACCAATTCTTCAGCACAAAAAAACAAGAGTATGAACATGAAGTGACAGATAAAAAATATGGGAGCAAAAGAAATAAATCGAATCAGGAGTAGGAGAAATTGAAGAATTGGTATGAGTATAAATTTACTACAACCACTGCTGCAAATAAAATAGAATACTACACATAGTAGAATCTTAGGTCCAAAGAAGGGCAGTTAAACTAGTCTAATCCTAAAACCTGCATATGATCTGTGCAGTTCCCAGTCATTTATAAATTATTTATCGATTGCGACTTCGTTTATTTTTGTCTGTTTCTGTCGATCCTTTACACACTCCCAGAAGTTTATAAATTTTTTCATAGAAATCACTCCTTTTCCATTTTGCTTAGCGGGGTTGTAATTGTAGCTGGACTCCGTTGAAGAAATGACCATCAGTAACGATGGTCATTTCTTCAGTTACAAGTTAATGCAGATCTAGTAGAGCAGATCTAGTTACATGTTTTATGAATTAGCATGGTTTTGAAAGAAACTGTCCGGCTTTCGAAGAAATACTAAGAGCAACATTATCAGAGATAGAAAGTAATTAGTAAGTTTAATTAGTTGGATTTAGGCAATGGAACAGAAGTTAATGTTTAGGTTCATTCGGAAACACTTTCAACTGATTTAGAAAACATAATAATTTACGTCGATGCTGGTGATAAACATACAAAGCAATCTTTTATGATAATAGGGAAAAATGGTTACAAGCTGATCACAAAATGCTGTAACGACGTGTTGGAACAAATAGGTTGAAAGTCGAAGCTCAAAATAGGCTCCACACATGGAGCCATCTCTACTAATGAAATGTTAAAAAATATTAGTAAGTGCAAAAGTGAAAAACATCAGTATTTAGAAATTGCTATTCTAATTTGTGCTAAAATACGATAAAGTAGCAGTAGTTATCTTGTTCGATATTCTGTACTCTCAAAGTCAAACTGATGCTACAGAAATATCCCACAGTCATGCGGTAATAATTCGTTCCAGATCGTAAACAATAAGAGATATAATTCAATACTGTAGTTTTGTGAGTGGTAAGATTTCCGCTTATAGTTGAAAGCCCCTGGTTATAGAATGCTCAAGGTGAAAGCATTTTCATCCTGATTTATTGTGTAATTTCATAACTACATAAAGATATGGAATAATAAACATCTATATGAGACGATTGTTTAATTTCCATATTTATATATAACCGCAATTTTACAGGCTTTTATTTCATACGTATAAGACTACATTTAGCATTGGAACCGATATAATTATTGTGATTAATTAATAAAAGCAGAAATTTTACCTAATACGCAATATCTATCCAACAAAAAGTACTCAGGGTAGTGTTAAGGCAATAAAGGAAAGGAGTTACTAAAGCCGATGAACATCTGCAATTTACCTGTCATTTTACACAAAGAGAGGAGCTTACAAATATTATATATCGACACAAACGCCAAGTGTTAAAATATTGTAAGAACATCTCTTAAAATTTAAAGTTGACTCTGGGATGAAAAATTAAATATCATGGGTGAATCTCGAAAGTTTTGAGATTGTCGTGCACTAAACGTATGATTCGAGTACTGATTGTGGCGTGGCTTTTTCCATTTGAGTTCAACCTTAGCGTATAAACAGCCAATATGAAAGAAGTGTTTAAATAGTGTCAAGTATACTTAAAGATATTAGCTCTGCAGAGTAATTTCAACACAGCCCGTATGCAGGAATTTTGTTCCGTGGAGGTTCTTCTGCATGACAGTAAATATTACATGAGATGGTCGCATTAAACACACTTAGGGATAGAATGGAAACCTCAACCTTGAAAACCATTGCTGTATCAAGTGTAAGAACCAAAAATGTAACTTTTGACACCAATAAGAATGTGATTATGAAGTTGACGACAATCAATTTAAGTACAATGTCAGTGCAGAAACAGAGAAGCTGATGGACAAAGTCTAGCACTATTTTAACAAAAATTACGACTATAGCAAAAGAAGTCAACAATGAATGGGTCTTTTGTGGTAAATAAACTATTGAAGAGGGTAGGAAATGGCTATTAACATATTTTTCACCTTAAAATAGTAAACACTAAACGTGAACACAGAAACTTTAGCAAATCGGATAGTACATTCTGCGGGGGAGGCCTACACTTAGTCATACTCATGGCCATAGTCCAATTAATTGTCTCAGATGGGATTTTCTCAATTAGGGATTAGATCAGATGTGAGGAAAAATACTTTAAGTTATATAAGAGTAAATTATATAGTTAAATATCGATTAGTTTGAACTCCACCGACAAGCTTCAGGGAGTTATTCCTGACTGGAAATGGAGCACAAAAGTTCATATCAGCTTGGGTCCGAAAGTGTACAGATTCCACGGTGGATGGCATTGAATAACAACATAAGAGCCCTGGCACACAGTAAATGGCCTGAATCCCATCCATGTCACAACAGATGTTCAAATGCCCTCCATTGGATGCAATGTACGGGTTCACACGTCGCATCATGGATTGCCTCAATCTTTCAAATGTTCCGGGCTGTGTCCGAATATCGTCACAGGCTACGTGGACAGTTTGTTGAAGGGTTTGAAAATCAGGAACAGGCTCAACGTGCACAATGCTTTTCAGATGTCCCTAAAAGTAAAAATCCAAGGAGGTTAATTCCGATGATCGAGCAGGCCATGTAACGGGGCCTCCACGTCCTATCCAACGTCTGGGGAAAATGATGAGGTGTCGGTAAACATTAATGCGGAAATTGACTGCAGCCACATTGCCTGTCGTATTTACAAAGGGACATTTTCCAGCAATGGAGACACAATGTTTTGCAGGAAGTCCAGATACGTTTTTCCTTTAGGCATTGTGGAAGAAAAGCTGCTCAAAGAAGGTGGTTGTCAATAATCCCTGCCCAAACATTGATGAAGAACCACTGCTGATGAAGACGCTTCAACCATTCCGTGATGTATTTCTGTAGCCCACAGGGGACGATTATGCAGGTTAATGATACCATCTCTACCAAAGACCACATCATCGGTGAAGAGGACTGAAGACAGAAATCCTATAATGGTGATGGCCTGTTGCACAAATGAAAGACAGAATCTTTTCAATGGAAGAAAATTCGCCGGTAACAATCCCTGCACACGTTGGAGGTGATAGGGATAATAGCGTTTGTCATGTAGGATACAGATAACCGTCCTTTGGCTTACACCATGTGGGCGGGCCAATTGTCTGGAGCTTGTACTAGTGTTGGTCGCGGTATCAGAGAACATGTTCCTCCACATCTGGCGTATGCACAGTCTGCGGCCACCCTGAACGTTAGTCTGTCTCAAAGCTCCCATTCTCTCACAAATGCCGAAAAATGACTCCAAATGTTGTGTGCTGTGCGGTCTCTCGACCGTTTCCACCTGTTTGACCATACACAAATACCATCTTGGCTAGTTCCTGCAATGGATAGCGGATCATTGTGCTTCTAAGGTGCTTAAATCACTATCTGCAACAGACAAACCGCACACTACAAATTATGAGAGAGTGTCGTCAGTGCTATCTAGGTACCGTGGAAACTGTACATTTCCGGACACAAGGTGATATGAACCTTTGTGCTCCATTTTCAGCCAGAAATCGCCCCCGGAATTTTGTCGGTGAATCCGTATAAAGCCATATGTGAATATTAGACACCAGAATAAGTTTTGTGTTTGAAAATGGGAAAAGCAAACCATTTTTTGGACATGAAAGGCAATATGGTTATTACCCTAAAAATTCCAAAAGGAAGACTTCCCTCAGGGAGGAATGTAAGTGATAAACCAAAATTTTAGATTGTTTAAATTTGATTTTTTTTTTAAAGATTCAGGACGTTTTTGTCACTCTCCGTAAATTTTAACACGATATTCTCACTCTTAATGAGTTAAAAATAAAATACATACTAGTGCGCTGATACCGCCACGCTACGTTTTAGTCAAAATCCACATTGCTGGTTGCATATATTTTATTTTAGTACACTGCATCTCTAAGGGAAGTTCCACTCCAAGATTATTTCCTCTGCTATATAGTGCACCATTCTTCCACCAGATGGCTACACAAGGGCACAATGTGGAGAGGACATGTTGTTGAGGTTGGAATTGAAGTGGTCAATGGTTTTTAAAGTAATTATTTTTACTGACTTACCTAGTGTGTTTCACAATAGTTGTGAGAGTATTTATAAGTATTTTTAGTATCCAGTTTAAAAACTGGAATGTGTTGGACACATTCAGAAAAGGGTTGGTGTATGATTTCGTCGACTGTTGAAGGAGAAAAAGGGTGCTCTCTTGGGGGAGGTAACATTTAGGGCGTAGAGGAAGATTGGCTGCAAAGAAAATAATTTCTCTGCAGGTTTACTATAGAAAAGCTATAAGAGAAAATAATTCCATTGTAGAGAATATGAGGATCAATTTGGGCCATTTACTTTACAAATCGACAACTGACCAGGAATCTATGCAACAGTTGTGCCCCAAAGAGGGATGGGGAAAGTACAATATTACAGCAGCAGCTATACGCAAAAGCATTCACTCCCAGAGGCAGGGTTAAATAAAATAAACCCAAGATTTACAGCTCTGTCACATCCTGAAATTCTGCAAAAACGTGTGCATGGTAAACCCTAAAATAATATGAAAGTTTGAACAACTTAATGTGGATTAGATTCCCTAAAACAGTATTTTATAGTCTAAAAGTGCTGAATATTGCTGTGTATGATACTGTGCTATATTTTAATGAAGGATATAATGGCAGAGTTAAGGTTTTAAACAAAGACTGTGACTCATATCACTTCCTGGGATACATATCAGAATAGGTATATCAATCATTTAATGCTCCTAGAAAATGCCCCAGACTAGATCGTAGGTATACATGCCTTAGGAAATGAGCAACAAGAATTACCAGATTAAAAAGTAATAATTCAAATAATCTATCAACAAACTTATTTCCTCTAAGGAATCTACACGATATACATTCTCTGGAGTTCATACAATTAAGTCCGTAATGTTTTGGCTCCTGAAGACCAAATTATATAAGATTTTTTATATGAGAAGTGTAATTTTTCCTGAGAAAATTAAAAATAGCTTTTAATGCACTGAAAACGATCCTTACACGAAACATTATTAATGTTTCGCTTCCTTTACTAGGGATAATTGTACAGTAAAGAAAATTACTCGACAATTAGTAAAATTCAATACTTTTTCTTTAAGATTATTCTACGTAACCTTAAGTATATGCAGTGCCAAACTCCCCGATTAAACGTCATGTGAGATTAGTAATGTTTTGCCTGACAAGCAATGGTAAATAGCTCACTCGAATTAACTAGTAAGATTCCGTTTTACAAAAGAATCGCCACAATAGCTTTCTAAGCAAGCTTTTCTATTCTTTTTCCCCTTTCTTCACGAGATGGGCAATTAGAATTCCATATTATACAAATATTTTCTCAAAACACACTCATACAAACTGGTGTCGTTCCCAACATTTATAATCAACTAGTGACCTTTGAGATTAATTTGTTCTATCTCACAACATATATATGTATATATATATATATATATATATATATATATATATATATATATGTGTGTGTATGTGTATAAATAATTACCAGTTCTCTAGTTATTTACGGTAAAAATATTTATGTACTTGAAACCCACCTCTGAGTGGCTGAGTGAAAACTTGGAAATGACAAATTTTAAAAGATGATATCTAAACGGAAATTGTTCTTAATCCGTATAACGTTCCCCTACTACTAGCACGCAATATCACTGCAAAATCAGATTTAATAAAGTTACCGTATGTGACATTAAAAATACGATATGTTATTGTAGTCGTGCGATTTCTGCCTTCCCACCACTCCATGCAGGTTCACCACTCTATGCCGACTGACGCATTGCAGTCATAACCCATCCAATAGTGAGTGAATAGGTCGTAACCTTCACGTGACCGGTGATGTCTGCAGTGCCATTTTCGAGAGTGGAACTTCTTGATACATGTCGCCCGCAACCTATTGCTGCGTATTGGCGAGATGTCATCTGGCTGGTGTCATTACTGAGCTCGCGTACTGCTTTTGTCCCCATGAGCTCCATAAAGGAGCAAGGAGGCCAAATTGGTGCAACTGAAACCTGGAGTGTACACGATAAAAATACTTAATTACATGGATCGGAAGCGGATAGTGAAAGCAGAGGCAAATCCCCTGAAACTGCGCCAGGAAGCAAGGCAGTAGAAGAGGGCCAAAAGAAAGAATCAAGAGGATGATGAGGAATATGCATATGGTGGTCACTGAGCATTGCTAACTTTTGAAAGCAAGGAGGTTTTGTTCACATACTTGAAAAAAACTTAATTGTACGTTTCCGTATTTTTCATAACATATGCTTTTTTTCTCGGAACCCTTCAGCAATAGAGCTATGAAACTTTTATGGTCTTTATAACTTAATATTGGAGCTTGTCCTCTAAAGAGAAGTTAGAGTATTAAAATCAGGTTTATACTAGCTATATACACTGACATTATGCAAAGAATGTAAAAGAAATTTTTAATGTAATTAATTCTTATTTTATTAAGTATCTATCTCATACAAAAAAAACTTTAGAGGTCAAAATTTATCAACAGGTAACAGTAATTCAGTAAGAATTCGGATAAATTTCAGAGGTAAAGGAACATATTTCTATTCATTTTATAATCTTTTAGTTTTAGTTTATTGCCCAACTGTATAAGGTACATTCACCATTCATTTGTTTTACATACCACTTTTATAGGTAACACGTGTGCAAAATTTCAAAAGCATACCTTTCATAATGAGCTAATGGCAATGTTTTAAATACATTAGTGACTTCTGACTTACATGCTCCCTTAGGCCAACCAAGACGCCCATTTTGCGGGAACATAAACATTTGTTATGGTCAGGTACAGGATTCAGAGAAAATCAGTCCTTACCAGTTTAATTAAAAAGTAAGCGCAAGCGTAAGAAGTATCTACACTTTGGAGACATTTTTTGGCCAGTAATGATAGTACACATTTAAAATGTAAACAGCTAATAGAAAGGTAGTTAAATGTCATGTGTTTGTTTAATCATGTATAGTTGCGATCACAATTTCAGTACGGCCGCAGTTAAAAATTCAGTGGAATGAGAATTCCTCGATGTATACTCGAGATGGATCATCGTGCGTAACAGGCACACCATATCTGTCTTGATTTTCAAAGTATAACAGCGATGCAGTCAAAAACTTAGAAACCGCGCACCAGATACGTTTGCCCTAGTTCGTTACCTGTAGCCGGCGATACTAACATTTATGTAGCAGTTCGGAAAACGGTAAGCTGGCAATGTGAAGGAAATCTTAAGTATGAGAGTAACCAACGAGTAAACAATGGAGCAAGACCGGACAGTGTATTTAACATAGCGTCCATCACAGAAATTACCACACCCTGAACAGCCAGTTCTCATCGCTGTTTCCTTACAAGCATCCTATCTGCCTTAAACCTTATCACCGCCATACGTGGCGTCTCGCTGAGGTGCCATCCCCAACCGACTGTAACCAGTAACCAGTTCGCTGCGCTCTTCTGTAACATATTATTTCCCCAAATTAGCTAAGTAAGAAAAGGTTTCCAAACTAGCTTCTTTGTTGTGGGACTTCTGAATAAATTTGATCACTTTATTAGGCCAGAATTTCTGCTTGAAAAGCTGTACAGTAAAAGTGAAAATGTTGCAATAAGCAACAACAATGTGTTAACAGAGCGAAAATTGGTGGCCATAAACAGAACCATGTTTTCGTGGATTTAAACGCAATTAACTAGGCATTTCATAGTCATCCAGACAGACTATCATACCTCCTTGATGTGGCAAACCACGTATAGCACCGCTCTTTCAGCTATATAAAGTAGTTTTTAGAGTATATGCCATAGTTTGTTCATTGTGTAAAAAACATTGGGTACAATTTCCCTGCCGAGATTAACCCAAAATCACCTCATATACTTGAAGTATACAAATGCTGGAGATGCGTAGCCTCACGTTATAGTATCTTGACAGAGATGTGTAGGGCGAGTGAAACTTCTACTTCAATGACGATTTCGCGTTATGTTTAAAGATATAGCAATAAAAATAACAAGGAGTAGTACCCTAGGTGTTTTATGTTTTATTGCATACGCATATATATAATTTCTGGAGTTCAGTTTATGTATACGCGATATATATATCTGAACTCCAGAAATTGCTTCTTATGTTAAAAGCAAAGTGGCCCTAAAATCTCTGTAGAACTTGCATTCTGTTGGAACCGAAACAGTCAACTAAAATAGACTGAAAAGTGGATCTGCCCAACGAATATCATAATAGTACAATGTGTGATACGAATAAAATTCCTATTTTTCTTTGATTTATATCGGTATATTTCTATAAGGATTTAGTGAATTTTACACCCAGTCTTGAAACAAATGTTTCACTTCCCAGTAGTTTGTTTGGTTAAGGCACCAACTTAATGATCGTACTTCCATCTTGAGGAACTTTACACAGAGACGTTAGCAGTGTGGCGTGGAATGGTAGGCAATGCTTTTGCAGTGATGGATGCGTCCCAGATGATGGTGTTAGGGGAATAATGCCCACTTGAAACTAATGTTAAGTGATCATGGTACTGTCAATAAAAGTAGTTTTTTTTTATTTTATAAATAAGGTGTCTTCTTACTGTTTACATTACTTCATAGTATGTTGACCTTCTGTGCTTAAATGTTTGCACAGTCAGGAATGTTAAAAATGTGCAAGGCATAAAAGGACCAATAACACTGATCAAAACAAGATAAAAGTTCTATAAGTGATGTCCCAAACTGATTAGTACGCAACTTCTAGATAGCACGTGTTTGATGCTGTAGTATCAATTATAAACACGTGGAGTTCTCTCAGAGTGGTTCTCAAAAGACGTATACAGAAAGTGGCATTACAAGGAATGAAAATCCTAATTATTACAAAGAGGGCTGAAGAATGCTGTTATCTAGAAAGATAAGCCTGAAATTTAGGCGGGTGTAATATTTATTTTTAATTATTGAGCAAAGTAGAAAGAGGATTTAATGTTGTGTAAATCACAACTGTATAACTCATATGCGGTAGGCAATCCTTTGGTCCTGAGGTTTTATAAGTGTATCCATCTCCAGAGGGTTATTTGTTAGTTAATTATTATTGCACGTCAACCACTATGATATTTTCTGCCTTTCCTTTAAACATCATGGGAATTTCATATCATTATATTTACATTTCTTCCAATAGATGGATATTAACCACTGGGATGTGGGGACGACAAAAATGTAGAATCTCTTCTACTCTAGTCACCACACACAATCTGTTTTGCAGTTTCTATGCTCTGAAGTGGCTGTGTAGAGTAATACATCCATTACCTTCATAAACACTCCTGATGATCTCTTCTGGAACAATACTGTGATTCCGACGTTTACTTGTATCCAAAACCGATTCAGAACCTATGAATGTAGTTTTAGCTCACTTCTCGGTTATTTTAATGTATGCTTTAATTTCCTTCAGTTCCCTGTGAATTGATATGTTGGGTCTGATATACACAAAGTTCTATCTTTTGTGTTACCCTGTATACCCTTCCTGCAGAACGAGTTCCATCTTTACAGCTACCTGTAAAGCTATATTGAATTTCAGCTCTTTCTATTTACCTTCTGTTAAACCAAAACTTTACAAGTATTATTTTGATATTAAATGAATCAAAACAATATTATGATAAGTAATTTCATTTCCAATATTGGGTTTTTCATTACAACTCCTCGATGAGGTTGTTGCCAAAATCATATCCCCTTCTCCAGTTTCCTGATGAATGTCTACTGGGTATTCTATAAAATCTGAGCGCTCGCACCAGCCAATGCCGGTTGACCTGCTCACATCCCACACTCACAACAGGCTTTGTCCTTCAATTACCACGTAGTCGTTAGCGTTAGTAGTACAATTTCATTTGAGAAGATGAGAGGGCCATTATCTTTAGAGCGTGTGTTTGTATGTATATGATATTTTAAATACGAATCGGCTCGTTGCGTTCGTGAAGAATTCATCCTGAAGTTTCCTGCACAATTGCCTCTTTCTACAACTTCAATTCACGACGTGTGAATAAATTTAAGATACTTTTTCAGTGCAAAACAAGAAACACGTGTAAATACGTAAGTGTAAACAGAAGAAGCATTAGACAAAATGGGCGAAAATCTTGAAGGTCCGCCACGAAAAGCACTTCGAAGTTAACACAAGCTGGGGTTTCAGTGACTTCTACACATACAGCATTTGCTATGAGGTAACAGTTAATTCTGTTATATTTTATGTACAGGTTTACAGGAATGCAAGCTTAAGAAGCGTAGACAGAGTGCTGGTACCGTCGGCGGTGGCATGTCATGCTACCCAGACGCGAAACCCCTGTGTATAAAATCGCCTTTTATTGTCACTCTAGTCCACAATGGCTTCTCGTAATTGAACAGGATCAACCTAGTCAACCTGTAGTCCGATGGCTGGCACCAACAACATATTTGGGGCCTTAATTCATAGGGTTCACTCACGAGAGTTTACATGACATCTTAAAGTAATGTAACTATTTCTGAATCCCGTGTTCATATTATATCTAACGTGACTCCCAAAACATTTTGTTTTAATTAATACGGATATAAATGAGGCAAACGGAGAGAAAATAAACTTAAAATATAGATAAATGATGATTTTATAAACTTAAGAGATGAAAACTAAAATGGCACATTCCTCGTTTCACTAGGTATTAATTCCAAAGATTAGCTTTCTTAAGGTCGTAGGTAACATTAGATGAGGGGACTCTTGGATGACTTTGGCTTAATGCAATGAATTAGGCTGAATTGAAAACAACTTCTGTTTGCACTAATTTGTAAAAATACAGGTACTTACAACAAACTTCTATTTACAATTGGACCAAAACCGCCATATTTTATGACAATATTGGATGCTATATGATGAGGTAGTGCAATAGATTTTTTATGTGCAAAATACTTTTTCTTTAGGGTGAAATACCTATTTTTATAGTCTCGAATTCTAGTGCATATTGTAAAATGATGTCTAGAGTTTTAACCAGCTTTATCTGGCACTTCTCTCTAGCAAGTAGAAGCTTCTCTCCCGGTTTATTTTTTTTTTTGAGGAGGGGCGGGGTTGTAAGCTCCATTTAGAATTCTGTGTAGAGGAGACATCAAGCATGCCAGGTTACCCGTGAGATGAATAAGCTGCAGCATCTTCCTCTCCTAGCATCGTGCTCAGGTGGAACAAGAAAATGTCTTCACGCCGGTTCTGTGCTAGATACAAAGGCTGTGTATTTATGGAGCTGGATCTTAAAATGCCTTTTGAGACGGCTATCTGCTTGTTGTAGACGTACTTGCTCATGCCAGATTTTTGTAATTTGTACACGTTGCTTATACCAGGAAACTAAAACACTTCCCAGTTGTTTAAACATAAAAAAATATTTAATTTTTACATTGAGGCATAAGATTGAAATACAGGATTCTTCAAAAAGAAGGAGCAGACTTTAAATATTTATTTCTAATGAACGACAATAGATGGCGACACATGCGATACATCACTGAATAGAGAAAAGTCCAAACTTTTATTTTGTGTGTTCAAAAGGAGCACCATTTGTTATGCGAGGATGACCAATGCTTTTACGTTTGCATACGCAACCATCTACGAATTTATTGTAACAATTGTAAATTGTTTATGACGAGGCGGCTCGTTGTTGAACTTGCACCAAAATGCACGCTGCAATGAAACAATGGATTCACTTTTAGCATAATGCAGCACGCAAAACGACTTTTACTGTGACGTCGCCATTTTCTCGTAAACAAACACAGCGCCGCTGTAGGCGCTGAATAGAACTAATAGGCAGGGCTTAAAACTTTGAACTTTCCTCTCTTCAACGATAAGTCGTATGTGTTGCTATCTACTGTCATTCATTAAAAATGAATATTTAAAATCTGTTCCTTCTTTTTAAATAACCTTGTAGTTATTTACAATGCTACTAAAGTATGCAATGTGTTTTCCTTACGAATAAGATGTCTATGAGCAGGCCATAAGCGTGGAAACTACTCCTACTGATTAAAACCGAGTTACCTCGTTAAAGCTACAGACAGACATACCCCGTTTACTACCCGAGAAAACATGTCGCGCGTTTACTCGAATTAGGTTTAGAAGGTTTTCAGAATTAGCCTGCTTGTGTCAGGCAGAAATTTCTATTGCAAATTTGAAGAAAATTTGCGCAAATATGAAGAAATAAAAAAGAACAGTACTGGAGTCTAACGTAATAAGACAAGACTTTTTTTTGCATTTAGTGTCTTTATTGTAAAATATTTTACTGTTCTAATATGAAATATTACAGAATTGTCCTTGCATGCGTAGATGTCTATTACTGATCGTGTGTCACAGAAAATTATCTACTGAAGCGCAAACCCAAAATTGTATATAGTTTGAAAGCAAAAAAGAATTATTTGCAGCATGTCTGCTCTTTTAGTAAAGCAAAAGCAATTTATCATTTTGTGAAATTCTAAGGATAAAACCTTTAGATTAAAGTTGCATACCATTGCTAACAATTTATACAGCCGTTTTATGCCCGAGGAAGTGCTGAAGCACGCGTATTTTAATGGGAGTTTAGAATTTTACCTAACAACTACGAATAATTTAATTTCAAATATCTTATGTTATTTTGAGATTTTGTTGAATGAATAAAAATACATATTTATTAGGACGTATTAGACGTTTAGGACAACAATATTCATTTGCAATGTAGAACCATTCATGGAAGGTCGCTTCGCTAAAAACATAATAGTATGGTTTGCAGAAGCCTCCTTCAGATAAGCAGACAAGTCATTAAAACCGTACATAGGCTTATATCTCAGGCGTTCTTGTTTTGGTTTTCTTGTTAGTTCGCGAAATCTTTGGCTAACATCATAATAAAAGGAAATGGGGAGCCTGTTAAAATTACCTTATCATATAATAAAGCAGGCGTCCTGATATTTAAACAGATGACACTTAATGCCCTTAACTGTTTCTTTAGGAAAACGAGTGAAATTAATATCCAAATATACTATGTCTTAAACAGTTAAATTACTATGGCATACGGGCTTAATTAGGGATTCCTATTGTTATTCTAGGTTACATTAAGTTAAGCTATTACATAACAAATTAGAGCCAGTAGTTCTAATGGTTTCGAGAGCTTCCAGGACAATAATACATCAGATACTCTTGCTACGTTCTTTTTTAGTCAATGGACAGTATGGATATTTCGTTAATAGTCCGTTCGCCCACATATATTTTACTCAAGAACAAAATTCTTTAACACATAATACTTCACCAATACAATAATGGTTGTGTACAGTGATGCATTTAAATGTTTTACATATTGAGACTCGTACATCGCGCGGGCCAGACAGGCACACAGCTTCTACAGGGGCTTCAGATTTATTCGGCCTTTGCCGCCAGGCGGTTGTCTGCACACGTTGTCAATGCTTTGAAGCGAGTTTGTCATCATTACCTCTAGCATAGGACTAGCGCAATATGAGTGGAAAGGCAGGATGTCAACATTCACGAGGTCACTTTAGTGAAATGGGACTTGTATCGTAGCTTTCCAATATTTACATTAGTTTCTTTCGCTTGCGTCTCGTAAACTCGCATCTCAACATGTATGTTAATAGACAACTCAAATAATAATTGGAAGTTTTTGTAGCGTAGTTTCTCGGTTTTAATGACACAGTTTTAAGTGTTTTAATAAAAAAAACTTAACCTTTATAAATATTTTAAAATATTTTTAAATATTTTAGCTGTTTCTCCATTTTTTATTCAATGAAGAACAACTGTTTTTTTATAATGTTTTGTGTCGGAACGATGAAAATCTGAGGTAGAATAAAGAAAACCATTCACACAGTGACCAATATTGTAACAATAGACTCCTCCTCGTATCCCTCCAGTTCGGATGTAGCACCAACAAAGGAAATTCTGTTATCCGTGGTCACTTCTCTTTAGTATGCAAAAAAAAAAGTTATAAAAGGTCTAGTAGTGAAAAACAGTTTTGCACCGCCGCTTTATGAACTCGGAAATACATACCAGTCGAGGAAACGCAGTTGGAGGTTCAATTTCGCACTTCACCTTTGAGACTAGGGACTCACTGAAGTAATAACGTCGTCATTCATTTAAACCGACTGGCGATAAAGGCCGAATAAATCTGAAGACCCGTTATAATACACTCTGGTCAACATGTTTCAGTCTGCATTCGTCAAATTAAAACTTTAAAGTTAAAGTGGATGCAAGAGCTACTTACGTGTGCTTGCAAAAAGAAGCAGGAGATGAACGGAGTCCATAAAACCGTTCTAATAAGCCGCAACAAAATTTCCTGTAGTTTCTAGATTTAACCCGAGGTTAGCCTTTGGATTAGATGTGTATAAATGAACCCGTAGTATTTAAAATTAAAATCAATATACTCCATTTCCCCTAATTCTCCTCCTAACGGAACCCATCTCAGGATTCCCAAGCCTAGCGGATAATTTTTTACAAACAAATTCTCGTCTGCTACATTACTGCATTACTGAAACCAACAATCACTAAAAATATTAGGGAAAATGGCTATTAGGGGAATGTATAATCAGAAATTCACCATAGGAATAATAGATTTGGAAAACTGACCGGGAATAAATTGTATAAATCAAATTTAAATTTTACGCTTCATTATTCCCATTCATTACAGTATTGGCGGATTCACAAAGAGACAAAACATTTTGTTGGAAAACTATTTATTGTCGACATTCCCCTTGGCGGGTTTCTCAATTGTAAAACGCATCATGCTGACAGATCTCACAAAAAGCCAATATTTTACTTTGACGAAATATCTGCTGACATCGTCCAATAATTTTTCGAGACAGTGAGGAGTCTATCTGCTCGGCCACTTGTAGTAGTCAAAACAAGGTGTATAAATATGAAGCATGCGTTTTATTTAGTTCATCTAATACATTTCTCCTTTTCTTAGGCTGAATATATCACTGAAAATATCGTTTTATTTGAAGCTGCGAGTTTTAAGATTCACCTCTAAGCTTACCGCCGAAATGCGATCTAGACCTCTGAGGAAGGAGAAGTATATATTCTTCTCAAAAGTTCTATCGAGATTTTACGGGAAAATATGTTTTGAGGCACCCTGAACTCCAAAAAAGCATTTTTGAGGAAAGGTCCGTGTGTGTCTGTGAATGGCATAACTCAGAAACATAAATTTTTATTAAATATCAAATTTATTATTTCAGTTCAGCAACTTCCAACGGAACAACACGACGTATAATACAATTCAAGAAAGCAGTAAGAACTACATTTTTGGCCAATCCTCTATGATGCAGTTCAAGAAAGTAATATAGACTACATTTTTGGCCAATCCTCTATATAGTGTAAGTGAATTTTATAACAAACTTGTCATAATGTTTGCTAAATTTTTCATTATTATTTTTATAATTGACATTTTCTGGACCATTTGTTTTCCGAAATAAATATGAATATGATAGACAAAATCTTT
This sequence comes from Deroplatys truncata, assembly GCA_030765065.1. Classification (NCBI taxonomy): domain Eukaryota; kingdom Metazoa; phylum Arthropoda; class Insecta; order Mantodea; family Mantidae; genus Deroplatys; species Deroplatys truncata. The sequence goes on from CM060981.1 coordinate 111,318,030, forward strand.
CTATGCAAATAATGGAGATCTCGCTAAAGCACACAATTTATGTTAAAATTTTGGTGTAGTTAACCATTTCCGAGATATTCGTTGTTAGTGGGTTGAATTTTGCAGTACTTGTACTTTTCTGAAATAGGAAATCATCATTCGTCTCCCTCTCCCATCCCTCCTCTCTCTCTCGGCCATGCGAAGGGAACGGAATTCCAAAGTCATCACATAACGACCCGATCTTAAAAGATTTGACTATCACTTAAAGCCTAATGTATCCCCTTGTACCTATAAGTTAATATTCAACAAGACAGTTTCTGAAAATATGTATCTCGAGTAACAGGAATTAGATAGAAGAATAAGTATTTGTATGAATAGTTTGCACAAGTGAGTAGAGAAAGTAATGTGAGTGTGCTTGGGGTAGATACTAAAATGTAATTACTTCTATTTTATTAAGGCTTGTGTGATTATTACAGGCTAGTGGTCCGTATGTCAGAAATTCGAAACCAAAATATGCAAGGAATAATTATCGTTTATTCATTACCCGCTCTGTTTCCCTACCACATGCATACGCACACCACAGGTTCACTGGAGTATCTCCGATGTAAACTACTGCCCTTTATGTGGTGAGCTTTGTATCGACTTTCGTTTGGGAGAATTGGTCTGAATGACGTCCTTTTCCGCAGCTTTCCTGGCTCAATACCAGGTAATTGAGCATCAATAGCCTTCAGGCTCATTCTCTTCTCTCGCCCTAGGCTCTCTTGCTTCATAGCCGTAATAACCTCAGGAAGTTTGAATGAAATGTTAAAGTATTTTGGAAAGAGAATATATCCAATACTTAAACAGATCTGGAACTGCTTTAAATGAAGATCTAAGTGAAGACTGTGTAGAAATTACGAGAATAAGGCCAATAATATCTGAGGAAGCTGGCGAGAACAATTCTACATTTTCTACATGTCCATAACGTTAAATTATATTCTCTAAGCTCAATAGTAATGCATGAAAAATATAGTTATTCATATACAGAATTAAAATGTAACAAATGAATTATTTTCTGTATGTTGTAAATAATTTATGCCTATTATTTCATTGCTATTAGGGATGGAAGGTACAAAGCCCATTTTCTTTGCATATACTACTATCTCTATGTACCGAGAGGGATATTTCAAGCGGTTTACGTATGTGGCCACCATTCGGGAGGTCTCGGAATCGATCTCCGGCACCACCCACTCTGGTACACGGATTTTTCCGGTTTCCTCGGCTCGCCAAGCGAATGCTGGGGTGCTTAATCTTTTATCACGACTCTCCTTTTTCTCATTTCCTGTAACCATCATTTTCCTTATGTGTTTCAGGGTTGTAGGACCAGGCGACAATGTTCGGCGGGTTGCGGCTGGACGGTGGTTTGCGCTCTGTAAAGGTTTCTTCCCTAGCGTCGATGCAGTACCGCTCAGTTAGGTCTCTCCTCAGCGTGTATAAAGAAATGAAGCTCCGCTCCGGGACACCTGGAAGTTGGTGACTTTTGGGCAGGGGCTGAGTGTCGGATACTTTATATCTGGAAACGTTAGGAACCCCGTCCATGCTTGCGCCCATTCAGATCTGGTCGTCCTTTGGCTCTCTCCTGTCTTCCTTCCTCCCCAGGGATCACGTTGAAAGCATAATAGGCCGACTGGCTTGCGTGTGGTGCTCCGTCCCGGTCCCTGGGGGACCCTCCGTGATACCTACGACCACCTGTATGCATAGAACGATCAGTAGGCTTCATTGTTTAACTCATTGGTCATAATGGGCCTTTGACATGAACAACTAATAATATCGAAACTCGTTGAAATGCAAGTGTTTTATGTTAGTTTTACTAAATACATCCATGTCGCAGAATCTACGAGGTTTATAAATTAATCCTATTAAAGAAAAATCCCTCCTTCCTTACAGGAAATGCCGTATATCAAACCGATTAACGTTATAAATAGTTTATAATAGAAGAACACGAGCAAATCTCTGCTCTGAAGCCACGTTGTTTATAATGTGCTAGGTTTGTATAACCATTTTAGATACTTAGATTTTAACAGCGCTGTACTTAATGTCATTAAAAATGGCGCGGAAATATGAATAAAACTGAAAAACGAAGGCTGTTAATGAATAAACATTAAAAATACCACCTGATAAAAGGAATTGTAGTTACGGAGATTACCGTAAACAAATATAAGAAACACGTATAAGCATAACAATGATCAGCCAGTTGTTAATCCGTCAGCACTTCAAACACAGTTGTATTGTAATATAGGTAATCTATGTCTTATTCTACCCACATTTAAGCTCTATCTAGCATAATAATACGACTACCTTCATCCCATGTTGCCTCAATATCTAAGATTGGGCCCCTCTGTGTCCTGGCAATTTGCGATTAAGAAGTGGTTGTTTTGATTCATGTGTGTCTTCCCCTAGTGCTGATAGCTCTCACACAAAGTCAAGATGAAAACGGAGCGCTTTGTCTGACATAGCTACTCTAAAACCAAGTAGGAAACAAACTCCACTGTTAAACAGTTTGTCAGCATTGTTCGTATGGCTTAGCTGATTGTGCACCGAATATGACTGACAGTACGGACCATAACAAAGTTTTCAAAAGACCATAATGTACACTGTCATGCATAAAAAAGGGCCCATTCAACTAGATCGACATAGGGTTTTTACTTTCGTATGGTTTCCACCTTCAGGTAACCAACCTTTGACTCCACCCAGTCGGTATCAGTTCTCTATATGACTGGCCTGACAAACAATACAGGGATGTGAAATTAACCAATGAAGGGTGTTTATAATTTGTGTGAAAGGAAGGGGTGGTTCGGATATTGCCTCTACGAGTTTGGCTACAATTGGTACTCAAGGAAAGGCTAAACCAATTACAATATATTTCGGCCTTCTAAAGGAAGGAGTGACAAATTATCATCTGCATGTGTGGTTAAACTGAAAGACAGCTAATTTGCACATATGAGAGCTTTCTTCAGCGACATGGAAAATGAAGGTTAAGTTATTGAAGAAAACGGTAGTGTATCTTGAAAATATAAGATTTAAGTTAGCCTTTAGCAGCTCGACCATGTTTTTGAGGAGATGAGGTACTCTGCGAATCCAATGGCAAGAATAAAGTTATACTCGCAACACAGAGGGATGACGCTGGTAGGAGGTAGGACTAGATTTTGTTGATACCAACTAAACAGATCCGTTTCATTATGGTCCACATTTCGTTTACGCCAGTATAGTTTAATATAATCCGATTTCTGTAGGTAGCCTCCTTCTTCACAGCGCTTTGCACTGAACGAAACTGTGTTCAAACATTGTAACATAAACGCTTCAGTATTTGTGAACTATCTAAAATTAGGTAGAATGTCTGGCCAGTTGCAATATAATTCGAAAGACGATGTTTAAGCTATATTGTTAATGACTGCTTCCATCCTTAATGGCATTAAACTAAAAATGCCAAGATGTCTGTTGCAGGTTTCTAGTCGCCAAATTTTAGAGAGAGATTAACGAAGTCCTAATCTCAACTTAAGATGCCAGCATGTTCATCAAAGTGCTTACAACTCGCAGAAATGAAACCTTGACGATGATTTATTGGAAGTCTTAAACTTCATAATAATGTACGTTACTAAAATGCAGAACTACTGTATCTTCTAATTTTTGGTGTGGCTAGCATCAGTTTCCTTGCTCATGTATTTAAATAGATAATACCTCGGCAACGCTGACTTTAGCAGTCATACGAAAGTATTCCTAAGTTAAGGACTAAGATATGCTATACTTAATCTTTAAAGTTTTCTCTTTTCTCTGGCTCCACTCTGCATAGCACTTACGTTTATAAGCTGTACCCTTTTTCGTAGCTTGTCGGACTCAAACTGCCTTATTTCTGCTAGATTCCAACGTGTGACTAAACGCTTGCAACGACAATTATTTTATTTCTCATTGTACCATTAATCACTCGAGTTCACACCTACCCTCCAGCTGATTCTTTTAAATAGTATAACATTGAGGGACTGATAGAGGACTTGCTGTAAAACAGTAAATGTTCGTATGAATGTATGACCAGATTTTGCTTATTTTTTTGTTAGTTATCCAGAGAAAATACCAAATATTAATATCATTCGAAACTTTGCTGTTTTAACTTTTTATTTAACTACATGTAACCTACCTAAATATTGTTGATTTGTAATCTTTTGATTTATACCTACCAGATAATAGCTTTCATAACAGAATGCGTCACAAGAAATACGTCTTTATTAAAGACTGTGAAGAATTTTGATTTTAATTGTGACTATTTTGAAAACAGTAGTTTTTAGAGAAACCATACATTTTACCACGAAACACACTTTACTTGTGGCATATGCAGTGACCAGAATACCTAAACTGCAAGAACGAATTCTTAGTAAGTAGTGTAGTGTAGTACAGTTGGAGACGTCGGAAGATTTAGGGACCCTCACACCTCGACCATAGAGGTCTATTGTGCTGTCCCTTAAACCCGGAATGGGAACTCGCGGACATAAATACTCATTCCCATGGCGGGATTAGAACCCGCGACCCTTTACGCCAAGACTGACGAAGTCGAGCGCTCCAGCGACCGCGTAAGCATAGTAACAGGATGTGGTAGGATCGGTCTTCGTGCTGGTAAGGAGAGAAGAGATACTGAGCTACGTGGATGGAATAGTTAGTTTTGTATCGCACTTAGGTCGCGGTCTTCCGATGTTCAATAATGATGCTAAGTGGCTAAACAACTGCAATTGCACGCACTTAGGTACTCTCGTTAGTTCTACATCCGTAGTTACATCCTGACCACACAAGATTTGTACTGTCGCGTCAGCAGCGATCTGTCTCGGGAGCTTTTCAGTTGAAATTCCATTATCGTCGCCTAAGCATTCCGCTATCACCGGCATTACATGGAATCGCGTCCTTCCAATTGCGATTTATCTGTCTAGGCATACTTTCAGTTTGTGAGGGATCTTACTGGTGTATAAAAGCTCTCGCCATATCATTTTGTTTCTTCTACCAAGTCACTGGCATTTTTCTTTAATACTGTCCCCACTTAGCTTTCTTATATGTGTCTGAGGCATAAACATTCTCACGGGAACCGATACGACCACAAGATAAGTACGTACTTCTAAAACCTTAACTTTCTACGCATAATCCTAGGTTCTGTTGGCTTAGATGCCTGTTTCGCTTACAATGGATTTTTACTGTTGACAGGTTGGTGCCATATGTTGTCTTATAGAAAGTTTCCCCCTTGTATCGCTAAAAGATCTGTTGTCCCACTGAATCTATATTTATATCTGCACGTGCTGTCTTCTGTACTATATCCGCTTCTTAAAATAATATTGACTCAGGATAAGAATACACATTATTTAATACATTTATTTGATTCCGTTCGTAATGAATAGTTTTAAGGTTTGGTATTAGACACACAGTAGTAACAGCGAATGTGGGTATTGTGAGAGTCTGTATACTCCTGAGAGGGGAGCCGCTTTATTTCTACCACTTTCAAAGAATTAAGTCCAAAATAAATATTGTTGCCAGAAGTTTACAACAAACCTTAAGAATCTACGCTCTTTGCCGATGAATGATTGTAGCCTGCCAAAAATGGAGTGAAGAATTTTCCAATAATACTGTATGTGCTAACGAAAATTCTCAGTTAATGTATGAAGCAAGTTCGCATCCATGGTTATTGTTCGGCATTAATGCTTGTTCTTAGAGAATTGGGGATGCATTAATCGGTCCTTTGATATTATTGACTAAAATATCCATTTATTTATTTGCTTGTATGTTTAGTTTAATGATTTTTATGCTACTATAATACGATAGAACTGTGAGGCGTTGCGGTGCATAAAATACAAATACACTGTTACATATTTTATGAAGTTATTTGTGACACTGTTAGGAAAATCGGCGAAATGAAACACAAGAAAAATGGAAATAATAAATCAACAAAGAGGCTATCCACAGAGCGCAGCCGGGTTAATGCTTAAAGTGAAAAAGTTTTCTCTAATTTAAAACATTATGAATACAAGCTTTATTACTCCTCCTAACTCAATTTTAACTGCGCTCTTGTTGAGGAAGTAAATTTGAAAAGTTTACCAGTTAGCAAGTCGTCGTTAAATGGTTTGTGACGTACTTCTGCTGCGAGAATTCCACCGCTCGTTTTTTATTTAGCACTGGCAACGTTTCAATCGCTCAGCTGTACACAGACATTTTGTACGCCTGTTTGTGGAATAAAAAGAGGTTAAAAGGATTCGCTTTAGATTCTTTGCTGTAAAGTTTACCTTTAAAAGTTAAAGAATCCAAAATAATGTACTTATATCACTATTAAAGTTTTACAAATTATGACGTGAGTAATAACACACAGTGCTTTTCTACGTTTTAATTCTGGATAGTGCTACACATTACAAGTTGGAAACGATTACAATTGTGTATCTTAACTTATCTCTGTTCTTTAGTATTTGTAAGTCTTCATATTTTGTATCAAATGTTTCGCTCTCACCAGAAATATTTCAATCATAGAAACCAAAATATTTGTTAGCGAAGGACGCTTCTAATCCTATTTAGAGGATTATAATAAACACAATATGAGGTGGATTATAAAAATCTAAATAAAGTCGAATATAATGCTTTGACTAGACTTTTATCTCGCACGGTTCTTCCTTTGAAGGAATGTTTACCATTTCCTGCCATTCAACGAAGACTTCACTATTAATTCAAGATTCAAACGCACAACCTAAACATTAAAATTAAAGGGTCATTCATACTGAAAAGTTTCACTAAATACAGCATAAAACACACACACACACACACACACATATATATATATATATATATATATATATATTATGTGTGTGTGAATTATGATCCGCATATACAGAATACAAAATGAATCAAAGTTCATGTTTTATATCTTAATAAGTTTTGATAAAAACATTTTCTCTTAGCTTTAAACGTAATGTTACATTTACAAATTCGCATGCTTTCAGTTTGAATAGTAGGTCTATGTAAGTTGTTGGGCGATGCGGATAACATTTGATACTGGTTTATTTTCGAGTTAGGTCATAATGTAAGTTATTTTTATCTACGTTGAACAGGGGCACGTGTTGTGGAATATTTTCTATCTCATATTTGTCTTTGTTTAACTTTTATTTCTAGGTTTATATCATATGAGTACCTAGAAGTAATGCAGAGAGAATATATTTTGTTCCAGATTTTTTATAACCGGAATTGATGTTCGCATCATTGTTTTAGATGCCAGGAAGGAATAAAGGGAAACCAGAGCAGATGAAAATGGCAGTAGAAGCAGAACGAAACGGGAATTCCGAAGTTTTAAGGCTGCAAGAATGTATAATGTTTCTCAAGAGACCTAGAATGGTATGAGCAAGAAGAGAGTCCTACAGATGTTGTAAACATGAAGCTGGAAAGAAAGCAATATCTACCATCCGATTTGGAGAATGATTTCGCCGAACACTCCATTCTTTTGAGGAACGCTATTCTGGTTTGACACAGAAAGGCCTTCGCCGTTTAGCATTTCAGTTGGTGGAGAAGAATAGAATCACACGTCCATTTTCAAAGAAGAGTGAATCGGTGGGGGAGAAAGTGGGTCTCCGTTGGATTGCAAAGGGATTATCTTTTGCTCGCGCCAAACATTTCACGCCCGAATCGGTACCAAAATGTTTTGACAATTTTCAACCCGCTATCGAAAAAATTAAATTGAATCTCGCAGAGTTTACAACTCTGATAAGGCAGAAATAAGCGTAGTGCAATATAATCATACAAAGCTATCAGCATGAAGGGTGAGTGCCAGATATTTGCCCTGTAAGCAGCTGAAAGAAAGAGGCTGTCTCGTCACAGTTGTCACTTGATTCTGTGCGGCAGGTCACTATGTTCCCCCACTCATAACGTTTGCATGAAAAAAAAAGAAAAAAAGGAAAAAAAGGAAGCTTATGCTAATGAATGGAGCTCCTAAAGAGTCCATCTATGCCTACCATCCGTCAATGGATACCAACAGAGCCCTTCATACAGTGGCTTCGTCATTTCATTCAGCACTTTGCAAAAGATCCCGCCGTGCTCGTGTTGGATAGTCACGGCACCGTCTTATAATATGCTGGCAGAGAAATATGCGGAGCGCCACATGCAACTTAAAAGATGCAGCCGCTCGATTTGAGCTTCATGTCACATTTCAAGACTACTTATGCTAGGTAACAGGGCAATGGATTAGACAGAATGGTGGTAGAGTTGTAACTATCAAGTTTCAGAAACGCCTGGGAAAGTCTATGCCAGAGCAGCTACGGTAGAAAGTGGGTTTCGGAAAGCAGGGCTCTATCCGTATGATAGGAATCTCTTCCGGGAAACACGACTTTCCTCATTCCAATACATCTGAATCACCAGTTCGAAATTCCACCATTTCAGCCAGAAACATCTAAGGAAATGATTCAGTTCCTGCTTTTTCTGAATCAGTTCCACTTGTTCGAGCAGTGTATGTGAGTCCAATGTCTTCCTCGATACCTAAATCAGGCAATAGCAACTCCAGATCAGGATCTGCTCAAATATTACCAGCTCTCCACACAAACTAAAGAGTAAGGAAAAATGTGAGGAACAAGAAGGAAGCTGAACAGAAGAAAGACATGGATGCCCAAAAAAGAAGGAAGAGAGAAAAAGAACTGCTAAAGAAAGAACTTCCGTGGAAAACGTCCTACGTTATCATCACAGGGTGCTAAGTCAAAAAGGCAACTTCCACTTGTAACCGATATTTCCGATTCCGAGAATAGCATTGTCCAACCTGAAGATTCGGATGAACACTTGTCAGAAGATGAAGAAGACCCGAATGTCTATTTTGTGCTGGATGTTTTTCATAAGACAATGAAGGCGAAGACTGGATTAGTGGCTTCAAATGCTTCAGATAAAACCATACAGTTTGTGCAGGTTCGGAGACAAAGTTTTTAATTGTGAATTTTGTAAATGACTAACTCAAAGCTTTCAGTTTCTCTATAACACCGAATTTTTTAAGTTTTCAGTTTTTGTATTAATTACTGAAATTTGATATTGGGGTCTATGGTTATGCTATTTTAAGGATTAATTATACGTTATAGTATGTTAAAATGAGTCTTATAACTTAGATTACAAATCACTTTCACAAACTTATATTATTTTGTTATTCGTAACACCTCCTCATAATACGTAAATAGTACCTTAGTGTGGGGAGAATTCTACTATTTTAAAAATCCTGCTACAATTAATCCTGCTACCTTAATAAGCACCAAAGGTCCTCATGTTCATTACAAAATGTATGGAGTTGTTGTTAAAGTTAAAACCATTATTCAACATTTTGGGTGCCTATAATCACGCCTAAAACAAATTACTCACTTTTCGTTCAATAAATAAACAAAGGAAATAAAAAGGGTGTTAAGCCATAATTAGTAATCTACGCCGTAAACGCTTCTAGTTTAACCTAGCAAGTAAACTAGAGAAGGCAATGCAAGTGTATTGTACATCAGATTTTGCTTTAAGAAGCATTTATCTATTTCGTATAATTTTCGTTTATATAAAAGTGTATAAGACTGAACAGAAATTCTCATGACAGTTTAATAAAAAGAAGTTATACATTTGGTCAGGCTAACATCTCAAAATCATGAAAATTAAATATAAGTTATTAGAGAAACTTTTGGAAATTAAAGGAAAGAAGTTTACATTAAACATCTGCTTGAGTGAATTTCATCAAAATTTCGTCACACACAAACGCACACTTCAAACATACACACACATTATGTAAGTATATATATGAACTTTTATTGTGGACAGCTTCAGTCTACTCTTGTACAATACAACAATCCCAAGGGTCTCATTGCTGTACATGCTTTTCCTGTCCCTATATTCTAACACTGCGTGATAATACTATATATACTCACTATATATACATGTCTGTGTGTATGTGTTTGTACTAGTATGTACTGTAATACGTACTAACATAAATAAGTAAGAAAAAACAAAATAATAATAATATTTACAATAACAACAAGAAGCCTGAATTACAATTAATTACAAATATGTGCAAATACAAATAGTGCTCCGGCCCTTAAGAACTCACCGTTATGTACCGTCTCCCCTCTACCGTTCTCCAGGGCAATTAACCTCCTCTGCCGAATCTTAGATAAAAAGAGTCCATTTTATGACACCCGGCGTCCAATATTATAACCCAGAAAGCCTCCGTTTCCATTTTGGACACCAGAAACTGTGGTGGCAAGTGTTGTTTTCTTAGCAATTCCGTTTCCTTGTACTGAGCCAGAATATGATTACGTTTCCCTTTCACCATAGAGTGGACAATTCTCACTCCGGTGTCATCAGTTAATTTGTTGCCTTTCCAGGCGCCCAATCTTAGTCACACCAAACCACTTCTTTCTCTCGTGTACAGTTATCTAAATACGAGACCCTACCTCCCCTTGCCCCGCTTTATTTCTCACTGTAAATTAAGTGAAATTTTAGCCATACATTGTGATTCTAAATTCTATCTGACAATACCTCGTAGTCGTCTCAGAATTACCTTCCATCCGCTAGGTCGCATGTCCCTTCCTGTAGCCAAATATACCTCATTCCAATTTCTTCTAAGCCACTGCGCAACTTAGTTGCTCAACACGTATCCCGTACTATGCGTAATCAGTATTTAACTGCCCTTATTTTTAGATGTATGGTTTCGTTGTATAAGCCAAATTCTTTAAGAGCCCACAATTTGCAGCACCCTTTCCCACCTGTAGAATTCGCTTCAGAGTATGTGTCTAGATTTTGTTCAATGTTTCAGTCTTTTTCCAACTCCAGATTCCTGCACCATATGATAAAACATACAGATGGTACAGAGCTCACAAGATCTCTATACCATCTCCAATGTCTTCGTTGGTATATCAGGAACTTTCATAAGAAACTTTAATGACTCCGTATTTTTAACTATGGATTTACGTTCTGTGATGTCTATATGCTTCCCCCACCTTAAATTTAATGTGCGCCCAGACACTTTAACATTCTCCAATGTCTGTCCTGCATATGTCCAGACCTCCTTGCTCCATTATTGAACGTTAGTGTTTTAGTTTTCACTTCATCCACTGCCATTCCCCGTTCCTTACAATATACTTCTAAGCAATATAGTTCTCTTTGCAGCCCGAAAAGTTATGTGGACATTAGAATTGCATCATACGCGTATAGCAGAGCAGGTGTGGGGTATCTTCTATCCTAGGAGCATCAGGTTCAACTGAATTCAACACTTTCGATATATCGTCCACGAACAAATTAAAAAGCGTCGGTGAAAGAATGCCTGGGCCAGGGGTGTCTTACTCCCTCCGAGTTGTAACATTCTTTGAGACAGTTTTGGAATCACACTTATTTGTATATAGCCTGAAGTGCCCTAATAATTTTTCCTGACAAACCCTTTGCCCTTAATTTCACCTAGAGTTCTTGCCTTTCCACTAAGCCAAATGCTTTACGAAAATCCATAAAAGCACTCTTTCCGCGTTTTCTTCACTCTAATACTATCTAATGTAAATATATTGTCTACTGTGCTGTATTTCTCCCTGAACCTTGCTTGAAATAACGATAATTTGTTGTTTTCATTGATCCATTGTCTCAGTCACTCATGTATAATCTTACAGTAAACTTTACTCATTACTGGAAGAAGCACTTCCCTCCTATAGTTATCCGGAATTTTTGTGCTTCCCTTTTTATATATTGAGCATACAATTGCCGTCGTCCATTCCTGTGGAAATGTGTCCCATTAAAATTTTTGTTCAATGCTTTTAGTGCCAAACTCCTAAGGATCTGGATTTCCACCTCCTCCTTAAATAGTTTAGCTAGTATTCCGTCCAGTCCTGGTGTTTTGTTATTGTTTAAACTGTTCGTTGCCTGAATTACTTCACACAGAGTTATATCCTTGTCTAGGCTTTCGATTTTCGGCGTTCCTAATAGTTGGATTTCAGTCACTATTATCCCCTCCCAATTCTTCCTACAGCCAAACATTTCCTGAAAATGGCTCTTCCTTTGCCCTGATGTTACATAATCATGCACAAAAGGACTTTTTTTAACCTTTTTACACACTAGATTCCTGACGCTGTGACACCGCCTCCAAAATTTTCCCTGCTATTTTCGCCTCCATTCCTCCTCCTCCTTCCTGACAAATAGTTCCTTGTATGTTGTTCTTAACAAAATGAAACCTTCCTGTCTTTCTTCTCCCCCTTTCCTCCTAATGGCTTTGAGAGCCCGTTCCATTGCCCTTTTACTTTCCTTACATTCTCTGATGTACCAACCACCGCAGGTAGAAAATGTGTTTCTCTCACTTTTTATTTTCACATTATTTCCAGCCTCCCATTTTACAGAGATTAATTGGTGTACAATGTTTCTGGGATCTCCAGTGTTGCCCAGAATTTCTCTCAACTTTTCTAGACATGCCTCCCCTTCCCTCCATAGATATCCTATTAATAGTCGGCCTATGCCTTCAGTATTACCAACCCCTCGGGACGTTCTCTCTTTTTCTAATGTGACACGTAAATCTAGAGAAAAATAGCAAGAGTAAGTCCTGTCCCCTAATCAGAAATCTCTAATTATATAATTTCTGAGCTGTAGATAATATAATCCACTACGCTCCCCCTGCATTTATAAATGTTAGTTCACCCCGTAGATCTTGATCATACTTGCCATTGAGAATTTCTAAGCCTTATGCACCACAAAACGTAAGTAGCTCCCTTCCTTCGGTATTTATTATTTTAACTTCGCTAATTTTAGAGGTTATCCTATTGCCATTAATTTCCCCTTTTTCCATTCCCCAAAGACCGAAAGAGATGTTTTCGCTCCCTAACCTGAAATCCTCTAATATGGTTATTGCATTGGAATGCATTTCCTGTAGATCCACCACCTTTTCTGTTAAATCCTCAAGGAATGTCGGACTGCAATATTTGGATGCGGTTGGCGCGTTATAAACAGCAACAATTATGAGCTGTGTCTCCCCAACATTAACATAGTTGCATAATGTCCCATCTGTACCTAATTGTATTTCCCTAACCCCTTCCCCACATCCGTTTTAAACAATGTTGATATTCCCCCGTCATCTGCCCCTATTTCCCCTAACCCTGCTATTTTTATTAAGAACCTAAATCTAAATTATCATTAGGTACTAGCCATGTTTCTGTCATACCGAAAATGTCATGCGTGCCTATAAGGTTGCTTAAATCACCTCTTGTCATTTTATTACAATACCCTCCACATTCCAGGAACCTATTGTGAGGAGGGTTTCTTATATATACGCGTATGCACGCACATACTTTCCCACAATTCTTCCAAAAATGGGTTTTCACAAAACGTATTTTTTTGGTAAATGGCAATATCAGATTTTTTGGGTTTGATGAAATAGACCTCTGCCATAGGTAGGGGTAGAGTAAGTAAAAATGTGCATTTCCTTTAGTGCACACTATAGTTTTTGGTAAACTATATCCGCATTGTACTTATAATAGTTCATCTTTTTCGTGTACATTCGGTGTATTGCTGCTGTATAAAATAATTTATATTTCATGTTTCATGTTTAAATGCGTTTTCTCAAAAGAGAAAGATACTCTATTTTAAAATTTAACTAGAAGAAAGGACATCACAATAACTGGTTATTCTTTAAAATAGACTTCCACGTAAAATGTTAAGGGTCCTAAATCTAAACAAGAAACTTCCTTGAAACAACATGGAAACATTCCTCCGATTTGGACATCCTTTATCGCAGTGATTCTGTAGTAGCAAGTCACGAATTTTCATTCCTTTAAAGAGTAATTACTTAGCTTACTATTAGTAACATTCTCTCTCGAATTCGGTTATTAGTGCAATAACTGTAAGAACATAGGAAACCCACTAACGCGCTTGAATTTGCGATGTAATATTTCCTTAAGAAGGGTTATAGTTCTTCGGGGGAAGGAAATGGGAAGAGGTGTCATCGCACCTATAATATCAAGTAATCCTTCAGGGTTAGTGCCTTCTTTGGAACAGCCCTGTAACAAACAAAGCACTGTGACAATGAAACTAAATAATTATTTGCACATTAGTTTCATTATTCTAAGAAGAAATAAACCCAGTGGACACTGTAAGTCCCAATTCCAAACGTAAGTTCGAGTCTGTAGGAACCATTACAATATCTCATTCTAGTTATGTTTACAGTCCACAGAAACAAAGAGAAAGATTGAAAACGTCGCTACCGAAAACAACATCAAAGCTGTAAAATGTTGGCTTAACGAAGTTGGAAAGAAGGGGAGTTAATTCTCAAACGTTCGACACAATTTATATTTAGTAATTTCATTATTCAACTGCTTATTTCCAAAAAGCATATAAACCAAAAATGGTACGTTTAAGAAACTTATGTGTGAAGAATTGTATTCATATTATTAAAACAAAGCGACAACAGCTAAGCATATGTGATGAAGGTTTGAGACAGTGGGCCTTGAAACTTTGCAGAAATAGTTTAATGCAAGTAAAAAATATCAAGGGCTTAATGCACCGGGTACGTGACGTTAAAAATAAATACAGAATCACAAAATACAATTATGGAATTTTTGTATATTTATCAAAAGCACAATACAATTTGAAACCTACACCTAATTCTATCTACAACACTGATTAAAATGTATTACAAAGAAAAATTAGTTCAAAGTGCATACTGCCATTTGTTGAAAAAACACGCAGAATCAGTAATTCAATGTTTTAGTGAACCGTCGTATTCCTACCCTGCATAATGCTAATGCTGGTTGCATGGATGGTTTTCTTTTCCTGGAATTATTCACAGTACTACAAGAGGTAAGCAGTACCTTAGGACAATTTGGCAGAAAATGCTTAAACCTAAAAGTTTCTGAGTCCTACTTAATCCGGAGAGAAGGATGAAAATTGAAACAGTTTTATTAGAGATGATCTTTTTCTGTTCTGCGAGGGACAATTACGATGTTCTTGGACTATATACAAAGATAACATATAAATGTATTGAATATATTGTACTTGTAGGAAAAACTAAATAATTTCTCTAGATGCTTCCAGGTACCATGGGAAAAATTTAACAACTCGATAATTTTTACTTTCTCTACTACGTATAGTAAGTAGGGTAAGTATTGTATTTCACCCAAAAATTCGATCCCGAGATTTCACCGGAAATACATGTTTTGAGACCCTCTGAATAAAAAACGCGTGCGTGTGCGTGTGCGTGTGCGTGTGCGTGCGTGCGTGCGTGCGTGTGTGTGTGTGTTTTTTTTCAGTATTTTCCAGAAATGCGACACGAAGGTTTTCAAGAAAATCCCCCACCCCGATTACCCTTTGCATGGAACATTTTTCGAAAATTTTATTTCTCTCAAAAACAGCTCTAAACGATTTTGATTAAAATATCATATGTTTAAGATATTTTCATGACAAATGAAATGTAAATCTCCAATTCTCTGGGAATGTCTCCAACAGTATTGTTCATTGTGAACGACTTTTGCATAACTGGTAAACCATAAAGATAGACAAAATTTTACTACACAAAAAATGTAGATTGCGTTAAAATACACAATTTGTCATAATTTTTTGTTGTTGAGTGAACCATTTTCGAGATATTGCTTGTTATTCCCTTAAATTTTGTAATACTTATACTTTTTCTCAAATGGAAATTCGTTATTCATTTTTTTTGTCCTGGTAATGCAAAGAGAACGGAATACTCCACATAGCAACCAGCTCTTAAAATATTTGGCTATAGCTTAAAGCCTAGAAATTCCCCTTGCATCTACAAGAAAATTAGCAATAGGATTAACATCTCGATATCTCGATTAACATGAAGCATATGCAGAATAAGCGTTTGTAAGAATAGTTTGTACAAGAGTAGAGAAAGTCAAGTGAGTGTAACACATCAGATTTTTTTTCTTTTGGCAGTGGAATGAATGTACCACAGGTAAACTAGAATTTTAGCAAGAAGTGAAATAAGTTATTTTAAGGATTTATAGAGATACAGAATTTGGAAAACGTAGCTTTTCATTCTTTTTCAATTTGTCTCTTGTTATTCCGAGATACGATAAAGTATTCTTGATTCGCAGTCAACTGCATAACAGAGTGAATCTAGGGTTATGGTGCTCAGTAAATACTATATGTAGAAACGAAAGGAAACGTTAAAAATGTGGACATATAACTATATTTCGATGTGTATGATGTTCTAAATCTTTGTTTCAATGACACTGCGTCACAAGCAGTTTCTTTTAGAAGGTATATCTCGTACTTTCCCGATTATTGGCCATTTGCCAGTTTGGCTGTATTGAATAATCAATATTAAGGCCTTCTATTAAAACGAACAGCTAATATGTCTGACAATCTGATGTAAGGTCATTTTTGTCAGTAAAATTACACCATAAGATTCAATAAGGGCCTCCCCATCATCTTGATATTATTTTCTCAAGTATGGAATTCCATAGAAATCTGAATCATTACAAGAGCCAGTTACCACCACATAAACATTTACATGAAATTAATGTCAATTAAATCCTTTTAGAGTTGTTAATAATGCTCGATATCAAATAGAATTGGAAACGGATACATTAACAAGGATTACTCAAGACAAATTCGAAAATTGGGTTGAATATTTAGTAATAATGCGTCTTCAAAAACTGTATTACTCTAAGCCCCATAAGGAAAAACGGGAAGAAACACCTTGGAGATTCGGAAGTATCTTTGAATCTGGTAAGGACCATTTCAAGGAAAGCAAAGCTTTTTTTTAATTTTATTGTCTAGTATGCTTTGTTCATAGTGGCAGCCTATACATAAAGAAAATTGTGTTTCAATAAACAATTAATAAAAACTACAAGAGGTGGTCACTGCAGATTAGTATACTGACAGTTAATTTATTGGTGTAAGTTAGAAATTATATTAAAATATCAAATATATGAAGTATTATTTCTGTTATAAACAAAGCATCCAATTGTAGTTTTCAAGCCTGTATTTCTGTGTCGCAACCAGTCCAATATGTTCTATATTGGGAATGAACTCCTAAAACTAAATTCCCACGAGAGCGTTATTAACGCAAGCTGATGAAGCATTCGTTCCGTCACTGTTAGGGGTTTGAATATTTTAGCGAATAACCCTCTGGATATTAGCAATAACGGGAATAAAACTAGTATATTATTTAATGCAAGCCAAGTTTTTGCTACGTACATGCTACTGATAATTTTCTATAATTATTATTGCAGCTGTGTTTAAAGGGATTCATTATGATCTGTTTTTCAAACCAATAGTTATTAGATATAAAGTAGGTGGTTTTATGGTGTGTTGCAAGTCAAATTAGTCGCTTGTATTCAGAATTGTGCCCTCTGGGTACAATTCATGAGAAACTCTGCACATGCAATTAGTGTTTTAATTCAACGTTATCCACCGCGCAATATGCCTAAAGTGGATAAAACCCACATCGATCAATTTGTGAATAACAGTCAATTAGTTGAAAAATAGATTTCAAATTAAAACCCTGAAATTAAAAATATCGCCACCAATTTGCAAAAATGCTTTTCTACCTTTAACTAGTTTTACAGAGGAATAAAAGCAAATGCGTACTTTATTTAACTGTTATTTGTGTGGCAATTAAAATAAAGTACATAGGGTAGAAGTTTAAAGAACAGCATACAGACCCAATCGTTACCAGTTTGGAATATAAAAATAAATACAATTTTATTGTAAGATTATTAAAATGCGGTTTATTACTTCTATAAAGATATCAAACATAAATATGTAATTGAATAACATATAGAAAAAGAGTTATTAATGAACAGGTTTGTTTAGTTATGAAGCAGAATTCGTTTTTGCCTAATTGCTAATGCTAAATGGCGGAGGACAGATTTATTTTATTTTATCACAGAATGCAGGTTAAATGTCATTCAACAACCTATAATCCTGTCCTATGTTTAGTTTCTAACATTATTTGTGTAATTTACGTATAATGTTAATAATTTTTATTCATATGTCTTTACTCATGTATTTATTAGTTATAAACCGCTACATCATTTTCAAGCAACGCCACTATTGATGAAACAATATCGGCCAATCAATAACAATCTATGAAACTGACAGCGGCCAATAACGCTCAGCTTAAAACACAACTGACTGTAGTGTTTCACGCCATGCCCCCCTGCCACACTCACAAGAGAGTGAAGATGTGCAATGAACGATGCAATAATTGAAAACTTAAAAGTGATTTATTTGTATTACAAACCAGCATTTTTGTTTAGTAATGTCTTACGAAGATTATACAGCGAAGTGAAGTTCATTTATTCACGCAATTCTAATGAAAAATGGATGTTACGAGACTTTGAATTTTTCTTTTACCCAAGCGCATTTTCCATTCCTTGTAATCCTCCGCATTCTGTTAGGCTCCCTGAGCTGGAACACCCTCGGCTCCAAATTTGATTCAAATCCTCAACGGTTCTTTAAATTAGAATTCTGCTTTCTGCAGTATAATTTGAAAAAAATAGTTTCTTTACGTTAATTGCCCCACGTTGGGTGCCAATTTGAAAAGATATTTTATTAGCTCCATGTATGGACGCCAATTTGAGAAATGATTGTTGCTGCTACGTATGGAAAAACAATTTGAAGAAGGTGGTTTGTTACGTTATTTCGAGTGTTGGGGAGCCGAACTTGTACTAGTTGCAACCGCACGTATAGTACACAGTTTCCGGTAGCCTTCGCCACAAATGTATTTTCAGGTTGCCTTTGCCCCAAGTTTAAAAAATATTAGCTTTGTAATTTGACTGTTTCTTTAGATGTTATATATTTATGTTTGCCTCGGCTGCGTCAGTATTATTTTAGAGACATGGATATCTTGGCAGGTCGTGATACGACAAGAATGTAGGCTTACGCAGATTATAATTTTACTTCCCTCCTTTTATCAATACTTATCACGATTTAAATAACACTTTGTTGATAGAGAGAGCTGTGAGATTCTTTTTATTAATTAATTACACTTTTTAACACGTAAACATATTTTTCGTCTCACACGAATACGTATTAAATCTCTCGAGGACGCACAAGTTATGAGCACTATCTGCAGGCAACACGTCTGGTTATGAGCACTGTTTGGAGGCAACTGAATTGATTTCAACCGTCTAAACTTGTAAATTTCTGTATTTCAAGTCTCTGATTGGCTAATCCTACTCCAATAGAATACCTGCATTTTACTAAAGCTTTTTCTGGTTATTGATTGGCTATTCTATAAACTGTCACTTTTATTTACATTATTCGTGCTCCAATAATCACAAGTAGTATTATTAAACTCTTAAAACTCATTATTACCTCATTGTTAGCAACTTTTAACTTATTGTTCTCACAACTCCTACATTATTAAATTGCGTAATATTTTCACATAACATTATTGAACATGTTTAAAATAATATAAGCATATACAATGACTGTTACATACATTTTACAAATTATTAAATACACATATTGCTTCAAGGTGGGCTGTTACTGAATTTACATATTATATAATTTGACTGAAATTATTTAAGTGTTAAAAACACTGCCTCAATTTTCTGTTATTAAAACCGTTTTAGTGTAGAAATGTCTTGACACTAAAAGTTACTTTTAGTTAAATAATAATACCAGTTTTACTATACTACTTTTTAGGAATTTCCAAACGCATCTGAACGTCATTACATACACATGACAAAAGAAACAGTGTTCTAAAGTACTCGTATATATGTTCCGATGCTGAAATAAACGTGTACCCTCACTGTAAGAACGGCATACCTTCTGTTGTGAAGTCTATGGCAAATACAAACTTAAATAAATGGAATATACCGTTTATCATCGCCAATTATTCAGCATATTTCGGCTTCTATTCTTATCAAGTGAACTCTTAAATGTTATACATAAACTCATACTCAGACATTCGGGTAAGTTATTTTGTAATTATTGATTTGGGCCATATCATTATTATTTTTTACATGTTTCACTTTTGTTCTGACCTTGCAGCAAATTCCTTAAACTGCGTGGAATAATATACTCCATTACGTGTTAATACACTTGAACAATTTAAATTAATGCAGATGTTGAAGTGAAAACCTTATTACTTCTAGATGCAGTTAGCTTTTTCGACTTCTTGCTTCACTTGCCCTTGATCAGTCCGTTGCTACGAGAACGTGTCTAACGGGATGGTACTGAATGAAAACAAAGTTAACAATGATGCGTTTTTCTGATGTTGCACTAATATATCTGAGAATTATTATTTTTACTTTCTGTACTACCTATAGTAAGTAGGGGAAGTATTGTATTCCACCCAAAAATTCGATACCGAGATTTCACCGGAAATACATGTTTTGAGACCCCCTGAATCCAAAAAAAGCATTTTTGGAAACATGTCCGTGTGTGTGTGTGTGTGTGTGTGTCTGTGTGTGTGTCTGTGAACAGCATAACTCAGAAACGAACAGTCGGATAAACACCAAACTTGGTATTTAGGTTCAGTATCTTCCAGAGATGCGATACGAAGGTTTTCAAGAAAATCTCCCCACCCCAGACTACTCTTTACATGGAAAAGTGTTCGAAAATTTTAATTTTCTCAAAAATGGTCCTAACGGTTTTGATTAAAATATCATATGTTTAAGATATTTTCATGACAAATGCAATGTATATCTCGAATTTTCTGGGAATGTCTCCAAAAGTGTCCTTCATTGTGAACGACTTTTGCATAACTGGTAAACCATAAGAGATAGACAAAATTTTACTACGCAAAAAATGTAGATCGCGTTAAAATAAACAATTTGTCATATATATTTTTTTGTTGAGTGAACCATTTTCGAGATATTGCTTGTTATTCCCTTAAATTTTCCATTACTTATTTTCTCATGTGGGAATTCGTTATTCATTTGTTTGATTTGGATATGCAAAGAGTATTAATCTGTGACAAAGAGAATGTTGCTGCACCTAGCAACCAGCTAAGTAATGTCTATGCTTAAAGGCTACTGTATTTCTATATTGCCCTTGTAAATATATATTCCCCTTACATCTACAAGAAGATTAGCAATAAGATAGAGTCTGCAAATGTTTATCTCGATTAACATGAAGTAGATGGAGAATAAGCGTTTGTAAAAATAGTTTGTACAAGAGTAGAGAAAGTCATGTGAGTGTAACACATAAGATTTTTTACTATTCTGCCTGCTGAAGTTATATTTACTGCACAATTTATGCCTTCGAGTAATAATTATACTATTGCTTTATTGTTCGAATACTTACAATTATTTACTATTTTTTATTCGAGTGCCTGTGCACTGCGTGGAATTGCACCTCCTTTCTACAAGGCTATCTCGTTCACTTCTTTAAATTACAATTCTCGAAAACGTTTTAATAACTACTTACTCTCACTTTACTGTAACTGAACTTTGAATCCACTTCCCTTTACCCTTATCGCTGTTCTTATTGAATTTAGTTTTTCTGAAGCGTTCTCTTAGATAAGTTTAAAAGTTTTCACGTTCATTATTATAATTCATTCTGTCTGTTTCGCGTCTGGTGCAGAACTGCACAACGTTATCTTGTTGAGAATGATGTAACTAAAATACGTATCGTGCTTTCTCAGTGGTCACCAAGGACAAATAAATATGCCATTACGGTGTATTTGATTAATTTTACATACAAAACAATATCTAAATCAAACATTTACTTATCACTTCATTTAATCCGTACGTAATTTGTAGCTGATCGTTATATTTTAAGCAATGTTCTTACAGGTGACGATACGTCTCGACGGAAGCAAATATGCTGCTTCTGCTTTTTAAGTTTAACAAATTTAACTTTGGAATTAATAAAAAAATCAAATAAAGAGTCAATAAATCATAGAGATTACATAAGTGCATGCATATAGTATTTCGAAGCCTAGAAGTTAATGTAACAAACTAATGGCATCATATATAACACTAATTTATAAAGCCGGTTACAGGATATAATTTATTGGACCATAGGTGGAATCTGGATATCAGAAAGGTGCTGGAAGTACCTTGTATCGTATAAGTAATAGAAAAGTATCTATAAGGATGACATTTAGAATGGAGTATACCTACCCATTTAGATATTGTATAACTATGAATCTCAAGAAAAAGTGTAGGCCGACCAAAAACACGATGGCGTGACCATTTCCACTAGCTCTATGTGAAGACTCAATAGGCTACGTGGCCTAAACCGTATTGTTATTGATGAGATTATTGTGGATAGTGCTATGCATGTTATGCAATTACGATACAAGTAATACATCTATTCGTGTCTTAATAAATCACAATTTGGATGTCGTCTAAAAGGTTTTTGGTAGATTTGTTTGATATTCATGATCATAAAGAATTCCTGAAACATTTTCTTCCGTGTATTTGTTTTTTAAAATGCTTCTTGAACCCTTTTATAACAAGTTCTAAAGTTACTATCTTCATAATACTAACGATTCTCAATCTCCCCCCAGCCTTTAGTGCAGTTCTTTGAAGAGGGCCGCTGAGGTCACTCTTAGGGCTAAGTCGTTATCCAAAATTGGTCTCAAAATTGCGAACGGCATTCTGCGTGTAATAATTAGTAGCACTAGTTGTAAATACAGTAATACCTACTTGTGCATTATCACGTGCAAGAATTTTTATTACCTGCATTATTGGTGACCAAGCTTAAGAAATCAAGAGCAATACTCGCTTGATTACTCTATTGCTATTATTACAGGAGTGTTAGAGGAAGTGTGCTACTACCTTCAAGAGATAAATTATGCAGATTTTGGCAAACCTTTCCAATCATCTGAGAGAGGAAGAAACTGAGAGGAACAAGAGAAATTTTGAAGATGCCTTTTCCTGTGCTTTTATATTAAGTTAAATATGCAACATTCTTTGTTACATTCGACTATATAATATGATACTGAACTTGCCGTCAATGTCATCCTCCATTGCATGCGTGTATTTAGAGATAGCGCAGTGATTTTAAAATGTAATTACTTATTGTGTTTCTAAATAATCTAATACCACTATACCATAGTTAATTTAATTTCACCAGGTCTAAAAATTGTGTTTTTACCCTAGAATCTAATCTTAACAAAGATAATCATTCACTCTCGCATCACCTATTATTGTCCCAAAGTACAGAATTTGTCAACTGAAGTTCAAGAGTTTCAAGAACAATTGTTATCGCATTGCATAGTATTTTATTTTTATAATGTAGTTTTTCGAAGAGTAAGGTTACTTGCAACATCTCAGATCTGCAGATACATTTATGAAGTGACCACTAAGGGTTTCTCAGAATATTCTAGGGTTCAAGGAGCTACGAGTATAGCAATCTGTCTCTTCAGGATAAGGACATCACCCACCAGATAAAACACGCTCAGGCTCCTTGCCTTAAGACCAGGACTCGGGTCCTCCGTATCTCTAGAAAACTAGGCTAACCATTAGCTACAGACGGAGGTGGTCTGTGAACCGTATGCAGCTTACTGACATACAAAATAAAAATAAAATGTTTAAGCATTTCCTCTTCCACACAACGGCAATCAGCTGTGTTTTTACAGGACTGCTGCCCATTGCGTGGGGCTTTGGCGCTTACATTGTTTTCATTCATGAAGCGCTCTTGCATGTTTGAAAATAAAGACACTGCATTATTCTAGTTCAGATTCCTTTAGTCATATTTATTTACCTACTGAAGCGTCCATTTCTGTGGTGCGCGGACTTACCTTCACTTTCCGAGCTATTTCTGTACGGATGAACATAATAATAAATTTAAGACATGCGCTGACCACGTTCAAGACATTCGCTAACTTCTGTTCATGTTGTGTATTGTAAGTCAGTAATTCCCATTTCGTATTGTTTTCAGATATTGTGAACAGGACTCTGCTTCTAATAATTGTAAACTGAATTTCAGTGCTTTGAACTCTATACTAAAATATATTGTACTTAAGATTCACTCGGTGTAAAAAGGCCCATAAGCTGTACTGGAATTTAGGTTTTAACGGTTTATGAGAGAGGCTATTAATTCCGCGACATGATATCCAAGTGATGAAGCTGTTTACGAGATGCATAGAAAACGGTTGTAACCAGCTTAATTAAAATAAACACCAAGTATATTATAGGATATACTTTGATGTTCCTTATTCACAAAATAATTTTGATATCATCCGTGCTTCCATCGGTATATTTTCTTTCCTTTTTTATATCAGTCCTATAAGTATTATTTCTTTTTCTGTTTTAAGTGAGATAGTTACCATGCTTCAGCACAGCAACCTATTTGAACACCAGAGGGGTTCCTGTAAATCCATCATGTTTTCCAAGCTATTCTAGACCACATTTGTCCTAGCAAAGCAGCCCTATCCTTCTTCTTGTTACCCCTCCTCGAAACAAGCGGTTGATGGGCTTAATTTTCCAGAACAACGTTTTAGGAACGTATAAAACCAGTAAATATGAAATTATTTTCCTTTGTGTAGTAGCCAAGTAATGGTAAACTCGCCATTCACTGTTGGACGGCCATGCACGAGACTTTAATAATATTTATTGAATGTCTTTTCTCCCATTTTATTTACGTATTTTGTTGGTTAATATATTATATATATTTTACAAATTTTACAGTTCCACATTGTTGCGTACTGTACTGAAAGTGCTACAAATTATGACATTGTTCTCTAAACACAGAAACGAACGTGTGTAACTATTCCAATGGTTTCTGCGGGGACAGTGTACCAAACAAATCATGATAGTGGGGAGGGACTGCACTACAGCATTTGTTTGCTTGCTGAAGGCGGTGTTTACTAGCATCGATCAGTCAGGAAGGATTAACAGCTATAGCCTTCATAGGGAAATAACTCTTGTGTCTAACACATCACCATGAATTGTATGTTGTATGTACAATTATCTTAGTTACCTAGTGCTTACTCCCTCTGCGCTAAACGTGTCTACAACAATACGTTTGATTCAGTGCAACAAGCATGACTTGGTACATCTATAATATCCATTGCATCAGCCTAGCAATTCCACATGAAATCCTAAAATCCTTGGAAAAAAGTCTGATGTGTTACACTCACATAACTTTCTCTACTCTTGTACAAACTATTTTTACAAACTCTTATTCTCCATCTATTTAATATTAATCGAGATAAACATTTGCAGAAACGATCTTTTGACATGCAAAGAGAATCACATGTTACACATAGCGACCAGTTCTAAAAATATTTTACTATTGCTTAAGGCCTACTATGTTCCCCTTGTTTTGTAATTGCAAGTTCAATATAGAAATACAGTAGCCTTTAAGCATCGACATAGATCTTAATAGCTGGTTGCTAATTGCAGCATCATTCTCTTTGCCACAGATTAATACTCTTTGCATATCCAAGACAAAAAAATGAATAACGAATTCTCATTTGAGAAAATAAATATTGAAAAATTTAAGGGAACAAGAAGCAATATCTCGAAAATGGTTCACTCAACATAAAAAATGTATATGACATAAATTGTGTATTTTAACGCGATCTAAATTTTTGTGTAGTAAAATTTTGTCTATCTCTTATGGTTTACCAGTTATGAAAAAGTCGTTCACAATGAAGAATACTTTTGGAGAAATTATCAGAAAATTCGAGATATACATTTCATTTGTCATGAACATATCTTAAATATATGATATTTTAATCAAAATTATTAGAGCCATTTTTGAGAAAATTAAAATTTTCGAAAAATGTTCCATGTAAAGGGTAGTCTGGGGATTTTCTTGAAAACCTTCGTGTAGCGTCTGTGGAAGATACTGAACCTAAATACAAAGTTTGGTGTTTATCCGATTGTTCGTTTCCGAGTTATTCTGTTCACAGACAGACAGACAGACACACACACGGACAGGTTTCCAAAAATGCTTTTTCTGGATTCAGAGTTCCTCAAAACATATATTTCCGGTAAATCTCGGTATCGAATTTTTAGGTGGAATACAATACTTCCCCTACTTACTATACGTAGTAGAGAAAGTAAAAATTAATGAGCAGCATAAAAGGCAATAGAACCATGTTCTAATATGCGGTATAACACTAACAAGAAGAAAAGAATCGGACCATACAGAGATAACAGGAAGATATGCGATTCTACAAGTGTAAAGAGAAACTGGGTGGTCCCCATTGTGATTAATCGGCTTCTGGTAGTAATGGTTTGAAGTCAGAGGTTTATCAGTTTACCGCTTCAACTGGTGTTCATTATTTTATTCCTTCAATTTTTGCCTTTCAACGGACGCACTATTGTGAAACCTACAATCGCAGCAGTATTTATGCTTTACCGATATCTTAAGCTTGCGTTATTAAAACAATGGTGTCATGTAATTCACTGTCGATGCTTTCTCGACAATTTTATAATGCTTTGTTTTCTTTTATCAAAGATCTTTGTGCGTAGTGCAGTGTCAGCCAACTGAGTGTTCATGACGTCAGAGGTAAGGTCTCTTTATGCTTACAGTTCTGAGAGAACTCGATGTAGGTGAGATAAGAGGAAAGACAACGTTCTGTTAGGAAATGAGTAGCGGGACAAGCACAATGTGTGCTGTAGTTTATATTATGCGATTATAAAGACAAAGTCCCCTTCCCTTTCCTCGACAAACCTTGCCTACGAATCCCCGAAACTGTGTTGAATCACACGCCTATGACACGTAATTGAATTAGCTAACTATGATGGATTCTAACAAATGAGTAGTACTAGAAAAAATAATAGAAAGTTCTACTCTTTTGACAGGTGCGAGCTGAGCTTTTGCAATCAGTAATATCCAAATAGTGTAATAGGCCTTCTATTACATTTAGTCATTTTTCCTTAGAAGAGTGGAGAATATTACTATATTCGCATATTCATTTATTTAATGTACTCTTTTATTTTGTCAAATTACATATAGGCAAATTACCTGAAGAAACAGAGTATGAAACCCGTTTAGATATTGCAGAAGAAAAACGATGCAGTAATGTTGAATTCTAGATATCTGTTGAAATAGGATTTAAACTTCGGCGACTTGATGCAGCTCGAATTATATTCCATATAATTTTTAAGGTTTTTCTTTTATTTTGGCATAGGAGGAGATTAGACGAAATGCTAAGATTCCTGCAAGGAGAGAATGGTGGTGATTAAGGAGCTCAGAAATAACTAAACCAAATAAATGAAGAACAAAGATATGTAATTAAGTATTAGTATACGAAGGTGTTTGATTGTCTCTTTAGCGTGGTGGTAGCGCAGCTGCTTACCAAGTGGGTGACACGGGTTCGATTCCCGATACTAGCGTGGGGATTTTCTCCCGCTGGGAGACCTAGCTCGGGGTGCACTTAGCCTTGTTAGGTCCCTGAGGGGCCAATTAAGGGGCTACTTGATTGAAAACTAGCGGCTCTAGATTAAGGAAGTCCTGGAGGGACCCTGGGCGTTGACCACGTCCCACCGTCCAGTACTGCACCGCAGTCATGACGCCTGTTGTGACCAGAGGTGAGGGACGCAGCGGCGGGAGGCAGGCCATGGCCCGGCAACTGGTTGTTGCGCCACGTAGTTTTGTTTCTTAAAAGGTGTTTCTTATAGGAAGGGGAGAAAAAGAATGAAACTTTCAGACGATGTTTACGGTCCAAGTCAGGCCCACTGCTGGGGAGGTTCTAACTTGACTTCCGGTTTTATTTTCCATACTTTGAAATTCAGAAGATTTTAAAGCCCGGGGTGCATAGTACTGGTTGAAACTAGGACGGAGCTTTACAAGAGATTAATCATTTTATTGTTATTTTATGTGATCCCTCATCCTTCTTTTCAAATGACCATACGCTATTATGTTTCTATGCTTGCATATGCATTGTTTTGATATCGCTAGACATGCTAAAACTGCATAAGGAAATTTCACTCCAGTTCTCCCAGTAACCAATACATCTCATGTTACAACTTAATATTATAATTATTTATATTGTCAGAAATAGTAATTTTTCAATAATACTTTTCTTATTTGAAGCTTACACGCACTTCTTAATCCTACATTTCTAGCATATGTTCATTACACTAACGCGTACATTGTGGTCACAAAACAGTAAGGAATTACGGTTAATAGTTGTTTGAACATTTTAGTTCAAAGTGTTGACATCCTTCTCTGATACCAGATGTTCATTCATTTTCGGAAATTTGAGGCTAGAAGTTTGAATGTTTTGAGATCATTTTCGTTTAAACACATCTCCAGATTCACACATATCGTTATCGAGCAAGCAGCGCCACAATATTTAAAATATCAGTAATATGTAGAACAGCCTTTTGCAAACCTGCATACGCAAATTTTTAAATTCTAATTGCAAACTATCGCTATTAGGTTCTGCATTTCCTATATTTTCAAGTGCTTGACGTGAGAATAGTAGAATGAGAAAGTATTATAGAAGGGCATATCAGTGCCTTGGTTAAGCTGCTTTTCAGTCTTCTACTTCGTGGTTTAAGATTCTGCCTGTCCCGATTTCATGTATGTAGAACCTATCATTGTCTAGGCCATCCAGTCAATCTATAATTTCAAGCTTATATATTCCTTCCTTCTCCTGGCATTCGTTGTATAAGCTTAACACAACGGCTCTTGATGTCATTGACACCAGGAACGTTTTCGGAAGAACCTTCCTTCCTTCCATCTTCAGCTCGGGCTGTCGACTAGTTAAGAGCCCAATGGTTAGACTAAGAAAGGTCGA
This sequence comes from Deroplatys truncata, assembly GCA_030765065.1. Classification (NCBI taxonomy): domain Eukaryota; kingdom Metazoa; phylum Arthropoda; class Insecta; order Mantodea; family Mantidae; genus Deroplatys; species Deroplatys truncata. The sequence goes on from CM060981.1 coordinate 111,346,657, forward strand.
CCAAGCAAATTACTACAGTCAACGTGTTATTACGATCAAGATTACTTCTTATGATCATTTGTTACATGTTTGGTTATTTATGCAATATATATATACATATATATATATATAATTTGCTTTGAAACTGTTTTAGCTTAAATTCTTCTTAAATACCTGATTACTTGTGTTCTTTTCTCGTTAGAGCTCTTGACTGAAAGTGAAACTAAAGTTTCAACTGGTTTCATCTAATTTTTATCTTTTTTATTGACGGCCCATGCCTCGCTTCTCAAAGTGTTTACGGTAAAATTAGATTTCAAAAATATTAACATGTATGCAGTACATATTAACACTAATAAAAGGTTTCACAAAACAGAAAGACTGGAATTAAATCACAGGATTTCTACAGAGGCATAGTAGTTGGAGTGGTATATTTGTTGGTGGTTGGTAGTTGGTTCATGTTTATCTGCACCACGTATGGAAGCCAATTTGTCGCGGTCACTTCGTGTTATCTATTGCTGGGCGCCTGTTATTGTTTTATTATTTTGCATTTTGGGTTCATTGTCCTCCGGCTAGCTATTATTTCTCGGTCAAGCAAATCTCTGAAACAGGGTGTGTAAACGGAAAGGATTTGTTACTCACAGATAACACTGATAAAAGAATTTGTTTTTACACTTTTATTGCCGTCACATTTTTATTCATTTCACATTATCTTTTGATACACGCCAGACTGAAACTGTTATATTTTCTAATATCACTATAATCACTTATTTACTTCACATTATTAATTCGCGTGTTTCACATTTATAACAAACTTTAAGACGCGAGAGATTCTGTAGAATTGCGTAACGTGTACTTTATGTATGCTTCCGTTGAACTACGCGACGTATAACTCACGAATACTTATGTTGAACTGATCGACGTATTACACGCGAATGCTTCTGTTGGACTGACGAAATCTGCCTCTGACTTTAGCTTTTTATACTCACACACCCCGATATGCCTAAAGATTATAACAGAGCTGATATTGGTTAATAAAGCGCCAACATTAGCATCAATTTTTATATCCAATCAAAAATTACGAAAACATATGCTCTAGGGAAAATACTCCCGCTATTTCTAAGAAAATCGCGCCAATCTGACGTCATTTGTTTGTCTCTTCTAATTAATATTCAACTCACCCCCTCGCACATTGTTATCCGCTCCTATTGTCAGTTTCAGTGAGGTCGTGTAAACTTATTTCCTAACAATGCTTATAATTAACAAACATCTCAAATCAATGTCATACAATAATGCTTATTTACACTACAATCACTCTGGCATTTACATTATTGTAATACAAATTACTGCCACATAGTGTATATACCCCGTCTTTAACTACAATGGTCTTATCGGGACCTTTCCTTTGGAACATATTGTTTGCCCATAGGCAATGGTGTTAATTCGTATTCGCTTGTTGTTGGGTTTTTTTTTTGTACACTTTGGGTTTTAATTATTACATCACACACATATCCACACTTTCATTCGCACTTCCACACTCTGGGAAGGATAGGGAATAAGCTTGGCTAGAGAAAAATTCCCACTTCAGCCGGAAATCGAACCCGGGAACCCTCGCACAGTAGGCAGGCGCTCTACAGACTGAGCTACGGGCTACGTTAATCTTGTGCCCATAAGTACCCTTTAGCATCACAAGCTACAGCGATTTTCTTTCGAGAATGGGAAATACACTATTATGGTGTTGTTTATAAGAGGTGCATATTTATTTTACCACATAAGAGAATTTGTGCTAGAAGTAGAAGATTTCTTTGTATTCTCCTCGTCACCCAGGCATGTTATTACCGCGGAAGCCCAGCGTGGAATTTGCTGTCTTGTATTCAAGTAGACAGTTAATTGCTGGTAATGAGGAAAGGAAATTGAAATAAGGTAATCAAACTAATGTTGACGGCATAATTGGCAGTAGGTTAGCCATTTGCTGAGAACAGATGGCCAGAAACACGCTTTGGCTGACAGAGCCAGAGATTTATAGTTACATGTGATGTGTACATGGAGATCGCATGTAAAAATGACTTCTGATTTATGACTAAACCGAGCGGAGATCTGCCTCGAAGTGACGCGAAGCTGCCGTGTCGTATTACCTTCACATCAATCCTGCACCGTGGCAGTAGTCTCTGTGCTATATTGAGTGGCTAGAAGAGGGTGCGATTCCGTCTGCTGAAATATCGATCGCACACCCCGCCTGAAAGGAACTACCCTGTCTAGCTTGGTGTCTTCTCTTTAATGTTCCTGAAAGACGTTAGACTAAAGTTTCAGAAAACTCAGAAGCATAGGTTATAGCAGGCGCTAAAGAATCCCGAAGTACTGCGTGAAGTTGTATTAAGAATGTGTGTCTACCGTATATGTATTTTCAAGACCATGCGTAACCATTCTCAGTAAAACATGAGCAGCAGATAATGATCTCATTTCTTATAACCTCTAAAGCTATCTGGAGCTACTGTCTGATTGGAGGTGTCTAGTTAAAACGGCTGGTATGTTTATACGATTTTCCATTGTATTATTACTATACCTTATGCTTTTAACAGATGCAGAGATAATTGTTTTTCTACAAAGAATTAACAAATTACTCAAGATTTGCTCCATTGGCTGTCCATAATGCACGAGTTGAATAATAAAATACTCAAGCACAAAGCTTTGTAGACTAAAGGAAAATAACTAGCTGCTAAAGTGATTCAATTTCGCATTGGGTTTCTAGGCCTGAGATGCGATTTTTTTAATCCCCATACACTCTCATATTTCATCTCTGCCTTCTTCAGACGCACAGCTCACTTGTTTAAGCCGCTCAAAATACTTTTGTTGCGACAGGTAAAGGTATTTTCTTCCAGAACTGAATATTCTCACACGGCTTTTACACTGGCCTTCAAATAGTTAAGGTTTGATTTGGATACACCAAACTCTGAATAAGCGTGCTGACACGGTTGAGGCAGGTTTTCATAATCCCAGTTCTGATGTCTGGTAATTGTTTAGCTCTTCCATGCTTTAGTTATTTTTCTTTCAAAATGCCAGCGAGGATCTGAAGTCTAAAACACAAATTAAAGAGTGAATAGGGCACTTTGTGTTTCCCTTAATCGATATGGCATTTCCAATTAGATTTATATGAAACATAATTTTTCTGCTCTTAATGGGTCTCGAGTTCCTTCTGAGCTAATAGGGAACCGTTAACAGGCTTTAAAATTACACGGAGTGCAATCCGTTAATGTTGTTCAGATTGTCTTAGAAAAAATTCTTAATAAGCATATATACTTAAATATATCATTTTCCTGTATTAGATTTCAGCTACATGAATATGTGCACGAAAATATATTTGTCAGAACTTTATATACGCTAAACCACATATTCTTTCACCCAAAGAAATGGTACATACATTGTTATTTGCGCAACAAGATACTCCGGAAAGATAGTTTTAACTGAGTTCATTTAAAAATTAAAGTCCTTCGTGAGCTGTACCGTTAAAATAATTCCTGTAATACTTGTCTCATTTTTGTGATGTCTTGCTTGGAGCAGAAATGTTCTGCAAAAGCTTAATTTCAGGATTTCTAAATCAATGAGCAACCTTCGAAACCTTCGTTTAAGCTTAATGGATGTAAACGCGAACCTGCAGAATATTACTTTCGCCCAAAATTCTCATGTGGCTGCCTTATATCCATAGGGTTTAAGCGAGGATTTCAGCACTGCAGCCAAGACTAGGTCTATTGCGCCTACCAACTTGCAGAAGGAAGGGATGAGGCAAGAAAGTACAAAGGGCGGCTAGATCTGAAAGCTACAGGCGCAGCATAATAGGATCTCTAACGTTTCCAGGTTCAACATCTCCGGACGCCCCTTCGATGACGCCGCCGATAGGTTCGGATAGAAGCTTCCGTGCCAAGGGAATTACGGTTCTCTCCTTAAGGCATATCTTCATGTGCCACACAGTACCCACCACTGTGACAGGCCCTGCAACACTGAAAGATGAAAGGTAATGAGATGAGAGGAAATGTTCTTGTTAGTGTATAATCCACCCTAGAATTCACCTACCGACCTGGAAAAAACCCGAAAAACACTGTGGACCGGTATAACACGACTCGAACCAGGGTCCTCCCGATTGCGAGCCTTAAATCCTACCGCATGAGCCATCCCGCTCGGTTAAAGCATAAGATATGGATGAATAATGATAGAAAGCAGGAAGTGAAATTTAATTTGTAAATCTAAAAAATATGCGATAATCTAGAAATGAGAATTTCTTCTTGTTCACAACTTTTCTATTTCTGGTTAAAAAGGACACAGGTGTTAATCTTATTTGGTTTATCAGAATAGTGTTCAGTAAAGCATAGTGAAATCCTGGCGTTGTTTTGCAGCAAAGCTGTGAGAACTTAGACTGAATGCAAGAACGTCGATAATATCGTAGCGCTCTAGCTTGCGTAGGTAGCATATAATTTTGGCTGCTGTTCTGCCTCTCACCCGTACACTGCCTCTCACAAGTATCCGTTGTGTCGCAACAGAATAAACGAAACTTGCCATTGCTTTTAAATATACAACATGTAAATCAATGGTGACAGAAGCAGCGATTTTAAGCAAATTGTAACATAGCAGTTCCTTGTGACCTCAGTGATGTTAAACACGAACAGAAATTATTTGTTATCAAGTTTTTGAATTGTTTGTAGCAGTGCAATGTGCAGCCACTTTTGCAGTGCGAGAATTTTAAGGTGTACGTAATCGTGGTATTGGAACTTGTTTTAAATTTCACAGTATTTAAGCCATAAAGGACAAAATAGAACGGAGGGTAGGGTTTAAAGTTTCTGGATTTAGCTCTTAAGCTAATCAATTTATTTTGTAACTTTTCCACCATTTTTAGTTATTCTGTTCTTACTCGCTCTCTCCCAGATACACACATGTGCATTTTTTTCTAAAAGTGCTCTTTTTTGGTGTCCCAGGGGACTTAAAATGGGTATTTGTGATGAATTAGCGATATTATGTGGAACACACTACTCCCTCTACAAGCATAAAGCAATGCAAAGCAATATTCAAACATTACTTCAAAATTGTTTCATAATTTAAAAAATCTGATGTGTTACACTCACATGACTTTCTCTACTCTTGTACAATCTATTTTTACAAACGCCTATTCTCCATATGCTTCATATTAATCGAGATGTCAATCTTATTGATAATTTTCTTGTAGATGCAAGGGGAATATGGTAGCTTTTAAGCGATAGTCAAATATTTTATCGCTGGTTGCTATGTGGCGCATTCCATTCTCTTTGCATGTCCAGGACATAAAAAAATGAATAACGAATTTGAGAAAAAGTGTAAGTATTGGAAAATTTAAGGGAATAACAAGCAATATCTCGAAAACGGTTCACTCAACAAAAAATATGCATATAACATAAACTGTGTATTTTAACGCGATCTACATTATCTGTGTAGTAATATTTTGTCTATCTCTTATAGTTTACCAGTTATGCAAAAGTCGTTCAGAATGAAGAACACTTTTGGAGACATTCCCAGAAAATTCGAGATATACATTTCATTTCTCATGACTTTAGCTTAAACATATGATATTTTCATCAAAATCGTTAGAGGCATTTTTGAGAAAATTAAAATTTTCGAAAAATGTTCCATGTAAAGGGTAGTCTGGGGTGGGGGGATTTTCTTGAAAACCTTCGTGTCGCATCTCTGGAAGGTACTGAACCTAAATACCAAGTTTGGTGTTTATCCGACAGTTCGTTTTTAAGTTATGCTGTTCACAGACACACAGACACACACACACACACACACAGACACACACACGGACATGTTTCTAAAAATGCTTTTTTTGGATTCAGGAGGTCCCAAAACATGTATTTCCAGTGAAATCTCGGTATCGAATTTTTGGGTGGAATGCAATACTTCCCCTACTTACTATACGTAGTAGAGAAAGTAAAAAGTATCTGAAGTGATTTTGCCAGGAGCAATCTTTTAAATAACTTAAACTTGCATTTCTTCCTTAGTTTTAATAATAGTTTTGGTTATCACAATTAATAGTATCACGCTATACAACATTTCTAGTAACATGAATGACTTCATAGAGGACTCCGAATTCCCTATCCCGGTAATGTTAAATTTCCTAAACTCGTAATCCATTATCTCAAATGATTTAAGATCTCAGACTGCAATATTTATAAGATATGTATGAATGACTTCCAAGTTCATTTATGTACTACTGCAAAGTAATTTGTTTATATAAGAAAAATAGGAATTATGTCTAATTTCATTCTTTATTTAAAATTTATTAGCAGGTTTTAAAGCACAATCAACTAACTATTAACACAAAAGTAAATCAACAGGAGCATTAAAGTTTTTTATAATATCAAAATTTAACTTGCCTATCTTCTATAGATCATGAAAATTTCATTCAGAAAGCAACTATTCAAAGTAAAAATGCAAAATGAAAACTCGCATATATTTACAAAGAAAGAAAAAAAAAACATATTGCTGGGCATATGGAAGCTGCCATTATTAGAAGTTGTACCAGTTTGTTAAGCAAAGACGGGCTAAAATGTACATCTGTAGTGAAACAGTTCAGGAGTTTGTTTTTAACTTATTTATTATGTGAAGTGTTGCAGAATTCACATTAAAAATAGCAGACACGCTTACTTAGTCGGCTTATCCTCCCTGTATATAAGACTTACAATCATGCCTAGGGTCAGAGGCCTATATAGGGCAGACGAACATTGAATCAGATAATAAAGAACCCGGAATGGAGGATCGGCCCGTGAGGAAGAAGATACGAAATGAAGGCGAAATGGATGAAAGGAAAGATGGAGCAATGGATGGAGTGAGTGGCATGGGAAACCAGAGAACCCTGATAAAACCCTCCCAGACGCCGCAAATCTATCACAAATCCCACATGCGGGCCATTGGGATTGAACCCTGGTCGCCTCTGTGGGAGGAGAGCGGTTTAACCACTCGGCCACAGCACCGTCGGCAGATACCCCACCATCCTTGAAACATCTACATTTAAAATGTTGTGTCTACAGTGATTTTATATATATATGTGTGTATATATATACAATTAAATAGAACATTCCAATTTAGAAGTCTGCAGAAAAAAATAAGAATTGCGCTTTTGACACTTTTGCCATTTAATCTCTCCTTAATTTTAAGCATCCAATTGCTAACACAACACTAAAATGCCATTGTTCTAATATTATCTTTTCCTTTTGTTTCAGGTGAGTCCTTGCAGACCGCTTTGAGATGATTACTTAGGTAAGGCGCTTTTAGCAGAAAATCTACTACTGAAACATATACATTCCTCTGATTTATCGGTAATACTCTTATACTGGCGGAATCGGTTGATTATTATACAAACGGCCTCAGTTTTGGTCATAGCAAATAATAAATATTTTATCCGTGTAGCAGTAATAATGAGAAATTCTCAATTGGCAAAGGAATCCAGTCAGCCAGGGACGTAATGATTCCGGAAGACGCAGGGCAGAAAGGTTGATTGATTGGGAGAAAACCAATAATTGTGCTTATTGAATGCAATACGACCAACAGTGCTACAAATAGTCTGAAACAGTATACTAAAGTGTTTTATGGGGAAATAACCTCCATGCAATAAATGCATAGGTTAAGGACTGGTAAAACCAAACCATTAAAAATCCAGCTTCCTTTAATACATGGTACGTTTCGCTGCAATGACATTCTGTGGATGCCAATACAGAATTCGGACTTCAGGTGTAAACGATGCCCTAATACCTAACTAGCAAACAATAAATTGTCAGATAGGAAGGTACTAGGAGAAGCAGCTTTTCAACAAAAAAGACGATGTGTGAAAAACAGGTGTGTTACCTGTATAAAATGCGATCGGTTTAAGGAGCATGGATAGTTCTTTTACAAGTGAAACTATTAAAACTGTATGTATATTTACTTCATACAGCGTTGCAGTGTTATAGTTATTTGACTGTGTAAAACAGTTACTTTGTAAGTATTAGATGTCTTTTAGCTTATTAAATGTATATGAATAATATGAATAAAGTTACTAACACACCATTTATTTACTAAACTAAAATGCTTTCGTGATTTCTTATACACAAAGGATATACGTTTAAGGATTTAAGCTGTTTCTTTCCTGTTTATTGTATTGTGCCTGTTCACAGATGAATGAGCAGCTGTACTGGATCCAATTGTAGGGATAAGTACTAGACAAGAGCCTTACAGTCTCATGCTATATACCTAAAAAGCTATCCAGTAGTTTAGTGGAAATGCAGGAAAATATAATATAAACCGTAAAAATCACATTCCATAGGTGATATGTCAATTGCAGCTCAAATTGGTGACACATATGGGATCTTTACACCTATAGAAAGAGCAAGAAAATTCTTATGCAAAGAGGATGATCGATTATTTACCAGTCACTAAACTAAAGTATAAGCCGGAAGACGATTACTGTGGTAAAAACATATTCCACAAAAAAGCAACAATTGTCCGTTCCTGTGCACTGCAGCATTTTTGTCAGTTTTGTGGTATCTATGCAGTTTCCTTATAACCTGAAAATTTAAAAACCATAATTCAATCCCAATTTAAATTTCGCTTATATAATGCGATTTTTTAAGTTTGCCCTATTTTCATGCACTTCTTTACTGCGTTCTGTGTTCGTTATTTATTCTCATCTATAACTGAGAAACGAACAAATGTCCTTATCTATAAAATTTTCGATGCACATACGAATAGCTTTATGATGTTTGTCAACATCCAGTTGATGTTATTAGTTGGCCACAATATGAATGCGTTGGAGGAGAGTACCACTGCTTTTTGTTGACAAGCAAGGCAGGGAATGAAAAGCAACGCTAAAGGGGAATGTACTGTCGCAGAATGAAAACAGTTACTATGTTTCAGGCCTCAGCCCCGCTAGTAAATGCATCTCTGAACTACAGATGTTTTCTTTACCTGGCTGTCCTGATGCACCGCTCACTTGTTTCGTAACCGTTTAGTTCCTCTTCCCACCACACGAACTCGTATCGTCGACGAGTGCTAACATTCTACTTGCTGAACAAGAACAAAGATTATATTTTACACATTTTCTAATTGAAATCTGTACATGTAACGTATGGTTTTTGTAAAAAAAGGCCTCTAACAGTTACTTTCTTCAGAGGTTAAAGCATAGAACTGACTTGTACATGGCTGTTTATTTACTAAACTAACATGTTTCGCGATTTCTTATACACAAAGGATATACGTTTAAGGATTTAAGCTGTTTCTTTCCTGTTTATTGTATTGTATACAGCCTATTCACAGATGAATGAGCAGCTCTACTGGATGGAATTGTAGGGATAAGTACTAGACAAGAGCCTTACAACTCTCGTGCTATATACCTAAAAAGCTATCCAATCATAATAAGCACATACCGTATCCCGGCACTGCGGTTGAGAATATATGCGTGTTCTAAATGGCTAAACTTCTGCGGCTACAACTTGAAAACTATTAAGCTTAGAAAACAAATCTTATACGCTTTCGTCACTGGTCCAATTTCACCAGAATACGAGGCTGTAAAGTAATTGCACGGATTCACGAATATACTTGCATCTTAACAAAGTTGAAAATTAATGTGGTACAAAAAATGAATTATACGAGATTATCATAACGAAATTGTTTCTCCTATCACCACTGTAAAGTCTTAAGACTATCGCTCCTCAATTGTTTCTTATAACCTGTGTGAGTACTACCTGCAACTTGAGTTGATGTGAAGCTTAATATTTCATTCACTACGATGTCTTTATGGAAGCAGTGTTTTTTTCTGTTCTGTTGTCTCCATGCAAGCTTTGTCAATGACTTCAGTTTTCTAATTTCTGAATTCTTTAAAACTGAAACATTTTGGCATCACGCTTCTCCTTTTGAACAAAATGTTGCCAACTTTCTTTCCTGCATTGTCTGACCGTTTCATGGATATTTTCTTTGCTCTTCTCGTATCCAATACGTTCTTCTTCTGTTTTCTCTTATATGGCTTTCTCTTTTTATACACAGCTTCTTTCAAGGGTTTATTATTTTTCTTGGTGTTTTTCCTCCTTAATGCTGCATCAGTTATCTTGTAGTTAATTGTGCTATTCTTTGTTTATATTTCTGTGTCTTTCTCTCACGAGCCCGTAAATGCTTTGTGTATTTCTGTATATCTTGAAATTCTAATAACTTATTGCAGTGCATCCAAGTGACGAAGCTTTATTTTGCTTCCATTCTCTCCATCATATTATACTTGCATACTTTCCAAAATTTCCTGTTCTTCTACCTCGATTCAACTTGCGCTGCAAAATATTGGATTCATATAGTGTGAATGTATTACTTTAAATGACGAAATTTCATATTAAAAATAAAGTAAAATGCCTGGTTTAAAAGGGTTATAGTTATAAATTATTACTTTTTATTAAACTTATGTTTAAAGTTATCTTAATTAATCATAATTGAACTTCTGGGCAGAATGAAAAGTTTACCATTTATCTTCCTCGAGCTGTTACATCAACCGTTCACCCAACCGGGGCGTAGCGATGTTATCAGACTATAAAGCTGAATATATGCCCCTCAAAAAACTGCTTTGTTGATAATAATTTACTTTTAAACCAAACTCATCTTATTCGTACATAATAACAGCGTTGATACATGATGTTTTACCACGGAGGCTGCTCGCTTCATCAGCCTTATGCACATGCGAACTCCGTGGAAGTTGGATTATGCAAAGTTTTTTTGTTACAAACGCTAGTGTCGCTCTTGACATTTTTATTCTCGGTCAATTTCAGGAGCATTCGGGATTCCGGAGACTCGGAGGTAGTTGTTTGCACGTCATTTGTTGTATATGAAAACACTGATATTGCTAACGTTATAATTATAAAAATTCGCCTGTGCAGGAAAATAGTTAATCATAAACATAGCAATAACTGGATAACCGCCAATGCTTATACAATTAGGTACATTTTGAATCATTTTTGCCGTAAAGCTCTAATTAGGACACCAGGAATAAAAATAATTCAAAGGAATAAACGATAAATAGTTCCTAATTTATATACAGGAATTTAAGAACACAGAAGCTAATATTAATTTAAGTGCTAACTCCATTGTTGTCTTGGTGATGAAAGGAGTGTGAATATTGTTACATGTTGGGGTGAAGGCCAAAAAGGTGATTTATTTAGGTCACTCCAACGCGCACATGGGGGGGGGCACGCAACTCACTGGCAGAAAAAGTCCGGTACCTAGGTGTGTAGAATTAAGGGGAAGGCGTGGGGTTTTATATTACATTGAAAGATTACATAACACACATTACCTGGGATTTATTGACAAAAACGTTTGGCTTCTCTACATAATTAACAAAGGAAACATGATAGAGGGAGATACCACAGATCGTAGACCGGCCACACGCGTCTGGTCCCAGCGACCACTTCCACTCGAGTCACGCTATCTCGCCCCCACCAACCGTGTCTAGCCAGGGCTGACGTCATACCAGACCATTTCAAACAGATCCCTCCCTTTGGCGTGATCCGCACCAAAAGGAGAGACCGTTAAGGGGAAATACAACTAAGGAGACCCAATAATGCTACGTTTGGTAGCAACAATACAGTAGAGCAGTGCGTCTGGTAATGACAATGAAATTATTATGCCACAATACCCTAAAAACAATTTAACACATACACGATAACTTTTATGACCAGCAAATGAATTTGCACATAAACTAATAAAAATAAGCCTATTATGCTTTAGAAGCCCAAAAATTGTTATCGAGTCTAAGTGATGTGTTTGTTACTAAGAAAAATAAGACAATTGATCGGTCTACAGAAAGGTAGGAAGGCTTAAAGTTACACATATCTACTATTTTTAAAGCTCATATAATAGTATAATGTTAGGACCAGACATAGGAATTTCTAAGCATTAAAGCCAGTACGGAAGAAAATAAGGTTGAATATTTACTGGACTATAGACAGAGATGTCACAAGCAACAAACCATCCTTATCACTCGTACAGTCTTTCGGCTTTCATACATCACTCTTACTGGTTTTTTACTGTCCTGTCGGTGATCTTTGAGAGTGTAAATAACTTAAAGCCAACTTCTTAAGAATTCCGATGTCTTAATTATGATAATTCTTTGCATAGCCAAGATTTTATAGCCTAACTAGCCATTCTCTATCCATAAAAATATCTTATTAATTTGGCTCCCCAGAATAATTGTACAGTTTCTTGCACATGCGCTTTAAATGATAAATAAAGTATAAAGATCGTACATGACTTTTCATAGGATTTGCTTTAGAAATTTAAAATGCTGCATAAGTGGTACATACACAAGCAACTACAAGAATCCATAAAAATAGCCCATGCAAACAATTTGACATGGAACATGTGGTAACCTGGTTTCTAAGCATTTGGTTGTAAGAGCGTTTCAGTGTTGCCCGTGGAAAAAGCTCTCGTTCAGTTTTTGTAGTGAAAGAAACATTTACAGATTGAGTTGCGCTCAAAACATTGAAAAAGAAGTTAATGGTGTTTATGCATAAGAAGATTTACAGAGGAAGCTAATGTTATTGAAATACGCCCTTTTCCCACCTTGCATATACTCATTGTCCAATAAGATTAAGTAGATTTAATGTACTTCTAACCCACAGGCTAAGCTTTGATGCCGGTACAAATATAACTTAAATAATTATTTTTGTGGCGTTTCCTTTCATGCTGGAAAGGGCAATGTTATGTATTCTAAACAGCCAGAGTATATTAAAATGCAAAGTGTTTTTCAAACGATATTATTCATAAAATTCGTTAATTGCGAAATATTTCTTGCGATATGCCAAACTGTTCCAACTTAAAGCTACCTTCATGCCTACATAGCAGCTATGTTACATGGTGTTGAGTTTTTCGTTTGCGCTTGCTATTAAAAACATCTTATTGATACATTCACATGATTTTCTCTACCCTCTGTATTTATTAGTGAGTAAACAATCTATTCCTACTACGGCTTATGTTTCTATCTACAACATTTTAATCCAAATAAACCTCTGCAAAAATAGCTAAATTTCGTTATAGAATACAAAGATAACAGCGATGGTCAAATATTCAAGAACTGGACGCTATATATCAGTCTTGAAATTTCATACTGTTTCCATGTAATCACCTTATGCCGCAAAAAGAACTTATTTTAAATAAATTGTGTGTTTTAAAGAGATTCGCTTTCGTCTTTCACTTAACTTTACCAGTTATACAAAATTATACAAAATTCCTTTCGATTAAAGAGGCCTTCCAGGGCTATTCCCAGAATTAATTAAAATCGTTACAGCAATTTTTTAGAAAATAAAAATTCTCGAGAAATGTTCCATTTAAAGGATACTTAGGGTGTCTTCGTGTCGCATCCTTGGAAAATATTGCACTAAAATACCAAGATTGGTATTTATCCGACTTTTCGTTTTGAGTTATGCTGTTCATACACACACATACATAAATACACCACACGTGCATGTCACTAAAATATTTAATTTGGATTCAGAATGCTTCAAAACGTGTATTTTGATGAAATTTCGGTATAGCATTTTTAGTGAAATGAAATACCTTCTCTACCTACTACGTAGTAGAGAGATTAAAAATGGACTTCTGAAGAAGTCAGTATTGCCTAATTTATGTTCTTTATAATTGTTCTTTCACATTAATCGTGTGTAAGCTCGAACTCGATTCCGAAACTCGAACCACTGAATTGGATATTTAAAGTCTAATTCATTTTTCCAACTTACTGGTTATACACGGCTGTTGTCAAAGAAAAATAATTTATTACCCGCACATATATACCCTAATATTGGTTAACTATAAATTCCGGAAATTAAACGCACTTAAAACATTGCAAGTCGACTTTGAGGATGATATTCTAATATTTTGGATCACCTTGAAGATTTACCAGGATGAAAAGGTTTCATGCCTGTTAGCGCAAGTGGTAACAGCATCGGCGCGGGAAGACAAAGATTCGTGATTCGAGTTCCGGTTTCGAATTGAATTTTTTAGGCCTAGTTAACATTTACAAACACATATTTTGATTAATGTAAAGTGCATATATTTATATAAATAGTGTAACATGCAAAGGGTGCATATTTATTACCCATTGGAGGATAAATTAGCTTAGCGACGTTAGTATAGCTTTCCTTCACTTTTACTTTTATTTTAATTCTCTGTTTCACTCTATGAACAAATCCGCTATGCAGTTTGCAATATGTAATCACTACATAATATAAAAGTTTTACAGGATTATTTCTATACACATTTGGAAATAACTGACCTATTATTGCCTTTGTCTTTTAAAATACCTTGTATAAGTTTTCGCCGACTGCAAATTGTAGAAATGGATATGCAGGCTTTCTGAAATGGACATTGATAAACTATTTTAGCTGCATATGTAATAAGAGTTGTGCTATACGATTATCCAAATTTATTTTTGCAATTATGTTTTGATTTTTTCGGAATTTAGGAATACGTATTTTTTAAATATTAGTGCATTATAACCCACATCTATGCTTTTAATAGTTATAAACCTGCACTGCAAGAAAATGGTGTATGTACGTATGTTGTCTCTCTGAGAAGGACTTTTATTTCGAAGCTAGTGGCGGCACCTCGTACCTAGAGAGGAAAAATGTGATTCTACTAAGACAATAAATGCCTACTGGAGATATCTTGAAACTCGGGAGAAACAAGTGAGTATCTAAAACACTGCTGGCCTATATAGACAAAAGGTTTATCAAAACGAATTGTCAAATTGTCACATTCAAAGCCAAGATAGTTTAAAGTTCGCATTTTCAATCTTTATAAAGATTCTCCTCATCACTAGGAGGAAAAACTATATTTTATCAATACTCTTACAATTCCCCGATTGTTGGGAAAAATCTCTACTCGTCTTTGGAATTGTGTAAAATTTAGTATATTACAGTCCTTGAGCGGAGGAAATGGTGAGCACTACTATTTGCTAATCAAGCAGGATTAATGCATGCAACGCCTTTAAAAGTAGCCTACAGCTCATTTACGAGGCATGTCCGAACGATTTAAAACTCTGTGTGTGCTATGCTCAGTGGAAGAAGACAGTCTTTGTGTTTTGTTTTCCTCATATGTTAGGGTATGGCATGTGAGGGAGAATTCATTACATTATAATTCTCTATTTCCTTGAGATCATTAATTCCTCGCGAGAAAACTGTAATATGACAAACATCAAAGGGCAGGTAGATGAAGTTAGCGGCTCAACACAGGCATTTCCTTATATTCAATGTTATCTCTGAATAATTTTAACCCATTTGCATACAAAATAACAAATTTTAGTTAGAGCAAAACGAAGCCACCAAAGTGCAAAAGTCGCAAACTCTGTATACCTAATCGATTTAATCTGAAGTATAGTACAGAGAAAATCTCGGTATATTTTCAGTAGGTATTGACTCATTTAGGGAAGAACGGTCTGCCGCACAAAATTTTTACTGCAGATTTCGCAAACAGAAGCGATCATATAAATGCAATTCCATATATAAGCATATATCTCGTGTACTAACCTCTGTTTTTGCTGCTAAATTACGTGCTTTACTTGCGATGAAGAAACTTTCTCTGGCAAAAGAAAAATTATAGGACAAAACTATAGTTTACATACCACAACTATTATGAGATTCACTCTTATGCTTTTGTAGTTCTTTAAAGACAAACATATATTTTTAGTGCCAGGATAAAGGAAACAAACTCATAACTGGAAACTGTGACATGAAAACTGAAAGATGAGATTACGTATATACGATGGTAGTTTACTATTCTGTACCTTTTGTGAATTTAGAGTAATATTTACTCAGATTTCTATAGTATCTCATTTCAGCCAGGAAACAGCATGAAAGCAAGCGTTGAAGTTGAGAGTCCATTGTTTACG
This sequence comes from Deroplatys truncata, assembly GCA_030765065.1. NCBI lineage: Eukaryota > Metazoa > Arthropoda > Insecta > Mantodea > Mantidae > Deroplatys > Deroplatys truncata. The sequence goes on from CM060981.1 coordinate 111,362,543, forward strand.
CCAGAACCAACAACTTCAGCCTAGATCCGGGTTCTGCACTCACCTCTGCCATATTCATCTCAATAGTTTACATCCCCTTTCTATGGACTAAATTTTGGTAGCTTATGTAGAAAATTTGTAACATTTGCATCAATAACTACGATTCAACCACCGAAAATAAAATATCGTAGAAAATCGGAAACGTTTTTCAAACAATAGCATGAATGACATCCTGATAAAGTGAAAATGTTATTTCAGTTATCAAAGGATAGGGAACGCTTGTAATACAGGAGATACATTTTTCAATAAGCACAACTTTTTCTGGTCATAGTATATCAAAGAGTGATGTTTTATAAATCAAAAATTCTCAATATTAGAATATCAAGTAGATGTTTAGAATCCCTATTGTCTTGTGTCTGGGAAAAGGTATGAGAGAAGTACCTAAATGGATTAACGATATCTATACGTTAAGCTTTTTAAAGAATTTAAATTCAATCCTATGGCATTATTTGCACTATATACAATTAAAAGTGAGCATTGTTGCTAGTATAAATTAAGTATTATAAACATTTTATATTCATTTAATATGGTAATGAACAGATTTTATATCCATATTTATGTCGGAGAATTTTAATTTGTAAGTAAATTTAAGTATCTACAGGCAGATTTGAAACTCTAACACTATGGGTTACGAAATCCAAGGCATACTCAATGAAGTATTGCAAATTTAAAACTGAAGTAAATACTATTCGCGTAATTTAAAATGAGCAACACAACGTTAACTTTATTCGGCAGATAAAAGTAATGTACCTTGTTATCAGCAGTTATGTCATTACCCCTCAGTATTTGCTTAGACGATGCAATGAAAATGCAGAGTATAAAGATAAAGCATTTCTTCTGTTCGTAGATGACTGAGCTATAGCAAACAGCAGTGCAGAAAAGAGCTTGTCAAAAGCAGTTCAGTAAGCTCTATGGAATAATTAAGCAATGCAGCTTTAATGTATCAAATACTAAAACAATATTATGTAGATATGTGACCTCATCATAAAAGAAACAAAATGTAGCTAGACGAGAGATAATAGAACAGGTGAATTATTTTAATTACTTGTGATGCAGTTTATCCCATCGGCATTATAATAAGGAATTAAAACTTTGACATATTGCAATGATATGTGTGCTACAATAACCAATCATTTAAAAACAGAGCCTGTATTAAACTGTGTTAAGCTTTTCTATAGAATGGATTTACAAAATACACTTTGTTCCTCTCCCCCATCGTGGATCTTTACGTGAATGCAAAAACCACCAAACTTCGTTTTTGAACAAATTCTATGTGATCGCAATTTTGAAAAGTTAATGATAAATTATTTTCTGTTCGCTTTACTGTTATTCAGTCTCCTGTTAAAAAGTAATATGTTCGCTAAGGTTTAGTTTTTACTGTTGTAAATTGCGGCAAATGAGTGCAAATTAATTCTTTGCCTATAAATTACTGAATCAGAGAACACCATTTACTTTTGCATTATTTGTGTACTTATCTTGCCACGTCATGTCAACTCGTCTGTCTGCCTTGACAAGCATATTTATCACTGTTGTTCGCTTTGAGGAAAATCAGCCAAGCAGGCAAATAAGAGGCTTTCTTACTTCTGTATCCAATTAGCCTGTAAGACTTATCGGGGGCGTGGCATGAGGGAGGGTTGTGTACTTCGCTATACGAGAATGTTACTGCATGAAGATTTATGTTAGAGCTTTGTGTAAACACAGGAACAAAGCACCTGAGGAAGCTACTGCGCCTCCTTTCGGCTTTTGTAACTCCTCAGAGACCTGGGCCATCATATGAGTGGTATACTAATTGAATGGATGAACTCGAAGTCGAGCATTTCCGGAAAAGCTGATTTTACGCTTGGAACAAAGAAAAGTATATCCGAGATATATTTCTCCATGTCCAATTCAAAACAACGACTTATCTTCCACTCATACATGTATTTAGCATTACAAAGTTGAAACATATTTATAATGTGTATTACATTCACATTATCTTCTCTGCCTACTATAGTTTATTTTTATATAAGGTCTACAAACTATTCTTGCAAAAGCAAATTCTCACGTTTGCATAATTGCAGTGCTTTTCCTGTACATTGTGGTCACAACACGGTTGCTGGCGCGCCGGCCGCCCCAGCTAGGACTTCCGCTGAAACAGTTATGATAACCCCGCAACCGTCTCGCTTTCTCGTAGTTACAATTCCAATGATAATAACCACACACCTTATAAGAGCTGTTGGGAATGTTGTCCTTCTCTAACCGCATATTGTGGCGTATTAGTAGGTATTAGTAGCTATTGCTATGTCAGACACATTATTGCGTCGCACTGGCGACAGCATTGTTGGGGTGATTTTAGTATTCCTTTCGGCTTTGTGTTTGAAGTTCCGTCTGGCGTGACACTAGCCAGCTTTAGCTAGCGTGCGTAGCAAGGTTTGGAGAGAGAGAGAGAGAGAGAGAGAGAGAGAGAGAGAGAGAGAGAGAGGGGTAGTTTACCGAGCGTCAGTCTAGTCTGTGAGTTTGTGTGAAAGAGTGTAGATGTAGGTCGTGTGTGAAGCAACTCCCCTCAATTCTTTATTCCCTTGTGTGTGATGTAGGGACAGCATTTACTTTATTAAATAAACCACAAGTAATGTGAATGATGTGAAATTTGTGTAATTTGTTACAAAAACCCCACGCCTGCATCGGAATGTGAACATCAAGGTCCTGGTCCTCTCACCGTTTGTAGCTGCGCTCCCCCATGTGCATGTTGGGGTGATTAAAATTTAATACTTTTGCTGGAAACCTTTTGGCCCTCACCCCAGCATGTAACAACATTTCTGGCTACTGGCGAGAAATTAGCTCAATTTCGAATACTGAACTCTCCAGTGTGAACGGATTTTCCGAGAAGATACGAGAAATATCAAATACAGAAGGACAACGTTTGCAACAACTGCTATGATAAGATATGTGATTATTATCATTTTAATTGTAGCTTCGAGGACGTGAGGCAGTTGCGAGGATATTATAACTGATTCAGCGTCAGTTCCAAGTTGCGGCGGCCGGCGCGCGAGCTGTCGTGCGGAGGTCACAAAATGAAGGAAAAGCACGTACTTCGATTATACATATCGTTATAGAAGGGAACAGTGATAGTAAAATGTTTAAAAACGGGCATGGCCTGGGAATTCCACATTCTTTCAATGCCATCACGAGAAACAACTGAATAGCGACCGAACTTTAAAAACGACAAAAGTATTTAACAGTTCAAACCAATAATAATAATAATAATAATAATAATAATAATAATAATAATTAATAATAACATATCTCAGAAACTCTTAATGCCACAACATACGTTATTGAAATAAATTGCATTTTAGAGAGACCACATTTTTTGTATAGTAAAGGTGTATCTATATTATTTCCTGAAAATTCAGTATATCGGCACATTTCATTCCTTATGTAAAATCTTATATATTTAGTATTTTAATCAAAATTGTTAGAACCATTTTTCAGGAAATAAAAAATATCGACCTTTTTCCATATAAGGTGCGGTATACTCTCGTAGCTGAGAGCATAACTCGCAGTATGTACACATGTCCGATATATTAATATATGCATTAATATATTAACTATGGTGCTTATCTGGTGATTTTGGTTGTTACTATTAAATTATTAATGATGTTATTATAATTCCTGCCACAGCTGCTGCTGCTGCTGCTGCTGTTTGTGTTTTTGGTAGAGCGTGTGTAAGTTATCAGGGTATGGTACGGGAAGGAAAGCATGTGGTAACAACACTAACACAAGATTAAATCAATGTAAGAACACAATACTTTAATGACACACGCAGGAATAACTGAGTTAGTTGGAGCTGTAGACAGGTCGCTTAGCAATCAAGTATTTTATAAGTGCTCTAGTAATAATGGTAGTATTTATCGCACGTTCCTAAACTATACTTTGTTTCCCTTCTCATAACTTGCACCTACAAATTGATATAATTTCCACGTTCCCACTACATAATGCTAGATAATTAGTAACTCCTGCACATCGCCGCACTTTAATACATAACTGTCTTTGGCTTGGGAACGCTATTTCTAACTTCCGTAAACTTACACATTCAAACATGTTTTTCTTCCAACCTTATTGTCTCAGTTCCTTCAGTTTGGAATATTCTAGTAAACTTACCAGGCTATTATTCGTTGTTTCCATACATGTGAGCTCTCTTCAAAATATGCGTTGTGTTAGCTTGTCGCATTTTCTCTTACACAATTACTCAAGGTCTTGCTTTTGTGACTTCTACCTACAAGTCCTTTTTGCCTGGGCCCATTTTCTAACAAAACATGTTTGTCTGCTTTTAACAAGTGTCCCACAGCTCCAGCTAAACTCCTAAACATACATAAAACTTATGCTTTAACATCTATTTATATAAGAAGTATTTTTTTCTTATTAATATTATTTTACATTATAATTTATATCATTTTATATATATATATATATATATATATGGTATTAAATATGACCATAGTTACTGTCTCAAAGGCTAGTTTTGGGTGGATATTTCCTGAAAATCTTTGGTAGATACTGAAATAATACAAAGTTTGGCATTTATCTGACTATTCGCTTTCGAATTATACTGTTCACACACACACACACACACACACGGCGCTTATCTTTTTCTAATAATGCTTTTTCTAGATTCAGGGGCCTAAAAACATGTATTTCCGTGAAATCTCGTATTGAATTTGTTGATTCTATACAACTTCCTCTACCTACTTGTTACGTCTTGGAGAACTCTGTTTTAGACTGAAAAGAAAAGGTATGGTATCTTGAAAACTATGTAGCTACAATAGAAATCACTTCTGGTACTCAAAACAATATTAAGAGAAAAACAACCCAATTCTTGCAAGGATTTCACTATATGCGCACGATGACAGTTAAAACAAGTAAACTTCGCTAGAAAGTTAAATAGCTTTTCTCATGCCAATCTCAACTCTAAACAAGTTTTGGCAGGAATACTGAATTGATATGATTGAAAAATATGAACCATACTGAAATAATACAAAGTTTGGCATTTATCTGACTATTCGCTTTCGAATTATACTGTTCACACACACACACACACACACACACACACACACACGCGCGGCGCTTATCTTTTTCTAATAATGCTTTTTCTAGATTCAGGGGCCTAAAAACATGTATTTCCGTGAAATCTCGTATTGAATTTGTTGATTCTATACAACTTCCTCTACCTACTTGTTACGTCTTGGAGAACTCTGTTTTAGACTGAAAAGAAAAGGTATGGTATCTTGAAAACTATGTAGCTACAATAGAAATCACTTCTGGTACTCAAAACAATATTAAGAGAAAAACAACCCAATTCTTGCAAGGATTTCACTATATGCGCACGATGACAGTTAAAACAAGTAAACTTCGCTAGAAAGTTAAATAGCTTTTCTCATGCCAATCTCAACTCTAAACAAGTTTTGGCAGGAATACTGAATTGATATGATTGAAAAATATGAACCATGCAACTCTCGCAGATTTAGAAATGGTAGAGCTTTTCACGTTCTGTAAAAAGCAAGGTTTTTCTGTATTGCAGAAAGGTACATCATATAATCTTACTAAAACTGTTGATTTTCTACTGTCTAACTTATTAGGAAGGTAAGTTACTAAGAACATTTCACTGCATATAAAAGGGCATGAATGGCTTATTTTAGGTCTCTCAGACGCAATTATTCCTGAGGCAGGAGCTATTCAAGTTGCATGTCTCAATAGGTATTTAAAATATCTGTCGCAATCTGCGCCTGTCTTTTACTTTGTAGTTTTATCCTGCAAACATTTTATAAGACAACGCCTTAACAAATTGAAATCTGCTGATTTGTGGTTACTATAATTATATTTTCATTCTTAAATTGCTTCTTTTGTCTGGTCTTATCAGGTGCAGTACAGGTTTTTAATTTTATTCGCCCTGAATATACGAGGCGTCCTTTTAAAGTAAGTACGTTTTAATATTTTGCCACTGCAGTGCTGCAGTCGCGATTTTGAGAATGCGCGATCGTTTCCTCCAATCATCATGAAGCCAGACGGTAAGCGATTGTCACTTTGTGTTTTCCTACTGTTAAAGCGTTTCGAAATGTTCAAAACAATCGAACGACCCGCCGACTGTGGTCCGATGAATGATTTGTTTTTTGAATGCCAAAAAAAGTTACGCCAGCAAACATTCATCTTAATTGCGTGAGGTTTATGGGGAAACAACAATGAGTGACACAGACAAAAAAACTCAAGATCTAATCAACCACCGTCCCTACAGTCTGGATTTGGCACCAAGTGATCAACTGTTTCTTCATCTGAATAAATTCCTTCATGGAAAACATTTCAACGACGATGATGTTGTGTAACAAGAATTGCAGACTTGGCTTTCATCACAGGCGGCATCATTCTTTGACGAGGACATACAAAAACTGGTTTCCCATTACAAGTGCCTGAATAACGGCGGTGACTATTTGTATAGGTAGTGTAAGCTTATGAATAATGATATAGTATTTGAATAATAACGTTCTGTTTTATATTATTATTATTATTATTATTATTATTATTATTATTATTATTATATCGGTACTTACTTTAAAAGCACGCCTCGTATTACTTAAGAGTGTGCATGAAATAATAGAGAAAAGGAATGAATAGTATAAAAAGCATTTTATGTAACATAAATATTGTCTTATTTATGAAAACCACAATTTAAAAATATTATAAACTTGCATTAGGCACAATAAGGGGCCATACAAAAATAATAATGTATCATACAGACGTTGAACCTAAATACAGCATCTTTTTTTACTAAGGTGCATTTTATTTTATTTTATCTATCTGGTCAACACATTCTTTGGACATAATGGGATGAACCTTATTTTTATTTGGATGTAATGTACTCTCATATTTTCAAAAGTTTGTAATATAATTAAGTGCAAATATTTCAATCTTAGGACATATAGCTTATTTACTTTCGCTGGAATTAGTTTGTGTTACTTGTTGTTTAGTAAAACTGATAAATGTAAGTTGTTTCTGGAGTGATTAATATAATCAGACCAGCTATGTGTAAACACTCTGGTGCAATGCAGAAAGTGGACCGGAACTCATTTGATTTTCGAAGAACCCGAAAGGGAATTCAGCCTCGGGATTCTTTTAACCGCATTTATGGGTAAAGAATCGAGGAAAGAAGATCAAGACATATCTTGGTCAGGCATTCCACTGGCTATCTGAAATCGCATGCCAAATATGTTTGATTCCAAAAGATATTCTACAGCTTCCTCTGGTGCATAGTTAATTACTGTATGCCTTAGGCTAGCTAGCTTTCCTTGGACTGCATTTATCCGCTTCTTTCATGCCTTTCTCCTCTTCCGTATCCCCACAACATCCGCATGGAGGAAGGTTACCAGATTAGGAATTCGCTTAGGTATTCACTTCTTTTGTAAAGAGTTGGTTGTCTACATTGATTCTAGTGGTTAGATTGGTTGTCCATGGTGGATGTGTGGTTTATGCCATGAAGATATGGACATGCTGCGAGTCTTAACGCCTGCTGAAGCTGCCCTGACTCTCCTACCGAATATTCTTGACCTCAAGCGATCAGAATTGCATGATAACGTATCTAGAACAAAAAACGTTCAAGAACAGTGGTTTTGAGTCTTTATCATACAACACTTCATTTTTCCACAAGATAATTTAGTGGAATATGTTTTGTTTTCATTTATTTATGGACGCTCTTTAACTACTATGGTTCTTAGCATCTCATTCTATATCGGGCATGAAAGTTCGAAATTTTTCTCAGAGGCCCCTTTATCAGGTTTGAAGTTCCTTTATGTGCGGTAAATCTACGCCACGAGACCATTGGCTGTACTTCCCTTCCGAAGGAAGCCATGCTAAGGATTATAACGCCCGAAAAAATCCATCGTCCTCCGTTGGCGGAATTACATGTTCAATAGTATTTAAAACATGCATAAATTAAATTAAATCAAATCCAGTTTTATTTATCTACACTCTTTAACTACTGTGATCCTTAGCGTCCCATTCTATATTCGAGTGAAAGATCTGAAATTTTGCTCAGAGGGCTCTTTATCAGGCTTGAGGCTCTTTTACGTGCCATAAATCTACGACACGGGACCACTGGCTGTACTTCCCTTCCGAAGGAAGCCATACTAAGGATTTTAACGCCCGAAAAATCCATCGTCCTCCGCTGGAGGTACTATATGTTCAATAGTATTTAAAACATGCATAAATTAAATTAAATCAAATCCAGTTTTATTTATATACACTCTTTAACTACTGTGGTCCTTAGCGTCCCATTCTATATTCGAGTGAAAGACCAGAAATTTTGCTCAGAGGGCTCCTTATCAGGCTTGAGGCTCTTTTTCGTGCCATAAATCTACGACACGGGACCACTGGCTGTACTTCCCTTCCGAAGGAAGCCATACTAAGGATTTTAACGCCCGAAAAATCCATCGTCCTCCGCTGAAGGTATTATATGTTCAATAGTATTTAAAACATGCATAAATTAAATTAAATTTAGTTTTATTTATGGACGCTCTTTAACTACTGTAGTCCTTAGCGTCGCATTCTATATTGGACGTGAAAGACCGGAAATTTTGCTCAGAGGGCTCTTTATCAGGCTTGAGGTTATTTTAGTGCCATAAATCTACGACACGGGACCACTGGCTATACTTCCCTTCCGAAGGAAGCATGCTAAGGATTTTAGGCCCCAAAAAAATCCTTCGCCCTCCGCTGGGGGAATTACATGTTCAATGGTATTTAAAACATGCATAAATTAAATTAAATTGAGTTTTATTTATGGACGCTCTTTAACTACGTAGTACTTAGTGTCCTATTCTATATTGGACGTAAAAGACCGGACATTTTGCTCAGAGGCCTCTTTATCAGGCTTGAGGTTATTTTAGTGCCATAAATCTATGACACGGGATCACCGGCTTTACTTCCCTTCAGAAGAAAGGCATGCTAAGAATTTCTACGCTCAAAAAAGCATACATATATCAATGGCACGGTTATATTAGGATATTTTATATTAAAACTGTCACAAAAATTGAGCTTAAAGTAACAAGGATTTTTTTCGCGCTGCAAGTGTGGGGGTTCCGATTAAGTGGCGTCGGAATGCTGGAACAGAACAATATGCGCATGCCTTTGTAGAAACAAAATACAAACGCGTGTTCCTACGTGCTTCGCAAAAGGCAGTTAATGATAATGACTATTCATGTCATCTCCTGAAATTCCAGTTACCATTACTTTGATCTTGAGCTACCTAATGTGAAATTGGGGTAGCATGTGAAAACGGGATTTTATTGAGATGTGCATATTACTGTTCCACTTCTAATAGAAATAGAAATGAATTTTGAAGACCGGAAAAATAAACATGAAAACAGAGGAAAGGTTACGACCACAAATCCTACATATGGTATAGAAATAAAGCTCACCGATGCAGTCTATCTATGAAATATATACAAGTAACACTTGGTAGTTTTGAGTCTGTTTGTTTGCACTTTCTGGAGTATGTAGGTTTCGAAAGGCGCAATGATACATGAGCTCTGTCTTTGAAGAACTTTCTTCATGAAGGATCTGGGGAATACCGACAACTCCGAGCAAAGAGAGAAAATCAAGCAGACCACAGAGTAGATTCAAGCGATTTATAGCTCCAGAAAAAAGTAAGATAGGATACGTGCTGCTTGTAGTACTGCTACCATTTCACAAAGTGCAAAGCTGTGCTGCAAGCAATGTGCCTACCACATAGTACGGTTTTGAGGATTTTAACAATACATTTATTCTAAATATCTTAAAACCAAAATATATAAAGTCGTGGTAACATTAAAGGCTTGCTAGATAGCTCCGATTAATTTAAATGCTGTCTAATGTCTGTTCCTACTCACAGTTTTCAGACAAATAAATAAATAAAACAAACCTGAATATACTATCCCGGCACCTTGGTTACTACATCGGGACATACATTCATACTTTACATCTATTCTCACAAACATATTTACATTTTAGGTTACATCAATGTTTTTCAGATAAAATAACTACAAACTACACAATGTCTACAAAGTAATAATGTAATAATAAACAAAAAAAAAGAAACAAACAAACAAAGAAAATAGAAATTATTAGATTAGAGTAAAGCTGAAAAAGAAACTTAATTACAATTCTAAATTCTATATTTACCATAGTACAGTTTTGTACAGTATGTACAGTGTTCATACATAGCGACGTGGCTGTTTTTAATTTATTGGTAATTAAATTTACCATCCGGAGAATATCACTTCTGAACAAACTTACAGAAAGATTTGCTGCACTGCGTAAGAATGTTATAAAATAATCCTTTTATCGACGCACAATCCCAAATTCGTTCGTTTCTAGGATTTCAGTTTTTAATTGTAGAGAAAGCGAATTCGCTCCAAGCTGTTATTGTTAGTTCCGACTATTCCTAGATGTGGATAGATTCATATTATTCCTTCATTCCAACTGCTTTACGTGTTTATATAATGTCACCATTTCGTATTTATCTTCTCTGTTTTACTGCTTTATATTTTATTTTGCTTGTCTTGCTTATTGCACTCCAGTTCAATTTATTCTCAAAAGTCTGTGTAGTGTTGTGCACCGAGGCACTGTTGTCTAAATAAGCAAATGTTAAACAAAAGCTTAAAACTCGTTTAAGGTACACTAGCGTTTAAAGAGATACATTATACATATATAGGAATTGTACATATGAAAGGGGAACCATACATATAAGAATTGTACAGTAATAATTTAAGTCAATAACATGTTAAAATATTCAACATCTAACATTTGTAAACAGCTGATTGTAAGACACGGGCGAGCTAGCAAAAATTCCAGGAAAACATAAAGAGCGTACCTTTCACCAAGCCAACTAGCAGGGAACCAGTAACGGTACGGAGAAATAGAAAGAGACAGATAGAGAAAAGAAAGACACGGAGATATGGAACTAGTTTCACAACACTCCAAGATGGCGCTTAAGCGCACGGATCTGAAGCCACACATTCTCATACATGTTAAGGTAACGCGGTCCGAGGGCCAATAGGAAACGTCGTTACATTTTAAACTCGGAAGTGAGCGTCACTAAGCTCCCGTATATAAGGGCAGACAAGGCCTCAAACCCACTCTCTCTCTCTCTCTCTCTCTCTCTATCACCGATCTTCAAGATTTCACGTCGACACGAGGTGTTACAGATGCACAAGGGTGGGAATGCGTGTGCAGATAGCTAGGGTTATGACTAATTTAAAGTGGTGAGATTATAATAATGGGAAACTAGCCGCCCATAATTATTTCAATTGTGAATAAACTTCATTTATTAAGAGAAAATTGCAGTGTATTTCTTAAACTTGTCTCACCACCTATAACCTGAGAATTAATAATTAGATATAGTTAGGAATGGAATACGCAACAACCAACGAGCACCAATAGCCGAGGAAGAACACTGCAGAAGACCATAACAACCCAGGCACGATGATTTCCCACTTCAAGGTACACTAAAAACCTTCTTGTTATTGATAGCTGCTCTGAATTACTGACGGACTGTACAAAGTTTAAGCTGCACATTCTCATTTCTAGAAACACTTATCCAGACGAATTATTGCCTATATAGAACAATGGCTAAAACAGACAAAAACAGAATGACAGGTTTGTGCATTATTAGATAACCCATACGCTTTTGCCAAATAGAAAACGGTTTTTGCACATCACATCATAAACAAAATTAATGATTTTCAATTAATACTCCACTGTTTAGACAATGTACACTGTAGTTACTCCAGTATAAAGCTGGTTTTGAATAGCTAAGCTTCAAATTGGTACAATGTTATCATACACCTTTTTAGTTTTCGATATTGTTTTACTACTTTAGACCTCTGATTTGATACTTTTGCATACGAAGGTTTAGCGAATAGACTATAGGTATCCTAAAACACCATAAATAATATAACACTAACTCTTATGCTATCACAATATTTGGACTAAGCTTTTGATTTAGGTGACAAAGAATTAAAACTGAAAAAAAATAATTGTGCCAAATATGAGTGTTCGATTTTCGAGTGCACATCACTAATTTTGAAGCACTAGTTTGAAGAAGTTGTTTGTAATGGAGGAGTTGTATTATAGTTCAACTGTTGGGGAGCCGAACTTGTAGTAGTTGCAACCACACGTATAGTAAATGGTTTCCGGTAGCCTTCGCCCCAAATGTACTTTCAGGTGGCCATTGCCCCAAATTTAAAAAAATATTAACTTTGTAATTTTACTGTTTCTTTAAGTATTAAATATTTGTTTGCCTCGGCTGCGTTAGTATTTATTTTAGAGACACGTTTCTCTTAGCAGGGTTGTGGTGCAACTTAAGAATGCAGGCTTACACAGATTATAATTTTACTTCACTCCTTTTATTAATGCTTGATACGATTTATGTAACACTTCACTAATGGGGAGAGAGCTGTGAGATGTTTTTATTAATTAATTACACTTTTTAACACGTAAACTTATTTTTCGTCTCATACGAATACGTATTAAATCTCTTGAGGAAACTTTTTGAGTTTGGTTATTAACGCTATCTGCAACAACTGAACTGATTTCCACTGCCTAAACTTGTAAATTTCTGTATTTAAAATCTCTAATTGGCTAATCCTACTCCAATAGAATATCTTAATTTAACTAAAGCTTTTTCTGATTGTTGATTGGCTATTTTTATAAACTGTCTCTAAAATTTACATTATTGTTACTCCAATAATGACTAGTAGCATTTAAATTTTCAAACTCATTATTGCCTCAAGGTTACCTCATTGTTAGCAACTTTTAACCTATTATTCTCACAGCTCCTACATTATTAAATGTATACAATAATATAAGCATATGTAAATGACTGTTACATACATTTTACAAATTATTATATACACATATTGCTTCAAGGCGGGCTGTTATTGAATTTACATATTATATAATTAGACTGAAATCATAAGTGTTAAAAAATACTGCCTAAACTTTGTGGCAGTATTTTATATCACAACAATATAATTGCCAGAGTGATTGTAGTGTAAATAAGCATTATTGTATGACATTGATTTGAGATGTTTGTTAATTATAAGCATTGTTAGGAAATAAGTTTACACGGCCTCACTGAAACTGACAATAAGAGCGGGTAACAATGAGCGAGGGGGTGAGTTGTTTATTAATTAGATGAGACAAGCAAATGACGTCAGATTAGCGCGCTTTTTGTAGAAATGGAGGGAATATCTTCCCTAGAGCATATGTGTTCGTAATTTTGATTGGATGTAAATATAGACGCTAATGTTGCGCGTTAACCAATAGCAGCTCGGTTATAATCTTTAGGCATGTCGGGCCGAGGGAGTATAAATTCCGTGCCAGAAACGGGTAACGCGTAGTTTGACAGAATAATTCACAAGGCAAACGTCGTTCAGTCCAACAGAAGGATTCGCGGGTAATACGTCGTTCAGTCCAACAGAATCATACAAAGGTTATACGTCGCACAGTTTAAGAGAATCGTTCACGCGTTATACGTCGCGCAATTCTACAAAATCTCTCGCGTTGTAAAGTTAGTTATAAATGTGAAATACGCGAATTAATGATGTGCAGCAAATAAGTGATTATAGTAACATTATAAAATATAACAGTTTCAGTCTGGCGTGTATCAAGAGTCAATATGTGAAATTAATTAATTGTGACGGTAATAAAAGTGTAAAAACAAATTCTTTTATAAGTGTTATCTTTCAGTAACAAATCCTTTCCGTTTACACACCCTGTTCAAGAGATATGCTCTACTGAGTAGTAATAATAGCTAGCCGGAGGACATATAAGCCAAAATTCAAACTAGTAATACAATAACAGGCGCCCAGCAATAAGATAACACGAAGTGACCGCGACAAATTGGCTCCCATACGTGGTGCAGAAAGGCATCTTCCAACTACCAACAAATATAATCTACTTCAACTTCCACAACCCACAGGGAGTGTCATGCAAGTCGTGCCACATATTTATTATTATTGTTATTATTATTATTATTATATATTACTATTATTATTTATTAAGTTCCCAAACAGTACAAAGTTTGAGAGATTCTCTCTTACAAATCATTTCTGTACCATCACACCATCATACTTTCAGAAACTATTTAAACCTACAATCCCTTTAAATCCTGTGCAATTGTTGGCTTTTGTGCAATATTATATAATTACTAATTTTTGGGAAGATTAATGTGTTGTAATAAACATATTTATATAAACATGTATTTTTTTGCATAAAAATGACCTTCTGGTTGCGCAACACCTTGGTATTTTAATTTACAAATGAAATATAATATATAAGATAGTACTTTCGATGCAGAATGTGTACTGAAGAAAATTCACCTCCATTTCATGAAATTTTAGAACTACACTACTGAATATGTTGCCAGCAAACAAAGCAAATCGAGTAGCAACAGCGTTGTGGTTTCCAATCTGCTCTTTTACATGGTATTCGTAAATGATGACTGTGGTCATGGTTTAATTCCTTTCACAAACCGACGGAAATAGCCAACTAAACAACCAAGCAATCTCATTATAACAATATCATCGCCACCACAGTGCCACTACAACCACCACTACTAAGGCTTCATTGTTACCATTATCTCTAGCAATCACTAGGGCCCGTTCGAATACCGATGCATTGATTAAAATTGTGCTTAATACAGCGCAGAGTTATCTTTTGTTGTAAATTTCCTAATATAATAGCCAGCAATTAAGGTCAGCCTGTATAACTAATAGATGTATCTAACGAGCACAAGCTCTTCTGTTATTGCTTTAGAACCTAAATCAGTTTTATATAAGGGGCATTTTAATTAAGGCCAGTCCAAAAATAAAATAAGAACTAATTTTAGGACAATTCATGCTCTCTTCCTTTCTATACAGCTTAGGCTACTTTTCCACACCATCCCCGTCCTGTCTGTCGAGCAGAGGGTTAAGGTTCCCGTGACCTAACTATTTTAAATTCTTTTGAATAAATGCGATTATGCTCTTATTGGACTTTGCTATTCTCTAGTAGGAACATTTGCTATTGGAAGAACGAAATGCGCAGAACACTGAGGACTAAGTCTTTAAAATATGCAGCTAAAATTATAATTATTGGCGGTCCCCACGTGAATGTACGGAAACGAAAACTGGACAGTAAATAATCGGATAGTCATCATGTGCTAAATAATTAAAATCATGTGTATGTAATGAACTAACATTGCGTTTGTTTTGCTATGAGAGTTCTTTGAGCAATGAGATTTTTACGACTTTCTGGATTTGTGGCTCGCAAAGATGACTATCCTTACTATAATAATGACTAATGAAGCGTCTTTGTGTTTTATTAAATCCTCATATTTCCATGCCTTCTCTGGATTTACTCACATACATTAGAAAGGTTTACCGAGCGCGATAGCTCAGGCGATAGCGCCTGTAGCTCGCATTCGGGAGGTCCGGATTCAAATTCGTGTGCCCACCAATCTGACTGGCCTTTATTCGTCGTTTCTCTCAGTCGCCAAGGAAATGCCGGATTGGCCATTTAATACCACGAACTTGAACCTAATGTTAAATTAGCGTTACAAGTATTTATATACCATAAAAGCAAGCAGAGTTTGTTTATGCACAAACATGGGAAAGGTACTTTAAAATGAACACGTAGCGAATCTCCCTTTTGTTTCACCCAGTGTAATGTGCACGAGTCTCTAGGCTTTCTGTTAATTTATAAGGATCAGCTAATGAAAGCTAGCTAGTTCACGATAGTATAGGCTATATACGCAACTGTTTAGAACCTCATTCTTCTCTAACCAGTTGTTTACCCATTTTCTTTCCATCCCCTTTGTGCCAATAAAAACATACTTTCCTGCTGCATTGGAATGGATATAAACGTTTCTAAAAGCCACTTAAACCTCTCTTGTCCTGGATGGGAAAGTCGTGGCTTTTCGACTTGCCAGTTCCTAAGTTACAACCAAGGACTACAATAATTGTATTGGGACTTCGGGACTACCGCGGCCAAAACTGCTACCTTATCTTCCAAAGTCTTACTCCCATTACATGCGGATTTATTTACCGAGTAGATGAATTGGACCTTGGGTAGCTATAAGTGGTCAGGGGCCAAATGGTGATAACCGTTTTATTATTCAATGAAAATGCTTTTAAACCTGCTATCTTGGAAAACTCGATATATTACTTTTAATGTAGGATAGAAGTCGCGGTGTAAAGCTCACCAAAAATAATAGAACTTCATGATAAACTTTTGGTCGATGTTAATGTATTTTTGTGGGTGGAAAATTAATAAAGGAATAGCACAAATACACACGTTTTACTTGGTCCCTTTAAAACGAATTCGAAAATCTGTTTCTTTGGAGCTACCCACTTAAACTTTATTAGGCATTGAGGCAACTAGAAGCTAAGACAATTCTGGAGTGGAAAAGCTAAATGAACTAAGTGTCATAATTGAGCAAACATGATTAATTTATCATCAATAAGAACCACGTGCTAACTATATTGTTCCTGAAACCAAGCGGGATGGCTCAGGCGGTAACGTCTGTGCCCGCATTCGGAAGGTCGTGGGTTTGATTCCCATCGCCGATCCTCCTGACACATGGTGTTTTTCGGGGTTTCCCCAGTCGCTAAGCGCATGCTGGGAAGGATCATTAGGTACCCCGACTTTATTGTCCCTCCATGTCGCCTCCATTCTCATTTAACTTCAGCTTTCACCCGCTTGGTCCCTTTCAGAGTTGTAAGATAGGATGGAGGTCTTGGCGTGTGCATGGCAAGGGAAAAGGATGCTTTGTGGAGACCTTCGTCCTTCGGAATGGGGGCGAACTCGGGTTCCGGGCCTCCAAGAGATATGTAAGCCCACAAGGGGAGGGTGCCGGCTGCACCAGTACTCATCCGGGGAGCTTAAATCTGGAAATGGTAGGGACTGTGCCCTCTGTCTGTCGTGCCCCCTGGCCCGACCACCCTCTATCTTCTCTCACTTCATCCCTCCTTTCCGGGGTCGCTCCGTCCCGGGCATAGTTACAAAATATCTATGTAGGCCGACGTACTAAGTTCCCCTCTAAAGTTATATTCCTAATCCTAACATTGTTCCTGTAAATGCCCTTTATACCACGAGAATTCAAAGCAGTTACAACAGCTAAACACTCGTAGCATATTTCAGAACATCATTATTTGTTGACCAAAAAATTCCTCAGCACGATTTCTTGAAAACACTGATTTATAACACTAGAAAACCGTCAGTAAGTTGAAACTCTTAAGTTTGTAACGTTTTGTGCAAAGTTTGTATGTTCTCAACATACTGGTATTGTTCTATAGAATTTATGATCTAGACCTAGTTGTAGAAATACTTATTTTCCCCAGAAATAACAACTGATGAATAGAATAGGACTTGCGCTAGTAGTATGATGGCATAAGTAGTAAATTGCTAGAGATACAGGCATAAAATAAACTTATTTAATTACTTAGTCGGCTTACTCTCCCCGTATGTAAGACTTACACCCCATAGGCCTGTAGAGGAGCAGACGAACATTGAATCACAGAACGAAGAACCCGGAACGGGGATCGGCCTGTAGCCAGGTATGAGAATGAGCAAGAAGATATGAAATGAATGTGAAAGGGATGATGGAGCAAGTGGTGGAATGAATGGCGGGGAAAAGCGGAGAACCCGGAGAAAATCCGTCCTGACGCCGCTTTGTCCACGACTCTAAAAAGTTACATTTCAAGCTAAAGCAGTTCAAAAATGTATATGTAAATATACCAAGCCTTAAAAAAGGAAGTGACTTTGTCTTTTGGCTAATTGCCACATGTTTTAGCCCGCGTGGGGCTTGAACCTGTCTTATATCATTTCAGTGTTTATCCAAAATGGATTTGATTAACATAAGCTACTACATCAAATCTATTGTCTAAAAAATAATCCGAAGACTTTTTATGACTAATTTGCTTCATCGTAATAGGTTAATATATAACGACACAAATATTTGTAGCTGAAACGTCAGATTTTTTGTAGTCATTTATCACAATATCTAGAATGCAATATTATTTTAAATATATAATATTCTCTATTTATCGCTTATCTATGCTGAAAGAAGTAATGTATTCAAACAACAAATTCGACATCTAGATTTCACCAGAAATATAAATTTTGAAGTATTCTAAATCTAACAGCTTTCGTGTCTATTATGGATAATAAGGGGAGGCTTTTTTTTAATTTTCTTAAAGCTAGATATCGGCTTATAAGGAAAATGTTTGTATTGGCTTTGGTTAACACTTATTTTGTTATAGATTCTGACACATATTCAAATTTCCGTAAATATTTTGTGAAACACTATTCATTCCTTTGGAGATTTTAAATAGTAGAGGCGTCATAAAATATAGAATAAATTTACTATGCATAATATTTCCCTACAATTTACACTTTACGTATTGTCCATTGTTTACGTTTTTAGGTTTCTAGTTTGAGGTTTACTTTGTAGCCTGAGATAGATGTACATTTACGTTATTAGCACCACGTTTAAGTGCCAATTTGAAGGTTGTATTGTAGTTCCACTGTTGGGGAGCCAAACTTGATGAAGTAACTGCCCCACGTATGGTACAAAGTTTCCGATGGCATTCGTCCCAACGTTCAGTTTCCTGTGGCCTTCGTCCCAACGTTCACTTTCCGGTGGCCTTCACCCCAACGTTTAGGAATCAACTTTGTATTTTTATGTTTCTTTAAATATTATATATATATATATATTTATATTTTTGGTTTGCCTCGGCTGCGTCAGTATTAATTTGTAGAAACATGTATCTCTTAGCAGGGGGTGATGCGGCTAAAGAATGTAGCCTAATACAAATTATAATTTTTACTTCACTCCTTTTATTAATCCTTCACACGATTAAATAGCACTTCACATATATAGAGAGATGTGAGATTATTTATTAATTGCTTTCACTTTTTAACACAAACTTTATAATATTCTCGTCGTAATGAATTTTCGTCTCACACTGGATATGTACCGAGCGAATGAACTACTCAGGTACGCTGCCATCTAGCGTCCGGCGTTTACCACTTAAATTTGCAAATGTCTCTATTTCAGTCTCTGATTGTTGTTGATTGGCTATTTATAAGCTGTTTTAAATATTACATTATTGTTTCAAGAATTACTAGTAGCATTATTAAACTTTCCAATTCATTATTGCCTCAAGGCTAGCTCATTGTTACCTCATTATTAGCAACTTTCAGCTGCTATTCTCACAGCTTCTATATTATTAAATTATCTAATACATTCACATAACACTATTATACATATACAGAATAATATAACTATAATACAAATACTGTTACATACATTTTATATAGTATATACACATATTGCTTTAAGGCGGCTGTTATTGAATTTATATATTATATAATTAGACTGATGTTATTTAAGTGTTAAAAATACTGCCTCAAGGCAAATCTATGCAAGTAAATGTTAAAATCTGTGATTGATGTTTCTCTCTCATTAATAACAAAATTCCGATGCTAAACATTCACGTAGATTCTCTACCTTCTATCTTTGTTAGCGGTAATAGAAACTATTCTTAATAAAGCTTATTTTTCTATCTACTACATTTTAATCCAAATAAACCTTCTCAAAAACAGCTACATTACACATTTCGTTATAGATATAAAGAGAACAGTGATAGTCAAATGTTTAAGAACTGGACGGTATATGCCGACTTTAAATTCCATACCGTTTCCATGCAATCACGAGAAACCAAAAAGAATATCAAGTATTGAACAATTCGAACATTTAATAACGGGTGTCTCAGAAATGGCTTATGCCACAGAAGAACTTAAATGAAGTAAATTGTGTGTTTTAAAGAGATCTACATTTTCTGTATAGTACGTTTTCGTCTATCGTTTAACGTACACCAATTATACAAGATTATGCAAAATTCCTTCCGAATGAAGAGGACTTTACGGGCTATTCCCAGAAAATTCAAGAGATACGTTCTATTTGCCATGTAAATATTTTTAATATATGATATTTTTATGTAAATTCGTTAAGTCATTTTTAAAAAAAATCAGAATTTTCAAAAAATTGTCCATGTAAAGTGTAGCTGGGTGTGGCGGGATTTTCTTGAAAAATTTTATGTCGCATCTTTGGAAGGTATTGAACCTAAATACCAAGTGTAGAATTTATACACTTTTAGTTTTTGAGTGATGCTGTTCGCAGACACACACACAGACCTATTCTAAAAATTCTTTTTTCGGATTCAGGAGTCTTAAAACATGTATTTCTGGTGAAATCACGGTATCGCTTTTTTGAGTGGAATGCGATATCTGTTTTTCAAAACTCATACTTTTTGTCTACTTCGAAAAACCTCTTCTAGATAAACTTTTATTGTGGTTAACATAAAGCAGTTAAAGAAAAATCACGCATTACATAAATATGTAAGGAATACTTGTGAACTGGTAATAAGCAGGGAAACTGTCCTAATGTTAGACATGGAATTTTCTTTTTTATTGTGAAAGATTATTATGCAGCAGAATGGTTTTACTTCCTTCGTGTGTAGCGCAATTTATGTAACTTTAAGCCCTTTAGCAATTCTAACCCATGCATCCTCTCGTATGGAAATTGCAGTTTATTTGCCGCTTCAGAGGATGCCTTTCTCAGTCAGAGGAAGAATTTTCCCCGGCGGACAGAATAATGGATAGCCCTTCAAGCTCCATCCGAAACAGTTGCTATTTCGTGCTCTGGCAGACTTGTGTGGTGTACCGCGCTGCAGCTAATGGCTTGGCGGAACGTTTGCACCGCACTCTGAATGCAACCATTACGTGCCACAGCGGCCAGCTTTGGTCCGCAGCAATGTATCTCCGGCTTCTTGATGCCTGTCTGATCTCCAAGAAGCGTGGAATCTCCTAGAAGCCAAGCATATTTTATATACGTGTTAATTCACATGCTTCGCATCCGAAATGATACATATTCAAAACTATTATACAAATCATATACATAATAGCGTGTTTTTCGAGATAGTGCTTTTTGGTTCACTTCCCATCGTGCTGTCATTGTAGAAAGTTTAATTTCCTGCTGGTAAACAAATATACCTGTATTTTGCGTATTTTACTGCAATTATATGCATGAGCTATATTAAAGCCTCTTAACTTTGTATATATTTGTTATTGTAGATATAGAATACGTTATATTTGATAGTTTAAAATTACAATTTAAATCTTAATCGGGTATTTTTATTCATTTGTATTTTTACTTTCCCTACCACCTACAGAGTAGGTAAAGAAGTTAAAAATGTTTGATACTGAGATTTCACCTGGAATACATGTTTTGAAACCCCCTGAATAAACGTTTTTTTTAGAAAAAGGTCTGTGTGTGACCTAGAAAAGCACAACTCAAAAACGAAAAGTGAGATAAATACTAAGCTTGGTATGTAGGTTCAATAACTTCTAAAAATCGAACACAAAGATTTTCAAGAAAATCCCCTACCCAAAACCACTCTTTACATAGAATGTTTTTGGAAATTATTCATTTTCTGAAAATGGCTGACATTTTTATTAAAATACGAAATATTAATGATATTTACATGACAAATAAAATGTATATCTTGAATTTTCTGGGAATAGCCTTTGAAGTCTTCTTCATTTGGAAGGAGTTTTGTATAATTTTGTATAACTAGTAAACGTTAAGCGATAGACGAAAACGAACTACACCAGAAATGTGGATGACTCTAAAACACACAATTTATTTCAAATAGTCTTCTGAGGCCTCAGCCATTTCCGAATTATCCGTTATTAATGGTTCGAATAGTATAGGATAGAACTAGAAGCACAGGGGGACTTAGCACCCGACATATGCAGATCTTTTGCACCTGGACCCCGCCTGGGCGTCCTGGGAGGGAGGGAGGGAGGGAGGGAGGGAGGAAGGGATGAGAGGAGACAGTGGGCGGCTGGACAATTAGGCACGACAAGCAGAGGGCATGGTCCCTACCACTTGCAGATTTAAACTCCCCGAGTGGTGACTGGAGCAGCCGGCTCACCTCCGTCCTGTGGGCTTAAACATCCCCTGTGGGCATGGGACCCGTAGACCGCTGTAGTGCGGGATTTACTCAGAGTATCCTTTTCATCTGCCCGGCAAACGCCGAGACCTCCCGCCGACACTTGCAACTCTGAAAGAAATCAAGTAGATGAAAGGTGAAGTGAAATGAGAATGGAGATGAAATGAAGGGATAGGAAATATCTTCAATATCTGTTATTACGCGACGAAACGGAACCATATAAATGGATCCATGGTTTGCCGAAGAGGAATATTAAGCGTGTGTCAATTACTCATTTACTCGATTCTGATGACATGAAAAATAAAGTGTATTCAACGAACCCCCATATACTATAAGAAATGAAAGAAAACATAGGCCAGAAATTCATTCAATTTCGGATATTGAACTGTCGAGTGCGAACAAAATTTTCCCAAGAAGATGTGTGTAGAAGACAACATTGGCGGCAGCTCCTATGATAAGGTATGTACTTATCATTGTAATTGTAACTATGAGAACGTGAGGTGGTTGCGCGGATATAACTGCTTTGACCGGAGTTCGAGCTACGGCGGCCGGCGCGCGATAAGCCGTGTGATGGCCACGGTGTGAAAAAAAAAGCACTGTAGAAGGCACTATACTCCACATTATCGATCCCCAAAATTATAAGCCTAATGGCGGGTTTCACAAACCAATGTATACCGTTTCTACCTGCAGAATCTCCATTGAGTTGTTTGTTAAGATATCTAAAATGTTTTTTTTTTTCAAGTTAGAGCAGCTTTCTTCATTGAAAATTCTAGTAACTTACAGTGGAGGTGGAGAGCACTCTCAGTGGAGAAGAGTCACCATTCAGTAACTTACTCTTGAAACAGCATCTAGAATAGGCCGTCAGAGCTTGTCTTTTTTCAGACCAATGACCTGCCGTTATGCTTTGCTGTTGGAGTGATAGATATTTATACTTCTCTCGGAAGTAGCAATGAGTTTAGCTTTTCTGACCTCCGAACTGCAATTCTGCATAAAATGTCGAACTCCTTCGAAAGTTACTAGTGTAAATTCTGTCTGAACTTTTCTGTTCTGTTATAATGCTCGCTGTCACATAGCTACTACAGTTGCAGCACATCTGCAGAAGTTGTTTTGGGAAATACTAAGACATCTGCCATATTTTCGTTTGACTTCTATCGGATGATAAAGGAGCCATTGCGAGATGGAAGACTTCCAACAAGATGGCACATCTTGCTGCAATAGAGCGGTCGTTGTACTCTATTCGAAAAAAAATCAATGCTTTTGACGGAGTCCAGTGAAAAAAGTGTATAACAGGCACGAATACACAGAAAAAACTGTAACGGATGGATATACAGTAATAAAAATAAAATAAGCTGTAGGGATGGAAACTGATAGAGGTTGATAGGCCAACGTTGCACTGTTAGAGCGAAGTATTAGAGACAAGTAGCAGGTATTGAGGATTTATACCGTAATAGTATAAGTAGAGCATATGGATCGAACATTGCAGAAGAAGAAAGAGTTTAAAAATACGAGACGAAGTAATTACAACTGTTGAACATTGGTTGTAGTAGCAAGGTCGTCAACATTATCTTTAGTGGCAAAATGGCGATCAATTATTACCCACGCCTGGTTATTGACATTTAAAGAATCATTCTTAACTGCTGCAATAATTAAATCGTAACCAAATATTAACAAATCAAAACGAATTCAACATATATGAATATTTAAACGGTTAAATTCAGCCATCAAATATGATTGTATTGCACGTCTTATATGGTTATAATAGAAGATTTAATATAGCTCGTGCAAAAACGTACAGTAAAGTAGGAAAAACAGACAGGTGGATTAGGTTACCAGTACTGAATGCAGAAAAGAAAGGAAAAAAAAGGTTACTTTTATTGCGCACACTTCAAAGCAAGGTGTAATTCACAAATGATTCCATAGCAGCGTCTGGCTAAGTATATTCACAAATCCTACTAAATAAAGATAAAAAAGAAATTGGTCATAAGTTTAGGATTAGAATGAGAAATTAAAATTTCTGCAATTAAACATTTTGCAGAATAGACGTAGTACAGCAGTTACGATTCGACATATGCGTATTCCTGTCGTATGTAGATACTGTTAGTTTAAGTTGGCATTTAAAATCACATGTATTATTTGTAAACTAGTAGTTATCACATTAGATTCAATAACCGAATTAAAGATTAAAAACATACGCTTCCTTTGGCCATACTATTTTCGGTTTCGAAATAAAGTTACAGTTAGTGTTAATAAGCTTACCCAACTCGTAATAGTTATTCATTGGAACATTTCAACCAGGGTGGACCATATGCAAATAAATGAGGATATTGTGAATAAGTTAATACTCCTTTTTCATGAAAACAGACTACATCGGTAAATATATATATTAAGTAAATATCATAAATACAAATTAAACACCTGTCATCCTCTTCAAGAATTTTCACTAAGTTAATTTGAAAACGCAAGAACTTTAGTAAGGACTGTACGCGCTATTCACCTGCGCACCGCAGTAACAGTGACCTGTTTTAAGTATTATGGCTGGCTGTCCGGTTTTTTTGTAGGTGGGTTCTTCATTTTGTCCCTGATTTTTATGTTTTACGTTTTCCATAATAATAGTAATAATACTAATGGTAATAATAATAATAATAATAATAATAATAATAATAATATGGGTCCTGAGAGAGTTAAGCTTTGGAATGAAATGTATTATCTTCCTTTTATTCGTATTAAAGATCAAAGCTTCATTTACATTGTTTTCGTTACTCTACGTGAACTATGCGTTCATGTCGTTGATTCACAAATCGTTTTTCTGAGAACCGACTTTCATACTATTTAGTCGATAAGGCACCGCGCGGAGAAGGGTGTTTCTGAAAACCTTGGGGAACAACATGATTTACAGCGTTTATCACTGTTGTTTTTGCTGCATTAGGTTCACGGATACTTGGTAACGTGCCAAAAATGAACTATTATTCTTCCTCGTACTTGGAAAAATCCAATAACGGGAGAAAAAAAAACTATCCTTAATAGCCCATTAGGTTAATATTCTAAAACTGATGTTTCTGTTGACGATGTTCGAAGTTGAACCGCACAAATGTTCTTTTAATTCATACTTGCATGTACTTCCTTTTTAGGAAAGTAGTTCAAGTGCAGTTGCCATTTGATAGAGAATTTTGGTATAGGATACACACTTTGCTGTAGCTTGTTCATACTATTTGAAAAGTAGCCTTACTTGAGTGGAAGTATAGTATCATAACCATTACTTACTACACTTTGACCAAAACAGAGCTGAAGATGTTTATTTTTATCGAGCAACTTAGGTTAACTTACATAGAAGCAACCCTGCGACTGTCTGCGGTTTTTCGTTTCTAGTGCTCGCATTTATAAGCTCATATTTACTGTGTATAATTTAACAAATTTTAAACTTATTTTTGTTTGTATTTACGAAGTGCACTTCAGTTAGTTGTATAAATTGAATTTTCAAACCTGACATTACATTTATTACTCATCTATTTATATAGTTTTGGAATCGAATTTTCTCTCGCAATATCATAATTCCGAAATTTTCATTTCTGTCTAGATTTTCCCTCTGTAAATAAAAATTATAATGAAAATAGTATTCACCAGAATAAAATTTAGTACCTAACAATGGAACCCTTCTAACCAAAATCTGATTAATTAGCCCAAATTGTGCGCCACAGTCACAATGCACTAATCATTTACATTAAATAATAAGTTTTCCGAGATTCTATTTCTTCTAAGCTCGTTGCGAGAGAACGCACCAACTGCAGTGCGACATTTTGTAGAGAAGGAAAAATAGTTGCGGCTTCAATTGCTTGTTGTTCCAACAGACTTGAGCTAAATTTGACTACTAGCGACGGAATTGAAACTGTGATTAAAAGTGAAAGGAAATTACCTTAGGAGTCCTGTTTGGTGTTGATGTCTCTTCCAGAGCCTGGAATCCACCTATCCACCCTTTTTAGGTGGTTTACTTTTATAACAAAATATGGCATAGGAACAAAAGCATGGTCATCTTCTCACTACTGCACATTCGTGATGGAAATTGCCAACGTAGCCGCTGGATTAACAATGTTTTGATTTTATTGTTCTTTTCCTTATCGTTCGCTCCCCGCTCACATAAACGTAAATGCTAAGGGAGTGTATTGTTGATAATGCATTTAAATAGTGAATCATAAGCATCATTAAGGAACGCGTTCGCTTCGCACGCGTGCTTTGGTGTAACCGCTAGTTGCTAATTAACCTAAGCTTTGCGTATTCTGGTATGACGTTTGTGGTTTGTCAGTCGTTAGCGGTGTTCCTAATTCCTATGTTGCCAGCAGTTTGTTTGTGCATTTGGAAACCGTACGCAGCTGGAGGGTAAAATTTGTACGAAAAGTGAGAAATAATTTTTTCCGACATAATATTTAAGTGTATCGAAATTAAAATACTGAGTAAGCACTATGCAAGAGCACTGCTAAACAATCACGGGCACCACAGTTTGTAATGATGGTTTCTCGTAAATGCAGCACCAAAATGACTTCTACACTGTTACATTTCCCGTCGTTATTTATAGAGAAAATCTCGGTTGGGAAGAAATAATAGCATTTTAAGTAACACCAACATAACCTTGTTCCTTCTCAGCAATCAACATACACAAAACTCCTAAAAAACCCCACGAAAGACAAAATGAAGGCCAAAATTAATAAACAAAGAAAGGAATGGTAATAAGAAGTGATACTTCGTCCGGTTTTAATCTGTGGTTGTTATCCATGCCCAGTGTCAATTTTACATGTCACTCAGTTTTTGTTTTTCGGATTATAAAAACATCACAAGTGTCCCGTGGAAAAAGAAACACACTTGTTACAAAAAATGAGAAACTATAAATTATAATAAGTGAATATCGAACATAGAAGTATGATCCCACAATGAATGACATGAACTTTGACTTTCTTATTAATCTTATGTTAGCACAGTTTGAGTATCATAGAGACTTTTGTACTCAAAGCGATTATGTTAAATGGTTTAGTATTATTTTATATCAATACACAATAAATAACCATATGAAGATAAAGAAGAATGAGCTGCAGTGGTATTTTGTCTGGTTTGATGTTCTTGTTGTTATCATAGGTGGGATAGCTGTTGTGTTTTTTGAAAGTGTTATTACTCCATGATCAATGTCAGATAATAAACTCGATATTCCTTTGTTATTTTGTGAGGCCGTGAAAGTCTAAGTAGTTGTTATTCTTATGTTTTCATTGTTATATCTTTTAGGATTATCGTTTAGAAAGAAATGGATGGTCCTGCGAGCTTTTGTAGGCATTACATAACATTAAATAATTCATCCTGTGGAATAGGGTTAATTTCGAATTCTAAGCTAGACAGTAATTTTCGCCTTGTACCAAGTTTGGTCGAAATCGGAGCAAGTGTAGAAGCCTAAAAGGAACACACACATATTGACTTTTATATAGATTACTAAGTAGTTTAAGTAACTGCTTATAGCAATGGTCATTACGTGCTATTTCAACTAAACCAAACTTAAAGTGCACTACGGCTGTAAATATTAACATTAAGTCTTGGCCTTTCAAAATCGCTTCAGGAACAGTATTAGACCCGAATTTTATATTTATGCAGTCTTAGTGGATGGTAGTCATCTTTTATTACTGTTATTCTCGAATTATTAGTTTCGATTTCCGGATCTAAGTCAACTACTTCTTTTGGAGAAAGGCTTGTGATAAACAAAACAGGATTATCTTTAAGAATTAAACATTCCTCTGCTATAGCCATTTAAACGTTTGTAATTTTTCTGCAGTTAGTAATCTTCTCATTTAGCTTAACCTTATTTCCTTGATGAAAATAAAAAGTATTTTGGAGAAATATATTATAGCTATGTGAGTCTAATTAGCAACAGTTTTGGTTTCAGTTACATTCAAGCACCTGACTTTAAAAATCATCCTACAAATAAGTATGAGCCTCAGTACTCGTATTAAGGTTCCGTAATTAAAACATTAATGGTACTGGGATGTGTTTGAAATTAGACTACCAAGTGTTTAAGCTCACATTTTCAGCAACTCCATAAAGGTAAAATTAAATTACGTAAGAAGCGTGTAGTGCGTCAACATTTAGAACTTCCTCGTCCTTCCATGCCTTTTGAGAACATCCTGTGCGCATCTCAGACTTCTGTTATTGAAATTACAGCTGGGATGGCGATTTCTGTTTCACTCATAATTACATAGTGGCCCAGAATTGCCATTTCACGTAGGTATGTGCACACATGCGATCCCCTTATTCCCTTCCAACAGCAAACATTGTATATCTAATACAACCCGAGATGAAAACGAAAGTGACCTGGTTAAGCGCGCTGAATGCACAGTGTTGGGAATATTATTAGATTTCACTGAGTCAGACCTCTCTCCTCTTACTACGATATTTATTTTCCTTTCTCTTTCCACTTTGAGATACTCTAGACCGAGACACACAGATCTGGCCCGTTTAGCGGAATGTATGGACATAGCCAGGGTAACGTGTGATATTTGCTTTTCCTATTTTCACTTGCCCTGCGGTTTTACTGCAGTTTTGTTTCAGGAGTTGCTATTAACTCTGAAGATTTAGGTGTCCAGAATTTTAAACAGATGCTGTGTCACACATATGCCTCTTAAATTTGAAAAGCTTGACAGGGAATAACATCGAAGAGCTTTCCCGTGAAATATGTTAGCACACATAGCTAGCAATAACAATGCTACTCGGCACGCAATCTCTCTTTCTAAACTAGAAGCGCCAACCACTTTCTTTTAAGGCTACTCAACCTCGTAGTCATAAGCGTAGTGTCTCGATGTAAATAAAACAGGTGAGCTTATACTTCCTAATCCAAGTTTTAAGGGCAAGCAGTGGTTTAAAGCATCTTAGGCTAATACTGGACGCATACCTGTCAACAGGCAATTTAGGTGTAGGTCTTGCTGACGCATGTTTCATTAAAAGCGTGACATGTACGGTTCGTTCAAGGAAATGAAGAATAAATTACAGACTATATCTACCAATAAGCTTTTAGGATGACTCTTAAAAGCATGTATGTCTTATAAAAGCAAACGTTTTAGGAACTACAACTATTCAAGGAAAGATAACGTAAACGGTGCAACTTGTGACGAAGAATAAAATGAATTTGAGAAAGCCCTGTAGTTTACCTGGTGCCACTGTTGCACAGGTAACAGTGATTTTAAAAAGTACACAAGAATGATTTGCTTTAAGTTAGTGTGGTCTTCTCCACTCTTTTGTTTTTTTAACTACTTTGCGTTTCTGATAAGAAATTTGCTTATATATTTACTCTTATTATATTTTCTAGCATTATAAAACTGATTTAAAATTTAGCTTTGAATTTACATAATAAAAGCCTTCAATATAATGAACATATTTAATAAAAATGTATATGACAATAGTAATAGTATTAATGCCATATAAAAGGAATTCTGTTGGCAATACATATATCGTTCATTGTAACAATAACTAGAAATTTTAATATATTAATAATAATAATAATAAAAATAATAACAATGATAATAATAATGTGTTTTGAAACTAACGCTATCTGTATAATTATATAAAATTCCTAAATTATTAACGCGAATTTAAAAATATTGCATTAGTAATGTTAAAAAGTCGCAACATATATTATGTATTTCAGTCTTAAATTCTCCTCCTCGCAAGTGAATCGATAGTTAACAGTGGCAGTGAGCACATTATGCTATTCTTTCGCCGTTACAGTAGAGGTCCCGCTGAGCAGAGCTATATCAGAGTTGCCTACACTGCAGGAATTGCCCTGAAAATCTCCTATTATTTCATCATCCAAACTTGTGCAATGTGTATATTCAATCACTTAAAACTGAAAGCTTCACAAATATCATAAACCTAGTTTAAATTAAACATAGGGTAAGTTTCAGATGGGTGTAGGCGCGCGTAGAAGATGGGAGACATACAAAATCAGCATTTACAAAAGCTTGGAAGACAGAAAAAGCACTATAACATACTATGAATCAGTTACGTTTATTGTGCTGTATATTTTAAATACATTTTGAAAAGATAAACGTTTTACGTTGTTATTTGCATTGCATAAAAAACAAAACCTTTAATAAGAAATAAAAAATTACAGCTATTGTTAGGAGATTCCATTTAAAAGTCTTCTTTCAAGACTAGTACAACATATCCCTTCTTCAGGAAGATAAACTTCCTGAAGGAGGAACCTGCAATGGTCCTGAAATGTATAATTTTAAATCGTAATTTACCTGGCACTAGCTGAAGGCAGTTTTAATCATGAACAAAAACCGTGGAAGCTTAGGCTCATATTTTATGACTATGTGAAAGACAAGTTCGCCAACATCCGATGGCTAAAGTATTTTGTCTTAAAAGATCTGTATTTCACACTACACCAATTATGGACTAATATTGGGGATTTGGTGAATAATTTCGTTTACGCGCAGGGTCCTTTAGATATTCATCACCTAAGAAAAATGTTAGAATCCTTTGGATGAACTAACTACACCTGATATAGTACATCGCACATAGGATAAATTAACCTAGGTAAGGATTATACCACGGGTACATTGTAATCTAATCTGAACAATACTCCTCCCATCTAGAATATACTCGCACACTAAATATCAGAAATAGAGCTGATGCTAATGCCAGAAATCTTTTTAATTTATTAATTTTAATTTGTATAGATTAGCCTAGAATCATGCAGTGAACCTATATAAAGGGATTTCTTCAATAATTGAAAATTCTATATTCAAAAACTTTACATATATTTTTTAAGTTGTTAATTGTATGCCTGGGAGTTTTGCAAGCACTTCAACTTCACAGCTTTTGCTGTAGTTACCAGCCGGGCTTCACCTGTCTGAATCATGTGTGCAGGTAGTCTCACACTCAGGCGTTTATCTTACACCCATTAGGACCTGAAATATCTTGACCATTCATGATTTTAAATAGAAACACAAACAAACGTGTAAATAACAGGTTGTGCTGCACTTTATGTGTCGCTTATATTAAAATTTATAAAATTGCGTTACTCTATTTCTTATATAAGCATAATTGCATATAGAGGAAGGTAAAATGTGCCCAGTGCGTTAATCTGGTAGCAACATGAAGTTACGTAGTACGATTAAGAATTCTCGAGGGATTTAATTTTGCTACACGTATTCAGTTTTATTATTATGAAGTGTGTGAACATTTATTTGTTGTGGCACATAAATTATTAATGTTGTTCATCCCAGAAGAAGATGACAAGATGACCTAACATGAAACTGTGTGATCGGAACGGATCTACTTGGTTTACCTGGTAGTTGATCATTAGTGCTTTTTGCAACATTTATTGTAATATGCGCCCATTATTAGTTGAATTGGAGAACTGATATATTCCATTCTTTATATATTTCTACTTCATATATGACGACTGTAATGAATTTTACCATTTCTTCAATTCATAATTAATTTGCTTTCTCTATAACTGGGCATTAGGTTAATGTCAGGTTTTTATTGTGTATACTTTCTTAACTCATATCACATTTAACCATTCCCTACGGCCAGCGAACTCGGAAGGATTCGTCGTATATAGAAGAATAATGCACCGTTATTTCGGAAAAATCCGCAATTTAGTAATTTCAAATGTTTCACCAAGAAGGATATATTTCTGATCCCAGAGCTTGAGTACAGATTTCCAGTTGGAACAGCAATCCATGCATGGCAACCTCTTCAAGCTCTTAGGAATAAGCGTGGAATACATGAGCCTACTACCCCACAATATAGCAGTAACCGGGTTATTACCAGAAAGCCCTGAGTGAACAACAAAATATTTTGGGGATTTCATAGTTAATTCTGCTTTGTAAGAACTTCTGAAATAAAGAAATACCTTGAAACTGTTTTATAATTATGTGTATTTATTGATTAAATTTGTACATCTCATTCTATAAACGTTTATAGATGTTACTCCTTCTGCTAATGCAATACAATAGCATTATAATTAAAAAACATGTTTTGTATCAGTTTCTTGCATTTTAGTAGGATTTGTAGTGGGTAGTCTTAATTATAAGACATTGTATACGTTCTTTTTTTCTTTCGTTTTCTTATCCCTTTTAGCTCAAAATATGCACTAGAATACTTTCGACGTAATTTTTCTGGAATGAAATTATGATAAGAATAGTGGGTTAACAGGAGTCCAATTGGTCTGTGAAAAATCTTTCTAGAAAGGTATATTTCATTCATGTTTGATTAATGTAAGTTGGCAACATTGCAAACGGCAGCTCCGATGGCCATTTGGCTACGAGCAAGCAGAATAAGTGCCTCTTTTACCACCTGAACATTTATCTAGGAGTTTGGTTTTTGGGGTCCATTTTAACGTCGTTTACTATCGCCCTAGCGGGCTGACAGCTAAAATATTGTACACAGTAACGTAGTTTTCGATTCCTTTTTCCACCACCACACCCCCACTCCCTGGTAGTCACCAAGTCCAGTTATAAATCCTTGTACAAAAATAAGTTCGCAACAGTGGCTTGCCAACGGCTTTCCAGGGGCTTCGACCCGTTGTATACCGTGATGAAATATGTCTGCTAGCTATTTTTGTTTCCAAGATGGATAGCATATTACACGGCTTTCATTAGTCTTTGCTGAGTAAATGCTACTCAGCTGTTGAGGACTGATAGTGCGATGTTTTCGGTGTGGGGCCTGACCGCAAATTTAATTAAATATTACCCAGACTGGTCACGTACCATCCGAGCAACATCGGGCGCGGTTTTACTGTGTTCCAAAGGTCGCCATCGACTCTTTGTGTTTTGCTTCTTACCAAAAGAGTAGAAAAAAACTTCCAAAGTTTTGCTCTTTGGTTTCTACTTGGTTTGAAACTTCGGGTCACAAGCCCTAAACGTGTTGTAGACTACAGAAGGAAAACAGTGGCAGAGTTCTTACAGGGGTTTATTGAGAATCTTAACAGTATTATTTTTACTTTATCCACCACAAACCTGTGGATAAAGGAGGTATTACATCCACTAAAAATTTTATACCGATATTTCATCCGAAATACATGTTTTGAGGCCCCTAAATCCAAAAAAGATCCGTGTGTGTCTGTGAACAGCATAACTCAAAAACTAAAAGTCGGATAAACGCCAAACTTGGTATTTAAATTCATTATCTTCCAAAACTACGAAACAAAAATTTACAAGAAAGTTTCTCTACGCCAAAATAGCGCTTTACGTGAAACTTTTTTCGAAATGTTTTATTTTCTAAAAAACGGCTCTTAACGATGTTGATTGAAATACCAAGATAATTACAAAGATATATACATGAAAAACAAAATGTATATCTTGAATTTTCAGGGAATAACCGTTGAAGATCTCTTCATTCCTAAGGAATTTCCGTAAAATCTTGTATAACTGGTAAAATTTAAGCGATGGAGGAAAACGTGCCACACAAGAAATGCAGATCTGTTTTAAAAAAACAGAATTTAATTCCAATAATTTTTTGTGTGTTCCGCCATTTCCGAGATATCCGTTATTAATTGTTCAATACTTAGCCATTATTATAAATTACTGTCGATTTTCAGTTGTTTCTCGCGATATCATGGAAGGAGTAAGGAATTTTATGGCCAGCGTATAGCGTCCAGTTCAAAACCTGTTGACTAATGCTATCCCTTTGCATCTGTAACGAAATGTGTAATGCAGGTATTTCCGGAAAGGTTTATCTCAATTGAAATGAAGTACATAGGAAAAAAAGATATCGCATACTCATTACTAGATCAACGGATGGTAGACCTATTTATAAAATAGGGTTGAAATACCAAAGCCGATAAGGGTATTTTATTGCTGATTAATGATAAATGGTTAATAGTTTTTGTTATGCAGTATTTTAAAAATGTAAATGTACTTCTTTGAGTTTGCTTTGTAAAATAGCTTAAAATTATGTACTGCTTCTCTGTCTAACTATTGCTTATT
Source organism: Deroplatys truncata (assembly GCA_030765065.1). NCBI lineage: Eukaryota > Metazoa > Arthropoda > Insecta > Mantodea > Mantidae > Deroplatys > Deroplatys truncata. Next base: position 111,396,606 of record CM060981.1, read on the forward strand.
TTTCTTTTAATGTCCTCTCTATCGTTTTCACAATACAGATTTTCCTATAGTTACTATTTTCCTTCTTGATGGAATTCAAGCATAATTGCCATAATTTAACAGCGAACAGGAGATGCAAACATAGTAAATGAGATTATAAATGTCCTTCCGATTAGTCTCCATTTCCGATTTTACACGACTGTATAATACCATGTAGTACGTAGTTTTTTTCCTGGCACATATACAAACCCACAAAAATAATTCAGGAATTACGTAAACATTTGGGCTGCTCGCGTATAACGGGGAAATGGACCGCCCACGATGAGCAGCGAAACAGGAGTTGTTCGTAAGAAGTGGCAGGTTTTGAAAGTTTAAAATAGCAGAATTTCATAATTCTTAATTTAAATTTCTCAGTTTTCACAAAATATTTTACGATTAACATATTTACACTATCGTATCCCCAAAGCACTTCATTAAAATTATTTTCATTGGGCTTTAATGAACCTTACCTTTTATGCTTCTAATCTTTTAAATAAATCTAAGCGACTTTTCAATGATACCATGCAGTAGAAAATATTGTATTTATTTCAAGCAGTGCATTCAAAATACGAACAAAAAACGCGATATTTCATTCCAAGTATTATACATAATCAATTTCTCCCAGGTGCTTCCTTTGCATTATATAGTATTCATTCGACTGTTTGCTTATATTCGCTAATAACAAGTGCTCTGAACAGCAGGAAGGCTATAAGGCATAAGCGGAAACACTTCATGGCAAACTTCCTGCACAAACATCGCTGCGTTTATTCCTGTTTTATATCGTAACGAACTGCTATAAGTAATTCGCTATAAGCAATTCGGACTTTGATGCTCTAAACATAATTCTCAATGTAAAAACGTAAATAGAAGCATTGCATATATAGAGCGGACTATATTAATGAAGGAGAATTACAGTGTTAACGTGTAAGTGATGGAATGTAACAATAGCATGTAGTATTATTTGCGTAATGCAGCATATCTAACAAATCTGATGTGTTACACTCACATGACCTTCTCTACTCTTGTACAAACTACTTTTACAAACGCTTATTCTCCATCTACTTCATGTTAATTGAGATAAACATTTGCAGACTCTATCTTATTGCTAAGTTTCTTTCAGATGTAAGGGAAATATATATTTATAAGGGCAATATAGAAATACAGTAGCCTTTAAGCACATACATATCCCTTAATAGCTGGTTGCTAGGTGCAGCACCATTCTCTTTGCCACAGATTAATACTCTTTGCATATACAAGGCAAAAAAAATGAATAACGAATTCCCATTTAAGAAAATAGGTATTGAAAAATTGAAGGGAATAACAAGCAATATCTCGAAAATGGTTCATTCAACAACAAAAATGTATATGACATAAATTCTGTATTTTAACGCGATCTACATTTTTTGTATAGTAAAATTTTGTCTATCTCTTGCAAAAGTCGTTCACAATGAATAATACTTTTGGAGAAATTCCCAGAAAATTCAAGATATACATTTTATTTGTCATGAAAATATCTTAAACATAATATTTTAATCAAAATCGTTAGAACAATTTTTGAGAAAATTAAAAGTTTCGAAAAATGTTCCATGTAAAGGATAATCTGGGGTGGGGGGATTTTCTTGGAAACCTTCGTGTCGCATCTCTGGAAGCTACTGAATCTAAATACAAGTTTGGTGTTTATCCGACTGTTCGTTTCTGAGTTATCTGTTCACAGACAGACAGACACACACACAGACAGACACACGGACATGTTTCCAAAAACGCTTTTTTTTTTATTCACGGGGTCTCAAAACATATATTTCCGTTGAAATCTCGGTATCGAATTTTTGGGTGGAATACAATAATTCCCCTACTTAACTATACGTAGTAGAGAAAGTAAAAAGAACAATTCGCCTGCTCCTTATTCCATTAAGCTCATATAAAGTATACAAAGTATTAATATAAAACAAAGTTATACAAAAGCACTAATTTGTCGAATCAAACATTTTAACTTCATCTTCAAAGTGGATACTGATTGAATATTTCGCAACGTGCAAGTGGATTAGTATGAGAGATTTATCTTTCTGTCCTATAATAGCCCTTAATATTTGCTGGCCCTCGTAGCCGTGGTCTCCAGAGTGTGTAGCTTCGGGGCTCCGCCAAGCTAAGGGTCGCGGGTGTGTGTGTGGGTGTGTGTGTGTGTGTGTAATTGCGGTAATACGCGGTAATCACGAGCTGGGTAAACAAGGAAACTTAAAAATATATATATATATATATATAAATTTGAATGCTGCTATTTAAGAGGCTGTTTTGTTATACAATTTTCCATTTAAGGCTAAATAAAATACTTTATTCTCTTTGATTTCGCTTGAAATCATCTTAGTTATTTGTATTGGGTCCATATTTATTTAGTGTGATATGTTATTAACCCTGAAACACTTTCGAAACTGCAATTGAAGGTTCTTCCGTGTTTCTAATATTTAAATATCCATGCAAATATGTGTTTATATATAGAAAGTATGCAAATTGAAATTTAAGATTTGACTTTTCACATTCGTATTTTTTGTCCTACATACTTTTCTACTAAATATTCTCTAAAAAGTTTATTTTTCTACTTCAGTTAAATATTTGCAAAAATTCTCTTATTGCTGAAAGATAGACAAATGTATAAAATCGGGGTGCTCCGTGATGACTTCGAGATTGCAAATTTTTTACATGACCACGAGAAAAATATGAATAGCGACTAGCAAATGAAGCAATCTGGTACGTTACATTTACAAAGGTGCCTTAAAGATAACTTCCTTATAACAATGTGTATTTAACGATATCTGTTTTACCTAATTTTAATCGAATGGCTCACAGATAGATCTATCACTGGCTACCATTCATCAAAATTAACAGCAGTATTTACACCACAATACAATACAAACACAAATTATTAAGCTTATATGCGCACAAGCTATCAGTCGAGCTAAACAGATTCAGCTTTGTTGCATGAGAGGCAGCAGTAAGAATGACATTATAAATTTGATCATCTCCAATTAAAGATCCGGTTTGACCTAATACAGTTCGAATTAAAATTCTTAAAGATGTTCCTTTTCTTTCAAGTTCAGGCCACAGCCCTTTAAAGATCACAGAGAATTTACCCAAATTGAAGAACTAGAAGCATATAATAAAAAAATTGTGTATTCATCACACAACTTCCGAAAATTGTTGGCAATATGAACTAATAATTCCTTTCTGAAGTGTGTACTATTCTCTGGCATCTAAATAAATTTGCAGTTCATGTAATCAACTCAAACTATGGCTCTTGAGAGCATCCGTTTGCCTGCAGTTTGATACTAGAAATCTCCTTCTTGCTATCTAAATTACATATTTATGAATAAAAATACCTCGGATACACATCCCCAGTCACCCTACACTTAAAACTTATGGGCTGCCGAAACAGAAGTTTTCAAGGGTTCAGTGCTTCAAATACCCGAAAGATTGTCCAAGGGAACGGAAGAAACGGTAGGTGAGCGGTAGCAGGCAGCAACAGTATAGTTCTACAGGTTGTAGTTCATTACTAGAGGAGGTTGCTGCTGGAGAAACAGTTCATCCTGCCACGGTAGCATCATGCGGCCAAAGGGTAGCAGGCAGCAACAATATAGTTCTACAGGTTGTAGTTCATTACTAGAGGAGGTTGCTGCTGGAGAAACAGTTCATCCTGCCACGGTAGCATCATGCGACCAAAGGGTAGCAGGCAGCAAGAATATAGTTCTACAGGTTGTAGTTCATTACTAGAGAAGCTTGCTGCTGGAGAAACAGTTCATCCTGCCACGGTAGCATCATGCGGCCAAAGGGTAGCACGCAGCAACAATATAGTTCTACAGGTTGTAGTTCATTACTAGAGAAGCTTGCTGCTGGAGAAACAGTTCATCCTGCCACGGTAGCATCATGCGGCCAAAGGGTAGCAGGCAGCAAGAATATAGTTCCACAGGTTGTAGCTCATTACTAGAGAAGTTTGCTGCTGGAGAAACAGTTTATCCTGCCACGGTAGCATCATGCGGCCAAAGGGTAGCAGGCAGCAATAATATAGTTCTATAGGTTGTAGTTCACTATTGGAGAAGCTAGCTGCTGGAGAAACAGTTCATCCTGCCACGGCAGGATCATGCGACTAAAGCGGAAGCAGGCAGGTAGCCAACACAACTATGTGCTCACAAATCCACAATGTATGCTCCTGAGACATTGTAAATCTGCAACCGAGCATACATATAAAAAATAGGTGAGTTTCAAAAGATAGATAAGGTTAAGATATATTACCGGTTTCATTCGTAGCAAACCGCAACAGTTATGGATATTTGTTTGGAAGACTGCTGAAGTACCAACAGTTAAATAAATTCGAATCACTTTACGCTCCCTGCTTTACTGAGTTCCTTAATGTTAGGCATAATAACTCAGCTTTACACTTTTACTTTCTTTACTGCATATAATAAGTAGAGGAAGTATTGAATTTACCCAAAAAATCGATATAAAGATTTGATCGGAAATACACGTTTTGACGCTCCCTGAATCCCATTTGTTTTTTTAAAAAAAGGTCTGTGCGTGGGACTGTGCGGATGTGTGTCTCTGAACACACAATTCAAAAACGAAAAGTCGGATAAATACCAAGCTTGGTATTTAGGTTCAGTGTCTTTCAAAGATACGACACGAAAATTTTCAAGAAAATTCCCCACCCCAGACTACCCTTTACATGGAACATTTTTAAAAATTTTTCATTTTCTCAAAAATGGATCTAAAAATTTTTATTAAAATATTATATGTTTAATACTTTCATGGCAAATGAAATGTATATCTTGAATTTTCTGGGAATGTCCCTAAAAGTGGCGTTCTGAATGAATTTTGCGTAACTGGTAAACCTTAAGAGATAGACAAAACGTTTCTGCACAAAAAAATGTAGATCTCGTTAAAAATATACATTTTTTTGTCGAGTGAACCATTTCGGAGATAATCTTGTTATTTGTTTGAATTTTCCAATACTCATACTTCTCAAATGGAAATTCGTTATTGTTTTTTTTTTTTGTCTTAGACATGCAGAGAGAATGTAATGATCCATATAGAAACCAGTTCTTAAAAGATTTGACTATTGCTTAAAGTCTACCATATTCTCTTTGCATTTATAAGAAAATTAGCAATACGATAGTTTCTGCAAATTTTTATATCAATTAACATGAAGTCGATGGAAAATAAGCGTTTGTAAAAACAGTTTTTTTACGAGAGTAGAGAAAGTTATGCGAGTGTAACAGATCAGATTTTTTTATACTTCAGACATTTTGTGTGCTTTATAAATAAACAGTCCTGTGCTCTGGCATGGGAGATCAGGGATCTTGGCTCTATATTATGCACACCCAAGATGATATAGTTTGGACACCGCTTCTTTCAAGACCATTCATGTCTGTTGCAACTATAGCATGATTCCTCGTTTTTAATGTTAAAATCATATTTAGCATCTTCTATGCTGTCAATTGGCATGCATGTAAAACCAATTTGAATATTTGCGATCAGTTTCATTTCCTTATTCTTCAGATAGAAAGACAAATTGCAGGGTCACTAACGCTTATTTGTGTTTAGGAACAAACTACATTTAGATGTTTGTATTCGTACACTTGAAAAATCACAGTGGATTTCCAGTCACCAGTTTTCAGCGAAGGAACAATAATTGTGCGGGGGATTATATTTTTTCCACAGCAAGATCAATGGCACTTATTTCTAAACGCCTATGGAGATAATATTGGAGCAGAATACCAATGTAAAGGGCACTGGGGAGACTACTAGTTTTGACAAATTTATCGCATTTGCATTAATGCATGTTGATTGTCACCGGTGCCACGAAAGACTCCTCCCTCACTGATAATCTATTTGCATTTTTCAATATTAATTAAACTGGAACACAATGTTTGACATGCTATTGGGAATCATAGTCAATTTATATCTGTTCTGTTTTATTACAGATCACTTTTTTGTTTGCATTAGTAATGACATTTTACGATAAATAATTCCAAAATATAATGTTGACTAGGATAAGATTTTCTGGATATCAGAGGTAAGGATTTAATTAGAGCAAAGTTCAGGACATTTCTCAGAGCGTGGTGTGTTAGAAAAACACAGGTTACTTTCAGAAAGAGAGGAAAGGCGGTTGGAAGAAAATGTTTACTAAGAGCATCTTAGCGAGTTAAAGGCGAGGTGCTGGAAAATAAAGAAGAAAACAAGATTATACATATATTAGCATACATTAATACAGAGCAGGAAATTAAAACATCTTGATAAAAACTGCAATATCACATTACTTGCTTATGTCTACCCCCTATTGCTGCTGAATGAAATAAAACGATCTCTTTGTTTTCGTGATGAGATTAATAGCACAAGTAACGTGATTGCTCCTTACAAATTACTATAAACTAACCTTGGTACTAAATGTTTATGCGAGGCCTTATGGTGACTTGTTTCTTCCAACTTCTTGGTAGTTTAACCGATGATCGCAGTTATATTAACTATGTGGAGAATTAACTTCAATGACAATATTGATAAAGAAATTCAATAACACAGATACTGATGCTGAAAGTAGCTATTCCTGTATTATTATATTTCGTAAAACGGAAAGATTACAAGCTATAGACTGATTCTATGGTTAAGCTATAGCTTCTAAAACACACAGGTGCTGAGTTCATTCCGAGCTGGATCTATGCTTTCATTCCTCAAAGGAAAAAGTTTCACTTTCATTACATCCTATGGTATAATTTAAAACGTTCATTAATAGATTGAAGATCAAAAGTGCGAATTAAAATGGTGATAAACATTGAGGTTTCCCCTACTCATGGGCCAGTTTTGCAGTTGAACATGACCTCTGGTACAAACAGCTATAATTGAGCTATATGGCGTGTGATAATTACACTGTAATCCGCTTTTTCATCGCTTATTTAAGCGTACGCATTCACTATCGTTCATCCTCGAAACGTTTTGCAATTTAATTCTTACATTAAGAGCAGTATTCGTCTTAGAAAATCAATTTGGCTTTATAATTCTAAAATCTGCATTTATACAACGTTGCTTCATTATGCATTGTCCCGCTTTCTTATTGGCTAGTGATCTATTTTTTATTCAAATGGAGGATATAGTGAAGATTAGAAGTTTGTCTTTACTTCCTCCATTTCTTTCTTCATACCATCTGCGGAGTCTTTGTTTCTTATACAGCATTTTTTATTAAAATTCTACGCTCATGTAAGAGCACCTGATTTCTTTACATCTTCTTAAATTTCATTTTTTCCAACATTTCCTGTTTGTTTCACACATGCACACACACACACACACAAAAAATTAGTGTCCGATGCGGGCCTAACGAAATTAGCAGTCCATCACACGGTCAAGTTTCAAAGCGAGACGCCTTAGCAAGCGTTATCTGGGACTGATTTTAAAACGGTAACATTTTAACTTTTCACCAAAAATAATAATAATAATAATAATAATAAATTAATGTTAATAATAACAATAATAATAATAATAATAATAATCGAGGGGAACATCTCGCGTACTGCCACTTACGTGACATCTATTGCTGCCACCACCCTTTAGGAGAAGGATGAAGTGAATTAATCACAGAAGGCTACATCTAGACTGGCCGCAGAGACACGCAAAGTCCTAAATGTTCCTGACTCAAAGAACGAATCCCTTCAAGCAAGTAGCCCACTAGTGATCCCGGGGAATACTCTTTCCTTTGAGCAAGCATCCATACCATATGTCTGGCACCGCCCAAGCCACAAAACCTAGAAGTACACTTGAAACATGAGAAGGAAACGGAAATGATTAAAAGGAAATCGTGTAGATAGTTCCCGAGATAGCGGGTTAAAACCCAGCGAATTGCGATGAATTTTTTTTTTGGGGGGGGCGTAAAAGTCGTTGGCTTGGCTTACTTCGGAAGGGAAGTAAAGCTGGTGGTTCCGTGTCTAGATTTATGGCAAATAAAAGAACCTGAAGCCTTATAAAGCGGTCTCCGAGCAAACTTTCCGGTCTTTGGCGCCCAATATAGAGTGGGACGCTAAGAACCATAGTAGTTAAAGAGCGGCCATAAATAAATAATTTATCTATTGACCAGGGAAAGCCACGAAATACTCGATCAGAGTGGACGGTCGACATAAATTGAACCCGGGGCCTTCCGAATGCCTTGCACCTTACCGCGAAGTGCATTTAATAATAATAATAATAATAACAATAATATAATAATAATAACAATAATAATAATATCTTGTTTTGCGAGATATAATTTATTAGGCTTTACTAAGTTTTAATTTCAGACTTTCGCATCATGTCACAGCTTACAGAACATCGGAAGTACCAGTAGCACAGGTGTCTCTATGAAATGTGCGTCTCAGCAGAACGAACAGCAGCACAGTTTAGTCACGAATGGAGTTTCTTCAGTATACAATTGATATTGCCATCTTGTGCTATTGCATAACATGAATGTGTAAGGCAAGAATAAGGTAATGTATTACTTTTAAGTGTAGTTATTAAACTGCTATCTACATTAACATATGTAATAAAGTATATAATTACTACGTTATATCTACTAAAATATGCCATGTCTAGACACTCTAATATTTTAGTATATAATTTGAGTAAATATGGAATTGACAACGTTGTAAGCTTCTGTAAGGAGTAGGAAATTTTGCACGAGTTCTGATGAGTTCACATTTTCGTTCCTAATGCCCGAGTTTTGTGACATTTTGCACCAATGTGCTGTTTACCTTCAACGACCCCTTTTGGCCACATCAAGTTCTTCTTATTGTGCACAACCCAACTGCACACCTAGTACTGCAGCCCTCAATAGCCTACAACGCACAAACACGAAAGCCTCGGTAGCCTACCATTTGTCACCATCGTTCTTCTATGCTACATTTCGCAACCCTTCCTGGACGCTCACATCTTCCTTATGATATTTACTCGTAAGCTATGTGCGGAAGTTATTCATCTTCAAAAGAATCTCTTCTCACTTATATCCAGAGTAACAACTCGGCGAATTTAGTTCAATGCAATTCTTCTTAACTACGATAATACAAATTCTACCAAGTTTTCTATAGATCTTCAAAAGGCGTTTAATTCCTGTCCTTGAGAATCTTTTACATTAAACACTGCGTCGGTTGCCCTGCCTATTATTTCGACGTGGCTTCGTCTTGTAGTCCTTCTCGCTGTTACCCTGGCTAGATGGATCTCAGCGGTGATTTTTAGCATGGGACTCTGCCTATCATGACATTTGATAAGCTCGTCGATCTCAGTTGTGGCAATGGGAGCTTATAGAGGAATTGATTACACACTGGAACGTTTGCTTTAGGACTATTTATTATTACTTCCTCACTCTTAACACTACATACTGTTCCTGTTCACATATCACCACTGTCTTCCCCTGAGTACTGCCTTCTCAATTGTGTACTGGGAACTCAACTGTCCGTCTTACACTGTGTACTGTCCTCTACTAAAAATCAACGGTAAAACTGCCGTTATAACATTTGCCTCGCTCCATACATCCGGAGCGGAAACAAACAGAGTCATAAAACTTTACCTTTCTTTTCTTACACAAAAGATACCGTTTTCGCTGCACCTGGGAACAGCATGTTTCTATCCTAACCGCAGCTTTCAACACACTCTAAACCTAGTGAAACAGGAACATTATGTACACGACAAATATTACATTATACAAAAATTACTATTTACATTGTTTTCACATTGTACACTTATATAATTTATAGATTAAATTGAACACTGAATAAATTAGTACATAATAAAATTAATTCCTGCAAATTCTGTCTCATAATCCCCCAATCGTGAATGTTAAAGAAAATTTTAAATTGTTGTTTCTTTTTATTTAAAGGTGAGTCGGAATTGTTACACTAACATCACTTAAGTTTACTCACTTAACATATGTTTCGGGAAACAGTTGTTCCCATCCTCAGAAGGTTAATTCGACTGGCCCGTGTTTTTAGTGTTTCCGTTTTTTGGACTGGATCCTGTGGTGGCATCTTGTGGTGGTGAAATGTACTTCCAGAGAGGATTTGGTGGCGGCAAATCAAAATTCATTAGATTTGTGTTGTGTTTTAGAATGGTGATCTTCTCCCATGCATCTAATTCGGCTGCAAATTTGGCTGGTTTGACTAATGTAATATTGGGTTTGATGTTGTGATTAGTGATCCAAAAATGGTGTGAAACTGCAGATTTGTCCATTTGTTTGTATTTAATACATCTCATGTGCTCCTTTAGCCTAGTTTCTAAGTTTCTTTTTGTCTTACCTATGTATACTTTATTGCAATCTGAACAATTGATTTTATAGATTCCAGCTTTTTTGTCTTGTGGAATGGGGTCTTTTAACTTGTTACAAAGTAATTTCTCTATGTTAAATTTGTTCTGTGGAGCTAGGCTGATGTTATGTTTCATGAAAATCTTCTTAAATTTGTGAAATGTTCCTGGGTAGTATGTGAATTTCTTGAACTTTATCTCTTTATCTTGCTGGCTGAGATTTGTTGTGTTTCTGATGTGCATCTGTCGTTTGAATTTTGCAATTTTTTTGTCAATAGTTGCTTTGTTGTACCCATTATGTATTTCTGTGTCTACTATATGCTGGTATTCTAACTGGTATTCTTTTTTATTTAAGGGGGTATATACCAGTCTATGTGTTAGGCTGTTTAGTACTGCATGTTTGTGTGTGGTTGGATTGAAACTCTTATTTTTTATGTAATTAGTAGAGTGTGTTGGCTTCCTGTATATGCCAAAGGTTAGGTTCTTTTGTTCTCTGATGATTTTTAGGTCTAAAAATGGCAGCATGCCTTCTTTTTCTATTTCTATGGTGAATTTTATTGATTGGTTCTGTAGGTTTAGTAAGGCTAAGGAGTCTTGTATGAACCTATTAGGGACAACAGCGAAGATGTCGTCAACATATCTGTGCCAAACTTTAAACATGTATGGAAAGGAAGTTGTTATGTGTGTTTCTAAGTAGCTCATAAATAAATCTGCCAAGAAGGGTGAAAGTGGGTTGCCCATGGTTAGACCAGTTGGTTGTTGATAGAACTTCTTATTGAAACTAAAACAATTTTGTGCAATGCATAAATTGGTAAGTTATATGAGGTCTTCTATTTCTTCTTCAAGTAGGTTAGTCTGCTGTAGCCATTTCTTTAATTGACGCAGGAGTTGATCTGTAGGGACACTTGGAAGTAGTGCAGTGACATCAAAGGAAACTAATCTGTCTTCTGGTTCGAGTACCAGGGATTTTATCTTCTGTATTAAATCTTCTGAATTCATTATGTTTTTGCTATTAAATTTTGGTAGTGAAGAGAATCTCTGTACTAACCATTTTGCCAGTTTGTAGGTAGGAGAATCAATATTGCTGACGATTGGTCTCATCTTATTACCCGGTTTGTGTATTTTAGGTAGAGCATACATTCTTGGTAAAGCATACATTCTGTTGTTTCTTTCTTTACATTCTAACGATTCCTTCCTATGCTAGACATTTATTCCTTAATTTTAATACAAAATATTTTACTTCATCATCCATACAGCATCCTTTTGACATTTCTAATATTTCACACGCACGCACACACACATTGTTCTTTATTCACAACTTAATACCTCTGACATTTATTTCTCGCCCCAAATAACACTTATTGTCCTTTTCTGTGTCACGTTACACTAATACTAGATTTTAACATGTCTATATGAGTCTAACAAGTAATATAAACAATATATTTATTATAAATTTATATTATATTCAATATTCCTAATATTATATTTTATATACAATACAATGTTAAGCAATTTTGTCTTTATTTACACCTTTTTCAACCCTAGTTAGCAACCTAGTTGAGCAACCGTATTATACCTAACTGGCTTTCAGTTTTACTTCTCATTTACTGGTCTTTCTTCTTTCTTTTCTACCCGTTACTTTTCATTTTCCTCTATATTCTTTAGTTGTTGCTCTTCCGATTGTTGTTTATATTTCTTCAACAAGGTTTTATGAAATCTTCCTAAGCTTTTTCCATTTTTAATATCAGCGTTTCAGCAGTATCCGTACCAAATTTCTTGATGACTTCCCTTGGTCCCTACGGTCCCTTGTAATAGATCATTAATCTTTGGTTTTCCTTCTTTATTTTATTGGACAATGATTTATTACGCAATAGTACGTTATCACCAATCTGAATAGTCCACTTAATTTCTTGCTGTTTATTGTTCAGACCATTGACATCGTTGCATTTCTGAAGAATTTCTTCCTTTTGTCTCTTTCTCCCGTTGCTGGGTCATACCTGGGCTCACTACCTGGAAATCGGTCGGTATAGCTGTCCCTTCCTGAATAAACAGGTCTCTCTGTCCGTTTCCTTCTACAGTACGCATACTTACTATCTCGGTGTTGTCAATCATTATTTTCTGTACGAAGAGTTCCGAGTCAACAAGTTCCATTTCTTCAGGCGTGCATTCAATTGGAATAATTTGTTTCTTAATGAAAGGAGCACTTAAAATGAGATCTTCCTTTTGAATAAAAGCACTATGCTTTTCAAAATCAATCCTAACTCTATATTCCTCTAAGAAATCACAACCAAGTATAATATCACTATTTAAATTATTTACAACTAAGAACATTATTTCAAAGATTTCTTCCTCAATGTTTACTGTTAACAAACATTGCCTCTTTATTATTTGGCCAGATTTTCCAACTGCGACCCTACATATTAGATTAGATGTAGGAAGGCTCATTATTTGTATTCCATTGTTAATTAATTGCATGTATAGTCTTGTTGAGCATACACATGTAGTAGGGCCTGAATCCAAAATTGCGGGTAACACATTTTTAACTATTTTAATAGATATTAATGGGACTTCAAAGGCGTCGGATTTATTATTTTCAATTTTAATTTCCCCGGTTCTTACTTCCATCGGTTCTTTTGTTGCGGGATATCTCACGAACTGATTTTGTGTGACGCCTCTGTGATCCCAAACCATTACGTCACAATCTAGTTTAACTGACTGGTATTACTATCATGTGAGGGCGGCCATCTTGAACAGGTGCTACTGTGATTTCCTGTCTGCCATCACGTTGATTTTGAACTGGTTGCATTCTTCCACGGTTGTTTGTTGTTCGTACTGATTTATTTGATCTTTCACCATCGGAATGATATCCATTGTATCCAGATCTCCAGTTATTTGTATGCCCCCTTGAATTGTGTGAAAATTCGTTTCGGCCACGAAATCTTTGCCTTGGAGAAAATCTATTCTCGAATTGCATGAAGTTTATGCGTTCATGGCGATCTCTTCGGTTATCTACTGGATTTCCATGCTGGAACTGAGGGATCTGAGTTTCATATCTGTTACGAGGTCTGTTTTCTCTCCCTGATTGTCCCCTACGTTCTTGGTAGTAGATATAACATACCGACTCCAGCACACAGAGAGATGCCGACAAGCGATAAAGTTCTTTGTTCTACGCCGACAAGCCCCGCCCCCTCCCTTTGTGTGCTCACATGCCGCCAGGTCTCGTGTCGTTAGGCCCCGCCCCCTCTCGCTTTGTGTGCTCACCTAATGCCGGCAGTATCTGTGCTAACAGGTTCTACCCCCTCCCCCATGCGTTCTACTGTGGCGTCCTGACTTGATGGAATTGTTTTCTCGAGTCCTGCCGCCCCTCGGCAAATTAATTAGGTAATGCTCGTCAAACATTTTTTTATGATTACTAAGGTCTGCAGATTGCATCCTCGAGCAATTAAGTTTTTTGATTAATGAATTGTTGACTGGAGCTTGAGTATAAGTAGTCTGCTCACGGTAACAGTCTGTCATGTAATGAAACACTGCAGCCTTCTTGTATCTGGGGAAATCGCTTGTCCATTAGCTGAACATGTTAGACGCTTTCAACACATTAATAGGCTTTTAAGTTTACATTCCGGATCTGTTTACATACATTAGCGATCAATGACATACTTCCGCCAGGCGGTAACGGTGACCTCTATTAGCTGACCCGTTAGACGCTTTCACCCCATTAGCGAACAATGTCAGTAATTGTTTTCCTAAGTGCTCTGTCCAACACTCAACACTTTAGATTTTAGCGATGGAAATGATATAAAAAGCACCAGCTTCTCCAACGAGTTCCAAGTTGACCAGGATGCCCGGGTTCGAATTACAAATTCAGCTTCTAATAACTCAGAGACTAATTAAGATAAAGACATCAAATAAAGTTTATTACATTAATGTCTATAGATAGATTCTTGTGAATGTATATTTGGGTACATGGTGTCCAGGGTTCGAATACCGATAAAATGTAATTTAATTATAAATTTAATAACTCCTAAACTAATTAAGATAAAGACACCAAATAAACTTTATTGCCTTTATGTTATTAGGTAGTATCTTGTGGAGGTGTAATTAGATACCTGACGTTCTGGGTTCGAGCCTAATGTTTAAATCGTCATTATCTCAGAAACTAAGAGAGGTAGAGGAATTGACCAAAGCATGATTGATAGCTCCTATGATGGGTAATTAATACTGTATATAATTTTTAATCAGTTGTCCTTATTTCGAATCCCGACCTTTCAATCACTTACTTATTTTTTCTCTATACTCTAGAATATGTCACTTAGATTGATGCTGTAACTGCATACAGCACCTTTAAACATATCAAACTAATATTGTAAATAATTTTGTTTCTGGTGTCCAGGGTTCGAATACCGATAAAATGTAATTTAATTATAAATTTAATAACTTCTAAACTAATTAAGATAAAGACGCCAAATAAACTTTATTGCCTTTATGTTATTAGGTATTATCTTGTGGATGTGTAATTAGATACCTGACGTTCAGGGTTCGATCCTAATTTTTAAATCGTCATTATCTCAGAAACTAAGAGAGGTAGACAAGTGAACCAAAGCATGATTGATAGCTCCTATGAGGGGTAATTAATACTGTATATAATTTTCAATCAGTTGTCCTTACTTCGAATCCCGATCTTTCAATCACTTACTTATTTTTTCTCTATACTCTAGAATATATCACTTAGACTGATGCTGTAACTGCATACAGCACCTTTAAACATATCAAACTAATATTGTAAATAATTTTGTTTCTGGTATCCAGGGTTCGAATACCGATAAAATGTAGTTTAATTATAAATTTATTAACTTCTAAACTAATTAAGATAAAGACGCCAAATAAACTTTATTGCCTTAATGTTATTAGGTATTATCTTGTGGATGTGTAATTAGATACCTGACGTTCTGGGTTCGATCCTAATTTTAAATCGTCATTATCTCAGAAACTAAGAGAGGCAGAGGAGTTGACCAAAGCATGATTGATAGCTCCTATGATGGGCAATTAATACTGTATATAATTTTTAATCAGTTGTCCTTACTTCGAATCCCGATCTTTCAATCACTTACTTATTTTTTCTCTATACTCTAGAATATATCACTTAGATTGATGCTGTAACTGCATACAGCACCTTTAAACATATCAAACTAATATTGTAAATAATTTTGTTTCTGGTGTCCAGGGTTCGAATACCAATAAAATGTAATTTAATTATAAATTTAATAACTCCTAAACTAATTAAGATAAAGATACCAAATAAACTTTATTGTGTTTATGTTATTAGGTAGTATCTTGTGGATGTGTATTTAGATACCTGACGTTCTGGGTTCGAGCCTAATTTTAAATCGTCATTATCTCAGAAACTAAGAGAGGTAGAGGAGTTGACCAAAGCATGATTGATAGCTCCTATGATGGGCAATTAATACTGTATATAATTTTCAATCAGTTGTCCTTACTTCGAATCCCGATCTTTCAATCACTTACTTATTTTTCTCTATACTCTAGAATATATCACTTAGATTGATGCTGTAACTGCATACAGCACCTTTAAACATATCAAACTAATATTGTAAATAATTTTGTTTCTGGTGTCCAGGGTTCGAATACCGATAAAATGTAATTTAATTATAAATTTAATAACTCCTAAACTAATTAAGATAAAGACGCCAAATAAACTTTATTGCGTTTATGTTACTAGGTAGTATCTTGTGGATGTGTAATTAGATACCTGACGTTCTGGGTTCGAGCCTAATGTTTAAATCGTCATTATCTCAGAAACTAAGAGAGGTAGAGGAATTGACCAAAGCATGATTGATAGCTCCTATGAGGGGCAATTAATACTGTATATAATTTTCAATCAGCTGTCCTTACTTCGAATCCCGATCTTTCAATCACTTACTTATTTTTCTCTATACTCTAGAATATATCACTTAGATTGATGCTGTAAATGCATACAGCACCCTTAAACATATCAAACTAATATTGTAAATAATATTGGTTCTGGTGTCCAGGGTTCGAATACCGATAAAATGTAATTTAATTATAAATTTAATAACTCCTAAACTAATTAAGATAAAGACACCAAATAAACTTTTATAGGGGAAAGGATGCTCTCCTGAAACATTAGGTCTCTAGATAGAAGTATTTATAGGGGAGAGATAGGGAATACCAGGGCTGATGCTAGGCTAGTCAGATGCTAAAGGAGGGAGGGATATGCTTTATACGAGAGAGATAGGGAACACAAGGAAAGATGCTATACTAAACAGGACTTGAAGGGTAGAATATGAGCGATATAGCAAACCGAGGAGAGGTATTAGGATAGGAGTTTTGAATGATGGAGTAGGTGTTTATATGCGAGAGATAGGGAATACGAGGGTCGATGCTAGGCTAGACGGTGTTGAATGAGGGAATGCATCTTATATGAGAGAGGTAGGGGAATATGAGGAGAAGTGCTAGGCTAGTCGGGAAGGTCTGAATGAGAGAGTATACGTCTATATGGGAAAATATAGATAAAACGAAGGTAGGTGCTAGGTTGAGAGAGTCTTCAAGGAGGAAAATGCATTTATATGAGAGCGTTAGGGCATACGAGGAGAGGTGCTAGTCTAGACATGGTTTGAGGATTAGAGTATACGTTTATATGGGAGAAATATGGAAAACGGGAGAGATACAAGGATAGACAGAGATTGAAGGAGGAGGAATGTAGGTTTATACTGTAATATAGAGAGTAATTCGATTATAAAACTTTTCTCATCCAGCCTTACAACACTTTTATATACTTATTTTCTAAACCTTACAAACTTTATATTTGTTAAACAGTAGTGCGCGAGACGGAGAGGGACAAACAGTATATCGGTTTACAGTGAAGTATACATCCTAACCTATTCCCACCTTGTTTGTTCTGGATCTTCTCATTGTCTATCATCTAACGTAAACACGTAACAAGACGTAACACAGGAAATCATACATATGGCACATTAAAAAAATAAAGGTATATATAATGAAACATAAACAAGTAGACAGAGGGTCGTCGATACATAGAAAACCAGGAGTTGTATGTACTGAGACCATAGATTAGTATAGGCAAACAACAAAGAAGTGAATTTATAGTGTAAATAGCCAAATATTTTCAAATATTATTATAGTCTAAAAGTATATAACTTAATTATGTATCGAGTATTGAGAAATAAACGTTATTCATTATTCACTAATCTCAGATCACTGCAATTGTATTGAATCAATTCACAATTGCTAATGCCATTCAACTTTCATTCGTCTCTGATACATAAACAAATTGCAAAATGGAGAAGGACGAAAGTAATAAAAAGACTCAGGCAGCAAATTTTAAGAAAGAAGAGAAAGATATATGACCGACATTGTTTTGGAACACAAATTAGTCTTGAAAATAAAATGACTGATAGCTCTGCTAAGCGTAAGGAAGAGACATGGAAATAAATTGCAAATGAATACAATTCTAGGTTGGAAAAGAAGATAAACAACATTCATGTAAACCAATTTTTAAAAATCAGTTTAACTGAATACATGTAAAAAAACATATCACTTTACAAAAAGTAATGCAGACAACATTTATTTTTTATAAACATTATCCTATTACATTACTTTACAAAAAACCATACATATTTCCTAAAGGCAAAGGTGATAGTCTAGACATTCTAAACACTCAGTTATATAATCATATACATCGCACAGAAAGAGACCTGCATTATCAGTAAAAAAACTAAACATCTCAACAATGTCTGAATGATGTATTTTATAAGTACAAGTTTTTTGATATTTCAAAGTTCCTGTTAACCATGGCAGTAATTGATTAACACAATTTCTCGATCCTGTCATGCTATAACTTTAGACGCTTTCAGCTTACTTATAATTTCCTCAATCTCTTGTGTGTGACTATTATTACCAGCATCCCTCGACGCAATTAGTAACCTCAATATATTTACTAGTCTATTCCGATTTTCAAGCGTTGATATCACTGAATCATCATCATCTGAAGATTTCATATTCTTGCAACTTCCGATGTATCCAGATTTTTCACCAACAGTAGTCTCCAGTGAAGGACAGAGGCTTGATCCGGTATAACATTCCCCTCTATACATCTTCGGATCTTCAAGTGCAGGTGAGAGAGTCGATTCAGTATAACATGTTGCTCTATGAAACTTAAATCTTGACAAAGAACGATTCTTAAAATTCCGACCGCATACACAGCATCTAATAACGCGTTTTCCTCCATGTGTAATGTATGAAAAATCGTGTTTCTCATTCGTCAGTTGCACAGATTTTCCCGGGCAGTAGTTCATGCTAAAACTAAAAGAAATTAAATGAATACGTGAATGCTAACGCTCGAAGGAATTAAAAGCGAATGAATGAATTCATAACACGCACCTATGTATATATCCAGGATGAGGACGACGGAGGGAATTGCGATCAATGCATAGCAGGGAGAAAGGATACTCTCTTGAAACATTAGTCATCTAGACAACTATTGTTCACGGAGCCTGTAGACGTCAGGTTGAATGGGACAGACCTCAGGTTCAAATCTTTAAGGGCACGGACACAGCCTTTTGCCTGTCATGTATACTAAACCATCCTAACAGCGTAACATTACGTTACAACGACACGTAACCAGAACATGGCGAGTGCGAGCATGGAAAAAAGGATGCTCTCTGGGAACATTACTGGAAAAGGATGCTCTCTGGAAACACTAGTCATCCACACAACGGGTTGTCCCTAACATTTCCAGATTTCGGGTCGTTCAACATCGTGACGCGCCCCTGTCATCTACATTTCGACGAAATTTTACCTCCTGAATTAAAGTTTGGTGATCTGTATAGACCTGTACAACATGCATTACGCTATGTAACAGACTCATCACGTTATGTAACAACACGATCACGCTAGGTAACAACATGTTCACGCTATGTAACAACATGATCACGCTATGTAACAACATGATCACGCTATGTAACAACATGACCACGCCATGTAACAACATGATCACGCTATGTAACAACATGATCACGCTATGTAACAACATGATCACGCTATGTAACAACATGACCACGCTATGTAACAAAACGATCAAGCTATGTAACAACTGATCACGCTATGTAACAACATGATCACGCTATGTAACAACCTGAGCACGCTATGTAACAACATGATCACGCTATGTAACAACCTGAGTACGCTATGTAACAACATGATCACGCCATGTAACAACCGATCACGCTATGTAACAACACGATCACGCTATGTAACAACTGATCACGCTATGTAACAACACGATCACGCTATGTAACAACCTGATCAAGCTATGTAACAACATGATCACGCCATGTAACAACTGATCACGCTATGTAACACCCTGATCACGCTATGTAACAACATGCTCACGCTATGTAACAACTGATCACGCTATGTAACAACATGATCACGCTATGTAACAACCTGAGCACGCTATGTAACAACATGATCACGCTATGTAACAACATGTTCACGCTATGTAACAACACGATCACGCTATGTAACAACCTCATCAAGCTATGTAACAACCTGATCAAGCTATGTAACAACTGATCACGCTATGTAACAACATGATCACGCTATGCAACAACCTGAGCACGCTATGTAACAACATGATCACGCTATGTAACAACCTGAGTACGCTATGTAACAACATGATCACGCCATGTAACAACTGATCACGCTATGTAATATCATGCTCAAGCTATGTAACAACTGATCACGCTATGTAACAACACGATCACGCTATGTAACAACCTGATCAAGCTATGTAACAACATGATCACGCTATCTAACAACCTGAGTACGCTATGTAACAACATGATCACGCCATGTAACAACTGATCACGCTATGTAACAACATGCTCAAGCTATGTAACAACATGTTCACGCTATGTAACAACATGATCACGCTATGTAACAACATGATCACGCTATGTAACAACATGTTCACGCTATGTAACAACATGATCACGCTATGTAACAACATGACCACACTATGTAACAAAACGATCAAGCTATGTAACAACACGATCACGCTATGTAACACGATCACGCTATGTAACAACCTCATCAAGCTATGTAACAACTGATCACGCTATGTAACAACCTGAGCACGCTATGTAACAACCTGATCACGCTATGTAACAACTGATCACGCTATGTAACAACATGCTCAAGCTATGTAACAACATGATCACGCTATGTAACAACATGATCACGCTATGTAACAACATGTTCACGCTATGTAACAACATGATCACGCTATGTAACAACATGACCACACTATGTAACAACATGATCACGCTATGTAACAAAACGATCAAGCTATGTAACAACACGATCACGCTATGTAACAACCTCATCAAGCTATGTAACAACTGATCACGCTATGTAACAACCTGAGCACGCTATGTAACAACCTGATCACGCTATGTAACAACTGATCACGCTATGTAACAACATGCTCAAGCTATGTAACAACATGATCACGCTATGTAACATGTTCACGCTATGTAACAACATGTTCACGCTATGTAACAACATGATCACGCTATGTAACAACATGACCACACTATGTAACAACATGATCATGCTATGTAACAAAACGATCAAGCTATGTAACAACCTGATCAAGCTATGTAACAACATGATCACGCTATGTAACAACCTGAGTACGCTATGTAACAACATGATCACGCCATGTAACAACTGATCACGCTATGTAACAACATGCTCAAGCTATGTAACAACATGTTCACGCTATGTAACAACATGATCACGCTATGTAACAACATGTTCACGCTATGTAACAACATGATCACGCTATGTAACAACATGACCACACTATGTAACAACATGATCACGCTATGTAACAAAACGATCAAGCTATGTAACAACACGATTACGCTATGTAACAACCTCATCAAGCTATGTAACAACTGATCACGCTATGTAACAACCTGAGCACGCTATGTAACAACCTGATCACGCTATGTAACAACTGATCACGCTATGTAACAACATGCTCAAGCTATGTAACAACATGATCACGCTATGTAACAACATGTTCACGCTATGTAACAACATGTTCACGCTATGTAACAACATGATCACGCTATGTAACAACATGACCACACTATGTAACAACATGATCATGCTATGTAACAAAACGATCAAGCTATGTAACAACATGATCACGCTATGTAACAAAACGATCAAGCTATGTAACAACCTGAGCACGCTATGTAACAACATGTTCACGCTATGTAACAACATGATCACGCTATGTAACAACATGATCACGCTATGTAACAACATGACCACACTATGTAACAACATGATCATGCTATGTAACAAAACGATCAAGCTATGTAACAACATGATCACGCTATGTAACAAAACGATCAAGCTATGTAACAACATGATCACGCTATGTAACAACATGTTCACGCTATGTAACAACATGAACACGCTATGTAACAATACGATCACGCTATGTAACAATCTGATTACGCTATGTAACAACTGATCACGCTATGTAACAACATGATCACGCTATGTAACAACCTGAGCACGTTATGTAACATGACTACGCTATGTAACAAAACGATCACGCTATGTAACAACTGATCACGCTATGTAACAACCTGAGCACGCTATGTAACAACATGACCACGCTATGTAACAAAACGATCACGCTATGTAACAACTGATCACGCTATGTAACAACCTGAGCACGCTATGTAACAACCTGAGCACGCTATGTAACAATACGATCATGCTATGTAACAACCTGATCACGCTATGTAACAACCTGATTACGCTATGTAACAACTGATCACGCTATGTAACAACATGATCACGCCATGTAACAACCTGAGCACGCTATGTAACAACATGATCACGCTATGTAACAACATGAACACGCTATGTAACAATACGATCACGCTATATAACAATCTGATTACTATGTAACAACGGATCACGCTATGTAACAACATGATCACGCTATGTAACAACCTGAGCACGCTATGTAACATCATGATCACGCTATGTAACAACCTGATCACGCTATGTAACATGCTCACGCTATGTAACAACTGATCACGCTATGTAACAACATGATCACGCTATGTAACAACCTGAGCACGCTATGTAACAACATGATCACGCTATGTAACAACATGTTCACGCTATGTAACAACATGATCACGCTATGTAACAACACGATCACGCTATGTAACAACATGGTCACGCTATGTAACAACATGAACACGCTATGTAACAATACGATCAAGCTATGTAACAACCTGAGCACGCTATGTAACAACATGATCACGCTATGTAACAACATGAACACTCTATGTAACAACCTGAGCATGCTATGTAACAACATGATCACGCTATGTAACAACCTAATCACGCTATGTAACATGATCACGCTATGTAACAACATGATTACGCTATGTAAATAGGGTGGACCATTTAAGTTGAGGCTATACAATATATCCAAAACTAAGCGTTGTAGAAAGAAATGTCTTTAATAAAACTTGATTGATATTATGGCGAAGGTAAATGCTGCTAGTCGTGTTTCGTTTGGAGGCCGTTATGAGGGTCATTTTGGGTCAATTTATTCTTTTAAATGGGAACCTACAATTAGGGTCCCATTTAAAAAGACCCTGAAATGACCCTCACAACGTCCTCCAAACGAAATACGATCAGCAGCATTTACTTTCGCCATAATATCAATCAAGTTTATTAAAGACATTTCTTTCTACATCGCTTAGTTTTGGATATATTGTATAGCCTCAACTTAAATGGTCCACCCTATTTACATAGCGTGATCATGTTGTTACATAGCGTGATCATGTTACATAGCGTGATTAGGTTGTTACATAGCGTGATCATGTTGTTACATAGCATGCTCAGGTTGTTACATAGTGTTCATGTTGTTACATAGCGTGATCATGTTGTTACATAGCGTGCTCAGGTTGTTACATAGCTTGATCGTATTGTTACATAGCGTGTTCATGTTGTTACATAGCGTGTCCATGTTGTTACATAGCGTGATCGTGTTGTTACATAGCGTGATCGTGTTGTTACATAGCGTGGAAATGTTGTTACATAGCGTGATCATGTTGTTACATAGCATGCTCAGGTTGTTACATAGCGTGATCATGTTGTTACATAGCGTGATCAGTTGTTACATAGCGTGAGCATGTTGTTACATAGCGTGAGCATGTTGTTACATAGCGTGATCATGATGTTACATAGCGTGCTCAGGTTGTTACATAGCGTGATCATGTTGTTACATAGCGTGATCCGTTGTTACATAGTAAT
The DNA here is from genome assembly GCA_030765065.1 of Deroplatys truncata. Classification (NCBI taxonomy): domain Eukaryota; kingdom Metazoa; phylum Arthropoda; class Insecta; order Mantodea; family Mantidae; genus Deroplatys; species Deroplatys truncata. The sequence continues at coordinate 111,420,345 of CM060981.1, forward strand.
CAGATTGTTACATAGCGTGATCGTATTGTTACATAGCGTGTTCATGTTGTTACATAGCGTGTTCATGTTGTTACATAGCGTGCTCAGGTTGTTACATGGCGTGATCATGTTGTTACATAGCGTGATCAGTTGTTACATAGCGTAATCAGGTTGTTACATAGCGTGATCAGGTTTTTACATAGCATGATCGTATTGTTACATAGCGTGCTCAGGTTGTTACATAGCGTGCTCAGGTTGTTACATAGCGTGATCAGTTGTTACATAGCGTGATCGTTTTGTTACATAGCGTGGTCATGTTGTTACATAGCGTGCTCAGGTTGTTACATAGCGTGATCAGTTGTTACATAGCGTGATCGTTTTGTTACATAGCGTAGTCATGTTGTTACATAACGTGCTCAGGTTGTTACATAGCGTGATCATGTTGTTACATAGCGTGATCAGTTGTTACATAGCGTAATCAGATTGTTACATAGCGTGATCGTATTGTTACATAGCGTGTTCATGTTGTTACATAGCGTGAACATGTTGTTACATAGCGTGCTCAGGTTGTTACATAGCTTGATCGTTTTGTTGCATGGCGTGATCATGTTGTTACATAGCGTGATCATGTTGTTACATAACGTGATCATGTTGTTACATAGCGTGAACATGTTGTTACATAGCGTGCTCAGGTTGTTACATAGCTTGATCGTTTTGTTACATAGCGTGATCATGTTGTTACATAGCTTGATCGTTTTGTTACATAGCGTGATCATGTTGTTACATAGCTTGAGCATGTTGTTACATAGCGTGATCAGTTGTTACATAGCGTGATCAGGTTGTTACATAGCGTGCTCAGGTTGTTACATAGCGTGATCAGTTGTTACATAGCTTGATGAGGTTGTTACATAGCGTGATCGTGTTGTTACATAGCTTGATCGTTTTGTTACATAGCGTGATCATGTTGTTACATAGTGTGGTCATGTTGTTACATAGCGTGATCATGTTGTTACATAGCGTGAACATGTTGTTACATAGCGTGATCATGTTGTTACATAGCGTGATCAGTTGTTACATAGCGTAATCAGATTGTTACATAGCGTGATCGTATTGTTACATAGCGTGTTCATGTTGTTACATAGCGTGAACATGTTGTTACATAGCGTGCTCAGGTTGTTACATAGCTTGATCGTTTTGTTGCATGGCGTGATCATGTTGTTACATAGCGTGATCATGTTGTTACATAACGTGATCATGTTGTTACATAGCGTGAACATGTTGTTACATAGCGTGCTCAGGTTGTTACATAGCTTGATCGTTTTGTTACATAGCGTGATCATGTTGTTACATAGCTTGATCGTTTTGTTACATAGCGTGATCATGTTGTTACATAGCTTGAGCATGTTGTTACATAGCGTGATCAGTTGTTACATAGCGTGATCAGGTTGTTACATAGCGTGCTCAGGTTGTTACATAGCGTGATCAGTTGTTACATAGCTTGATGAGGTTGTTACATAGCGTGATCGTGTTGTTACATAGCTTGATCGTTTTGTTACATAGCGTGATCATGTTGTTACATAGTGTGGTCATGTTGTTACATAGCGTGATCATGTTGTTACATAGCGTGAACATGTTGTTACATAGCGCGATCATGTTGTTACATAGCGTGAACATGTTGTTACATAGCTTGAGCATGTTGTTACATAGCGTGATCAGTTGTTACATGGCGTGATCATGTTGTTACATAGCGTACTCAGGTTGTTACATAGCGTGATCATGTTGTTACATAGCTTGATCAGGTTGTTACATAGCGTGATCGTGTTGTTACATAGCGTGATCAGTTGTTACATAGCTTGAGCATGGTGTTACATAGCGTGATCAGTTGTTACATGGCGTGATCATGTTGTTACATAGCGTGATCATGTTGTTACATAGCGTGCTCAGGTTGTTACATAGCGTGATCATGTTGTTACATAGCGTGATCAGTTGTTACATAGCTTGATCAGGTTGTTACATAGCTTGATGAGGTTGTTACATAGCGTGATCGTGTTGTTACATAGCGTGAACATGTTGTTACATAGCGTGATCATGTTGTTACATAGCGTGCTCAGGTTGTTACACAGCGTGCTCAGGTTGTTACATAGCGTGATCAGTTGTTACATAGCGTGAGCATGTTGTTACATAGCGTGATCAGGTTGTTACATAGCGTGATCAGGTTGTTACATAGCGTGATCAGTTGTTACATAGCGTGATCAGTTGTTACATGGCGTGATCATGTTGTTACATAGCTTGATCATGTTGTTACATAGCTTGATCGTGTTGTTACATAGCGTGATCAGTTGTTACATAGCGTGATCGTGTTGTTACATAGCGTGATCAGTTGTTACATGGCGTGATCATGTTGTTACATAGCGTACTCAGGTTGTTACATAGCGTGATCATGTTTTTACATAGCGTGCTCAGGTTGTTACATAGCGTGATCATGTTGTTACATAGCGTGATCAGTTGTTACATAGCTTGATCGTTTTGTTACATAGCGTGGTCATGTTGTTACATAGCGTGATCATGTTGTTACATGGCGTGATCATGTTGTTACATAGCGTGATCATGTTGTTACATAGCGTGATCATGTTGTTACATAGCGTGAACATGTTGTTACCTAGCGTGATCGTGTTGTTACATAACGTGATGAGTCTGTTACATAGCGTAATGCATGTTGTACAGGTCTATACAGATCACCAAACTTTAATTCAGGAGGTAAAATTTCGTCGAAATGTAGATGACAGGGGCGCGTCACGATGTTGAACGACCCGAAATCTGGAAATGTTAGGGACAACCCGTTGTGTGGATGACTAGTGTTTCCAGAGAGCATCCTTTTCCAGTAATGTTCCCAGAGAGCATCCTTTTTTCCATGCTCGCACTCGCCATGTTCTGGTTACGTGTCGTTGTAACGTAATGTTACGCTGTTAGGATGGTTTAGTATACATGACAGGCAAAAGGCTGTGTCCGTGCCCTTAAAGATTTGAACCTGAGGTCTGTCCCATTCAACCTGACGTCTACAGGCTCCGTGAACAATAGTTGTCTAGATGACTAATGTTTCAAGAGAGTATCCTTTCTCCCTGCTATGCATTGATCGCAATTCCCTCCGTCGTCCTCATCCTGGATATATACATAGGTGCGTGTTATGAATTCATTCATTCGCTTTTAATTCCTTCGAGCGTTAGCATTCACGTATTCATTTAATTTCTTTTAGTTTTAGCATGAACTACTGCCCGGGAAAATCTGTGCAACTGACGAATGAGAAACACGATTTTTCATACATTATACATGGAGGAAAACGCGTTATTAGATGCTGTGTATGCGGTCGGATTTTTAAGAATCGTACTTTGTCAAGATTTAAGTTTCATAGAGCAACATGTTATACTGAATCGACTCTCTCACCTGCACTTGAAGATCCGAAGATGTATAGAGGGGAATGTTATACCGGATCAAGCCTCTGTCCTTCACTGGAGACTACTGTTGGTGAAAAATCTGGATACATCGGAAGTTGCAAGAATATGAAATCTTCAGATGATGATGATTCAGTGATATCAACGCTTGAAAATCGGAATAGACTAGTAAATATATTGAGGTTACTAATTGCGTCGAGGGATGCTGGTAATAATAGTCACACACAAGAGATTGAGGAAATTATAAGTAAGCTGAAAGCGTCTAAAGTTATAGCATGACAGGATCGAGAAATTGTGTTAATCAATTACTGCCATGGTTAACAGGAACTTTGAAATATCAAAAAACTTGTACTTATAAAATACATCATTCAGACATTGTTGAGATGTTTAGTTTTTTTACTGATAATGCAGGTCTCTTTCTGTGCGATGTATATGATTATATAACTGAGTGTTTAGAATGTCTAGACTATCACCTTTGCCTTTAGGAAATATGTATGGTTTTTTGTAAAGTAATGTAATAGGATAATGTTTATAAAAAATAAATGTTGTCTGCATTACTTTTTGTAAAGTGATATGTTTTTTTACATGTATTCAGTTAAACTGATTTTTAAAAATTGGTTTACATGAATGTTGTTTATCTTCTTTTCCAACCTAGAATTGTATTCATTTGCAATTTATTTCCATGTCTCTTCCTTACGCTTAGCAGAGCTATCAGTCATTTTATTTTCAAGACTAATTTGTGTTCCAAAACAATGTCGGTCATATATCTTTCTCTTCTTTCTTAAAATTTGCTGCCTGAGTCTTTTTATTACTTTCGTCCTTCTCCATTTTGCAATTTGTTTATGTATCAGAGACGAATGAAAGTTGAATGGCATTAGCAATTGTGAATTGATTCAATACAATTGCAGTGATCTGAGATTAGTGAATAATGAATAACGTTTATTTCTCAATACTCGATACATAATTAAGTTATATACTTTTAGACTATAATAATATTTGAAAATATTTGGCTATTTACACTATAAATTCACTTCTTTGTTGTTTGCCTATACTAATCTATGGTCTCAGTACATACAACTCCTGGTTTTCTATGTATCGACGACCCTCTGTCTACTTGTTTATGTTTCATTATATATACCTTTATTTTTTTAGTGTGCCATATGTATGATTTCCTGTGTTACGTCTTGTTACGTGTTTACGTTAGATGATAGACAATGAGAAGATCCAGAACAAACAAGGTGGGAATAGGTTAGGATGTATACTTCACTGTAAACCGATATACTGTTTGTCCCTCTCCGTCTCGCGCACTACTGTTTAACAAATATAAAGTTTGTAAGGTTTAGAAAATAAGTATATAAAAGTGTTGTAAGGCTGGATGAGAAAAGTTTTATAATCGAATTACTCTCTATATTACAGTATAAACCTACATTCCTCCTCCTTCAATCTCTGTCTATCCTTGTATCTCTCCCGTTTTCCATATTTCTCCCATATAAACGTATACTCTAATCCTCAAACCATGTCTAGACTAGCACCTCTCCTCGTAGGCCCTAACGCTCTCATATAAATGCATTTTCCTCCTTGAAGACTCTCTCAACCTAGCACCTACCTTCGTTTTCCCTATATTTTCCCATATAGACGTATACTCTCTCATTCAGACCTTCCCGACTAGCCTAGCACTTCTCCTCATATTCCCCTACCTCTCTCATATAAGATGCATTCCCTCATTCAACACCGTCTAGCCTAGCATCGACCCTCGTATTCCCTATCTCTCGCATATAAACACCTACTCCATCATTCAAAACTCCTATCCTAATACCTCTCCTCGGTTTGCTATATCGCTCATATTCTACCCTTCAAGTCCTGTTTAGTATAGCATCTTTCCTTGTGTTCCCTATCTCTCTCGTATAAAGCATATCCCTCCCTCCTTTAGCATCTGACTAGCCTAGCATCAGCCCTGGTATTCCCTATCTCTCCCCTATAAATACTTCTATCTAGAGACCTAATGTTTCAGGAGAGCATCCTTTCCCCTATAAAAGTTTATTTGGTGTCTTTATCTTAATTAGTTTAGGAGTTATTAAATTTATAATTAAATTACATTTTATCGGTATTCGAACCCTGGACACCAGAACCAATATTATTTACAATATTAGTTTGATATGTTTAAGGGTGCTGTATGCATTTACAGCATCAATCTAAGTGATATATTCTAGAGTATAGAGAAAAATAAGTAAGTGATTGAAAGATCGGGATTCGAAGTAAGGACAGCTGATTGAAAATTATATACAGTATTAATTGCCCCTTATAGGAGCTATCAATCATGCTTTAGTCAATTCCTCTACCTCTCTTAGTTTCTGAGATAATGACGATTTAAACATTAGGCTCGAACCCAGAACGTCAGGTATCTAATTACACATCCACAAGATACTACCTAGTAACATAAACGCAATAAAGTTTATTTGGCGTCTTTATCTTAATTAGTTTAGGAGTTATTAAATTTATAATTAAATTACATTTTATCGGTATTCGAACCCTGGACACCAGAAACAAAATTATTTACAATATTAGTTTGATATGTTTAAAGGTGCTGTATGCAGTTACAGCATCAATCTAAGTGATATATTCTAGAGTATAGAGAAAAATAAGTAAGTGATTGAAAGATCGGGATTCGAAGTAAGGACAACTGATTGAAAATTATATACAGTATTAATTGCCCATCATAGGAGTTATCAATCATGCTTTGGTCAACTCCTCTACCTCTCTTAGTTTCTGAGATAATGACGATTTAAAATTAGGCTCGAACCCAGAACGTCAGGTATCTAAATACACATCCACAAGATACTACCTAATAACATAAACACAATAAAGTTTATTTGGTATCTTTATCTTAATTAGTTTAGGAGTTATTAAATTTATAATTAAATTACATTTTATTGGTATTCGAACCCTGGACACCAGAAACAAAATTATTTACAATATTAGTTTGATATGTTTAAAGGTGCTGTATGCAGTTACAGCATCAATCTAAGTGATATATTCTAGAGTATAGAGAAAAAATAAGTAAGTGATTGAAAGATCGGGATTCGAAGTAAGGACAACTGATTAAAAATTATATACAGTATTAATTGCCCATCATAGGAGCTATCAATCATGCTTTGGTCAACTCCTCTACCTCTCTTAGTTTCTGAGATAATGACGATTTAAACATTAGGCTCGAACCCAGAACGTCAGGTATCTAATTACACATCCACAAGATACTACCTAGTAACATAAACGCAATAAAGTTTATTTGGCGTCTTTATCTTAATTAGTTTAGGAGTTATTAAATTTATAATTAAATTACATTTTATCGGTATTCGAACCCTGGACACCAGAAACAAAATTATTTACAATATTAGTTTGATATGTTTAAAGGTGCTGTATGCAGTTACAGCATCAATCTAAGTGATATATTCTAGAGTATAGAGAAAAATAAGTAAGTGATTGAAAGATCGGGATTCGAAGTAAGGACAACTGATTGAAAATTATATACAGTATTAATTGCCCATCATAGGAGTTATCAATCATGCTTTGGTCAACTCCTCTACCTCTCTTAGTTTCTGAGATAATGACGATTTAAAATTAGGCTCGAACCCAGAACGTCAGGTATCTAAATACACATCCACAAGATACTACCTAATAACATAAACACAATAAAGTTTATTTGGTATCTTTATCTTAATTAGTTTAGGAGTTATTAAATTTATAATTAAATTACATTTTATTGGTATTCGAACCCTGGACACCAGAAACAAAATTATTTACAATATTAGTTTGATATGTTTAAAGGTGCTGTATGCAGTTACAGCATCAATCTAAGTGATATATTCTAGAGTATAGAGAAAAAATAAGTAAGTGATTGAAAGATCGGGATTCGAAGTAAGGACAACTGATTAAAAATTATATACAGTATTAATTGCCCATCATAGGAGCTATCAATCATGCTTTGGTCAATTCCTCTACCTCTCTTAGTTTCTGAGATAATGACGATTTAAACATTAGGCTCGAACCCAGAACGTCAGGTATCTAATTACACCTCCACAAGATACTACCTAATAACATAAAGGCAATAAAGTTTATTTGGTGTCTTTATCTAAATTAGTTTAGGAGTTATTAAATTTATAATTAAATTACATTTTATCGGTATTCGAACCCTGGACACCATGTACCCAAATATACATTCACAAGAAACTATCTAATGACATTAATGTAATAAACTTTATTTGATGTCTTTATCGTAATTAGTCTCAGAGTTATTAGAAGCTGAATTTGTAATTCGAACCCGGGCATCCTGGTCAACTTGGAACTCGTTGGAGAAGCTGGTGCTTTTTATATCATTTCCATCGCTAAAATCTAAAGTGTTGAGTGTTGGACAGAGCACTTAGGAAAACAATTACTGACATTGTTCGCTAATGGGGTGAAAGCGTCTAACGGGTCAGCTAATAGAGGTCACCGTTACCGCCTGGCGGAAGTATGTCATTGATCGCTAATGTATGTAAACAGATCCGGAATGTAAACTTAAAAGCCTATTAATGTGTTGAAAGCGTCTAACATGTTCAGCTAATGGACAAGCGATTTCCCCAGATACAAGAAGGCTGCAGTGTTTCATTACATGACAGACTGTTACCGTGAGCAGACTACTTATACTCAAGCTCCAGTCAACAATTCATTAATCAAAAAACTTAATTGCTCGAGGATGCAATCTGCAGACCTTAGTAATCATAAAAAAAATGTTTGACGAGCATTACCTAATTAATTTGCCGAGGGGCGGCAGGACTCGAGAAAACAATTCCATCAAGTCAGGACGCCACAGTAGAACGCATGGGGAAGGGGGTAGAACCTGTTAGCACAGATACTGCCGGCATTAGGTGAGCACACAAAGCGAGAGGGGGCGGGGCCTAACGACACGAGACCTGGCGGCATGTGAGCACACAAAGGGAGGGGGCGGGGCTTGTCGGCGTAGAACAAAGAACTTTATCGCTTGTCGGCATCTCTCTGTGTGCTGGAGTCGGTATGTTATATCTACTCTTGGTGATTATTGTTTCGGCTGAAATCCGAGTTATGTGGCGTATTTTCCCAAGAATTTGAAGATACAGTTTCTTGACCTTCTAATGCAGAAACTAGGTCTACCATTTCAATTAAAGTTTTAAGCTTCGCGACCAACAAAGAACGTTGAATATGAATTGGAAAATGCTTTGCCATCATATCCATGAGATCTACTTCCGGTACAGGAGGTCTTAAGTATTTAATATACCTTGCATTATGCAAAAGGTAATCTGCCATACTCATATTTTCTCTGGTAGAATAGTAACCATAGCACAGTTTTAATCTTAATTCTTGTTGTTTGCTCGCGCTCCAATATCTATTGAGGAACAGATGTTCAAAATATTCAAAATTATTTTGAGGACCCATCGCGATCATTATCCAATTCAAAGTATGTCGGTCCACGCATTTTCGAGTTATCATCATCTTTAATCCCTGTGGAACATTTTTAAGTCTAAAGTATTCTTGTAATTGCTCTAGGAAGTAAATTGGTGAGTCGTCATTGGCGTCCGAAAAATTAGGTAAAGGTAGGTCACTCAACACGTTGCTATTATAAGATTGCATACCGGAATCTATTGTTTGACCTAAGGTCCCTGAAATTACATTGTTAGATTCAGAACTTTGAATGGCACCCCCTGTTGCTTCACTAACATTGTTGGAAAATACAGAAGAGGTTTCTCTACGTCCATTACCTTCACTATTAAATACATTGGAGACATTATTGTTCATAGAACTACTCTTATTATTTACATGCATACTATTAATTTTATGTAGTAACACATCAACAGCTTTTTGTGTGTTCTGACAATTTGCATTCTGTTTCTTAATTTCCTCTGCCAACTTGTCATTTATATCTTTTACTTTACTTAAAATCTCATCATTAGTACTATGCATTTTCTCACACATTTCCTCACGAACTGAATGCAATTTATCATTCCACCCCTGCATATTTTCTACCTGTTGGGCACTTATCTTTTCATCCACCTGTTTTACACTATTGGTAATATTTACATGCATTTTATTTACTTCTTCCCTGACTTTATTTATCTCTACTTCTTGTTTCGACATTAGTTTATCTACCCTTTCTGATTGTTTCCCTATCTCTTTAGATATTTTGCTTTCCCTATCTTTAGCTTCCTTTCTAACCTGATTAACTTCTCCTTGGATTTTAATATTAATTGTTTCCATTTGTCCTTTAAGCCTCTCTTTCATTTCACATATTTCTTGGTTCACCTTTTGGCTGATTTCCCCTCTTAAGTTCTGAAGCTCACTACTTTGCTTGTCAATTTTCTGGTTTAGTTGCTTCATTTCCCCACTCAATTTCTGACTTATTTCCCCTTTAATATCTTTCATTTCACTACTAAATTTCTGATTTATTTCCCCTTTAATGTCTTTCATTTCACTACTTATTTGTTTCATCATGAACATAAGTATCTCAAAATTACTCTGTTCTAAGTTTTGTGTGGAGGGTTGAGCATTATTTTCTTCCTGACTGACATCTACTCTATCTACCTGCTCTGGACTGGGGTTTCTCTGAATGTTTAGGTTTGAAAGTGGGTCACTGATCCTATCATCTGGGCTTTCTTCTAAATTCACCTCTGTAGAAATGCTACTCAAGCGCATATTTACTACTTCCGTTTGATCGTATCCAACTTCCATATCACATTCTGAATAGCTCTCCCTATCCTCCTGACTTTTCTCAAAATTCTCACCCTTATCAGACATTTTCCTACGTATTACCTTATTATTACGTAATAACATAGATTATATAGCACTATTAATACATTTACAATTTAACATGAATATTTATCTGACCTTTTTTTTGTTCTTTCTTTCTTCTTGTAGTATATTGTAGCGGTTTTTATTCTCTTGATATGATTTTCTTTTCTTCATTTTATGCCCCTTCCTTCCTAAGGCACATTCACTACTCTTCACATATCACAACACTGCACTAAATATTTCCACAAGATTCTTCTTTTCGCTTCACGCTGTCTTCGCTGTGCTCCTCTCCTCTGCTCGCTGTCTTGGTGTAATCTTCTTCTTTCTTTCCCGTGTCTCCTAATTCCTTTTTGATGATTCCTATTCTCTCCTCATTTGCTCCATTCAAGCCCCACCAGGTTGGGCGACATTTATGCGTCGGTTGCCCTGCCTATTATTTCGACGTGGCTTCGTCTTGTAGTCCTTCTCGCTGTTACCCTGGCTAGATGGATCTCAGCGGTGATTTTTAGCATGGGACTCTGCCTATCATGACATTTGATAAGCTCGTCGATCTCAGTTGTGGCAATGGGAGCTTATAGAGGAATTGATTACACACGGGAACGTTTGCTTTAGGACTATTTATTATTACTTCCTCACTCTTAACACTACATACTGTTCCTGTTCACATATCACCACTGTCTTCCCCTGAGTACTGCCTTCTCAATTGTGTACTGGGAACTCAACTGTCCGTCTTACACTGTGTACTGTCCTCTACTAAAAATCAACGGTAAAACTGCCGTTATAATATTTGCCTCGCTCCATACATCCGGAGCGGAAACAAACAGAGTCATAAAACTTTATCTTTCTTTTCTTACACAAAAGATACCGTTTTCGCTGCACCTGGGAACAGCATGTTTCTATCCTAACCGCAGCTTTCAACACATTCTAAACCTAGTAAACAGGAACATTATGTACACGACAAATATTACATTATACAAAAATTACTATTTACATTGTTTTCACATTGTACACTTATATAATTTATAGATTAAATTGAACACTGAATAAATTAGTACATAATAAAATTAATTCCGGCACATTCTGTCTCAACACCATTGCTTCACTTTTAGCTGTCTCAAATCAGACATTGTCACGTAGTGGTTTTGGGAATCTTCACCACATGAGGTGGTGTAAAAGCTAGCAAAGCAAATTGAGAACACCCTACTTGTAGAGTAATTCTGAGACAAATCGTACCATTAGGGAGCCTGCGCATTCACTTATAAGTTTCACGCAAAATCGACCATACACGTTAAATAAATTAGTGAGTTAGTGATTAGATGATAAAGAATAAAGGAAATAATTTTATGCCAAGTGAATACACCACCAAAGTTGTACATTTATCGCTTTAAGGAATGCAGGCGTCTGCAGTTCTGCGCGCCTCTTCTGGCGGAATCCGCAATGAAATTAAGTAAGGAAATTCCTTTGGGACCGCAGATTCATTACAGAAAGATGCCAGACTGCAAGGCTGGCGTTCAAAACGTGGAAGAGAAGAAAATTACAAACGAGTGCGGCTTTTCAAGGGGATCTCAGGGAGGCTGTGAACATCCATCACTGGAAGCGCTGGCCTGTCATGTCGAGGTGCAGCCCCCTGAAAATGAAGTTCCCTCGTATCTCCTATTTTTTTTACATCTCTTCCGGACGCCCGCAAGATTCACATGATGGAAATTTAATAATATGCGTTTAGTAACAGGTTCTCCCTCTCTTGAAGCGGTAACGTCCATTTCTATCCAAATCTTTCTTCTGTTGCTTTTTTCTTCTCAGATGCATCATTTTGAGTTTCCTGTGATGGATGGGACATGCTCCCAACGTGCTACTTTCAAAACATATTATCTATGCAGAAAAAAGTGAGAGTTTCAGACCTTTACGTCTCTAAATACATATCTTTTTCGTAGAAACAGATATGCAGGTTCACTACCATGCATTCCGATATAAAAATCAATTTTAGTTGCGGTTAAATAAACCCTTCTGCAGGTATATTGAGCAACACCTCTTGGTTGGTAGATAAAAGGTGATACCGAGACCCTCTTTGCTGGTTTCAGTGAGTTAAAGTTGCAGCAAAGGGTTTCAAATATTGTATATTCTACTACACTTAAGTTCTGAGCTTAAAATTATGAAAACAATTATGTAGAAGCAGCATGCAGTGTTAAAGTGACATAACTGATTGAAGATATGGGAGACTCATACTGGCAAAATGTGATGTCTTAGCAAATAGACAGACATCCTTGTTAATAAGGCTGTCGTACTCCAATAAGATGTCAATAGTAAAATAATTGAAGAAGTGACTAAATATTCCAATTACTGGAACTACCTTATGCCAGGATAAATAAACTGCCAACGAGATCGTCTCTAACCCACGTTGTTCTCCGGGTGCCAAATCTTAGGACTTTTTGTCTTACCAAAAGGTGAGAAAGAATACCTGAACTGGCACTTTAAATATGCTATAAATTTCAACACTCCTACCACGGTATACTGAACAATCAGTAAGGTGAAGCACAATTGTTTTTCCGAAAGGATAAATAGTCGAAAAAAGTGTGTTTTGAGGCAAACCGAAAGTTTACATAGTAACTTGAATGAAATGCAATCGCTATAGAGTAGCCAATAAAATGAAGTAACATTTATTAACTAATGATATTAGTAATTACGGCTGTCACTTTATTATACTTAAATAAACTGCGCAGTGAAGCTTTAGAATTGTGAGACCATTGCTTTATTTAGGTCATGCATAGAATCTTCTGGGATCATTCAAAGTTGCGATATCATTTGGTGAAAAGTGATATTTTGTTCCATAATATATTACTTAGCTTAAGGGACAGTAAAACATTTTAAAATAGATTATGGTGAGCTTAAAATTTCAATACGTTGTTTAAAATATGTGATTTATAGCCTAATGTTAAGAGGACATGCAGAAAAGCTTAAGTAAAGTTCGCGTAAAGAGTTCGTGTCCCTTGGAAGAATACTTGTATGACAATTTTTGTTTTGTTTTCCTAATTCAGATTTACCAATATTTTGGCGATCTCTCAAATGGCATTCTCTTCACTTTGATACCACAATAAATATCTGTATTACACTTTCATTTTTCGTAATTCCTCTTGAATGCTTTTATTCTTCTCTTTTCCAGTCAAGATTACGGAAGCGATTAATTGATCACAAAAATTATAAATTATAGTTTATTGTTGGCCTGTGCACCTCTTTCTTGGTGATCAAATTTACCTATAATGAGCTTTAACTTTCGGCAGCTCTAGCACATCTACTCTCTCACGCCACACTTCCATTAATCCATTTGTAACCGATCCATTCTGGTTATGCACCTTGGTGATTTCATAAATAACTTCTAATTTGGTTGAAAAATTTATCTTTTCCAGAAATCATTTGTGTCAACTCCTGTGCATTTTATGTTAGGTTGTCGCTATCTATTTTTCACTTATAAATGAAATATTTGCTTTGATACTACGTAATGCATACTTCGTCGAAAAGTCGTCTGTTTCCGAGTTCACAGCACATTTCTCAATAATTTCTTAAGTTCTCCCACAACTCAAGATCCTGTTGGTATATACCAAAACCAAATCGGTGTTATTATTTCATTTTATTCCATTTAAATATTGCACCTAGTTGATATAATTTTGTTGTATTATTGTGTTGTATTGTTTTTCATATAAATTTTATATCCGGATTTATTACGTAAAATAGCCTCTGTAATAAATAAACATGAATTGCACCGAATTTACTTAAGAAGCGTAAATATTGGGGTATTGTTTTCTGAATGAAGTGTGGAGCTGCTATTTCAGTTTTTAATCCTGACGAGCTAACATAACTTCGCCCTTTTAAAAAGCTTATCTTTATCTCAGTGAAATCTGTTCAGGTGTATGGGCACAGAAGGAAATACTTAATTGCAGTAAAACATTGTCGGCACATCTAAGCAACATTTTAATGCTTAACGTTTCTAAAATTTCCTCAGAAGGCACTATCATTTTCTGGAATCTTTACGCACAAAAACTTATTTCACAAACAAGTCTAAAATCTAATTTGACGCGTGAAGTTATCTTATGAAGGCTTGGACTTCCTGAGTTTTTTCATCTTTCCCTTTCCCACAAATACTCGGTAATCATCTTCCCCACAGAAGCTCTCCGCAAAGCTTTGTGAGAGATACCACATTCAGATAAGACCATCGAGGTCTGGTGCAGGAGATTCCTTTTTCTTATTGCCAACAGCCTTTATAGGGAGATACGATAAGACTCTAGGGGAGAGAGAATTTTTTGTCCGGTCTGGTTCTGTTGCTGCGCCTGTATAGACCTGAATAACAAGGCCGCACAAAAACCATTTCAGTGGCGGCTTGAGGATCAAAGAAAATCACGACAGCTTTTAAAATATGTCAGTTTGTCATCAAGTAGAGTAGTGGTGGAAGAGGGATGGTATCAGGAGTTTCGTTCAAACTTGCCCTTTCTCATAGATTCATGACGCACTCTAGAATCAGTGAACATTGGAGGATGGTTTCCGTCCCGCCTCCCTTTCTCTCTTTTACTATACAGTAGTATGCAAACTAGTACAATTGGATTTAGCAGTCTAGAAAACACGGTACTATAATAAGCACTACATATAGCTATAGGTGATACCTTACAGGGATACAGATAAAAACATGACTAAGTATAACTTATTGTCCACATGGAAACTTATAGACATATTGCAACTTTGGCACAAGAAACAAACGGTGACACCGCGCGTTTCAAAGTATGACAATCGCCCAATTTCGATAACGATTGTTGGAATAATGACAGATAGACCTTGAAACAGAAATAGGTTAACATTCCTGATCCTGAACTTAAAAGGTAGTGAAGGTGGGATTCTTTTGAAATTTCGCTGAGAGAAGGCTTATGTGATATGGAGATTATTATCCAGAAAGTCAGCTGCCAATCTGAACTGCAAGATTTCATATTTAAATCTCATGCAATTTATTGCTTCAATATGATTTTACTGTAATGTAATGTAATATTTATTGAGTGCCAAGATAATTACAATCGTATTGGGAGTGACTGCTTCTTGCCCTGGGCATTTTATAGTCATCTCCCCTCCTTTGCAGTGTTAAGTGAACAGGGGAAGAGAAAGGTTGTGCTAGTAAGGAGCTTTGTGGCTGAAGAGGAAAAGTGAAACAAGGGACAATGGGAGTTGAAATTACAGTATATAGAATGATAATTGGACTGGTTATGGCAAAAAAAAAGTTATCAAACGTAAAACTGATCAAAACATGTTGATGAATTGGTTGACTACTGGAAGTGTGATACTTATGCTCCTAGTGATTGGAGGGATTGAACTAAATCCAGGTCCAAAGAATATGCAAGAAATCATGGAGGATCCCGTAGAAGAAATCAACAACATGAATGGAATGGAACAACGCATAAAAGATAATTTAAATAAAGTGGCTGAAGAAATAAAAGAAAATATGAATAAAGACGTGCAAGGAATAAGTATGGAAGTTGATAGAATCAAAGAGAGAATGGAAAGAATAGATGAAAAGAGGAGGAGACTGAATTTGGTGTTTACGGGAGTTGAAGAGAAAAGGTGTATCTGGCCATATGAAGAAATAAGAAAAATTTTAATAGATAAACCATAAATGAATCTGATAGGATGGTATATTGTGGAAGCATACAGAGTGGGTAGGCAAGGCATAAAAAGACCAACAATGGTGCAATTTGCAACATCCAATCTCAGAAAGGTCAAAAATGCTAAAAGGAAGTAATATATTTATAAACAAAGACTTGTCTTCAGCCCAGAGGGTCCTCAAAAGAAGCCTAATGATTTTACTGAGGATTTAGCACTCGATTCCGAAAAATTTTGCTTTCTCTTTTATTATACATCGTGACGTATTTTATTCATATTGATCCCCTTAGCGTGTAACGGATTGAAATCTTCGGTCTGTTGGTTTAATGATGTTTCCGCATCATTGCTTCCTAAACCTCAAACTATTTTAATAAAAAGTGTTACGTTTTCTCTTGCATCACGCCCAGTCTTCTACTTGAAAGAAAATTAATAAATTATCTTCTTTGCGTTTCAGTCTAACTTCATGTTTTATTCAGTCCAAATTTGTTTTTCCATTCCTTTCCCTTATTTTGTACATCCATATGTTGTGTAGATGTCATATAGTTTTTTGGCTATGTATCTCGGTGCAGGTGTGACTGTTGTATTAATGCTTTAACTTGCTAGAAATATTCATACTTTATTTCTCAGTTTAACTCTCGGCGGATTTTATTCTCTTTGACTTCCTTGCAAATATTTTGTTCAGACATTGTTGGAACAATTTATATTTAGAATATATTTTATTATAAATAATTTAGTTTATTTTATTGAACGAGAAATTATTAACGAACCTGTCTGTTGGTTTTTCTTCTGTTTCTAATTTACGTCTTGTAGATATTTATTTTTGAAAATAACATATTTTGTTTATTTTGGTATAATTTTTCTCTTTGATTATGAATCTATGGAGTAGCCGCTGAAGAGGTTATTTTAATGACCCGCTTTGCGTTATACAGTGTTACATTATTTCCCATTTTACCTATATCCCATTATAACTTCCACATCTCCAAGTCCGCAACTACCTGGGAGTTAATTTTTGTGTGTGCTGAATTTCTATGCGAAATCGCTTCTGTAAACTACGTTTCAGTAGTTTTCGGCTTACTACTCCACTTTTTAGCATTTTAGGACCATTATAAATCATACTCTTTTCATCAGGTTATTCGGAATCGTATGGGTGCCACGGATTCAGATTAAAGTTGTAGAAGAATCACTCGTGACTGTCAGGAAAGTCTTGAACTAGGCGATTGTGTTTCATAATATTCTGCTTATTTTGTGATTTGGAGTCGGATTCCAGTACACTTGCCGTCCAACTAATGAAACATCTGAAATCGGGGCATTTTCTTTGATTGTACGAGTTTAAAACCTGTATTGTGAATCAGGGTCTCTGAGGTGAGAAAAACACTTTCACTCATATTTGCCTAGACCAGAATAGCAGAATGGTTTATGCAAATTGTGCATACGTAATGAGGGGTAATTTCTTAGCGGGACAACTTACGAATGAATTACGGATATAGGAAGAAGTGTTTCCTTAAAATTTGATATAGTTTTAAAACGTCTTATTCCGTTAAGTGCCTCCAGGAGCAATCCGAAACTTGACTTAATTGTCTACTAAAATGCAACTTGTAACTGCTTACGAAGATAATATGATTTACATATGTTGTAAACTGTAATATTGTAAATAGGAAAACACCTTTTGTAGACTACGTACAATAGAAATCAATTCAAGTATTTAGCAAGATCGCTACTCAGAGGCGCTAGTGTATCATAGTGCCCTGATAAGGGCAGGTACACAGCAGCAATACCTAGTCTCACCACGAGCCTACCAGACAGAGCGAGCGGGAAGTCAGTCGCTGCACAGCGCTCCCCCCCTCTCTCTCTCTCTCTCTCTCTCTCTCTCTCTCTCTCTCTCTCTCTGTGCTCTGTGTGTGAGAGCGAGAAATCTTCTCTTACTCTAGGGCAAAGGTGGCGAAAAGACTTCCTTCCGCGAGTCACCAAATATGCAACACGCACTGCATCACTCAGCAGCATGTGAAAAGCAAACGGACGGTTCCAGAGAGAGAATGGCGCCTGCGAGTCAAAATGACTCGCGAGTCAGTCACGTTTTCGCCACCTCTGCTCTAGGGTGCTACAATTGCAAAAGATGTAGACTCGCTTTTTTCCTTACTTCCGACATTTCTTGCTAATAAATAGCGGTACCGCAGTCACAGCCGTCGATCCTGTCCTGTAGTTTTAAACTCATCGAGCCTCTAAACCTCAGCATGTCTCAATGCAGCTCAGTGGACTGCACTCTGACAAAGATAAGTTCGCCACACCAGCGAACGAAAATCGACGAGCCCACCTGTAACCAACCTTGGGAGCAACTTACAAGCTCAGGTACAGGAAGCGGCGCGGCGCCACGATTCGTGAGAGGTTTGTTTCTTCCCTCCTCAACAGTTAAGAAGAACTAACGCCAACACTACACCTGCGCCGCCGGACAACAATATACGAGTTCGTTGCGTTTCAGGTGATAGCCTTGAAACCAGAAGTCTGGAGTAAATATCAATAACAAAAATTTAAAATACTGTTAAAGTGATATAATCTGGTCTCATGACGTTAAAGCTTTATGAATAACCAGGCTTTCAATGGCACTGTGCCATTTCACTTCAGTTACGGAGACAGTGAATGCTGCCTAATGTGTAAATGGTATGATGTCATTTTACAGGTGTTAGAGCAGGCTCCATGTATTGCTGGTAATTTAGTTGAGCATATTATCATCACTATACAAAGTGTTGTGTAGGAACTCTGGGACATATCCATTATTGCTCAGCAACGTGTTGGCTGGAAAGTGTGATAAATAAAGTTACTTTAAATGTTATTTTGAAGGAAGAAATGGTCTTATTTAAAATTGTTACGTTAGGGAAAATTATTAATTATTACTATAATCACTAATCTATGGCGATTATGCTAAAAAAATTCAAATAATCCATGCCTAATTCGTGTACAGTTATAACTTAGGGTGACACGACCAAGTAAAGCATCCTCAACTGGCAGGGATGACTGGCCACAGCAATGTTTACCAAAGCTTGTCTGGCTTAAGATTCTTTAGTAACATTCTTTTGTCGTTTTCGCTAATCATGCTTAAAATTATAGTTGAATTTTTTTTAGTATGCAGTAGGAAATAGAAATAATTATTAGGACCTTAAGACAGATCCTGGATGAGTAAAAGTAGTACGTTTCAACTAAAATATTTGTGACAGGTTTCGGACATTACTTCATTCACTTAAGTGATGGAGACTATAAGACCCTCCCCCCAACATTACCTTGCGAAGCTTAGACACTTTTCGGCAGTGTAAATATATGTTTTGAGGCCCCTTGAATAAAAAAGCATAGATCCGTGTCTGTGAACAGCGGAACTCCTAAACGTAAAGTCGAATAAATGCTATACTTGGTATTTTGGTTCAGTACCTTCCAAGTCAACACGAGGATTTTCAATAAAATACCCCCACACCAACTACGCTTAACATTGAACATTTTTAGAAAGTTTGCTTTTTTCAAAGTGGCTCTAATGTTTTAATTAAAATATCATATATTAAAGATATTTACATGAAACATAAAATTTATATATTGAATTTTCTGGGAATAGCCTATGAATACCTCTCATTCTGAAGGAATTTTGTATAATCTGGTAAAACTGGTACACGTTAAGCGATAGACGAAAGCGTACCATATAAAAATATAGATCTCTTAAAACCATACAATTTACTTAAAATACGTTTTTCTGTGGCATAAGCTGTTTCTGGGATATTCGTTATGAAAGTTTCCACTACTATATAGTGTACAAAAAGTTTAACCAGCTATGTCAAACTACTGTTAAGATGTTAATTTTTATTCATAATCACTCACTTTTTGATATGGTAATATGAAATTCCCCTTGGACCCTACGGTTTATTGCATCACTCCCAAAATTTTAATTTGAGCTTAGCATATTGTCGCAGCCTCTAAACAACACGCTCAAGGGGGCAGAGCACTCGCTAAAGAGGTATCAGGTGGTTAACAAATTTTAATAATTTAAACAAGGCGAGGCCACGACTAGGGACGCAACTAAAATGGAAATGCAAAATATTATTGGATATCTGACAAAAGGACACCTACATGGTTTAGAATGGGGAAAAAGGAGCTTTATACTATCGTAAATAAAATAGGAAAGATCTGGATGGTAAGGGGTTTATTATATAAAACAGGGTACATTACCTATCTCCTTAGTCCCATGCCTGTCGGGCGAGGCCGCCATAAATTCCTGTATGGAGAGAGCGTAACACCACGTCTTGTCCGGTCGACCTCTACTCACTGACTGAATCCCTAAACCCAAGCCACGCTTATCGCGTGGGGGACGCCAACTAAACTACTACCCCCAACTAAACTACTACCCCCACCTAAACTACAACCGCCATCTCCAATCCAGGTGACCAAGGAGACGTATGCACTAACAATGCCTGCATACGTCACAATATAAACTTAAGAAATTGAGTGCATTAATTAATTTTAATTAGTTTAACACAAAAATGTGTGCACATGCTATTGAATGCTTCAAATTTTAAATTTGAGATATGGAAAATAATTTCATGTTACCTGTTTCATACTTTTTAAATAGTGCACAACATTTTTTAAATATATAGTTTCTGAAGCTCCCCTGGAACTTTCGAGCTATTAAATTATAAATTGTGATCCAAGGAGCATTTGTAGAAGTTAAAAGTGCTGAAAAAAGGAATTAAGACGAAATGAATTTAATCGTTCAACTTTATTATTTATGTAATGGATTCAACGCATCACCTAAATAGTATAGAACCAAATAAATAGCCATTTGTGGGTTAAAAATTTTTAATATTAAAAATCCAATTGTGTAGCATAAAAGTACAAGTTATAAGTACAATAAGAATGAAATAAATAAATAAATAATTTGGCTTTGTTGGAAAAGGAATAATTCTCTAATATATAAAAATTAAAGCTTCATATTTATTTTCCACATGTCTTGTATAAAATGTGTGCTTAACTTTACCGTTTCATTGAATGTTACTTAAAATATTTTAATAAATCGCGTATATTCTTACAAGTTGTTTTTGTTGATTTGGATACGATTCAGATGGTATGCAGAAAACGCCGCTGTTGTTCCATAGTTTCTTCGCGTCCTTTCTTTGTAAACTGGTGCTTTTCAAGGACTGATCTGAGTAAGCAAGCACCTTTCTTGTGCAGTAACGAGAAATTATTTGATGGCTTCTGTGTAATAATTTCAGAGAGCATCAGCGGGAGATAAAAGTGTAAATGTTAGTTGATGCCTGCGGTACTACTTGGAAAAGGTGAGGAAAATAAATCAGTGAGCAACATTTATTACGCTGGTTGTAACGCAGATGTTAGGTCATATAACTTAGCTGTATATTTAGAATACTATCTTATCTGCCTGAACGGAAGGGACTCGGCACCGATCCAAATGGGCTATTATACCTATGCCCCACAAGGGGGCGTCCCCGGGAGGAAGGATAAGGTGAAGGAAGACATCAAGCAGCCGGATCCAGGAGTAACGGTACAGCGATGCCAGTTTTCCAGAAGCAGACGCATAAATAGACCGAGTACCAGGGACAGAGAGGGGTCCTAACCTCCCGGCAGCCAGCCGAAGCCGAGGGACGGACCGAGTTCATATAGAGCATCTTTTTCCCTTTTGTCACGCTGCACAGAAACACTATAGCCGACACTTCCGAACCTGAAAGAGATAGTGGGATGAGCGATGAATGAATGAAATGAAATGAAATGAAATGAAATGGAGGAACAGGAATTTACACCACCATTCGCCTGACGACCAGGGAAAATCCCCCCCCCAAACACATGGGTCAAAGTGGGCGGTCGCCGGATATCGAACCCTGGAGTTTCCGAATGCGGGCCACAGACGTTGCCGCCTGAAACATTAGCCCGGTTTAAATTACTAACATGAGAATTAATAAGCTATATAAAAGAAAGCGTGATCATTTTTCACACATGTTTCTGCCTGAGATAATAGATAAGACCGGCCATCAACACGTGAAGAACCAGACGACAGCCATAGCATCAACAATATGCTTTGCATCCTCACACTTCTCCCAATTAATAACTTAAAAGCTACTACCGGCACCAAACCGGATCACCTTAGTGCTTGTTTTCATTTCACATCAAACAATACTTTCCCGTCTCGAAGATATCTTGCTTCCTCTTCTTTTTCTTCCTCCACTGCAAGAGTTAGGCTTTTGCGCTCTTTGGCAACTTTCCCGCTATAAACCGGTTTCTACAATGAGCTTTAAAACAGGCTTTCACTGAAAAAACTTAAAGATCCCGAGCAGCAATTTCAATTTCGAACTGTGCTGCCGCTAAGAGCGAGAAAATTGTAACGTAACTTAATGAATGAATGAATGAATGAATGAATGAATGAATGAATGGAACACATTAGTACCAACTGCGATAACGCTACCAGGCTACTTCGGGTATTTTTTCACCACTTCTGAGCAAAAATCTGTTGCATCTAGCAGCTTTCAAACAGGATGGTCGGGTGAGCTTAAAGACTTCATTTATATTCACAAATTTGCATCTTGACACGTTAACGAAGCTGTTCGTTTTTCTTTTCCAATTTGTTATATTCCCCTTCCATATTTCTGCTTCCCGCTTATTTACATGAGCACAGCGTTAAAGGGCTGCCATCAAGTGCCGTTGGTTTTTAACCTGTATTGACACGGAGGTCTAAAAGGAGTGCCGTTGGAATAATTAATACGAGAACAAAAGGAGTGAAATTTTCCTTCAGCCCAAGGCCAGCGAGGTTTTCTTACATGACACTTTCTTTTGATATAGCATTGCTTTTAAGGCTAAAGGTGATGGAGTTCTGTTCGTAACGTTCGCAACAGAAACTATTGATCCTACTTCTACCGTTTACTCAGTGCTAACTTTCGAAATTAACCCTCGATAGTATGCCATAAATAACTGTAACAAAACGGCGGGAGAAGTGATTAATACTCAGCTTTCATAAGAAAACTTCCTGCAATTATCATTTCGCTCATCAGTTGATCACAAGACATTAAGTTTTAAATTCTACGGTTGTTTTATTCTAACATATCTGCAAAATTAAAATGTGTACAAAAATTGAACGCTAAATAATAATGAAACATTTCAAGTGGCCTATTGGCTATGTGTTTGCTTGTACATTTTAACAAAATTTGTAAAGCAGTTCCAAAACTTGGTTCCTCTGTAGTCGGTTGCTCATGTGGTACTGGTGTATAGTACACTTACCGTCGGTATATTGGATGATGGTGAGACGTTTCTGCTAGGAGAGACTATATGCTGCGATTTCTTGTTTGACTGTTGGAAGCTGTACCTAATGGTAAATGCATTTATTACTGATGTACCAAATGAAGATAAGTTTTTTAGTTTATTTAGGGATAAAAATGTTCATTGTAAACCCTCCACCCATGGAAGATTAAAATTATATTCATGTAAAGTTTTATTTTAAAGAGTGTGAACTCTTTAGAAAAAACGGAAGTGAATATTTAGCTTCTCTTTAGATTTATGAAAAAATAATAATTTTTAAATCGTGAATTTGACACTAGAACGCCAGCTCTATATAGTGATACATTGTAGATATAAACAGTATCAAAAACGAATCCAACATTTTAATGAATTCTATATTTATTAAAAATGTCTAAGGAAACTCGAACAAAACTGCAATTTATTGAACAGCTTGAACTTCCAAAAAGGTGGCAAAAGCAGAGAGCAAAAAAAAGTTGTGAACTCTAGATATCATCATTTGCAGGGATGTTTTTAAAGTAGCACAGTTTCTAAGCATCATTGATACTTAATAACAACTTTAAAATATAACTGATTTCCTTAAGGAACTTGCACCTCTTTCATATATTCATATTTTAGAGATAATGGAAAACAAGTGAATACTTGATACTCGAAGACACATGGTGTATTTATGTATATAGTAGGCACAATTGGCGAAAACAAGCTTTGCCTCTCGTTATGAATCGTAGGCGTTGCTCCTCTTCGTGGCTGTGCATTTGCTCTTTACAGATTGCTAAATGGTGCTGAAAAAAGACGTTTTGTCAAACCCTGTTCCAGGGTTATGCATAAACTTCGTTAGCTGCCTCCAACACACATAGCTACGTATACAGGGAATGTATGCAGGTATAGAAGGTTTCCAATCGTTTGTCACTCCGTTGCATTTACTTTCTTATGGAAATACGGGTACAGATTGTGCCATTACCTTCAAATAGATATATATTCATTTTATGAAGTATCCTATTTATATGCTAAAGCTAAAAATATGGTGAAACAAAATAAAACTAAAATTAAATTTGCTCTTATAATTTTCGTTATCCTCCAATTCCTGTTACTGTAGTTGTTCTTCCATCGCAGTATTTATGTCCTACTACCTCGCGTTTTGACGTCTTTTCTTTCATCTTCCAAATTTCTCCAATTCTTCCTAGAAATTCGTCCTCCAATCCTTTCACACCTTAATGCCATTCCAATTGTCTGTATTTCAAAAAATTAAGCATCGGGGTTTTTAATTCATTTGTTGCATACTCATAACATTTCTTGTTCTTTTAAGTTTAGAAGTACCCAGAGGTCTCAATTAATCCATTTCGAGTGCTAATATATGCCTTCCTTCATTTTGCAACGTCGTTTTCCACGTTGACCAACCGCTTCATCTGCATGAAACTTCAGATTAATATGGTATTACATGGATGGATTATCAGAACATCCCACATCTCCGCTCTTGGGGACCAGATTTGATTTCAGAAAATATCTTATTAAAGCAATTAAATTGTTGTACAAAGAAACAACAATGCCATAACCCAGGAAGAAATAAGAACATAAGGAGTCCGACAACATTTACCTAATCACTTAAATATCTTCTGATGCATACACGTAGGACTTACTAATGCAATGAGGATGGTCGTTAACAAAAGATTTTCCTTAATTTATGCGCATAAAATGGTGACGATAAGGAAATTAGTGGAATAGTGAACGTTACTGATAAATGCAATATAGAATTTGCAAGGAATCTGAAAGCGATACAATTTTGGAAATTTTTCTAAAGACATTCATGCCATTTCAACCAAAACAGAACTACAATTTTGACGAGTACCTCCATTGTATAAAACGTTAATTCAATCACTTAGGGGTGCAGTACTGCTAATGGATAGTTAAAGATACTGACGAGAAGTAAATATGCTGCAATCATAAAGGTTTTACAGAAGAAAATATTGAAAAAAGACGACAAAGTTATTGTTTTAGTTGTCGAAGTTTTGTATAGTTGAGTAGGGACAAAAAGATATTGGAATAAAATTCAGTCCTTCAAAATTAAATTTTAGGGATATGTCATAATTTACACTTACAAAGATTGCACAACAAAAACCGATATTTTATAAGATAAACAAGGGGATTTTATGAACAAATGGAAAGAACATCTAGAAGATATAAGCGAAACTATAGTGCCTAACAAATGATTATAAATCGAAAGCCTATAAAGGGTTGGCAGGTCACGTTAAACATGAAAACGAGTTCTTGTTCATAATCCTTAATAGAGATGATGGTGTTAATGATGATGAGTATCCTTCTATTACATTTGAGCATCAAAGCCATTGATATGTAAAGTATACGTAGCATACCTGGTAACGGAGAGACAGAGAGAGAGAGATTGATTGATTGATTAATTGAGATGGGGTTTAAGGGCGCTAAACATCTAAGGTCATCAGCGCTCTTTAAAAGTATAAAATTTAAAATCCAAAAACTAAAATACGGGACACAAACCCGCGTAGTCTAAACATTAAAACAAGACAGCAAACTCTAAAAACCACCACATTAAAAGCATGGTAAATAAAGCAATAAAAGAGTAAAACAACGTGTCAAGAACTGTGGAACGCAAGGGACAAGAGCGCCATATGTACAAAAGGGAGAACGGCCCCGTTAAAGCACACGATATAAAATCACAAAACTAAAAGACGCACACCGCATCAAATGCGCCGATTAAAACGACTGTCACTAATAAAACGTAAAAGGCATTCTACAGCATGCGCGTCGTCTGACAAAACGTTGGCTATACCAACAGGCAGAGACACACGAACACGCAATGGAGCTAAAACTTGACACTCTATTAAAATGTGACGCACCGTTAAGGGGGCATCACACTGCTCACAGAATGGTGCGGGGTCACCACTGAGCAGGTGTCTATAACTAAAAAGGCAATGACCGATACGTAAACGAGCTAAAATTACCTCTTCCCGACGAGAAGAACGAGAAGAGGTACCCCAGACTAACGGGAGAGGTTTAACCTCCCGCAACTTGTTTCTCCAGAGGGCCGTCCACTCATCGCGCCAATGCGAGCGGCTGCGGTGACGTAAAATAACAGACAAATCTGAGGTGATACAAGATCTGGATGATAAAATTGCCGATTTGGTAGTGGCGTGGACAGACACGTTCCCTCAGATACCCACATGACCTGCAATCCACACGAACGAGACACTTATACCAGAGGCACCAAGCGAGTGGAGCAGGTCATGAATGCGCTGTATCAGCGGGCGGTAAGTGTACAGCGCCCGAATACTTTGAAGAGCACTCAGAGTCTGAACAACAACACAGCGCTGTAAGTCATGCCGCTGGATGTATAAAAGAGATTGATAAATACTAAAAAGTTCGACGGTAAATATCGAACATTGCCCCGCTAAACGAAATGAAAACTACTTTGAATCAGTCTTAGACCCATCGGTATAGATACAATGAAAGTCTCCTAATTGCGCCTGAAGTTCTAAAAAGGCGGATCTAAGGACTGAAGAACGGGTCTCATTCTTCAGCATCGACGTTAACGCAAGGTGAAAGTGGGCCTCAGCGCACAACCAAGGAGGAAACCCTGTTTCCCCACTGGGAAGGGTCGGCGCTGCGTAATGTCCAAATGCTGAAGAAGCTGGCGAAATCGAACCTCTGGAGGGAACAATGCATAGGATCTAACTAAATATTGCCGATCAAGCGAATGCTCGAAAAATAATTCGAAGGACGGGTGGTCAGGCAATTCTTGCGAGTCGACATGCATAGCTGCACAAAAAGGACAGCAAAGGCTCTGCAGCTTCAACGTACAAACTGGGTACTGAGCTAGTTAGAAAGGCGCCCTGTAGCGACACTTATGCCATGATGGTGAATGACATTCAAGCGAGGTAACACAGATGGACGCGCCAATCAATAGAAAATGCCTCCGTAGTAAAGCTTGGATAGCACCAATGAGCGATAAAGACGCAGAAGAACGGTCCGATCAACTCCCCAGGATGTGCCACTTATAACACGAAAACGATTAAGAGAACTGCCACACTTTGGTTTTATAAACGAAATTCCAGCTCAACTTCCGATCAAAGATCAATCCCAAAAATTTCACCTTGTCTGCAAACGGAAGACAAACTGCCCTATGATGGGCCAGCGAAAGAGAACTAAAGGAAAGTCTTTCGGTGCCAAAAATTAACACAGATGGATTCATCGGCGGAGAATAAAGCCGTTGGCGTTACTCCAGCGTAGAGACGGTCGATACAGCTCTAGATACAGCGTTCGAGGAGACACGTCCGCCGTGAACTGCAATAAATGGCAAAATCGTCAACGACAAGGGACGATGAAATGCCTGGAAAAATACACACAACAATGCTAGCAATCGCAGAAAGTGTGACACTGAGTACAGAGCCCTGCGGTACATCGTTCTCTTGAATAAAACCACAAGTTAAAACTGAGTTCACACGTACACGAAAGACGCGATCCGTGATAAACTCCCGCAGAAATATGGGAAGACGACTGCATATACTCCATGCGTGGAGGGTATGTAAAATTCCGCCCCTCCAACAAGTGTCATAAGCTTTCTCCAGGTCAAACAACACAGTCACTGTATGACACCTTCTCAGAAATCCGTTCATAATATGCGTCGACAGAGATACCAGATGGTAGAGCGAACGCGACGAAACCCGCACTAAATTTTCGCCAGAAGTTTCTAAGACTCAAACCACCATGTCAAACGCCCTTGATCATACTCTCCACCACCTTGCAAATGCTACTGTTGAAGGAAATAGGGTGGTAGCTGGAAGGAAGTTGGCGATCCTTCCCAGGCTTAAGAATAGGGACGATGGTGGCTTCGCGCCAAAATGAAGCAAAAACGCCGTCTTGCCAAATACGATTATAGAGCTGTAAGAGAAAGAGTCGGCTGAAAAGTTCTGTAACATCAAGACATTAATCCCGTCGGACCCAGGAGCGGAGTGCCTTGAGAAATGGAGGTCGTGCTCCAGCACCCTCATTGGGAAAAGGTCGTTATAACACTCTTGATTAGAAGACCGAAAACTATAGTTCTCGGGATCCAACAGTCTTTGAGAGTGAAAGCCGGCGGAATAATGGTCAGAACTGGAAACCACCTCAAAGGCAGCACCCGGAGTGTTAGCAATGGCAGCCGGATCCACTATGGTGGTATTGGGAAGCTGTAGGCCAGGTACAGTACAGTGCGACACTTTACCGGAGAAGCGCCGAAGTTTATCCCAAACATCAGAGGAAGGCGCGAAGCGAATAAACGACTCGAAAAAACGAGTCCAGGACGCCTTCTTGCTATCCTGAATAATGCGATTAGCCCTGGAGTGCGATTGTTTAAAGGCAACCAAATTATCAAGTGTAGGGTGTCGCCGAAACACTCTAAGGCAATTCTACGGGCACGAACTGCGTCCCGACAGTCCTCGCTCCACCACGGAACAGGAATACGCTGAGGGTGGGAGGATGAACGGAGAATTGTGCGTTCGGCGGCAGATAGAATCGTAGAGCTAAGTTGCTGCACCATTTGGTTAACGTCAGTGAAGCACTGGTCCTCAAAACACACGAGGCTGCAATACAGTCTCCAGTCGGCTTTCCTGAATATCCAGGTAGGTGCTCTGGAATGCTGGGTGTGGTGAGACAGAAGAGAACGATGCAGGGGTAATAATCACTGGAGGAGGTGTCAGGGATGACCTTCCACTGCAGACAGGAAAGTTGGATGGAGTAAACGGCGAAGTCCAAAGGAGAGAACGTAGCAGATAAATCGGAAAGAAAAGTAGGCTTACCGGTATTGAGGATGGAAATAATGTCGGAAGTAATCGTTCCCCTGGCACAAGTCCTTGCCAAACCCCACAAGGGGTGATGGGCATTAAAATCTCCCAATAGAATAAATGGCGTTAGAAGAGCGGACAGGAGATCTCGAATGTCCGCGTTAGTGAGGGGAGATGATGGAAGTGATAGACGGAGCAAATAGAAAAGAAAAAGCCGGTTATTGAAGCCTAACGGCAACAGGTTGCAAGTCGGATGTAAGTGAGAAAGTCTGAAAATGAACGTCGTTACGCACTAATGCCCTGACACCTACATGAGCAGGAGTACCCTCATCCGGGTAAGATCGTACGGAACCGGAATATACCCTCGGAGATCAAAAGGATCGTGTAGGCGAAGCTTGGTCTTCTGCAAACGCATGACCATAGGTGAAGGGAACGCAATAGAACTTCCAGTTCCGCTCTATGCGATCCTACACCACGTATATTCCAGGTCAGGATAGCCATGAATAAAAGGGATAAACTTCTTACTTAGAAGGGCGGCTCAAAATAACCTTTTGCTTAACCTGGGGGTTCCGGCTTTCGTTATGGAGTTGGTTAGACTCCATAGGCTCCTCGAAGGGAGGGCCCATGCGTTCAGTGCCCGAAATCGATTCAAGCGCCGAGAATCGGTTCTGGGTCACAGTGGGTGAAGGGTGCCGCTGAGCACGGCTTGTCCTAGGAGCATCTGGCACTGCGACCTCCGAGGAGGGGAAGGTGAACTTTTCTTACCGCGCGCACGCGGAGGATCTTTAAGAAAACCTTCCTTACGAAGTTTCTGCTTGGATTTCTTATCAGTGCCTTATGACTTCAGTACCTTAGGACTAGCTTTAGATGGCTTGATAACTGTGCCAGAGATGGTAGGCCGGGTGGTAGTGGCGGTCAAGGTAGCCATGGTCCAGGTCTGAGTTTCGACGTTCTTCCGGGATACTGGCGAGGTAAAAACAGAACTGAATGTACCCGATCGCAGGAGCGCAGGTTACCACGCATGGGAACGCCTCCGGGTTTTAGCGAAGGGTAGTTTTTCCTTTACCCGGATCTCCTGAATCGCGGTCTCGTCCAAGTATCGCGGGCAGTCGGCAAATGACCCAGAATGAGACCCTTTGCAATTAACGCATTCGGGGGCTGATGAACAGGTACCATCGTGTGAGAGATAACTACAAGGAGCACAGATTGAAACAACACTCTTACAAGAGACTTGCATATGCCCAAAACGTTGGCATTTGAAACAACGCAGAGGTCTGGGAATATAGGGCATCATTGCAATGCGTTCGTTCCCTGCTGAAACATTCGTCGGCAGATCAATGCCATCGAGAGCTAGAAACAGGGTACGAGTGGGTACCAACACTCCGTCGCATTCAGCCTGCACTCGATGAACCGCTGTCACCTTTTGTTCTGAAACATATTCGAGCAGTTCATCGTCCGATATACCATCGAGGCTATGGGTGGTGACGACGCCTCGATAGGAATTCAAGGTGCGGTGCTTCTCAACACGGATGGGATTGCCGCGGAAAAGCGTAGCGCGCAACAACGTCTTACTTTGTAGATGGGACATGCTTTGTACTAATAATGAACCGTTACAAAGTCGAGTGCAGGACTGAACCGAACCAGCAACAGAGCCAATGGTCTTCTGTATTATAAAAGGGTTCACCATCTTGAAAGATTGTCCTTCCTCTATGCGTGTAATGATCAAGTAGCAACCAGATGACGATGGTGCCACTTCTGTTACAAATTACTTTTCGGCGTTTGTTATTAATAATAGAGAAAGAGGGCTTCATAGCAAAAGAAATTCTCCACCATTGCAACCGTCTCCGACCTCGAACTCTGACTTCTCGGGCGTTACCCCGGCTTGGGTGAGTGGCCTATCTATGCCGATCTCACCCCAGGGTCACACCTCCCAGAACATAGATAGAGGGACCCAATGGCCATGGGGAGTCAGCAGCTCATGCAATGCCCCCCCGTGGTACTGCAGTTGAACAGCGGATACGAACACAGACCCTACATGTCGACCCTGGGAGGTGGGGATGACGCCATTACCCACTCACCCAGCTGCGCACCCGGTGCGCGGGCATCCGTCAGGCTGTGTCCATGTAGGATTAAAATAAAGAAAATTGGAAAATAAAACCAAAAGCGTGTGGGCGTTTCGCACACAAAGTAGGCCGGCGAGAAAGGAAAAGCTATGTATGAATGGTCGTGGTGCGAAATGTTCGTAAATAGACTAGAGAAGGAAGAAACGATGGCGAGGGGCAGCGTGGAAGGAAATGCAAAGAATACATGTGAGCCTACCTTGCGTCCCCTTGTCACGAGGACGAACCCACCTCGACCGGACGAGGGTGGAGTGAGGACGATTGCGATGAAAGGCTCTGGACCCCGGGTGCGCCAAAGCCATACTCACACGAAGTGAGCCCCTGGAAGGGTAGGGGGGGAGTCTGTATTGCTTACTTTCATAGTCAACCTTATTACAGAATCTAAAGTTGGAAGGCTATATCACAAATCTTATTTGTGTACCTGCCAAAATAAAAGTATTTCATATTTTTAAAGCCGAAAAGATATCTTTCTTCCTTCTTGCGCATTAAATTAAAGATTTGGAGTATATTTATCGCGGTGTATCTAATGTTAAATCAAATAAAGAATTTTAATAAGCTGATTAAAAAAAGAATTGAATGCTTTTAGCATTTGAGATTATCTCAGTACAACTATTCAAATAAAATTTTTTTGAAACCTCATCTATAAGCCCTCTCAGCTGCATCCCTTATTGCTTGTTTCTACCAAATTTGTGGGAATTTAAACATCCTGTTTGATACAGGTTTTTAACGAAAACCCAATACGAAAAATCTGGTATGTTACACTCACATGACTTTCACTACCTTCTATCGTTTTTAATGGTTATACGAACTATTCTTACTAAAGCTTATTTTTCTAACCACTACATTTTAATCCAAATAAAATTTTGCAGAAGTAGCTACATTACACATTTCGTTATATATGTATATATACAAAGAGAACAGCGATAATCAAATGTTTAAACACTGGACGCTCTATTCTACCATTAAAATTCCATACTGTTTCTACGCAGTCACGAGAAACAACTGAATATTGACCTTAAGAAAATGACCAAGAAATGAACAACTCGAAGTTTTAATATCTCAGAAATGGCTTATGCCACAAATGACTTATTCGGTATAAACTGTGTGTTTAAAGACATCCATATTTCTTGCGTAGTACGTTTTGTCTATGCTTAACATTTATGAGTTAAACAAAATTATACAAACTAGTTATCAATGAGAATGATTTACAAGCTATTTCCGGAAAATTTAGTATACATTTCATTTTTCACGTAAATATCATTAACATGTGGTATTTTAATAAAAATCGTTATGAGCCATTTTTTCAGAAAATAAAAGAATTCGAAAAATGCTCCATGTAAGGGATAGTTTGGGGTGGGTGGATTTCTTAAATTTCCATGTGGCATCTCTGTTAGTACTGAACCTATATACCAAGTTTGGTATTTATTCCACTTTTCGGTTTGAGTTTTGTTTGGTCACAGACAGACACGCACACAGACACACCTTTTTTCTGAAAGTTCTTTTTCTTTTTGGATTCAGGGCCCTCAAAATTTTGGATGGAATGTAATACTTCCTCTACCTGCTGTGTACGTGGTATATAGAAAGTAAAAATGTTCAGGACACTCGGTGCGTTTGCTTTTAATCAAATTTACACGAATATTACAAAGAGCTAAAATTTAGTATCTGTGTGTGTGAGAGAGAGAGATTGAGAGAGGAGAGAAAAAGAGGGAAAGATAAAGAATACTGTAAACACTAAGCCACTTTTGATAAGCGCTTTCACCATTGTAAACCTCTATTCTTCCTGACGGACATAGACTTTAAGACACCTCGAGATTTAAAATCCAACTCCTAATAGACTAAAACGATTTACAAAATTTCTGTATTAGAATAGGAACATGTTGGCGTAAGGTACTTAGGAATAAGCTGAACTGTTCGTTGAGCATTTCATTCAGTATGAACTTTCTATTTTATTTTTTCGAAGAGAATACCGCAGAGCAGAAAACAGTTGTCTCTGTTACTCTTTAGAAACTGACCGTAAAATAAAAACTCTGATGTGTTACACTCACATGACTTTCTCTACTCTTGTACAAGCTATTTTTACAAACGCTTATTCTCCATATTTAACCTTTAAGCGATAGTCAAACATTTTAAGAGCTGGTTGCTATGTGGAGTATTCCATTCTCTTTGCATTACCAGGACAAAAAAATGAATAACGAATTCCCATTTGAGAAAAAGTATAACTATTGGAAAATTTAAGGGAATAACAAACAATATCTCGAAAATTGGTTCACTCAACAAAAACAGGTATGACATAAATTGTGTATTTTAACGCGATCTACATTTTTTGTGTAGTAAAATTTTGTCTATCTCTTATGGTTTACCAGTTATGTAAAAGTCGTTCACAATAAAGAATACTTTTGGAGACATTTCCAGAAAATTAGAGATATACATTTCATTGGTCATGAAAATACCTTAAGCATATAATACTTTAATCAAAATGGTTAGAGGCATTTTTGAGAAAATTAAAATGTTCCATGTAAAGGGTAAGCTGGCGTGGGGGGATTTTCTTGAAAACCTTCGTGTCGCATCTACGGCAGATACTAAACCTAAGTACAAAGGTTGGTGTTTATCCTACTGTTCGTTTCTGAGTTATGCTGTTCACAGATAGACAGACACACACATACACAGACACGCACACGGACATGTTTCTAAAAACATTGGACTCAAAACATATATTTCCGGTGAAATCTCGGTATCGAATTTTTGGGTGGAATACAGTACTTCCCCTACTTACTATAAGTAGTAGAGAATGTAAAAAGCCGCGGGTTTTCCAAAGCAACATACATATATCGTTACGGTTTACCTGGGTAGAGAATAGGATACAGCAAAACAAAAGACAACTTGGTCTGACACTAACCGTACGATACCTTTGCGATACTTACGGCAAATCGTTTAATACCCCTAAGAAATGTTTACTGTGTTTCTTTTCTATGTTCTACTCGAGTTCATTAAGAGTTATACTGAACATGATGCTATAAAAGTGAATATTGTGTATAGTGTAACTTTTGGAATTAATTAAGCAATATTTTGTCATTAACAACTGAGAAGATACAGGCTATGTGCCGTTTTAATATGTTTATTTTAGTGATCTCGGCTGTTCTTCATATTCAACTATTTACCCCTCTTTGGTTATACAGGCTGAACCAGGATTCCACCGACAAATTTTCAGAGGTTCTTCAGCGATACCGTCAGAGTATTTGGTGTACGGGACCCATGGTCTCCGGTGGCTCGTTACAGATAATATAATTATAGTGTATTCGGTTTGTTAACCCAATCACCCTTTTCCGTAAAAAATACCTTCATAACAGTGAAGAAGCCTGTACAATATGCAATAACCAAAAGTTACAACGCACGGTAATGCAACATCCCGAAGACGAAACACACATACTTTTAACACAGTGACAATCTGATTTCTCAGTGTACAGTACGTACAAATGCAGAACTGATCCGTTACAGTTCAAAATGTTGACCATCATGATCACGGCTGTGTGTAAAGCGACGCATCATTGATTGTCTTATAAGCTCGAGTAATTCAGGAGTTTGGCGTACCTGCGATAGACCTAGCAGCCATTTGTATGGGAGTACCGATCGGAGTTTCGTAAACTAGGCTCTTCGCATGCCCTCAGAAGTAGTAGTCCATTAATGCCATGCCGGGTGATCAGGCTGGCCATGGAACAGTACAACCGTGAACAATCCATTGTCGTTCAAAGTGTGCATCAATGTGGTTCCTAACATTGAGTGCAAAGTGTGCCGGCGCCCCATATGCTGAAACCACATAAGCTGGCGAATTCTCAGCGGCACTACTTCTAAGAACTGTGGGAGGATATGTTGAAGGAACCTTTGGTACACGACTCCGTCCAGTTTATCAGGAGGTACGCAAGGTCTAATCACAAAATAGTTGACAATACCAGCCCATATATTCACAGCAAACTGATATTGACAGGAGACACATCAGTGTGTGTGGATTTTCGCAATCCCATACATTCCTACTCCTAAACATACCCTTTTTATAAACTTGGTCTCGTCTGCTGAAGGAACCAATTTGCAAATTCCACTCGAAATGAGAAGTCCGCTAGCTGCAATGACTGCGTCTTTTGTGGATGATACGGGTGCAATTGTTGTTCATGTACGTCTCTTAAATCAGTTGATTAGTTTGGTTAAGAGCTCGTGCAACGCGCTGACTGCTAGCGGCAGGATTCACCAAAAGCATGTAACATATTCTCTTCCAGATCGGGTGTTCTGGCATACCTAGCACGACCAATATCTCCCATTCTAACTCGGAAGGATCGAATTTCTCGTGGGTGCCTATGTACAATTCAAGGACGGTGATGTGGTTGCCGTAGGTGCGGGAACAGCTCAGCATAGCGTCGTTGTGTCGCTCTTCCATTGTATTCGGGGAACCCATACAAGAGGTACATATTGGCAAACTCTTCATCAGTAAATATATCCATACTACTAGCGCACAACTAATACTGCCGGAAAAAACTACACTCAAGACAGAACCAAGCAGTATTGAATACAAACATGAGGGCAATGAGTTAAAAAGGGTATTATTGTTGTCAACAGCAGGTGCCGTGAGCGAATGGAAAACATTTGTGCACAAACAAGACACACAGCGTATACCATCGACATTTGCATTATTGTGCAATATTTTCAGTGCAATACAGACACAAAGCTAACTGGGGAAGAAACCACGTGAAATGCAATTACTCTGTAACGAACCGCCGGAGAGCGTAGTTCCCTATATCAAAATGCACAGAACTAACTGTGAAAGTTTGCCGGTGACGTTCTGGTTCATCCTGTACATTGATGTACTTTTCTGTGTTATGTGAAAACTGTGAAATACTTGCGTTGTTAAATAACTACTAAACAAAAGAGAGATATTAAATTTTAAAACCTAACTCGATGATTCCCATAATTCTTTCACCGCTAAACAGCTTTTACTTAAGGCTAAATAACATTTACAAAACTGTAGACTGTTGAGGGATGATTAAGGAAACAGAAAATACAACATTCTTCGAAATTTCATACTACGTTATTAGGAGTATCACAAAGGCTTAAAAGTAGTTACAATAATTTTATAAGACTCCGGGGAAACCAAATCCCAGGAGTTCGCTGTTTATAAATCCACTTGTGCAACCTGTTTTTGATGCAACACTTAGAAAAATTACTTTATTCAAGAGAAATGGATGATTAAACTTCAATGAGGAATTCATCAGTCGAAATGTGAAAAAAACCAACTTTTTATTAGTTGCAACGTGTACTGCCTAGAATATAAAATCTTGGTATACAAAGTAATACAAATATAGGATATAACTAAACTAAATCTATCGAACTCAAGGAAAGATTTAAGAGCATTAATATACATCAAGAAAAAGATACAGTGTAAGGCAAACACAATACAAGAGAGTTAGTGGACAAGTTTAAGAAGTAGCCGCAGTAAGAAAGTAGATAGTGCCTGCAGCCATTTAGAAATAAACAATTAAGTGAAACCAAAGCTTAAGAAGCATTTGCATACTTTCTTGCAGTTCGTGCGGATTCCCATTTTACTTCAGTTTCATCTGCACCCACCCTACTGGGCTCTAATCTCCATCTGTTTGTACATTTCTAGAGGGAGGGGAGGAGCTGGTTGGCAAAGAGAAAGTTCCCTACCCTTTTCTTGGTGCTGGAGCTGGGGTTGGCCTAG
This sequence comes from Deroplatys truncata, assembly GCA_030765065.1. NCBI lineage: Eukaryota > Metazoa > Arthropoda > Insecta > Mantodea > Mantidae > Deroplatys > Deroplatys truncata. Next base: position 111,457,108 of record CM060981.1, read on the forward strand.
TTTTATAAACCCTGAAACAAAATGTTCAAACTCGTAAGTGTGGTTCTAACTTCGTAATGAATTCTTCTTCCTTTTCACCCAGAGATGTGCGTGTATGTTTCTAACCTACGTAAGGAAGACAGAAAACTTTGGCCGTAAACAGATCACGTCTTGATCTCTGAAAACTGAGCTGCTCTGAAGGGAAGCTTTTGCTACTACAAGCATTGTAAACTTCCGCTTCGATAGCTCCGTACAAGTGAATGCAACAAATACGGTACAAAGATATTTTGTTTCCTTAAAGGGGATAAGCTAGTTAAATGGCTGGATTGCCTACTCGATAAATCTTTACCTCTTTTTACTTTCTCTGCTACCTCCTATAGTAAGTAGAGGAGCTTTTGGGTGGAATGCAACACCCTCTCCTCCTACTATGTACGTGGTAGAGAAAGTAAAAGGTATATACGTTTAAAAGGATTTAAAATAGCTAAAAGTTATAAGTTTGTTAGAAGAGAATAGAAACATTATTAAAGCAGGTAACAAAATATTTATAGAACGTCCCCTAAATGAGCTCCACAGTAAACTTTTTTTATGTGTATGAAATGATAACGGATTTCGGAACAGCGACAAACCAAATGTTAGCAACATTTACAAAAAACAGTTTTGTTTCGATACGAAATAAACGCCATCCATAATTATTGTAAGAAAAAGATAAAAACAAGTTGAATTTCCAAGCGACGAACGGCTACGATGCGATCTTCACTGCGATTCAAGTACATGTTGCTCACTTCCACTCTCTCTATGACCCCTTCTCTTTCTATCTCTGGTTTTACAAGTGTACTAAACTGACATTGTCATATATATACTGCATGGCCACGTATATCAGCCCATCTGGACTTGAAAAATGTGTTATTGGTTTTTGATAAAACATTTTGTGAATGAGCACATTATTCTCTTCTGAATATAAAGTATTGCAAGCCGGGATTATTTATTTTTGGTTTAATGTACACGAAAGTAAACGATATTTTTATTAGGTATGGGTAACGTCCATGAAAACACTTCATTTGAGTTTTCATAATGATAATGACTGTTGCCTTTGCCTGGCAACCAGTTTTTGGTGTTGTACAATTTTTGTTAATCACATTTCATAATATCGGCTTTACGTCAACGTTCAAATATAAGGTTTTGTGCTTTGTTTCACAAATCTCTCTCACAGACATTGAGAATGCTAAAAGAAGTTTATGCTGAAGCAGCAATGAAAAACATACAGGTTTATGAATGGCATAAACCTTTCAGTCCAGGCAAAGCATGAAAGACGACCGTCGGAGCGGCCGGCCATCAACTGCAATAAATGTAGCAAGCATTGTGCGTGTAAGTACGCGTTGTTGTAAGGAATGACCGATAAACCAGTATAGAGGAGATATCAGCAGAGGTCGGAGTTTCAGTTGGAAGTGTTTATTCAATTCTTCTTAAACATTTGAACATGCAGTAACATCTCAAAAGTTGGTTCCAAAAATGCTGTTTCCTGATAACAAGGAAACAAGGAATTCTTTCTGGGGACCTGATCACTGTGGCTGATGAAGCTGCCTGAACGACAGTCATGAAATGGAAATATAAAACATCTCCTCGGAAACAAAAATTTACTAAGGACACTACCAAAGGCAAAGTTATGTTGAAAATTTTCTTTGAAGTTCAGGGTCTCGTCTATCATGTTAATTTAAGAAGGTCGTACTGTAACAAAAGAAGTATACGTGGAAATTCTGCGTTGCCTCATGGACGCAAGAGAAGGAAACGTCCTGATAAATGGGCACGAAACAACTTGTTTCTTTTGCACGACAACGCACCATCAAATCGATCACTACTGGTGAAAAATTATCTTGCAAAGCACCGCATTACCACTTAGGAGCATCCTCCATACTCCCTACATCTGTCACCATCTGACTACTTTCTCTTTTCGAAGCTGAAATCTCATCTAAAGGGGCGAAGATTTTCGAACGCTGAAGAAATTGCTGCACACGTGACGAGCGCTATGATAGGTGATTGAAAATGGCTTCCAGTCTCTTTACACACGGTGGCAGAAGCATACTATGCGAATTGCTTTAAGGTAACTTGTTTCGTTGTGATTACGAAATTCGGGTAACTTTTTGAATCTTAGTATATACATTTTGTATAATGCATCTGTTGTCACAGTGTCCTCAAACGACTAGAAATTCAGCTGCATTTCTCTCCTGTGCTTCAATTTCTGTAGCTTCCTATCTATAAAGAAGCGATGCGACACGCGATAACCCCACGTTGTCCTACTGCAGATAGAGGGATAACAGCGACAACAGCCAGACACTGGAAGTAGTGATAGTTTTTAACAATTCCCGATGTGAAAGTCGAGCATAACGCAGTGATGCTTTACGTCGCCCCTCAGAGAGGACAATACTGGCAACCCTTCTCAGAATCCTTGACTCTCATTTTTCATCAAACGCAAAGTCCCATCTAAGCCGCTATATATATTATAAAACGTCTACTTGACAGTACAGGTGACCGTAAAGATCCGGATCACATAAAATACGTGGAACTCAATGATTTAAACGAATAATTTAGTTTATCTTTTACAAGTCTCTTCTGAATGAGACCCTTATTTTGTCTGGAATATCTTCATCTTTCTCTATTTATCCTTCCCCACTGTTAGGGCTTTCCACCCCTCCGGCACTTAAAAGCGGGTGCCTTTCGGGACAACAGACTATGGATTGGATGAGATGAATAAGAAAAGGTGATGATTGAGCAATTGATGGAATGAATGACGGGAAAACTGGAGAACCCGGAGAAAACCCTCCCAGACGCCGCCTTTTCAACCACCAATCCCACATAAGCCTTGGTGAGAGGCGAGCATTCTAACCAGTCGCCATGACGCCGCCCATTTGTTTGGAATATCAGCATCTGTAATGCAGATTTCAATTAGCAATGTCCCTTAGATGACGTAGCCTTCTGGTTTCGAAAGGATAGCTTCTCATGGAAATATTCTTAATTCGCATCTGCAGCTTGCACTACTCTTTCATATACGTATGATTTAAAAGATTTGCATTTTAACTCAGCTGTTATAGATTAACAGGTTACAAATGTGCATATAAACGCACAATACGGACCTGGCACTTCTGTGTTGAAAAGTTACGACTGGAGAGGCGTTCGTCTGCTCCTTATGCACCTCAGTTCATCAACAACAAATTTGACGTTGGTTCAGTGTGTTATTCTTGTGTGTAATGGTGCAGAATAAAATACTTTACCATAGTTCCATCTTTCCTCTTTCGGGGCGGCACGCCAGAAAAAACTGTCTTCATAGACCATAAGCAAAGTAGCGCCTCCATTTCCTTTGATGATCTCAAAATGGAGATGGCAGAATCTCGACAAGAAATTTCTGAAATCTTTCCATTCTTTCCCAAAGTTAGTCTACGAGCGTGTGATTAATGTTATATGGTTCCGAGATCTTGGATTTCTGCTTCGACCAAATTTATGCCCCATAACGTAAAGCACTGCGCACATAAATTCTTAACATAGGCTGATCATAGTAAGGAGTTATTTGCAATTTTACAAAGTTAGTAATAAAGCTAAAGATCAACAATACATTCCTTTTTTAATTTTGACGTGATTAATAAATGCATAAATCAAGAAATATTTTCTTGCCGATCATAAAGGTGCTACTTCAATTTCTTTAAAAGTTATCGTTAACAGACAAGTAATTCTGTTTTGAATTTGGCGTATAAAATAAGTTACATTTTAAAAACAACTTTAAATAAATGATACTAATGACCATACAATTCTAAACCTTATTTTAAAAGCTTCCTTATCTGGTTAGCCAAATAACCAAATTCTGTAAGCACTGGGAAACGTTCATAGCACTAGGAACTAATTAATAGCTTCTCGGAGCATGGTTTTTCGCTTCATTGTGGAGCTTCAGCTTTTGGGTTTCTTAATCCACTTGATCAAAGTACAACGATAAAGTCTTTATAAGCTTGTATTAGAACATGTTTGGTTTTTGAGTTATTAACACGTTATTTCTCAATTCTGAAGCGGTAGCAAATGTTCGGATGTTCTCCGCTTGCCTGTAAAAGAGCATGCTCTTTTCGAATTAACGATTGTCGTTGAATAAATAATACTTTTAGTTCACCAAACATTTAAACGATTGGGTTCATACATACAAACCATAGAACTTTTCGTACCCTATCTATCTGCCAGGCTAGATATGGGGCAGTGCATCTTGAGCAGTGTGACTAAAATGTACTGAAGTGACATACATAAACTGCTTGCTTCGTTTTTGTGACTCCACCCCTGTAGAGATCGCATATCTGGTGCCGAGAGAACCTACAACCGTACCAGATAGTTCCCTATAATTCCACGCACATTAATCCTTAACTGTTTCGCCTGAATTATACCAAGAACATTTTCATTCGCCCACAAATATAGCTTCTGAAAATTGTTGTCATATAATCCAATATTGCTTCATCAGTAAACAAGACTGTACAGAGAAACTACGGATTGTCATTTTGTGCAACAAATCACTTTTCTCCCTTGGAGGGTGATCGGCAAGTGACGCACGGATTGTAAATGACACGGATACACAAAGTGCTCGTGAAATATCCTCGATGTGGGATACTGTGAGGCTCTCACGTGAGGGCCACTTGTGCTGTGCTAGTATTTGTATTTAATTCGACAGCCCATAGAATAAGTTCTTCCTGATCTTAGCTTATAGTGCTATGGGTTCCGTCTCAGCAACATGACGAACAGCAGCAAATATGGCTGCCTTCGCTTTGGTCTGGAAACGCCATCTGATACAGCCATGTAGCCACGTCCATTACCATTCGTGCGACCGTACATAAAAATTATATTTGTGAGGTAATGAAATAAATATCTGTTATGTTTAAACGGAATATTTGTAAATTAACTTACTGCTCAAGCGAAACGTTGAAGATATATCAGGTACAAATGTAAACAAGTCTCTGTAGTAACATATCGACCAAATACACATGATATATTTGTCTGCTTACGAAATGTATACACTGCTGTAGTTAAATGAGTCAGTTTTCAGCTAACAATTCCATTACTATACAAGCGAAACTTAGAGTTTCAACGGCAGTACATCACCATGTATGGTTAGAAACTTCAGCTTCTCTATTGTACCTTGAACCGCCTTGAAATGAAAACGTTCATTAATAACTCAAAAATCGAAGGATTTTGGTTTATGCAGTAGCCATTTAAAATGCAAAATGCTTCACCAGTGTCGAAAGTATTCGAGACTATCCGGGAGTACTTGGCAGCACTCGATGATCTGGGGAGTGCATACGTAAGTAGAAGCAAGTGAAGGACAATTTGAGCATTGATAATGACTTTTTTATTTCAGATATAACTTACATTAAAAACTCATAAACGAAGTATATTCGGGTGAATGTTTATATAAAAATTGTTTCTTCTTTTGGTGTAAAATTGTTTTTAATACACTGTTATCAGGACACTTTCTTCTCTTTTCAGGTAAATTAACAAGATCTATCTCTGCTGTCTGAAATTATACAGTATGGAAAGACCGCATTCTACTTCAAAGAAAAGGTAAAACATATCGTTTTCCCTCCAATATTGCCGACTAATTTAGCTACGTAAACCTTATAATATATTAAACTATACATGATGAGCAAATTCATTTACACTTTCTCAAGAATCGATTTGAATGGCTGTCACGGTGTCTAGTAAGTAAGCTTTCCTTTAAATGAAACTGGACAAACCATCTATACTAATTAATGACTTCTCATTCTCGTCAAATAATGCAGTGTATAAATCATCTTGTTCAGGGATTTTAAACTGAAAATCATTAATCATAACCAGATAGCTACAAGATACTGATCAACTGTGATCTCCATACGTGCGAGTATAAAATAATGTTTTAGTTCACGCTTCAAAGGTAAATAAGCCTAATGAATGAGGATATTTACATTATCAGGCCCAAATTTATTATAAGGAATTAATAATAAACATTAAGAAATATTAGCTTCGAACCATGTATTTTAAAAATGTAACCCATGCTCCAGTGTAGTCTAGACATCTTCACACAGAGTGAAGATGTCTAGACTACGCTTCTTTCAAAGGAAATTTCTAACTGTAAAGTTAACAATATAGCAAAACAGTATTTTGACGTATCGAGATCACTAAAGTCATTTTATTATATTTATTACCATATTTCCATTCATGTTAAAAATACTGTATGGTAACTAGTATACCTCCTGCTAGTTGAGGTTTGCTTTAAGACAGTCCTTCTAATAATTGTTTTCCTTTTATTAGTTACTCAAAATTAATGTTAAACGTTGGAGTAACTTCTGCGATACTGTGCGGGAAGAACGGACAGACATTGTGCAAGTTGCATATGTGAACCTCAAAACGAAATTCATTACAAAATTGTTGTTCCTCTTAAGCCTATACATACTTAAAACAATGCATTCCACTGTGTATAAGTCAGAGGCCATCAATTTACTAAAGGAGAACATCCAATGGTTTTGTTTCAATCTAAAAAGTATTATACACAATACGTTTAATGTACGAGAGCGGATGGATAAGTCCATGACTTTGACGAGAGATAGTATTCTAAACACAGGTTTCTTGTTTGCACCCAAGTCTTACATCTATTCTGGGTATAAGCGCAGAAATTCATTTGTTTATTAGAACATTGTTGAGAGCGACTAAAATAAGCAATGTGTGTTGCTTCGTAGAAAATGGAGAAAATTGAACTTCGTGTTCTGATAAAGCACTACTTTTTGCGTGGTAAGACGGTGAAGGAAACGGAAGAAAAGCTGAACAAGTATTATCGGGACTCTACTCTATCACATGGCATGGTTCACAAGTGATTCACAGAATTTCGATGTGGCTGTTTGAGCACAAGAGATGCCGTGCACACAGGACGGCCGGTTGAGGTCACAACAGAAGAAATGGTGAACAAAGTTCACGATATAGTGTTGAAAGACCGCCGAGTGAAAATCCGTGATATAGCCAAGACCGTATACATCTCGAGTGAACGGGTGTATAAAATTCTGCACGAATTTTTGGGTATGAGAAAGCTGTCAGCAAGACTGCTCACAATTGAGAACAAGCGGAATCATGTGGCCACTTTACAAGGATATTAGAACATGTTCCAGCGCAAACCAAATAAATTTTTTGGAGTTATATCACGGTTGATAAAACCTTGAACCATTACTATCAACCTGAAACCAAACAACAATCAAAGCAGCAGATTATTTCGGCGAACCTGCTCCAAAAAAGGGAAAATCAATTCGTCGGCAAGAAAAGGCAATGGCCGCTGCCTTTTTGGGATTCACAAGGGATGATAGACATCCACTACCTGGAAAAGCGTAAAACTATCACAGGTTCATATTATGTCGCAATGCTGATCAGTTTCACTTGAAATTGTTAAAGAAACAACCCCATTTGGTGAAGAAAAGGGTTCTCTTTCACCAGGATAATGCAACTGCACACAAGTCAACCATTTCCATCGCAAAATTTGTGGAATTGGGCTACGAACTGCTACCTCACCCACCATATTCTCCAGATTTGGCTCCGAGCGAATTCTTTCTCTTCGCGAACCTGAAGAATTGGCTCACCGGGAAGAATTTCACGTCCAGTGAACACATCATGGCAGAAACATCCTCACATTTTGCAGAGTTCGAAAAATCGTATTTTTTGGAAGTGTTAAAAACGTTGGTCAACGTGTTTTGAATTGAAACGAGACTATGTTTAGAAATAAAATTGATTTTGTTTAGAAAAAAATTATTAATTTCTTTAAAAAGCCTCGAACTTTTAATCCGCCCTCGTAGATGTATTGTGTGTATACGAAGAAACACAAACGAACATAAACTTCTTTTCCCCTCTTTTCATGCGTAATGGAGAGAGGAGGAAAAGACAAAATGGCAGAGAAATGGGTAGCAGTTAAGAGCCAAATGTTTAGCAAAAAGTCTCTGAATCTCCTCGCTCTCTGGGAGAATCTCATAAAATGAAATGAATTTCCGCAAAATAAACAGATGAGTCGTTGTGATTAACAAATCCTCTTAATTAGCGAAAGCTCTGACAACGCTCAACGCAATTATTAGGTCAAAGGACCGGCAGTGATATTACAAGTGAACGGCTTTGTGCTTGTTGCTATACAATGCGCACCACTTGGGAAGCATATCTGAAATTTAGTAAGCAATTTTTGCTACGAATGAGTATAAAGTCTGTTCGTTAGTACAAAAACGGTGTCTGTATGAATACTTTTTTCAGTGGTAGAGTGGTTTTCGTTCTCGCAACTCAAACCAGAAGTTCTGGGTTCGATTACCTGCTCGAGCGGGGAATTTTTCACTAAACATAAATTTTCCCTATCCGGCGCAGAGTATGAACGTATGGATGTGGTAGTGAACGTGAATGTGTTTTATACTAAAAATTACCTAACGTTAAACGAGTATTAACATCATCAGTTGTTTCTCAAGTGAAAAAAGGTCCCCGATTTGATCATAGGTTAAAGGGGCTGTACAAATGAAACAGTTAAAAAGTCTGGTCACCTGTCTTTCTATTCACTCTACTAGAAGCTGTGCTTACAAACTTTATTCTTCTGTCTAATTCTTGTTAATAGAGATAAACCTTTTCATTGCACATACACACATTCGTTGTACATATAAGGACATGCTGCAAGCTAAAACGACATTTTTAAAAACCTGATCGGTATGTGGTGGATTACGAGAAAAAGGTATACAGACTTACCACTTAAGAATTTTTTTTATGTTCTATTTTTTATGTTCCATTTCTTATGGCACCTTTAACATCTAAGATCATATCGGCGGCTTTGCCTTTGGAACAATTGCTCATCAGCAATGATGTTCACTCGCTTACAGTGATGTTAATCTTTGGGTTGGTATTACTTATGGTTGTTACAAAATAAAATTGAGTTTTATTTATGGACGCTCTGTAACTACTATGGTCCTTAGTGTCCCATTCTATATTGGGCGTGAAAGATCAGTAATTTTGCTCAGAGGCCTCTTTATCAGACTTGAGGTTCTTTTACGTGCCATAAATCTACGACACGGGACCACAGGCTTTACTTCCCTTCCGAAGGAAGCCATGCTAAGGATTTTTACGCCCAAAAAATCCATCACCCTCCGCCGGGTTTGATCCCGTGACCTTGGGAACTAGAGGCTAGAACGGTAGCACTAGTCCACGGAGGGCGACTTTTGGTTGTTACATTAAGATCACACACACACACACACACTCATTTATACTTCTAGATTTTATGGAGAATAGAGAATAATTCTGGCTAAAGAATAACTCCCACCCTCGAACCATGAACTTCTGTATTTTGAGGTTAGCTAGCTAACCAGCAGACCACATAGTCAGTCCTTGAGAAAATTATATGTAAACGAATAACAAAGAATATCTCGGAAATAGTTAACGCGGCGATTTTTTTTATTCGTCATAATTTGTGTGCTTTTAATGAGATCTACATTTCTGTGTAGCAAGATTTATTTTAGGGTTACCAGTATACTAAACCACATATTGAAAGATACTATACAAATATTACAATATGTCGATAACTGTGAAGATTTTGCCTCGTTCTAGTTTTACTTAAAATTAATGGAAGTATTGATGTTTAAATATTCATGTATACTTAAATGTTTTTTCCTGTTTTCTGCATACCTCTGGTCAACTTCACTTTAGGTCATTTGGTTAAAATAAATCTTAATATTTACAAAAATAATCATTTGTATTCGATCCAAGCTGATCTTTACAAGAAATGATACTACATATCTACTTATGTTTTTTTCCGTCCACATCATAATTTCCTTCTCATTCTTCAGTATCTTGAAATTTTGTAGAACGAAGCTTCTAATTAAGCATAAAATGTGGGTCAACGTATTGGATGTTAAAATCTGATGTGTACATATATTTAAAGTGTTAGGCCGTCATATTTTATAAAGTTATATTAATTCGAGTGACACTGTAGCCTTATTTATTTAACTTATCGTGTGTGTCATGTAAATCCATTACATAAAAGAATGCAATGTGAAAAATATCCTCTTTCTTAATGTGCTGATACTTCATTAGCTTTAAAAGGCCAGCCTTCTTCTTCATTTTACTGAAACTATTTTCTATATTACAGAAGTGCCGGTGTTTAATAATCTAGAAATCTGAATGAATGTGAAGAAACTCGATGGAGTTACATACATCTAGCGTTCAGGTTCATTTAAACCAGCTCGTATATCAGTATTCGTTCATGCATTCTAGATACCACGTACTTCCACATGCATACTGCAAGCTTATTTAAGGGGAACGGAGGACTCTTGGGAGACTACGTCGAGTGCAGAGTCGACAATCACTTCCATGCATACAGAGAAGGGAAGGCAAGGCAAGGCAAGGAATACACACAATGATCTTCAACCCGTGTGAGCTGCTTTAAATCTGGAGAAGCTAGCTATGAGTGAACATTGAAGAAACAGCGATGTGTTTAATTTGAAGAGAACGTCGCACTTAAAATGTTAGCTGTCCGTATGAAGTTGAAGGATACCGTACTGTGCATCTACCTTCAGATATGTTTTTTGAAACATACAAATTAATAGCAGTCAGCTCGCTTGCAGTTTTATTCTATAAGATTTGATATACCCCACTTCCTCGCTATTGTATTTTATGCGTGCAAAAACCGCTGTAACTTCTTGGAATTTATAAATTCAAAATTTACGAGTCCGAAAATAAAATTCTTAAATGTTTTATAGACACTTTGCTGAGAAACTGCTATATTTCTCCTTCATTGTAATACGTGAAGAAACCTGGAGTTGGTATAACATGTTAACCATGCTCTAGAAATTTTATTAGGGTATATGTAAAACTCATCACTGTTATCCGAGAAATAATAAAAGGTACAGAAATAAACAATAAAGAATCACACAGATTAAGAAATGTCATTTTCATAATTGGCAAACTCCTTCTCGATACCTCTGAAAACTGAATATGTATGCATGAAGTTCTAGCTGCCAAATTCCTGTTCAAAAACGCTAGAGTAATCGCTGCGTAGCTTCGAACTTTCACCTCTTTGCCGTGTAAAACTATAATACTCCAGTCGGGTTGATGCATAAATGCGTCTTATAAATGCACCCGCCTCCTTGTAACTTTATCTTTGTCCTTAAGGGTATGATTCCGGAATCTGAATTTTATGGTTTTAGATCAAGAGCATATAAAATGCATAATAATAAATTTCATGGAGTGGGAACCCGTGAGAGTCAATGTCTGCCGTACTGCCACTGCCGCCTCTGCCTCCATACACTAGGTCTGGTTCGCGATCTGACACCTCCTAACAAATAACTCGCCTGCAACTAGTAAATATAGCAATCAGGTTTTAATACTCGCTATGACGTCAAGAGAAAAACGACTATAATTTATCATAATACGTTGCTCCCAAGAATTAACTGTACCAATGAATTACACAATGTTAAATGTTATTGAACAAAATAAACTATAAAATTAAAAACCAAACAGGATCTTACGGTAATAGATATGCTAGATTTTATGCGGTAGCATTAATAGAAAATAGTAAAAACACACAGTGTGTAGCTTATACAAACATACCAGTTGTAATGGCATACATCTGGTATGCCATCATATATCATGTAATAGCTTTTGATATATTTGAAAGCTACTAAAATAATAAAATAGTTTTCGGTATAGAGAAAAACATCGTGTGCTTCCTTATCTGTTTAAAATGCAAATTTTAGCTTTTTATTTATTAACAATACAAACCATACTGTAAATTACTTATATTAAGTATCGCATTATGGACACTTACTTACTATTTATTTATATACCATGCTTGTTTTGTTGTAGTAAATAATGCTTTTGAACTTAATTGCCTGTCTCCCTTTTTACTGCGCTACACAGAGCAACACTCGCACTCGAACATTGGGTAGAAAGAGCGGGACTCGTGTTTGGAGTCTCGTGACGCAGGTCCGAGCAGCTAGAGCGGCCGAAAACCACAGCATTGTTTAGTAATGTTGTCCATACAGTGCATTGTGGGCACAGGCAAGCATATGTGGGAGTGGCGTACACACTCTTTTAACTCGGCAAGAGTTAAACCAAATTGATGTTTCTGTTGTTTGATGTTGCATCCTGTAACATAGATAAAATTGGCATCGTGATCATAAGCTGTATGGGAGGAGGGGCATGCGAGGTGTGATCAAAAAGTTTCCGAAATGACGTCACAAATACCATATAACAGTTTGTTTTGTCTAATCTGCACTATTACCCTCGAAGTAGTCTCCTTGGGAGTTGATAGACTTGTCCCAGCGCTTCTGCCACTGCTGGAAGCACCTCTGAAAGTCCTCTTCTTTCAACATGTTCAGAGCCTTCTGCGATTCGCAATATATGACATCAATGTCCTCAAAACGGTGTCCTCGGAGCCGCATTTTAAGTTGCGGGAAAAGACAAAAGTCCGCTGGAGAATAGGCGGGATGGGGAACAGTATTCATCCTATTTGCATTCAAAAATTGGCGAACAGAAAAGACTTTGTGCGCGGGCGCATTGTCATCGTGCAGGAACCAGTCACCACTCCTCCATTTCTCCAGCCATTCTCCCTTAATCTTTGCACCACTTGTTTGTAGAACACTTGATTCACTGTTGGACCCTGTGGCATAAATCCCTTATGTACAATGTCTTTAATGTCATAAAAACACAATCATCGTTGGCTTCACTTTAGATCGAAGTTGTCTGGCCTTTTTCAGGCGTGGAGATGAAGGACTCTTCCATTGTAAAGATTGTTGTTTCGTTTCTGGATCTTACCCACAAATCCATGTTTCATCCCCAGTAATAATTTTCTCCATAAACTGTGGGTCATTTTGTAGCTGTTCTTTAAGATCTGTGCAGGCAATCACATGGGTTTTCCTTTTGGTCTTTTGAAAGCAGGCGGGGCACGAAGTTGGCGGCAATTCTTCTCATGCCCAAACTGTCTTTAAAAATGCTTTGAGCACTTCCAAAGGAGAGTCCTAATGAGTTGGAAAGATCTTTTATTGTAATGCGCCTATCATTTAAGACTATTTCCCTCGCCTGATTAATTTTTTCATCAGTTTTGCTGGAACAGGATCACCCCGAACGATCTGCACCTTTAACTGATGTCACACCACTTTTAAATTTCTAAAACCACTCAAATGCTTGACTTTGCCCATAACGTCGTCTCCATAAGCTGTTCTTAACATGTCATAGGCTTCTGTTGCAGTTTTACCGAGTTTAAAGCAAAATTTGATGTTCGTTCTTTGTTATTCGTAATCTGACATTTTTGCTACGCCGAAAAATCGCAGCACATACAAAACACTGTCACTTCAGAGCGTCTACCTCGTCACTGCGTGGTTACAGGAAGTCACGTGACCTCTCATTTTTATCGGGAAGGAACGCTGCATGTACAGTCTGGGTAAGAATTAAAGAATCTTAGCGTCAGCATCGTTCTGAAGCCAATCCGAAAACTTATTGATCACACCTCGTATACTCTATATAACTCAGGAAAACCTACTTGTCAGTCAAGTTGGTTCCAAGGGACCTTACCTGAGCATCGGAGTTTCGTCATCACCCCTACCGTAGTGCTATGTGGGTATTGCTAAAAGGGTTTGTTTTTAGGAATAAGGAAGCTGATTCATATAATTTAATACACTTATGTCAAACTATGACGTTGAATTAAATAGAATTAAAGTTGGATACTGAAAATATAATGGTCTACTTTTGCTTTTAAATAAAGGTTGGATACTCCGGTTTCCCGTTCCGAAACAGACTTGTTGCTATTCCAACTCATTATTCACTTTTGCTTTGGAGTAATTAAAAGTTTCTTAGTTAGGTTTGAGCCCTACTTGGAGGAAGCAGTATGCTCCTTAGGATCCCCGTACTTGTCTTCTTAATTCATTATTCCCTGTGATAAAGCCCGCCTATTTCGACTATATTAGGCGTTAGTGTTTTGCTCCTGTTATCTGAGAATGGGCCTTTGATTTATTTCCCTTGAGTTGGTTCGTTGAAAATATTTCCTATGCTTCTTCAGCCATTTGGAATATTTTTCCTCTTCCACCTTCGAAGTCGGTGAATATCTCTCGCGTATCCCTATTAAAGGTCCTTAAGCAAGGACTCTCCTCCGACACAAAGGAATGTGGTGCTGGCGTGAGCAACGACGCAGTATCATGACGTGAGGTTGTTTTACAAAAGAATTCTTACCTGCTATCCCTAGATGATTTATCTGTGGATTACAAAGGAACTGAATTCCCTTTCTCATTAAAACTGCAAGGTAATCCACGCGTTAACAGTAAAGCGGTATTTTCTGCGTTCCTATAGAACAAATCAATACACAACATTTCTAAAACACGTGCCCCTCGATTATGGTACATGATGTACCATAAATTACGGCCTCAAGCAAACGTAACTCTTTTCTCTCTTAGTTTTTTGGCTTTTCTGAACTGCGCCTGTCGAATGCTATAGCAGACATTGTCTGTCGGGCATTGTCGTCCATCATTCATATTAAGGCATCTCTTCAAGTTTCAACTCTGTGTGCTAGTTATCGTACACTAAAGTTATCCAAAGGATGCTTTATGTTTTTTTTACTAAGAGTTGCTCATCATTTAGCCTCTACTACGTGCTTTAAAATCTGGACAAGTTTTCAAGCATATCGCTTCCTAATCTCAATATTATAATTAGTGGTATTGCACATGCATGCATAAATGTGTAAATGCAAGCATTTGTTTGTTCATAAATATAGAGCAATATAGCGGGGCAGATGCTGTATGAAATATTGTTCCCAGGGAACAAAGGAAGACCCTTTTTATGCGGACGTAATCGAATTGGAAAGGAATAAAGACGGGTGGGCTGCTAGACAGGCCCCGGGACTGAGTGCATGTCACAAGGCAGCTCTGGTGATTAAAGCCCTTTCACATCGTCACTGCGTGCACGTCTGGAAATAGAGTAAAGCTACAGCAACTGACGGGTCGTGTCATCCTTGCCTTCGCAAAAGCAGGAACGAAACATAGGATCTATCCAATGAGCTTCCATTTGGCGGAACCGACGTCGATCCTTTGGTACAAACACATGTTCCATTCCATGAAAAGGGTGATGCCAAAGTTTCCAAGTTCAAAGGTCTAGAAAGCATATTAATTCATGGAATATCTACTGAAAGTTAAAAACTGGCATCATCCATCCTCTAAAACTTTGAGAAATTACAAACTTCAAAGCTAAATGAAATAGGGGAAAAGAGCTGTTTGAGAAACTCTGCAATCCATTCGGATGTCGCTCTTCTTTAACTATCTCCCTGAAAATTAATTGGTTGTTTTAGTAGTGTTTCACTCCCTTTCTTTCTATATACGGCGGTGTACACTGATAATATATACAATGAAATGATATTCGGGAAAAAGATTGTGGAAGGAAATGTTCCAGACCTAAGTTTAGGGTATCTCCGCAGTATTTTCTAGTTGTGAAAATGAAGAAAACCTAGAAGACACCTCATTCAGGAAGGAAGATCTTAGAGAAATTTGAGTTGCAGGTCTCTCGTTCACAACTGCATGTCTTAACGACTTCAGCTACTCGTGTCGGTATTAACTTTCTCATATACATATATTCATCCTATGGAAACTTAGTAATTAACATCAGAAAAACGAGTCATTAGTGATCCGTAATTATTACCTAGTTATTAATTCTGGCTATGTAAAGGCATGTAAGAATGTTCTAACATTAAAAAAAATCCGATGTGTTACACTCACATGACTTTCTCTACTCTTGTACAAACTACTTTTACAAACGCTTATTCTCCATATGCTTCATGTTAATCGTATTGCTAATTTTCTTGTGGGCGCAAGGGGAATATGGTAGTATTTAAGCGATAGTCAAATCCTTTAAGAGCTGGTTACTATGTGGCGCATTCCATTCTCTTTGTAGGTCCAGGGCATAAAAAAAATAAATAACGAGTTCCCATTTGAGAAAAAAGTATTGGAAAATTTAAGGGAATGACAAGCAATATTTCGAAAATGGTTCATTCAACAACAAAAATGTATATGACATAAATTGTGTATTTTAACGCGATCTACATTTTTGTGTACTAAAATTTTGTCTATCTCTTATGGCTTACCAGTTATGCAAAAGTCGTTCACAATGAAGAATACGTTTGGAGACATTCCCATAAAATTCGAGATATACATTTCATTTGTCAAGAAAATATCTTAAACATATGATATTTTAATCAAAATAGTTAGAGCCATTTTTGAGAAAATCAAAATTTTCGAAAAATGTTCCATGTAAAGGGTAATCTGGGGTAGGGGGATTTTCTTGAAAACCTTCGTGTCGCATCTCTGGAAGATACCGAACCTAAATACCAAGTTTGGTGTTTATCCGACTGTTCGTTTCTGAGTTATGCTGTTCACAGAGACACACACACACGGACATGCTTCCAAAAATGCTTTTTTTTTATTCAGTGGGTCTCAAAACATATATTTCCGGTGAAATCTTGGTATAGAATTTTTGGGTGGAATACAATACTTCCACTACTTACTATATGTAGTAGAAAAAGTAAAAAGGTACACATTCCGCGGCCGGAACAATGAACACGGTTCTTCGGCTTACCGTATTTATGGCCTATCATTAAACTACTACGTCATGGAAATAAATAAATTGAGTTTTATTTATGGACGCTCTTTAACTACTGTGATTCTTAACGTCCCATTCTATATTGGGCGTGAAAGACCGGTAATTTTGCTCGGAGGCCTCTTTATCCGGCTTGAGTTTCTTTTACGTGCCGTAAATCTACGACACGGGACCACCGGCTTTACTTCTCTTCCGAAGGATTGTTACGCCCGAAAAAATCCATCGATTTGAACCCGTGACCTTGGGAACTAGAGGCTAGCACGGTACCATTAGTCCACGGAGGACGACACCACGCCATGGGTCCAACTACTATTGAACTACTCTCACCATTTGATGCATCTACCATATGATGTTTGCACAATCTTATATTAGTGTTAGGTGTAAATGATTTAAAGGTTACTTTTATTTGCATTCTGTTTAACCACAATATCGGCGAAACGTGTGGGGTAACTTCTTTCACACCAGTATGTATATATCATTATATATATATATATATTGAATTCTGTAGAATTTCTACTTCGAAAACAATTTTGAGGAATTTAGTTCAGATGTTTTTAGCCCGTTTCGTTTTGACTTACCGTATATTGTAAACCGACTTTCAATTTTAAGCAGTTACCATTCGTTTCTGATTGAAATGTTAATATGCATATAAACTATGTTTAAAAGTATGATGGGTATACTGCTTTAGGGTAGCAGTATATAAATATTAGTATCAATTATTTTCCCAAAACATAAATTTAACAGAAGAAAATTGGTATTATTATTATTGTTGTCCCAATTCACTATCAGTTGTCAACTATTTGAAAGTCTTCCTCCGTGGTCGAGGGGTATCATACTACCCTCTATTTCCCAGGATGGCGGGTTCAAAGCTGGCGGAGGGGATGGATTTTTTTTCTGGCATAAAAACCCTTATCATGGCTTCCTTCAGAAGAGAAACAAAGCCGGCGGTCCCATGTCGTAGATTTACGGCGCGTAAAACAACCTCAAGCCTGATAAAGAGGCCGCTGAGCAAAATTTCCGGTCTTTCACGCACAATAGAATAGGACCTAAAACCATGGTAGTTACAGAGCATCAATAAATAAAGCTCAACTTAATTTAATTTAACTATCTGAAATATAAACTCCAAATACTATAAGAAAGAAGCGGCTGGAAGGAGCATAAGTAAACAGGATCACTAATGATTACTAACTCGCAAAAATTCAAATGTCATTCGATACACAGCCTTACTAGTGAATTAGTACTATAATAAACAAAAATTATGCACACATTTAAATGTTATTTTACAACTACATTTATAGACAAATACTGCTACCTCGAACTGTATTGTATATGTTTAACTGTATTGTATGTATGAGTGTTACGTTTCTGCATTAAAACAAAAATGTGAAGTTCTACAGTTAATTTGTTTATAGACAAGTAAAACAGATACAGTAATTGTTCTCGTACTAGTACAACAATATAGGATAAACAAAAAATCAGAGGCGATGCATTCACATTACTCTCTCTAGCTACTACCGCTTAATGTGCTACAAGGTATTCTTGCAAATATTTATTTTCCTATCTGATTGATGTTAATCGAGATAATAGATATCGGAGGTTGTAACATTAGTCAAATGTTTTAAACGCTAACCACTATACACTGGCTCTGAAACTCCATACTCTTTTCAAGACATCTGTTGAAATAAATGGTGAAAACACTTCTGAACTAAGTATTGAATATTTCAAATTAATAACGAATGTCTCGGAAGTGAATTGTGGAATACAAAGAGTTATTTGAAATAAATAGTTTTAAAGAGATGTATATTTTTGTCTGTGTCTTATGGTTTACAGTTTAAAAAGTTATACAAAATTTATTCAAATGATGTAGACGTCCCAGACAATTTGTAAACAAATTCCGTACATACATTTTATTAGTCATAAATTTCTTAAATATATGGTATTTTAATAAAAATTGTTAATAGCCTTCGATAAAATCAGCAATAACGAAATATTTTGCATTTAAATGGTAGTTTGATGTGGGAATTTTTGAAAATATTCATGTCGCACCTTTTGTAGGTGCTGAACTGAAGTATAACTCAGGAATTTATCCAACTTTTCTTTTTGAGTAATTATATTCATACACACACACTGCCCTGGAGAAAGTAAAAAGATAAGGAAAACAGTAATGTTCTGAGCCTAGTTTTGCATTGGCTGAGTTTCAAGGACTAAATGGGTGTTTCCGCCTAAGAGTTTGATACGCTAATTGAAAGGAAATGGATGAAATCTATGAAAGATAGGTAAAATAAAAATATTTACATTAGCCCACTGAATAAACAGTATCTATACTCGACCAGAAGCTGAAAATGTATGCATATATTTTGTAGGTTGTGTAGCTAATGTTTTTTCTTTTTCTTTCCTTCATCCAGATTTGATTTTAATTTCCTCGTGAGGGATTGTGATCCGCTGGCGAAGATATTACGTTACTGTAATTTCCAGGGTACAAAGTGAATAGGGGGGTATTCACTATATATGAACCATTAAGAAAAACAAATAATTTCCGAACGTTCAACAATTGTTTCCAAAGCTTACTCTTTGGAGCAGCAGTAATACAATTCATGCTGAATACCTTACTTGCCGTTTATTGGCGAAAGAGGTTGTTGGATTTTATTTTTAATTGCGAACGTTTTTCAAACCCTTTACAAAGTTCGCTCTGCCATACTCAGCGACATGACTAGTTTAAGGGGTGGAATACCATACACGACCTAAATAGAAATTAAAGTGAGTATTTTAAAAATATTTCTCGAAGTTTTTTAATGATGTACGTTATGAAAGAATTCGAGGGCACACTTTAGAAAGTGCAATGAAATTAATGATAGCAGCTCTTTCCCACATATCACTGCCAACATATTTAGTTTAGACACGGAAGTGTAGATAGACAAGAACTGCTTCTTTCAATGCGGTTATAACGTGATAGCATTAAACTATGTCTGTATTAAAATACCTTCATACACTGATACATAGGTCAGTCCATAAATACCATATTTGCAGAGAACTAAATTTTACCATTATCGATATGTAAAAGTAATCTAACTTTATTGTTGGCTTGCCTGGTGTTGCAGCGTTTGTTACTTCTCACTGCTCTACTACTTATTTATAGTAAGCAAGTGAAATGTTGCATTTTTCCCAACAATTACCGAGATTTCACCGGAAATAACACTTTTTTAAGGTCTAAACTAAAAAAATGTTTCTTTAGGAAAAGGTATGTGTTTGTTGTGTGAACAGCATATCTCAAAAACTAAAATTCAATTAAATACGAAACTTGGTAGGTATTAGGTTCAACATATTACAAGGAAGTGATATAAAAATGTTTAGCAAATCTCCCAACCTCAAATATCCTTCTGATATGGAAACATTTTTATTTTTGAATTTTCAATTTTCCCAAAAATGGCTGTAAATATTCCTGATTACAGTATCATACTTTTTAATATTTACATTAAAATGAAACGTATATTTGGAATTTTTCGGGAATATCCTGTGAAGTCCGCTTCACTGTGAATGACGTTTGTATAATTGTATGTCACAACAGGTGCACAAAGTCTTAAAAAAGCAGTTTGTCAGATGTTTTCTTTTAGTGAAGTTAACCATTTCCGAACTATTATTGGCTGAATTTTAAAATAATTATACTGTTCTCAAGTGAAACGTCCCTATTCGTTTTTATTGTAATCATTCAAAGAGCATGGCCTTCACATAACTGTATGACCTTTAAACTGTGCGACTATCGCTTCACCTACTATATCCTACAATGAAGTGTATGAAAATCGATCTGTTTATCTGGATTAACAAGAAATAGAACAATAAGCTTTTATAACAATAGTTTTTAGAAGAGTGGGTAAGAAAGACTTGTGAATGCAGTAGTTCAAGAGTTTTAAACCTGGAATGGAGATTTAATTAACTTCATTTACCTACATCCATATTTTGTATAAAATTGTTGCACAATAATCTAGATAATTTCTTGGTGAATCTATCCGACCTAACTAACTTTATAAACTCCCTGTCCTAATAAAGGATGAAGACTTCGGCTATAATTCACAGAAACGAATAT
This sequence comes from Deroplatys truncata, assembly GCA_030765065.1. NCBI lineage: Eukaryota > Metazoa > Arthropoda > Insecta > Mantodea > Mantidae > Deroplatys > Deroplatys truncata. The sequence goes on from CM060981.1 coordinate 111,477,794, forward strand.
GAATATCGGCGGCTGATGCTACATTTTTGATTCCTTTAACCTTTCCCTGAGAATGTTCCAAGTTCTGGATGTATAGCCTGAAGATATATTTTAGTTACAAAAGAAGTATTGGAATGGTCGTATAATTTTAATAAATAACAATACATCAAATTGCAAGTGTGTTTATCTTCCTTTTGGCCTCAAATTTATTTAATAATACAGATCTAATATTCATGGAAATAAGGTGGAAAAAACAACCGGTGATTATAAAAGTTCTCCACCCAGAGCAGCATTTTGAACATTATGGAAATAGGAATAAACTAAAACCGTCGAGTAAATAAGAGCAAAACTTTCTTACATAGCGGTAATAAACGGTTTCGGCATTTAGAAAATCAAGTGTGTCTGTGAAATTAGGAGCAGAATTCAAATAAAGGTAACTGCAGCTTTAAAGTAATCAACCATTACGTTGTATTTATTTCTGGGTAAAACTGGGTTTTTAGGGTCACACCTTCAAGCGAACCTGCAGCTTTAAAATAATTAACTATTACGTTGTATTTATTTCTGGGTAAAACTGGATTTTAGGCACACCATAAATCAAACCTTCATCTTTAAAATGATTAACTATTACGTTGTATTTATTTCTGGGTAAAACTGGATTTTAGGCACACCATAAAGCAAACCTTCATCTTTAAAATAATAAACCATTAAGTTGTATGTATTTCTAGGTAAAATTGGATTTCCAGGGTCAAATTTTAAAGCAAACCTGCAGCTTTAAAATAATCAACCATTAAATGTATTTATTTATTTCTGGGCAAAATTTAATTTCTAGGATTACACCTTAAAGCTAACCTGCAACTTTAAAATAATCAACCATTAAGTTATATTTATTTCTGGGTAAAATTCGATTTTTAGTGTTACACCTTAAAGTGAACATGCAGCTTTAAAATAATCAACCATTAAGTTGTATTTATTTCTGGGTAAAATTGGATTTCTAGGGTTACACCTTAAAGCTAACCTGCAGCTTGAAAATAATCAACTATTACGTTGTATTTCTGGGTAAAAAGGGATTTCTAGTGTCACACTTTTAAACGAACCTGCAGCTTTAAAATAATCAACAAATAAGTTGTATTTATTTCTGGGTGACATTGGATTTTGAGGATTGCACCTTAAGCTGCCGGTACACCTTCTCTATCGAATATCATGGGATAGTAATGAGGAAGAATCTGTTAAATGTCTCTGTTCCCAAGTCACACCAATAAGATGTTTAAAGACATAAAATAAATAATATTTTCACATAGTGTGATGTATAAATCGACCGCGATATTATTGCACTGACCTTGCGGAAATCTGCGTTTAAATACACGCAGAAGCCAGTCCAGCGAAATAAATAATATTGTGGACTAATTATATGAACATACCTAGTAATGTAGAAATGGCTGGAACTCATATTCGGCCAGTAATATCTCCGAAGTTAGTCATAAATAAGCAAAATATATCTGCTAACAATATTCAATTAATTCGTGAGAACAACTTCTCTAATTCATAATCTTTGGTAGTTGGCCGAATGAAGCAGTTCATTCATGAAGTATTCAATTATGGCAAATATTACGAGCGTATCATTTATGAGGACTTATAATTTCAGCCCATTTTGTGGTGAACTAGTTGCTCTGCTCCCATTGAAGTGATTTGCTTACATAAGGTTTTTATCTCGTTTTCACTTTTTCTCATAGTATAAATATTGGATGAATCTCAGCTCAGAGGACCTGAGGTTCATTCGACTACCAGTGTGAAGATTTAATTCATCACTTCTACAAAACATAATTTTTAAAATCTTTTTTAGCAATAAAACAAGGATTCAACTGTCGTTGGCGTGTGCCTCTTAAGTTTAATGCTGAACTGGCGTGCAAATAAAGTAGTATAACATAATTTATTAGAAACTAGCTTCCATATTATTTTAATTATGTTGTGCAGCCTGATGCTTTTCCTTTTCTCAAGTTATGTAAAATACAAATATAGTGAAGACTAACAATTTCAGATGATAAATTACGAGCAAGTTAGGTAGTACATGCATTTTGACAAACAGACAGAACAGCACAGCCTTTTCCTTTGAAAGCGATGCTGAGTATCTTTGGATCTCTTTATTCAAATAAGACTTTCACACGTTTCATCGAAACTCAAACGACGAACATAGATACAAAAAGACCTCTGCTACAATTTGTTTCGTTGATGAAGCACTGCTAAATTAAAACCTATTATATGATGATAAATGACATTGTTTGACGGCATAGTGTCCAAAGTGGTGCTTATTTATACGGGTGAAATTCATCCACTTAGGAGTTAATTTTAGGTACAAAAAGAAATGAAAAATGTTGAGTTAGAAACATTTTAGTGTTGAAGATTTATTTCAACAGAAACAATAGATTATGCTTGCTTTTGGTGGCATCGTAATTTAGATATGGAAATAAAAATGAAAAGCCTAATTAATTAAAATGTGACACGACACAGAGACCTACACTAATGTCCTTGCTTTCCTGTTCAAGTATCGCCTTTCTCAACAACTTGTCATTTTAGTTTTTTATATATCATAATTTCACTACTAGCCGGAAGTTACAACTGAGTCTGAAAACATTTCGTTGAACTAACCCAAAAGCATTTCAGTTGTAAGATAGTAATTCTGCACGTCAGATAAGTGTTTATTTTATATACCTCTTATTAAAATGAAGTACATTGGTTCCTTATATCCTCTATTATTGTTTTAAATAAAGTAGCCTTTTCTGTATTCTTATCTAAATGTATGCTAATATTACGAGGAGGGAAAATTTTGTGCGTGTGTGCGCGTGCGTGTGCGCGTGTTTATGTGTATTTTTAGGCGGCTGGAGATAAAAATTCTTTGACAAAGGATCGGTTTTTCGCATTCACATATCTAGTTTTACATGTTTCTTGAACATGAATATTGGAGAAAAATTTAAGACTTTATTGAAAAAATTGCCGATATTTATTGATTCATAGCCCAAAGGCTTTTAAATATTTAAAGCTGATTTATTGTTATGGGTGAGTTGTATTTCCTGTTCATTAGACCACATCTGTCTGAATTCGTTGAAGTTTATTATCTAGCATTTTTTGGTATAATTTTAACAAAATTCACATAGCTGCTTTCTGGAATTTGAAAAATATATATATATAATCTACCCTACATCTTTTTTAAAAAAAACTTCTACTGACCTTATTTTCAGTAGCTATTTTCAACCTCTAACATACAAATTAAATTCTTTGACCTATTTTTGTAAATTTTATAAACTTAGAGGACCTAACGAAAATTATAGGCTTCTCCCAGAAACCACAGGCAAAATTCATAGGTTGCTTTATAATTTCCAAACATACCCAACCATTTACTTTTAATCTTGCTGTATACAGAAATTTAAAAAGAAAGCGATCCTTCGTTAATATTTTTAATCTTTTATAAACAAATATGCTGCTACATTACAATTTTATATCCTTGATCTGTATCATTTTTTGAACATTAAAGTATACCTTACAACTTCGAAAAATTACCCTTACTCTATTTTAAACTCCTTATGTACAAAGGTCACTATTTGACCTTTGTACAAAACTGGACACTTGTGGAGTAAAAATTTAAGGCTACTCGCGTCTGCCAAAACCATTGTTATCCTTACTTTCAACCCCTTACGTATAATGCTGTGAGATAGCTAGATTATTTTTGTTTTGTTCTTTTTATATAATGACCGTTTTTTCTGTGTTTTCTTAATCGAGTGCTTGGGTAAACAGCAAACACGTGAAAATTTATTTTTCTATCCCTAGATAACAACCAGCAATTAGAAGTATCTGTCTCTTGCTTTGTCGGGGCTTATTTATATTATGCCCCGAAATAAAACATATTTTTCTTCGATATTTCATAGAAACTTACAGGCCTGTTCATTGAAGATAAAACACATATTTGAAAATGGTCTAAAGAACAGTCTTAGGATTTAACTAATAGTCGAATATAATATAATCTCCATACTTTAATAACGTAATAGCGTCCGAATTATACTCTCCATACGTAATCTATTACGTGGCAACCGTGATCTTACTCCTCCGGCACGAGTTCTCTTACCTATCTACAGAGAAATTACATTATGAAACATAATCTCTTTCCAAGGCGATTATTTTATTTATCAAAGTATGATAAAATCACCCATAATACTTTCAGTGTACTTGTTGAAATTCACTTTCCGATTTAAAGGATGATGTATGATTAGCATTATGTAATTATAAATCACGTTACAGAACCTGTTATTCGATGTAATTCAAAAAGAAGAAACAGATTTTAAATATTAATTTTTAATGAAAGACAATAGATAACGGCACATACGACCAATCATTGAATAGAGGAAAGTTCGAAGTTTTAAGCCCCACCAATTCGTTCCTTTCAGTGACTACAGCGGCGCTATGTTTGTTTACGAGTAAATGGAGATGCCACAGGAAAAGTCGTTTTATGTGCTGCATTATGCAAAGAGTAAATCCATTGTTTCATTGCAGCGTGCATTTCGTTGCAAGTTCAATATAGAGCTTTCTCGTCATAAAACGTTTACAATTGATACAACTAATTCGTTGACGATGGTTACGTATGCAAACGGAAAAGCACTGGCTGTCCTCGCATAACAAATAGTTCTCATTTTGAACACACAAAGCGAAATGAACTTTTCTCTATTTAGTGATGTATCGCATGTGTCGCCAGCTATTGTTATTTATTAGAAATACATATTTAAAGTCTGTTCCTTCTTTTTGAATAAACCTGTATAATAACAGGTAAAAATCTTTCTGGAATGGACCTAGCTAGCAATGCTAAGGGCGTTCCTGTTTAAACAGAAGGATGGATTTACAAGGTCTATTATACAGCGAGAAAGCAGAGAGTTTAAACGATTTCAGTAGCTTGAAGCGTTGGTTAAACTCAAGAATTATAAGGGAGTGGTGGACTACTTTGTGAATCCGCTATTTTCTCGAATTTATTGTTCTCTTTAATTATGATTTTATATAATGATTTTGGCCTGTACATACAAAGAACCACCGAATGGTATTGAAAGTTTTCTGGAGTTCCTACACATTAAATGCAGTCAAAAGAATGCAGTTTTTCAGTAAGAGAGACTTTATTGTGCCATCCGAGCCTTAGTAACTCCATTGAAGGAGAAAGCATCTAGTTACGGAGGAGGCTGTAAGGAGAAATAGTTTTTCTTTCTTTCATGATGTGAGACAGAACAGAGAGAGGAAGAAATATTTGTTGTGTTTTAAATGCGGCAAATCGCACATAATTTGCCTAGTTTGAAACCAAATAAGTGTGCATACAACAACGATTCGAAGCAGACATGCGCAAGTGGAAGTCATTTGAAACCTGTGTCTATGTTGGAACCATGTACTCCATCTTTCCCCTCCGCTTACTCCAATTTGGAGCATATATCATTCACCGAGTCTGTAATTAGCTAGCTTGTTTGCCTTTGAAAAATATGACGTATTCAGCTTGTGGCCCTTGGAAGGGGAATTGTGATTTCCCCTCTCTTACACGCTTTTCTTAAGAAATTTCTACCCTTATTTTTGGCATTGAAAATACCTACAAGGTCTTTGAGAGCAGCTAAAGCAGTAGAACAAAGAAAGCCTATTTCATTGGTTTACAGAGAGCAAAAATGTTATAAAATTCTTCATTTTTTTAGTAGGTCGTCCCGTTTCTTGTGCTGTGAGTAAAACGAGCCTTAGCAGCAAACAACTCTTAAGTACCATCTTTCTAACAAACTAAATGACACGTTTCGCGGGTCAGTATCATTCAGGCGTTCCGTGAGTAGGGGTATGAAATCTAAATCGACCGTGGTCGTAGATCTCGACTGGTGTGGTCGCCATTTTAACCTGGCACTCACTTCGAGGATTTATATGGCTATATTAACCCAGTATGGCGAAACATGGACTAAATATCACAAAACAAGTTGCAATTCTCTTGCTGCTGAGCTATTAACTACATGGAATTGGTACGAAAACGGAAAGTACGCGGAATGATGGTTTTAATTGAACCAATTTCTATTTTATATTTAATCCACATACTGGCAACTGCTGTCGTAGCTCATTGGTTAACCACACGCTGTTTCAAGTGTGTCGAGGGTTCACGGTTCGATCCCCAGGCTGTGATCGTACCTTTTATTCCAACTTTTTCACCTTGTAAGACGCAGTAATAAACAAATTTAGAGTTATCTTGCAGCTAAGTTATTACTACATGATAAAATTAAGAGTTCATTTTCGTTTTCTATTCGTTGTTTGGACAAGTTACTTTTTCCATGAGAAATAAATTATCTATAAGTCTGAAATGCTTCAGAAATTAATTTATTTCTTCATATATGGCGTGAACTTGGTTATGAAATAGGAGTTATTTAGTGTGCTTTTAAGCACCATTATCCTTAGCTATAGCTTTATATTTGTTATTTATAATAAGTAGAGTAGCTATATTGTAACTATCAGTTACACAGAATATATCTTTTCAGTTTTATGCATTATACTCCTTCGAATTATACGCAATTATATTTGCAGCTGTAAGTTTCCTTTTCTCAAAATGAGAATTTATAAGTTTCTTTTTATTTTATTATTAGCTTATTTTTGTGTTCAGATGCATTGTATACAGCATTTAGAAGTTGATTCCATTAAAATTATAACTAAATCTTCTCTCACTTTCTTGGAAATCGTGTAGTAATATCTAAGCTGCAAGAGAACTATAAATTTGTTTATTACTGCGTCTTTAAAGGTGAAAAAGTTGGAATAAAAAGCATGATCACATGCTAGGGTTCGAACTGTGAACCCTCGGCACACTTAAAACAGCGTGCATTTTACGAATGAGCTAAGGCGGCAGATGCTAGTATGTGGGTTATATATAACATAGAAGCTGGTTCTTTTAAAATCATCATTCCACGTGTTTTCCGTTTTCTTGTCAATGCCATGCAGTTAATAGCTCAACAGTGAGAGAATTGTAACTTTTTTATGATGTTCAGGTCATGTTTCGCCATACTGGGTTAATATAGCCATAGAAATCTTCGAAGTCAGTGACATTGTTAAAGTGGCGACCACGACAGTATAGATCTACGACCACGGTCGATTTAGTTTTTATACCTCCTACTCACAGAACGCCTGAATGATATTGACCCGCGAAAAGTGTACATTTACTTTCTTGAAATATAGTACATACAAGCATGTACAGTGGACAAAGATTGGAATTCCGCAACGATTACGACCAATCTGGGTCCCATCAGTTTTTCTGTCGCATTTTGTTCTCTGTATGGGCTGTTAAGCACTTGAATTACATTACTCTTTGAGCTAAGCATTTACATTCTAAATACTACTATGCTATTTTGTACCTCAGGATCGTGTATACGATATATAATATCTATGATGGCGTCTGGCTTACTCTTCGTTATTCTTGATCCAGTATAAACAAGACATCTGGGGCTGCTGTAGCTGCCTAGCAAGCTATGGTACATGCATGTGCTGTAAGATTTAAGTGGCTGCCCAAACGTTATAAAAAGGCGAAGAAGGATAAATGGCAATGGTTGAGCTACTTTTAGTTTTGAAGGTTAATATGTAATCCCTTCTGAAGTTCTGGTCCGCGAAATAAGCACACATTTTGGTTCCACTTGATTAAGAAACAGAAATTTATTTGGGGTTTTGTATACCTACTAGAGGTACTGTATAACTGGGTTAGAAATACTGCTACTTCATGCCATTTTTCGATTCAAGTAATGGTCTGGTATAAAACATAGTAATAGGATTATCCTATCCTAGTCCAGTTTCAGGGTTCCTGATAACTGCTTCATTAAATCTAATTTACAATATTTTATTTAATTGCAGATTCTACCGTTAAAGTTATTTTTGAGCTGTAATGGCTGACCTACGGTTAATTGTTGAGAGAATTCAATTTTAAGAACCGTTCCAAAGAGGGCGTTTTCAGCGTTGGTTTGCTACTAACCACACATCACGATAAAACATTTTCAAACGTTTTAAACTTTTGCTTGTTTACACTTGCACTTGCTTCCAACGCGATCCCTGGGAGGGAGGGTGAGGGGAGATGCCCATAGGGCGACCAGATTCGGATGCCGACGGGCGCAAGCATGAACGTTTCCAGATATAACGCTTCTGTCACCGCAAGGTCCCTGCCCACAAGTCACTAACCTGCAGGTTCCCCCGGAGCGGAGCCCCACGCTGAAGGGAGACCCAGCTGAGCAGTACCGCTGCGACGCCAGGGAAGAAACCTTTACAGAGCGCATAGCCACCGTCCAGCCGCAACCCGCCGAACAACGTCGCCTGGCCCTACAACCCTGGAACAGATCACAAGGAATATGATGGGTACAGGAAATGAGAGGAAGGAGAGTCGTGGTAGTATATGATCGACCCCAGCATTTGCCTTGCGACCTGGGGGAAACCACGTAAAACCATGGACCAGAGTGGGTGGTCGCCGGGGATCGATCCCGGTATCTCCCGAATGCGGGCCACAGACGTAACCGCCTGAACCATCCCGCTCGGTGAACCCTGCAGTAGGCGCGTCGTGTTTTGTTACAGGCTGCGTGCACGGTTAACGTGTTTCACCCATTATTTTGTTTTTCTTCTCTTGTAATTGGATGACAGGATATAAGAATAGCATGATACTTCACGTATTCTTGTGGTTATAGTAAAAAAATAAGAACATTTATTTATTTAAGCTATACTAATAATTACCAGTTAAACTTGCAGCATTTAAAACATTAACTAATAATCATGTTTATATTTCCATCACAATTAGCTTATTATGTTATCTCCCATATTATCCCGATAATGTGAACATTCACAAAAAATTCTCCTTGGATTCTCTAGTATGTAAAATATTGATGGATTTCAAACATACAGCGTGCAAGTGGTCACAATTTTGCCATTTTTTGGCACAACTTTATTGTAGTGTGCTGCCTATTTTCCACAATCGGGCAATGACGTCGGGAATCCTGTCTTCGTTTTCATTCAGGCTTCTCAGTTGACATAACTCCAAACAATACACATGATTATTGCCTTGAGGGTACCCGTAAAAATGTTTATCTGTAGTGGATTTAAAATTTTATCCTCCAGATCAACACCCACAGAAATTCTGTTCTCAAGTGTTTATAGTTTTATAAATTGTTCAATGCATATATGGATTCATTATGTGTGTATTCAGTAAGTTATAGAAAACAGACACACACTACTCTTGAGTATGTGTGGAAACATCAACATTTTGAAAGGCTTCACCTAACAAATGTCTTCGCCAATTTTTGTCAGGTTACACGACGTTTCTGTCTCTGGTTTCGTTGCATTTCCTGCCTCTTCGTCTGCTGAAACCTTAACGATGCAAGTTCCATCAATAAAACAACTTCATCAGATAAGGTTTTGCCTTTCTTTCATTGATTCAGCAATTCAGGTACATAGACCTAAAAGTATAATTTTAAAAATGTGTGAGCAAGCAAAATAGTTTAAAACTAATTATTTACTACTTCAGCACATATTCATGAGTTTTTTGTAACTGTGGAAGTTCTGAAATAATAAAGAACAAACAGCTTACTAACTTTATCTTGACAGACAGTGACATTGAGGAAAGGGAGAAACATCTGTCATGTTCTACCTATGAGATTACAAAATTTCACCCATCCAATTGCGGCCGATATTTAACAGTGAGATTTCTAAGAAGGTGCTGTGCAAGAGAATGTGCAATGGCGAAAGATACAATGAATGAACGGAAACACAACATTGTAGGTGGCAATGGTCAACCACGCACCCAATCCAGATTTAAACATATTGTTGACAGACCGGAAAACTTTTGGAATAGTTACCCTTTGTAACAAATAGTGTAACAAACAATTAGATGTTATATTTACTGACGTGGATACCATCATGGAAACTGCTTTGAAATGGTTAAAACTTAATGATTCGTTATTTAATGAAAACAAAGCGATTCAAAGGACTTGTGGTATACAAGGAGTACAAACCAATTTTGAGCATAATTGAAATACATTTCTAGGCCTCTATATGGACAAACAATTAACATGGGGAATGCATTTTGACAAATTGACACCCAAACTGTCTAAGCTTATATATATATTAAGAAATTTAAGAAACTGAATACCCTTCCAATATTTAAAAACAACTTATTTTACTGTGTTGAAATCTGTAATCAGATATGGAATGATTTTATGGATTGGAAATAAAAGATCCAAAGATTCTTCATTATTTCAAAAGACACCAAGACACCTTTCATAAAGTTAGATAGTTTAACTGCACATAAATAATTGGTAGATTTTAGATATTATAGTTCACATGCATAAATCGTAAAGGAATTGCCTATAAGAAGTGATATAAATGATCACGAAAGAAGGCTGAGAAATTATATTAAAATATCATCTTTAAGGTTAATCAGAATGCAAAATAGTTATATATTTTGGTCCCAAATAAATATAAAGTTACCAATTTATATAAAACCAAAAATATAAGCATTTTTAAATGTAGGCTACACAAATTGTTAGCGGACAATCCATTCTGTTCTCTTGACGAATTGTTATAATGTAAAGAAGATTAATATATGACATCTTTATAATGTAAGTTAAACTGTGAAATTTATTGCCTGTATAATTTTATATATATATATATATATGCGGAATATAAACATGCAGACCTATACGAATGTTTTTATTAGAAACTTACCAATCCAGCAACCATGGCAACTGAAGCCAAGTGTAGGTGAGGATTAAGCTGAAAAATTTGTTTCATGCCGTTTGTATCCCTCTGTGTTGCAAGCGCACCTCAACGATACATTCTTCGAATATTTCATTTGGAAATTTAATTAAGTACTTAGAGCTTACCAGAAACGATTACTTACGCTCACTAGAGAAATTGTTACTTTCTAAATACTGGAGATACAGAGCCCGTTTCATTATGTCAGCTTGATGGTTAAATCAATGAACAATTCCAGTTATTTTCCACTAGACGTGCAGTAAGGAGGAGAGCATTTTTCTCCATTTGCGCACCAATCATGTAAGACTGATTACTCTCTGCTTTGCCCGGGGGCCATAAGATGATTCTGGAGGTAATTTAGAACCTGGGAAGAAGCGTCGGGCAGCTCAAGAAGAAATATCAGATATACGAGGGCGTATCTGGTTCTGTAGAATTTAATCTCAACTGTAGTACTAGGTCACAGTTCTTTTGCTTTTTCTATGATGTGCCTACCTCCAACAATCTCCATTCTGGACTACTTCACAGTAGCCAAAACATCTACCCACAATTCATCTTGCAGAAAGTCGTCTTCCTGAAAGATAAGGACACTTCACTTTCGTTTTTCTTCCTTCTGCTTAAGCTTTTAATTTCCTGCATTTAAAACTCCCTGTTTCCAGTTAGGATTGCTACAAGAAGTCAATTTTTTCAAAGAATCACTTGAACATTAAATCCCAGGTGGAATGGCTGTATTCAATTAGTTTTTGTTAATTCTACGAGATACTGCACAATCTATGTTTAGAAAATCACATTTTTCATCATTGTGTTCATTTCCTCGATTTTTTGCGAAAAAAAGTTTAAGAAACACTGGGACCAAAGTTAAGTCCAAAATCCTAAAAAGTATAGATGTCTCTGAAGTCTTTGAAAATGAGATAAATAAGTATTTTACGCATTCAACAACATTTAAAAGCATATAATCTATCTTAAATGTTACTGCAGTGGGTATTTTCATAAATAAACAAAAGATGTGTATTGTTCTGATAACGGCATATTTTAGTACTAAAAAAACTAAAGATGTTTAAAATTTAGTCATTCTTCTTAGAAATTAGCAAATTTACTCACCATATGTGTTGTAATTATTTTTCAAGCTTTTAAAATAAAAGCTTATATCCAAAAAGGAAAACAATTTAACATTAAACATTTTAAACTCAGACGAGGAAAGTTTTTATCCTACTGTGCAATTATTTATTATAGATATATATATAGTTAAAAATAGTTAAAATTGTAGTCAAACAATATTTGTAGAAATAGGTATATTTTGTAGTTAACTAAATTGTGAAATGTATAAAATACTAAGATAATTGGAGAATTGCAAGAAAAAGCTAATAAGATCGTTTTTAACACGTGCAAAAGTTTCAAAATTGTATCTGCAATGCTATAGAAAATATTTTCCTCAGCTCACCTGGAGTTCCCGTTAACAGGAGGTCTTTGAATCGGAAGATCCTTGGTTGAAATTCCGGCTATGGATTTGAATGTTTCAGTAAAGTAATATTAAGTATCTCAAAAAGTGAAACTCACTTCTGGTATTATCATTCTAAATTTCCATCATAAGTATTAGCGATTCCTTTAATTTAGCAAAATGGCTTTTACTAAAACGCATTGTTATTCCAGAGTTTGAGTTATATTCTTCAGTGCCTTTGAGGTACATCTCGGAGTGATCAAAATTACCTTAGAGATGTGCAAGTATACCTATACTGCGCATGAGGAGGCATAATTCACGAAAACTAGGTGGAGTAGGTGGCACAGCAACCCGTGGCTCAAGTTCCGGTCTTGGTAATATACTGTCTTCCTTAAGTCTGATTCAGTTTACAGGTTACAATGCACAGATCTGAGTCAGCACGACGCATTTTGTGTGACGTAATCCCTTTTCGGGGTTTCATAGGTAAGGAGTGCGGAGGGACGGGAAGGGCAGGCTTACTTGTATTACAATCGACAGTTGCAACGTGCAACATAACATTTCCATCGCCTCACTAGTCCTTACATAACGGCAACTTCACCTTTCTCCTTACCTCACCTGATCCACACTTCTCGGAGTTCCTTCCTTAGAGCCTCGAGCGAGAAGAGTCTTATTCTTGACTTCACAAGTATTCAGTTGGCTGGCACTGAGTAGAGATAAGAATTGCAAAGCAGCATACATTGATTTGTTCAGGAGCGTCTTTGCTTACTCCGAAGTGTAGTACTAGATATGTTTAAGGCCACATGTGCCCATACCAGTCAGGAGGAGGGTGGCAAACAAATCAAAGCTACTCACATAAGCGACCGTGTAGTCGGATTAATCCTAGTATGCAATGAAGAGTATTTCTCGGATAAGTGATAATCTTCCGTAAAACGCTAGAACTACCATCTGTATCACTCTATAACACTCAATGACTCAGTGTTCAAGAGCATTTGAATTCTTTTTCGGTCCTATTGTTTCTATTGTTATATGAATCATATACATTTTTAAATAGTCTTTAACACCCATTCTTACTGCATACGGCACAACATGTAGTGGAAACCGATGATGCATGCAATGAAATAATATTTCGGAAAGGGAATCCGGGAAAGAAACGTTCCAGGTCTAAGCTAGGATAGCTCCGCGGAATTTGCCAATTATGAGCACTGAGGGAAATCCGAAAAAGACGTTAGTTAAGAAGGTCGGCCCTGGCGAGGTTTGAACCACGCAGCTCCCGAATGTGAGCCTACTAATATTTCGTATGCAAAAGCTAACAGCATTTAATGAATATTGAAGCAATGAGAGGAAATAAAATCTCAATATTCTTATCTTATTTTAAAGTTTTGGACTTCACTATTAGCTCTTCACAGGTAGAAAATGCAAACTTTGAACTTTTGGCCTCTAAGCATAGCATTATAAATTATTCCCTATATTGGTCAACTTGAGAGGTACAAGGGAGTTGGAAAAAATATTGACCTCACGTTGTAACAACAGGGATCCAACCAGTTGTTATAGCCGTTTAAACACAAAATAGCATTTATATAAACTTTTATCAATAAGTATAAATTACATTACGTAGTTGGTTCTTAAGAGGTAAGAATATAAACTGCAGATCTCGAAAACTTCTAGTTCATTATACATCAGGAAGTAGGTATGTATTATTAGATGAGATAGTGAATGACTGAGGTAAATCAATGCGTTTTACTCGTTAATAAAGTAATAACATTATAAGTAAACGCTTATTATTTTGAGATAAACATATAAGTACGATCAATAGTATTTTTAGTAATGATGGAAATCACTCCACTCTCAAATTTTTTTCGACCTCCGGGGTATAGTGTTTATCATGCTAGCCTCCAGATCCCGAGGTCGCGGGTTCAAACCCGGCGGAGGGCGATGTATTTTCTTTCGGGCGTAAAATCCCTGGCATGGCTTCCTTCGGAAGGGAAGTAAAGTCGGTGGTTCCGTGTCGTAGCTTTACGGCACATAAAAGAACCTCAAGCCCGATAAAGAGACTCTGAGAAAAATTAACGGTCTTTCACACCCGATATAGAATGGGACACAAAGGACCACAGCAGTTAAAGAGCATCCATAAATAAAACTCAATTTCAATTTACTCCCAATTTACACGTTCTACCACAATAAAATGGTATAAATACATATATAGACATATATATATAAGTTAATATTTTCCTTTACATGGAAATAATAATATGCAAAATAATTATATTCAACCACTTGAAGTAGACAACCGTGCTACTTTACCATAAATGCATTAACATGAACTCTAATTACATCAGAATATGTAATTCACTCCTGAACAATTCGAAGAATTGGAATGAAAGTTGACGCAATGCTGACTGGTTGTGCATATATGTTTTTATTAGCAACGATTTAATTTATTTTGTGAGAAATTTGTCATCCTATCCCTGCAGCTGCATTACAGCCCGTTTCCAAGCCATGCGCCTTACTTTGGTGGACATCGGTGATTACGGGATCTGAAACATGGAAATAATGGAATGATTGGAGAAACTAAGCTGCCATAAGCGCAGGAAACCTGCCTAAGAGCCATTTCGTCCACCACAAACTACTGCTGCGGCCACAGGCGAATGTCAATTGTCTGGGTGACATAAGACAGCCTCGAGCTATTGGCCATGGCTTTTCTCTCTTAGAATTTTACACTGAAGATTCTTGTTCTGTTTCATAAATATTTGATTTCTGGGGTTTCATTTCGGTTCCTTTTTACACTTATCAGCCATGTAGTTTGGGATGTGACGCTTTTCACTACCTCGAGTACTTCTGTTGTCTTTTAGCTTATTAGTGGTTACCGGACTCACAAGCATTACAGATCGTAAGTAAAATATTAATGAGCTTAATATCGATAGTTGTGATGAAATTCTACGCCTAAAATGCCTAAAACTGTAGGACAAATATGCTGCCGTTTATGAAAATTGGAATATCAAGAAAGAATTTCCCGAATAACTTCAAACTTGTTGGAAGTGCAGAAGATGTGCAAGCAATAAGTGATTAGGTTTGCAGAGAGATGAGGTTCACCTAGACCGAGCAGAGACCTCTCGTGTCGGTCCGACAATGTCTTGTTGCGCCCAGTGTAGTCAGTGCAGAGTTGTCAAACAAGGTGGAAACAATAAAGTTAGTGCCAGTGTGCCTGTCGACGTCAAAGGAACCTATATCGGCATGTGAGTGAGTTCGAACGGGGCAGAATGATCGGTCTTCGGGAGCGGGTTTGTCATACCGTGACATTTCGGCTCGTACAGGGCATGCTGCCACGACAATGATGCGGGTGTGGATGCAGTGGATAGATGAAGGTTGTACGCAGCGAAGAGCGGGTACTGGACCACGGAACATGACCACAGCACGGAGAGACCGTCATCTTGTCCGTATGGCCATAACGGACTTCATCCACAGTGCTGGCTCGCCGGAACACTGCAACAGGTGTGAATTTGCCTGTATCAACAGTTCGTCGCCATCTGCTGCAGTTTGGACTGGTTGCATGCATGCAGTTACGTCGGCTTCCATTGTCCAGAAACTACAAGCTCCTCCGACTGCAATGGGCATGTGAACACCGTCACTGGGATGCTGAGTGGCTTTTCGGACGAGTCCCGCTTCAACGTGTCCTACAGTGATGGCCGGCCGCATACGTGTGCGGCGGTACCATGGTGAGCGCAACTTGGAGGTCTGCATTGTTGTGCGGCATAGCGGACAAACACCAGCTGTGATGGTTTGGGGTACCATTGGTTACAACAATCGATCTCGCCTCCTACGAATTGAGGGCACTTTGAACAGCAACCGGTAACTTACGTGGTTGCAGAGGCCTGAGGTACTTTCCCTGCTTCAGGCATCTCCACAAGCCACATTTCAGCAGAAAAATGCTCGGCCACATATTGCAAGAAATGTACAAGCCTACTTCGAAGAGCGACGGGTACCATTGCTTCCCTGGCCTGCACGTTCGCCTGACATGTCGCCCATCGAACATGTCTGGGATATGGTTTGTTGGCACCTGGTGCGTCACGGTCATCTAGTAACCAGTGTCACGGATTTGTGGGCTCAAGTACAAACTTCGTGGAGGGAAATCCCACAGGAACTTATTCAGAACCTTTTTGATTCGATGCCACGGCGTATAGAAGCTCTAATTGCAGCGCATGAAGGTTAGACTAAATGTGGACTATTAGGGCACAAAGGTCATATATAGATTTGAAAAGTTTATCATTTGTTACTTGTCATGTACTTAACCTTGGTATTAAATTCATTGAATTAATGCGTTTCCTTCTTGGTGTTGCAATTTTCACAAACGGCAGTGTATATGCAGTATTGTCAATATTGGGGTTAGAGAGCCACCGACATGTGCCCACTAGCTTCAAGAATAGCATTCCACGGATAAGTCATAAACAAGCATAAGGTCTGTTATAGGTATAACATTTCTCATAGTACAGCTGCAAAAGGTTGAAATCAAACAGTTAATAAAACTGTTAACGCCAAAAACTGCTAATAACACACCGACTAACTCAGTAAACAGTCCCTTATTGACATATGTTTGGCTTGCGAGCTAGAGAAACAAGTTGATCTTAAATTATTTTTCGTATCTTGGGTGTAAATAGCTGGATAGTTCCTATTGGCTATATACTGCTGGTTTAGACCCTCTGATTTGTTAATGTTTTAAATTGTAACGCTAAATTGTTACAGTTAGATAATTTTATTTCACACTTTTGTCTTCGGTAGAGCTATGATACTTGCAACAATAATAGTAATTTTGATATAATAGTAGAAGCAAAGAGAAAATATTAATTATACCAAAATGTGTGTGGAAAAGTTTATAATTTCAAAATATTAAACAATAAAATATAGAAACGGTGCCAGTTATTTTGAGGAGGTTATGATTCATAACAATTAGGCAGATATAAGTAATGTAATAAAATTAATAAAGTTTCATTCATTCGGTAAATTATTAAAAATAAGAAAGAATGAAAGAAACTGCAGAGAAATGGAAACTTATCTGGAAGAAACTGAACAAGTGTTTTGCTTATGAATTTCTTACAATTACTTTAATCACTCACTTTATCGGTTTAACGAGCTAAGAATGACATACAATTTGTTGCGAGGAGGCGTGATTTTGCCCATCAAATTAACTCCTCCCATGTTCAGTGCTACTTTATCATCAATAAGTTTCTTTGAGTATCGTTACCAGATGATTTTGCTTGAGATAATTTTACTTGAGAGAAGGAAGTTACAAACAGTCGCCCTAATGAAAAACTCTGTGATACATTCACATTGCTTTCTCTATCCTCTATATCTCTTAATGAGTATACAATCTATGCTTAGAAAAGCTTTTGTTTCTACCTACTACATTTTAATGCAGACCGAGGCAGTATTTTTAACATATAGATGATATCAGTCTAATTATGTAATATAAAATTTAATAACAGCCTGCCTTAAAGCAATATGTGTATAATATAATATATATATATATAAAGTGTATGTTACAGTCATTGTATTATGTTTATTTTTATTATGTACATGTATACAAACGTTATGTGAATGTATTACGTAGTTTAACAATGTAGGAGCTGTGAGATAGAAGAAAGCTGCTTTCCATAGCAAACAGAATTACAAAGTAAAAGTAGAAAGTTGCTTATAATGAGGTAACCTTGAGACAACAATAAATTAGAAAGTTTAATAAAGGCTACTAATAATTCTTGTACCAACAAGAATGTAATATATAAAACAGTTTTTAAAAAGCATATTAACAACTAGTAAAGCTGAAAGTTAAATAAAGGTATTCTATTGGAGTAGGATTAGCCAATCAGAGACTTGAAATAGAGAAAATATACAAATTCAGGCGGTAGACGCTACAAGAAACAGTAACCAAGCAGTTTGGTTCGGTACGGGTTCAGTGTGAGACATAGAAATTCATTGCGGTGAGAATAATATAAAGTTTACAACAATAATTTTACAGTTCTATAGTATTGATACATCAGTGAAGTGTTAAATAATCGTGTGAAGGATTAATAAAGGGAGTGGAGTACAATTATAATTTGTGTAAGCCTTGTTCTTTAGCTATACCAGCCCTGCTAAGAGATACGTGCTCTACAAAATACTAATGACGCAACCAAGACATACATATATAATATTTAAATAACATTAAAATAGTTATTACACAAAGTAAACTTGGGGCGAAGGCCACCGGAAACTTTGTACCGTATGTGGGACGAACACTCCTAGAAACAATCTCCCGCAAATTGGCATCCATTACGTGCGTGGTATAAAACAGCTTCAAATTGGTACCATGCTGCAACAATAAAACCCCTTCAAAATAAACCTTTACAAAAATAGCTACATTACGCATTTTTAATAGATGTAAAGAGAACTGGTATAGCCAAATGTTTAAGAACTGGACCCTATATGCTGACCTTAAAATTCTATGCTCTTTCCATACAATCAGAAAAACAGCTAAACTTTAACAGGACTTTAAGAGATTCACCAAATAATGGACAATTCCAACAGCTAATAACGGATGTTTCAGAAAGGACTCTTGCCAAAAAGACCTATTTTAAATAAATTGTATGCTTTAAAGAGATCTATATTTATTCTGTAGTACGTTTTCATCTACCCCTTAAGGTTTACCATTTATACAATATTACGCAAAAAAATTCCTTCCGAATGAAGAGGCCTTCATAGTTTACTACCAGAAAATTCAAGATATGCATTTTGTGGCTCTAACGATTTTGATTAAAACACATATACAAAAGATATTTACATTTCAAATAAAATTTAAATCTTGAATTTTCGGAGAATAGTCTGTGAAGTCCACTGTCATTCTGAAGGAATTTTATATAATTTTGTATAACTGGTAAACATTAAGCAATTGACGAAAACGCACCACACAAGGAATGTAGATCTCTTTAAAACATACAATTTATTTCAAATAAGGTTTTTTTGTGGTATAAGGCATTTCTCAGGTATCCGTTATTAAATGTTAGAATTGTTCAGTACTTTTCATCCTTTTAAGTCCCATCAATTTTCAATTGTTTCTCGTGATTGCTTGAAAACAGTATGGAAATTCAAGGATCTCTGTTCTCTTTATATCCATACTTAAATGTACAATGTAGCTAGTTCTGAAAAAGTTCATTTGGAAAAAATGTAGTAGATAGAAAAAAAAGGTTTAGTAAGAATAGTTTTATACCCACTAATAAAAATAGAGGATAGAGAAAGTCATATGAATGTATCATATCAGATTTTTTTGTGTAGTGCGTTTTCGTCTTTCGCTTATACAGCATTATATAAAATTCCTTCCGAATTCCATATTTTTGTTCATTTATTGTGTATTCCATTCATTTACTTTCCTTAGTGTCTCAATTTCCTAAAACTCTGGAAGTTAACTTAGGACATTAAATATTATGCCTATTTTATACCTTGTATATCGATAGCCGGGCAACATTTCGAAACAGACAAATAGACATTTGACAAAATAGATGCACAATTACGCCGCGCACTGTCCTTGAATTGAAGAGACACTCTTACGAATTATTTCACGCACAGTTGGTCAAGGCAAGTTTTTCTGCCCAGAGAGAGGTCCTTCACCACTGGCAGCGCCAGAGCTTCCAGTCTGGGGAGGTGGGACTCCGGTATGACCACAGAATAAAAATGACGGGCGCGATGTTAGTGGAGCTAGCCGCTGTTTACCTATTATATTATTTTTCGCGCAAATACATTATAAACAGAGACTGGTAAAGTATGAAAAGTTAGCCAAAATATGAAACTTTTTGGTCAAATATGAAAATATGAAGAAAAATTCCAAAATATAATGATTTATGTATTTCAAAAGCCAAAAGTATTATACTTTAAGGGTTTGGAGTAGGTTCTCTTCATTAGCCTAAAAGAGTAGGCTTTGTAGACCTTTGTCCATATTTAATAATAAAATACAACTACATAGAGTTTATAGATTTTAATCATTGTGAAACCACTTAAACTTATCAAAACAGAAAGAAGCTTACCGCTTGCTTTGTTCTGTCTTAATATTAATTACAATATGTCACTGAAAGACCTGCTCGCGAAAATAAAAGCTCTTCAAGAGTAGAGAGCTTTTAACTTTGCGTGTGACGTCACATGCTACATTTTTCAACTATAGTGTCATTTTGGAAAGGGTACCTTGGGTTTTTTAAATTTATTTAACAGAAAACTGTATGAATATAATGTTTTAAAACCCGATTAATTGAAAGTGAAAATTTTAAAGGAAAAAAGTCGTAAATCTTACAAAATATGAACAAATACAAAGATTTTTAACAAATTATTGGGAAGTTACACTTTTCTATCACGTGCATTGAATTCTATACACTGCAAAATGCAAAAATATTTATTCTCATGATAATAGTAAGCATGCTTTAGAGTGTGACATTTCATATTTTGCTTCTCTAGTTATAACTTCAGTCAGTATTGCACCACCAAGGTGTAGTATTGAGTGTAACATACGAGACTTTGGATTAAATAATTAATGTACGCTGTCACCTTTGTATGTTTTCAGTACACTACTGCAGATTTTACGAATTATTTGTTTTAAGGTTATTGATGTAGCACTGCACTGCATAGGTAACGCTAAGGAACAGTAAAGTCTTCATAACCATGTCCACCTCCAAGCATTTCATCAAAAATAATTTGCAATGCCATACTATATGGCAATATGGTATCACCGACCATGTGCTGCAATACCTGTCGTAGGAAGTGAACAACACTGCTGTTTCTCGGGAAAAAGGTTTAGCGTGTTTACGTTTTTAAGTATGTTTGATATTTAACCACGAATGATTGAGGAGCATTCACATTTATGCTTCACAGCAAAATAAATACTCTAGAGTTTTGAATGGGAAAGCGAAATAAAGGAAAGTTATAAATTAATATTTGCATTCCTATTTCACGGGCTTGTAGGCCATGGTCTAGAGGGTATCGAAGATGCCAATATCTGCGATGAATTCTAGACCACGACCTACAAACCCGGGACATAGGAATACATTTATTAATCTGGACGGCGGCTGTAAAAGCCTAAGTTTATACAAGGCATAAATTGTTTTGAAAACGCTCTTAGCTTTATGCAGATGTATTCTCCTCTACACACATAGGATTGCTGTGAAAATTGAAAAACAGAAAACGCATTTTACGCATCACGATTCATACCCTATGAGCAAATTTTCGCTCCCTGTGGACTCCATTCTCCTCCATGGCTACATTCTGAAAGCTTCTAAGCTGTTTTTCCTCCCTTCATCACGAATTCAATGTTTCACACTTTCCAAACAAAGAAGTTTACTAATCTCTTCTTTGGTCAAGAACCAAATATCTAGTAGAGGTATATTGGCGTACATAAAATATGGCCCATAATGGAACGGAGCTGTTTATGTTAGTACTGACAAAATCTAGCCCCGCTACCACCTCGAGCATAATTATAGCCACCGGATTGGCAAGGTACTTTACCTCCCCCAAACTTTGCCCGAATTGCCGAAAGGCAATATACACTTAAACCCTACATATTCTTGCTACACTGCCGTTTACTTAATGCACGTTTTGTTATTGTCATTTACTAGCGGCAACAACTTTAACTTTGTCTCATATCGCTGATGAAAGCTCTGTTATATGTAAATGACAATAGCTGCCATACAGTTTAGCATCACATGCAAACAATTCCTTACGCCTTCCTCTAGAATGCCAAATTATTTGTAATTGGTTTAGCCCCTCCTTGCACTGATAGTAGCGAAACTCTGTCATAGGTGTGGTATCCTAACCATCCCTCCATTCCGCATACATAGATTACAAACATCGTTCATTGGTTAGTTTGTATATCCCTGAGTTGTTTTTCAGACCAGTCACATAGAGAACTGATACCGGTTGGAGTCAATTTAGTTACCTGAAAGTAGAAACTCGTGGAGAGAAAAACATTATGACAATCTAAGAGTACAGTGTACGTACATTTTCTCTAGGTGCACATGTAAGTAATTTGTTAGTTACATTATCGTACCACAAAGGTCCAACTTCCTTGGCATATGAGCAACGCAACTGCGTAATAAATATGGAGGTTCTGAGTTCGCACATCATTTGGGATCAGCGTCTACAGAAATGTTCTTAATGCTGAGAATGCACTTCTTGGCTCTTTGGGCGACGGCTCGGCGGTACATTCATCTTCTCTGTGTACCTCAGCTTATATCGAGTATGTCATTCACACACACAAACTCTCTCTCTCTCGTTCACTTCCTCTGTCATTCCCTCTCTCTTTTAAATATGTACCGAAAATAAATAGTTTCCATTGATTTCGTCATATAGGTCCAGCAGAGGGAAAGAGAGAATTCAATATATTGCCCAATTACAAGGAAATAGGATGTGGAACAGTGGGATGACGTAAAGTAAAAGTATAGTTTCACACGTTTTGTGAATTAAAGAAATCCTCCAGTTTTGAATCCAAGACACCAGAATATAGATGCAGGTCTGTAATCTTAGAATTTCTGTATCGAGGTCATAATGTGTAAGAAAGGCGGCTGTGTCGTTAGCGTATACTGTGACGTGAGCATTTGGTAAATGCGGTATATCACCGGTGAAGATGCTGAGTATCACAGGTGCAAAATGGAACCTCGAGGCACTCCAGAAATTGCCTGCCGCACTGTGGACAAAGTAGAACCAACTCATACTGAAAAGTACGTTGTGAGAGGAAGCTTGCGGTCTCTCGATAAAGATAATCCGGCAGTCTAATGGCTCAAAGCTTATACAGCAGACTAGCGCGTCACACACGATCAAAGGATTAGTGGAAGTCCAAAGTACCGCGACTCTGTTGTTTGAGCTCAAAACCCCCTACAATGTCCTCAGTTAAGAGGAGGAGTTGATTGGTACTAAAGTTCTAGTGTCAGAAACCAAATTGTTGTGACAGTATCACAGGATTGTTCATTAAAATTTTATTCAGTCTGTTTTGGATGGCTTCTTTAAAAGCTTGGAAAGACTAAGAAAAGTTCGCAAGGTCGCAGATTCGAACATCTTGGATCATACCAGGGAGAGGAAAAAGTGAGAATATACGTGTTCTTATGAATAAAGTTGTTTAGCCATAAACGGCTTGATTTAACATATGAACACCAGGATACGAGATAACTAAATCATCAAACCATCCACGCACCTCTTTCTCTCTCCCTCTCCTTTATTTCACGAGTACCGATCCTGCCGCGCATAGAAGCACAATTTTGTCACAAACACCCTGAAAGTTAAACATATTGAAACATATTGAAACATATTTAATGGAGATATTTTAGATCAACGTTAAAGTAATGCTTAATAAAAGAGCTATAAACAAAGCAGATGATTTCTCAATTAAAAAATTGGATGTGATATATTTATTCACATGACTTTCTCTTTATTAGTAGGTACACAAACCATTCTTACTAAAGCTTATTTTTCTATCTACTAAATTTTAATGCAAATAAACCTTTGCAGAAATAGATACAGCTATAGATACAAATTATCCTTATAGATACAAAGAGAACAGCAATAGTCAAATGTTTTAGAACTGGACGCTATGCACTGGCCATTAAATCCCATGCTGTTTCCATGCTATCGCGAGAAACAACCCAACACAGGACTTTAAAGACCAAGTAATGAGGAATTCGAATCATTAATAACGGATATCTCAGAAATGGCTTGTGCCACAAAAAAGCTTATTCGTAATAAAATGTGTGTTTTAAAGAGATCTACATTTCTTGAGTAAGTTTTCGTCTATCGCTTAATGTTTACCAGTTATACAAAATCATACAAAATTCCTTCCGAATGAAGAGAATTTCACAGATTATTCCTAGAAAATTAAAGATATGCATTTAATTTTCATGTAACAATCTTTAATATATGGTATTTTAATCAAAATCGTCAGTTGTTCCTTTAGAAAATAAAAAATGCTGAAAAATTGTTTCATGTTAAGGATAGTTGGGGATTAGGGAATTTTCTTGAAAATCTTCATGCCGCATCCTTGGAATATAATGCTTAAATATATATTGATCTACTTAAATACCAAATGTGGTAGTTATATGACTTTTCTTTTTTTAGTTATGCTTCTTATAGACACACGGACATATTTTCAAAATCGCTTTATTTATATTCAGAGGGCTTCAAAGCATGTATTTCCGGTGAAATCTCTGTATAAAATTTCTGGATGGAATACATTGTCTTCTACCACCTATATACGCGGTAGAGGAAGTAAAAAACATCTATAGTCCCACAAAAGCTTATATGACTAATGTAATTTCTATACTTGGGTTAATTTTATTAATCTTACTCCTACATACCATAGGATTGATGTAGCTACTAACTTTTAAAGCTTATATGTACATGTTACATAATGTTTAAATTCACAAATTCCATTGAACAGATTGATTGGTGTATTCCGTAAATAAACCCTTGACTGTTACCGTTCTGTTTAAAACTGCAATGCAAATGTATAATACTGTTATAAGCTTGACTTGTTTTATAGCATTTGTAATACAGTTTTGGACTCAAATAAATGTTACTGTATTTGTTATTAGTATTATTATTATTATTAAAACTAAAATATCCGTTAAGTACGTCCTTGTTATGACTTAAAATGATGAATATGTAGTGGTATTTATTATGTACTTAGTGTTACATTAATTGTGGAATACAGCCGCATGAGTCAGAAGACCGTACACGCTCTCTCGAAAAATACCTAATCTGGTAAACTAGACTTGCAGAACCAGAAATACCCAGTTTTTGTAGTCACAACACTGAAAACATACATATAAAACGAAAAGTACTCTGAATCTCACACACACACATAAATGCTCAAGTACCGTACATGTTTAAACAACATTTACACAAACACCTTATCTCTTAGTGTACATACTTCCATTAGGTATGTGCCAAGCTTGGCTAGTTATGGCTGTTTATAATCAAGTCCCAGCGCGCCTCCCCGTTTGTTTGGAAGCCAAAACTACTTCCGGTAATAATTGTTTCCTAGCATCCTCCATCTACACGCATGATGCCAAAATATGCGTCCAGTCTTCCTGGGCAAATCCTCCTACCAGCATTGCCAACTACGTTACAAGCTTTCCACTCTTCCAACCTAAGCCATGCTATACCCAATTCAAAAATATGTTTCCTTACCCTACCTAGTTTTTATTTCATTTTGTAGCGCCAATGCGGATTTTGGTCTAAATTCAGGTTCCATTTCCTGCGTTTATTTCACATAGTCGTCTTTTGACTTTATTCTGGCGCTGCATCTATTTCCAGTACCCCATTGCCAGATATCGTTTAAGCTAAATTTTGATAACCTCCGTTGTAGCCCCGCCTCCCACCATTTTGGGCTCTGTGTTATTCATTTGATGTTCTCGGATGTTTGGTCAACAACTAAATTTATTTTAGCAAATACATCATCTTCCCAGCATCCTACCTCATGAACTCCGTAGCTTGAACTAGCCCTCTCCAATCCTAGAATATGTTTCCAGAAATTACATTGTATTTTACTTACATTACCTACCCTCTCCCAACCGCAATAATAACAGTAACCGATTTAAATAAGAGGGAATTACCAGTATGGTCCTTTCGCGAGTACAAAGGAACAGAAACCATACATAGTTTCCCATATGAAAATTGAGTGCAAATAGTATTTCAATGTTGCATGGACTCCAGATTTAGTGTTGAATTCAGCAGGGAATGTTAGCTCAGATTTGACGTTGCAAAATGGAGAGAGCATATTGAATATTCAGATAAAGTGACAGATGCAGAAATAGAATAAGGTTGTACCAGACACTGCAACCCAGGGTCGCCTCCATAATGACAATGTCGTTCCCAGGCGCATCGGGGAGAATTCCTGAGTAACGATTTTTCTTCTCTAAAGAAAGGGGTCACTTGTGAAATATCAGAATGTATTAGGCTGAAAATAATTGCAATAAATATAAGCTTTAGTCGCTATGACCACAGGAGTGCTTGAATTTGTTTCTTTATGTTTTTTGTGTGTGTTTTGGTCTAAGTGATACTTAAACAACCGTATTATATACAAAGTTTCGTGGAAATCTGTTCAATTACTTTGGACTTTTAAGCTAGCATTCATTTATTATAGAAAGCCAATTTCCAGCACAAACATGAAGACACTCACAAATGTTTACCTAATGAATACTGGCCAGAAGCTACAGATTTCAAAAGAAATGTAGCCTTAAAATAGATTTCTCCGCAGGAGGAGACACTCCAACTTCGTCGCATATCGTCTTGAGCACCCTACTAGTTTGCAGGGTGCTGTTATTTTCCAATAGCGAGCCACCGAAATCGTCGCAGACAAGAAAGGCAAATGTCACTATGTTGTCGGTTAACAAGCGAATCTAAAATTTTTGAAAATGCGGATAACATCTTCTTAAATGGAACACTAAAGCTGGGGAAAACGAAAAATTAAGGTATAATGCGAAAAAGTACAAATTCCATATGACTGTTGAACGTCCTATTCTTTTGGGTGTAGGGTGAAAATGCATGCCGTATATATTCCTTATAAACGTATTAATTCAGTTAAGTTACATACGGTAAAAATCTTAATTATTTTTATGTAAGTTTCCTATGTCGGTAACACTGCAAGACCAATAAAAGCCATGAAAATGCATTCCTATATTTATGTGTAAAATATATTGCCCATTTCAGAGCACACCATTCTAGGTTGTTACTGAAGTGCCAAACATAATTTTGCTTTCCCACTGCCAGCTTTCTTTCTCGCCTGTTTTCCTAACTCTGGAAGTAGGAGCAACGCTTTTTGGGCAAAGAAGTAAATTATTTATCAGCTTTATCCTACAAAATAATGCTACTAGGACATAAAATTGTGCAATTTGATACTAGCGTTGTTTGAAAAAATCGCAACAACTTTCTTTCTTTATCTCTTGAGATATGAATTCAGAAGTATATGATACATCAGTATACTAATAATCTTATTATACTAAAAATTCTTATAATTCATGTTCTTGATTCACAAACGTGCACTTTTTTGAATCTGCTAACATCCATCTTGCTGGATTGCTTTTGTAACGATGTATGTGATAGCATCATCGAGACAGATGCAGGCAGTCTTGCAGGTATATTCATTTCACAGACAATTTATATTATGCTATTTCTAGTACACTGGGTCGTAAGTATGTTATCCAAAAGTAACTAACGGCGCAAACTAAAATGTAGAATGGGATAATGAGTTGCATTTAGATTTAATTAATGACTGACCACTACCTAATAGGTCAGCATTGAGGCTGGGTTGTGATAGATATAGGATGTATGTAGGTTATTGTTTCATTGAAACGTCTGTATATCAATCCTCTGGAAAACGTTCCCCATATTCAATTAGAAGAGGAAAACGGAAAAATTTAGCTTCAAACGAGGCGTCATACAGAGCGATCGCGTTACAGCGATCACTGTTCATACTAAATCAAGCATCTGAGAGAACTTTCATAGAAAAGTATTGACAGAGATTATCCCCTTATCAGCTAACACTACTTTGTTTTTCGGATTTCATAACGTTTATTGGAAAGGGTAAGGGCATAGTTAATGATTTACTTATATTAGTCATCAGTATTCAAGAAATGACTTAAAACAGGAAAAATCGAAGGCAATATTAATGAATAAAGGTAAACTTGATACAGGAGTCATAAAAACAGTTTGTGGTGATGCCTTGCTTAAACAATTAAACATCAATAATGCACTTCAGTCGCTGTACGAAATTATGACTATATAAGAAACAAATGTATCTCTGAACTTCAACTGAAACAAACTTATGCACACAAATCAATGAGTCAACCGAGAACAAATTTTACAAAAAAAAGAAGAAAAATATACTGCTTCGTATTGCTACAAGCATTAAGGCAAAGTTACAGAGTTATTTTCGTAAGTTCCAACTGCAACTAGCTGAATTATAAATAAAAAGGGCCCAAGTAGTTCTGAATGAAGGAACAACATTAATATGAATGCAGTGGTGGTGGTTGTTCCTTCTCTCCTGGACGTTCCTCAAATACCAACTGATGCAGACATTGCAGCGAGCATGAAACCCTTCTTTACGTGCTTTGGAGCTGTCCTTAGGGAGAACTGTTCGAATTAAACACCATAACACTGTTGGAGCATTGCTGAAGCACATCGTGTAAAATGTCTGGACGTATATGAAGTAGTTCACCTGTGGCAGACAAGGGAAGTAATAGGGGAATAAACACCGTAGCCATCAACAGGAAGAAATCCGAATACATTAGATTGAGACTGGAATCGACCAACCCCAAGAAGTAAACAAAGAAAATCAGCTGATTTATGAAATAAAACTGTTGTGATAGGTATTTCGTTTGAATCACGTGGCACAATAAACACTTTATAAATTAGAGGGATAAATACAAAATTAGTAGAAGTATTCAAGCTGTTATTGTACAATATATTATAAAAGACTCAATAGCGATTTTTAGAAATCATGTACGTCGTACTAACCGCACTTAAATTGTTTAATTATTACTTACAATAGTCTCTACATGTAAAATACTTGTATTATTTTCTTCTTATATATTAATTTTAATATTATTGCCTACTTATATTATAATATTGTTGTGTTCATCATAGCTATTTTATGTATTATTATATTTCCATATTTTATTAGGTACTAATATTTATTTAAATGTTATTAACTAATAATATATCTATTCATATATATAGATATATTATTCTGTGTTATTTGACAAACTCAAATGAAGTCAGGCTACTGGGTAAATAATTAAGGAGGTACTCGTCGGTCACGATATGAGTCCGTGTGTGAGAAGAGGAAGTAAACAGTTACGAAATAAGAGGCCGGGGCATCGGAAGGGTAGTACTATTATGGCTTACAAATTAGCAATATAAAAATAATTGTCTTCATTCAAAACCTTCCTAAAAATAGATAAAAAGGTTATTAAACTAAACAAAACAAATCGCCTTTATATCGGTTACTTCTTACTGCAAACAGAACTGGTTGCACAAGAAAATTGAGTAAAATTTATTGCTATCTATGCTACTAAATAAATATTTTATTAAACTCCTCCTGTGTCGTTTTATTGTTCGGTTGGGAAGGAAACAATGTTTTTAATGGATTTATTGGCGATTGTGAGGAATACATTTTTATAGTATTGATGCTACCTGAAATGCTTTGGATTTGCCTTGCTAAAAGCCTTTCTTTCAACATAATTCCAACTGCTATTATTTTTATAACAGTCAAAGTTTGGAGAAATGCAACCGTTAAAAACAACTGTAATATTTGATCCTCAGTTCTTGGTTAACTGGGACATTGTAAACGCTCCTTGAATACTGAGCGTATATAGCAAGTTTCAGAAATGAGGATATTAAAATGTTTAGGCTGCTACGTTACAGAAGAAACAATTACTAATTCCTCTGGAGGCATTGGCAGCATATTTAGAAGGGAATTTTGGTCAATTGTAGCACTTAGAGTCTTTATTGTTTCAAAAACTGCCTCCTTCAGAAACCTGGCTGCATAGAGTGCTCCATATAGCTTTAATGATCTTATTTGGAAAACATTCCAGCATCTCGTTATTTCCTGTATTTCCTTCACGACAAGATGGCCTTCCATTTAATAAGAGCCTTGTTGCACTGAAAGGGCAGCATTTTCATTTATAGCAGATATATTCGGTTCCTACCAGCTACTTGCCACAACCGAGCTGGCATAATGTTCTGAGCCCAGTGTTGGTGAATGCATGTCCGCCCCAGTAATGGCTTCCTGTTTCTGGCAACGAGAAGTTGAGTCTGTTACAGCCTTTCTGATGAAAACGAATTGTTCGCCCTGAGAACTTCTGGGCACACAAATGTGCTTCCCTGCTGCCCTCTATTCCTAACTCCTCCTTATCTGCGTTTCTTTCTAACTTTGTGAATGAAAAAATGCATACATATTCATGGACTTTAATGGTAAATTTATTAATAGGGCAAATTTGTATCATTAGTAAAAATATTTTGCAAGAAGTTTATATCGTTAAGTTGCGAACCTAGAATATCTTGTAATTTTATGAGAATAAAAGCAAAAAACGTCGTTAATGTTGAACACGCTCTGGACTTTATTTAAAATTTATAACAATCTACAACAAGGGGGGAATAATTATTAAAAGGGTCATTGTTAAGATATAACTAGTTTCATTACCTGCATAATGTGGGACATTGTATTCTCTAATACATCTTGACGTCAGTCTCAATTTTAGAAGTAGACTCATATTATTTTTAACAAATTTCCTGTCACTTTACAAATACACAGGCATACAGAACCAAGTTTACTCTATAGTAAGTTGATCATATTGTTTCGTATAGTTTTCGAATTATAAATAATGAACAGATCTTCAGGGGCTGTTCACGGAAAATTTAAAATATGCATTTATTTTTAATGTCAGTATCACAAACGTGTTGCATTTTAAGTTTCCGTAATAAAATTGATTTACTGTCTCAAAATGTGCTGCATTTTTGAGCACAGCTGTAAATATCATAACTAAGAGTACAAACATAAATGACAAAATAAATATGAAGAGAAAAAAATATAAATAATGCAAACCCTCTCCTTGAAGTAAACAAATATGATACGCAAAGCTTTCACATAATAGTTTTCCGTAAAACTCAGTTTCCCGTGAAAACATTGTAAAATTATAATTTAAGTTTAACATGCTTATTCGATAACTAAAAGCACTTCTTATAATTAAATAAACTACACTCGGCGTGAGTATACTACGATACCGCCCCTCATTCTCAATACATGGCTGCGGATATGCAGGTCAAAGACATTGCTTTATAGTTATCTTCAGATATCTAATTCATGATGAACGGGACGTATTACTTATTATTACTATTATTATTATTATTTATTTTACGCAATGTATCATATTAGTATTCATATCATAAACCTTCTAATGTTCTACAAAGATTAATTTATCAGGAATATTATAACGCCTTTAAATAATACAACTTAAACAGAAGGAAGTAGTCCCACTTAATGTAATGATAAAACAGTAGAAATATTTTACCATCCCTGATGTCATTAAGTTGCCTATTCGATTAAAGTGGACGGCGATTCGTCAACGTCAATACGACTTACAATTTAAGAATTTAATAATATATATCACGTAACCCACGTTCATTATAAACATTTTATAAGATCCTTAGGTTATAGACGACTAAAGACATTGAGCCTGCTTTTCATCCAGCGGTAGCTTAGTTAACATATTTTCCTGCAAGACAGGGACACTGGCGTAAATTTAAGTTCAGTTTTAGAAACTAATGAGCTCTTAAGTCTGTTATTATTTTCATGAAAGAATGTGTTTAGTACAGAAATGCATGAACAGGTACTATAAGGTCTATAGACAACATTCTTCTCTCGCATGATAAACTGGATAAACCATGAACATAATTCTTTCCAGCTTTAAAAGCTGTGAAATTGAATTCGAGTCTCCTTTATAGATTTCTTTGTTTATTATTCTGTTTCTTTTGGGGGATGGTTGTTCATGTAATATATATATATATATATATATAAGTATGGGGGCATTTACTTATTTCCGATTTTTTTCTTATGTCTCCTGTTTACTGCTTTTCTATTCACTATTACGTATATAATATATTGTGTAAAATATGTTTTAATGCTAAATCGAAAAATAATAACAACTATATTTATTTCAGAAGCTATTTTATAAATGTAATTACCTTGTAAATTTACTAAGATATATCCACAGGAATAAACAATATGGTACCCATAGCAGTATAATGATAATGAAGCATAAAACAATTACAACAAATCTTATCCATTAGATGCACACGAACATCTCTCCCCACTCTTCTACAAACTTATTTTTACAAAAGCTTGTTCTTCTTTCTCCTTTACAGTAATCAAAATAAACATCTGAGAAATGGTTTAATTACAGAGATACAAGGGGGATATGAAAATCCGAAGCCATGGTAAAAGAGGTTTATTATATGTTGGCTTTTTGCATGGTCACGAGAAGGAGAGAGAGAGAGAGAGAGAGAGAGGGAGGGAGAGGAAGAGAGGAAAACAAAGCAGGGCAAATAGGTCAATCAAGGTATAAAGTAACTCCAAATTGAAACAAATTACAAATAGGTACCTAAGAATGTCACCAAAAATTTATTTGGCATAACTTACAAGTTTTAACAAGGTCTGTATTTTTCGTGTAGTAAAACGCTGTTCATCTCTTATAGTTTACCAGTTATAAAAAATATGTAACATGCATTCAGAATTAAGATAACTTCTCATTCTATTCCAAGAAAAACCTCAAGACTTGCATTTAACTTGTCAAAGCATCTAATACATCTTATATATGAAATAAATAATTGAGCCTTTAACATTACCTAGGTATTTTTATTGGCTTGACTTTGAAATACTTTATACCTATTTGATGTCCTAGGCGGCCTTTTGAATATTTGACTATCGCTTCATCCTGCTGTATTCCCTTTGTCCTACAACGAAATGTGTAATTAAGCCCTTTGTGCAAAGATTTTATCTCGATTAACATGAAAGGGGTAGGAGAACAAGCCTTTGTAAGAAGTCTGTAGAAGAGTGGGTGGAGAAATTTAGGTGAATTGCACATAATCGTTTTTATCATTACTTTGTAAAACCTTTGACCAAATTTGTCCGTTTAAAGTTACAATTGTTAAACATTTAAGTTCAGGCAGGAATACAAAGTCAGGTAGGTTCCTCAATTTCAATACTTTTTCTTTAGAGGATTCTAAACATTATATCAAGGACAAAAACGTGTCCTTCCTAAAGTAGACCATGTTCTCTAAGGTAAATATGACCATTTGGTTTGAAAATACCTTGGGAAAATTATGGATAGAGCTCCTGAATTGTGAATAAGCAGGTACTTTGCAAAGCAATCTTCCTCTGTGAGAATGATCCTAAAGGCATAGATACATAATGCGAATAATTATTACCTTGCACTTACAGTAGCAGCTTTTGTGATTAATGCACGTGTAAGTTGCCCTGAAAGAATGTGAATCTATAGAAACTTATGTAGGATGTGTTTATCGTAGGGGAACACCTCGCCACTGCGACCAGCCTGATCTATTGTGGCTACACTCCTCGGGAGGAGGATCACGTGAAAGAGCCGTAGGAAGACGCAAGTCCAAAGGCAGACAGGTCCTTAGAGACGCGCAGAAATCAATAACATTTCCAGCTCGAATACCCGCGCACAGGTAAAGGCAAAGAATTCCGAGGGAGGACGACGAAGCGACCATAACGGATGGGAAAACTCACACTGGCGTTCACGGAGAGAAATTTTAGAAATAAGGGAAAGGAGAAATCACAGCAGAATACACCACCCCGGTATTCTCCTTGGGGGCCAGGGCAAAACCCGAAAAACTCTATAGTCACAGCGAGCGGTCACCGGGAATAAAACCCGGTACCTTCCGAATGCTGGTCACAGACATTGCCGCTTGAGTCATCCCGCTCAGTAGAAACTTGTGCATTAGTCTTCTATAAAATTCTCTCTATTAATGTAGCAAGCAGTACATTGATATATTATACACACATATGATTCATTACTTTTTCCCCAACCGACCGCATGAGAACAGCAGATGTCACAATGATAATTGTAAATAATCACCTTATACCAGCTGTACAAAATGTTAATGATACGTTATTATTCTGTTCTGCATCAGTAGAATCAGCCACTCATTATTGTATTCATTAATATGCCACTGTGAATATTATACTGATTTGAATTTCTGCCTCTTAAAATCTATTGTACATCTCGTTTATTTTATTCCTTTGAATGTAGGGAAAGAGAGGAGAATCCTTGTAACGCTACTATGGTGCAAATGTGACAAACGGAACAGGCATCCAATCGGCCGCTGGTACTTAGAATGATGGTATTTTTACTACTCCAAGCATCTTAAGGATAGTTTTGTGGTCCTGAATTTTTCCTGCTGTCATGCGCTGGTGCCTTTAATTCTGGTGATTCTGAAACCTGTGCTGTAGGTTATTAAATGCGCATAACCAATCACCTCCTGCCGTTTGTCATTCCGTCGATGATTTGGGAACTTAGGCCAGTTGGTTACGAGCACAGGACACCACTTCTGATTCATCTTTGTCACGGTGTTAAAGTGCTTACCTCCAAGATGACCTTTGTGTCAGGGGAACATGTGAAAACACTTGGGAAAAGATCTGGTGAATATGGAGGAGCTCCGCCTGGATCAAGATTCAACTTGGATGTTTTCTCGTATCCTCCGTATTCACCGGAGCTTGCCCCCAAGTGATTTTCACATGTTCCTCCAACTCAAAAGTAAGCACTTTTAACACCGATGATAAAGTCAAATCGGTGAACAACTGGTTGTGAGCACAGGACCCCACCTGGTACAACACTGGCTTGGAAAAACTTGTCATGTCCCCAGAAATGCTTGAAAAAACATGCTGACTATGTAGAAAAGTAACAGAAGGATTATAGAGTATAAATAAAATTAATTCAAAATGATCAATTGTGGGTAATGTTTTTTTATAAAATAGGGAAACATACTTATTGGACGACCCTCGTACCTCTTAGGTTAAAAGCTTTTTATGTTATTAACAATAGAACGCTATCATACGTGGATGCTTTTGACTTCTTACAGTGTTTTACTTTATTTAATGTTGGCAGAAAATCCCTATCTTTGCCCACATAAGCCCTGACTCATATTGGTTTAAGGTTAAGTCCGACACACACGCATTAGCCTATGAACAAGGCCAGTCTAGGTAATAGCGAAAGGGGAAGAGCTAGGAAACATTTCACCTGAGAAGGCATGCTTTTCAACGACGGATGGTCCACACTATCAGTGTGTGTAAAGTAGTTGTAATGCTTGAGCAGTTTTCCGTTTTTTTTTTTTATTTTTTTTTTTTTTTGATAATGTTGTTATTCGGATGTTCTGTTTTCTCGGGATGCTACAATAACGATAAATACTTTAAAGAATGCATTTTCTAGCCTCGCATTACATCATGAACTAGGACTAATGTGTTTGCTTCTTTCAATATACATCATAACCTTAGTAGGTTAACCCATATCACTGAAGGAACAAAACCACTAGGGATTTTTCCTTATTTCCTTGTGTTTCATTTGCAGATAGACGTAACAATAATAAAGCTAAGAAATAGAAAGTCGTGCCAATATATATTTGATTTGCGAAGTGTTACTAGTAATGCAGAAGATATAGCTGCTTTCATTTCCACATTTCACGGTTTAATTGGTGAAGAATAAATGTTTAAATATATGAAATTTATCTCAAAACTAAATAACTATTTCATGTGAAATTTAAACCATATGTGAAATTTTCCGTTTATTGCTGTAACTTGACTGCGTGAAATATCCGGTACTTTGTGGCGCATTACATTTCGTTAAATATCGATAATCACGGCACTCCCATTACATCAATTGTAAGATTTGATTTGTTTTTCCGAGTATCTTATCATCTTTTACCTAATAAACCAACTGTATGAGTGTATGTATAAAATGTCTTGAAAACGTAATTTTTTGATTCCACAAGAAAGATATGTCACATAAAGGAATGAACATAGTATATGTTCAAATGCAATAGAGAGGTTACCATATGAGTGCTTCTTTTAATTTTCTGAGCTGAACCTCACAATATGCTTGATCATAAAAATACATCGAATTATGTTATCAATTATTGCCCATTGTCTTAGATTTCTTCGCGCAACGGTGTACTTTTCCAAATAGAAACTATCTCGGTCATAGAAATTGTGATTTATCTACACTGGAAGACAAATTAGTTTCTGTAGAATAATCTGCACAACCGGTTTTTGCATGTTACACAACTGATATTTTATCATGTAAGTACAATTTTGACATACGTGAATTTATATAGCACTTATAGGGTACACAACGAAGGGGTCACCTTGCGCACTGGATCTTTGGGAGATATATTGTGGCTATCACCTCGCAGGGGGGAGGGATAAAGTGAAGGAACCACGTAGGTGGCTGCAGGCCACAGAGACGCGCTCAAGTCCCTGATAGTTCTTGGCTCGAAGACCCGCCTCACTATTACAGAGGGGGCGATTAACTACCGGTTCAACTAGGTGGCCCTCTAGTGACGACGGGAACGGTCTTTCTTTGAAGCAAGCATCCGTGGCACCATATGACGAAACCAAGAAGCATAGCTGAAATATGAGAAAGAAGCGGAGTTAAAGGAAAAAGAGGGGAAAGAAATTATAGTAGATGACCAACTACCCCTACTGATCAGAGAAAACCATGAAAGCCAAGATCAGAGTGTGCGGTCACATGAATCGAACCCTGGACCTCTCGAATGCGAGTCTCATACGTTAACGTGGAGTCATCTCATTTGATAGGCATGAGTTTTCTTTCTGTAAACTTTATATGTATTTCTTCTAATAGTATCGTGGTGAATCGTAGCTGTATATTTTCGCGCAGAACAATGTTATCCTGAGTTTCACTTCTCATTTTCTCCCAATCTCATAACTTGATATTACCTTCAGAACCTGAGTTGAGGCCACAGAACACAATGAAAGATAGGCAATAGGAGTGATGATGGTCCATAAAATGTGCCCCAAAATGAAGCAGTAACGATAAAACTCTAAAAAACATATAATACGGGCAAGCATTTGATCCAGTGCTTCTCAATGGAACCGCAGGAGAAGATTAATGGAATTTTATAAGGTGGTACCCACACCACTCCGGCTTTGTATTTTAGTGCAGTGGAGGCAGCCTGATTCAAGCGGCAGAAATGAAATTCCTCACGAGAATGACAAAATACCTGCTATTATGTGGTAACGGCAGCTCCAGAAAGACATTCGGGTTGAATGTGGAGCTTTTCATTTAGTCTATGAATCCACCGCTCCGCACACTTCCGATTTTCTGCTGGTTTCCTGGATGTCAGAGTTTAAGTTCAGGAAAAGTTTTGTTCTAAATGTTAAATGGTGGGATTCACTTTGTCATTAAGCATAATGACTTAACGTGCATTCGCTTTTATATACCATAATTGTGGCGTTCATTCACAAGCTGTATCTCTATGGAGCATCCAGGAGCGGAAAGAAAACTATGTTAAGCGTTTAGAGTATATCCGGTAAAACAGTCTCGGATCCTGGCTGTATTGATGCAAATGGAAATGGGCAACGTTCCAACAGCTTAGAGCAGTGTCGTCTAAATCAATCAGGAGTGGCGTATCACACTCGTGTGACGTAACATCGTTTCGGGGATTCGTAGACAACGGTTACGGAGGGAATAAAGTGGCAGGCTTTGTGCTTCACATCACATAAGCACAAAATACAAACCACCTTCCCTTATCGCGCTAGATCTTAATATTGACTTCGTCCTGTTGTCTTACCTGCTCTACACTTCCTACCGAGTTCCCAGCAGAAAGCCGGGAGTTAGAAATCTACACTTACGTCGCAGAGACTTAATTTGCTAATACTAGCTTAGAGTGCTCAAAAGAACATTGAGACTACATCGAAAGCAATAATGGTAAATTTCTTGAAAGTTTTGGAACAGTCAAACCACACGAATGAACTCTTCGGGTTGTAAAAAACGCTAAGCTTGTCCATAAGTCATAAGCAGAACTTGAAATTATATACATAATAAGTAGTAAAATATTCCTGAAAATATGTCCCGGAATATGCAAAGACAAAAGAATAAAAATCAAATAAATTACACGTTTTGTAGGTAATCTCTTACAGATATGGACTATAAAAATGCGCCCTCAGCTATACATCGTTTGACGAGACCTTTTCGCTATCCCCTTCTATCTCCTCCTCATGTTTGAACACTGGATATATGGAAAGAGGTTGTTGATGCATTATAGGGCGTAGCTTTTCAATAAAGAAATGGAGGCTTTAGGTTTGCTAGCCATATTTATACATTTTTCAAGTATCCTATGCCATATAATTGACATGTGGCAGGCTTTACTTAGGATTGAAGCTAAAAATACGTAAATATGAAGGAGGATATCATAGGTATTTACATAACAGTTGTCAGGCTTGCGGAAAAAGAGGGAAAATACCCAAATTCTGACTATCCGAAGAATAAAGAGTTGATGAATCCATTTTGGCGTACAATAAAATCCATTCCTTACAGCTACAAGGTTTTAAAAATATTAGAATTAAATGGTCATTAAATTACTGTAGTTTGAGGATTTCATGAGGTAGGTATTCATTATCGAAGAGCTGCATAGAAATTTCATCTATGATGTAAGACCATTACCGCGTTGGCTTTGATATCGCTCTGCTGTATATCGTATACGGGGTTATGTTTCGGGATGTTGTAATACTTTCAGACGAAAAGGTTTTCTGTTCTTACGAGGATGGTATATTGTTTTACACTTCAATCATTGGATTACTAGATTATAATGCAGATCATCATCAGAAAAAGCGTTAGGTTTCCAGCTGGATATCTTCTTTATGCCCTGGTGCACTATTGAATGTGTTTTCGACTGACTATCAAGTCCATAAAGACACTATAATCCCTACTGTAAGAGGATTATATCTGCAGATGAAATGTCTGTGATATATTTTGTTTATGGCAGTAGTTGTCAGCATAATTCGAAGGAAATGGAAGTTTGACTTCAGTAACATTGAAGTAAGGGAATTGGATTAGACAGCTAAGATGCCGGAGCTAAACCCTGTCGAGAAACTCTGGGTCTAATAGTGCAATGATGGGAACCAAGTGCCAATAGATCAAAGAAGCATCATATCAATAACACATATGAAGTGCTGGAACATGTTAGAATCACTAAACGTTTGCCAGTTTATTGTTCAATAGATCAAAATCAATCAGGCGATTAATTGAATGGCAGTTGGACAAAATAATAAGTTATTTTCACTTATACACTTTGTTAATAGAAAAGATAAAAAATATTAGCGATTAAAGGCAAGAACTTGAAGGATTTTGCTTTATTGAAAAAAAAGGTGGAATGAATGTTCATTGAATTTTAAAATAAAATTAGAGATATTCTGAGCTTCTAGCAGTGTTTCCTACAGAAACTGCTTTTAAGCAGAATATACTCGTATATATCAAAAAAAATACATAAAATGTAATAGTTCTGCTAATAATGTGATCAAAAGTTTGTTATAATTATCCGTATAATACATAATTTGTTTCTTTATTAATTTATATGTAGGAAGGTATTCCATTTAAGGACGTTTTCTTATTGAGTTTATGCATCACTCGATACCACATTTGAATGAGGGCATATGCTATCTCTCTCTCCTCTCCTCTCTCTCTCTCACACACACACACACACACATCTTTACCTACATACAAAAGTATAAAAAAAATCATTCTGTAAATCTTGCAATTTGTATGAAATGAAACGTTTAATATAAAATTTCAGTTTAAATATGTTCATATGTAGGTATCTGGATAACATTTCCATGTAAAATTATTGAACTAGTTATTATGAAAATTGAAGTTCAATTAGATTATAGGCTATTTGTCATTTTAATAATTTTTTCATTGGGGAAGAGCTATAAAGAGGAAGAAGTAAAAATAATCTGGACATCTCACTTATCGAATTTTACCCACTCCCCCAAAAATCTACACTATCCTACAGTAGCAGCTAAACATTTCTGAGGTGTTTAATTAATATATCTTCAATATGAGAACATTTCAGTCATTCTTTGCTATCGTCTACCCCACAAGTTATTTAACTTCAAACATTCTAATGTCATGTACTTTGTAATTGAAAATGTGCTGCTTCGAATATCTAAAGTGTAAAACGTTCTTGCGTCTTACGCTCGGGGAAGATTCGGATTCGCATTAAGTTAAGGTGTTGGTCAGACGGTTTTGGTGTTCTCTCTTTTGTCATTAAGCTAACATAGGTAGCTTCAGATCTACAAATTCATTTAATACTTTCATTCATCGTGGGATGCAATCCTCTAGTTAAAGCATGCTAAACTTGCAAAGGAAATGGAAAATCAGAAACGATATACTAACAAATATAAATTTATGTTAAATAACGTAAAGAATTATTTACATTCTAATGACATTTTCTAAGCAAACTGTAAAAATCTGCCGCTCACTAAGTGTGAAACTTTTTCTATAATTCACGATGTTTTATCTTACCCTTAACAAGAAGTAGCAATTAAAACATCCATTTAACAAACCAATTTTCATTCTATGGTAACAAGAAAAGGCAGTATCATTTAACTTTAATCGCAATATTATAAGACACCTCCCAAAATATGAAAATACACAAAGAAAGGCCGAGAAAGTAAACTGAAAGGATACTACATGAAATAAAGTAATAATGCGTTTTCAGCTGAATCACAGTGTCAGGCGTATTTTTAGTGTCCGACTATACGTTCTCACATTTAGCACACGGCCATCAGGCCATAGTAAGCCGCATTGGAACCTCTACTTTTAGAATTTAACCTGAGATTAGGGTAAGTGTGAACTGGATTCAAACTGGTTTCGAGGAAATTTTATCTTTTCAGCGACCCTAAAAATATGCATTCCACACTACTCTTAAAATGAGTGGGCTGAAATGGATTTTAAATTAAATCGGAGTGTCAATATTCATCTTAACGGCCCTGAAAAATATGGTTTCGACACTAATATTGGATGTTTGTTACTATGTATATGTGTTACACTTTCTCTGCCCCACAGATGAGATTTGAGGCAGTATTTTTAACATTTAAATGATTTTAGTCTAATTATATAATATAAGATTCAATAACAGCCCGCCTGAAAACAATATGTGTATAAATAACATATACAATGTATGTAACAGTCATTGTATTATGTTTGTATTATTGTATACATGTATAAGAATGTTATGTGAATGTATTACGTAATTAAATAATATAGGAGCTATGAGAATATAGGTCAAAATTTGCTGACAATGAGGTAATATTAAGGCAATAAAGAATTGGAAAGTTTAAAAATGCTACTAGTAATTCTTGGAGCAACAATAATGTAATTTTTGAGACAGTTTATAAATGGCCAAACAACAACCAGAAAACCTGAAATTTAAATAAAAGTATTCTATTGGAGTAGGTTTAGCCAATCAGAGACTTGCCAATCAGAGACTTGAAATACAGAAATTTACAAATTCGGTGGTAGAAATGAGTTGCAAGTAGACAGCGTTGCTAACTGGACGCGAGACGCGTCCTCGAGAAGTTTTATACGTATTCAGTGTGAGACGAAATATTCCTTACGGCGAGAATATTATAAAGTTTAGGTGTTAAAAAGTGCAAGTAATTAATAAATAATCTCACAGCTCTCTATATCAGTGAAGTGCTATTTAATCGTGTGAAGGATTAATAAATGGAGTGAAGTAAAAGTTATAATTTGTGTAAGCCTATATTTCGCACCACTCCCTGTTAAGAAATACATGTTTCTAAAATTAATACTGATGCAGTCGAGGCAAACACAAATATATATTAGAATAATAATGATTATGATAATAATAATAATTTAAAGAAAACCTAAAAATACAAAGTTGATTCTTAAACATTGGAGCGAAGGCCACCGGAAAGTAAACTTGGGCCAAGACTACCGGAACTTTGTTCCATACGTAGTTGTAACTACTTCAAGTTCGGCTCCCCAACAGTCGAACTAAAATACAACGTTCTGAAATTGGCGCCCAACGTGGGGCGAGAAATGCCGAGAATAGCTGAAATGAAAAGATCAACGAACCTCATAGAACTACCAGAATCCACGAAACTACAAGACTTCACATCAGAGAACTTCAGAAAACTCCAGAGAACTTAAAAAAATCATCATCCAAGAACACCAACAACTCTTTCAGGAGTACGGGGCACGCAGTGAACAATTCAATTACAATCTACGAGGGAGCAGCAGAATAAAAAAAAAGATTACTAAGAGCTATAACAAAAGGTCAGAAAAAATTCCATTATATATTTATATAACTGTCAAAATAGTTTAGAATATACATTGTTATTAAGATAATTTCATGTTGTTTAGAACCGGTAAATTAAAATTGAGCAATTCCAAACCAAATATAGCAAAAGAAAATATACAAAATAAAATGGAAACAGAAAAAAATGAAACTTTGAGAGGATAGGTCAGCCATTGCTAATTACAATGTAACTTTACAATCAGAGCTAGAGGAAACAAATAGGTTAGATGAAGAACAGTTATCTGTAAATCCACAGGTTAGCACAGAAAGAGATAGCAATAGTATGCAAGGTCATTCACCTGTGCATATGTTAGTGCAGGGAACAACAAAAGAAAGAATCCCACACAGATCTAGTCAACAGGAGCAGGAACACTCCTCACAACTAAATTTTAAGTGCATTTTAAAAGCCTTAACTGAAATGAGAGGAGAGTTAAAAGAAACTAATAGTAAGATAACTGAAATGAATAATAATATAGCTGAAACTTATACAAAGATGAGGGTAGAATTAAGTAATAAGATAGATGAAATGAGAGTAGGGTTAAGTAATATGTTAACTGAAACCAGTAAAGAGTTAAATAATAAGCTGAATGAAACTAGCACAGAGTTAAATAAACTACTAGAAACTAGTCAGGAAACTGAAGAAATAGAAAACACAAATGCAGATATTGTGCAAATACAAATAGATATAAGTGTACCAAAGGTAAATGCAAATGTAACTAATTCTGTAATTGCTAATCAAATGCATGACAATAATACAAGTACAGTAAGAAGTGTATCACATTTGCTAACTAATAATACAAGAGACGCTACTACTTTCTCCATAGCATCAGCCTCTCAAACACAAAACAACAATCATGACACACAAGTGCATGTAAAAATCAGATGCCAAACTATCAGTTTGTGCTTAATGAATTACCATTACCTTATTTTAATGCTTCCTCAAGTATAAATGTACAATTTATACATGATCTAGTAGAATATTTTAAATTGAAAAATGTGCCTGAAGCATTAAAAATGATACTTGCTAGAAAATGCTTGAATAACAAAACCTTACAATGGTTACATATGCTAGCAGACAGTGAAATGTATTTTGAAATATTTAGAGCTTTACTCATGAATAAGTTTTGGAATACAAATGTGCAACATAAGATTAGGGCAAGTATAAAAAGTCCGTGGCATAATAAGAAAAAGAAAATAAAGTATGCAGGTTATGAGTGGCACAAAAAGAAAAAGAAAATAAAGTAACATGAACATAAAAGGGGAAAGCAAGTAATTTAAAAATGTATAATAATATCTTTACTAAATGTAACCAATTGTCAATATAACAAATGAGAGTTTAGATAAAAAAATGTAATAGAAGAAAACCCATTTTAGTAAGAAAAACATAATGAATCTGAATAGCAACTGGATTTATATTGTATAAAGTATAAATTATTAGAAATTGTAATAAATATAGAAATGCTTAAGAAATACGCTGTAAAGAAAGGGTAACAAGCGTTAATATACGTAATTAAGTGTTAAATGTGTAGCAAATAAAATACTTAATAGTGGCTCTGTTAATGAATAAACAAACTTCACTTAGGTCATTGAACACCAGATCGTTGACCTTAAAAGTCTCGAACATGTGGCAGAACAAAATAAATATGAAGTATTTGCTATATACGAGTATAGTGAAAAACCAGTGAGCGTTAAATAAAAGTGACAGTGAAAAATAACAACTGTTAAAATGCAAAGGTTATGTTTCTTTCTTTCAGGAGACTTTCAGAAAATATTTAAAAATTTAAAAGAACAAAACAAAAAGAATTTTTTTTAAATATTTCTAAAAGAGGGCAATTTAAATGATTTCAGTCTGATTATATAATATAAAATTCAATAACAGCCCGCCTGAAAGCAATATGTGTATAATATACTATATAAAATGTACGTAACAGTCATTGTATTATGTTTATATTATTGTGTGCATGTATAAGAATGTTATGTGAATGTATTACGTAATTTAATCGTGTAGGATCTGTGAGAATATAGGTCAAAAGTTGCTAACATTGAGGTAACAATGAAGTAACCTTGAGGCAATAATGAATTGGAAAGTTTAATAATGCTACTAGTAATTTTTGGAGCAACAATAACGTAATTTTTGAGACAGTTTATAAATAGCAATCAACTACATATATCATCTCAATAAGAAATACTTCTGGTTTATTATAAAACTACCAGAAAACCTGAAAGTTAAATATAAATATTCTATTGGAGTAGGATTAGCCAATCAGAGACTTCAAATACAGAAATTTACAAATTCAGGCGGTAGAAGTGAGTAGTAGACAGCGTCCCTAACTGGACGCGAGACGCGTCCTCGAGAAGTTTAATACGTATTCAGTGTGAGACGAAAC
This sequence comes from Deroplatys truncata, assembly GCA_030765065.1. Taxonomy (NCBI): domain Eukaryota; kingdom Metazoa; phylum Arthropoda; class Insecta; order Mantodea; family Mantidae; genus Deroplatys; species Deroplatys truncata. The sequence goes on from CM060981.1 coordinate 111,522,257, forward strand.
ATTCATTACGGTGAGAATATTATAAAGTTTACGTATTAAAAAGTGCAAGTAATTAATAAATAATCTCATAGCTCTCTATATCAGTGAAGTGTTATTTAATCGTGTGAAGGATTAATAAATTGAGAGAAGTAAAAATTATAATTTGTGTAAGCCTACATTCTTTAGCCGCACCACTCCCTGTTAAGAAATACATGTTTCTACAGATTAACACTGATGCAACCGAGGCAAATATAAATATATATAATAATTTAAAGAAAACATAAAAATACAAGGTTAATGCTTAAACATTGGGGCGAAGAGCACCGGAAAGCAAACTTGGGGCGAAGACCACCGGAAAGTGAACATTGGGGCGAAGGCTACAGGAACTTTGTTCCATACGTGGTTGCAACTACTTCAATTTCGGCTCCCCAACAGTCGAAATACAATACAACTTCTCAGATTATAAGTTTGGTTGAAATTTATCCAGTGTTTCGGAGATGTGTTGGAACATAAATACACACAAATATTTTTATATCATATACTGATTTCAAATGATTTATTAAGTAGCAATAAGTACTAATTGGCTCATGGAAAAATTATAATTTAAATCGGCATTCAAAAGTAAACCATGCGTATTTGCAATAATAACTTTAAATATGCATTTTCCCTTTGAATATGCGTTATCAGACACTGCTAAAACTGCCTGTTAAAAGTGTGGCATACAAAGTATAGCAATTTCCACATACATTTAAATATGTAAAGAATAATATGTATTTCCATTTAAATGCGAATTCAAGTCATAAGAGTGGGTGCTCGCTCATAAGGAATGTTAGTTACACAAAAATAGCACAACACATTCCGTTATATTTTGTGTATATATACCTCGCTCCATAATAACTTAAGAAAAGTGTTCTGTTAATAGAAGTAAAGCATATAGGCACGTTAAGAGGCAGAGAAGCATCAAATGTTGTTATTCGTAACATATGTAAAATACAGCGTTCGGAAAATTAGTTCACTAATGTCTTAAAATAATTAGCAGTACACTTAGCCAGTTAAATCCGCATTTGTTATATAAATTCTTTGGCAATAAAAGATATTTTATTTATTGTGTATTCAGCAAAAACGTCTCAACAAATATTATATCTGAAGAAATTTATGTATATTTTTCCGTTTCACAATATATAAATATAGACATTTCTTGCCTATTGGACTAAATCTTCCTCAATTTCCCAATCCATCATTGCTCCTCTAATTCCCGAATCCACGTGCTATGCGGTATTCATTTTCTCTCCCTTCCTGTTGGTGTTAACTCCATTATTCTTTTGGGTTATATTACATCTTCCATTCCTTTAGCATGCTCATTCTAAGTGTTTCCGTTAAATAAAATATAAAACTAGTATGAATATTCATATTTTCTTTTATAATCTCATTACAATTTTTTTCTCTTCCAGATATCCTAGCAGATCTTGCCAAATAATCCACTTTTGTTACCATTAATTTATTTTAAACTGACAATTCAGAGTGCATACGTCATGAGTTATAATACTTCTAATTATTGTTTTAGGAATTGTAGTTTAGTTTCTTTTGTGACCTGTTTATCCCATATCATTCAAGGTAGATATAGTATGCTTTCCTGAGTTTAGATTTGATCTTATTTCCCTTTCTTGTTTCCATCTGGTGTAATCTTTACTTCCAGATATTAAAAATATTATCCTTGGTTAAATAAGATGAACAATAAATGAAGTTCAAAGAGGAAAAATAGCTTAAATATCGAAATGGCATAAAAATGTAAGGGGAGAGAAAAAATTCGTACGTTCAAAATTTCCAGGAAAAGTACGTCTGCTGTATATTTTGGATGTTAAAGTTAGTGGCATTATTATAGCTTAAATTAAATAAAAATGAAATATTTCCACCATCATGTTTTTAATGTAAACGCAAAATATACTTCAAGACAGTTACTATATTCCCATCAGCATTCACACACATCAATTGTTTGCTTTACGTCGACACACCCCCTCCTTTATTATAATCTTCGAGAACACAAGCGGAGATTAGAACCTACTTAACCTTGAACATTGAAATTTTGGCCTATGATGTTCAACGCTTTATCTAGCCAGCTATAATCCCGCAAAAAACGAGCAACAGCTTTTAAGGATACAGGTATTTATGGTGACCTATAAAGTCTAATAACTTGATTTTTGTGGGATATAAATGCTATCAAAGAACGTTAAACATTACAAACAATACACTGTTCAAAATGTTTTAAAATGACATGCATCGTCCTAATTGTCGAACATGGGAGAATGAGGTCTTCAGTAATTAGACATGCCTATTTTGCCTTATGTTGACATACTTAACCGGTTCAGGACGACCCTCTTTCTCTACCATTTGAAGGTAGTGGGTAAGAGGAAGTGCTGTATTCTACCCAAAAATTTCGAGGTCAAAGTTTCGCTGGAAATGTCTACTCGTATATTGAGACCCTCTGAATTCAATACAACACTTTAGAAAAAGGTTTTTAAATATTTGTTATTTAAATACAGCATTTTCCAAAGATGCGACATACAGATTTTAAAAATATCCCCCATCCAAAACTACTCTTCACAAGATTTTTCGAAATGTGTACTTTCTCCAAAATGCCCTTATAGCTTTTTTTGTGCTATTTGTATAATACATTTTCTGACAATAGCCTATGAAGCCCTCTTCATTCTGAAGGACTTTATATAATTTTACGTAACTGATAAGTCAATAAGAGAGACAAAAAGTACTACAGACGAAATGTAGATGTATTTAAATGACACAATTTATTTCAAATAACTCGTTTTGTGGAATCAGCCGTTTTCGAGACACAATTGCCATTAGGTTGAATTTTCCAATACTTTGTAATTTTTAAAGTACTGTCGCTATTCAGTTGTTTCTAACGATGTCCTTGGAATAAACTTTAACGACTCGGATTTAAAGATCTGTTTTTTGATTCGGTTCCCTGCATATTCCTTGTACCTTTAACAAAATGTGTAGATGAATCTATATCTGCAAACTTATGTTTCGATTATAATGAAATAGAAATATAAGCTTTAGTAAGTAGAGTTTGTAGAAGTTGTATCTAAAAGAAAGGATAATTATGATAGTAAATAGAGCTTTTTTGTTAGTAACCTATCAAAGAAGACATATACCATCTCTTCCACTTCCGCCTTTTCCTATCTTATAAGAACTGGATCTTATGGTGACATTGGCCAAAGTAAGCATATCTAACTATGAAAACCTCTTTTCTGCTATAATGTTTTAGGATCACTCTACCGTCCTGTACGAATCGACTAGTAACCTCAGTATTTTCCTTATAAATTGATTAACCATTTTTCAATGATGCACTGGCCTTAGACAATAGATATTTCTGCTTTCTTTCTGAACACGGGAGATGTACTACAAGATTTTATTAGCCCCGAGTCTTCATAGTCTAAGCCAGAAGTGGCTAAAATGCCTCTCCTCCGCGAATAACCAAATATGCAACAAGCGACGTTAAAAAAAAATAAATGGCCAGCCAGGGGGGAGGGAGCGGTGCCTGTGTTTCATACTGCCTCTGCCTCGCGAGTCGCATTCTCGCCACCTCTGGTCTAAATTAATAAAAATGCCATGCAAGTTCAAAGTTATTATCATTGCGATGTATAAATCAGAAGGACCATCTTATAACCCGTCATTTACTAATAACAAAAAGTTATGAAAGCTGAAGGGAATAATCTCGATTTAGAAATCTAACTTAATGCTATAATGTTTAGGAGTTGCTTATCTGCAGTTATCGCATTTGATATTCATTTTCTGATTGTTATTAAGCAGTGCCGTGTATTTATTCTTTTATATTTTTTATTTTTTTTTTTTTTGCTGCAGGGAAAAAATCCTATAAAGACATCTTTGGCGAGTTGGATTCTCTAAAAAAATTGCAAAAGTCACAAACAGCTTGTTCTGGAAACAACGGTATTATTTCAACAAGTTGATTCAAAGATGGGCGGCGCCTTGGACGAGTGGTTAGACCATCTCCCACCGAGGCGGCCCGGGTTCAATCCCAGGAACCTGCATGTGGGATTTGTGGTGAACGAAGCGGCGTCTGGGCGGGTATTCTCCGGGTTCTCCGGTTTCCCCCGCCATTCATTCCACCAACTGCTCCATCATCACCTTTCCTTTCATCCATTTCACCAACATTTCGTTTCCTCTACTTCCTTCCTCCCATACTAGGCATCGGACTGATCACCCATCCTGGATGCTCTTGTCTGATCCATGAGTGTCTGCTCCTCGACGGGCGTAAGAGGAGGGTAAACAGATAATGAATGAATGATTAAAAGATGGTAATGCAAGCTTGGGTGTGTACATTCCCAGGCTTCGATTTAGCTCGTTGACGTTTGACACCATCGGACACATTCAAAGAAATTGTGTTAAACCTTACCAATAGCACCACAATAAACAATTGGCAGAGAGGCTTAGTCCGAAGGAGGAATTGCGTCAGGTAAACGTTAACGCTGGTATCTCTCTGACGCTGGTATCACGGATTCAGCCTCGGGATTAAACGTTTGCTCCAATGATCTGTCTCGTCTTCGGAAACTCAGAGCTCCTGCTATTGCTCCAAGAACAGCCAACCAGCCTCATCTCCGCCAATGTCGGTCTGTTGCCGAAAGAGGCGCTAAGTAGCTAATAAGGAAATTCGAGGTGTTCATGCCAGGACGAACAACACGTAGGTACACAGCTTTGATAGACTCTGGTAATTCTATGGGCATTTACCGTTGCGTGCTTAGGAAAGCATGCTGATGTAAATCTCCCTGTCTAAAGCCTTACGCCAAATACACACACTGTACAAGATGAATGTCGCAACATAGAAGAGGATACCTTTGCTTCGCTCTCTCGAACTGCCAACATACGGCATTATACGACTCAGATGGGCAAGGCCATTCCCAACTTCTGAACAACGGTCTGCACGTGATATCCCATGTATATGCACTGCCGTTTGTGAAAATTGCAACACCAAGAAGGAATTGCATGAATTCAATAAATTTAATACCACAGGTTAGATACATGGCAAGTAACAAATGAAAAAAGTTTTCAAAACTATACATGCCTTGGAGCCCTAATATTCAGTATTTGGTGAGACCTCCATGCGCTGCAATTGGAGCTGTTATACGCCGTGGCATTGAATAAAAAAATGTTATGGATAAGTTCCTGACGGATTTCCCTCCACGTAGTTTCTATTCGAACCCACAAATCCGTGACACTGGTTATCGGAAGACCGTGATGCACCAGATGCCGACCAACCATATCCCAGACATGTTCGTTGGGCGAAATGTCAGGCGAACGTGCAGGCCAGGGAAGCAATGGTACTCATCGCTCTTCAAAGAAGTCTTGTATATTCCTCGCAATATGTGGCCGGGCATTGTCCTATAGAAATGTGACCTGTGGAGATGCCTAAAAGGCTGGAGGAGTACGTCAGACTCTACAACCACTGATAGGTACTGGATGCTGTTCAAAGTGCCCTCAATTCGTAGGAGATGAGATTCGTTGTTGCAACCAATGGCGCCCCAAACCATCACACTGGTGTTACTCCGCTGTGCCGCTCAACAATGCGGCCCTCCAGGTTGCGCTCACCATGGTACCGCCGGACACGTATGCGGTCGTCACTGTAGGACACGTTAAAGTGAGATTCATCCGAAAAGACTACATTTTGCCACGCAGCACACCAGTGACAGTGTTGACGTGCCCATTGCAGTCGGAGGAGCTTATGATTTCTGGACAATGGAAGCCGACGTAATGGCACTCGTGCAACCAGTCCAACCCGCAGCATACGGCGACGAACCATTGATGCAGACAAGTTCACAACTGTTGCAGTGCTCCAGCGTCGAGCCAACACTGGGAATGAAGCTGTACGGCCCGTTATGGCCATGTAGACAAGATGACGGTCATCCCGTGCGTGGTCATGTTCCGTGGTCCAGCACCCGCTCTTCGCTACGTACGACCTTCATCTATCCACTGCTTCCACACACGCATCACTGCCGTAACAACATGCCTTGTAGGAGCCGAAATGTCACGGCATGAGAAACCGGCTTCCCGGAGACCGATCATTCTGTCCCATTCGAACTCCCTCACATGCCGATATGGCTCCCTTTGCCGTCGACGACGCCTACTGGTACTCGTATCGTTTCCACCTTGACAGCTCTGTACTGACTACACTGGGCGCAACACTCCTTGTCGGACCGACACAAGAGGTCTCTGCTCGGCCTACGTGTACCTCATCTCTCTGCAAACCTAATCAGTTATTGCTTGCACACTCTTCTACACTTCTACCAAGTTTGGAGTTATTCGGGAAATTCCATCTTGGTGTTGAAATTTTCCCAAACGCACTGTAATTCGGTTCAAGTAAATTCTAAGATACCTGAGGGAACCCTGTCTCTGATGAACAAATCTCCAAGTTGGAGGATAGACTGGACTTCCCGACATCCCACCAGTAGTACAACGTCCATCTTATGGGGCGCCAGTTGTAATTCCTTGGCGGTCAGGTAAGCCTCAAGTGCAGTCGGGACTGCAAAGTCGCATCATTAGCGACGGCAATAAGTAACAAGCTTTCAGTATAGGACGTTAAGGTGCTACCTTGTTGCTTATGCAGACTCAGGACCCCATCAAAATACACATTCCACAGTGCAGGGCTTAGCACGGATGGTGGGATAAGACACGTCATACCCAGGTAAATGTGTATTCCCACATGTTAGCAATGGTAGTTGTGGTAGCAGTCGTCCCTATAATGTAATATATATATATATATATATATATATATATATATACTGTCGTAGCCTCTCTTTAAATACTTCTCAGAAACAGACGGGGGAGCACTCGCTTAGCAAAAGGCACCGGTGAATTAAACAAGATCTGCAAATGGCGAGGCTACGACGGGGGGGAACGCAGCTAAAGAAAGTACAGAAAATATTACTAATCAGAATAATACCTGGCTTTAAGGGAGAGGAAGGATTCTACGCTACCATAATTAAAACTCGTCAACAGTGGATGGATAAGGGTTTAATGAGATAAAGACTAATTAATTACTTACATTCTTTTCCCATTGTCTGTCAACGAGGCCATCGTGCCGGAGCACGAAGAAAGCAGTTCTACATCTTTCCTATTCGGGACTTGCTTACTGACTCCCAAACCAACGCTAACTCTTCAAGCGTCACTGACGCTATCCCCTCCCTAACACTTAGTTCCCCTAACACCTAGTTCCCCTACTCCCAGGCAGACTGCTGTCTCGAATCTCGGTGCCCAGAGAGTCTTGTATCCTATTATCTGTGCATACGTCACATCTCCCTCTGGCCACCGAGATCGACGCCCTCGTCGACACAAGGCAAACAAAACAAAGACAATAAAAGAACAAACAAAATGACATACAAAAAATGAAACATGTGTGAAGCACCCAGATACAACAGAATAATATACATGTATGCCAGATGCCTTGTGGCCTTTATGAGTCTCGATCTATGGATAATATTGTTACTGCACTTATGCTTGAGCACCCCGCACACGTACACACACCACGCTGCCTCTGTTCACACGCACACTACACTGCACAAGATATTGATGGTCCGCTGGAACTGTTTGTGGGTATATTTATAATGTGCCCAGAACGACGATTTGTCCTGGCTGTAGAACTGTTATTACTGCTGGTCTTTGGCGATGACAACGGGGTGGGCAGTCGCTGCCTTGGACTGCCCCCCGACATGGTGGCTCCTCATGCCACGGCAGTGTAGTGGCTGCCCGACAGCTTCCCTGTGGTGTTTCTTGAACTTCTGGTGTGCCACGTGGGATGCTCCCTTATGCTTTCGAGCTCCACCACAGCAAAATACTACAACAAAACCACCAAACAATAAAAAGGGTGCTCCAACAAACAATCACACATAAAAAGAACGGTATGTCATGTACAATTAAATATTTGAAAGGTTGAAAAGTTTGCACTAAAATTCTTTTGACATGGGGCAAAGAAAGAGAACAAAAATGAGTACAAATTGGCATAAGAACTAAATTTTATAGAGAGTTGCCATCCAAAATTTAACTCACAATGCTTCACAATCCAAATAAAACATTAAAACAGACTCAGAATACATTAACATTATATCAAGAACAGTGACTTTTTCATACAATAACATGACAGAAAAAACATAACCTTATTTGGGATCCCAATATTAACTCTTAATGACCAGCTGGTATCACTAACAAAAGAAAATAAGTGCACTTACAAGACAATCACACATGACAATGAAATGAACTCATTCACACTGACCATGGCCCAAATTACATACAACACTCACTTAACTAGCTAGTGAAAACTACTGTATGCATTACTACAAACTACAAAATAAATCCACAATACATCTCCAAACTACACCACGTGACATGCTTTCAACTACAATTATCATACTCTTGTCACTAATACAATTTCTCGTCTACATTACTATCTTCTACATCTCATTATTATCATCAACTCAATCATAATCATCATCATCATCAGTATTTCAATCAGTATCATTACTTCAGTCATTATCATCTTTATCTCAACTTTCAATTTTCTCTTCAAAACAAAACATCTTCACTGACGTGTCTCATTTACCATGCTGCAAATTCAAAACATCTAACATAGGCATAACCTTCAAGAAATCACATTAAAATTTCAGGAATGACACAAATAACATGACATACTGTTGCATCCACATCCTCCGAATCAAAATTAAGCTGGAAAACAGTTGGTATTAAAATTTGCTATCTAAGATGGTAATAAACTTGTTGCATAAACAGAAAAAAAATTATTCACATTACAATCACTTCCATCCATTTAATCTCTCGTGTGAATACATCACACACGCTATACTGGGCACGTTACAGCAACACCAATAAGCAAAATCTCTGAAATCATCCCATCACATCAACTTTCCAGGTACATGTAGCCCTCCTGAAAAATCAACACATTTATACAACTGTCGGGGTTACACTTTGGCACTTCCACCGAAGCTGACATCATCTCATCTCTTCTCATCTCATCTCTCACATTAGCACCGTCGGGGTTACTCTTACGCACATCCACCGAGGCAAATGTCAACTCATATATCTCACATAACCTCAAATACACACATACATACATACACACACTATTCATGCAACAATTTTCTGCAAATAAAGATCACATCATCATTATGAAACCCAAAATCACATCAAGTCAAATCAAATCAAATCGAATGCAACAAAATAACATCACATCATTACTCAAAACAATACTGTCACATAACATTCCTGCAAATGAAAGCTCAATTAAGCACATAGTACACATGAAACACATTCCTGCAGCATGACACAGCAAACAAATAATTTGCAGTTCCCCAAAACATAATTTAAAATTTAAGTTACACCCAAAATAATAATACACTTTAATTTAGCAGAGACATTCATAGCACATATTATTCCTGAAAAGTAAAGCTTAATTAAGCATCAGTCAGTGAAACAATAAAATTCAGCATACCTGTGTGAGTTGTAAAACTGTTTCATTCGTCCAAACCTTAGCACTCACAATGTTTACATACTTACAGGTTATGTTTTTTTTTTTCTTTTCTCTTATTCTTTTTACCACAAAATTCCAGTGCAATTTTCCAAAATCTGGTAACACACATACAGCTGATCTCTCAACATCCACATCGTACTGGTCCATATTAGAGGCATATCAAACCTAATTAGGTGAAGATACTGGCAAGACTGGTAGTAGCTCCTGAAACTTTTACTTACATGAGTAACTGTGAAATATTTTTCCCTAAAAATATGCATTGCGGAATTAAATAAACCAAACTTGGCAACGGTGAAGCAAAATTATCATCATTAACAATTCCTCAGAGCAGCCATTAGCAGTAGTAGCGAAGATTTCAAAATTCTGACGTAACTCATACGCCGACAACTTGCTGGAATTCTCAACGTGAGAGGGGTCAATGACCGGGCGACACACAGCTGACTGCATCGTGCTCAGCGACACGGGCGGGTTAGGCATCACTGATAACTGAATAACAACAGGCGTACTAATACTGGACATAGATTCTACTTCACTGTGCTCGCTAACTGGGGCAATTGCCATATCAGATTTCTGCGTAGTACGTCGCTTAGGCATGATTGCAGCGCAAAAGATAACACAACCAGTAAATAAACAATATGACAAAGCGATACAGATTACACCAAACTAAACACTTATAGCATCACATGAATGTAAGTAGCAAGATCAGAACATAGCCAAATAAAACAGTACCAGAAGTATTACAATTAAGCGCCCACGGCGAAATATCAGAAAATTATAGCGACATACGGTCTACACAAGCATGACACGCAAGCCACTTGGACACAATACCAAGATTTTTAAACAGAATGAACACATGGAAGAGAAACCAAAATGATATCTTCAGTGAGAAACCTCGAACTGGAAGTTAAAAAACCACGTCACACCTACTGTGACCACCGCTAACCTTATCTCAAAAGGAGCAGAATACAGACTTGCAATTTATACGTAGCACAAAAAAAATTCCTTCTCTTTTTTTTTCTTTTTTTTAAACAGATGTAGCTAACCTGGTATACACACGCAAATAAACGCGCCAAAGCACGTGCTGATGAAGACTGGTTTCACAAGCTAGAATTAGTGCTGAAAATGCATGACCACGCGGGAATTACATAACACACGTGCGTACATAAAACTTACACGAAAAATGTCCCACAAAAGTATAGTAAACAGCTAGAAATCACAATCACTGGAATATAAAGTTATAAGTTTCCAGAACCACTGCTAATAAACACAGAAAACAATATTTTCACCTAGATGGCCAACACGTGACGAGCACATTTTCAAAGTTGCAAATATCACACTCGTTTCACAACTCACCTTTCACAAAAATATATTTCAAAATAACCAGCACGAACCACTTAGCACAGCTATATAATTTAATAGAAATGAAGCCAAAATAAGAGGATAATGGAGTCAGGAGTTTTAGCGTCACGCCGACAGACAATGGAAAAATGCAAAAATGAACTCAAAATTAAAATTTAGAAACGAGACTTTCAGAAATTATAGCAACAAAATTTAGAATATGGAAATCACAAATTACACCATCAAAATCCTTACCCTTAAGCCAGAAACAAATTTAGATTTTTAGCGACCACGTGGAGGACCACAAACCGTTACATTTCAGAGGGAAAAAAAATTGTACTTAAAAAATCTCACAAAAATCAAACTATTAAAATACTTCTCAGAAACAGACGGGGGAGCACTCGCTTAGCAAAAGGCACCGGTGAATTAAACAAGATCTGCACATGGCGAGGCTACGACGGGGGGGAACGCAGCTAAAGAAAGTACAGAAAATATTACTAATCAGAATAATACCTGGCTTTAAGGGAGAGGAAGGATTCTACGCTACCATAATTAAAACTCGTCAAGAGTGGATGGCTAAGGGTTTAATGAGATAAAGACTAATTACATTACTTACATTCTTTTCCCATTGTCTGTCAACGAGGCCATCGTGCCGGAGCACGAAGAAAGCAGTTCTACATCTTTCCTATTCGGGGCTTGCTTACTGACTCCCAAACCAACGCTAACTCTTCAAGCGTCTCTGACACTATCCCCTCCCTAAAACTTAGTTCTCCTAACACCTAGTTCCCCTACTCCCAGGCAGACTGCTGTCTCGAATCTCGGTGCCCAGAGAGTCTTGTATCCTATTATCTGTGCATACGTCACAATATATATATATATATATATATATATTGTTTTAGAAACTTGCATACTTTTATTTTAATATTTATACGCTCTTTTTATGATTCATAGGCTAATGTGTTTGAAGATCATGTACGATTATTTTATAGAGCTACGATCTAGCATAGCACATTTATTTAGATAGGATGAAAAAGAGACCAGCTTAATTGGTTAAAACTGAAGTTATTATTGGATTTGATATCGGATGACTTATATGGGAACAGATAGTGTGTAGTAACACAGTATTGTTAAATTTACAAATTTCCATCAACTATCGTGACCCTACAGCGTAAAACATTATGTTATCAATTAAATATTGACATCTAGTCAGTGTTCTTTCAGTTTTATTAACGAGCTTGATAAATAAAATAATTTCTATTAATAGGATTTAGTGTTAAGTTGCATGACACAAAACATTTAATACTGTTATTGGTAGTTATTTGTTGGATCCTTATTTCCTTTCTTTACGACTTATCTAGTTGAGGTGCAGGAAGTATTGTATTGAATCAAAAACACTTTATCGGGATATTTCACTTAAAATACTCATTTTGAGCTCCCCTAAATCCAAACGAAAGCACTTTTAGAAATGGTGCTTGTGCGTGTGTGTGTGTGTGTGTGTGTGTGTGTGTGTGTGTGTGTGTGTGGGAACAGCATGAATCAAAACCGAAAAGTTGGTAAATACCTAGAATAGGACAAGAAAACGACACAAAACATTTTGAGTAAAATAATATATGTTAAACAAATTTGTATGAATAATGAAATGTACATATCTTAAATTATCTAACTGTGAAGTCCCTTCATTCTGAATTAATTTTGTGCAATTTGTAATCGATAAGATATACGCAAAAACGTATTAGACTAAAAATGTAGATCTCGTTGGAACACTCAATGATTTGTGCCGTTAAACATTTCCGTTATATTTATTGTTATTGGTTTGAGTTTTCCAATGGTCTCGAGGTTATTATTAAAACAAAGTATGCAATTTCAAAGCAATTTTAAAGCTTTGACTATTGCTTCAATTATATATGTCCCTTACTAGCTACAGAAAGAAATATAGTTAAACCAAAGCTCGATACATTTATCTCGATTAACATGAAGTATACAGAAAAATAAGTTTTGTATGAATTGTTTGCAGAAGATATATAAACGTAAACAATAGTTAAAAGAGAAATTCACGTTAATTTAACTCATCAGATTATTAAGACTAATTGTTAATCCGGTTACGAAACTATGTACACGATTACTTTGTGCTAAATGCCGATTTTGAAATAAAATCCTCTTTGCACCATCAAAATAATTTTAATCATAGTAAGGGTTGCCATTTATTTCCGTTAGACTCGAGTGTGGGTGAGGTAAGGATTTTCATTTCTCTTTAGTAGGTCATATTGTGCCCAAGTGGGGGCAAGTATGCCAAAGTTTGGTTTACTGTTTTAACTTTTAATTGCTCTAGTTACTACCGGTTTTTGAAATGCAATTACTCACGTTTCCGAGGTCCAAAGTCCAGCACTAACACAAGCGTCATGTGGAAATTGTAATGAAACGGAATATGCAATCTGAACTTTGATTGAAAACCCTGGCCATAATTTCGTGGAGGCACCTCCAGGGATGTAGTTAGACTTTCGGCTAGAAGCGCAAACAAAATGAAGTTAATAGAAACACAATTTCACATTAAGCGAAGCGTGTGGCTGAAGTTGGAAGCTACACTAATGTGATATCTCTTCTCCGAGGTTACATAAAGTTGTTTATCTAACATCTGCCATTTGAAAGTTTAGACCTATGGCGTCATTAAATTAAATCACAACTGGTATGTAGCCCTCATACATTCCACTCTGTTTCTCCAACCTATTGTAAACTTTAAAAGCACCATAGTTGTTTCATTATCTGTAGTGCTTGCTAAATGAAATAGGACCTAGTTCCTGTCATAAAAGTAAAGGAGTAAATGGAATAGTGTGGTACTCCCAAAAGGCACTCTTAATAACATTGTCCACAGAGAAAATTTATAGTATTGGAGAAAGCTAATTATATTTGGCCATACATAACTCTTGGAATTATTGTCATTACGTTAAACAGAAGTTATTATGAAATTATTTTAGGTTACTTTATACTTTGATGGATTGTAACTGAACAAACAGGTACACCCGCGTGCATAAAATATGGCCCATAATGGAACGGAGCTGTTTATATTGGTAATGTCAAAACCTGCCAAAACCCCTAACAGCGTGACCACCTCTGTTTTTCGAGGATAATTCTAGCCACTTTGTTGGCAGGGTGCTTTATCTCCCCAAAAGTGGGTGTGGCCGAACTGCCGAAGGGTAACATTGTAACATTAACTGTATATTTTCATGCTACTACATGTTTGTTAATCCCGGTTTTTTTAATTGCCGCTTAGTAGCAGCTATAACGTAACCTTTGTCTCCATGTCGCTGCTGAAAGCCCTAATATATGTAAATGTCGCAGTTATCATTCAGTTTAACCTGGCATGCAAATAATTCCTCACCACTTCCTCTAGAGTGCAAATTGTTTGTAATCGGTTTAGCCTTTACTTGTGTGCTAATCGTAGCAAACTTCTTTCATAGAGGGGTCTCCGAACCCTCCCTACATTTAACCTAGATCATAAACATCATTCATTGGTTATGTTTTATGCCCCTGAATTGTTTTTCACACCAGACACTTAAACTATTACCGTTGGAGTCAAGTTCGTTACGTGAAGATAGAAACCTTGGGAAAGATACATACTATGGCGATCTAGGGGAAGGAGCCACTTTATTTGTACGGCAGTGTACGTAAGTTTTAGCGTGGGTTATATATCTGGTTTATTTATCTGAAGAAATTCAAGAAAACTGTATGCAACACCAAAAATCCTATTTTTAAAGTTTTCGGCAAGTTTATAAAGAATGTAATCTTAAGTTTGTTTTAAGTACACACTGGAAGCTTTTTAATTTTGTTTGGATATTCCCTTTAGTTTCCAACTCACTGCATTTCAGAAATTAATTTTATTTTCATAAACCAAATGTTCCACACAATGAAATTTTAGAAATAATTCTTCTTTCTAATCTCTACATCATTTTTCTTATCAAACTCGTAACATCATTATACTTTGTGTTGGTATTATTTTAAAAGAAAAGATATACTAAGAATATAATTTCAATAATCTTTTCTTTATAAATCTACTTCATTATTTAAAAAGTGTTAACTTAAAAACTTTGTATTACAGAAATTGAGAGGGAATACAAAAGTGTTTGTCTCAAAACTTCTAGTTGCCAAGTTAATGTAGATAAGTTTTCGTTTTTAATACGAGGAAAGAACAAACGATGTTACAGTTTATGCACTTTAGTATTTCCCAGAGTTTTCATTTTAAGAATTGCATGATTTTACAAATTTTGTATGGTAAATTTTAAAAACATATTTTGCGTTTTATTTAATAGAGCAAAACTTTGGTATAATTGTAGTCAAAATTGGGATCTATACAACAAAGTGTTTACGAATTATAATTTTGTTCAGTCAAGTGGTGCACAATTCACAGCAGAAAATTGCGGGTGCAGTACCTTTTTACTTTCTATACCACGGGTATACTAGCTATTGATTTCACCCAAAAATTCAATATTGAGATTTCACCAGAAATATTGAGGCACCCTCAATACAAAAAGGCATTTTTAGGGTAAAGGTTGTGTGTGTGTATGTGTGTGTGTAAGCAGATAACTCGAAAACGAAAAGTCGAATAAAATCAAATTTGGTATTTCAGTTCAGTATCTTCCAAAGATGTGACGCAAACATTTTTATGAAAATCCCCCAAAACGACTTTTAAATGTAAGATTTTTCGAAATTTATGATTTTCTAAAATATAGTTCTAACGATTTGGATTAAAACACCAAAAGATATTTACATGTCTAATAAACTGTATATTTTGAATTTTCTGGGAATAGCCTGTGAAGTCCTTTTCATTCCCAAGAAATGTGTATTATTTGTATAATAACTAGTAAACCTTAACCGATAGACGAAAATGTACCATACCAAAAATGTACATCTCTTTAAAACGCACAATTTACTTCAAATATCTTTTTTGTGGCATCAACCATTTCCGAGATATCCGTCATTAATCGTTCTAATTGTTCAATATTTAGTCATTCTTTTAAAGTCCTGTCAACTTTCAGCTGTTTCTCGCGATATCATGGAAAGAGTATGGGATTTTAAGGGCAGAGTATAGCGACCAGTTCTTAAACATTTGACTATCGTTATTCCCTTTTGTATAAATAACGAAATGCATAATGTGGCTATTTCTGCAAAGTTTTCTCTCAACTAAAGTAAAGTAGATAGGAAACAAAGAATAATTTATATATCCACTAGTAAGTTATAGAGAGTGCAGAAAGTCATGTGAATGTAACACATATTTTTAAAAATGTGCTTAAAACATAAGTGTTGTGACTACAGGGAGAAAATATATATCAAATGAAAGGGGAAACTCCAAAATATAAGATTCAGCAAAAAAATTAATTTGGCAGTTTTCGCCATGTAGTCCCCCTTAATGCAGGTTTACTTATAAACGAGCATGTTACTGTGTGTAACCTACAGTATAAAATGAAGACTGTGGGTATTTCATATGTAATGGAAGATAAAAATTCCAATGAATGTCTTAGCTGCATCTTGCAAGGAAAGTATAAACTCATTATGCTGAAGCCCTGCTCGAAGTTTCACATATATTTAAATCAGTGGTGGCGAAAATGCGACTCGCGAAGTACAGTGACTTGCAGGCGCAACTCCTTTTCTAGCCGTCTATTCATTTGCTTTCCAAGCGCTGCTGAGTGGTATAGTGCGTGTTGCATATTTGATGACTCCAGAGAGAAAGGAATTTTCGCCACCCTTGATTTAAATGATAACGGTAACCTGTACCTATGTACCGTAGCCAAGTGTAAAGAATTGAAACTTTGCCGAGTGAAACATTCACTTAAACAGGAAAATACATGTTTCGGTAGTTCCTATTACATCGTAACGTGAAACCAAAAGCTTGCTGCGCTCACCAAGCACATAGTGTGACAAATTTCATTATAGTTACAAAGGGAACAGCGTAGAGAGAATCAAATGTTTAAGACCTGGACGCTACATGCTGGCCTTAAAATTCCACACTCTTTCCAGGTAATCGTGAGAAACAAATTGAAAACCCACAGGATTTCAAAATAATGACAAGCTATTGAACAATTTGAACCATTAATAACGGATATTTCAGAAATTCTTATGCCAGAAAAAAGTTATTTGAAGTAAATTGTGCGTTCTAAAGAGATCTACGTTTTTATGTAGTACCTTTTATCTCCAGTTATAGGAGATTATGCAAACTTCCTTCCGAATGAAGAGGATAGTACAGGCTATTCCAAGAAAATTTAAGATTACAATATTTATCGTGTAAATATCTTTAATATATGGTATTTTAATTAAAATTTTTAGATACATTTTGTGAAAATAAAAACTTTCAAAAAATATTTGAGGTAGGGTAGTTTAGGGAGGGGGTACTTTTTTCAAAAATTTCATGTCGCATCTTTGGAAGATACTGAACTCAATACCAAGTTTGCCATTTATCATACTTTTCGTTCTTTAGTTGTGCTGTTCACAAACAGACACACGACATTTGTCTAAAACGCTTTTTCTCTTTCTTTCTTGCTTTCCTTTTCTTGGCATTTCCGGCGAAATGTCGGTATCAAAATTTTGGGTAGAATGTAATATATTCTCTAACTAGTATATACGTGGTAGAGAATTTAAAAAATCTGATGTATTACACTCACATGTGTTTCTCTAACTTTTATGGTTTATTAGTGGGTGTAAAAATCATTCATACTAAAGCTTATTACTTTCTCTACTACGTATAGTAAGTAGGGGAAGTATTGTATTCACCCAAAAATTCTATACCGAGATTTCACTGGAAAAACATGTTTTGTTTCCCTCTGAACTAAATAAGATATTTTCGGAAACATCCGTGTGTGCGTACGTGAGCACGATAGCTAAAAAATGAAAAGTCGGATAAGTACCAAGCGTGGCATTTAGGTTTAATAGCTTCTAAAGGTGCGACTCAAAGATTTTTTTAACAAAATTCCCCACCCAAAACTACTCTTTAAATCGAAATGTTTTGACAGTTTTACATTTTCTAAAAAGTGACTCTGATGGTGTTGATTAAGATAACATATGAACAATACCTATTCACGTGTCAAATAAAATTTATATCTTGTATTTTCGGAGAGTAGTCTATGAAGTCCTTCTCATTCGGAAGGAATTTTGAATAATCTTGCATAACTAGTAAACGATAAGCGACAGACAAAACTACACAAAAAATTAGATCTCTTTAAAACACACAATTTACTTAAAATAATTTGTTAAGGCATAAGCCGTTTCTAAGATATCCGTTATTAAAGGTTCGAATTGTTCATTTCTTGGTCATTCTCTTTAAAGTCCTGGCACTTTCAGTTGTTTCTCGCGATTGCATGGAAACAGTATCGAAATTTAAGGCCATGTGAATGCATCACATCAGATTCTTTCTATGTACTTCATTTTAATTGAGATAAACCTTTGCAGAAACAACTACAGTACACATTTCGTTTATAGATACAAAGGTAATAGCATAGTCAATATTTTAAAACTGGGGCTATATATGACTTTAGAATTCCAAGTTCTTTCCAAGATAGGTGAGGATTGGAGGATTTTCTTGAAATTATTTCTGTCGTACCTTTGAAAGATGCGTATTGTTTTAATGTTCCCGAATTTTCGTTTTTGAGTTATGCTGTTCACAGCACACACATACACACACACGATGTGATACATTCACACGAGTTTCTTCATCCTCTATCGTTTACTAGTGGTTATACAAACTAGTCTTACTAAATGTTATTTTCCATCTACTTAATTTTAATCCAAATAAACCTTTGCAGAAATAGCTATAATACACACTTTGTAATAGGTACAAAGGGAACAGCAATGGTCAAATGTTTAAGAACTGGACGTTATACACGGGCCTTAAAATTCATTAGTGTTCCAATGGAATCGCGATAACAATTAAAAGTTGACAGGTCTTTAATGAATGGCTAAATATTGAACAATTCGGGGCATTGATAACTGATATCTCAGAAATGGCTAATGCAACAAGAAAATGTTATTTGCAATAAATTGTGTGTTTTAAAAGAGAGCTAAATTTTTTGTGCAATACGTTTTCGTTTATCGCTTATCAGTTAGGCAAGATTATACAAAATTCGTTTCGAATGAAAAGGACTTCAAGGATTATTCCCAGAAAATTTAAGATACAGATTTTATCCATTATTTAAATATATTTAATATATGGCATTTATTCAAGCTCAATAGCCATTATTATAAAATAAAGAATTTCGAAAAATGTTCATGTAAAGGGCAGTTTGGTGTAGGCGGACTTTCTTGAAAATATTCTTGTCGAATCTTTAAAAAGGAATGAACTTAAATATTAAAGTTGGTGTTGATCCGAAGTTTTGTTTATGGGTTAAGCTGGCCATAGACACACACACCAAGATACGTGTACACACAGACATATATGTGGATCTTTTCACTAAAAATGCTTTTTTGGATTCAGAGGGCACCAAAACTTATTTTTGGTGAAATCTCGGTATGGAATATTTTAGTGGAATGCAACACCTTTTCTACCTTCTAGGTACGTGGTAGATATAATAAAAATGCGGTTTTTGTATTCCGTGTCCCTTAAAACATGTATTTCCGTTGAAATATTGATATAGAATATTTTTGAGAAATACAGTATCTTCCCTACCTACTATATACGTGGTAGGAAAAGTAAAACAAACATAACAGAATACGAATATGTGCGACGTGATTTCAAGGTGGTGAATCAAATTTGGGCATGTAGACAATGTCCTATTGAACGCGCTAGGCAATGATGGTATGTATAAACACCATCCATTAGAAAATTAGAAAACAAAGTCTGAGAAGTCTCATGAATTGATAGCGAAATCATGGGACATCTTTTCCAAGAAGTGGCTAACGTTTTCTACAAAAAATTGCTTGTAGATGCTAACAAGGGAGAATTCAAACCTTCAAAAATAACGGGAGGATGAATTAATAATTGCGCTAAATAATTTACAGTCTTTAATATCTGTCTGCAGTACGTAGGAGTAGAGTGACATTTATGCTACAATATTATATCTTAATGATTATGCACGAAGGAACGTTGGATACATCTTATACAATCTAGGCAATATAGCGTGTAGGAAATAAACAGTAATATAATACGGCAAGGATAACTGGCATAAGCGGGAGCGTTTTCCTATGTTCGTAAATGAGACGTTAGCTTCTCTCCATACATTTCATCACGTGTTAAGGGATAAATAAGAGAGCCACTTGCATGCGCTCTCTTCCTGGGAGCGAAGTGAGCAGGTGATATGGACTATAATGTGCCTATTGCCAGTACAGTATAGTAAGTAGTTATAATTTCAGATTTTAATTATTCTATATACAGAGGATTTTACATCCGTTTTGCTCAAAGAAAGAAATATCATAAAATGGTTTCACCGTGGTAATGTGGAAAACCAATATTGCGTCGTTGTTATTATTGGCACGCGTGCCATAACAGCCAGTTATGCATTATACTGAATAAGATTATAATAACGTTATCAACCTGTTTATAAAGCTAGGCTCACATAAAATAATTTATAATCCAAAAAACAGTAAACAGTGCTACAATATTTTAAGAGAAGCTTAGTTTTCCCAAATGATTCCTATGTGCTCTGTACAGCATTAGTTTACTGTCAACGTACGGAACTGTACAAAAGAGAAGCGGACTACATTGAAGAGAGGTTCGGTTTCCTTGTTTAATCTAGATCCAACTGCCTCGAAAATCCATTCCTTACTTTATACGACTTAGGCTTGGATTACACCTCTCTTCGGATTGCGGTTAACTTCGGGGTTTATGCTTCAGAGATCCTAAGCTGTTAATCTGGTTTGGAACAGAGAAGTTTAAATTCAGTTAGTCTGCTGACCGGTTTCCATGTAACTGTCCCTTTCGGCCATGTTTCCTAAAGTGTTTGCTTTTATTCATTGAATGGATGGCTCCCTTCGAGAAATATAGCTCTGTTATTTTCGTATCGAGTTAATCGTTGCTGAATAATAGTGTTTCAAAAGGTGCATACATCAATTTGAAACACTCGTTTGAGCCTTACACATGTGTCGGTAAAACAATTTATGGAATTGGGCTAAAATACACACAGACTTTCATTATTTACACATGTGTGCTAAAAAGGATAAACTCAGAACAACAGAAACGTTTATACTCTGCTACATCTAGGAAACAACACAAACTTCATGACTAATTCTCGCCCATGCATTAATCTCACTCCAAACTGTGTATATAGTACAAATTTGATATAGGTATCCCAGTTAACGTATACTTATTTTTACAAGCGTTTGTTTTTACCACTAAGCTTTAATATTCAGCATCTCTGTATAAAAAATCAGTTGATGGAATGAATAAATTATTGAACACTTTACAACTCTCCTATTTCGATAAATTTTTTGAAACTCACCATTACAGGCGCTTTCGTTATTATTTGGTGTAAGAACAACTTTTTCATTTGCATCAAGAAGAGCATTAGCTTCTGCCTGATAATACTTAAGGAAACCACATCCGAATGGAAAGCGTTTCCTTCTAAGGAGATATATCACTTTGTTGCATCGAAATATCGAATTGGTGAAACATTTAATAAAAATAGCTTTTTTATAACTGTTTCCTCTAGCAGTATTAATATCCAGAATTGAAATAGCTAGGGTGACTTCAATTTTAAAAGGTCGATGAAAGTGAAGATACCTCCTCCACAGAACTTGAGTTACAATTAATATGTAATGCCATGATTCTTTACTTAGCTTTCATTGTGTGCAGAGAGCATCTTTTTGTGTATAAGTTTACCTTCATTCAATCGGTTAGTTCATATCGGACGATGAATGAATGAAATTGGTGAAATGTGGCTCAAATGAGCCAGGGAATATGTGGCTTCTGCACTATTCAATATACGATCGTATCTCTCAAACGAATGATCGGACTTTAATAGTGTCTTTGTATTTCCTTATTTTGATGACTTGCTGTTTATTTCCGTATCTTATCGCCTGGTAATCCATTAATTGCTATGAAAGTTAACTGTTCTGTTCAGCTTCTCAGATACTTAAAGATACTAATCTTACTGTCTTGATTTGGGACTCAAGCTTAATCTTAGAACACGAATGTAGTCTCCGTGACCATGAGATATTCTTTGTTACTCGACTAGAAAACCGTGGCGAAAAAGAGGCCGTAAGCTTAGCTTGCACGCGACCTCAGGCAAAGCACCAACAAAGAAAGACCAAGCCGACTGAACATTGTCAGTTTTTCGCTCTTGTGAACAATTGTTGCGGAGGCACTCCGTACAGAGGAAGACAGCCAGGGAGGAAAAGTTACTAGGTTAGTGGATACTGGTGTGAGGTAAATATGGCAGGTGAAACGGAATAGTATACCTCGTACGGTCGCTAAACCACTCTCATTAGGAAATGCGCCTAAGTAATGCCCCATTCTGTATTTGGCAGTGAAAACCAAAAAGAAGCTCCATGTACAGCTACAATTTACGGAATACAATGCAATATTCATATTACGCAGTTTTGAGGGTTTAACATTTATATGTGGTATACATTTGTCAACCTTTATAACCTTCAATAGCTTCTATTGCAAACTCCCTCGTTCTGTATGTATCTAGAGTTGCAGTATCGATATAATCTTTATGCCGATGTACTAAAGGGGCAACAGCGAGGCAGGAAGCGATTTTGCTTCGTTAGATTATTCAGGCTCGTATTTATAGGTACTTGGAATGCCCAAGAGCACGCCATTCGCCGACGGCCGAAACTGTTTCACTTGGGAAAGGGTCATAAAAATGTAGGAGGGGTAGCGTATTCATTTCCAGGGGAGCCAGAATGGTGGGAAAACAAGATTACTCCCCTTCCACTGCCTCAGTTCAACAGGTTCTTCTTCTAGGACCGCGATATGGCTCAGGGGTGCACAGCTTTATGATGGCTCGTTGGACTTTACTAAAACGCGTTCTTTAGGAATCTCATTAACATCTATCGATTCTAGGCGGTACTTCAGGCTATAATATTTTACTCTTGTGGTTATCCTTTAGCTCTCTTTATTCTTTATTCTCTCTGTTAGCCGAACTTTTGCCATGTTTGAACTATTCTTTCTTCCTTTCTTTTTTATATAAATGGGATGACTGCAGTTCCCGTTCTTATATGCTTGATACTATCTTGCTCTGCACATATCCTGAATGAACATGAAGGGCTTAGCTTCAGAATAAGTTATTGCATTATCAAAAGTAACTGCGTTTAATGTCTTTAAGATAAAATGGAAAGACCAGACGCCGTTTATTGCCCAAATTATCCTCCATGTAGAAAGCCAAAGCTCTTCGGCGTTGTATTTATTAATCACAGGAGAACATCCTCTTTGCAATATATAGACACTTGAGATTGTACAGACTGGCGATAATTAACAGCAGCAGAATAACTACTTTAAGTTATAAAAAATGTTAGCATAAAATTCTTATTGGCGATTGTTCCTTAGCCATGAAATTTGCTGTGGTTTATGTTGAATATTTTTGTTAGCTTTAATGCAACAAGATAAAAGTATAAGATACAGATTAAATAAGATTACTTTTAATTAATTTCAAACTGAATGTTTACTATGATTATAAGTTCATGCTTTTCACTTAAGTACAGTGTATATAATGTTCAAAAAGAAATATAATGCAAGAATTTTTAAATGTTGAAGTCCAAGACACTAAATCCACTATAGCAATAGCTTATGCACTTAATTGTGCTCTGGGAAGCTGTGATGCGAGAGAAATTAAAGTGGTCCTTAGTTTGAATGTGTAGTTTACTCATACTTACATTCCACTCAGAATTAAATCGTCGCTTAGAGCGTACCTTTTAGAAGTTTTACTCACGGTGAACATAATTTAAAATGCTTGCTCTAAACGTTAGAGAACTTCCTGTTCCGGATATCACAGTCAAAATCTAATCTAAACTACGGAAACCTTAGAACTATGCGCACTTAATTATAGGCAGCGATAGCTAAACATTTAATGGCACTATACTTGTGCTCCAGTTTCAATACATTATTACTCTAGTTACAGGTTATAAGGATGTAAAATCTTTCAGTTTCTCCTTTTATATATTTGACACTATTAGTAAAAGGACTATAATGCTTCTGACATTTAACTCTCATATTCCAGAGTTCAACCAGTTATTTTTCCGTTATAAGCATTTTGTAAGTTTTACATTCTCTTTTATGTGAATTATAGAAAATGTAATAACATTTAAAAACCGAATTACGTAAATGTTTGAGAGATGTACATTTTCTATGCCAATCCCATATAATATTTGTGGAAAATGTTTTATGTGATGATTATAAATTTACACCAATATCTTTCGTCACCGTGATTCAAAATAGAAATGTTCCATAAAAGAAGGAAAGGTCTCCTTTAAGCACCTAATATTCCACTCCAACAGAAAGGCTAATGCATCTCACATTCTTTAATGACATTGAAAGGTAACAGATGATCATCAGAGTACTCGTTTCAGTTTGCCAAAACAAGCGACTGTACCATTATGACCCATGACCAACCCCTTTTCGCATCAAATGAGCTATCTATTCTTGGGCACATGGTAATGCCCCCGAATATGAAAATGGAAAGGACCACCCATGATCTGGCAACAGTGTAATGAAAAGGTATCGATCTCCCATAGCCTGGACCGAGCTAGGCTCAAAGGTTCAGCTTTTCCAAAGAGGTTTCCAACTCTAGAAGATATACCACTCCAATAGAGAGAGAATTAACGAGTGCGGCTGCTTGAGTTTGTACGGCTTAGTTTGCGTTTTTTGCTAAGCCTACTGTACTGAAGAGCTTAGTTCTCTTATGGTTCGCTGAGAGTAGGAAAGATGCTTGCGGTGCCCTGGGGTTGCCTATTCTCCTCTATTCAGTTTGTGTTTAATGTGTTCCTGTAATAATACTAATAATACTCCAATATCCTACATAAAAACAAAACAATTTATTTTAATCGGAGGTACTGCTTTTAAGAGAATTTTAAATTTAGTTTTGCTGCTTTTGGGACAATTTATGTGCTAATTCTGCAAGGAAAATCATTGTTATAATTTATCCTTCCTAGGCCCATTTGCTGACCTCCCATTCAAGGTTATGGATTTACGCATTTCTATCGACACCTTGTTTACAGTAGGTTTCTATTCTTGAAGTTAGAAATTGCAATTTTAATGAGACTAAGGCTTAGCTTTTGCCGAAATATTATATTTTGTCCCATACTGAAATACTTTCCTCTCCCTGAAAAATACTTAGCATTTACAAACTTTTAAATGAATAACCGGTTAAAGCACTTTGCCCGAATACTTGTTTTTTTAAATTTATTTAGTGAAAAGGAATAGGTTTCCTTCAAAACACGGCGAATTTCACGCTTTAAGTCACTAAAAACGTTATAAGATTCCAGACTTAATGACCGTGGTCAACTGAAAGTCCCCTTTGCAAACGTTTCATTCTAGGGTGGATGAGCTTCATCAGCGTTACTCTGGCAAGGCTGATTTCTTGCTTCATTACTTCAGCAGAAATGTTCATCATTGGAGTTTGGAGAGGTTCTTGTCTAAAGTGTTTACCTTACCTTCCTTCCTCTATAGCAAAATGACGATTACTGGAACGTCCGAATATATCTAACTATAGCTAGTTGGTTTACCCGACGTTGCACGGGTACGCTTTTAAACCGAATGTCGATAAAATTTTCACCTCCCCCATGTCCTTAATGAAACTACAAGACATTTAAACAAAGAACTGTGGACACTATAAGGAACAAAATAAAAATACTTTGAAAATACTATGCAAAAGCGCTGTTGAACCACAAAGGTTGTAATGATATTCCTCGTGAATGCAGTTGAGTGCCTTCCACGTTGTTACATTCGAAGTACGTCGTCGCTATTCATAGAGAAAGTCTCAGTTCGGAAGAAATAATAGTTTTGAGTAACGTCAATATAACTTTATTTATTCTCAGCACCAACACACACATGTAGGTCGACTTGCTAAGTCCCCCTCTGCATTGAATCCTAATTCTACCAATACACACAAAACAGACAAAACAAAAGAAAGGCGAAAATTAACACTCAAAGAGGAAGAAAAATGAGAAACTGCAAATTAGAATAAGTGAATATCCGAACTTCGGAGTATGATCGTAGAATGTATAGACAGGAACTTAGACTTATTTATTGCTCTTATGTTAGCGATATTTAAGCAGCATGGAGTTTTTTGTAGTCGATACGATTATGTTGAATACCTTAGTGTTATTTTATGTCAATACAGAAAAAATAATCATATGAAGATGAATGAGAGAAAGAAACGGTATTTCGTTTTGTTTGATGCTATGGCTGTTACCTCGGTCTAATATAATGCAGTTAAACATTTTATTAATCTTTCAACCAAGGGATTATAGCTGTTGAAATTATTTGACCGTGTTATTACTCCACGATCAATGTCAGAGAAGCCATCAACGAATAATATGTAAATTTACCGTTTCGTTGTTATTTTGTGAGGCCCTGAAGGTCTAAATAGTTATTATTCGCATATTGACAATATTCGACCTATTACGATTATCGGTGAGAAAGATACAGATAATCTTGCGAGATTCTGTAGGCATCACATAAAATTAAATAATTAATCGTGTGAAATTCTAAGCTGGACAGTAATTTTCGCCTTGTGCCGAGTTTGGTCGAAATCGGTATAACGGTATAGAAGCCTACAAAAAACATACATACATACATACATACATACATACATATATACATACATACATATATACATACATATATACATTCATACATAAGGACCTTTATAAAAAAAATGCTTTTCTGTTTTAGTAAAACCTGTATTTCCAGTGAAATCTCGGTATCGAATTTTTAGGTGGAATCAATACTTTCTCTTCTTACTGTAGGTACGTATAGAGAAAAAAAATAAATACAAAATATTTTTTTTAATATCATATGCAAAATTTTCACTTAATTCTGATATAAATATTGTTAAAACTGACTACATAAGAATGTCCCACAGCAACACTTTTACCTTCTCAGTGCATCCATAAAACAACACTTAACAAACAATACTATAATGAACTTGCAACAGGAATACTGTTGTGAATTGTTATTTAACACGTTTAGTTAAACAATGTTTAATTATGCTAAGAAAGACAAAGAAGAATAAGATAAGAAATGATAAATAAATAAGTGTAATTTCCAGAAGATTTATGAAATCACCCAAATAAATTATGAATTTTTTTGAAATAACGTAAATAGCTTTAGCAAGTCATGTTATTTTATCACATTCGTTATTAAAAATATTTATTGTAATAAAACTTTGTACAATAAGTAAGATATAAATAACAAAAAATCAACAAAAAGTTTCCAAGGTAAATCAATATATATACAACTTTTCTTCAAGATGGCTAAGTGGTGGACAGACCCCACAGATTAAATAATTAATTATTATTCATTAACATTGCTAAAGACGCCGAAGAGGATAAATATGAAAATACTTCAGGTATTGGAATAATTAGTAGTTAAATTAAGGACGGGTTGAGAATTATAAAAGAGAAGTTGTTATACTCCTTGTAGAACAACATTACTAAAAATTAAATTGAGCTTTACTTATGTACGTTCAATTGCTGTGGTCTTTAGCGTCCCATTCTATATCGGACGTGAAAGACCGACTCAGAGGTCTCTTTAACAGCCTTGAGATGCTTTTACGTGCCGCCAATCTACGACACGAGACCACCGGCTTTACTTCCTTTCCGAAGGAAGCCATGCAAAGGATTTTTACGCCCAAAAATATCCATCGCCCTCCGCCGGGTTTCAACCCGCGACCTCGGGACCTAGAGGCTGGGCACGGAGGACGATACGTCAACCACATCGAATTATTTGTTGTAATAGGTTTCACCTATAATTGAAAAGAGTTAAAGAATTGCTTATCTAAAACCATTAATACCTATGAATTTACATATATAATATTATCTACAAGTAAATGATTGAAAACTTCGTGCTACATTGAATAAAGCCAAAACTAAATCTTATCATTGTTGTCAACAAAATGCATTTCCAACCTAAATGCGCTACATCACGTGCATTGCATCGAGTTGCCACATTTATCAAAACTCAGCCTATCAAAACTCAGTGCAACGAACCCTAAGACAAAGAGAACTCCTCCGGAAATATATGTAACATAATCTTTGCCACGTTGTGACATCCTGAGGAGATTGACAATGAGACCGGCCATCACACAGAGAGGCACAATTACATCCCACAGCAAATGGTGACCATCCAACTTATTATTATTATTATTATTATTATTATTATTATTATTATTATTATTATTATTATTATTATTATTATTATTATTGTTATCTTTGTCTCAAGGTTGGTTATTGGATTTCCTGAGCAAATCTCTTCTTGCTTCCGGATCTCAGCTACGAACCCGGAGAGAAGTGTAGAGTAGCTAAAGCAAGGGGAAAGGCGAAGTAACTGTTAGTGAAGGACTAGCGGAGTAAGGGAAACGTGTTGTGCATGCGATTGCAAAACACACATTGCCCTTCCTTTTTCTCACCCACCCTTCCTACAAACACCCGAAACGGTGTTATATCACACGATTGTAGTATTTCATACGAAATTGGATTGGCTAACTGCCCTAGGGTGTGTTTTATAGTAGCACAGACAGGAACGAACGGTTACTTAAGGCTCTCGACTGGATGATGCAAGGGAGTGGACAAACAACGTGGTTAATGATGTACAACTTCTAATAGCCATAATTAACTTAGCGGCGGTTTATATAACTAAGAAAATGATAGCTGGAGAAAGGTGAGTTCTGCGCTAACAGTCGTTACACCCATTAGTAGCGAATGCTGACCAAATAAGTGCTTCAGTTTCGAAGTGATTTGAGTTCGAAACTAACTGTTTTAAAATGTATTGTTAAAAAAATGCCCAATCAACATTTCTGTACTTTCAGTTGGTTTTTATCCACTGTGCTGGTTATTTTATTTAAGTCACCAACATTCCCTTTACTCATTAATCCAACTAATTTATCACCTTCAATCAGTACCAAAACATGCTTCCGTCATTAATATTTCCTGAAACACAGAAGTCTGCGAAAAAAGTATGAATCGTGTCGCAAGTGTACGATTCTTTAGATAATATTTCCCAGAAAAGTTTATTCAGCATCAAAAATATCTACCCGAGTGTATTTAAAACACCTAGGATACTAAGTAAATGCACGTTGCATAATTAATTTAAATGCAGGAATCCGTTTCATATTTTCTGTTTTATTCCAAGCCTGGTTTACAAAGTCTAAATGAACCTTTGTTATTGTTTCATTGTTTGTATAGATATCTATAGTTAAATATTTGCTTAGACTGTGAATATCCCTATAATGTCATTGGACCGATTTCGTAAATTTAGACTCCAAACCATTAACATATTTTTACAAACACACACACGCACCTATTACAAAAAGAACTAATACGATATATTGCTGAACTGCCTCTGTGGTGAAGTGGTCAGCGTTCTGACAATCCGGAGATCCCTGGTTAGATTTCCAGCTAGGGTGGACGCAGTTTTGTTTTTGAACCAAAATATTTCCCTCCCCACAGCAAAGTATAAAAGTATGAATGTGAGAGAAAGTGTTAGTCTTTTTCATGTTAAAATGACTAAAAGTGATTAAAAATTAACTCTATAGAACCTACAGTCAACAATGCGTTTCTCAAGTAAAAGCCCCCGATAGGACCACAAAGGTTAAAAGGGGCTGTACAAATGGGGGAAAATGCACCTGTTTCTATGCCCACGAAGAATTTGTGCACCAGTTTCCCTGACCGTACGAAGAGGTGTTTTGTTTGTGTTTACACGTGCTTCATCACAATTCTAATAGCCCAAATATGCCTTGAGAGTCAAATAAATACTCTTGCATTGATATCTCTATAGTATTCGAACATTAGTCAGGAAATGAAAATAGAAAATGTGCCTTAACTATAATTATGCAACCAGTAACAAGTAAAAGTATAGCATGTAGATTAAAACGACAGAGTTTGTTGAAGTTTTGTTATTATGGTATGTTTAAAGCACAATTTGTTCTAGGATGAAATACCGCTTCTCGGGCTGAGACAAGGCGATACACCACCAGTGGTTGCCGTCATGTGTAGCATGTAGCGTAAATCGTAATCAAAAGCATCTTATTTGGAACATTTTTTGTCACTGTAAGGAATGCTTTATAATATAAAGATTAATATTCCTGTTATTATTGTCGTCAAGGTTCAATGCAGTTAGAAATTCAGGAGAAAATTAATTTGTGAAACCTGTACACAAACATACAAACAAAATCTACGTGTCTAAACGGCACACATTTTTGGATACGAGTTTCAGGATAGGTTATGTCCAGGTTGTCCTTCTACAAAGCGTATTTTTAAAGTAAGTGCCGATAGTTTTTTAAAAAGTAACAGAAAATTATTTCCCAAATACTTTATCATTCATTACCTTATATCGTATACTAATTTGCCGCATAGTCACCACCATTATTTAGGTACTTGTAGCGGGAAACCAGTTTTGTGTGTCTTCATCAGAGAATGATACCGACTGCGATGAATGCCAAGTCTTCATTTCTTATTTTACATTATCGTCGTTGAAATGTTTACCACCAAGGAATTTATTCAGATGAGGAAATAGATAAAAATAGCTTGGCCAAATCCGGACTATAGCGAAGATGGTTGAATTGTTCCTAACATAATGATGAGATCAGATCTTTAATTTGTTTAGGTATGTGTAGCCGGGCATGGTCATGAACCAAAAGGAATTCACGCGAAAGCATTCTAGCATTTTGCTCTGTACTGCACGACAAAGCCTTTGTAGTGTTTCACAATAGACATGTTTGTTGATTGCAGCATTCCTAGGCAAGAATTCAACCAAAAAACACTTTGTCTGTCCCATAAAACCGTGCACATCATCTTGCGACTGGATATCGTCCATTTGAATTTCTTTTTCACGGGGACTGTTGTGTGCCTCCACTCCATGGATTGTTGCTTTGATTCAGGAGTGATGTAAGACATCCACGTCTCATAACCTATAATGCAGTGCGTTAGCAAATCGTTGCCTTTGTCAGCATATCGCATGAAAAAGGTCAGTGCAGCGGCAGATCGCTTTTTCTTGTGCTCATTCGTAATATTTGAGCATAATTTCCGATATCTTAAAGTTCTGTCACAATGTTATAGAGAACTCACCTTGAAATTTGTGGAAAATGCGAAGACAACTCTGATGTGGTGAAATGTCTGTCCTCGGGAATGTTTTCTTCTTCAGCTTGTACCACAGCATCCGTGATCACAGAAGGTCGGCTGCTCCGTAGCTCATCATGAACATCTTCACGCCCTTCATTAAACTGTCTAACCCACTTCCTCACCTTTCCCTCACTGGGGTAACGTTTCTCGCATTCAAAAAACGAATCACTGTTTTCACTTCACAGCCAGCGGGTCGTTCGATTCTTTTGAACACTTCACGTTCTAACAACAGCAAAACACAAAGTGAGGATCATTTACAGCTGCGTCTGGCTTTCTAATGAATGGGGGGAGTGATCGTGCATGTTCAAAATTGCGACTGCAGCGGCAAAATATTAAAACGGTTCTTACTTTTAAAACACGCTTCGTATATAAGTTATTTTCTAAACGTATATTGGCATCTGAAAAGCTCGAATTTGGTCTTTCAGTTCTACCTTGACGTGTGAACGGAAGCATCCAATTATTCCGTACCATGCAGATATACTATGCTTTGTAAGGATGCTAGTTGCTATGTTACCTATGAGAGAAGTTAAGGCGATTAAGTGGAAATTTGGGCTTGCGTCATTTCCCATTAGAGCAGACTGCAGTCCCTTTGATTTCCGTTTGTAAACTACCTCTAGTGCCATAGAAGTTCCTATTCCTGAGACTCGGAGAACAAAGACATGCTGACCAGACCAGTCATCCTGTATCATCCCACTTGGCCCTGCTCCCTAAATTACTTAAATTGGTCTACTTGGCACAGGGGACTGTGTATTCGGATCCCGCCTCAAGGATATTTTAGTATGCAAGTGTGTATGTGCACTACCCAACCACGATATTATTGCACTTGACCTTGCGGAAACCTGCATTTGAGTACACGCGGAAGCAAGCCCAGCGAAGTGCAACACTATTGTGATCGAGTCATATATACCAGTGAACACAAACCTGAAAAAACACAGGAAACAAAAGGAGAAAATAGTAAATAAATTAAGAGAGAAATATGGAAACTCGGAGAAATTGATAGCAACTACAGTAACAGTGGTGTCGGACCCCGAGGAGCCTATCCTAGAATCATTTATTCGAACGCGACCGAATAAAACCTAAAACCTACTATGTATAACACTAGTAGACATGACATAGTTTTTGAGGCACTACTGCTATAAGAGCTATAGCATAATTGTAATTTAGTAACAAGTGGATAATACTGATGATGACACGAGTTTATTGTACGAACATAGTGAATACGGAAATTTTCATGAGTGTCATATTAACATTACGACGAGTTGGGCGCAATATCTTATGCAGTCTTAACATTATAAACTGTTGGAAGTAAATTGGAAAATAAATCGGAATGCTTAATACATAAGTGAGAGTGTCTTCATGTATTCGTAATTCAGACGTTAGCTTCTCTCATTGCATTTGATTTATTACCTGGTGTATTGAACCGATAATACCTGCATGCATTCCTTCCTGGGAGCGAAATGAGCAGGTGTTATGGACCGTAATGTAGCCTATTATCGCACAGCATAAGTAATCATAAATTATATGTTTAGTAATATACAGAGGTTTTTGAATCTTCGTTAGTCAGAGTAAAGAATGTCACAAATGGTTTCACCCCCTCTCTCTCTCTATAATACCGGTATTACGTCATTGCTATTATTGGCACGCGTGTCATAATGAGACAATTATACACAATATGGAAGAGGGTAACAACCTGTTTATAACGGCACGGTTGCAAAAAAGAAAAGAAAGTTGCTTAAATTGACTCTAATTCTAGACATGACTATGATTGCAGTGATCAGTATCTTTACCGCAACACCACTAAATCAATAACAGAACTACAACTCTGCCATCCATTCTTCACAGCAGCTACATATAAATAACATGAATTTCAACATATTCACGGTGGCAATCATTAGCGCAAGTGGAATCACGGAACGTTGGCATCGGTGGGGAGCATAATTAAGCCGTCCTCTTCTATTTAATTAGCCTCTGTAGTAGTAATTTTGCAAACACGTTGCTCAATTTTAGCGTCGGCGTCATTAGTGTGACTGATTTAGTAACATACATTTCTTTCCGTGGTCAAACACCGACAAACACCAATAAACAGCACTAATGAAAAGGATAAAATTAGTTATTTAACTGAGCTATGTGCTGTACGTTAATGTGGCCGCTACGCTGCTAACCGTCAGTAATGCGTATTTTCCAGCATGATTAAAATTTCCTGAATTTTAAAATTATTTTACATTTCATGAGTGTTTAAAGTATGTTTTTCACTCCTAGTGAATTCAGGCTGGGCCATTTTTTACATCTTCTTAGCAATTATTCATCTTGCTGCAAGACACATTTCGTTTGAAGATGCCTCTTCATGACTATAATCCCTTATAACAATAACACTTACACTGTTCATAGAACATACAGGTGTTGAATTCAAATTGCTGAAGTGTAGGACCTGTAATGGGAGTTGATAAGGAGCATTCCATTCTTTGGAAGTAGGAATTTCTTTCGGGTTTCAAGGGTAGTTGATTGAGGTGTATTTCTTTTGACCCAAGGAAATATTTAGTGACTTTTTCGAGATTTTAAGTTTAAAAGTTATTCATAGCTCATAATTTATAATTAATTTATAAATATTTGAAATGAACTTCTCATGAATTATGAATTATTTCAATTAGTTATTCTTAAAAGCGGTATCCATGAATATTGCTGCAGGTATATGCATGGTTTTATTTTAACCCTTATTCGAGCATGCTTGTGGAATAACACAAAAGAAGAATGTGTAGACTGAATCTAATTTTATACGTATAAGCTTAGTAATAATGGAAAATTGTAGCGAATCAAACACACACACTTAGGTGACTATACTTCATAAACAAAAAAACTCAGTAAATAAAGCCTTAATAAAGGTTGTTAAGAGATTTCTATAGTTACATAATAGTATATAATTGTATAAATAGGGTTTAATGCAATATAAAGAAGTACTAGGGATTATTTAATATTTCTGTATGCTAAATAAAAACGTAATATTACAGCATGCTACAAAACACTTAGCTGATTCAGCAAAGACATAAAGAAGCTAATTACATGGAACATTGTTCCTTGTTTCTGTGTGTTATAGCCTGTTAGAAGTCTAAAACTGTATTTATAAGTATGTTAGCTCAAAGGTAAGGCGTGGTGTAGTGGGCGGGTTAAAACCGGCGGAGGGCAATGGATTTCATCGGTCGTAAAAATCCTTAGCACAGCTTCTTTCGGAAGGGAAGCAAAGCCGGTGGTCCCGTATCGTAGATTTATGGCAGATAAAAGAACCTCAAGCTGATACAGAGGCCTCTGAGCAAAATTACCGATCTTTCACGCCCAATATAGAATGGGACTCTAAGGACCACAACAGTTAAAGAGCGTCCATAAATAAAAAGCTCAGTTTCAAAGGGAAGACTTCAAAACTTCTTGTTATAATATCAATTTTATAACACTGAGAGAGCATGCCCATAATTTTTTTATGACAGAATAATATTTTTAATGAATAGTATAACATAAAATAAATATCTTATACGGTAGTAGCTAGAGAAAGTCTTGTGAATGCAACAAATTTCTTTTTATTTGAAATTGAAGTTACGTTGCACCCTATTCTTCCAAAGTGAATTCAGTTTTTGAGTGGAATGAATCAATTATATGGTGCTCGATATAAAGCTTAAGCCAAAAACGCAGAATTTTTAGCACAAAAAATCAATTTCATGAGTTTGTAAAAGAACAGAGTGGTTTGCTAAACGCTTTATGTTCACAAAGATTAGTTTATATGTGTTTTCTTCATTCGAGGACATTAATTTAGAAATATTAAGGGCTTACTAAAGCCTTTTTGTCTACGCTACGGAATCATCATCTTGTATTGGGTATAGAAAATAATGACCCTCCACTGACCTTCAAATGTACAGGATTCAATTTTATTCTTAAACATACACTCTGAATTGTCGTTACATTACGTGGATTTTAGTTTCTGTTCATTTTAAGAATTAATAATTAATTATTGCAATATCATTTATCAAATCGATAGTCTCTTTTTCTCACAGCTGTTGCCGCTAAAACTAGAGTGAACGAACCGCCGATTTGTCCCTCAAGGGCTAAGCCCTCCTTTGCGAGAAAGACAGAAATACAGCATTTAGACCAAAAGTCTCAGATAATATGTGTCGTTTTATTAATATGTTTACTCATTTTGAATAGAACCTTGTAGTTTGCTGATATTTATTTTCTTAACAGAATAGATACATCTTAAAACTGTGAAAATATATTTTATTAGTTCAATGAAAGAGATGATTAGTATGTTAAAAGTTTAATCATTTTATATTTTTAGTTGATAATACTTCAAATTTACCTCGCCATTATTTTGTAGAAAAACAAGCTAACCGAAATTCTGCAAACTATAATATATTACATAATGATGCTTTCATATAAGGCATTAAAGCTATTTGGTATAAGAATATCCTCCTATTTGCATACTGTTATCTTTAGTCTTCTGTAAAATTAGTCTTTTCGGGATAACCCTTGCAATCTTCCATCAAAGCATTAATGAAGCCGAAAGAGAAAAACAAAGCTTTCCTTACGCAGGCTAAGAGTTTTGCACTGAATTAATTAGAAAAATGTTTGATATGATATTCTCTAGCTGCAAGAAACATTTTTAGTGAAGTTTTGAGCGCTGTTTCTATGTTTATTGAAAGTTATGTGATATTTATATATATATATATACCAAATATAAATACTGTATACATATACTTTTCATCTATCTAATATATAATGTTATATTACTCATTTTAGTACGTGGCAAAGGAAACAAACCGTTTGCTGTTAGAAGCCTTATGGATTCTGTTCGTGGTTACTATACGGGGTTTTAGAATTCTCCATGGATTCCGTAACATTCCACACAATGAAGCAGTGTGCTGTAAGCTAAAATATTTGAAAACTATTAAACCAATTGAGTGGCTCTCAAGAGAACTGCTACTGCACGGACCGCAGAATGAAACAGAACAATCATTCCTGCAATTTGCCTTTACAACAATAAAGTTACGTTTCCTAAAGTAATGTTCATTGCCAATGGTATGGAAATTGTAAAATGGGGATATAATGTTCAAAATTGTAGAACGAGAGTGTAAAACCTGGGTGGCATATTAATCAGTTTATGTTACTACATAAAAACTCAAATTACTCGGAGCCAAAGGAGATAATGAGTAGAGAACTTGAACATTTAGCAGAAGCAAGAGAGGTCATTTTAATGTTTTTTGCTATTAATATCCTACACTGTGTAGGATACAGTACAGTGTTTTTGCATCACTATTGTGTTTAAAGCCACCACGTTTAACAAGACAGAGTTAGGACTATTCTAACATCTGCCATCAGTATTTGCTTCTCAGTATTCCTCTTTCTTTGTCATAGACGAGAGTGGCCGAGTAATTAGAGGAATCGTATTTATGTCCCAACGGCTACAGTAGTATTTGTAGCACACGAGTTGTCTTTTGGATGGGGGTTTCTCTCGATTCTCCGGCCTCCTCTACCAATCATTCCGCTAATTCTTCCGTCATGTCATTCACATTTCGCTACTCACTCTATAATTTAAGGTAAAGTAGTTTACCAAAGTGAAAGGCAAGAATTTAAAGTAAATTAAATTACTGCCCTCTGCCCCCTGACGAGAAACTATAATGCCAAATTGTTAGAAATGAGTTACACATCATCCATCTACAAGACATATACTTGAAATTAAGATTTCCGTATCATCACTAAATCATGATATACTACCCAAAGACAGGTTCTTCATCTCAAACCCAAACTCCGCCAGATTTCTCCCTTTACAGCTTTCCTGTTCGTCTTGGCGCATGCATTATTTATCTTTATAGTGTTTGTTATTCTGGCATCTTCCTGACTAGAACATTCTTTTCTCTCGTCATTCCTTCTTAAGTATGCACTTCTTACCAAGCAGCTCTTTTATTTAATTCAACAACGTCTAGCTCATTTATTTTCCTATTCTTAATTAGCTTTCGCATTGTTCCTTTGTCGTCAACGATTTATATAAAAAGCTATTTGCTCATTTATTCTGTCTATTTAAATGCTCTATTCGTATCTAAATCATTTCAAATCCTTAAAACAGTTACTATTCATTCATCGTAATATCAGTTTTCTCTGTCACACTAATGCTTCCTATGCACTTATCAGTTAGTTGACATGTTTACAACAGCTCACGTTAATAATTAGGAATATTTCAATCTGAAGATTTTCGCTGCCTCTTGCAAGTATATGAGTATTTCCTCTCCAAAAATCACAGCGTTTCCTTTTTAGAAGGGACATTTTTCTCTTTCCTTTCTCCTCACTGGTGGCCTAAAGTCGACGAATTCTCTCTGCATACTTTCCGCTTCTGCTAACAGTGTCTTATAGGCAGCACATTTTATGTGGTTATTCTTCTTCCTCCTTCTACCACGTCCGTTTTTCGCAAAAGCAATTATTCAGAAAATATTGTTGTAGATATTGAAGAGGAAATGTGATAATGCATCTCCCTGTCGTGAACCATTCTCTATTCCATCCCCTGTGACATATTTTCCCCTCTTCTTACTTTGTTAAATTTCATTACACACAATTCTTCAAAATTTCCATAATTGTCTTGCAATATATTCTGTCAAACACCTTCTTCAGATCCACAAATGGTTGTCCACCTCTTTCTATAATGTCCGTATTAGAAAGTTCAGGCCATTGTTAGTATGAGGTCAATTGCAAGTATCTGAAACAACACCACCACAGCTCTCAGGACGCAAGCGTGACATATCTTCCCCACTTCTTAGTCTGTTCAACTTCATTATATGGACTTGTTGGTTTGCAATCCTTTTCGGCATTCTTCAGAATTTCTATAACTGTCTTGCAATATATTTTGTCTTAACTCCTTCTTGAGATCCACAAATACGTTACACACTTATTTCTATAACGTCTGCACATTGTTCGTATCAGAGTAACTGCACAGTACAGGCTGATGTTTTTTTTTTCTTTTTTTTCCTGCACCCATTATCTTTTGCAGGGGTGTTAGGTCAGTAGTAATCGAGTAACAGTCGCGTAGGCAACGCGAGATCAGCGATATCAGCACGCGTTTCGAGCAATGTTGCCAATTTAGCTATTTTATGGCTAAATCTAGCATTTTTACACTAGCGTTTGATCACATAAATTCGTAAAATAATTATAGCCTGAAATTTAGTCTATTTAACAAACCCCTTAGGCAAAAAATCTAGCATAAATAGCATACTTCCACATGTACTTTAGCTGTGCAAAAGGTTAGGGTGAATCCCCACTACCCTTGTAGCTGTATTATGTTCCTATCATGAGTCGTAGCATGTCATCAAAATGTGTACTAATCATAAAGGGAATTTATGCAGTATGCGCTCAAAATGTACGTTTTTTGACACATAAAATTGGGCAGTTTTTACATATTTTACGTAAAGAATTTCAGTAAATTTCATATTTCAATATCAGATATATTTAACGTACGGATGCTTAGCAAAAATATACCTTATTCCATTACAGTTTTATATTAAATAAATTATTCTTTTACAATATTTAAATATTATGGAATTATCTAATCAGTTTTGATATTTAGAATGCCTTAATGGGGTTTAAATTCTACAAAGAAAATATGGGTAGTCTTAGACGCCAAATATGTCTAGACCTTTCTTTTTTGTTAAATAATGCCTTTTTAAAGATATCATCTAGCCATTATTTACGAGGAAGTGTTGGCAATACTGGTTTCGAGTGATTATAGTACAGTCGCGTGTATAATTATTGTCTTACTATGTCTGCAGCTAAAAGTAAATTGGGTGGAAGTGACGTTCTGCATTCTCAGACACGGGAAGCGATACACAATGTGTATAATTACTTCAAGAAGAATCTAGATCAAGGACAGTCATTTTACAAGCAGTTGAATCTATCGGTGTATCTATGAGCAGTACAGCGTTTGGCAGTACTGTACATGTTTACGTTTGTGTTTCGGTTACGAACATTATGCATTCTTGTCGTTGAACTCGCCGTAGCCTACCTTCTGCTCCTCTGCGTTTCTGGAGGGTCAGGTCACAAAAATCAACCTGTACCTGAAATAGCAGCGCCACGGCTCTGAGAACGCAAGCGTTTTAGAGTCGTCTGCCTCAAATTGCGCCAACACAATGCCCCCTTCAAGGCAGCCGACAAACTACCATACCATCTCCGCTACCAGTTATTAACCTGGAACCACCGGACTAGACAGGGACACTAGAATCCAATAACGCAAATTACACCGGTAGAAAATCAGGCCTTTCCTAGCCTAACTACAACAGCAAACAAACTTTAGCGACTTGGAATATCTCTTAGATTCCTGCTACTGTGGCGCGGAGTATGTGGTCAAATGGAACTCCAACAACGACAAAAGGAACAACGCGACTGTACATGAGTCACGACTAAGGCCTCTGCAATTGCCGTAGCCATGCACTAGGAGCACGTCGAACTGCCGTCGATCAGACGGCTTTATCAATTTTGTGTTTAATAATGCAAGTACAACTTGCGGTACTCTGCAAAGTTTTTCACAATAAATAATCCCTGCCTTTAAATGCGCCCCCACATCTCCTCACTTTTCTGATCCAAGGGACCTATTATCCTCCCCCAAAATGAAACAAGAAACATACAATCTATTTGCCTAGAGGGAATAAACATAAAATACTCGAGGTATACGATGGTTATAATTAAATACATTTAGAGACAGTTTTAGGCTGTAACACATCAGTAAAAGTGCATGCCTTTAGAACCACAAGGTTAATATACAACAGAGAAACTTCAGAAAATAAGTTCCATAAATTCAATCTTATATTTATTTTCAAACGAATTCTATAACTGACATCCATATTCATGACACACTCAGACGAGTTTCCAATGTAACGGCAAAGTGAGTGCAACTTCTGTATTTATACACATTCCAAACACGGCGGAGAGCTGGATCGACTCTACTTGTAATACGAATAGTTTCTGGTTGCTCTTGAAAATTGGTTATAGTACCCCAGATATTGTTTAAATAGGCTAAACTTATATCTTTACATATTCAAAGAAGATCTCTTTAGAACATCCCGCAGATACATTTTTACAACCAAATCCCGTTTTATATTCTAGAGCTCAGCAGTGATAAATGGTTGAATCTTCAACAACACCAAATAAACTGCACTTTACAGTTTAAAATAAGAAATGCAAGTGAGTAGCTAATTAATAATCACAACTTAAGTAAGTTCTTGAAGGAACTTCCAAAACATTCACATAAATACGTTCTAAACAATTACGCATGCTTCTTTACAAAAGGAGAAAAAAATTATATGCACTGTAAAACTGAAATGTCTAAAGTTGTTGCACACACTTTATTTTTTATTAAAAAATTAATGCCTTAATAAAATTTCCATGCTTAGTGTTTTAAACAACATTTTGAGAAGATGCAGTAAAATCTTCAACATTCCAGCACATATTTTGTGGATTGCAGAAATGGAATGTGCAGAAATGTTATGAAAATTAACTCTGGAAAAATGATTTTTAAAGTTTGATGGAGTTTGTATAGGAAATTTTACATACAGACTTCTTTAGAAGTGTCCAGCTTTATAAGTGGTTCCTTGCCTTTTTGATAGTGAAATCTAACCTAGAATGTGTTTACAAGTTATTTTCACAAAACAAAGAGGATTAGGCAAGAATATTTACACCAAACTGATAGGCATATGAAACTATACTTCACTATTTTTGGATTAAGAGAGATTTAAGTGCAAACTGCATTGCCAAAATAAACTGTGCTTTTGAGAAAAAGCAAATAGTATGCAAACAAAAGAGAATACTTTCTTTGTTGCGATATGGAAGAAACTCTAAGATAATTGTGCTATCCAGCAATTATTTGCCATTTTTATAGTAAAAAGACCATGTTGGCTCCATGGGCAAAGTGAAAATTTGCATTAGCAGAAAAAATATTAGGAAAATTGCTAAAATTACAACGGACCACACTGGCAGCGCTTGCCATGTGCTCCAAGGGTTATTTAAATAGCGCAGACCTATATATAATATAATTAAGGCACTTTGCAGACTTCATAGGGCTTAGAAACTTTGCATGCATGTAACTTAATGTGGTTAGTATTTTTCAATGCAAAAAAAAGTCAAAAAGCACATTTTGACCGAAAATGGCTGAAATTTCACCCATTAGAAACATATCGCTTAAGAACCAAAGGTACATCGAAGTAGTTTGTTGCCCCCACGTATGGTACAAAGTTGAAGTTGTTATTACTGATGTTTGCACCACGTACAATACAAAGTTTCCGGTGGACTTCTCCCCACGTTCACTTTTCGGTGGCCTTCGCCCCCACGTTTAAAAATCAACTTTATATTTTTAATGTTTATTCAAATATTATCTATGTATGTTTGCCTCTGCTGCGTCAGTAGTGATTTGGAGAAGCACGTATCTCTTAGCAGGGGTTGGCGCGGCTAAAGAATAAGGCTTACGTAAAATATAATAGTTTAATTCACTCTTTGATTAATCCTTCACACGATTAAATAAGACTTCACTGATATATCCTACTGTAGAGCTGTGAGATCATTAATTTTACTTTTTAATACGTAAACTTTATATTATTCACACCGTAAATGAACTTTTTATGTCTCACACTGAATACGTATCGAGCAAACTACTCGGGAACGCTGGCTTCTAGAATCTGGCGTTTACCGCTTAAATTTGTAAATTGCTCTATTTCAAGTCTCTGATTGGCTAATCCTACTCCAATAGAATACTTTTATTTAACTTTCAGCTTTTCTAGTTTTTGAGCCTATTTATAAACTGTTTTAAATATTACATTATTATTACAGGAATTACTAGTAGCATTATTAAACTTTCTAATTTATTGTTGTCTCAAGGTTACCTCATTGTTAGCAACTTTCTACTTCTATTCTCACAGCTCCTACATTGTTAAATTACTTAATACATTCATATAACATTATTATACATGTACATAATAATATAAACATAATACAATGACTGTTACATACACTTTATATATTATTTATACACATATTGTTTTAAGGCGGGCTGTTATTATATTTTATTTATTGTATAATTAGACTGATATCATTTAAATTTAAAAATGCTGCCTCAACATAAGACATATATTTGTAAATATTTCAAAACATACAGGCATTTTTGCCATCTACCGTTGCAGATCAAGCTGTTTATGTTTCATAAATTCTCCAAATATTTAATTAATCGAAAACTAAATTTCAAAAATCCGTTTGTAGAGGAGGATTTAAGCCTTATTAAATTTGATATTTTTATTATATACTATTATTAAATTCGTGTAGCAAATATGAATGAAATATTAGTTTTCATCCACTGAAACCAACAAAATAATATTCTTGATTGCATAAACGCAGTTCTGTAAATCAACGGTGCCGGATAGTTGAGGTAAATACATCCTGCAGCTGAATCACGTGTATTGCACATGATGCAGATCATGCTTGTGTTGCTGCATCACTGAATGCAGCAGTCGCTTCATAGAGTTCTGCAATTGTTATACCAAACGTTTGTTATAGCCACACTTGTGGATTAATCTGTTTGCTTGAAAGCTGGACACATTTGATGGACAATGCATGTGGAATACACACCAACGAGACCAAATTCTGGATGCTTTTAAAAACTGACACACATGGCTTCAGTATTCAACGTAAATAATGAATATGCCTCTTATAGAGTAACGACCAAATAATTGATCCGGACTTTTACTTCAACTCAGGTTTTCTTGAAAGTATCTCTGCCTGGAGC
Source organism: Deroplatys truncata (assembly GCA_030765065.1). Classification (NCBI taxonomy): domain Eukaryota; kingdom Metazoa; phylum Arthropoda; class Insecta; order Mantodea; family Mantidae; genus Deroplatys; species Deroplatys truncata. The sequence continues at coordinate 111,565,186 of CM060981.1, forward strand.
CTAATATGGTACTGGATAGAACTTCAGGAGTGCAGCTTCAAACGTCTTCTGGAAGTCTGTGCTTTGAAGCTGTTTTCCCTGGTTTGTCTAAGGTCCACCTTCTTGTTTCTGCTAGGAAGGCAATTAGTTGTAACCTCTTCCCTGGCGACTTTCTGCAGCATGCTTTCTGCACTTGTCAAAATTTTTTTCTGATTTTCTGCACTTTTCCAAATGATGCCTATAGTTCTACCTCTTCTAAGCTTACTCCGCATGTAAATATACCAAACTGTGTTACTTCGCGTCCGCTTTGGCTTTATTGACTAAAGCTCTTGGGGCATAAGGTGTGGTTTCCTGCAACAGACGACATACCTGCGATTGAATTGTAATAACATTGTCATAGAAATGAAGTGTCGAAAGCATGCAACTGTAAACTATTGTTAAATCATATTTAACTTACAGTTACGGAGTAGTGGGGCAATGCCTTTCATGTCGCTGTCTGATTCCGTGATGTCAGGTTGACTACTGGAGGAACTTTCCAGCTGTTTTAATTTACTTTAGGGAGTTACTTACAGCAGTAAATTTAGAAATTTGCCGTATCAGTAAAGCGAAAGGACATCAAAAGCTATAACACAATTTTTTCCCGTTACTACGGGATTTATTATATTATTAGTATTTCTATCACTTTTCTTTCTTAAAGAACCTTATACGTAAGTATTGCCTTTATGACATTTGAGCTCAAAAGCACCATAGATCCTGCAATTGTGCAAGCATTTATATATGATACACGGAAAGCTCACGCACTTTCAGTTCTCAGTGAGTAGACAATGTTAATGCACTTCAGCTTTACACTCCACTGAAGTATTTAACTGCAATCAAGCACCAAGCAGTAAACAACCTGCGGTAGTCTAATCAAAGTGGGTATGCCCTCTGCTTCAAGTAACCCCCACACATTTGACAATATTGTGGGTTAATACACAAATGAGTCAGTGCCTTCTGGTACTTATTTCATTCATGTACTTGCATTAAATATAATATTTTTATAATTCTTTGAATATAAGAAACACAAAACTAATTTGTATTGCAATAGGCAGTTATGCTCCAATAACCAATAAGAGAAGACGAGATGCACGTGCTTTTGCTGACATGCGGAGTAAAATAAGGAGAATCTGGAAAGATATTTAATGCTGCTGCAGGTATCATAACATTAGCAACACGTTTTCCATTCATCTTGTCTCTGATTCGCTGAATCTGTCGTTGACTTGATTAGTTCTTTTCCTCTTTTAGGTTTTCCAATGTTTGACCTTCTCTGTCTCTTGGTAGCTGTGTTTTAGCCATCTTTCTCAAATGCTTGCTTCTGCACTTGACATCATCTCAGAGCAGTACGAACAAGCAAGCGCATGGAATGTCACTCTGTTACAGCGCTTTTGTCGGATATCCACTGGCTTCAGAAAAAAGGTTTAGATACTCGAGTTCTTTTGTTTGTAATATATGCTAACTCAGGATGCGGAAGGAATTTAAAATCCCTAATTTATTGGTGTTGGTTGGAATGTTGGTGTATTAACATTTACCTTGTACAGTTTGCTATATAAAATATGAGACCTTAGGAGTGTAAAAATAAATTAAGTTTTTATGGACTACGTACAGTACATAGCATCCCATGGACGTGAAAGATCGGAAATTTTGCTCAGAAGCCTCTTCATCAGGCTTGAGTATATTTAACATGCCGTATCTATGACACGGGACCACCGGCTTTACTTCCCTTCTGAATGAAGCCATGCTAAGGATTTTTATGCCCGTAAAAATCCATTGTCTTCCGTCGGGTTTGAACCCGTGACCTCAGGCCTTATGAGTATGGAAGACTATATGTCCTTAGTTAAAATACTGACTTAAAATATTACCCCAATTATAAACTGTTTCTGTGGAATTACTCCTATATAATCCCTTCATAATATGCACTGCATATATAGTATAGCTCAAGAATTTTAACTTCAATGCAAATGTTTGTTTTGTTTCAGGTAAGTATCGCAACAGAATGGAGAACGAAGTCATTTCTAGTAGGTAAGCTACTTGCAGTATGAAGTACTTACAGAAACACTTTTTATTTTCCTAATATATGACACTTCAGTGGGAGCAAACAAATACTGTAAGTTATTGTTCTTTCTGAGTATAACAAAACTGTTCTATAAAATGTGCACTTACGTGCATAAAAATGTGACCCATTCCCTATATTCATAAGTGTCTCAGTTCTCATAAACGAACTATTGAACGCAGTAGTCATGGATGTGAAATGAAGGGATGGTTCGGATACCACCCTTTTTAAAAGAGTTTCGCTACGATTGGCACACAAGGAAAGACTAAACCAATAATATACAATTCGGCCTTCTAAGAAGGGATGAGGAATTATTTGCACCTGTTGTGAAAGTGGACAATATTTATACGAGAGCTTTCATGAGCAACATAGAGACGCAGGTTTAAGTTACTGCTGCCATCAAATGAATAAGAAAACTAACATTAATAAAACGGTAGCATAACACGAAAATACAAGGTTTAAGTGTATTAAAAAACAAAAAAAAATCTTTATTTCTACGCTTCTATTACAATATATTGTATTGAAATATCATAGAATGTCGTATCATGTTATATATTATAATTTTCACCAAACATTAGAATGGCCTTAACGGTACTCCGCGTAGCTCCGGTAGCGCGCAACTTTAGCTTCTAATATTAGTCTTAAGCATTTTAGCTATATTTTGGGAGACATGAAGTCCCCTGCCAATCCAGTGGCTAGGATTATGCTGGAACAATAGAGGATATCACACTGGCAGTGGATGGGGGTAAATTTGTTAGTATCCACATAAAGAGCTGCATTCCATTATGGACCACTTTTTATGCTCGTCAGTATATTTGGTGATATACTGATATATTGATTCGAAAAAAGCAAGAAATTAATACAGAGGAAAATGTGCCTTACTCCATACGCAACCAGGGAACACAGAACGTGAAATCTAGTAAGACACCGACTTTAGTGAATATCGATTAGAGAATCCTCAAAGCGATGATCTTATTGAGTGGGGGGAAGACGTTGCAGAATAGTTAACCATATGCAGCGTCGTGCCATGAAACACAAGTAACATCCTATAAATCACAAATAAGATCCTCTTTGTATGATAAAAGACAAAAGCAGTCTAGCGGCGTTTGTCAAGTAGGTAATTATGGTTCACTGTAATTCTTATGAGGTAAAATAATTTGTGCCTGCGCAGAATGAATACAAGTATTACAGACACAAAATTTTAAGCAGCAGTTGATAGTGGTTTTATTTATATGTATCTATATTTAATTTGTTGAACTTTATTGTTGTAGCCCCACGTTCTGGGAAGCCAATTTGCGACGGTTTTACTTATAATGTTTGTGTATGTGTGTTTACTTCACGTGGTGATGACATTTTGTGACGTAATTCTTTGTTAGGTTTGTAGCTCCATCTGGTGTTAGCAATTTGCGGTAGTATTAGTGTTTGTTTGAAAGAATGCTACTGTTATTTTATTTAATTTTGGTTTACTGTCCTCCGGCTAGCTTATGATCTTTTCGGTCGAGCACTTCTCTTTATACAGGTTGTGTAAACGGAAAGGAATCTTTTATCCAAAGATAACACTGATGAAGGAATTTGTTTTACACTTTTTATTGTCGAACACATTCACTATCACAATTTACACATTGATCTTGACACCCGCCAAACTGAAACTGTTATAATAACTTATTTACTGATCATTCTTAATTCACGTACTTCAACCTTTTGTATAATTAACTTTACAACACTTGAGAATTTTCCTAACTCTGCTACGCGTAACTTGTGAATCGATAGCCGACGAGTACTTTTCAAATATTTTCGGTGAAATGAAGGCGACGTGTAACGTACAAATATTTTCGACAAACTGACGGACACTACCTCTAACCTAGCCCTTTTATACTCCTACACCCCGATATGCCTAAAGATTATAACTGAGCTGCAATTGGCTAATAAAACGCGCCAACATTAGCGTCTATTTTTATATCCAATGAAAATTATGAATACATATGCTCTAGGGACAATGTTCCAGCAAATTCTACAGAAAAACGCGCCAACATTACGTAACTTCCTCGTCTCTAATAATGATAAACAGCTCACCCCCTCGCTGCATTATTGCACGCTATTATTGTCAGTTTCAGTAAGGCAGTATAAACTTACTTCCTAACAATAATTACAATCAACAAACATCTCAAATCAATGTCACATAATAATGCATATTCATACTATAATCATTCTTTACATTTAAATAATTTATGATACAAATTACTGCATCACAGTTTAGAATTGTTAACTCGTGGATTATATCAGACATCTGACGTCGGAATACAATCAATCATCTTATTATTATTAAATCTTCAAAGAGGACGGTATGTGCAATTGCGCCATGAGGTGGATTATCAGAGTATCGTGATGTACGTTGCTATATTGCCTGATGCATAAATGAATTTGGTGTTATTGAGCATGATCAGTTCCCGAGGTCGCGGGCTCAAACCCGTCGGAGGGCAATTGATTTTTTCGGGCGTAAAAATCCTTAGCATGGCTTTCTTTGGAAGGGAAGTAAAGCCGATGCCTCTGAGTAAAATTGCCGGTTTTTCACGCCCAATATAGAATGGAACCCTATGAACCATGGTAGTTAAAGAGCGTTCATAACGAGCATGACTCTACTTCTCTTTCCAGTCTTCGGCTCATAAAATTTGTTACGCAATTCAAGGATTTTTAATTTGTTATTTTTGGTAGTATAAGGATTAACTATAATTAGTTGTTTCGTGCTCGACCAACATGAGCCGAACAAAAAGCCTACTAGTCACATACTGTTGTGCAAAGGGGATCAAAGTAATCATTCGTGTAAGGGCTATCCTAAAGCCCAAATTACTTCTTACGAAACATTATTCACTTATGCAACGCAAATAACGACAGTTGCAGCGAAAGCGGGGAGGTTTGTCTAAGGTGTTAAAGCTTAGATTATGCTATATAAATGCACCTTTGGATAGGGAGATAAGGAGAAAATAAGAGTGAATAGGTTTGAGTTAAATTCAAGGAAACGTGTAAGTTATTTGTATAGCGAGGAATATTTAACATTCTACCCGTGAGTAAAGTTTATTTATTTTGCATTCTGCCCATGGCGGAACTGCAATTGATTTCTTAAGTTGATCTCTCTGTAAGGCGCTCTTACACCACCGATGATAAGGTGAAAGCGAATTCGGTAATGTGCCCTTGAGCAACTCAGGCCTAACTGATTTATAGCACATACATACTTTTGTGGTTATAATTACCAAAGGAAACGTCACATTAAGCAGCAAATTCCATAGATTATTCCCGGAATCCAAACTGGTTCCTTGAGGTGACAGACAGATGCACTGGCTACTAAGGCAGATGCTAATATTTTATTTTTTGGCGTTTGGCGTGACTATTACATTTGCCGGCACATTTAATTGGAGTATGAAAATATTTTCATTATTGTAACAAAATAAGACTGTTTATTTCCAAGTCCCATGTGGAAAAGGGCAATAGCCCTTTTCCATTTTCAGTTTATAAATCACCGTGATTTGTAGTAAAGCGTTTGATGGTGAATGTCTACACTGCGTACAGAATAGACTGACACGACCGCATCAATTTGAGGCTTTATCTATCATTCATCACTGACCAGGATTAATGCGATGTTGTCTACGGTGATCGAAGTTTCAAACTTTCAGAGCTCTACACAAACCCCATGGGTCATGTTTGAAATTGACAGTATAGCAGTTACAAAGTGAGTATCCTCGCATTTGCAGGAGTGTTTCCTCGAGAATTCTGTTATATTGGTAGTTGTCCACCTTCTAGCAATGCCTTTTGCTCTGGGAGCTGCCTAATAGAGGTTGAGGACAAGATTGCTTAAACGAAAGTCTTGTATTCACACGTTAAAATCATTTCTACTACTAATTAGACTTTCAAAACTTTGTTACTCCCCCACTGAAATTATCTATTTGGTTGAAGTAGGAAAACTCCCTCTCGAATAAATTGGTTGATGGTTAAAAAGAATACGCAACATAGATCCAAAAGCTTGAGCTATTATGGACAGGTAGATAAAGCTCTATAATGAACTTTCGATCCTAGGTGAACTTAAAAGCTACGAAAATTCTAATAAAAGGAAATAATTAAAGGAGAATCACTTATACCGAAGATTTGTAGGATAAATTGCAATCATATGGAAATTTAAATGGCTCTTAATTAGGGAATTCGTAGATCACAGAATCAGGAAGCTACTTTAAAAAGTTAGGGCAACGTATGTGTAATAATGCCTTAAGAGTATTATACGTTTATTATGCTTGAACTTTTATTAAATACTGTATAAGTCTCTCATACCATAGCTTCATATCCACTGCCATGATAGAAGTGGTGTAAGTAATTCCAACGGAAATGTGATTACAAGTATGAAAATTGGTAAACGTTAGAAAACGACTTGTGTGAGCAAGCAGTTTGATCTGAACGTTCGCTAAGGGTTTAAGTATGGCGGATGACATTAGAGTAGGATGTCTTTCAGCAGAATAAATACTTGAATTCCTTTTGCTTAAAAACCATAAATATTCATTATAGCGTATGCTTAATAGGATAATCCACAGCTCCTCTCTCATTTTTCCATTGACGGATAAGTTGCTTCTGTCCCTCCCGAACTATCTTCCCGTCTGACTGCCCATCCTCTCGTTGTGCTTTTATGAAGAGATAGCGCAACTTTTTCTGGGCTTTGATAAGAATTGAAGCGCGAACAATAGGTTTAATGATCTATTTAATCCTCACAAACTGCAAGATCAAACCTAGTATTACCGAACATAATATGATGAAACACGCAAACATGATATCGCTCACACGCATCCCATATAAGTACATATACATTCAGAGACACATTTACTTAAATTATATAAATAGAATTTTCAAAGCATCAATTTACCTTAGAGTGGACCTTATGTAAATCTTAACATTAATTCTATGTATTAAATTAAATATATTCCCAAGTTTTATTACAGTTGAGTTATTATTGCGGATATTAATGTAGATTGGTACTCAGAGGCGCCCCCCCAAAACGAATGATCAAAAGAAACTACGGAATGACAGTAAAGTACAGTTATTCGCATCTTATGCAGCTGAAGTCTTAATAACGTCGACTGTTTTACTAGTATTACATGCATTGCCTCAAATCTGCTTATCGGATAAACATTACTTCTACAGTCTGTCTCACTGGCTCAGTCTTCCTATTTCGTTTGCAGAAAGTGCACATATAAATGAACATAATGATTATTCTGAATCGGGAAATTAGTAAAATAAAAGTAACGGGTACAAAAATTAATAATTTGCACTGGCGGTTATAGAAATAAAGGCGGCGCCGTGGCCGAGTGGTTAGACCGCTCGCCTCTCACCGAGGCGGCGCGGGTTCAATCCCAGGGACCTGCATGTGGGATTTGTGGTGGACAAAGCGGCGTTTGAGTGGGTTTTCTCCGGGTTCTCCGGTTTCCCCAGCCATTCATTCCACCAACCGCTCCATCTTCACCTTTCCTTTCATCCATTTCACAATCATTTCCTTCCTCCCATACCAGGCATCGCACTGATCACCCATCCTGTATATTCTGTCTGATCCATGAGTGGCTGCTTCTCGACGGGCCTCTGACCCCAGGCACCTGGGGGTGTAAGTCCTACATAGAGGAGGTTATACAGAGACAGAAGAAGATTATAGAAATAAGTGAACAGAAAGTAAATTATCGCGTATCTAAGTTTCACTGCGTGTGTACTTAAACGTTCTAAAAGTAGCGTTGTCTGTTCTTGCTCATGGTGATAATTAAACACAGTTACTTGATATTTTACTGTTCCTCAAAATAGCTCGCGCTACCGTTTTATGTCATCTGGCTACAGAAATATCAACTAGATACTTTGCGAGCATTATGTGACTAAACGTTTAATAACTTGTAATATAGGGTGATACAGAGAAGTGTACTCATTTTTATGGGACTGTACTCGGAAAGGGTGGAACATAAGTGGAGTGGGATTTAAGCATTCTGTTCTGTCAGGTACGCCATTCCAATAAACCTGGAGCCATGGTCAATGCAACATGCGTGTTCCACGTACGTTAGAAACGGCGACACAGCGTTGCAGCTCAGAGGTTATTCCGACGCCATTTCAATATCGGGCGACATGGAGCAGTCCCAACACGAAAAAATATCGCCAAATGTGTTCGAAATTTTATAATCAGTGCTACTGTAGATCCAAAAACACTTCCAGGTGCTCAATATTTGTGAGAATGCCAAACAATACTGAGAGAGTGAAATCTGCAATGCAAATGGACATCACCTTCAAGATGTGATTTTTAATTAAAATAAATGGCATCAGTTCACAAACATGTTTAAATCAAAATAATAAAGTTTGATAAAAAAATTAACATTTCATTTCAAAATGAATGTTCTTCCCTGTGTTGCCCTGTATTAGACACTGCGCAGAGAGATTTTACTTTACGTTTGTAAAGTGCCATTATCTTATTTATTCGAAGCTTTACTAAATCGCTTAATCATGGCTCATGGTTGGTTTGTCAACAGTGTTGCATTTTCCTTTGACCCCCATGCACACTTTTCAGTGCACTAGTAAATACTTTGCTAACCATTCGCCTACTTACCAGCCACTAGTCTGATTGAACTCGTAAATGAACAAACGAGTGAAATCCAAGATTCATAAGGAGTAATACAATATCTCTAATCATAATTACGCTAAATGGAATTTATTCTCAAAGGTAAACATATAATGTTTCATATTATATCAATAAATACCTATAAATTGTTTTTCAATTAGTAAACCTGAAGTATAATTATTTTATCTTGTAAGCATGATCCGATGCCATAATTAAGTTCCTCTTTCTTTTAACATTAACAGCCACCGTTGCGGATTTCGAGTAAATACAAACTAGTGTGTTAATATAGTACTCGTCACTCTTAATCTGTAACGGAAGGGCACTGAGACTATTATAAGGAATATAAAAATAACTCTTTAACAGAGCACATTCCACTACGAGAATCTGTCACGATGCAATTAAGCGGACGCTCATCCTCATTCGTCTAAAATCACTAACATTTCCCCCCTAACATGTATATGATGCTAACAAGTGAACTATTATTTAAAATAAATAATAGAGGTGTGTTATTAACAAAGGCGGAAAACATAACTATCGTGGAAATAGCTTTCTTAGTGCTAGTATGATAGAAGTTGGCTACTACTAACTGAAACAGGTTCCTTATTTTATTTCCACCTCTATGACACGAGTGAGCTTTCTGGAACGATGTTTAAAATTTAAACAGGAAATGCTTGAAAACTGTGGCAGGTTTGGTTTGGTTGCATGTATGTTTCAGGTACTGAAAAGCTTCATTTAACTCCTTGCTCTCCTGTCTTCATTAATAATTGGCAGAGAGAAAAGGAAGCATAAATAACAAGAGTATAAGGATCTATAACTGACCCACTATGTCAAATTAAAGAACCTAAGGCGGCTGTGAAATTACAAACGATAATAGAGGAGGTCAACATACCACAATTGACGGTGGAGTTTGCTGCTTGTGCTATCTGTGGTGGAGGTGGTAATTACGATACATATCTGATAGTAATCCTCGGTGTGGCGTCACGGTAACGCTGCTGTCTGCGGTGCAAAGGGATTTGGCTTCAATACCCGGTACTGACACGGGGCTACTCTCATGAGGGTGTTGTAGCTCCACTGTTGGAGAGTCAAACTTGCAGTAGTTGCTACCCTCGTATAAGAGCTAAGCTTCCGGTGGCCTTCGTCCCACGTTTACTTTTCCGGTGGCCTTCGCCCCCACGTTTTAAATATTACATTATTGTTGTTCCAAGAATTATTAGTAGCTTTATTAAACTATCTAATTTATTGTTGTCTCAAGGTTACCTCGTTGTTAGCAACTTTCGGCTTTTACTTTGTAATTCTGTTTGCTACGAAAAGCAGCTTGCTTCTATTCTCACAGCTCCTACATTGTTAAATTACGTAATACATTCACATAACATTATTATATATGTACACAATAATACAAACATAATACAATGACTGTAACATACACTTTATATATTATTACATACACATATTGCTTCAAAGCGGGCTGTTATTAAATTTTATATTATATAATTAGACTGATATCATTTAAGTGTTAAAAATATTGTCTCAGGATGTACCGAACCACGTAAGATTTTGAGATTCAGCGTTAGACGTAAACGCTGAACGTGACCTGAACGTGAGAACAAAATGCGTCTTTACTCTATTTATTATAAGTTAGCACTTTAAAAAATATGCAAAGTTCATTCCAAGTTAAGAGATCTTGAAGGCAATTCTCGGAATATACAAGTATACACTTTCTTTGTGATGGAAGTACCTTAAACGTATGCTATTTTATTGAAAAACCAAAAATAACAAATATTTTTATTTAATTTCAGTTCGGAATGGGGGGGATTTTCTTGTAAATCTCCGTGTTGCCTCCTTCAAAGATTCTGAGAGAGATCTTTTCGGGCATAAAGATTCTTAGTATGGCTTCCTTAGGCAGGGAAGTAAAATCGGTGATCCCGTGTCGTAGATTTACGGCACGTAAAAAAACCTCAAAAGACCTCCTAAAGAGCATCCATAAAAAGAGTCAATTCGACTTTTCGTTATAGAGTTATGCTGTTCACACACACACACACTAACACGGATCTTTTTCCTAAAAATTAATTTACTGGTCAGGGGGCTTCAAAGCATGTATTTGTAGTGAAATCTGGATATGGAATTTTTGGGTGGAATGCAATGTTTCTCCTACTTAATATACGCAGTGCAGAAAATAAAAATTAACATTTCAACTTATATTCGACTTTGATAACAGTGACACCATCAAGGCAGACAAAAAACACTTATTCTTATCTTCATATGATTATTAATTGCGTGTTGATAGAACATACTACAAAATTATTCAACATAATCACATTATCTATAAAAATCTGCACGGTGCTCAAACATTGCTAGCATAAGAGTAATAAATAAGACGAAGTTCATGTCCACTCATTCTACAATCACATTACGATGATCGGATATTCACTTATTACAAGTTGTAGTTTCTTATTTTTAGTAAGTAGTGGGTTTTTTCTCCATGAAAAGTTTGTGATGCCTTTATAAGCATAAAAACAAAAAATGGAGTGGCATAAAATGACAGTGGACATGTACAACAGCGGCAGCTTCAAACCAGTCGAAGCACTGCTTCTTATTGTTATTCTTATTTCTTATTGCCCTTCGTTATAATTTGTCTTTAGTGTTTTCTTAGTAGTTTTATGTAGGTATGTTGGTTACTGAGAATGAACAATTGTATTGATGTTACTTAAACTGCTGTTATTTCTTCCCAACCGCGATATTCTCTATAAATAACGACGAGGCAGCCCAAGTGTAACAGCGTGGAACACTCACTCAGCTGCATTCACGAGAAATCATTATTACAAACTGTGGTATTTTAGGTTATTCAGCAGCGATTGTTTTTCATAGGTTGAAACGGCAACTCTAGGCCGGGTCCGAGAACTGTAATTATAGATAATTTATTAAATAACTTTTATTGATGTTAAATCGTACTATGTAAATATCTTTTTCTCATACTGCTTGTATATTTTAAGAAGGGTGATTTAACGTTATGTATCTATCTAGGTTACTAATATTAGTAGAGTTATAAATGGTTTAATGTAAATAATTTAAGCGCTATGTTAAAATACTGTCCACGACGAAATGTTTTAGCTACAGGAATAGTGCTTTCGAAGGCAGAAAACCTAGGTTTATGACATCTCTTCGGTCGCAGTCCATTATTCCTACAGCGAGGGTGTAACGCCTTTGTCCCTTTATTTGATAATTCGCCGTGACCAAGTGAGCGAGACAGATAGCCTAACGGTAAATGTAGGAAAAGCCGCGATTTATATTAAACTTGGACCAATGAGATCTCTGGAAGTTTATGCGAAATAGTTAGACGCGTCGAGTGGCGCTAAAAATGGACCAATAGGAAAGGAAGCAGCCCCAGAAGCCTGAGACTATAAATGGATCTGTTTGGAGCAAATTCGAGGCAGTTTGTCGACAGTTTTGTCGTCAGTTTTGTCAAGGCAGTTTAAGCAAGAGAGTTTTGTCATGTCCGTTTAGCATTGCAGTTTGTTCGACAGTTTCTGTCATGTATGGTCAGGGAGAGATGCTGCAGGATGTGTGAGATATCGCGCCAAAACAGGGAATCAAGATAGTTTTAGAAACACACCTAAGATCCGCTACCCGTAAAGAGATAATAAGCATACTTAAACTTCGTGTCATATCCGCGCCGTGGTTTAACAGCGGTGGACAGTATTTTACGGCGACAATACCAGTGTTGTATACTACGAGTGTTAATTAAATAAAGAGAAACGGCAGTGTCATCTTTTCATAAACAAAGCACGTCTATGTCTTCCTACATCACCACCCGAGATCTACGCTTTCCTTTACCGAGGATAAGTTCATGCTCCTATATAGGTTAAAGAAAACTACTGCAGCTAGCCGAGGATAAAATTCAAGAGAACCAACACACTGTGAACTTCTGGAACCAACGGGAGAAGCATCAAGGTAAGCCTACAGCAACGGACGAGGAGGTGACCGCCGCAAGGTTTTCTCGGGTTTTTTTTGTTTGTTCTTTATAGAGCTCTGAGGGTTTTAATTAAGTCTTTACGTATCTTGTGTAATCATGTTTAAATGCCTCCAAAGAAACGCAAGACTACTGAAAAAGTGCAACACAATGTGTTGTAGGGATAAACCGTCAAACCATGAGCAACGCTGGGTATTTCAGCTAGTACTTAATAAATATAGCATGCACATGAAGTAAGTCCTGTTGTGAAATTTCTACATTTTATTTTTTATCTTCCAGTTCTTTTAATGAAACCTGATTAACATAAGGATATGGGCATCAGAAAATCCTCATTTGTACCATGAGGCATCACTGGAGTGTGGTGTGCAATATACGGTGACAGGGTCATTGGACCAATTTTCTTTGACGAAACTGTAAATACCGATGTGTATACGAGCATTTTCACGGAATTTGTGGAGCAGCTACACGACATCGAATTTAAGCAGGGATATTTTCAACAGGATGGTTCCACATGCCACATCTCCAATGAATCCATGGCATGCATCCACAGCTTCTTCGAGAATCGTGTTATCGCTAAAGGCTTGTGGCCTCCAAAATCACCAGACTTGGTATCAACAGATTTTTTTTATTTTGCTTTTTTTGTAGGGCTATCCTAAGGAAAGAATCAACAGAAACAGTTTGCGATCCATTCAGGATCTCCGGACAAACATCACAGCCGAAATAAGGAATATCGATGTAGACATCTCAAACGTGTATCTGAAAACATAGTGAAACGGGCAGGAATGTTTGTCAAGGGGAGCACTTCTAGCATATCATGTAACTGTCGTTATTTCTCCCAGAGATAACCTCTCATTTACACTTGGATACGTTTATTTTGTGTTATTAGGTCAAAGACTAGATCTAATTGAAAAGTGAGACATCCCACTGAAACATCCTGTAGTTCAGAATGCTGCACTATCACACAGAATTAAAAGCAAATAATAGAAGCATCAGAACTAATATTGTTAAGAGCGGTAGCTGGATATGGAAGGGCAAATAGATAATATAGAACTGCAATAAGAAAAGAATGGGCTATATTTAATCTAAATAACAAAATAAGTGAACATAAATAAAAATATTATGCTCATGTGTAACAGATGCCAAAATCCCACATTCCCAAGAAAATCCTAGGATAGAAACTCAAAGGAAAGAGAGAGAGAGAGAGAGAGAGAGAGAGAGAGAGAGAAAGGAAGAACCATGAAGGGATGGATGGAACAGTTTCTTTGAGAGCAGGGAACAGGTCATGGATTAGGCCCTGCCAGGACTTAACCAGATATTTCCGCTGAGAAATTGGTCGGAGAAATGGGTTGCCGGCACATTGAGTGCTCTAGCGACAAAATATAAAAATTATATATAATTCTTTGATTGTTATTCATATAAGTTTTGTAATTTGTACTAAAATTCAGAATAAGCTTAGTAATGTATTGCTTTGTGTGGATCATGTTAGATGTGCAAAAAGCTCAAGAAGAAATAAACCTAATGAAATGCTAAATGTTTAAGAACAATTGAAACTAAATTATGAATATTAAATGAGAAAGAAAGGAATGGATTGGATCTTTTAAAATTTTGATCTACTTCACCTATTGCAACTGTAAAAAGCCATAAGGAATACTCACGAATGTGATGGGACTACATCCAAAGCCTCCAAGGAATAAAGTCGCAATACTGAAATATGTTTGGCTACTCACATCACATAGCCCGCTTCTTACGTATCAGCCCGGCTGATATGAGGGTGAAGATTGTGGAATGAAGATTCAAGGGTAGAAAGATACCGATTACAGTAAAGATTTTGATACATATAATGCATATAAAACTGCTCGTAAGGGACAATTAAGCTCGCGATGATGTAGGTAACGCAACACTCATTTTGCCCATGTCTGACTTATACTTATGGATCTATGCTGATTACGATTGGGCATAAGGAGGAAAAACATACGGGAGGTCACTGGTTCGATTCCCGGTGTCCGCCCACTCTGACCATGGGTATTTTGTGGTTTTTCTCTGGTCCCCTAGGCGAGTGCTGGGGTGTATTCTACCACGATTTCTCCTTTCCTTTATTTCCTGTCATTTCATCCTTCTCTCTTTTATCTTTCAGATAGTGTCTCCGGGTTTTATAGTGCGTATGGTGATGGCCAGATGCCATGGTTCCTGCGCTTTGGAAACATTTCTCCTCCCCCAAAGACAGGGCGCGTTGGCCTGCCTACAAGGACCGCTTCGTCGTAATCTCGCGGGACTCGGCATCTACTGGTTGAGTGCGGGTGTTTCGAACTGGAAATGATAGGAACTTCCATGCGTCTCTGGGATCCTGTCTGCCTACGAACTGCAACCTCCTGCGACTCTTTCATTTCATCCCTGCCTCCCGGGGGAGGTATAGTCACAATAGACCTAGTTGGCCCCAGTTGTGAGTTTTCCCCATCCGATAATTACACCCTACATCCTAAAAAAGAAAAAAAATTGGGAGTCTAAACCTGGATACTTGGAAGGGATTGTAGGATCCAGACCCATCTGAGCGTTTGCAAAAACTATAAATTGCGTATTTTGATTTAATATACATTAATGTAGCTGTGAAAGAGGGAAAGAATCTTTACAACATCATGTGAATTAATTTTTAAATTGTAAGCTGCAGACGTTAATCAGACATGATTTACTAAAGCTATGTGTCCTTCGTTGTACTAACGACTTGCTGATCCACATTTTGATGTAACTTGGCGAAAACTATGATGTAAATATATAATCTTTTTTCTGGTGCAATTGTAATCATGGGGTCTCTCTAACGGCTAGAATTAACCATACTTACGATATTTTGATAAAATATTTTTCCTCGTCTGTTCTACTTTTTATTTGGAAATTGAATACATTTATTACACATTATCAATGATATTCATATGATAATAATTACTAATGCATATCATTTATTAAAAGCTCATTTACTGCAGTCGAAATAAATTTTACAAAAACCAGCTTTTACTGTTTTAGAGGATCATAAAATACATTAGAATTATTTAATAAAAAATAAGGTAAGAACTGGTACTAGAGATACTAAAACTTAAACAATGGAAGCATAAGTTTTCATTAAAAACTATTTTATAGCTAACTTTGTATGTTTCTGACACTTAAAACAAATACATTTTCGCTTATTCCTCCCCTTTCTCAGTAGAAGAGGGTTAGCTCCTGTTGAACTTGGTTGTAACTTTTCTCAGCATGCATACCCGTAGACACTCCCCCCAAAAAGTCATCCCTAGATTCCATGTGACAGTTATAGGGCTTCGTGTACCTTCTTAACAGCTATGTTCACAACGCACATACAGGAGCCTTAGAAAGGTCTCGGCCTTGTGAGCCCAATGGTCTCTTTCTCGGTGGTGACACTTATAAGCTACTGAAAACACAGCGCAAAACAACGTTTCGTTACAAAGCCACTTCTTGCGCTCATGAGCTCCTCGGTTTAAATCTTGCATTAATTATTGCTGCCTTTTATGTTATTAATTTTATGACTGAATGTGTAGAACATACTATTCTATTAATATACCTTTAGCATTTAAGTTTTATGCATATCTATACGCACAAAAATACTCTATTAAAACAACACTCGTTTTAAATAAGTAAAGAAATAAATGCAAATAAACTTACCTTATGAAATTAAAACACACAAAATGTAAACAAAATTAACATGGCTTGAATGAATCCAGAGCACGCATGACTTCTCTCCATTTTTGGGTTATAGATCCCTATAGTAATGTGGACGAGAAGCTACAATATCCCAGACGTCTTGAATGTGTGCGCAGAAGCCATATTTTGTCCTTCGTGCATCTGCAAAGAAATTCAAGCGCAACTCCTTATTCCTGTCATCCCACACATTTTCAATAACGTTCAAACAGGGTGAACAGGGAGGCCAGTCTATCACTTTGAAACCTTTTGACATACACTATGTGATCAAAAGTATCCGAACACCCCCAAAAACATACGTTTTTCATCTTAGGTGCATTGTGCTGTCACATACTGTCTGGTACTCATTATCCGCGACCTCAGTAGTCGTTAGACATCGTGTGCAACAGCAAGGGACGCTCCGTGGAACTCACGGACCTCGAACGTGGTCAGCTGATTGGGTGTTGCTTGTGTCAGAATTCTGTACGCGAGATTTCCATACTCCTAGGTCCACTGTTTCTAATGTGATGGTGAAGTGGAAACGTGAAGGGACATGTACAGCACAAAAGCGTACAGGCCGACCTCGTCTGTTGATGACAGAGACCGCCGACATTTGGAGAGAGTCGTAAAAAGTAATAGGCAGACATCTATCCAGACCATCACACAGGAATTCCAAACTGCATCAGGATCCACTCTAAGTACCATGACAGTTAGGCGTGAGGTGAGAAACCTTGGATTCCATGGTCGAGCGGCTGCTCATAAGCCACACATCACGCAGGAACATGCCAAACGACGCCTCGCTTGGTGTAAGGAGCGTCAACATTACACGATTTAACAGTGGCAAAACGTTGTGTGGAGTGACGAATCAGGGTACACAATATTGCGATCCGATGGCAGGGTGTGGGTATGGCGAATGCCCGGTGAACGTCATCTGCCAGCGTGTGTAGGCCAACAGTGAAATTCGGAGGTGGTGGTGTTATGGTGTGGTCGTGTTTTTCCTGGAGGGGGCTTGGACCCGTTATTGTTTTGCGTGGCACGTTCACAGCATAGATCTACATTGATATTTTAAGCACCTTCTTGCTTCACACTGTTGAAGAGCAATTCGGGGATGGCGATTGCATCTTTCAACACGATCGAGCACCTGTTCATACTGCACGGGCTGTGGCGGAGCGGTTGCACGACAATAACCTCCCTGTAATAGACTGGCCTGCACAGAGTCGTGACTTGAATCCTATAGAATACCTTTGGGATGTTTTGGAACGCCGACTTCGTGCCAGGCCTCACCGACCTACATCGATACCTCTCCTCAGTTCCGCACTCCGTGAGGAATGGGCTGCCATTGCCCCAAGAAACCTTTCATCACCTGATCTAAAGTATGCCTGCGAGAGTGAATGCTGTCATCTAGGGTAAGGGTGGGCCAACAACATATTGTCTTCCAGCATTACCGATGTAGGGCGCCACGAACTTGTACGTCATTTTCAGTCAGGTGCCCGGATACTTTTGATCACGTAGTGTGTGAGGACAAAATGATTATTCTGTACGAATTTAACAATTCCATCAGCATATCTCATCCTACAGAGGGAATTGAAACATTCTCAAGTATTACCGTGTATTGCGCACTATTGAGTGTGTTGACAAGCTGCCAAAATACACCTAGACCGTCCCTTGATATACAACAAGATACAGATATGCGACCATGATGAAACTGTGAAGCTACTTATTTTTCATAATAACATTATGCTATGAACTTTACCAAATGCAACATATGAAATGCCGTATATCGAAAATAAATAGTCATTATATGTTAATTAAATATTTTTAACTGAAGATAAAAAGGGGCTTTTTCCATATATAAGAAGCAAACCTGCGGTCTTAACTACAGAAATGCCTACGCTTTGGCATAGCGCTACAGAGAAGACACACGGAAGGTAGCATGTTTAATAATGCCATACACCAACTTACTGCAGCGGCCACACAATTGTTGTGTATGGTGTAAACAAGGCGCTGTGCCCGTCGCTGTGCCGCGTAGGACTTAGAAGAATTTGGCATTCCAGAAATGGCTCTTTTTTGTCCACGGACGTACACTTGAGAGCAGCAAAAACATCCCAGACAAAAAACAGGAAATATAAGCGGTTGGTATTGACATACGTAGCTTCAATTCTCCAAGCGCCATCTTTCCAGATCCCCTCTTGCATAATTCCAGACAGCTAATTGGCAAATTCCTTATGTCCCAAATGGTGACACTGGCAATGGGATCTGTGTCCTTGCCAGTTGATTACTTTTAAGTCAGTAATAACCACGATAATATTAATAAGCCTCTCGAAAATAATCCATTTATTTAAACGATGTTCAACACTTCAGTGTCATTATTCAATAATAATAATAATAATAATAATAATGATAATGATAATGATAATGATAATGATAATGATAATGATAATGATAATGATAATGATAATGATAATGATGATAATGATGATAATGATAATGATAATGATAATGATAATGATAATGATAATGATAATGATAATGATAATGATAATGATAATGATAATGATAATGATAATGATAATGATAATGATAATGATAATGATAATGATAATGATAATGATAATGATAATGATAATGATAATGATAATGATAATGATAATGATAATGATAATGATAATGATAATGATAATGATAATGATAATGATAATGATAATGATAATGATAATGATAATGATAATGATAATGATAATGATAATGATAATGATAATGATAATGATAATGATAATGATAATGATAATGATAATGATAATGATAATGATAATGATAATGATAATGATAATGATAATGATAATGATAATGATAATGATAATGATAATGATAATGATAATGATAATGATAATGATAATGATAATAAGAAGAAGAATAATAGATTCCAAATTATTAAACTTTCTATTCTTCTACCAAACAACACCGTATAGGAACAGGGAAACACCATTATCCAGATTGCAGATCAGTTTTAACATCTTGAATTCGGAACAGACATTACGGCATAATACTTGTTAAGATAATATCGATTATGATGATTATTATTACTATTATTATCTGGTAATTGATGCTTATGAACCACTTTAATTACTGAAATTGACAAATGCATCGAAATAATAACCGTTTCGAGTCAATTCAACGATGACAATAAGTTTAGATCTTATTTTCATGTCTATTTTAGAAGAAACGTTGCATGAATACTATAGTAGTTGTGCATTACAGCGCTCACGGTAATCTTTCAATCCCCTCTTCAAGGTCGAGTCACTAAACAGGTTACATCAGGCTGGCTGTCTCTATACGAATTATTCGTTTACGCGAATCAGAATTGAATCACAGGTTGTTTCTGACCCCTCCTTCGTTTTCACACCGAGTGTAACATCGCTCTTTGGTTCATATTTATTTCTTGTAACTTATCCAAAGCTATTACATAGAGACGCGTGATAAGCATTATGACAGCTTAAATATCACAATATTTAATACAATCCAGTTCAATATATTGCAAGCAACATTTTAACACAGAATTAAACAAAAGATTGTTTACAAGTATATTAAACTAAAATATATTATTGAAAAATAGATGAATTACTACTTTTTCTGCTACCGCTTAATTCACATACTGTTGGTGACTTAGTTAAATCATCTTAGTTAAATCCAAGGTAGAACAACTGCAATTTGGATTTTTAGCCTAAATAATGAGCAGAATGAAAACTTTGATATTTGAGATACTGCTCAATCACACTTTCACCCCCCATTTATTTCCTTTAAACTGATAGTGCTAAAAGACTGTCGCGGTGATGTGTGAACAATTTGATGATTTGTTTGTAATCTGATATCGAGATAGCTTTTACAACCCTTAAATAGTTTATAGTTATTTTAATGTAGTGTAATGTGGAATGATCTTCACCCAATAGGGTGACTATGGCCAAATGAAACAAAATTCTGATGTGATACATTTACACGACTTTCTATACCCTCTATTTTTATAAGTGAGTAGAAATATTCTTGCTAAAGCTTATTTTTCTCTCTTTTAATCGAGATAAACCTTATCAGAAACAAAAAACATTACAAATTTCGTTATGAATACAAAGGGAAGCGTAATAGTCAAATACTTAAGAACTAGACGCTATATGCTGGCCTTAAAATTCTATACTGTTTCTATGCAATCGTGAGACACAACTGAATGTTGAACGGAAGTTTAAAGAATGATCAAAGAATGAACAATTGGAGCCATTAATAACGGATAGCTCAGAAATGGCTTATTTCACAAGAAAACTTATTTGTAATAAATTGTATCTTTTGAAGAGCTCTACATTTCTTGTGTAGTGCGTTTTGGTCTATCGCTTAAAGTTTAACAATTCTACAAGATAATACAAAATTCCTTCCGAATGAAAAGGACTTCACAGGCTATTCTCAGAAAATTAAAGAAATACATTTTATTTGTCATGTAAATATCTTTAATATGGCATTTTAATCAAAATCGTTTGGAGCCATTTCTTTTAAAATAAAAACTTTAGAATAATGTTCCATGTAGAGGGTAGTTGCGATGGGGGGGTTCTTGAAAATCTACGTGTCGCATCCTTGGAGGATACTAAATTTAAATACCAAGTTTGGTATTTATCCGATTTTTTGTTTTTGAGTTTGTTGCGCGCGCGCGCGCGCACTCACACACACACATACACAAACACACACACACACACACATGGACTTTTTCTAGAAATGCTTTCTTTGGATTCAAGGGTCTCAAAACATGTATTTCCAGTGAAATCTCGGTATCAAATGCAATATCTTCTATCTAATATGTACGTGCTGAGAAATTTAAAAAAAATGGTTTGTTTGTTTCACCTGTTTATGGATATATCTACTTAAAGTTATGATGTGGCATTTAAAATACGTTTTAGCGTATTTTAGAAATCCATGGAAATTTAAAACATAAACATGTAACTGGACCAAAATCACCCCAGTGTACACTATTTGTTAACTTTTAAATCTCTAATATCGCAACCAGAATTGCATCAGGGTCAAACTCAGCGATGAATTTGGTATGAAGCACCATC
Source organism: Deroplatys truncata (assembly GCA_030765065.1). Taxonomy (NCBI): domain Eukaryota; kingdom Metazoa; phylum Arthropoda; class Insecta; order Mantodea; family Mantidae; genus Deroplatys; species Deroplatys truncata. The sequence goes on from CM060981.1 coordinate 111,586,614, forward strand.
ACATTGTTTTGCGTGAAATGCTGGCTGTGGTAGATTGCCGCTTGTCAATACCAATGTAGATGTGACAATCTTATGAGATGCGCGATATAACACGTCAATCAAAGCATGCACGTTTTGACAGGCTTCTCCCTGCCAAACAATGGATGTCGGAATTTTATTCCTTTAGTGAGGGAACATCTGTTTAGCTTCAGCTTCAAGTTTCAGCAGTCCCGAAAGAAAAGCCATAAGAAAGTGAAGAAATGCACTGTGTGTCCCCGCTAAGAAGGACCCCTGGGAATTGATGAAGGGGAGTTAGGAAATTCTTTGACAGTCTCACGAGAGTCAGCTTCCTATAACTCAATCCCCAATTCTTTCTCGGCTTCTCTACGTGGATGGAAGTAATTTCTTTATCCTTCGGAGCCTTTTAACATCTATGTGGGATGCAGGAGAGGCAGTATTCATGAAAAGTAAATCGCAAACTCTGTGACGCCAGAAGGATAAGAATCTAGAAACTCATATTAGAGAAACAAAATGAAACTTGCACTACGCAGAAAGTTTGTGAATGGTTTAAAACAACTTCATAAAATAATTAAGAAACCTAAAATATGTGTGTGTATGTATGAATAAACTTACAACTACTTATATAATTCTAGATTATATGAGATAATTCTCCATAGTAATCAATGGGGAGGAGCTCGAATTTCTGTCATAGTGAGTTGTTTGAATACTTTGTTAGATTATTTTTCTCTTGAGGCAGTATTTTTAATACTTGAATAATTTCAATTAAATTATATAATATGTAATTTCAATAACAGCCCGCCTTGAAGCAATATGTATGTATTACATTTTAAAAATGTATGTAACAGCCATTGCACATGCTTATATTATTGTAAACATATTTAATAATGTTATGTGAATGCATTACGTAATTTAATAATGTAAGAGCTTTGAAAATATGAAGTTTAAAGTTGCTAACAATGAGGTAACAATGAGGTACCCTTGAAGCAATAATGAGTTTGAGAATTTAAATGCTACTAGGCATGATTAGGACAGCAATAATGTAAATTTTGTGACAGTTTAAAAATAGCCAATCAACAGCCAAAAAAAGCTTTAGTAAAATGCAGGTATTCTATTGGACCAGGATTAGCCAATCGGAGACTTGAAATACAAACGTTTACGGGTTTGGACGGTTGAAATATGTTCAGTTGCCTGCAGACCTTGGTAGTAACCGAATGGAAGATGTGTTCTCTAAAGAAATATTACGTACTCGTGTGAAACAAAACTTAAGTATACGCCTTAACAAAGTGCAAATATTAAATTAAAGAATATCACAGCTCTTGATATAAGTGTAGTGCTATTTAATTTGTGTAAAGGATTACTAAAAAGGAGTGAATTTAAACTTAAAAATCTGTGTAAGCCTACATTCTTGTCGCACCACGCTCTGATTAAGAAAAGCGTGTCTCTGAAGTAATACTGAAGCAGTCGAGGCAAAAACATAAACATAAATAATATCTATAGAAGCAATTTAATCATAAAATTAATATTTTTTCTTAAAACTTGGAGCGTAACAACAAAAATACATCTTCAAATCGGCTTCTCATACGTAGCAGCATATTACGTAACAAACAATCTACTTCAAATTAACGCCCAAAGCGTGGTGAAAACAATTCAACAACAAAAAACATTCTGAAATTAACTCCATACGTGGAGCTAAATAAATAAATAAACAACGTAAAGAATAACACTATCTCAAATTGGTTCCCAAACGTGAGGCAAACCTTCAACAACAATAAACTACAACAGTTGAAGAACAATAAAACTAGTTCACTCTGATATTCACTAATCCTTAGAAGACACACGCCACATTACATTCCTTCTTCTGTACCTCTGGACCTTCAAGCACTAGGGCTGAAGTTATAATCCGGTTATGGGTGAAATAACATAAAAATTTCCAAAACTAATAAATATGAATTTTCCGGTTATTAAATACTACAATCCTTCTACTTTATTTCTGCGTAAATTCCATAACTCCGCACGTTTCAAAGCATGTCATAAATACACTTAAGTGTCTGCCTATAATCCTAGCTTCCTACAAACTTTTAGTAAGAACGACTAGTTTTGCCCCTATAAAAGTGAACAAATCATTCAAGAGGGGCCTCAGGAAATAACAAATACCAAGTTACCTGCAGAGGAGTAGAAGACGGAGGAGGACTGTATATGGGAAAAATGAATTTCAAACAACATAGGTTAGAAGCAGTGTTAATTGGCGTTATAATTTTTAAACTCTCTTCTCTCGGGATTTCATTTATCGTCAAATTCTCGTTTCTACTTTATTGTATTCCATCAAAAAACGATACCGAGATTTAAGCGTAATGCATGTTTTAAGTCCTACTGAATTCAAAAATACTTAGAGAAAGGTCTACATGAAATAACATGTATACCTTAATTTTTTGGGAATATACCGTTAAGTCCTCCACATTTCGAAGGAATTTTGTATCATCTTGTATAACTGGTAAACGTTAAAGCGATAGACGTGAACGTTCTACATAAAAAACGTAGATCCCTTTAAAACACATAATTTATTTCAAATAACTTTTTGTGTTCATTGCTTGGTCATTCCCTTAAAGTCCTGTCAACATTCAGTTGTTTCTCGCGATTGCATGGAGACAGCATGGAATTTTAAGGCAGCGTATAGCGTCCATTTTTTAAACATTTGACTATCGCGTCTCTCTGTATCTTTGTATCTATAACAAAATGTGTAATGTATTTTCTGCAAAGGTTTATTTGGATTAAAATTTATCAAGAATAGTTTGTGTACTCACTAATAAAGATGGAGGGTAGAGAAAAACTGTAAATGTATCACATTAGATTTTTAAACATTTGTTCCACACGATGTACTGGTCAGTATAACTGAATGCAATTTTGCATAACTTCTTGTACAAGATAAAAATGGGTAATATTTAGATGAACATGCTTAGTTATGGCGTAATCGAACAATAATACTAATATTGTGTAAGTTTGTAAACAAAAATAGAAGTCTATATTTAACATTTATTTTCTCAGATTTGGTAGGATAATTAAAAATTAATCTCTACTGTGCATTAATATAGTATTGAGTTTCATTACAAAATATATTTTTTCAAAGAAGAATTGTATCAAGTGTTGGAATTTTTCAATGTAGTAAAAATATAATTATATAGTAGTATATCCTGAACTAGTTTTAAAATATACATAAATTTGGTCTACATACTATACGTTAAGCACGAATTGCTGTATTAAAATTTCAAATAAATCTACCTGAAATGATGGGGTTTTAAAATTTCACGAAGCTTTCTAGATTATGTTATAGGACAGTTTTTCTTCACAATAAGTAAAGGTATTTTTACATAACTTAACACTTTAATATATGCATATATTTAATGTATAAGTTTTGTATATATGTATATATAGTGCCAAATTGACCCTCCCTCGGAGAAATCTACTCCAGGCGACTACGGTCTGCACCAAAGGAAGGTTGACGTCTCCGTGAAGAATAGTGAAATGAGTATGGTGGTGCTCTGCAAAGGAGACGTCAAGACAAGGCTACAGTTAATTTGATTCACGTAGTACGTCTGTGAATGTGGCCGTCGACTGCGCAGGCGCCGGTTCAGTCCCAGCTCTGCTCACCGTACATTGGACGAAGGTGAAGTGAGTCTTTCTTCGACGGTGAGGAGTTTCACGAGGAACACAGCAGGGCAACGTTCAGACAGAAGGCATTGCGGATAGTGCTTCTAAATTCCTTTTGGTTTAACTTATTCAAAATTATCTTTATAATTATTAACCGGGAAAGATTGATCGTGTGAAATATTGACTTATTGGTGTTGTAAATTTGAAATATATAGGTAAATTTGAGAGAAAAGAGCAAGTAGGTAATAATTGTAATTTAATTCAATCTATTGAAGCCCTAAAGAATTTAAAGAAATTGCGTAAAAATAAAGGTTTCTGAAAGTGCAGTTGTGTATTTCATAGAAGTGTATACTTATTAAATGAAAGAAATTCGGCTTATTATTTAATTTACCTAATATATTGTCAAGCAGTAATATGTCATCATTCCCACTTTAATCCACTTCCTCTTGGGAAAGAAACACACTTTTCAATATATATATATATATATATATATATATATATATTGTCGTGTGCCTCACATTTATTTATTGTTTAACTTCAGAGGAGAGCTGCTACTCGCTTGCAAGAGGGATCGTTAAACAAACAAAGAACTTTAAACTCGAGGCATCGACAAGGGACGCAGCTAAGTTATCTCTCTAAATAATTAATACACCAACATAATTTCTGGCTGAAGGGAGAGGCAAGGAACTCTACACTATCATAATTAAAACTGCAAGAGAATGGATAGCTGGTAGATTTATTATAAAATGTTGTCTTACCCCATGTGTCTGCCGGGCGAGGACGCCAAGTCTTAGGCAGTTATCCGTCTAACTCACGCGAAGCCTAGTCACAGAATGAAGCCACGCCAAGTCTTAACGTCAGTAACGCCATATCCCCCCAATGACACACTGCTTCCCCTGAATCGCCCCTACTCACAGATAAACTGCCACGCTTCGGCGTCCAGAGAGCGTATTACCATTAATATAATCTGTGCACATGCCACATCTCCCCCTGGCCACCGAAGTCGACGTCCTCGACGACAGAAGGAAAATAAACATAATAAACATGAAAAGAACAAAACAAAATGACATACACATGTGTGATGAACCAAAATATAACAACAATATACATGTGTGGTAAGCACCCAGCCGACGATACAATATTGCTGGGCGATAACGAGATACGAGAGACGTAAGTGCTGTCGACTAGTATTGTTAATGCACTTATCTTTAGCATCCCGCACACGCACACACCACGCTGCCTCAGTTCACAGGCACACTACACTGCGCAGAATAGCGATGGTCTGCCGTAACTGTTTGTGGGTGAGTTTAGACAGTGCCCACAACGACGATTTGTCCTGGTGTAGAGTTATCACCGCAGGTCTCTGGTGATGACAACAGGGTGGGCAGTCGCTGGCTTGGACTGCCCCCCGACATGGTGGCTCCTTATGCCACGGCAGTGTAGTGGCTGCCCGACAGCTTCCCTGTGGTGTTTCTTGACTTCTGGTGTGCCCCGGGGATGCTCTTGAATTTTCTCGCTCTCCGCTACAGCGAAATACTAAAACAAAACCACCACACAATAAACAGGGTGCTCCCACAAACAATCACACATAAAAGAATGGTATGTCAGGTACAATTAAAGATTTTAAAAGTTAAAAAGTTTACACTAAAAATTCTTTTGACATGGGGCAAAGAAAGAGAAAAATAAGTACAAATTGGCATAAGAACTAAATTTTACAGAGTTGGCATCCAAAATTTAACTTACAATGCTTTACAATCCAAATAAAACAGTAAAACAGACTCAAAATATATGAGCATGACAGAAATGAAACATAACCTTATTTTGGGATCCCAATATTACATCTTAATAACCAGCTTCTGGCTGAAGGGAGAGGCAAGGAACTCTACACTATCATAATTAAAACTGCAAGAGAATGGATAGCTGGTAGATTTATTATAAAATGTTGTCTTACCCCATGTGTCTGCCGGATGAGGACGCCAAGTCTTAGGCAGTTATCCGTCTAACTCACGCGAAGCCTAGTCACAGAATGAAGCCACGCCAAGTCTTAGCGTCAGTAACGCCATATCCCCCCAATGACACACTGCTTCCCCTGAATCGCCCCTACTCACAGATAAATATATATATATATATATATATATATACGGATCTATCAATAAAAATAAATTAATCTTGGAGATTTTTATGGGAATATTAAGACCAAGTAAAACGCGTTCATTGTAAAAGTTTTTGAACTCTTTGTATCTATAACTACTAAACTCTTAAGGTTTACCCTAATTCAATTTTTATTCAATCCTCAAGGAACAAAAATGTTAAATAACGAGTATGTGTGACAAAATTGTTAGTTCAGCTTATAACTATCATGAAATTCCCTTCAACAGAAGCACATGGAATAAAGTTACATGATTATCTATTCACTATCTCGTCACGGATTGCAGCCGAGTAATAATTGTTTCCTTCAGGCCTGAAGAAACCCTCGGAGTGTAGAGGGCTGAAAGCTTGGCCAATTACCATTCGTATGCAATCCTGTGAAAACATAGTAAATAACCATCGCCGAGAAAGTTTTAAACTATTTTCTATTGCTTTCGTTACTACACATTCTCCTTCATTTCTTACTTGCTAAAACGTGTATGAAACGGAAGCCTCAGCGGCAGATGTATGGTCTGTTACTCGACTATAGTATTGTCACTGAATGACACTTCAGTGAATTTTCTGGGTACTTGGGGTACAATAAGAAGCCACCAAGCTTATGACATTCATTTTAGACTCCTGGTAAAGAAAGTATATCAGCATTCTAAGCTACAATAAGTATGCTTGCGCAATGAATATTTAGGAAGGTTTAAAAGTATGTTGAAATAAACTGTGTTCATAACCTAGTTTTTTTGCTTTTCCATAAATATGTCCTGCTGTCACCAGCAGCCTCGTTAGTCCGTAAAACACGCCTTTGCTGTAACTTGACATCAGAGAAGCCTCTGTGTGCTTTGTTTAGTCAGTCGTTGCTAACTGTTGGGTGTTCTTTCCGTTATTAATGTCATCCCAAGGGAAGTACAGCAAATTCCAGTTGCTGGTTATTAGAAAAATACAGTGACAAACGGCAGAACAAAAAAACATGAGAAATTCAAACAGCCATAAAACAGTGAATGACTATCCTAATGGCATAAAAATACCATTATTATAAAGGTAAAATACATAAAATTCATATTGGTGATAACAAATCTGTAGAATTTAGCTTAAACATACTTTATAACAACATACCAAAGTAGAAGCAATGAAAATTTTGTTTAAGAATTCATCAAGCACTAGAAACTATAAGGAGGTAGATGATTAAGTAAGTCATGCCCTTTGGTTTCCTTTCCGTATCTATTTCCTATTATCGGCTTAAGCTCTATGGGGTAATATTTCCCAGTACATCGGAGTAAACCTAGATCTTAACTTACGGTTAATGAAAGCAAAGATGTGATGTGGCTATTTTTAAGGAGAGAATTCCAAAATGCTTCATTCTGACACCACAGTTTTTGACTAATAAAGTAGCACACATCCAACCTACCATCAGATTCCTGTCAGTATTCTTGAATTTTGTGAAAATGTTTAGTTCCATTTATACCCCGCGTACATTGGTCTTATCAGCGGCCTTTCCTTATTCTCAATGGTGTTATCTTGGATTCTCTTGTGGTTTGGTTTCTTTCAATTTTTGGGGGTTTTAATCATTATATCACACACACACACTCTCATTCATACTTCCAGTCTCTGGAGAGGATAGGAAATAATTTTGGCTAGAGAAGAATTTCCACCCCCAGACGGGAATTCCCACCCGGGACCCCTCGCACAGCAAGTAGGTACTATGATGCAGTTTTAAGCATTTACCCTGAACAAACCTTATTTCTTAAATCACTCTCCAAAACAGTCTAAATAATAAAAATGAACCATGAACTTGAAGCCCCTGACAATTTGTAAGAATAATGACCTTTTTCGCTGATTGAATTCATGTTGATCATTTACGATGCATTGAATAATTCGCTTAATGTCAGTTACTTACTCTTTAAATCCTTACCTCCTTTGTAAAATCATGCAAACTTCATCAAGAGATGAATCTCACGTATTCGAGTGTGCGCAATTTTTGTTAAATAATGTTTTTACTACAGCACATATCTTTTCTCCAGTAAAAATAGAAGAAAACATATATTTTTATCGTACAATATATCTTTTCTCCAGTAAAAATAGAAGAAAACATATATTTTTATCGTACAATATAGGATATATAGAAACGATGAAATAAGAACGGAATTAGTAATCTTCTATTAATGAACATATCCAAGAAACTAAACAAGAATGGATACAACATACTAAAAGAATGGGAGAATGCGAAACAGAGGTACTAAAATGTTCCACGTAATCTGAAATAGTAATATTTGACAACACATTAAGAAAGGAAATTCCATAGTCTGATGGAAAATATAGTTTTATACGGAGCTGAAATGTGGCCTTGAACAAGAGAAATCAAAAATGAAAATAAAATCCGGGTCGTGGCTGCATTTTTGGAACAGTTGTGAAGTTCTTTTTAGTAGTCGTGACTTTGCATAATTTTTATGCCATAAATACTAAGAGGGCGAAGAAGATTCTTCTGTACGACAGGAATTTATGTCTAATAAAATGGGAAACGCTTTTGAACCCAACTGGATGGTTGAAAACTTCCAAGCTGCTCCTGCATAGGGTACTGAGTCTGCTGCTTAAATACTACTGGATAAAGGAGGTGAGGAGACAGAGGCTCCTTATATGGTCATGAACTTCGTAGTACAATGTATCACATCTCTTATCTGGTAATGGAGGTGTTACGTCGACAAGGAAGCAGAATTCTTGTGAAATGTTATAGGTTTCCTAAAAGTAAATGGATTGACATGAAGTATGTATTGTAAAGATACTATTGAAATAGAGAGACTTTCATTTCCGTATCACCTTGTGTTTATTTAAGATTCATCAAACCATTTCCCCTCATTATATGAAATACAATTGATTCCATGTTTTTCTGAAGCATTGTCTCTCCACGTCGCATATAGGTATATACCGCTATACTGTTCGGTTTAATTTCCAAATACTTTATCGTTTATTTTTGAGGTGTTAAATCATTCCTAATTTGTTTCTTGAGCTGTCATTTAAAGAGCATTGTAATATTCTCAGTTACCTGGATTGATAGCTTTGAAATGCACTCCGCTACCTGGATTGATAGCCTTCAGACTTAGATTGTTAAGGACAGTCGTTGCTAAGGAGTCGAACTAAGTCGTATTCAAAGAGAACAGGAGGTGCTTGGGGGTTTTAGAAACTAAGTCTAGTGAAGAGTAAAGAAGAAGATTTATTAAACAAACGGACGTAATGTCCTGTAGACCTCTCTTGATGCGAGTTCCCTCACTTATCTTTTAAGACTATTTTTACAAATCTGAAAGCAAGTGCTGAGGCTGTTGGCTCTTGGCAACAGATAGTTACATAAGTACATACATTTGGGAATGTTCCAGAATAATGTCACGCAGTATTTCCTTATAAGGACATACACACATGTGGACACACGACATTCATGCGTGTACAGCTCCAACACTGGTTCATTTTAAACAGAATTACTAAAATCTCTCTTCATTACAAATTTGTGACATACATTACATAGCCTTACTATAATTTTATTCAACATTAATAACCATACATATTACAACTCTATTCTTACTGTTATATACCGGGGTGAGGCCAAAAGGTTTTACAGCTAGATATTAAATATAGTTACCCCGGCATAAACATTGGGGGACGTAGACTCAGTGGCAACGAGGACCAGGAATATAGCTGCGAAACTTTAAAGCAGACGTGGGATTTTCATAACAAAATACACTAAATTTCACATTTACTATGGTTTATTATAAAATTACCTTGGTGCCACTATATCATTCGCAGAAGATTACAGAACAGACATTGGAGGGAGATGTTCCACACACACGATCCACGCACTCTAAAACCACTCGCCCTGAAGACACACACACAAGACTGACTGGCTACTACTAGACTGACGCCACTCGACAAAGAAGCTGGTCGCTACTTGCCCTCACCCCCTTTTCCTCTCTCTACCCCTCACTAGAAGGTGGGGAGAGATGCCGTGCCGGACGAAATTTAAACTCCCAAACGAAATAATTATTCCCAACAATGTCATGCTACAAAGCAATAATGTGTCCGACGCGACATTGCACACACACACATACATGCTACATCACATAAATCACACATACATGTTACAACTCCCTTCTAAAAGAATGTTTTTGTCTATTGGTGAAAGCTTTAGCGAAATGTCTTATTTTAGCTTCTAGTCCTATAGGCTACAGAAGTTTTATCTTTCAAAGAGATATTTTCCTGTGATGGGAGTGATCTAATTGACTGTGGTTGTTCTACTATGGGGAGCGAGAATTCAGTCGATTCCTTAAATGAAGCTTGCTTCTCATTGCTGGATCTAGAGTATAATACTTTGTTATTGGATACATAATTGTGAATGCTTAGGCAATCTGTGCTTTCCTTCCAGCAATGTTTAGGGGTGCAGTTATCGCAAAACCAAAATATGCAGTTTCTACATCTTTTACAGCAACAACAACATAAACATAGTATATCATAGAACTTAAAGTGACAGCTACAGTTCCCTGTGCAGTTACATGAACATACCATTGAGTATAATCTTTTGAAGTTCAGGAAAAGATAAGTCAAGTAAGTCCAGTTCCTCTGGCAGAGATTGTGTTCTCATGACCTGTTTTACTTTTTCGGTTGTAATAAATTGTGGTTGCAGAGTTCCCTGTTCTGCGTGAACGAAGGCATCTAACAAAATTTCGAATTAGTATTAGCATTCATCTACTCCTCTCTGTATTATCCTAATTTGTATCTTTAACCTTTTTGGCTCACTAGATGTGTAATTTACCAATCTTTGTAAACATACTTTCAACACTCTTTCATTTTGATTTATCTTTTGCATGTAAAATGTACAGAAACTATGGTGGATTTTATAATTATTGATGCAGTAATTTGTATCACAAATTACTTAAATGTAAATAATGATTGTAATATGAATATGAATTTTTATGTGACATTGATTTCAGATGTTTATTGATTGTAAATATTGTTGAGAAGTAAGTTCATACGGCCTTACTGAAACTGTCAATAATAGCGCAATAATGCAGCGAGGGGGTGAGCTGTTTATCATTATTGGAAACGAGGAAGTTACGTAATGTTGGCGCGTTTTTCGGTAGAAACTTCTGGAATATTTTCTCCCTAAAGCATATGTATTCATAATTTTCATTGGATATTGAAATAGACGCTAATGTTGGCGCGTTTTATTAGCCAATAGTAACTCAGTTATAATCTTTACGCATATCGGGGAGTGGGTGTATAAAAAGCCAAGTCAGAGGTAGATCGCGGCCAGTTCATCGAAAATCTCAATACATTACACGTCGCCTTCAGTCGCTCAGTTCATCAAAATTCTTTGTGCACTACACGTCGTCTTCAGTTCGTCAAAATATTTGTATGAGATACGTCGGCTATAGATTCACAAGTTACGAAAATCTAAAGTATTATAAAGTTAATTATACACAAAGTTGAAGTACGCGAATTAAGAGCGATTAGTAATGAAGTTATTATAACAGTTTCAGTTTGGCGAGTGTTAAGATCAATGTATAAATGTGATAGTTAACGTGTTTGACAATAAATTGTAAAACAAATTTCTTCATCAGTGTTATATTTGGATAAAAGATTCCTTTCCGTTTACACACTCTGATCAAGAGACATGTTCGACTGAGAAATAATAGCTAGCCGGAGGACAGTAAACAAAACTTAAAATTCTTTCAAACACTAATACTACCACAAATTGCTAACACTAGATGGAGCTACAAACCAAACAAATGAATGACGTCACAAGATGGCTTCAACACGTGATGTAAACAAACATTATAAGTAATACCGTTACAAAGTGACACCACAACGTGGGGCTACAATAATGTTAAACAAACAAACATTTACAAGTAATACACTCAATTGGCTCCCAAACGTGGGGCTCAACAACAAAATAAAACATATACAAATAATGTTACTACAAATTGGCGCCACAACGTGGGGCTAACAAAATAAATAATGTCACAACTGATACTACTACATTATCATTTGCTCTTTGGAAGTATGCAAAAATTCTGCGTGATCTTTCTCTAACTCTGAAATGTATTTATTATATTCTTCAGTATTAGACTGCGTTAAAGTACCAAACAATAGTTTGGCTATGCTTCCTACCAAATTCAAAACACCTCTTTGATTTTTTTGTTTTCTTAAAAGAATTTATATCTTGTGAGTCAGTTAAATATTAAACAACTAAATATTTTAAGTTAACAATTAAATTTTTTTTTACTTAAACTGTTTTGTTTGCTGTGCCTAACATCCTTCCCACCACAATGTTGTTAGTACCAATGCCCAAGCTATAATTAGCTTCATGTTTCTTTTTCCTGCAAAGAAGTCAAGTACATATTTCGCCTATTACTATGTACTTCCTGAGTTTTAGTTCACCTAACTCCTGAATGATAGTATTTGGTCCTTTCATTTGCTTAATATCATAAGGTGCCTTCCACATAGGTTCGAGCTTATGCCTGGCTTCTATTTTCAATAACACTAAATAAGTTATCTGAAATTTAACCTTATTAGTTTTTATTTTCTCCTGCTGCTTTTTTTTAGCTTCAACTAATTTCTCTTTAGCTATCTCATGGCAAGTTTGCATTCTGAACTTCACATTCTGTAGGATATCATCATAATTATACAAACGTTTTGTGGCTTGCAATATACCCTTTCCCAAACAATACCTCATAAGGTGAGAATTTTGTGATTGTGCGTGGTATCGTGTTGTAAGTAAAGCTTGCGAAAGGTAACCATTTATCCCAATCGAATGCTTTTTCATCCAAAAACAACATAAATACGTTACTAAATTCTTACGAGCTCTCTCTCTAGAGCAGCATTGCTCTCAGGCTGATAAGCTGTAGTATATATTTTCTCTATTGTAAACAATTCGCAAATTCTTTTGAACATGTCTGAAAAAACTTGTACGTTGATCTGTCACTATATATTTTGGAATACCATATATTAACAATAGCTTATTCACAAAAACATCTCTTACTTCGTCTACTGTCTGATTGTTTATTGGTATTGCTAAAACATATTTGCTCAAGTTATCTTAGCAAGTCAAAATACATCTATCACTATCTGTTTGAGGTAAAGGCCCCACCACATCTAAATACACCTTAATCCAAGCAGGACATTGGACATAGGAAAACTATCTCTCACTGTTGCATCATTTAACCTCCTAAAATGTGTACAGATGCACCACTTCTCTTTCCGGATGTTTCTAGCTTCTTTGGCACAACGACTAATGGAAAATTCCACTCGTTTTTCCTGGGTGTAATTATTCCCGCATCTAGCATTTGCTTTACTTGCTCTTGCATTTCCTGCCTATGCGCCTCAGCTAGTCTGTAGTTTTTCAAAGTAATTGCCCTACCATTAGTAATGGAAGGTGTTGGTATATAGTGTTCAGTTGCCGTGGTGCTTTTCAATTTATCACTTGGAAGTTTAAATATATTTGCGAAAACTGAACAAATATTCCTGCCTCCGCACCTTCGAGTATGTACTGCAACCTTAAGTTTTCACGTAACAATGGCATCTTGTTTGTAGTGAATAAATTTGTTTGTGTTCCCTGTACTGTGCTGATTTGTGTAGGTGGTTTCTTTAAGATTGGTGCCCTTTGCATCACTAAAGTTTGTGTTAAGTTTGCCCAGAGACAAGGAAATGTGTTATTACATTCTGTTAGGCTAGATGCACAAATTAAACCGGGCTGCAGTAACTGATATTCAATAAATCTAATTCCTTTTACTTTCGTTGGGAATTGAACACCATCTCGCTATAAAGAAGTTTAGCTATTCTTCTAGCTAACAAATACTCATTTTGTAGAAGCCAAGTCGTACCTGATATGACATCAATGTTCCTAGGCAATTTATCAACAACGTAATATTCTGACTTAATTTGGACCTGGTAATTATTCAGGGTTAATGTAACCGTTCCACTTACTTTAACTTTGTTTCCACCAAGACCTTGAATTTCTATTTGCTCCTTGCTTTGGGAAATGCTTCTAACAAGAGAATTTTCCTGTAACAGTGTTACTTATGGGCCTGTATCTACTAGTGCTACCCCTATGCCATTCTTCAACTCTTGATATAAGAAATATACCTACCTCATATGGACCCAATTCCTTATTTTCTGCCATAACAGCTGGTGACTCCTTATCACCACTTAATGGCCCCAGATCATTATAACTTCATAAATATTCCACTTTATTAATCCCTAATGTGCACTGCGTAAAAACGTTTAGTGATTCCTTATCACCTCTCGATGGATTTTGGCCATCTCCATTATTAGTAGAGCCTCTTTCACCTCTTGGTAACACTATAAAAAGCTTTTGGTTATCCTTATCACCTTTTGCTATTTCCCAGTGCCTACTCAGGCAGCTCTACTGCCCGTTTTCCGACCTACATTTTCGAGTCTCGTGCCCTTGCCTTTTGCACTTGGCTCATCTTGGGGCTTTCTTGCAAGCCTTTACAATATGCTCTGAACCTTGACATCTGAAACACCGAATACCTGATGCCATATTAACCTCTTTCTTTATTTGGATCCCTGACCCCCTATTATCCTTCTTTATTCCTGCGCCATACCAATTTCCTATTTGATTACCTTGACTCCACTCAAACCTGTGATTTTATTTCACTTTCCTCTTAGAGTGCAGTCTCCACTAATTGAGCTAATGATTCCTCCTCCCCTTTAGCTTCCACAATATATTTGATCCTCTCATCTTTAAGACCTGCAATGAAAATTCCTTTTAAGAATTCTCTTATCAACTGTAAGCCACCTTTGACATTTCCAGCGCTATCTCTGTGTTCCAGTTTTTCTAATCTATTTCTAACTTCTCTCCTAAGCTCTACTGCAATCACGTCAATACGCCCCATTGAGCTAAATTTTCTACCATGCCTTGTTTTAATGTAAATAAAATATCAACATAATACTCTAGTGTACGTCGTACTGAAAACTTATCTTCCAGAATAGCCTTAACTTGATCCCATGTTTCCCTCTCTTCTCTAGCTAGAAGTCTATCCTTTGCATTGCCAGTAATCTTTGATTCAATGAACTTTAAGAGAATATGATGTTTACTTGGATCTACTACTTGGGTGGCGGCTTCAGCTCCCTGAATGAATTCACGCTAGTGTTTAGAGTTGCCTTCAAAATGTCTAGGAATTAACTTAATTGCTTCAACAACTGAAATATAATCGCCCTTATCGGTCTCTGCCATGGTTGATGGACTAACTTTTAAGGATGTAGGTTGGATGGAGGTACACAGTTTGGCTTCCAGTGATGGCCTATTCAGCTTTGCTCAGGTTAGAAGCGCCGCTCGCAGTGCAGGCTGCCACAGGCTGAACACCATAGTTGTTCCTACGACTGCTTATGGTGGCCTCCAACTCACGGACTTCGCTCCAACAGCTGAGGAACAGGTACCACAGGCCCTTGTGGAATTCCTCCGAAGCGTTGTCCCCTCGAGGAAGGTAGGTCCCACCTCTGTACAGAACCAAGTCTCCAGCTGCTGAAATCCTAAAACCAGCGAATTAGCTCTCCTCTATCCCACCGCGCTAGAACCATGAAATATTCTCAGCTACCTGGATTGATAGCCTTAATACTTAGTTTGTTAAGGATAGGCCGTACTCAAGGAGAGCAGGGTGGTTTAAGAGACTAAGTCCTGTGAAGAAGAAACAAGAAGAAGCTTTATTAAGCAAACGAACGTAGTATCCTGTAGACCTCTCTTGATGCGAGTCCCCCGCACTTACCGTTTTAGGACTATTTATACAATTCTGAAGGTAAGGGCTCAGGGTATTGCCTCTTGGCAACAGATGGTTACATATATCCATACATTTTAGAACGTTCTAGTAATGTCACGCAGTATTTCCTTATAAGAACATACATACATGTCGACACACACGACATTCATGCGTGTACAGCTTTAACCCTCGACCTCTTGACATGTGATATGACAATTCCTTACGTAAGACACCAGACTTCTTAACACTGGTTCATTTTATACCGAATTACTAAAATCTCATTTCATTAAAAATTTGTGACATACATTATATACTCTTATTACAATTGTATTCACACATGAATCACTCATACCTGTTACAACTGTATTTATACATGAATCATACATACATGTTTCAGTATAGTATTACGAAGGTTGCATAGGATTCCATGATAAACATGAATTTGTGTTAAAATGTTTAATTAACTACTACTGAGATGCTCATGACATTGAATGTAATTTCTAAATAATTTATGGTTTATTTTTGAGGTGCTAAGTCGCCCTTCATTTGCTTCTTGAGCTGTAATTTAAAGAGTATAGCATTGCGAAGCTTACATTCTCTAGCTTACTTTCTAAGTATGTGACCACCATTTTAGCCCCATGTATCTAAAGATAAAAAACATTTTGAAAAAGTTTTGAATCCAACTGGATCATTGAAATCTTCTAAGTTGCTCGAGTGAATCGTTACCAAGTCTGCTACTTACATAATACGGTATTATAATTGCAAGTTTTTATGGATGTAGGTATCTACGTTTTCGAACCCCCATGTATGTGTTTAAGCTTACCATTTGCTGGTTCCTGTGTTATTTTGTCAGAGTCTCTTTCTTGCTTCTTCTTTTTATTTTATTTTTTTAAATTGTTTCATTGTAATTCAAATTTATTATTCTTTGCCTTCTGTAGCTTTTACTAACCTTTGTAAGAATAGTTTGTAGAAAGCCGTGTAAATGAAACGTCTAGATTTTTGTTTTACTCTGATTGTTCTGACCTATGCTTAAGGTGTTAAGTCAAACTTCATTTGTTGCTTAAGCTGTACTTTAATGTTTATAGTATTACGAGATATAATTTTATATGAAATATATGCCTTACATGTAAAGGAATATGTAGTGAAACCATTTCTGTAAATGCTTATCCCTTTCCACGCACGCTTCGAAGCATCTTTCTGGATGTATTCGATCGAATGAATGACGATCTTTCGTATTCGGTCTTCCAACAGTCTCAGCTTCCTAAGATGGTCGTGTTTTTTCGATCGTGTTTAATTATCTGATGAGTTTGGTCATGTTGGCAATGATACAATAGTGTGATTTATCTCCCTCTTCAAAGATTAACAGATTCACAGTGTTCCTTCCTTTCTGATGGTTTGCGCATACGCTCTACAGAGTTGTCATTCAAGGCAAATATACATAGATGCATCCTGATTTTGTTTCTCAAAGAGTTCAAGCTGATTGATAGGGAACGGGAATAATTGAATTCCTCAAGGATCAATTCTCGAGGATATGAACAAGACTTTGCATTAATCGTCTTTTCAGGACAGAGAGATGCACCAAGCGAAACAGAAGTCATCTTTACTCATAATGTTGACTACAGCTCTCTTAAGTGTGATGCAAGCGGACAACTCTGTATAGCCTTAAGCGCGAATGAAATTGTACTCTGTGGCATTATTCCCCAGCAAATGGATTACAAACACTCTGGCTTCGAAGCCTGATATGTTTTCTAGAATTTCATCTTTCATTGCTGAAAGATGTCTAAAGGCTTTGATGTTTGTTGTATCTCTTCGTCTCATTGAAGCTTTGATGTTTGCCGTATCTCTTTTGCCATAGAGTTGAAGTGAAATGATTCCATTTGTTCCTTATCAGGAATCTGTATTAAATATGAAATGTTCAAAGAACAACTCATCTTTAACCCAGATATGCTTTTGTTCAATGTGGAAAACATCTCTTTAATTACTAAATATTTGCACACATTGATAAACTCCCGGGAGTCAAGTATTCCATGTGTAATCTCAATTTTGCTATTGAAAATTCTGTCTTTAAATGTAGATTCTATAGCTATATATTCTAAAACTTTGTATACATTGTCATATGCTTGTGGTGATGAAGTAAAGGGTTTGGACTGCTCTAGCTGATGTGATGGTCCTGACTGATCACCATTTGATGCGTTGTTCCTACATCGTCTTCCTCGTCTGCTCCGTGCGGACTCTTCTATGTGTCGTACGCTGTTCTGATGTTAAAATCTCTTGAAAACGCACACTGATGGCTCCTTTGGATTCTGCTGTCGTGTATGGTCCTTTTGTGCGGTGCACATCTGGTCAGGATTCCGGTTCGCTGTGTTCCATCATTCGAGGTCCTCAGCATTTGCGTTCATTTTTCTGTAAATAATAATATTTAAGTATGTATGCTCATTTGTATATTTCATGCTAAATGTCCTTTAACATTTTAGCTTAAGATGTAAGGTTTCAAAATTGATGTTTTATCACTACTACTTTCTATGAGACTCATTGTTCTCTTTTTGACATCTACTATTTTCTATGATTGAAAGACATGCACATCCATACTTCCAATGTAATGGATATATTTTGATTTAGGTTATGTCTTAAGTCTTAAAAGTAAGCATGCACATAAATGTTTTGTTTAAAACTTTTGGTTTTTAATCCATACCTATCGTTTTGGTCTCCTGTATCTCATTTGTACATGTAAATTTATTTTTAACGTGTACACTATATCATTAAAGGGGATTAGTTTTCTTTTTGCGTCTAAATTGGGGAGTTTACTTATTTCATTTTGCAGGGATTCGCAACATCAGACCGTTTTTAGCTTGTGTGTTTTTGTGCATAAATTCGGAAACTTCCTTATCTCATTTTGCCATCGCTTCTGACTCCTTATACTATGGCCTCTATTATATTAGCAAACTTTGCCCAATATCTAACTACATCCTGTTGGTTTTTCTGTTAAACCGTTAGTAACTTATACTACACATTTATAATGATTCTATGAGTTGGTGACTGTGACAAGGACTTTCTATCACTCCTTAAAGCCTCCGAGCAAAATTTCCGGTCTTTCATGCCCAATATAGAATGCGATGCTAAGGACCATAGTAGTTAAAGAGCATTCATAAGTAAAAACTTAAAAAAAATCCCCGTTTCCTTGTATTTATATCACTGTATGGGCTAAATTCCTGTCGGTGTATTCATTGAAGTTTAAGGAATACCTTTGCTAGTCCACACTACAGTTACGTTCACAATGACGCCTTTGATTGCTATCACTGCTCCTCCATAGTGTTCGTATTCATCTATAAATACTAATATTATAAAGAGAAATTTGTGCATGTGTTTCTATGCTTGTGTTGTGTATCCATACTCAGCAGTTGGATTCAAGCATAGTAAAGTGTATTTCTCTATCTTATTATGGTATGCAAGATAAAGATATCAAGTCCATGTTTGCCAGCCTACATCCTTTTCCTGCTATTTTTCGCAACCTGTCACATCCTAATCTCCAGGATTTTTGTGTATACTATTATTTTGCCTGCAAGTAATTAACTGAATGTGGGTATTGGCGTGCGGGAGTGTATACGCGTGGGTGTGTGTATAATCAATGGCGTTATAATTATTCATAGGAGGTTTCGTTATAATTATTTTGCATTCATCTTGTGATGTATCTCTCTCTCTTCTCTCTCTAGTGGAAATTGGAAGGGCAAAAATACAAGGAGTGAATCTTTCTCATTATTTCATCTCTTTGCTGAATCGTCTACCTAAGCTTTTGGAGCACACGAGCAACGACCAATCGTAAAGTGTGTGGAGGAGAATTTTCGTCTTAAGTGTAACGCACAAAATACGCAAAATTACACGTACAAGATTCACATATAAATTTAAGCCTATTAAATGAATTATCTATTATGTAACGATAATATTCTGCAGCATCAATTAGACAAGTATAATTTGGCAACAGATCATGTTAGGCATTATGTACAATTAACTGCTAATTGTAAAACATATGTTATACCTGAAAAATTAATGTTTTCTTCTTTATGATGTAATCAGCGATGAATTAAATTTTGCATTATTGGAAAATAAAATGCGAACAAAGTAAATACTCTGTGTAGTTCATTTCTTACCTTCATAACGTCTTCCTACTTCTTATACTTGAATCTTGTTGCATTTACATTGAATGCACCAACATTATTTATATTCAGTCAGATGTATACTTACATCTTTGCATTCTGTATCACAAATAGCCTTTATGACACATGATATATGAAGTGAGAGTAAAGGGGGCGTAATTATTATTCAGAAAGCCCTACGGCATCGTGGGATAAGTCTTGTTTTCAGTCCATGTAATTGCAATTACAACTTAAGGTATCACTTTCAAAGGCATAATTCATATTCACCAAGGTCAACTGCAACAATAGCTGCCAAATACTTACGCACAATATATACGTGTACTTCATCTTCTATTAGATAGATAACTTTCCAGTTCACATGTTAATAAATATGTTTGTTAAGTCTTTTTTATGTAATATATTATACCATTTGGTAGAAAAAATCGGGTATTTAAGAGTTAATGCTATTTTAATTGTTTTTACCTGCACAAACGTTTCCTTCCTCTTTCATTATTATTATTATTATTATTATTATTATTATTATTATTATTATTATTATTAGCATTTTAATCAAGTTAAAACTGTATTTCCCGTAAAGGGCGACCTAATTTGGTCAGTTAAATGTTTCTGCACTTATTTTCAGATTTTAAATTTTTCCTGCAAACGATGTGATTTGTGGAGGGGAGGTCTCGTGACGAAATGCTGTAATTTGGTTGGCGGGTTAAAGACGACTCTCCACTACTCGGGCACCTTTGCCTGGCCAAATTTATGGCAATCTGAAATGAAGTGTTGAATTTTAAGTAAAACGTCTCTGAAGCGTAGTGACAGAATGGTTTGTGTATTGTGTAGCAAGATCGTCACTCCCAAAATGAACTGTAATGATAAAATCAGAAGGGACATTCAAAATTGCATTTAGTTGAACCCATATGGCGGTTACACGATGTTGCATGCAGTCAAAGTTCAGTGAAACTCGGTGTTTACAGTTGATATAACTAAGATATGTAATAAATCACTATAATGTATATGTCACTTGCTTCAGAGAACCACCAAAAACAAAAGTTTGTGTTTCCCCTTCAGATTTTCAATTGCAGTTTTCACTGAAGTCCATATTGACTAAAGCTTAATTGGTTTCAAGTTCAGTTTATAAAACTTCAAAAATTAATGAACAATATTAGCGGCATGAACAGAAAATTTAAATTCTATTGATAGCGAGTTTTCAATTTTAACTTAGGGTAGTATTTTTGAGCAGTCTTGACGGTTCCGTTTGTTTCTTTGAGCATGTACACATTAGCCACTTAAAATACAGGTCTGTGTCCTTATTTTTGAAGTCATTGAACTTCGCATCTCTGGATGTTACATGGTCTTCATAAATAATTTTCGTTAAATTTATTGCAATATATTTTGGCCAGTATATCATGAGGTTTTATAATATTAATAACTCCATATTTTTGCAATGTCTACACCGAAGTTTTCATGTTAGTATGTTTAGTACGAAATACATTTTTCTGTAATCAACTTTAATGTTTACAAAATTGTTTCGGTATCTTAGTTAATGTAGAATAGTTAAATATCTTTGCCCCCCGAAAGTTCTCTTTCTTAAAATATTTTATATCACCCTCTGAAGTATGGTTGATTCGATCTTGATAACATATTTTTCCTCGGATAAAATCGGCTATGTTTATCCTCTTCCAAAAATACGGACAGTTTCTTTCAGTTTTTGGACTCGATTTCCTCTCCCTCTCCTTTGTTCAATTATGTTAATCCAGCTTCCTTTTAAAAAATCCTTGAATGAGACTATCATTCTATAGTCTCCAAAATTGTCTCTCTTACTACATGGTGAATATCTTTTTTCATTCAGATCAATTATCATTCATTTTTTCGACTCGGATAATGGGCTGTACTTTTAATAGTTAATCCTGCAAAGGTTTTCTTTTAATACATTTTTAGTAGTGTTCTAAATTTGTTCAACATTCCTGCAAGGATTGAACTGATTATTTTTTAATTTCTTTGTGTTAATTTCAAATTTTTTTTATACTTATTTACTTACTTTTTTAATTTCTTTTTTGCTTCATTCTTCTTTCCCAATTCACGGTGTTTTTTTGATTAGAATTTCTTTTTCTCTTCCTGTATGATTTTTCTTGTATTTTCTGGACTGTTTTATTCCTTTACATCGATGTCTTCCATCTCTTCTTATGCGGAATAAGCTGGTATATTACTAAGAATATTTTTATTTCTTTGTCGCATTGCGGCGGTATTCTGCCTCACTTCTTATCTTTTATGTCGTTTTTCTCTCTCAGCCTTTTTCCCAGGGAGCTTCACTTGTTTCTTCTTCTTTCTGTTTTGGTATTTATTCCGTGACGTCTCCTTCATTTCTTCTAAAACTTTGGAATCTGCTCTAGTCCTCGTCTTCATCTGGGCACGTGTTTTCCTTTCTGCCTCTCCTTTCTTTCTGAGGCGTTCTTCACCGCTCTGCCTATATGCTCTAGCCATCTGAAAGCAACATGATGGTAGATATGACAAAGGATCACCAACACGTATTGGCGCTGGTAAAAAGGATGAACTGTTGTGGTGCATTTACATGCCTTTTTCTACTCACTCTTCTACAAAGTATTCTTACGAAAGCTTATTCTTCTCCCTAAAAAATTAAACCTTCATAACTCACTTACACATTTCGTTGTATGTATAAGGATACAGTGAGCTAAAGCAATAGTCAAATATTTTCAAAGCCTCTCGCTATATGATGACTTTGAAATTAAACTCTCCTTTGAATGAACTCCAAAACTGAAAAAAAGCGTGTTTTAAACAGATCTAGAGTGTTTTGTATACTTTTCTGTCTCTTATGGTTTACTTATTATACAAAGGCATTCTGAATAAAAATAACTCCACAGCTATTCCCAGAAAATTTAAATATACGTTTTATTTGTCCTGAAAATAGTTCAAACGTATAATATTGTAATCAAAATCCGTAGAGCCGGTTTTGAGAGAATAAAGAATTTGGATAAATATTCAATGTAAGGAACATTAAACCTAATCCATGTAAGGATAGCTTGGAATAAGGTGATTTTCTTCAATATCCTTTGTGCATCATCCTTGAAAGCTTCTGAAATAAAGGACCAAGTTTCGTATTTGACCGACTTTTCGTTTTAGAGCTATGTTGTACGCAGACACACACATACATGTGCACACAATACCTTTGTTTTAGAATGCTTATGGGTTCAGTGGACTTCAAAACATGTATTTCCGGTGAAATCTGGACGCTGAACTTTGAGTGGAATATATACTTGTTCTAAGTACGTAGTAGGAAAGGTAAAAATGGCCGAAACAGTCAATTCGGAGGTATAAAATATTAATTATTCAGATTATGGGAAAAGTCATATTGCTGTATTTAGCTTTTAAAACATGGTATGTAACTTCAAATAAACGCTCTGAGTGGAAGTAGTATGTTTAAGTAATATTATTTTAAAATTATGACATAAACTAACTTTATTATAAAATGAAATGCGATAAGCCCTTTTACAGTATAGTTATTAGATATATCAGGGATAATAATTTATTAAACACAATTTAAATCCTTACCGAAGTGTCTTCTCCAGGTTTATAGTCATTTTCGGTTTGTTTAAACACAGTAGAATGCCATCCAGGATAATGAAAAAGTAATTTGAACTATAAATAATCAATTTTTATAATAACCACACGAAGAAATATCCGTTTTCAAAACATTACACGACATGTAAGCTGCCTGTGAGGAGCCAGAGGAGTAAGGGTGAGCAGCGCGAGACATTGAAAGATGATCGAAAAGGAGAAAGACAAGAGGAAAGGAGAGAGAATACTGAGGGAGAAAGAAATAGAGAAGTAGGGAGAGTGGAAGGGAGAGAAAAGGCATAAAAAGTGTGCCGCAAAAATATTAGCAGAGGCGCGGTTTCTGCTAGTAAATAAATAATTGAATAAACTTGAAATAATTCCGTTAGCTTGATAAAATTGAGTGCGGTGGAAGCGTAAAATCCTATCCTTATTGTAGAATTTTCTTTAGTTTTTAAATCAGCTGGTAAGACAACTCTGTAATAATGTACTGCATTGTAATTCTTAAACAAACTGCAAAAGGTTCTTTATTATTATCATCATCGCTATGTTTGAATAGTAAATATTTGACAAAAGCATTTGCTGTATATTTGATATTCCAACAGGGATAATCGCATCTGTTTTACAGAGTTATTTTAAATTAAATGTGTTAGAATACGTTGCATTGTCATTCTCTATAATTTAAAAAATCTGATGTGGTACACTCGCATGACTTTCTCTACTCTTGTACAATCTATTTTTACAAACGCCTATTCTCTATATGCTTCATGTTAATCGAGATATCGAGATGTCAATCTTATTGGTAATTTTCTTGTAGATGCAAGGGAAACATGGTAGCTTTTAAGCGATAGTCAAATATTTTAACGCTGGTTGCTATGTGGCGAATTCCATTCTCTTTGCATGTCCAGGACATAAAAAAATCTGATGTGTTACACTCACATGACTTTCTCTACTCTTGTACAATCTATTTTTACAAACGCCTATTCTCCATATGCTTTATGTTAATCGAGATATCGAGATGTCAATCTTATTGCTAATTTTCTTGTAGATGCAAGGGGAATATGGTAGCTTTTAAGCGATGGTCAAATATTTTAACGCTGGTTGCTATGCGGCGCATTCCATTCTCTTTGCAAGTCCAGGACATAAAAAAATGAATAACGAATTTGAGAAAAAGTATAAGTATTGGAAAATTTAAGGGAATAACAAGCAATATCTCGAAAACGGTTCACTCAACAAAAGAAATGTATATGACATAAGTTGTGTATTTTAACGAGATCTACATTTTTTGTGGATCTCTTATGGTTTACCAGTTATGCAAAACTCGTTCACAATGAAGAATACTTTTGGAGACATTCCCAGAAAATTCGAGATATACATTTCATTTCTCATGACATTATCTTAAACATATGATATTTTAATCAAAATCGTTAGAGCCATTTTTGAGAAAATTAAAATTTTCGAAAAATCTTCCATGTAAAGGGTAGTCTGGGGTGGGGGGATTTTCTTGAAAAGCTTTGTGTCGCATCTCTGGAAGATACTGAACCTAAATACCAAGTTTGGTGTTTATCCGACTGTTCGTTTTTGAGTTATGCTGTTCACAGACACACAGACACACACACACACACACACACACACACACACACACACACACACACACACAGACAGACACACACACGGACATGTTTCCAAAAATGCTTTTTTTTGGATTCAGGAGGTCTCAAAACATGTATTTCCGGTGAAATCTCGGTATCGAATTTTTGGGTGGAATGCAATACTTCCCCTACTTACTATACGTAGTAGAGAAAGTAAAAATGAATAACGAATTTGAGAAGAAGTATAAGTATTGGAAAATTTAAGGAAATAACAAGCAATATCTCGAAAACGGTTCACTCAACAAAAGAAATGTATATGACATAAGTTGTGTATTTTAATGCGATCTACATTTTTTGTGTAGTAAAATTTTGTCTATCTCTTATGGTTTACCAGTTATGCAAAAGTCGTTCACAATGAAGAATACTTTTGGAGACATTCCCAGAAAATTCGAGATATACATTTCATTTCTCATGACATTATCTTAAACATATGATATTTTAATCAAAATCGTTAGAGCCATTTTTGAGAAAATTAAAATTTTCGAAAAATCTTCCATGCAAAGGGTAGTCTGGGGTGGGGGGATTTTCTTGAAAACCTTCGTGTCGCATCTCTGGAAGATACTGAACCTAAATACCAAGTTTGGTGTTTATCCGACTGTTCGTTTTTGAGTTATGCTGTTCACAGACACACACACACACACACACAGACACACGCACACACACACACACACAGACACACACACGGACATGTTTCCAAAAATGCTTTTTTTGGATTCAGGAGGTCACAAAACATGTATTTCCGGTGAAATCTCGGTATCGAATTTTTGGGTGGAATGCAATACTTCCCCTACTTACTATACGTAGTAGAGAAAGTAAAAAGTGGGCTTTGGCCACCGGGAGATTTTAAATCAGTAGCAGAAAGGACACGTGATAAATGGTAAGATTGTTTGCTTTTCAACATTTGTAGAGAAAATATATGCTTATTTATAAAACATATATAAACTTTTTCAGATATAATTTTGAAAATATAAGCCAGGTCTCCCAGGTGGAGTTTTAGTACATCAAAATGTTACAGAAAACCGTACATACAAGAAAGCTTCATTGTGTTTCTGCTGTTTGAAAGCTTTGGATAAACGCGTCAAAAGCAAAGAAGAAATGGATCGCTGTAACCGTTATTAATGGACAACATAGATATCGTATTAGTGTGACCAAAGAGGATCTTTTCATATATGCACTGGTTATTGCTCCCCTTCGTCACTTAACCCACGCACACGCGTGTACACATTACCAGAAAGTGAATTGTGAATACTGAGTCAGGCACGTGATCGGATTTAGTGATCGGTCGTTTTTCGAAATGGAGCCACCGTACTGGATCAACTAATTCACATAAATCCTTTTATCGGCGACGTGGAAGAGAGCGGTTCGCATTTCCTATGTCCCAATTTTCTCTGGAACAGTGGAATATATTTGGGTTTTAGAATACGAATATCTTTTGTAGCCCATAAAACATGACAAATAAGACCATTATTTGTGATCTATTCTCTTTATCACCCAATAATAAGAAAAAGAGGACTCCATTTTCAATAGTGCAGTTTTGAAGCGCAGTAAAATACTACCTAAAACGATAAAAAGGTCCTGGTTAATGCTTAACGTATCCAAACACAGAAATCGTAAACAGAGGAGAATAAATTATGGTTGTATCTCCTTCAATTCTAAAAACATTTGCTTTGTTTCTTCATTATTGCAAAAAAGTACTTCTCTTATTACATCCTGTCTGCTGTAAACCTAAGGTACAAGTTGGCATAGGTGTAGTATTCAAAGGTATATTACTTTGTTTACCACGTACAACCTATCTGTAGGAGAGAAGGTGCTGGGTTGTACCCAAAAGTTTGTCGAGACTTAACAGGAAATGCATGTTTTGAGGACTGTGTCCAAAAAGTATTTTAGAACAAGGTCCATGTGTGTAAGGGAGAGAGAGGGAAAGGGAAGAGCATAACAAAAACGAAATCTTCGATAATTACTTAACCAGGTATTTAGGTTCTGATTTTCCAAACATGCGACATGAAGATATTCAATAAAATTCCAACCCTAAACTTACATACATAGGGGACACTTTTTGAAATGTATGTTTTCTCAAAATAATTCTGCAACACTTTTTATTAAAATACCAGATATTTAAGGTATTCACATGACAAATAAAATATATATATTGAATTTCCTGTGAGTAGTCTGTGAAGTCCTCTTCATTCAGGAAGAATTCTGTGTAATTCTCTATAAATGGTAAACCATAAGAGAGAGACAAATATTGTACTGCTGAAGGTATAGATTTATTTAAAATATACAATTTGTTTAAATAATCTTTTCATAGCCTTAACTGTTTCCCGCATATTTGTTGTTATTGGTTTGAACTTTTCAATACTGTCATTTTCTAATGTGCTGTCGTTGTTCAGTTTTAACTCCTGAAGCCGTGGAAAGAGTAGTGGAATTTCTGTGCCATTTTATCATCAATTTGGTTCCCTCTATCCCCCTTGTACCTTCAACGAAATGCGTAGTACAACTATTTCTGCAAAAGTTCATCTCCATTAACATGAAGTAGATAGGAAAATAAGTTTTCATAAAAACAGTTTATAGATGCTATGAAAAAATTAACAATTAGTAGAGAAAGTAGTGAAAGCAGCTTTTTCGGAAGGGTTAGGTTTCAGAATGGATGAAGTAAGCATTAACGAACGTGCAATCATTCTATTGAATAACAGGCCATTGCGAGTTGTTGGGCATATCACATAAGCATCCTATAAGCATCACATCTCATCTTTTTGGAGATCTGCTCACGGACTCCTCGACGAGTCTGCATATTTCTTCTCTGGTGGAGTGCAGCCACTCCTTTTATCTTTACATCATCTGTGGAGAGGAATTTATATTGCCATTGTTTCGTAGGGTTGCGTCAGAGACTCAATAGTCTTCCCGATATGATCTCGTAACACGCTGTTCAGTAACATTATTGGACACATCAACATATTTTTCTTCACAGGATTTGAAACAATAATGTATGTTTGCTATGCCACTCTGTAAAGCCGCCCCTTATCCATTTTGATTTTGTTTTATCTTACCTGATGTCAATTATCCCATTTGTCTGGGAATTTTTATTTATATTTGAGTATACGTTTTTCTTTATTATTCCTAGGATTTTTCTATAAATGTGCTTCACATCTTTCATATTACTGTTTTATAACATAATAAATGTTTACCCTTGTAAAGCTGCAAGTTCCTTTTAGTGTCTGATAGCTGACTTCAGATTTTATTGAGGCAGTATTTTATATCACAACATTGTAAATGTCAGAGTGATTGTAGTGTAAATTAACATTATTGTATGACAATGATTTGAGATGTTTGTTAATTATAAGCATTGTTAGGAAATAAGTTTACACGACCTCACTGAAACTGACAATAGGAGCGGGTAACAATGTAGCGAAGGGGTGAGTTGTTTATCAATTAGAAGAGGCAAACAAATGACGTCAGAGTAGCGTGTTTTTCTTTAGAAACGGAGGGAATATCTTCCCTAGAGCATATGTGTTCGTAATTTTGATTGGATATAAAAATAGACGCTAATGTTGGCGTACTTTATTAACCAATAGCAGCTCTGTTATAATGTTTAGGCATATCGGGGTGAGGGAGTATAAATTCTGAAGCCAGAGACAGTTTAACAGAATCATTCACGAGTTACACGTCGCGCAGTTCAACAAAATCGTTCACGGGTTACACGTCGCACAGTTCAACAGAATCATTCACGAGTTACACGTCGCGCAGTTCAACAGAAGCATTCACGAAGTACACGTTATGCAATTCTACAGAATCTCTCGCGTCGTAAAGTTAGTTACAAATTTGCGCGGCAAATAAGTAATTGTAGTTACATTCGATAATATAACAGTTTCAGTCGGGCGTTTATCAAAAGTAATTATGTGAAATTAATAAAGTGTGACGGCAATAAAAGTGTAAAAACAAATTCTTTTATCAGTGTTATCTTTTAGTAACAACTCCTTTCCGTTTACACACCCTGTTCAAGAGATTTGCTCGACTGAGTAATAATAGCTAGCCGGAGGACAAAGAACCCAAAATTCAAAATAGTAAAACAATAACAGGCGCTCAGCCAATAAGATAACACGAACAAGATACCGCGACATTATTTTGTTTGACTGAAGAGAGATTTGTCTTTTTTTTTTAAAATTCATGTCTCGCTTCCATACACCAAGAGGCACTGTCATTATAAAATGTTGGAAAAGTGTCTTAGGTAGTTTACGTTTCAGGCTTTTAATGTTGTAGCATGGAGCTATTGAAACATAATAACATATTGTGTCCACGTGCGCGAATGATCCGCGCAATAGTGGCCTTTAGAAGAAATAGCCCACGCAATACTGGCCCAAGCAAAAAAACTCCTTATGTGCGCTCTGCCTTTATGGAAATTTCCCTAGCGGCAGGTTTGAGTAGCATCCCCAAAAGAAGCGGCCCATAGAGAACATTCCCGCTTTGTTGCGGACCAAATTAGGGAGGTGGCTTCCGGCGGAGACAGTAAGTAGTAGTAGTAGTGGTGGTGGTGGTGGTGGTGGTGGTGGTACATTGCTTGCGTAACACAGTAGCATGGATCCAAGACCGTACATGCTCTCGAGAAAAATACCTCTCTATAAACTTGACAAGCAGAATCAACCGTAAAATACCTATTTTATATTCACTACACCATAAACATACACATAAAACCAAAAAAAATACTTTGAATCACTCACACACACCCACGCACATAAATGCTCAAGTAGCACACACATTTACACAAACACCATATCTCTTAGTACATGTACTTTCATTAAGTATGTGCCAAGCTTGGCCAGTTTTGGCTGTTTAGAATCAAGTCCCAGCATGCTATTCTCCATCCTCTGGAAACCAAAATTACTTCCGATAATATTGTCCCCAATACCCTCCGTCTGCAAGCATGCTGCTAAAGTATGCGTCCAGTATTCCTGTTCCCCGCATAATGCGAATCCTCCTGCCCGCGTCGTCAACAATCCTGGGAGCCTTGCGCCCTCCGAACCTAAGCCATTCTATTCCCGTCCTCTGTTTACCCAATTCCTGATCTTTGTCTACTTCGGATTCTATTTCCTGCCTGTTTATTATTTTCATAATTTATTTTCTAAACCATTTAAATTAACTATTTTACTTAAAAAGTATCTTACGTCTTCAATATATAGGTATTGAATAGCGCAAGAAGTTCTCTACATTCATGCCTGTGTACAATATATTGAGATCATTTCCATACAAACAATTATAAGGTTTAATAAGAATTAAATAGAAAAACATCTGATGTGTTGTATTCGCATGGTTTTCTCTACCTACTCCTCTACAAATTACTATTCTTAAAAATGTATTCATCTGTCTACTTCTTGTTAATCGAGGTAAACCTTGGATACGATTTACATACCTTTATAGGTATAAGAAGAATATATTAGCTAAAGCTAAAGGCTATTCTCAAAAAAATTAAGACACGCATTTTATGTGTGAAACAAATGTCTTAAACATGTTTTTAATTAAAATTGTGAGTGCCATTTTTGAGAAAATAAAAAATTATAAAATACTTTGCAGATAAGCAGTAATTATGTTAAAAATCTTCGTATCGAATCCTTGGAAAACGCTGAATTGAAATACCAAGTTCGGTATTCAACCGATCTTTCGCTTTTTTATACTCCTCACAAACACACGCGGACTTTTTTCTAAAAACACTTCGGTTTGACAGTCTAAAACGTGCATTTCCGGTGAAATCTTTATCTCGAATTTTTGGATGGAATATAATTATTCCTTTAAAATAAGTATAATATATTATATGAATAATTTGTGGAATGTCTATGACAATCTCAGTATAATTTTATTTGCGGTTATGTTTTAATACCAGTTATGAATGACTTTGAAAATTATAGAATGATTTTTAAAAAAATTCAGCCAAAGTCAAACTAGAGTATTCTACAGAAGAAGACAGGCATTCATAAATGTCGGTGGACTTTATTACTGCCGCGTAGTTTTACTAGGTGTTGAGGGAAATTTTCTGCAAGTTGGCATTTCTAGGCGCTGTAATTTGCTAGATTATGTGCGCGTGAATATTGCAGAGGAATATTGTGGGGTATCACGTAAGTGTGGAAGGCAGTTAATTTAGCAACATTTGCATTTAATAGGGTAAATTACCTTCCAAACTCCCTTGACTATATACAAGTATAGGGCTCAGCTATTTTAAATAACACGCTAGTACCTGCAAGATATATGCCTCATCTTTTGTCTCTTGTGGCTTGAGGTTAAGTGCAAACTTCATCCATAGTCTAAATGCTTTCTAAATATACCGTGGCATATAAAGCTTGTCTTCAATTCACAGTCGTCCTATGGTGCATCGATTGGGCATTTTAGGTTCGCAGATTGCAATTAAGCGTAAAATCCTGATGTGTACATTAGCAACTTTGAGGGGAAGGTTTAGAGGCATGTATATAAATAAAAGTAATTTTTATACTTGGACACTGGGAGCAGTACATCATTTTTCACTAGAGCTTTAAAACAACATGAAACGTTTCTATTAAAGCGAAGTCATGCATCCACTACTTATGCCTACTCATGCCTTAGAGAACATTTAAAATAATTTACATAGCAAATAGCGTTAAATAAAGGTTTATTAAGTATTTAATGTAAATCCTGTACACCAACTTAAAGTGTTTGTGATTAGGGAAATTTGCGTCGGACCCGTTCTCTCCAATTCTTTCGAAGACTGCGCCGTTGGTGACAGTGCGGGTTCGATGCCCGCTGGGTTGGAGTCAAACGCGGTGTAGTGGTAGAGATAGAAGTAATGCTAAAATTCACTGCACCTGTTTTCTCCATCAGACGTGGCTTCGTCTTGTGGTTCTGGCTGGTTGATTTAATCTCGCTGTTGCCCTGGTTAGTTGGTTCTCAGTGGTGATGTTGGCATGGACTCTGCCTATCATGATTGTTAATAAGCTCGTCGATCTTAGTGGTGGTAATAGGAGCTCAAGAGGAGACTTTTCTACTCACTGTAATGTTTGGTTTATGGCTATTTATTGTTACTTCCTCACTCTAACGCTACATAATGTTCCTGTTCACTTATCACCATTTTGCGCGCCAATTTCGTTTGACGGAGTATCTTGGATTTAACTGTTCATATCTAAAAGTCAACTGTGAAATGCTTAATGTAAAAGCGAACTGTGAACTGCTTTATTTTCGGGTGAATCTCGATTATTTAAAGAACATAATCTCCCACCTAAAATTTTGATATCGGATTTCTTATTGGTCAGTTTGTATATATCATGTGACCTTTCTCCCGGGCTTCTCTTGGTAAACTGCCGTTCTGTGTTATATTTGCCTCGCTCCATACTTCCGGAGCGGAAACAAATAGTCATAAAACCATACCCTAGACTAACACAAAAGACCCTGTTTCGCTGCACATGCAAACCGCATATATTCTACCCTAACTGCAGATTTCAGGACATTCTAAACTTAGTAAAACAGCAACATTATGTACACGACAAATATTACATTATGCACAAAATTACTATTTACATGATTTTCACATTGTACATACATATAATTTACATGTCAAATTATACACTGAAAAATTTATCACATAATAAAATTACTTCGAGTACATTCTGTTTCAAATTTAAAGTATAGATAGACTTAAAAACCTTAAAAATGGTTATATGTAAAAAATATTGAAAGAAAAATTAAGAGT
Organism: Deroplatys truncata; assembly: GCA_030765065.1. Lineage (NCBI taxonomy): Eukaryota > Metazoa > Arthropoda > Insecta > Mantodea > Mantidae > Deroplatys > Deroplatys truncata. The sequence goes on from CM060981.1 coordinate 111,619,222, forward strand.
ACACTATTTTATAATGACTAAAACATACAGAAACTTTCAAAATTCAATAAACATATTCTTATATATAGACTGAAATTATTTTTTCGTAAAGAACCTTATAGGTGAAATTACACCTGGGATATAAGCTACGAAAGAGAAAATGACATAAAGAGCAAACTTAATATATTTCAAATGATGTGTGGCACAATAAAAAAACTTTAAAAAAACAAACCACGCAGCGGAAAAAATTATAATTCTAAAAGATAATGGCCATACTAGTTTTAACCTATGGAAGTGAGCCATAAGAAGAAAAGAGAAACAAAATATCGGACTGCAGAGACGAAGTTTTTAAGAAAAACAAAAGATTGTAGAATATTGTATCAAATACGAAATGAAGAAGTAAGAGAAGAATCAAAAACATTTTCCATTAATGAATACAAGAAAATAAACAACAATGGGTACAACATATCAAAATAATGGCAAATTAAAGAATATTGAAACAAATAATAAAATACAAACCAAAAGGAAGTAGAGAGGTATGAAAATCAAGGAAAAAATCTGATGTGTTACACTCACATGACTTTCTCCACTCTTGTAAAAACTATTTTTACAAACGCTTATTCTCCATATGCTTCATGTTAATCCAGATATCCATATGTTAATCTTATTGCTAATTTTCTTGTAGATGCAAGGGAAATTGGTAGCCTTTAAGCGATAGTCAAATATTTTAAGAGCTGGTTGCTATATGGAGTATTCCATTCTCTTTGCATTACCAGGACAAAAAAAAATGAATAACGAATTCCCATTTGAGAAAAATATAAGTATTGGAAAATGTAACGGAATAACAAGCAATATCTCGAAAATGGTTCACTCAACAAAAAAAGTGTATATGATATAAATTGTGTATTTTAACGCGATCTACGTTGTTTGTGTAGTATAATTTTATCTATCTCTTATGGTTTACCAGTTATGCAAAATTCGTTCACAATCAAGAATACTTTTGGAGACATTCCTAGAAAATTCAAGACATACATTTTATTTGTCATGAAAGTATCTTAAATATATGATATTTCAATTAAAATGTTAGAGCCATTTTGAGAAAATTAAAATTTTCGAAAAATGTTCCATGTAAAGGGTAATCTGGGATAGTGGGATTTTCTTGAAAATCTTCGTGTAGCATCTCTGGAAGATACTGAATCTAAATACCAAGTTTAGTGTTTATCCGACTGCTCGTTTCTGAGTTATACTGTTCACGGACACACACACGGATATGTTTCCAAAAATGCTTTTTTTGGATTCAGGAGGCCTCAAAACATGCATTTCCGGTGAAATCTCGGTATCGTAGTAGAGAAAGTAAAAATAGCTGGATTGAAGACGGAACAGGCTGTAGGCCTAATCCCTGATAGCGAAAAAGAACATGAGAAAATCCGTAAATTAGAAACCAAACTGCCTTCAAAGATAGTAACAGGGGAGTTGAATAAGCCAACGGGATTAAGTTATGTAAGGAAACTTTTGAAAGTCCAAACCATAAAAGATACTAGTAGTAATCCGAGGACCATGTTGAATAAGTTTATAGTAATTGGATACCCAAATATAAATAAAAAAAACAAATCAAACCGGCAATAGCTATATAGCTCAAACAAGTAACACACGGTATGACCAATTTTGTATGGAAACGTAATAGTGTTAGTGTCAGAATTTTTTATGGCACACATTGCTGATGTTTGTAACTGACATTTCCTTTTATATCCAGAGACGCTTTCTCTACCAGTAAGATGATGGGTCTCCTCGCCTTTCTATTACACTTAGTGGCAATTTGTTAAATTATTGCTGAAACGTTGTGACACCGCACGCAAGTCACCATCATTAAACCGAGACCATCCTGTAAGCACCTGATGGTCTCCGAAAAATACTTACGAAAATTGTTTCCGAGGCAGTTTTTATGAGATAACAGTAAATGACAAAAATCAATAGCAAAACCAATCACACGTTTAGTTTAAGAAAACTATCGGTTCTAGAATAGCATTTTAGTTGTATATTTCCTCAGAAGCTAAATGGGTCCCCTATATATTATCTGGATTTGCTGCTGATAACGGAAGAGTTACGGTATTATGGCCAGAGAAGTTATGTATGACACCTGGGACAAAATTCGGATGAACTGATGGTCATAGTGGCTTTGTATGGAACACTGACCAGACGGATGAAGCCCAACAGGAGATTCTTAGTAAAATATGAGTCGGAAGAGTCAGTCTATAAATCCAAAAACTAGAGTGATAATGGTGATACGATAAAAGTTATCTTAACTGTGTTACATTAACTGAAATACATTTTTTCCACTATAAAGAGTGGAAGGGCATTACACAACATACATCTTTAAACTGCCAAGAGAACCTCTCGAAAGTAATAAATATTAAATATATGGTTTTCTTTTACAAGAATTTATTAAGAATTACGAGATTTGTAATTGCAATTTTTGGGAACACTGCCAGGGAAACCAGGTGCAGAACGCGCGATGGAAGATTATCCTAAGTTATGAAATAAACTGGGGAAGGCTGGTGCCATTATTCCAAAACCGGCTAAGCACATCACTCAGTCATATCCCCATCCTTATCTATCACGCCGAGTACACTTAATAAACTACGCAGCTTATCTTAAAGTATGCATAACATTGCCAATGTTTACTGCTATCGCACTTCTAAGTAGGAAGAGAATAGGAGAACATTGCCACTGTTACGATATTTTTTCCAATTGTTTCATTGGTTTGTCGAGTAGTACAGCCACCTTCTCTCGGTTGGATTAAAGGAGAGTTATGAGCTTAAATTGTTTGCATTTTTCACTTAATTGATGAATAAATTAATGCGAAAGCAACGTGGAAGCAATCACCTCCTAACAAACTACACGGAATTAAACACAGATCCAGAATATTGTATTCACTCCAGAAATTGAGACATAAACACTAGACCAGATTACGGATTGGACACACGAAGATAACACATTCCATCTACTGAACAAAGCAGCCTAACCTAATGCAACTCTGCCACACTGTCATTTCTGTACGCCACATACTTTCAGAGTGTCCACAGTACCAACACCAGCGAGCAGAATGCAATCTACCGGACCTTCAAGAAGTCCTTAATCCATCACACAATAAACTACTACTTAAGTTCTTAAAAATAGTAAATATGTATAATGAAATATAATGTAACACATCCTCTTAATGTAATTCATGAAATTTATTACACTAATGTTAAATTGTTTCTACACATGTATTTGCTGTTACCAGTATATTGTGACGATATGACTACCCTATTATAAGTTAAAGTGACATAATACAGGTTTTAAACAATAATAAAAAATGCTGGCAAACTTGTAGGGTACCAGCCAACAACATTAGCTTTAATATTAACAAAGTGAAAATAACGATAGCCCATATTTAAAATTAAGTTGAAGCAAATTAATTCAAATGCTTTTTGACACTTGTTTGCTAGTTATTTTTTGGCAAAAACGGAAGCTAACACATTTTTAAAATAGTCTAAAGTCTAAACTGCCAGTTTGATAGCAGTCACGAACGAAGTCCTTTTCGTGGTTGTATATCCTTTCACTAAAGTACTGAGGAAGGGATAAGATAAAAGCGTATTTTTTCACAACAAATTCCAAAACTACCAATTTTCTAAAACAAGCCGATGCAATTGTACAATCCTTCTACCTATGTTTTCGTTAATCGGTTCCAGATATTATTCTATTGCTTGCGTTAGCAAGTTGCAGCGTGACGATCATAAAACAGTAGAAATCTTTACAAATCCGAACCAGCTATGAACGAGTTTAATTTATTAACAACTAGGATCAGCACTAAAGATGCAATTGAAATATTATGAAGTCAAATTTACTAGCAAAATATTTACTCTTCCTTGAAATGGCTATTTTACAAGTTAATTGCCGAGAGAGATAGAGACAGAGCGAAAGATTGGAAAGTGCATTAAAATCCTAAAATCAGAAGTATAGACGGAAGCAATTGGCAGAGAGGGGTGGAGCAGGTTCTGTTAAGAACTGTTCCTTGCTTGCTTACCTCTTTCGCACACGCCAGCGCCTGCAAATGGAGTTGCAATGAGCTTTAACAGGAATAGCGGATAACGAGAACTAGAATTCATAATAATTATTATTTTATATTTTCGTTACACTTTTATATTGTAGTTGGAAACTATGCAATACCAGAAGCAAGGCTTGCAGAAATATAAATCTTTGCTTTCTGTTACGTGTTGCATTTCAATAACTTGCAAGTATACCGATGCACCTAAAAAGTGGTCGTGTTTGTAAACAACAGCTCCACGCCTACCACCTCCAGAAAATACAGGGACTGGGGCAGAACGACCTCGCACCTCTTTTTCAGTTTATCCAGCGGTTTCTGCAGCGAAGTATCATAAATCCTACATTTCCCGTGCACGTCTTGTTTATCGACGAGGCCTGCTTCATACGAAACGGATACTTTAACAGCAAGAACAGCACATTTGGTATGTTGAGAACCCTTATGCAGCGTTCGTTAGACATCAACAAAAGTATTCCGTAAACATCTGGAATCGTTGGTGATCATCTGCTGGAACCTTTCATTTTGCCACCCCGTTTGGATTCAATTAGGCTGTGTGTCTCAGACCTACCAAATCTAATCAGACGTAAGGGACAAGAAAAAGGGATGTCACTTGATTCAGCGGTTGTAAACAAACTAAGTGCCTCTCAAACCTATTCAACCGGAAACGCTTCAAACATGGTGAATAACTCCGTATCGATGCGTGAGATGATGGTGGGTGCTTGGCAAAAAGTGTTCCCCTCTGCGAGATCTATCGTTCCTCAAAATTTGTCGGAGAGGTACTGAAATATCATGTATATACCACGTTGCCCATACAAGCCGTCCTTTGTTGAAGTTAGTTTACACCGAATAGCGTGGATGCAAAAGGTTTGCCTAAGCAGAACTGCAAAGGAGACTCCATACCGACAGAAAGGAGACCGCTAAATTATAGACCAATGCTTGAGAACCAACACTTTAACTTGTGATTATAATGAACAAAGTACTTTTTATTGCAATGTTATCATATGATAATTTAAACTGAGTCGTTACTTATTAATTCCCATCACATTAGCGCTCCTTAGTTAACATCTAGCGCTAATGTGATGGGAATTAATAAGTAACGACTCAGTTTAAATTATAATAACTTTAACTTCTATTACTGGTCCCAAAGCTAATTCGGTAGAGAAACTACCTGCTGTAAGAAGTGTTCCGGGTTCAATTTCGGCGGGGTTCCCGAAAGTTGTCTTTAAACAAAAATATTTCATGATATGCCCAGAATCTGGCGATATAAGAGAACCTGTGTGTGTGTGTGTGTGTGTCTGGGGGGGGGGGTGTTATCGGTTATTTAATAAGCAATTCGTTCATTAACAAGAATTTAGAATTGCCACTTGACGCAAACGTGAGCACCATATTAAGTCATTTAGTTCCATGACAGTTAACGTACTATCAGTACAACTGTATGGCACAATTAGTGCGCAAAGTTAACCAGATTAAAGCAAATTCTATTAAAGTAGAATTAAACTATTATCTATTAGTGCATTATTCATAATAAGCACGTGCAAAAATGTGCCCAATTTGGTGGACGAATTGGTGTAAGGGCCTCTCAGGCCCACGTTCTACCTGAAGCGATCCATAATTTCTTAATACTGTTTCTCCCCAAAAAAGTAAAAGAAAAGAACGGAATGTGCGCAGAAGATAGAGCCGCGTCTGAAAATGTTCAGAATACGCCTTCGAGCTTCAGCAGCATTTCGGTAAGTCTCCGCACAGATCGTAACCCTTTCTGTGTGTTCATTAGTGGTGAACCGTACCTTTTTGTCTGAATGACCTGGCTTGAACTGCATGCAGGCGTTCAGGCGACGTATATCGGTAGGAAACTATCACGTAAACAGTTGCAGACAACACTATCTCAGTGACCTTTCGCTTTGTACCTGCACTGCCCATTTAAACAGCAGCGATGCGGCAACTTCTTTTGCACCTATGTATGTAAAACCATAAAAGACGGCTTTCTTGGGCCACCTAGTATATTGAAGTCCTCTTCATTTTGTATCAATTATATAAATAGTAACCATGAAAAGAAAAAAAATTAAAAACTGTAAAGCTTAATTAAATACACAGTTTGTCCATAAATGTTTATCTAGCATCACTCTTCTTTGAAATGTTTGTTATTTCATTTTTAGGTTTCGTTATTTTTTATCTTGCATTATCAGGCTTCAGCTACCTGTATAAAGCATTTTAAGCGATTCTTCTTTTCTCCCGCAAGGGTACATTAACACAATAACTTATGGCATGCGATCAGTGCATTTTGTTTTCTGTATTCTACATACAACAAAGTCCATGAAGTTTAATTTCAGTCCGTTAATTGTTTCCGGTCGTAGTTTCAGTGTAACTAAGTGTGAATGGAAGAATTCATTGTTGTATGAATACTAAAATATATAATAGCTTTCGCTAATTTGTAATGAGTATAGAAAGTCGCGAGAGTGTGAGGCATGAGATTTTTAACTTCAACAAAGTGAAGGTAACTTGTAATTGAAAATTTACCAGTGCCATTTTTCTCAACCATCTCTCTCATTAGAACTATGTCTCATTATAGTAAAACCAAATTAGTAAGGGGAAATCTGTTTATTTTTTAATATATCAACTGTGCGTACCTCAACACAAAACGCATCAAGTTTCTGGAATATCAGAAGAAATGCTTTGTATGCATATTACTTTTATTTTTGAAAGTATACAGCAAAAAAAAAGGAAGATGGTAGAGCAATTCATATTTCAGGTTAACATTAAGAAGTCGCATTAGTCTGTGCACCCAAGCCCTAACACCTTGTACACATTTTAAAACCTCAATGTTTACATAAAGACGTTGGCAAGGCAGGTCTATGGATGTGAAAAGGAGAGGTAAGCTCGGATTATGGCATTTTATTCTGCGAGCACTTCTGAAAACCCGAAAGTAATTAATGGGTGTCAGGAGCCGTTAGTAGCAGGTGTAGGATCCTACCCCATATAAATTTTAATTTGTGAGCGCAGGACGAGCTGTTGTCCAGCAAATTATTCATGACAGGGAAGCCATCGTCATTCCGGGATAAAAAAGTAAATAGAAATGAAAGCTTTTATACGCTGCAACTCCAGGCCTACTTTCTGACCTATGGGCAATATTTTCCAGCACATACTTGCTTAATTTTTTGTTCGTTTGGTGAGCGATGAAGCGTACATGATTTATTATAACAGTCGCACATTCTTGACGCAAGTTACGGTACATTACATTCATCGATCCCTCTCTTACTAGCACTTTAAATTATATGCAGCTTTCAGTGATTTTTCAGACTGAAATTTCAAGCCCATTAACTCAATGAGCTTTGTTACTGTTTCCCCTTCTTTTTAATGATTCATAATTCTCCTTCATTACGATTGAATTAAGCCTTTATATGTATAGCAACTTAATTACTCTTCCATTAAATGTCTATTTTGCTTGACTGTTGAAGGTAAATGTGTTATTTTTACTTTTTCCTATCCATTTAATAGAATCCGCTTCCAAAATGTTGATATAAATACTTTGGTAGTTGGAGTACATCATTTTAATATTATCTTACAGTGAATAAAAAAAATTGATTGGAAATGTTCCGTTAAAAGAGGACACTGAAATTGTGTCGAAAAAGGAGAATATATATTTTATTTGTATGTATTCCTGATACACTTAACTTTCACACTTACAAGTCAGCGGATTTTAATATTCACATTAACTAAATGTCTTAATTTAATTCTTAACTGCACGTGATAACTAACTTGTTTTCACCTTTCAAACACTCATTTAATATAAAATTATCAATCAACTCAGAAAGCTTACATTTTAACACGACTTACCTGCTGTAATTCCTTTGTGTATTTTAAATAACACAGTTCTGGTAGCATTCTACAAATGTGTTATATCTCACTTCTTTTGTTTTCCCCAATATTCGCAGGATCTTTTGACGCATAAAATGCTGCAAATACGGGAGTTTCAACTTGATGTTAGTGAAATATTTGTGAAGTACTTTTAAAATTTTATTTAAATTCTTTATGAAATTAAATTCCAAGGACATGAAGGTTTGCTTATATTTTTATTTTTTAAACAGCTCAATTCTCATTTTATTGCAAAATATGGTGTATGCAAGGAGACAAAAATAATTTTTTTTAAATATTTGATTCTGTAAGGTCTATGAACCTTATCGTTTTGTTAGAAAACTTTTTAGATATTAATTTTTTTTAATTTTTAATAACTTTAATTATATTTATTTCAATTTTTATTTAACAAAGAAAATTTTTCAATAAATTAAGATTTTTAATTCTGATAATAAAACAGTATTTTTCATTTTGGATCTCATGGTAAAATTCAGAAATATTGGCCATAAATTGTGGATTTTAAAAATTCCACCAACGTACTGGCTTTTAGATATCTTAAAAACGATTAGTAATTATTTTAATGCTAGTCTTAGAAGGTTCATTTATAAGGTACTTTATTGTTAATTATCAATTCAAAGTGAGACTATTCTTACAACAGTGTTAACTGAGTCTTAAAATAGATAAAAATAGATAAACTATCTATAGCCTTAAATCCGTGCTAGCACAGTGGGCCTTAACATGCATACATATCTAGGCATCAGCGCCTGTTTGAGATTCGACCCACTGAGTAGACAAATAATTTTAGTATAGCAAAAGAATACCCTTTGAGGCAATGAGCAGGTTAATACATCCAAAATTTTTTGAGAAATACGAAATTTGATTTTCTCCACGTTTTTTAACCTTATTAGTTTGTTTTTCATGTTTGATATTATCACCATTTTCACTAAATTTCATTTAAACGTAGTCAATCAACGTTGAAATCTGTCGATTTTTATTTAGCAATAAGTGCCCTCACAGCGTAATCCCGAAGAAATTATGGAACATACTACGTAAGAAAAATTACCTGAAGTTGCTATGTTGGGTAAGCTAGAAGGTTCAACAGGTTGTGAGGCCTTACAGTCCCAAGTAATTCTTAATGTCCGTTTTGTCCCATTAAAATATTAGCATATTTCAGCAAATTATCTGTAGAATATTTGTCAAATTATATTCAAATTCTAAGTTTTTACCTACAAAAAAGTAAACTTCTGCATTTATGTTAAACCAATTGGAAGCAATGGACATTTTAGTTTGCATAATGTATTAACAAGAAGAAAATATTCTAAGCTTAAAATTCAAACATTCATGTCTTGTCTACTTGGAAGGTAACTAATGCTCCAGTGCATAAAATAAGCACACTATCTTTTTTTGAGAGGAAAAGGTTTAATCTTAAAATCTAATAAATGTTCCTCGCAGAGCATTTTGAAAATCTCACTGGCGCTTCATGTAATATAAGTATATTATTAAACTAATAATTGTAGGGACATTAATCTCTGTGTGTATCTTCAATAATACATAACGAATATGTTGTATATATTTACAAACAATTGAACAACCAAAATGTATTTTCATCTGCGCTTTGCCTTAAAAAGCTAATGAGAAACGCTTATGTGCAAAATTTGTAAACATAATGTTACGGTTCCAACCTGCGTATCAATAGACAAAATAACCCTCTTGCGCAACGATCACATATCCCATTTCTACTTTGAAAGTTGCCCATTCTAACAAAAGAGCGGTTTAATGTACATGAGATTCGGCTGCGTCACATTCTGGTTTTTGTGCTAGCTTGATCAGTAAATTCGTCTTGGAGGCTACTGCCCCGTACGGACAGAAATGTGGGATCCCTGCCCAAGAACATGTTCATTACTCTAGGAGTTAATGTTCTGGAACGGCAGGAAGGATCAAAGTCTTTCGGTAGGAACCAATATATCCTGAAGTTCAATGGTTAGTGCGATATAGGGTTCAGGAATTAAACCGGTTTTCGGACCTCTACGGGGAAACTTTAGATGAGCATTTCAATCCACAAAACATAAAGCACATTTCAAAGCGGTGCTCTTCAATCTGAAAATACAAGGTAGTAAAAAACTTCTGATTTCAGTTTACCTACATGGTGCACAATTGTGCTATTCCATTTCTACTGTTTGGTAATATAGAAAAGAAAAGCATTTGTTTCCAAACAAAATGATATTCATCAAATTGGATTAAATATTGTGGGTGAACCCTTGTGGTACAGTTGGCCAAGCATTGGAAGAGGCCTTGACTCACTACTCTTCAAGAAGGTTCATGATTTGCATTCTGGTACGTTATGGAACATTACATTAATGTGTCTCCTTAACAATATGGAACCGAATAAGGATAGTAGAAAAAAAAATTGTCACCTACGAGATAGTTGCGAGCAAGGTACAAGCAATTTGTAAGTCAAAGCTGGAAAGTGAGGCTTCTAATGCATTTCCCAAAATACAATATAAAGTCTCTGTTACAAGCTACCGGTGTTTTTATTTGTCACAATATTCTGATAAGATGTAGTAATATCAAATTGAGAATAATTAAACTCGGTCGTTTATTCAAAGAGAACTGGTGTATAGCAGAAGCAACTTAGAAAGTTCAATCAGACTTAAAACACTCAATATTCTGGCTGAACTGAACCATAAATTTTCAGCTCTCGTGGCATTGCTCTTACCGCTTAAGCTACGTTCTCTTGTGCATTAAATCTTCTGATGTATGGAATTTCCGCGGTAAACCCTTAAGGCGATCTCGAATACGCGAGATACGAAATCTCAAAATCGACTTGCAAAGTTGTAAGCACTTTTTATTTTTGTACTTTATATTTAACTTGTATTGCAGTTAATTTATATGATTTTTATAAGTATCAGTGTGTAGGAAGTAAGCTGAATCACAACTTTACCAGTCGTTTCGGATTTATAGTTTGCCTTAGAGTGGATACACAAAAATGTTCTCCTACCCACTTTAAGATACTCAGACAAATGTTGGCTTAGAAAGATTTTCAAATAGCCATTTTGATATTGCTTACATATTTATATCATGTCAATTTATGCTAATAATGAAATCATGTAGATTAAGGGGGAATATAGTATATTTTAAAAATGTTAAAAAGATGACGCACCAAATACGTCTTTTAAAACGGAAAGATTCCACAGCATAAAATTTAATATTTCGGAAGTGGTTACTCCCCAAAAATACTTGTTTAAATCGAGCATGTTAACACTGGAATGCCATTTTAGCTTTCCATTCCTCTGTGTTGTGCTGCATAGGCAAAAGTTCTCCATAAGTTTTAACTATTATCGGTTTTATGCAAGCTGAAGGAAACTCTTCAAATTTTTATATTTGACCTCCTATGTGTTGAATATAACTTGTTAACATGTTCATTTTAGTTAAATTTTGGAAGCCTGCAGTGAAAGTAGTTAAATTAGAACTTAAAGTAAAATTACCATTGTTTTAAGTAGTTAATCTGTTTCGGTTATATTGTTTCAATTTTCTGGAATTCGATTCTTATCTTGGCAGCTTTATTCTAGATTTCTTGGCATTTATTCAATGACAAAGTTATAATTTCAAAATCATGGAGGCCCAAGAACCAACACAAGAACAGTATTTTAAGGATTTGCACCCAATATTGAATGGGATGCTAAGAACCCTAGCAGTTAGAGCATCCATAAACAAACAAAAAAAAACAAACAAACAAACAAAAAAGCTAAAAAGCCTGTACAAAATATAAGTTTAGGGATCTGAGAGATTGAAAGCAAACAAATTTGGAATCTGCTTGCTGTCAACTACTTGGAACAGGGGCAATGGGAACTGAATATTGTGTTTTAAATCTGACCCTTTCATAGCATTGGATGAACAGCTCTTTCCTAACAAGCCACAAAGATAAATTATTCAGCATACGGCATAAACATCTGATAAATATGGATAAAATCCCTGGCTTGTTGTAGATAAGAAGGAATTGCTAACACAATGAAAAACTGCCAGATGGAGTAGTAAGTATGCCTGGCTTTTCCGTATTTTTGAAGGAAAATAATTGAAAGAACCTATGATTTCTTTACTTCCTTGACAATCGGGGATAAAAGTGCAAGGTTTCCAAGACTGGCCTAATGTGGAATTTTCCATTGACATGAAGTCAGTAAAGCATTATTGTATTTCATGATGACGTAAATACGAAGAAATTGTACTAACTGCACAAATTGTACAAAGGAAAGTAGCATGATAATGTAATCATTAAAGTAAGCATTTTGTTTCAAAACGTTTCATAATAAAGAGAAATCTCCAGCAAGAAAGACAGGAAATGAAAAAAGTTCTATATTTGCATATTTGAAAAGAATCAAAAACTGGTTATCTTGTATAGAAGCAAATCATTTGCTCCACAATAGGTTTGACTTATTCTGGTCGTGATGAATGATTGTTTTCCTATGCATTAATTGCACCGAAATTCTTAAAAATATCGTCTAGAGAGCTGTGATATTCAAATCTGAAAGGATGAAATAACAATAAAGTTCCAAAGATTAAAAATACGGAAAGGGAAATATTGACTCCACAACACAATACTGCCAAATAATGCTTAGGAATAAACTCCAACTTAACAATTTGGCTTATTTTTGCGACATTTTGTGTAAAGCTCCAGTCCAAAAACTTGAGTGCATAGGGTGGAATCCAAATTAATTCCCATTTGCATTCTTATATTCATACCAAAATTAATTTTCATAAACCAAACTAGAGCAATAAATATATAATTTGAAGTGTACACGAATTTCCGCATTAATACTGAAAGTACTAAGTTTGGCATATCAGTCGAAAGTTCTCGGCCTCTACAATGGCGTAAAAATGTTAAATTCTAACATTACTTCGTTAATTCTCAAAATTTACGTCGATTTCACAAGAACTGACTGTGGCAAGTTCATTACCACCTATATTTGTCGCGATCAAACGGAAGAATACGTTGATCACAGCATTGGTAACAATGTCGCCAAATGTTTACCTGCTAAAATGTAGACGGTGCCACAAGCTTGAAACTAAATGTGCGCTTTAAACTAAATTATTTTGTTCTAATCGTTTTTATATTGGTTTATATGCTTTATTTTTCAATCTTGAAAGTCCGGACTAAAAGTAGTATACCAATTGAAGCTGTAAGGTCACGGTGTCACAAAAACATTTTAGCGATGTGATGACCACAGCGTTGGTAATCATGTCAGCAAATGTTTATCCGCTAAAAAGAAGACGGCGCTACAAGTATAAAAGTGTTATTATATTATTTTGTTCTGCTCGTTCTATTGTATCGGTTTGTTTAACCCTTAATCAGACAGATGTGGTCTTCAGACCTCGGAGGTTGATAGAACTGTTTGTTTCTTTTAAACCAGCAGAGTTACACAGTTGCGCGGGCACATAATCCTACATTGTTGTCGGTTGGTGCCTGTGTGTTTGTTTTGTTGCAGTTTTCCTATTAGGCGCAGCTTTGTGGCTTGCGATATTTTGCGTGGTCTGAGAGACAACTGCGTATCAGCAATGTCATCGGTGACCGGTCCTTTCCGAGGTACATATTAAGGTGAATGATCCCAATTTTAATCGTATAGTATTGCAATAGTTAGGGAAAGAAGTAACCGATGGTGATTAATTTGTTATTATTATTGCTCGCTTTATTGTCGCTTCAACTTTAAAGTCATATCGCGATTACTTTAGAATCAGAACGTGAATACAGTGAAAATACAATATTTTAAACATTAATAGTACATACAACTTTAAATTCCTTAGATAGGTGTGCTACACACTGTTATACAATTCTGTCGTTTTCATAAAGTTTAAAGTTCTTTGTTGTGCTGGATTTAGGGCTTCTGGTAGGCTGTTGGGGATGCCACAGCTTTCTCTGTGTTGTACATAGCGACGGCAGGCTGTGATGAGATGATGAACTGTGAGGTTGGATCTTGTGCTAGACACCCATAATTCAGCATCTGAATTGGCGATTAGCAATGATGAGAGAAAACACAATAAACAGGTTTCGCGAAATAACAAGTTGAGATATGTGAATGCAATGGAATTGCAAGAAACTTTTTGGACAAACTCGATTCAAATGGTCAACTAAAGAAGCGCTTCCCTCATCTAGAACAAGACAGCACAACATTATCGTGCAGCTTATTTACGTCACCAAGCACGAGTGAAACATGAAGCTACTCCAAGCGAGGTGTGGAATTTTCTTGTTACACATTCCAGTTACAAGCTATAGTAAAACGGAAAAATACAAAAATTAGAAAAGGACAGAAATACAAGGATAATTACTATGTTTACGAAAGATTTAGTTGAGCTGAAGGCACCCATTGGTCTTTTGCTGTATATACACTGCTGTGTTCAAATCTAATACGAAGATCTAAGAATACTATATAAACAAATTCATTCTTAGTGGTATGCTATAGTCCATATTTTCTCACTTTATCTATGGGCTGTTCTTATGGCGCAATCATTCAAGCTCATCTATTTTTATTCTGCAGAAGAAAGCTGTATGATTAATACTTGGAGCAACATCAGAGGCACACCGTAAATCGCTCTTACTAACCTTGCCATCAAATATAGTTATGGCCTGTCTCTCTTATGTTAGAAGTAATACAGATACATTTATAATTTGTTCATCCGTTCACGCTTATTCTACACTCGCAACTCTGATTTCAATATAAACTGATGTAACTATAGTACAAAACAGTTTTATAATGGTACCTTTAAGATTATTTAATAGTCTACCAATTTCTATTTGGAAGTTTCATCTTTAAGCATTTAGAGAAGCATCAAAACAGCAACGTCTTTTAACCATATTTCTAAAATTCAGAAGTGTTAAATGAATGTATAATGAATTATTTTAATATGATTATGACGATATCATACATTCTATTCATGTCAGTGGTATAAATAAATTAATTATGAAAATAAAGGCTACGAAATGTATGTGAGTGTAAGCATTTATTCGTTATATGGCGAATTATTTTCAAAACCGCGTCACTTACATACCTATAAGAAGTATCACCTTTCGGTTTTTGACTTATAATGCTGTTTAACACAGTCGCATTAATTTTTTTAAAAATGCCCTTTTGGCTTCAGTGATCAAAAGAACATTCTGGTGAAAAAAGAGCATTTCCACAACACTTTCTCTATCTAGCTTAAATAAGCTGAAGAGAATAAAAAAATCAGTCGTTCTCCAGTTGTGGCATTAGAAGAACAGAAGATTAGCAGTATATGACTGACATCATTCTGTTGTGAAAATTACCTGTGCTTTGATTTATTAGCGGAGTTTATCGCGGCTTAATGCAGTGCTACAGAATATCGCTCTTATGAGTTACTAACCAAATCAAGCGACGTTGGCGATTTATTGACCTTTCCTGTGTCACACTTTATTAACAAATTGCTGGTAGCTTTATAAACACAGCAGTTTAATTATGGTTGCAAACAGCTGCATTTACTGTTGGAACTTTTAAATTATAGGTATTTCAGGAAGAACGTTAAATTAATTTTTGTTGCATCCCGACGAATCGCTGTGTTATTTGAGCATCCAATTCATCCATTTATATGAGTTTTGAATTACGCTGGAAAATACCATGTTTTCACTAGTTAGTTTGTGTTATATCTGATAGGTTTTAAAGCCTTGTATGCCAGTTTTAATATGTATGTGACTGCGTTCTTGTCCGTGCTCTGCAATTACCAATGAGAGGTTCCAAATTTCGTCATCAAAGCAACAAGACTACATGAATGGACAAGTTGAGGCAATTTGAAATATGGGTGTCTAGATTATCATGATTATTGTTTATGTAAGGATACTTTAACGTTGTACAAAAGCTAAAGCTTTTAGAAAATTAATTGTACATTGTATCATGATACTTAGCTTGCGTTAATAATTAGTATTAAAAATGAAGGTTTCTACAAAGACGTAATGAAACATTAAGATATCGTTTTTGAAATGCGTTATTTCAATTTTATTTACAGCTATAAAGACTTATAAAAGAGGTTTTGCTGTTTTTTGTTTTGTTTTATTTTTTCCAAATCCGTTACGTGTTTGTATTGCTACACGCGGTCGTGGGTTCATTTTTCAGACAGTAACATTGGTGCCACCCGGGGTCAGTCGTACCGTCGCTTGCTCGCGTTTATTCGTGAGTTACGGGGTGGTGCTACTGTCCCCGGGTGGGGTCTGGTGATCTCTTTTCGAAAAGGTTTAGAGATTTGTGTTTAGAATACCGTTATTTGTGGTGTGGTTCTCTCTTATTTTGTGTCTTTAATGTAGTTTGTCTGCCCTTATTAATATGTTTTTGCTTGTTTGTGAATCATCTTTCTGCTAGGATTGCTTTAATTGGCCCAGCCGGAAGTTTGTATTGTATAGTCGAGTTATGTGGCGTTTGAAATTGTAATTGGTCATGGGTTTCTGATACGACTCGTTTAATTGGGGGACAAAATTGTAACCTTACCGACACCTGCCCCAACATAAAGGACTATGAACTTTATGAAAATGTGTAACGCAAGAAGTCTCGACAACAGTATTTTTGCGCCTAAAATTATATTAATGTATTGTTGGGAATGAAACAAAATATATCAACCGTGGTGTATTTGTGACCTCTTGAGTGCATCTCTTCTCTTTTATTAGTAACTTGGGAAGAGTGGGCGTGACAAGGTGAGTTTATGAATTTGATAAAAATGAACTACCACAATATTATATTGTTACTCAAGACTGTGTGGTCTTAGCTAAACAAATTAATCCAGAACATAAACTATGAGGAAATAACTTGCATAAAAATAATATATAAGTATTTAAAGGATATATTCATTCGCTACATAAATGTGATTAAGGAGGTAATGTAAACTATTCGGATCTTCCTGCGAGTGAAACTGTGCCCATGATGCTATTATTGAAGAAAGAGTTCACATCGGTATAATGAAGATGGACGGTGTGTTTTAAGAAGGGAACCTCAAAATGCATTATCACCATTAATGATGAACTTTATCGATCAAATGCCTCTAAATTCAAGGGCGATTGCAAGAAGCATAAAGGATTTTGAGATAGGAGGTAATATGAATGTAAATTGGATCAGATTTAAGGTTGTGGCCAACCTTTTCAAATAGCACTTTGATGACACCTGTGAAAAAAATTAAATTATTACAATGAAACTGGTGGTAAACCATGTGAAAGAGATTAGGATAGCGATTAAAAAAATGTTTAAAAAATTTCTGCTGAATAGGACATGCTTTACTTGCAAGTATAAAAAGGACGAACCAGAGTTGAATGTATGAAACTTTATTTCCTTCTTCATTGCCTTGAAATAGCCTGATTACACTTTTGAAGCAGTATTATGTTATGCCAACAATTATCATTCAAGTAAAATCGTAATATTGACAATTTAAATACTTTTACACTTGTTCCAGAACTTTCCGTATAAATTGCCTTGCTTCAGAACTCACCGTATCCAAATTTTAAGATGCAAGTATTGAAATAGTGCAGATACAGATTTTCCTAACTTCTAAAATGTGTTTCTAAATAGAAACTGCATACAGAAAAATTGTTTTTCAAATTAGAAGCATAAAGTTTCATGTGTATAAAAAATATTCTAACTGAATAAGCAGGGTTTTGGAAACCTGCTCGTGTTATAACTCCTGAGTTAAATATTTTATTTTTCCAATCACAAAAACACTGTGGTCATAACAATTTCCAAGCTAATAGTAATAAGTAAATTCACTTAAAAGTAGGCATAAATATGTAGGTGGCATATTTATGCGTGCTGCTGTTCTGAAACGACAATTAGATTGCAATCTCCTCAACATAGTGTTTGCTTTCGCTCTTAATGAGAAGAATATGAATGTAACTTAATGGCGTACCTTGATTGATGAAAAAATTCGCCATGAAATCAAAGAAAGTTGGCGAGTAAGGGCATCTACTAAACTAAAAACCGTATAAGCAGCAAGTAAAAAATTAACAATCTCACAGAATTTAAAAACAAAATAAATAACCTAAATGCATGACATATTAACTTCGTAATGGATAAAGACTTGCATATTGCATTTGCTTTAAGAATCTCCTTCTTTAGTAAAAAGGAGGGATTGTGTTTTACAAAGGGGATTAGTTACAATATGTTTCTGAATCAACAAGCTTTCGTTTACTCTTCTTTAAACAATATAGCATAATGTGAGTGGGAACGCAGCTTCAACCAACTTCTTTGCTTATTTTTTCTCAACATGGATTCTCTAAATACTTGTAGCATGTTGTATTACAGTTGTATGTAATGCAAACAACAGTGCAATGACATCCAGCGGAATGCAGTTATGATTAAGTATTGGAATGTAATGTAAATTATCTCTTTTCTGCTATCAGAAAGTATGCTCACTTGGCATCTGAGTTGGTTACTATATTTGGAGCAATTTAAACAATACTTTATGTTGCACATAATTCATATTTTGTTGTTTTATTAGCACGAATAATACAATGGTTTTCTTTCACACTGTAACCACCGCACGGAGCTCGCACGCGGCCGCCGCAGCTCGGACTCCCGCAGAAAAGGTTATGTAAATTGCGCAACCGCCTCACATTGTTACAGCTACAATTACAAAGATAATTGTTATTCTTATCATGTTATCCTTCTCTATCAACAAATTTCTGGAATCTGCTCAGATAGTTCTCGTTTACACTCAAGAGTTCAATATTCAAAATTGAGTAAATTTCACGCCTGAAGTTTTCCATTAATTCTCCCAATGTATGGGGTTAGTTGCATACTCTTTATTTTTTACGTGATCATCAGAGCCAAGTCAATTTCTTAGTTGAATTTTACGAATTGTCAGTTAATGTGTAATTGATCCACACTTACTTCTTTGGCGAAGCATGATTCTATTTACATGGTTATGTTCGTAAAATAATAAATATTGAAGGTTAGAGAAACCCGATTTTACACACAGACTCTTTGCATGACGCGAAAATTGGGGTGTGATGTGCAGTATATGCATACAGAATAATAGGATCCAGGTTATCTGAAGAAACAATAAACACAGGGAGGTACAGGAATGAGTTAGGCCATTTTTGCCACACCTAACTGACGTTGAATGTCGCTCGGGTCTTTCCAATAAGACTCTGCTACCGCGCATGCAACTAATGCGCCATTAAATTTAATTCCGGAAGTTTTTGAAGATAAAGCGGTTAGTAAAGGTTTATGGCTTTCAAGATCCCCTGATTTAACTGTGTAGGAATTTCATCTTAAGGAGAAATTCAAAAATAAAATGTAAGCAACAAAATCCCATACACTTCAAGAACTAAAAGAAAACAGCAGGCAAGAAATTCACAGAATTTAAGCTTCTGAACTTCCGAGCGGGAATGAAAATTTCCTGAGAACATTCCAGAAATGTGTGGATAGAGAGGGACATCATTTCCGGTATCCCTTGTGATGAGGTATGAGCATATTATCATTGTAATTTAACTGTAACTATGAGAACGTGAGGCGGTTGCGGGATATTATAACAGTTTTGGCGGCAGTCACAGCTGCGAGGTTAAAATTATGAGTAAAGCTGACTTTTGTAAATTTAACTTAGCGTGTGTTTTCGCAGCGTAAGTCGACAAAGCTATATCTATAGTAACCAAGAATTAAAATATGTGTAACTAAGGGGCTGAAAAAGATAGCATATGTTTTAAAGTATTCTTAACATTGTTGGCGAGACCTAAAGCTTAAATATACACATTTTGTCCAGATTGACAAAATACTGCAGACTTGCAAGAAAATGGTTTAAAGGAGGTAACTGTTTACCAGTTGTAACACCCAAAGGCGCCATTTTTTGTCAAAATCATACCAAAAATCGTGCTTCATAACAATATTCCACGCAATTGTATGGAACAATGCAATCTTCCTTCAATAACTCGATGTTAATATTGTACGAGGGGCACTATTTACATTTTGAGCCTAATAATTAAAACAAAGTAATTTATAATTGAAAATTGAAAATTCTCCTTTATGATCAATACACTTTTGCATCCGTTTGAACCATTTGTCAAAGCATTTATTCCAGTCTTCTTGAGACACCTCCAAACATGGTTTTTGCTGCCATCAACGGCTTCTTCTGCCAACGAAAATCGTTGTCCAATTTATTCTTGATGTTCGAGAACAAAAATAAGTAATTGTGTGCCAAATCAGGACTGTATGGTGGATAACCCATCAATTCGATTTTTTGAGCCTTCAAATACTCTGTTGTTAGACGAGATGTGTGTGCGCTCGCATTCTCTTTATTAAGAACGATCCTGCGGTTCTTTTTGGTTTTCCTTACTTCACCGAACACTTCCGGCAAACAAATGGTTGTGTACCATTCGGCATCGACCGTTTTACGTACCTCTAAAGGCACTGTTGCCACATGGCCAGTTTTTCTGAAAAAGCAGGCGACCATTTGCTTCGAAGTGCTTCGAGTGCGAACAACTTTTGTTGGATTTGCTTCATCTTGAAACACCCATACAGTGGACTGCTGTTTACGTTCCGGGTCAATACGCATAGATCCATGATTCGTCACCTGTTACAATCTTATATACGTCTTTTGAGGCACCGCCATTGTATTTCTCGAGCATTTTTGTACACCAATCGACACGAGCATCTTTTTGAGATTGCGTCAAATTATGTGGGATCCAACGAGAGCAAACCTTTTTCACGGCTAAATAATCATGCAATATTTTATATATGCTGGTGGAACTAATGCATGGAGTTGCCTCAATCTCACAATATGTCGCATGACGATCTTTCATTATTGGTTTTTGCGCAGCATCAATGCTTTCTGGCAAACAACTGATTTTGGACGACCTTCACGAAGTTCATCATTGAGCGAACGGTGGCCACGATTAAATTCAATATACCACCGTTTCACAGTGGCTAAGGATGGAGCTTCGGCGCCAAATGTGGAAGTTAGTTGATCGACGCACTCTTGTGTTGATAATCCACGTCGAAAGTCGTAATAAATCATTGCACGAACATTTTCTCGAGTTGATTCCATGTTTTTGTTGACACACAATTTTCAAGTTAGTATAAACAAAACAAACGACGCTCTATTGACAAAATGTATGAAGTAGAGTATGGTCAAAAACGTCAAACGTTCCATTGGAAACGTCAGATGGCACCTACAACATTCAGGGTTGCCAAGGCTCAAAATATAAATAGTGCCGCTCGTAAGTTTCCCCATTTAGCCTTTTTAGCTGGAGGTCTTTAATCTGCCACGATTACAAAAAAGAGTAAAACAAAACAAAAATACCCCTGTTATTTCTGTTAAAGGAAATAGGAATGATATTGCTCAACGTAAATATCAAAATATCACTAAACCTGCAGTTTTATTTGATTTAACTATTTTATTTTATTCTATTTTTAAACCATTGTTATTTGTTGCTATTGATATGGATTGCATAGATAACATTTAAGTTACACCGCTTTGAAGAAGTTGTGAAACTGTTTATCGGCAGTGCCTTTGTATTGTTGCGTTTGACTTTATTTGTAGGAAAAAGAATTCAAATTAAGAAGGGGGACAGAACCAGGAGCTAGTGTTCCAAAGGTCGCTTGAGTAAAACACTTCCTTCGGTGAAACTGCAACTGGTAATTTGTACCTGGAAATATTTGTGCTGTTATGTGTTCTTTTTATGTTTTGTATCTGTATTATACATCCAGCCAGTCACTTTACGTTGCTTGTCCCCTTTGCTTAACGCTCTCTTTGGTGCTCTCTTTTTTTTTCCTCTGTGGGTTGCTGACGTGGCATGTGCTTTGGCCGTACGCGCTGAGTGGTGGATTTCTGTCCGCATTGCAGGGATAGCTCTCTGCCCGGCAACTACTGATGCGGATTGTGGAAGTTTTTGTAATGAATTTTTAAGGAACGTCTTTGTGATTTTCGGTGGATCGACCTTATGTAAAGGTAGGCTTTATTATCAGTTTTATGTCCTGGTAATGGTGAGTGAATTTTGGGGCGGAAAACGTTATGTGTGTTTGAAAATAAGAGTTCGTAAAGTGACTGGCTCTTGGAGTTGTTCATAGGTTTAGTGTGTTTTGTTTCTTTTCCAGTTGAGTTATATTTTCAGTACGTGATTTTCAGTGTATAGTTAGTTTAAAATTTGTGATAAGAGCTTTACACAGTTGTGCAATTTGAAAATGCATATTTTGATTCATGAAGGTAAAAAGCATCAGTAGTGTGAAATTTGTGAGAAAAGCTTTTGGCATTTGTCGTGTGAAATTGCATAGTTTGATAAAAGGAGGGCAAGAAGCAATATAAGTAGAAATTTGTGAGTAGAGCTTTACATATTTTGGGCACTTTGAAAATGCATAGTTAATTCAAAATTACAGATATTCTGTTGTGTAAATTATGAGAGCAGTAATTGCAGTTAAAACCCAGTTATGCTGAACCCATTTATGCTGAACTTTGTAACTGAAAACGGTTGGGTTGTAAAGCTATCTACATCTAGCTTAGCTGGACTTTGAAGCTCTCGGTTTCCTGAATTTCATTAAAGTCTGTTTCGGTCTTGTTCAACATTCTTAGCTAGTCTTTGACTAGCTAAAGATAATTAAATTTTTTGGTCTGATGTTTATAGTGGCCTTGTTTTATAAACTTTCTAAATTGATTTGGTTTGTTGAATATTTGGATTTACTTAATTTTGCTGTATTTAAAACTTGCCTTTACTGCTCTGCTCAATTGGTTTTGGTTGCTTTACTCTTTAAGCCATTTTTGTTTTACAGTTATTCTTTTATGGTTGCTTTACGGTTCTGGTTATTAATGTTTGTTTATTATTATCATTAAAGTACCCAAAAACAAACTTATCAATAGTAGTATATTTTTGAGGGTTCTGGTTTCCTTTTGTTTTCCCCTACGGCACTCGTTAGGGCTTCCCTTTTCGTTTGGCCGGGGTTCCCTAACTCAGTCAAACAGCGGAACCATTGCAAATTACTGGTAGCAGAGCGTGGTTAATTGATTTGTCTGTGTTGGTTAGGGAATATTTTTGGGTTTGTTGTTTGCTCTGTATTCTCCGGATCTCATTTTCTTACTTGTACCATATCCGTAGTATCAAGATGGCGGTATCGGTTAGTAATGTGGACAGATTACGGAAAGGTGAATTGTGGGTAGAGTTGGTTGTACGTGGAGGTCAATGTTCTATGACAACTGAAGTGGCTATTATGTTGGATGTTTTTCGACAAATTAAGGATGCTCCAATAATTACTGTTTCTATTGATCACGTGATAGTGACTAAGTGTGAGTCCACTTGCTCGTTGGCCTTAGCAGAGATTCAGGATAATTTAATGGATTTTGGGCGCGAGGATTCTCCCTCTAAGGCACAGTTGCTCCGGTGGCAAGTTAGAATTCGGCATTACTTGTTCTATTTAGATTATGTCTTACAGAGATTCCCTACTTTGCAGTCTTGTATAGCGTTGCAAAAGTTAAAGGATCAGTTTAAGGAATTAGCCCATAAGGTGGAGGAAGATTTTGGGACTACACAGAATGACACTGGGGCGTCTCCCTTGTATAATCAAGGATTGTCGGATGTGGTTCAGCCTGCGATTGCGGTATCTGCGTTTCGGCCACTTAGACTCGCTCATCCCCTCCAACAATTCGTGGAGGGCTTTCAGTTAAACGACATTGTTGATGTACCATCGGCTTTACAGTTTCTCTATTTTCTTGTTCGATTGACGCTAATGGCTAAGCGTTATTTGGTACCCACGGCTCAAGTGATAGAATTATTATCTGTCAAGGTGTCTGGGATAGTTTTGGACCTCTTAATGCGGTGTGCTGGTTTGGCCGAGCCTGTGACTCGCTTTCATTTGGCCCTATTAGACATGTTCATTCCACGTAGGGAATGCACGAGGATAATGCAAGACGTATATTTTCGTCCTCAGGGTCTAACGGAACCGTTTACAGAATATATGGTTCGGGTTAAGGAAATTGCTTTAGTGTTGGTGCTCCCTGATACGGAAGCGGAAATTTGTGATGTCATTTTATCAGGACTCAATCCAGTCGTCAGGTCGGCTTTGGTTTTAGGACCTCGGCCGTCAAATTTGCAGCAGTTGGAAGCATTGGTACCTAAACTCAATGAAGTTATGCTTGTTGATAGGCTGCGTCTGTCAGAGCCTCCGGGCTCATTAGCAACTCCTAATACCACTGTATCAGCTCCTTCTTCGGCCATTGTTCCGGTTTCTGGTCGTCGGGCCACTATTAAATGCTTTCAGTGTGGTCAGGAAGGCCATGTTCGACGAAATTGTCCCAATAGGAGGACCGTGAATCGGGGTTTTCTTCGTGTTTCTAATCAGGGGCGACAGTTTCGACCTTTATGACGCCAGAAGGTTAAGTCGACCATTTGTTTGTCTCGGCGTATTTGTGGTTATCCGTTTTCGGGTAAACCCTTAGTTCAAGTTTCTCTTGAGAAGTTGCCTTTATTGGCGTTATTAGATTCCGGAAGTTCTGTCTCTTTGATTCAGCTTGATTGGCTTAGGTTAAATTTACCATGTATTATGTCGCGTGCAACCACGTGTCAGTTGGTTTGTTTGATGGTCAATGGTCAGGCCTTTCAAGTTACTCAAAAGGTATCATGTACTATACGTTTCCCACGTTTTACGTGGAAACATAGTTTTTTTGTCGTTCCCAAGCTTCCTTATGCATGTGTCCTAGGTGCCGATTTTATGTCAAGGACTGGGATGGCTATTGATTTTTCCACTAGGCAGATCGCTTTTCATTTTGCTCCCCGGATAAAGTTGGACTTTGTGAGGGATTTTAAACCATCTCGGCCCCCTTTAACTTTGGGAGATATTAATTTGGTAACCCAAAATTGCGCAACTTCTTCTCTGTCTCATTTGTCCCCTGAACAGGCAAAGCAAATAGAGCATTTAGTTGGGGAATTTGATTCATTGTTTACAGATGTTTTAGGGGTCACTCATTTGACTCAATATGAAATTCAGTTAACTGATTCTACTCCGGTCAAGTTATCTCCATATAAGTTCACACCACCGAAGATGGCTATATTAAAAGAGAAAATACAGAAGATGCTTGACCAAGGGGTTATTAGACCATCTACTTCAAATTACAGCAGCCCCATATTTCTAGTACCGAAGGGAGATCAGGATTTTAGACCGGTCATAGATTATCGTCTCTTGAACAAAAGAATCCTTATTGAAAGTACCCCTTTGCCCGATTTGCATGCAGCTGCTCATCATTTTTCGAAGGCTCGCGTTTTTACGACCCTGGATTTGAACAATGCTTATCATCAGATTCCTTTGGCTGAACATTCCAAGCATCTAACAGCTTTCGCTACCCCCTGGCGCCTTTATGAATTCAATAGGGTCCCATTTGGTTTGGCTACGGGCGCGCAAGTCCTCACTCGTTTGCTGGATAATTTGTTTTCGGACATAAAATTTAAATATTTGTACCATTACTTAGATGATCTTGTAGTATATTCCGAGGATTTTGACTCACATCTTGTTCATTTACGTGAGGTCTTTCGTCGCCTACAGAGCGCCGGGTTATCAGTTAAGCAGTCTAAAGTTCATTTTGCTACCTCTCAAATATCATTTTTGGGCCATATGGTTTCCCCTTCTGGTATTACCATAGACCCAGATCGCACTAAGGCTATTAGAAATTTTCCGGCACCCAAGAATAAGCGTGAGGTGGCTCGATTTTTGGGAATGGTTAACTTCTCTAAATTTATTTCAAATTTTTCTACTCGGGCGGAACCTCTTAATTGCTTACGTAGGAAAGGGGTTACTTTTGCGTGGGCCGAGGAGCAGGAAGCGGCATTTGTTGATCTAAAAGAGGCTATTTCAAACCCTCCTGTCTTGGCTTTTCCAGATTTTGCTATGCCCTTTATTTTACAGACGGATGCTAGTGCTAGCGCGCTAGCGGCTGTTTTGTTGCAGGAATTTCCTGAAGGTCGTCGTCCCATTTATTATAGTTCGCGTACTTTATCTCCTGAAGAACGTAAATTTTCTACATATGAATTAGAAACCTTAGCGGTGCTTTTTGGATTGGAGAAGTATAGGGTGTACTTAGAACATGTGCATTTCTTTTTAGAGTGCGATAACCAGGCTTTAACGTGGGCGTTAGCTGTCCCAAGGAAGACAGGTCGTCTTGCGCGTTGGGGTGTCCGGATAGGTGCCTTTAAGTTTACTCCTTCCTTTATCAGAGGTTCAGAAAATTGTATTGCGGATGCTCTTACCCGGGTATTTTCCGAACCTACTGAGGAGTGTGTTTATTTCGAGACTTTGGATGCTCCTGCGGATACTCAGATTGAGAGCTTCTCATTTTCGGCATTTCCTGAAATGTTTGTCAGTATACCTGAACTTCAACTTACCGATTCTGGGTTGGCCTCAATTATTGAGCAAATTAAATCAGGAGTTTCACTGCAGGATTATAAGATTCATGAGGGTGTTTTGATGGGAAGAGCTAGTTTTGATCGGCGTTATAAAGTCATAGTTCCGAAGGCAGCTATTCCCATGATTCTCAGTTATTTTCACGATTCTCCTTTCGGGGGTCATTTAGGCATTGCCAAAACCAGAAATCGAATTCGTGAACAGTTTATGTGGCGGGGCATGGATTTCGATGTAAGAAAGCATGTTAAGTCTTGCCGCATTTGCGCATTGTCCAAACCCGCGCAGGCTACAAATTGGGGATATTTGGCTTCGGAGGTTCCCTCCGCGCCCATGGAAAAACTATTTGTAGATTTTATCGGACCGTTCCCTCGTTCTATTCAGGGAAATATTTTTGCATTGGTGCTTACTGATGCTTTCTCAAAGTTAGTATGGATTTCACCTCTGAGTGCGGCTACTGCTCGCCTCGCTATTCGGGAACTTGGAACAATATTTGGATCTTTTGGTGCTCCTCAATATCTGGTCTCTGACAACGGTTCGCAATTTAAGTCGCGTCTCTTTCGTTCCTTTTGTTTTGATTGGGGTATTAAGCATTTTACTACTACCCCTTATTACCCTAACCCCTCATTAGCGGAACGGGTCAACCGTAACCTTAAGTCCGCTTTAATTGCTTATCATCACCAGCAGCACAATTGCTGGGATAAATACTTGAAGCAACTTCAGTTTGCTTTCAATTCTGCGAGACATGAGGTTCATAAGACGACGCCATTTTCATTGTTATTTGCCTACCAACCTGCGTCTCCTTTGGCTAATTTGTGGGCGTTAAATGATTTATTACCGGCTGACAATTCTCCCCATACCATTCGTACTAATTGGAAGGCTGCCTTGAATAATCTGCGTAGAGGCCACTCTATGAGAAAGCAGCGATACGATGCGTCCCGTCGTCCCTCCCCATTCAAAGTGGGAGATGTTGTTATGTGCCGTAACTATCCTCAGTCCTCGAAAGCAGATGCGTTTGCCGCGAAGTTAGCTCCTCGCTATCTTGGCCCGTTTAAGATTCTCAGAATTTATAAGGGGGTGTCTGTTCTTTTGCAAGAATTGTCTTCTTCCTGCAGGCGCCGCGCTCACCTGTCTCAGCTTAAATTGTATAACTCGGGGTAGCAAGTGAGTCACTTGGCATTGTCCTGATGATGGGTGACTCACTTTCAGGAATTAGCGATCCTGCCCCATGCGAGCTCTTGATTTGTCCCATTCCCTTAACCGGGATAAATCCTGTCCCATTCCTCTCCCAATCATCCTTTCTTATCCCTTCCATATTCATGAAAGCTCCCAATTATACTTTCCTTTCCTCCTACAGTAATGGTATCTTTTCGGATGTTAGCATATAGAACTCCAGTGATTTGTCTTCAGATCATTGACACATGAGAATATCACTATTGCATACTTGCCAACTTTTACAGTTTGCCCGTAAAATGTATGGTTATGCCCGTGTGCTAGGGCTATTCAAGAGTCAGTCACTTGCGAGTTCCTGAATATTTTGGAGGAATTTATGATTTCCTTTTCAAGTCAGTGTGCAAGATAAATATGGTAACATGTATGGTTATCTAATTCTGAAAGATTTGCCTCATTTCCATTCGCCCTTGCTGGGGTATTTAGCTGTTGCGCAGAGCCTACCTTTGCTGTTGATCCTGTTATTTTGAGTGACCTTTTGTGTTCCTATAAATTTGGCTCGAATTTAATATCCTTTGTTCTCTTTTTTAATTTTTGGGGGTAATATTTTAAATTATAATTATATATACATATTTATAAGGTCACTTAATTTCAGTGGGTGTCAGCTTAATTAATTTGTACTTATTGGGAAAATTTTCATGCTTCCACACCGGTGATGCCTTGCCGGTATGCCCTGTTCACCTGCCTCTCCCCAGTTATAGTTTGTGTGAGGTCGGGGCAGGTGAATTATTATTTTTGTTGTACATAGTTGTTATATAGTGCATTATGTCTCATAGCTGTTTCATTGCATACCATGTTTAATTCTTGTTCTATAATTGTAATGCTATACTTGTCTAATTTAAAAATGCACATGGTTTATTGTGAAATTCAATATTTATATGTCTATAAAATTATAATTGATTGACGATGATTTAGTTTGTATTTGTAAGTTTATATTTTGCTTTGTGAGCCCCCTCTGCTGCTTTGTTTTATTATGTTTTAGATTCTTATCCTTCTCGGCTACCATCCCTTTTTCCTTCCTCGTGCTACTCTGTGGGGACACGTTCTGGACCTTCTGAGTTGCGATGTGCTGACTGCTGTGCAAGTTTCTTCTGCTCTCGTGGTGTGTGCAGCCGGGTGGTCCTACGTGGGAATTTCTCCGTCGGACGCTATTTGGTGGTTTAAAATACTGAAGCCTGTGCCTCCTCTTCCGGATCCTGACAACTTTATACATGTTTTGGCCCGCTTCAGTTTCTGCCTTAGCGTTAACCGTCTGCAGTGTCGGCGTTATTAGTAAAGAAAAATCTTTTCTCCTGGTTAGCGGCTTGTCCGCTGTATGTTGCTGCCAAAATCATGATGCAACTTTTCGCCTATGACTGTTCCTGGGAGTTATATACTTAAGCTTTTATCATCACCTTGGATGGCTGCCCGGTTGCTACGTCATGGGATATATACTGTTGGGGTTTGCTTGCCTCAATTATGGTCTTCTCCTTGTGTGTTCAGTGTCAGCTACTGAAGTTTGCGGACTGTATGTGTGGAGTTACCTTCTTCGTCTACTTACAGTGTAGCATGTTCCTTCTGTTTTCCTAGTTGTTTCCCCTTTTGGCTACTTATTGTTCCCTTTCCTCGTGTTCCTATAAATGGTTATTTTTTTTTCTTCTCGCAAGCTCGCAGATTGGGGGGGGGCTATTGTGCTGTTATGTGTTCTTTTTATGTTTTGTATCTGTATTATACATCCAGCCAGTCACTTTACGTTGCTTGTCCCCTTTGCTTAACGCTCTCTTTGGTGCTCTCTTTTTTTTTCCTCTGTGGGTTGCTGACGTGGCATGTGCTTTGGCCGTACGCGCTGAGTGGTGGATTTCTGTCCGCATTGCAGGGATAGCTCTCTGCCCGGCAACTACTGATGCGGATTGTGGAAGTTTTTGTAATGAATTTTTAAGGAACGTCTTTGTGATTTTCGGTGGATCGACCTTATGTAAAGGTAGGCTTTATTATCAGTTTTATGTCCTGGTAATGGTGAGTGAATTTTGGGGCGGAAAACGTTATGTGTGTTTGAAAATAAGAGTTCGTAAAGTGACTGGCTCTTGGAGTTGTTCATAGGTTTAGTGTGTTTTGTTTCTTTTCCAGTTGAGTTATATTTTCAGTACGTGATTTTCAGTGTATAGTTAGTTTAAAATTTGTGATAAGAGCTTTACACAGTTGTGCAATTTGAAAATGCATATTTTGATTCATGAAGGTAAAAAGCATCAGTAGTGTGAAATTTGTGAGAAAAGCTTTTGGCATTTGTCGTGTGAAATTGCATAGTTTGATAAAAGGAGGGCAAGAAGCAATATAAGTAGAAATTTGTGAGTAGAGCTTTACATATTTTGGGCACTTTGAAAATGCATAGTTAATTCAAAATTACAGATATTCTGTTGTGTAAATTATGAGAGCAGTAATTGCAGTTAAAACCCAGTTATGCTGAACCCATTTATGCTGAACTTTGTAACTGAAAACGGTTGGGTTGTAAAGCTATCTACATCTAGCTTAGCTGGACTTTGAAGCTCTCGGTTTCCTGAATTTCATTAAAGTCTGTTTCGGTCTTGTTCAACATTCTTAGCTAGTCTTTGACTAGCTAAAGATAATTAAATTTTTTGGTCTGATGTTTATAGTGGCCTTGTTTTATAAACTTTCTAAATTGATTTGGTTTGTTGAATTTTTGGATTTACTTAATTTTGCTGTATTTAAAACTTGCCTTTACTGCTCTGCTCAATTGGTTTTGGTTGCTTTACTCTTTAAGCCATTTTTGTTTTACAGTTATTCTTTTATGGTTGCTTTACGGTTCTGGTTATTAATGTTTGTTTATTATTATCATTAAAGTACCCAAAAACAAACTTATCAATAGTAGTATATTTTTGAGGGTTCTGGTTTCCTTTTGTTTTCCCCTACGGCACTCGTTAGGGCTTCCCTTTTCGTTTGGCCGGGGTTCCCTAACTCAGTCAAACAGCGGAACCATTGCATATTATAAGACGTAATTTTAGATGAGCTACAAAATCACTCCTTGTTTGAGAATTGTACAAACATAAGTTTGCAACAAGATTGGCCTCCACCACATTGTAGAATACCAATAAGGAAAATTACTTGACAGGAACTTTGATGAATGGATCGGAAGGAGTGGTGGCACTGATTGCCCTATAGGTCTTGATCTAGCGCCATTAAACTTTTCAGTGCGGAGAATTTTCGAAGAAGGATGTGAAGCACTAAGTAATAACAACTATTTGGGTAAACTTTTCTGTAAACATAGTGAGAAATCTAGCGAGAAAAATGCAAAGGATTTTGAGCAATTTTCAGAAATTTCAATTATAGTGAAATTAGTTGCATAAATGTTCGTTTCGTTGCTTTGCTGGTAATTATTTTTCAATTCTTCGATCGAGTTACTTTTGTGACACCCTATATTAACTCATTACTTACACAACAGTAGCACCAGTAAGAGGGCATTTTAAAAAAACTAGAGGGCATAAAAACGTTGAAAATACTGGAGAATAGCTAATCCTGGCATGAAGTAGATCTGCCGCATGGACTTTGCTGCAGATGCTATGTATGTGCTACATTAGATCGTTAGTTTGTTGAGTAAGCCTGGAGTAGTTTGCAGGACGATATTTCAGTGGCCATAGCATGCGCTTCCATTTAGCCTGACAATAAAAAACCCTCTTTCAGATGCGCCACCCCATCTCTTACGTTCTTCTCGAATTTCTGCCACCGTTTTGGGATGGTATAGAATACCGCAGTACGCTAAATTCCTTATTCTAGTGCCCCGTGAATCAAAACCAAATTATCTATTGCTCATAAAACATGGGTAATGCACAATCGGAAAGAAATATATAGGTTTGATTTGAACAAATTCCATATTAACTCTTACGGATATTTACGCAACTTGTGGATTTTTTTTTCCAAGTTTTTCTCAGTCCTTATAATTGGCAAATGTCCAAGAGGCAACTTAGGGCTGGAACGTTTCCATCCTACAATCCCTTTCCCAAATATAATTTCATTGCATGTATCATCATTTCCGCATGTAGTAGGAACCAGCATTAAACAGTACTAAAACTAAACGCAGTTTGTGCCTGAAGTTGGACTGTTTTTACTTTTTCTACTACGTATAGCAAGTAGTGGAAGAATTGTATTCCACCCAAAAATTCGATACCGAGATTTCAACGGAAATATAAATTTTGAAACCCCCTGAGTCCAAATAAAGCATTTTTGGAAACATGTCCGTGTGTGTGTGTGTGTGTGTGTGTGTGTGTGTGTGTGTGTCTGTGAACAGCATAACTCAAAACGAACAGTCGTATAAATACCAAACTTGGTATTTAGGTTCAGTATCTTCCAGAGATGCGACAGGAAGGTTTTTAAGAAAATCCCCCCACTCCAGATTACCATTTACATGGAACATTTTTGAAAATATTAGTTTTCCCATAAATGGCTCTAACGATTTTAATTAAAGTATCATATGTTTGTAAGATATTTTTATGACAAATAAAATGTATATCTTGAATTTTCTGGGAATGTCTCCAAAAGTATTCTTCATTGTGAACGAGTTTTGCATAACGGTAAACCATAAGGGATTGACAAAATTTTACTACACAAAAAATGTAGATCGCGTTGAAATACCCAATTTATGTCATATACATTTTTTTTGTTGAGTGAACCATTTTCGAGATACTGCTTGTTATTCCCTTAAGTTTTTCAATAGTTATTTTTTCAAATGGGAATTCGTTATTCATTCTTTTTGTCTTGGATATGCAAAGAGTATTAATCTGTGGCAAACAGAATGGTGCTACACATAGCAAGCAGCCATTAAGAGATATGTCTATGCTTAAAGGCTAATGTCTTTCTATATTGTCCTTGCAAATACAAAACAAGGGGAACTTAGTAGGCCTTAAGCGATAGTCAAATAAGTTTAAAACTGGTCGTTATGTGTAAAATGTGATTCTCTTTACATGTCAAAATATCGTTTCTGCAAATGTTTATCTCGATTAATATGAAAAAGATGGATAACAAGAGTTTGTAAAAATAGTTTGTACAAGAGTAGAGAAAGTTATGTGAGTGTAACACATCAGATTTTTACTAGTGGAAAGGTTCCACTCCTAGAAAATATCCCATGTTCCACAAGCTGTTTAGATGATTTGTTTAAAAACTATAACAAAAATTCCAACATGTTTTTTTCGAAATAAAACTGAAAATATATATTATGATATTTAAGTTTAGAGCCGTATTCTACATTAACACACACAGTGTGACTTAAGGAGGAAGTTAATGTTTCAAAACACTGAATTTGAAAAATCTGTGTTTCTAGCGGTTGAAATTGTTAGTAATCCTTATTTATTGCAGCAATGTGTTCTAATGAGTGCATGAAAGAATCTCTTGGGTTACTCCTTTGGATCACGCTATGCGTTCCAGCTGTTGGCTAGTTCTAATCGAGAATGCGTAATCGATTTAAAGCTTATGTTTAATGGATGCTCCTTTACATTTCAGGTCAATAGTATCCATAGTTAACATGGGGTTAAAGGTTCGTGGAACTTAGGTAATACGTAAACCAATCTTCACGAAATTTGAAATAATTGTTTTAACTTTGTGAATCCTCTCACCCTTACCCCACGTGTTCTTCTTTTTATACTAAATAAATTATTTAACTTCCTCATCAAAAAATGGAAATATATAAGAATAATCATACTTTAAAAATTCAAAGAATAAAAATCTTATTAATTTCCAAAATTAACATTTTATTTATTTATAAACTATCCTTTGATATTTTATACTATTAATAGCATTTCATCATATTCTCAACAGACAATGACAACATTCTTAACTGCATGGCCCTAGTAAGATTTTTCCCCTGTGTTTTTCTATTCGCTACAATACTCCATCAGTACCTTATATTGTTAATAATGATAAATATGTACAAGAAATAGTTTCAATACTTTCTGTTTATGATGCTGAAAATTTAAATGGGCAATAGCAAAATTGGCTATTGCAATTGAAAGAAAAATAATTGGCATACATTTTACTAGGATCGGCATTCTATGTTTTAAGTATTTTTGGTGTCATTTACAATTTTTGTATCCAAGACAAATCGATGAGAATGAATATGACCTGGCAAATTAATTACAGGAAAGCACTTCGAAATTACTTCTGTTATTAGACATTCTTGTAATTGGGATTTTTTTGAAACCACGGAAGAAAGATTTTTCATTTAAAGGACTGTTTGGTGTGAGGGGGTTACAGAAATTCTTAGTCTTGCTTCGTTACGAGGTACGTGATGTAGGTAGAGATGTGGTATTTTTGTGCGCATGTTTATACGAGTGCACACGCGTATGCGCACACATTCGTTTCTTGTCTCCTTTTGTCAGAAAATCACAAATAGCTGTTTGCTCACGGATATTAAATTATTTTAAATTAAGTTATGTTTAATAATAAAGTAGGTATTAAGCTCCCTTCAAACAAAAAAAATAAAACGAAATTATATTTAATCTAAAAAATAATATAATCATAAATAAAAAAATCTGATATGTTACACTCACATGACTTTCTCTACTCTTGTACAAACTATTTTTACAAACGCTTATTCTCCATATGCTTAATGTTAATCGAGATGTTAATCTTATTGCTAATTTTCTTGTAGATGCAAGGATAATTGGTAGGCTTTAAGCTATAGTCATATATTTTAAGAGCTGGTTGCTATGTGGAGCATTCAATTCTCTTTGCATTACCAGAACAAAACAAAAAAATCTGATGTGTTACACTCACACGACTTTCTCTGCTCTTGTACAAATTATTTTTACAAACGCTTATTCTCCATCTACTTCATGTTAATCGAGATAAACATTTGCAGACTCTATCTTATTGCTAATTTTCTTGTAGATGTAAGGGGGATATATGTTTACAAGGGCAATATAGAAATACAGTAGCCTTTAAGCACATACATATCTCTTAATAGCTGGTTGCTAGGTGCAGCACCATTCCCTTTGCCACAGATTAATACTCTTTGCATATCCAAGACAAAAAAATGAATAACGAATTACCATTCGAGAATATAAGTATTGAAAAATTTAAGGGAATAACAAGCAATATCTCGAAAATGGTTCACCCAAGAAAAAAAATGTATATGACATAAATTGGGTATTTCAACGCGATCTACATCTTTTGTGTAGTAAAATTTTGTCTATCTCTTATGGATTACCAGTTATGCAAAAGTCGTTCACAATGAAGAATACTTTTGGAGAATTCCCAGAAAATTCAAGATATACATTTTATTTGTCATGAAAATATCTTAAAAATATGATATTTTAATCAAAATCGTTAGAGCCATTTTTGAGAAAATTAACATTTTCGAAAAGTGTTCCATGTAAAGGGTAATCTGGGGTGGGGGATTTTCTTGAAAACCTTCGTGTCGCATCTCGGGAAGATACTGAACCTAAATACCAAGTTTGGTGTTTATCCGGCTGTTCGTTTCTGAGTTATGCTGTTCACAGACAGACACACACACACAGACAGACACACAGAGACACACACGGACATGTTTCCAAAATACTTTTTTTTTGGATTCAGGGGGTCTCAAAACATGTATTTACGGTGAAATCTCAGTATCGAATATTTGGGTGGAATACAATACTTCCCCTACTTACTATACGTAGTAGAAAAAGTAAAAATCTGATGTGTTACACTCACATAACTTTCTCTAATCTTACACAAACTATTTTTACAAACTCTTGTTATCCATCTATTTCATATTAATCGAGATAAACGTTTGCAGAAACGATCTTTTGACATGCAAAGAGAATTACATTTTACACATAGCGACCAGTTTTAAAAATATTTGAGTATCGCTTAAGGCCTACTATGTACCCCTTGTTTTGTATTTGCAAGGGCAATATAGAAATACAGTAGCCTTTAAGCATAGACATATCTCTTAATAGCTGGTTCCTAGGTGCAGCACTATTCTCTTTCCCACAGATTAATATTCTTTGCATATCCAATACAAAAAAAATGAATAACGAATTTGCATCTGAGAAAATAAATATTGAAAAATTTAAGGGAATAACAGGCAATATCTCGAAAATGATTTACTCAACAACAAAAATTTATATGACATTAATTGTGTATTTTAACGCGATCTACATTTTTTGTGTAGTAATTTTTTTCTATCTCTTATGGTTTACCAGTTATGCAAAAGTCGTGCACAATGAAGAATACTTTCGGAGACATTCTCAGAAAATTCAGAATATACATTTTATTTGTCATGAAAATATCTTAAATATATGATATTTTAATCAAAATCGTTAGTCATTTCTGAGAAAATTAAAATTTTCGAAAAATGCTCCATGTAAAGGCTAATCTGGGGTGGGGGGATATTCTTGAAAACCTTCATGTTGCATCTCTGGAAGATATTGAACCTAAATACCAAGTTTTGTGTTTATCCGATTGTTCGTTTCTGAGTTGTGCTGTTCACACACGCAAACACACAGACACACACACACACACACACGGACATGTTACCAAAAATGCTTTTTTTTGATTCAGGGGGTCTCAAAATATATATTTCTGGTGAAATCTCGGTATCGAATTTTTGGTTGGAATGCAATACCTCCCCTACTTACTAGAGAAATTAGAGAAAGTAATAGGTCATTTGAAAACCTGAGTATCTTAGTATCTTATGTTACAGAGCTAAAATGAAATCAAGCATCACGGGATAAAAAGAATTCTTTCACAAAAATTCGTCGGTTTTGCTGCACCACCACGGACTCGGTATGTTGCAAGCACACCTAAAGTTGTAAGGGAATAAATGGAGAAAAAAGGAGAAATTTCTGCTTCATCTAAACCAAAAATACGCCCTGAACTGTTATCAACCGTTAATAAAGGCTTTACCAACCATAAGTATCCATCTGTTACTAACAACACAAAAGGCCTATGGATTAAAGCTTGTATATGTATTCCATTAGAACTTTTTGCACCAATTAAACTTTTTATCCTACTTGTCATACACGGAATGTGAAAGCAAACATTTCTCAGTTCCTTACACGATTGAGAAACAGAGATCACGAATGCCCTTAAGGAAGTAAACTGCGCCTAACATGAGACGTCTTCATTTGGTTAATAACAAATATATACTACTATCAGATATTTTGAACTTTAATTTTAAATTCTAATGCGTTTACCTACTAATTAAAAAGAAGCATCCAAATTCTAAGTTACTTATAAAATGCATTCTTTTGTTATAATTCTTAAATTATTAATTTGGTTCAAGTAACGAGAATGTATTAATTTCTCAAACTTACGATACAAGATCGAGTAAACCTCATCAGGCGTTTGTATCTTAAGACCACTCCCTTTGTAGTGAAATGGCACCCATACATGTTTGCATGAGAGAGAGAGAGAGAGAGAGAGAGAGAGAGAGATCTGCATAGCTACACTGCTGCAATAACTTTATGTTGGCCTTGGCAATACTTACAAAAAACATTAATCACACGTTTAAGGTGTTAATGCAGTCTCTAAACCCCACAGGGCCACTGTGTTGCTGAATCGATCATTACAAAAAATTCTGTAACTGATTCCAAACCCAAGATCTGCTGTTTCTCTATCTTACGGCTTTGCTTGGCGATAGTCCAGTTAAAAGATACAAAGAAACAAATCTTCCTTATATTCAAACTACTCCGAAATCTCTAATATATATACTTCTGTAACATACCTTTTGTCTAGTCTTTGTGAAGGTTAAATTTTTCTACAAATTTTGAGTAGTTATTTTTGAAGCCGAAAAAAGCAAATTAAGGGCAATTTTATGAGAGAAAATGCATCTAAATATATATTGAGTTCGTTATATGTACATTTTAAACACTTCATCAGCAGTACATTAAATTGGCAATATACATATATGAAAAAATTAAAGCTATAGAAAACACTACAAAATCATTACAAATTATAACAAAATGTTCATAGAAGCACATGTTAATCATGCTTATATTGGTAAAACTATGTATCAAATGCCATATGACCAAAAGAAAGAATGAACTTATTAGAGAGGAAAAAAAAACTAATTACATGGCGGAATTGGACAAGTTTGGAAAGGTAGAATCAGACGACTGAAACCACGGGATTTGAACCACGGATCTCCCGGTCTCCGTCCGGTTGCTCTAACCACTGAGCTACCACGGCAACATGCAGGTAGGACATTAAATTCCCCAATTGATTTGTATGACAGAGACCGGGAGATCCGTGGTTCAAATCCCGTCTATGGCATTAAATTTTTCAGTCGTCTGATTCTACCTTTCTAATTATATGGTGTTTTGCAACTCGTAATTCCAACTTGCTATTTCTCAACAACTGTTTTCCATAGCAGTAAGAGCAGTTGCTACATTCTGAGATTCTAGCTGCTCAAAAACGCATGTCGATTTCGTGGGATTGCAATTTTTTACGGAAATCTTCCTAAAATCCACTAGTGGTGGTGCACTTCAGCAAGCGAAAACTAGTGCTGGAGGACACTATGCATGGTTTGTTTCTACGAATATTTTTCTTTAGAAATTATGTTTTGATATGCGTGATATTATATAACTTTATTCATATACAGAAGAATGCTTGGAATCACTTTTAAGTAATGGTGGCAACCTCATAGGGTTTCTGTCAGGGCGGATTGACAGGTATTTCTATGAATATTTATAACCACTTTATTCTAGGAAATGACCATCCTGGTTAAACAATTCCATGGATGATTGTGCACATAAAATCGCAGCAAGCGGGGAAAAAGGAATTTAACTTAAATTTGTGATAACACTTTGATATGATCAAATATCGCGGTCCGTTAACGTGGTCTTGTCTATGCTGACACTATCCTATCGTCTATAGACCCTAAAACGCACAGAAAATCAAAATGGAAACTGAGTTTATTCATTAAAATTAGCAGATATTTTCTTTCTGGGTAATTTCCTTTACTAAAGCAGTATCTGCGCTTGACACCAAAAGAGCCTTCTGAATAGATGTAAGTTATGATGGTTACTGAGCTAATATCCTCTTCCTCTAGAGCAGAAACGGAAGTATACCCATAACAAAATAATGTTGTAAGTTTAACAATTTGTAGCGCGCAAATAGGGGTCTAAACAGTAAAGTGGAAGTTACTGAAGTGTCGCGTGTTCTGAGGCAAATTCTGACTATCAGTAACTTTAACAATCTTTAATTCAGTGGTAGTTTAAAAAGTGTTTTGAATTCTATGAAACCTGCATGTTGCCTTCTCGGGGAAATACATCAGTATGACTACAAAGGAGAATTTGAAAGCAGCAACTAAATATGAGTTTGGTATTTTTTCATTAAATTTGTGGTATGTTCTAATTAGTTTTAAGTAAAGTAACCTAATCACACTTGAAATCAATAAATAGTTTCTATGGGTTTTCTGGGTGCTTCTTTAAAATCTTTAAACCACTACGATAAAGGCAGGAATTTTGGTACATAATTTTTATAATACCTTTGGTTAGCTGACAGCCTATACTTCATTTAACATGATGAATGTTTTACCTTTAGACGCTTCTAATGTAGGAATATGGCCTCAAGTTTAAATTTCTTGCAAATTTATAAGGATCTACAATGAACTGTAACCACTCCAGCACTGCATTGGTCTCTCTTGCCAATAAAGCTGTATTACATTAACGACTAAAGCCGTAAAATTCCATTACAATGGTTGAAGGTATAAAAGAGCAGAATGTTCAAATTGCAACAACTCCTGGATAAAATGCATGCTTTTAACATATTAATTATTATCTGCTTTATAGATTAAAATAAAGCTTTTGATCGTTTTCGTTGGTGTAAGATTTGCCACTCTATAAACTAGGAGGAGCTCTTCACCTTGCTACTTTGAAAAAGAAATTACCGAGAGACAGAACAGAATGATATCTGTACCGCGGCTTATCTGAAACCTCCAGACTGTAAAAAGATGTGCGGCAAGACTGCCGTCTGTCGACTCTGCTGTTCAACAGTTATGAATGGAAGATCATACATATATAGTGCTTTAGATATGAGGGATGCGTCATAATAATAAATTTATATGGCTGGTAAAGCGAAGAATTAATTTGCTAATGATGCCACTCTGAATCATTAATTGCTTAACTTTTTGAACTGCTATAGCAAGTAGAAATAAAATTTTCAGCTTAAAAGATGGTGAATCGCAGTAAATTATGGTTGTTAGCGGGACAAAGAAAGGTTATTTCAGTGTACTGTGTATTCCAGAATGAGACGAATGATAAAGTTGCTATAAGTAAGATTCAAAGCTCTGGCGAGTCCAAAGAGTAGTAAAAATGCAAGTGTCTAGTTCGTGTCCTAATATTTTCGCTCTACGATTGCGAATTGTTGTCAGGGCAGTGAGAGCAACGGAAAATGTCATCAATAAGTTAACTTTTATTAAGTTTTAAATGCGGTGCTAAAGTGGGGGGTGGGGGTTCAGATAACTTGATGACAGAAAGAGAAGCTGCATTTATTTGTGAATAATTTTATACATCAGTCGAATTGTCAAACCAAGAACCCGAAAGTTTTAGAACTTTCGTAAGGAGAGAAGAGAATCTAGAGAAACTAGTCTTTCTAGGGATGGTTAGTGGGAATGGGCCTCGTGGAAGAGCTCGATAAACTGGAATAGAACAAATCTAAGATAATATCTCTTCGCGTGGCATCTAAAAAAGCTAAGGATCAAACACATTGCCAACTGTTGCTCGACTCTTTTGAAGAAATAAATGCAACATCATGTAACCACGAGACACTGCCAAGAACTAATCAAATGAAAACTGTTTGTATTACATTAGAACATTTTGATTTTAAGCTTGGTACTGGTTTAAAGAGTGGTCCGTGGTTCTGATCTCTGCTACGGTTCTGGCACTGGATCTCCATCTGGAAGCTCCCCTTGTAATTGCCTGATTTGAAGTTACCGCTCCACTAAATCACTTGGTGTTATTGTGTCCGCTTGTGGTGGTAATAGTTATTCCTGGCTCAACTCAGTGATTGTTGAACTTTCTTAGCTGCATTACGTTACTAGAATTTTGTGAAAGATTTATTTTGGTTTGCTAGTTTTTCCCGGTGTATTTTAAGTGGGCAGCCTGCTATATCAAGGACTTTATTACGTGTTTAGGAAAGGTAAGGCCATATAAATCACTAATAGCAATACTAATCCTGATATTCACTGCAAAGTGATTTTGTTTCAAGTAATTGAATAGTATAATACAGTACAATATTTACCTTTGTATTTAATTTTCAGTTACTCGAATTTTCTGCTTTGTTTGCTGATTCTTTGTATTTCACTAACCTTTATAGACAATTTCTTTTTGCATATGATACAATAATATATTTGTTGCTACTTAAAGAATTTTTTGGGGTATTGCTCAAGAAGCCAGCTTCTCAGCGAAAATGTTCTTAAGGGCAATAAAAAAATTTTTGTGTTACACTCACATGACTTTCTCTACTCTTGTACAAACTATTCTTACAAACGCTTATTCTCCATATGCCACATGGTAATAGAGATTTCAAGATGTTAATCTTAGTGCTAATTTTCTTGTAGATGCAAGGGGAATATGGTAGGCTTTAAGCGATAGTCAAATATTTTAAGAGCTGGTTGCTATGTGCAGTATTCCATTCTCTTTGTATTACCAAGACAAAGAAAATAAGAGCTATAGATTTTAACTCTGCAGTAAACACACCGTAGTGATAGCACTGGAAGAATGTTTTAAACACACTGCCTAAATCCCTCGGTATGATCACTTGTAATGCAAAATTATTTGTCACTGCATTGCAGATTACTTTTACATTATCAATTACAATATCCTGCAGCCAAATCTCATCAACGCATAAGTAAGGCGGATATGCATAACACCGTCATAATTTGAAATTGATTTTAAGTGCAAATCATTGCCTAATGAAGAATTTTATCAATTACATCAGAACTCCAAGCATCAATATTTATTACAGTTGAAAAACATAACGCGATCACCGAGTTGCTTGTGCATTGTGTGTTTTAACCTCACCAAATATGTCGTTATTTTAGCTCAAGGTGCCAGCAATCACTTTGGCTGTTTTCACGGAAAACAATTTCGTAACATTAAAATTAAAACTGGTCCGTTTCTTGCTATGCGTTATGAAAAGTCTTAAAACGAAAACCAGTAAACAAAGAACAGAAACACCTGAAAATGGTACTATAACAAATAATATATGAATGAATAAAATGAAACATCCCTTAAACCGTGGGAACAAAAATATAAACTGGAATAGGAACATTTAAAATGCTACTATAACGAACAATAAGATATGAATTAATAAAATGAAACGACCTTACGAAATTGGTTCAAATAAGCATTCCTTTGAAGCAAAAGCCGATATCAGTTTCACAAATCATAGCAGTTCGTTTATTTCTCAGTATAAAAATATTTGACTATCGTTTAAGGCTTACTATGTTTCCCTTGTTTTGCATTTGCAAGGGCAATATAGAAATACAGTAGCCTTTAAGCATAGACATATCTCTTAATAGCTGGTTGCTACGTGCAGCACCATTCTCTTTGCCACAGATTAATACTCTTTGCATATCCAAGACAAAATAATTAATAACGAATTCCCATTTGAGAAAAAGTATTGAAAAATTTAAGGGAATAACAAAAAAATATCTCTAAAACGGTTCACTCAAAAAAAAAATGTATATGACATAAATTGTGTATTTTAACGCGATCTACATATTTTGTGTAGTAACATTTTGTCTATCTCTTATGGTTTACCAGTTGTGCAAAAGTCGTTCACAATGAAGAATATTTTGGAGAAATTCCCAGAAAATTCGAGATATACATATTTTTCATGAAAATATCTTAAACATATAATATTTTAATCAGAATCGTTAGTCATTTTTGAGAAAACTAAAATGTTCTTAAAATGTTCCATGGAAAGGGTAATCTGGGTTGGGCGGATTTTCTTGAAAACCTTCGTGTCGCATCTCTGGAAGATACTGAACCTAAATACCAAGTTTGGTGTTTGTCCGACTGTTCGTTTCTGAGTTATGCTGTTCACAGATGCACAGATAAACACACACTCGGATGTGTTTCCAAAAATGCTTTTTTTTGGATTCAGGTGCCTCAAAACATATATTTCGGGTGAAATCTCGCTATCGAATATTTGGGTGGAATACAATACTTCCCCTACTTACTATACGTTGTAGATAAAGTAAAAAGTTGAATGTTGTTTTCTGGCTAACTTGATTGCTACGTGTAACGAAATAGGTTATAAATTCTTTATGAATTATTTACGTTAAATAAATAAATATATATAAATAGCATATTCAAAATAAATTCATTCTTTGGCATTTTATATTTCAGTTTTCTCTTTTATTGACATGTTTTCATTTATATTATGTTTGAAATAGTGCTAATGCAATGTTTTGGAACATTAGTTAATTTTATTTTCATTTGTTCTTTTTATATGATACACATTTTAATGATGTTTCTTAATATAGGGGTTTTTTGCTAAGATTAAAATTTTATACAGTGTTTTCCAACAATCTTAACATATAATTTTTAACACAATGTATTCATAACAGTAATATACTTCTCAAGTATAGTCTATCTCTTTGATTTGTAACCCCAGTATGGCTTTAATTCATTAAATGCATATTTTACTTTCACGTCATTTAAATTATTTTAGTTAAAAATTAGTTTATATACAACCGATTGTTGCATTGCACCATTATTCTTAATGATTCCACAGGTTATAATCTGAGCAATTATACTATAAACCTGGACCTTGTTTTCTCAACGAGATTTAACACAAATGTGTATTACTGTAACTGATTTGCTACAATTCCTTATTGCACTG
Organism: Deroplatys truncata; assembly: GCA_030765065.1. Taxonomy (NCBI): domain Eukaryota; kingdom Metazoa; phylum Arthropoda; class Insecta; order Mantodea; family Mantidae; genus Deroplatys; species Deroplatys truncata. Next base: position 111,662,539 of record CM060981.1, read on the forward strand.
AAATAAAGCAGTTAAATATTAAAATAATTCATCCTTGTTTCATATGCAACATGGCTGTCCTATATAATGCACACATCACCATTGTATTAATTATCGAGACATCTAGTTGTCACTATCTCACACTAGTACGAGAAAATATTGCTTTCAGTAATACTTGGAGATGGTAACCATCCTAATTTAATCTTAAGGAATTATTTGGAAATAAAGATATCCTTGTAATAGTCAAACACTTTAGTTACATTCCAATAGTAAAAATGATAGTTTCCGTGGTGATATAAGTAGTAAAGTTCTTGCATATTACAATGTACTTACTTGGAAGAAATTTCGAAAACTTGAAGCTGCTGAAACGTGTCTCACCAAATTCTTCGCATCAAAAACCAGAGGGCTGGTAACGCCGGGGATAAGAAACCTCTGAAAGACGACTAAAGATCATTGAATCCTATGGTCTCTAATTTGAATAGTAGTTTAATTTCTTGTCAGAAAACGTTTCAAATAAAGTTTGGCTTAAAAACCAACATTACTTATGAGACACCATTTATATAAATCACCGAGAGCTCGCTGTCTGCTTGTCATTCAACGGGAACCCTCCCAAAATTCGCTGAGCGATCTTCCTGCTGGCGGCTAGAGAGACGACGATCTATTGCGCTCACCCAATTGCTGGCCTCTAGAATAGGACATGGTTAGAAATTACTGTGATAATTCACGCAGAGTGTAGGTACTTCCGATTAAAGGAAGAGCTTTTTAAGTAGGGTCTGATGGTGATAAAGAACAACTGACAGGTCCTCGTGGGGGGAAAACTAATATACCCGTAGCTAAGATACTAATGAAATATTAGGAAGATAAAAGAGAGTTGAGAAATAGACGGAGAATAAAAACGCATATACTTAATATTATATAACCATAGTAGTGCATAGTAGAATCGAGGTAAGGCTTGTAAATATTCTTTCTATTTCCCATTCTTACGCACCTAAAACTATGTATATCCCGTAACATTTCAGGATGATTGTGAATAATATAGTATATTGCTTCCATAAAAATGTAAAACTTATTTGTTTTGTTTCAAAATATATATAGCGATTTAACAAAGGCTAATTTGAGTGTTAAATAAGTTTTAGTTATTTATGGGTTATATTGGTTTATTGCACACATAACATTCTGTAAAAGGCGAGGATATTCCGAATGAAAGTATGAAGTGATAAACATATGAGTTCGGTACCACTAGTCTATATTCGTATTAAACCCTGATGGGGAAAAACAAGAAAATGTCAGATACACAACTTTCCAGAATTCAAAGGCCAACGCGCACGCTGTTGCGCTACGGGTGTAATTCCTGTACACACAGAGGTGCAAAGCAGTCATTTCCGCAGAAATTGATACGACGCGATGCAGTGGACAGTGTTGATGGCGAAACAGGTACAACGCCGAGCTGCATAACTTCTCAATCCGCAGGCTGAGAAGACTCACCTGGTATATGCGAGTTTGTTTCCTCCATTTTTGCTTGGACAACGTTTTCTGTGGATGACTCTTTCTGGCATAAATGACAAGTTTTCTCAGAAACTATTGAAAATAGCTAAACTAAATTTTAAGAAGACCTCTTAAATGCTGCTGTGGATCTGCTTTGGTGTTAATTATTAATAATATGGTTGGTTATTTCTTAAAAAAGTAATTGCTGTTGTATTTTCATCAAAGTTGATATAATTAATAAAATAAGCTTATCCTTTTTAATAAACAAATTTACTGTACAAAATCTTATTAGTGAATCTGTAATACATGCATATATTTCCCGTAAAAATGTCAGTCCGATATATTAAATAGTTTTTTATATATTAGGACATTAATTTAGTGGAGTTAACATTGGCCTGATACGGCTTTTAAGCTCCTCTAAAGGACTAAAACTGAAATTAACCCTTTCATTTAGAAGGAACGTCGAATTAAAATTAAGTATTTGAATAGTAACTAATAGTTACTATTAAAGTTCGTACACCTCAGTCATCTGAGAATAATCACTACTGTAAATATGCACGCCATAGAATGTTTATGAACGCTGAATTGATATTAAAACCAATAAATATTTTTATTATTTTGCTATACTGTTTTTCCTTCTTCGCTTCCTCGCACACTCGCATTAGAATGCTGCAGCTCAGGTGCTTGCCTGCGGAGAAAGCTCTTTTACAAGCTTCCAGGAGTGAATAAATTTCACGCCTTTGCAATTTATGATCCCGAGCAGCATTTTGTCTGTTTAAAAATCGTATTACGTACACTCCACAATTCTTTTTTTGTGTTTTTCCTCCATTTCTTCTGTGCTCCTGTGTGATAACTGTAGCGCACCGTTCACTTTCTCAAGCTCCATTCTATTTCGTTCCCCCTACTCTTTTTCTTTGTCACATTCCCAGAAGAGGGTGCTTGTTACGTATGAAGAATTGGTCGTTTTGAACTTGCCGGAAGCATTTGGCATTCGAGCGGAAATAGGAATTGCGGGCTGTTGAATATCGGGGATTTTAAACGTTACAGTGAAGCAGTTCTAAAGCAGGGAAAAGTGTTGATTTCATTTGAGATGCTAAACATTCAGGCTATGAAGCTATTCTGAAAGTTGTTATACGTTTTCAATATATTTGCATCAAAATAGTGTTGCAACGGCACCTAATAATAGCTTTCTGTCCAATGTTGAAGTTTTCATTTCGGTTCCAGAGCGTTCTGAAACGGTGATGTGATACGATAGGCAAATGTAAGTCTGGTTGTGAACGGTGATTATCACCTATATTAGCGATATTGTGAAATCCGCAAGTTTTCTCTGTTTTGAAAATCTGTGTTCACTTCAGAAAGCTCAAGTGGGGGTGGCTGGTCTATCGTGTTGACGGTTGTCAGGAGAGCTATAAGTTTGACGAAGAAAGACAATGTCAGACCACGTTTTTTGAAGAGTTAAAGGCTTATAAAACCCAATACGTAAGTAGACAATGACGATATATTAATACTATGATCAGAATTTTTAGGTAAATTTTCGTTCTAAATAAACAAGCCACGTTGACATGACTGGTAAACCCTCCTGAAATTAATTTAAAGCTACTGAATTTCAAAATGTGGTTAACTGCTTATGTACATGTGTACACAATCATAATCTCATCACTCTTATTTATATTACCAATTAAATGGTATAAATTTATAATAAGTCCCACTTAGAGATGCATTGACTACTACTCTTTTGTGATGGGGCAGAAGTGAAAAATCAATCATCTCATTATCTGTTATTATTTTACTGTATGAATTAATGCTTGGTAAGCTACTGTTCTGGATATTTTACTATCGCTTTTGGTATCTTGGGAAAAAGTGCAGACATAAAACACATGCATGTGCGTGTGTATCTGAATCTCAGTGTGCGGATTAGCTTTTCTCAGAAACCAAGAAGTGGACTTTATAGATTTTGTAGTATTTATGTGACTTGTTTTATTTGTGAGGAGGCCGCTATCATGAGCTGGGTGGATGAGCTTTCCGGAGCTCGGGCTGATGAATTCTCTCAGGCTGTTGCGGTCGTGTAGGTCTTTGTCAGCTTGGTGAGTGTTATTTATTTTTCTTTTTTGCATGAGATCACGTAACAATTATTTGACTATTATTTCTAACTGCCTTAACAATTCCTTGCCCGTCTTATTGGGGCTATTTTGAGCTCTCTTAATTCAGTGGTTTATTTATTATTCAACCGAAAGTTTTAGCCGTGATGCCGACAGTGAATGGCATTTGTTCTCAGTTGTGAAATAGTTACTTTAGATTCAAAGGAGTTGTAGCGTATTAGTGTATAATTATATGGTCGTCTATCTTGTTTACGGTGCCAATATTGAACATGTAAAGAATTCAAGCTTAGAGACCCAAACTCCTTGATCCAGCATATAAAATACCAATACGTCAAGACAGTGGATCTTTGTATAGCAAGATTTATTCTGATTTTGTGAAATGACGAAATTTACGTATAGTGTTATTGTATACGTAAATACAGTGATAGAAATGTATCCGGCCGTTAATTATTTTACGAACCTCTGATATGTATAATATTACACTTTAGTATGATGGTGGCCAGTAAGAACTTATTATAAAAGGGGGACTGGCGATGAATTTGGAATCACAGCGTGGTTTCGATCCACGGAAGTCTGTGTTATGGGCCCAGTTTTTACTCGGCTCTTTTGGCGTAAGCAACGAAATTACAACAGAAATCCCAAAGCCTTTTTCCAAAAATGAACCAGATATAGTCGCAATTGTCGCAGATGGCATAATAATATAACAGGGGGACGACTTTCATTAACCATTCAAAATTGTTTAAAATGCTAAACATGTTAGTATAAAACTGTTCAGCTTATTTTTTAGAACATAAGGATAGCGAAAGACACATGTAAAGTAATTTTCGTTTTGCAGGGAATTTGTTGAAAACTTATTGACTATTTGCTTTTTGAATTAGTCTGCTGATACACACACACGCACACACACGCATGCACATATTTTTCTAAAATTCTTTCTTAAACTCAAATGAGTACTTCTCGAGAAATATCTAGAGCTTATCGTGTACTGAGAAAGCAAGCTCCGACACCTTATTGGACGAGTTGTTATAAATGGCAACCAACATGTTTCAAAGCGTCATAAAAAAACCCTCCTTATTATGTTTTTTTAAACGTAATATATTCATATATCTCGGATTGGGTAATACTAAGGATTAAATTGCTGAAGAATGAAATTCTATTCAACAGTTTTATTTTCTGATTTTTATTATCTATGCTTAGTGGCGAGAAACATTGCAGTTAGTGATCCCTTCTCTAACTAAAACATTAGCAAACTTTTGGAGAATCTTACTTTTTCAATATGTTTTGTGTTAAAACTGTGTCGAAAATAAATATTGATCATGAAAGGGAATTCACATTCAATTCCTAGTTGCAGAGAAATTTAGGCAGTAATATTGCCTTTCCAGTCTTCGTTATCACATTTTAAGCCTATAAGTTGGCATGCATCCAACTTGGAAACTAGAAATCGTTATACCAGCACTAACACTGACGGTACTGGCACTTAGCAAATTAAATCCCTTCGATTAATACCACGGTGTGTTGCGTTTAGTTGTAATCCTTAATAAAAGAGTGTGTAACATTTTATGGCACTTCTGCTGAACGTTAACTACCTTTTATATTGCAAAAGGTTCCCCAATAATATGCTATGCTAATTACAAAGATTTCCATGTATTTCGGTTGTTATTACTGTCATATACAAATAACTATGATTTCATTAATACAAATATGTATCTTATCACACATTCCACCCCTACTATATATGTCTATGATGGGAAGAATCATCATAAGTTTTGTTGACATATACCTAGTGGTTCCGTTCATTCCAGACCTTTATCAGAGTAAAAATGAATAATTAATAAAAATACAAAAACAAAAATGTTTTTCCAGAGACCTTATGCTGTGGCTATTCCCTTGTATTTATTCACATGCATTATTAGACTGATTTTGTTCGAAGTAAAACTTGAATACTTTATAAATGTACTTTAACCTCCAGGTACACGTTTTTCTACATTCACCCTTTAAAAATGCATTGTATATATTTTATACAACCACTTTAACAATATGTAAAAATATTTTAAGTATCAAAATATTCCACGCGTATGAAACTTTGAAATTGTACACTAGTTTTCTCTGACGTTACAAATGTTTTGTAGGGATTTAGTAAAACAATTAACATATAGTAAACCTGTTTTTCATGCACAACTGCTTTAGAGTGTAGATAAAAAAACGTGTGCTTAGATTAAGGCTGAATATGGGAGTAAAAATATAAATCTTTATAAAAGCCAATAGAAATTGAGTACATAAAACACGTTTCTTCTTTTTCATCTTTTCAAGGTTGAGGCCAAGAGCGTTCCGCGATATATATCTTCGGGTGGATTGGTCACTCCATTATATTCGGGCTCATTCTAAGTTACTTTTGGGCTTATAAATTAGTGTAAACTCAGGAACCTATAAGAAATTAGTTTCATAACATGATATTTCCATTTTATGTCGCCTAATTCTTTTACTACATTAATTTACTTGGTCTGTGTTAGAATATCTTAATATTAGATGTGGTCTCTCCATGTATATATAAAAGTAAAGTTTGTGAGTTCTTTGGATGAATTTGAGAGCAGCAAAGGTTGGCGAATACATGCAATGATTCTTAGGATGATACAAATGGCGTAATGCTTTGCGAACATGTACCACAGCCCAAACATTTCAGCATCGAATCAAAACGTGCCATAGGATAATACATTTCCATAGAATAACACAACTGTCTTGGAATTTAGTTACCATAGACACTTGTCAATCAGCAGCAGGTCAGGCCGCTTAGCACATACTTATTTCTATCACGATCCTAACTAAATTCTGTTTTAGGAATACGCCTCATTGCGTCTGTCAGGCAACGAACTATTGCTGAAAGTGATTGACTGTGACAAGCCAATCTAGCATGCCAATACCAGTGACATATTATAATCGCCCAGTATGCAATCATATCCGCATTATCACCGAGTTATCTTCGCCACGGAAGGTTAATGGACGCGCTTTGTGGTCACTATTGTGCTAAACGCTGTTCACCGTACAGTATGTAAACCCACACGAGCTCCATGGGCAACCCACTGTTTGCGTTCCTTTAACTGTCGTTTAACAGCGCGGATGTTGCCAATTATTCACATAGCAAGGGAAGAGCTTATCTATAGATGGATTGTGTGTTCCTGGCAAGTGCTAGGTAGCCATTGTGAAAAACTAGCTTGGAGAAAACTTTTGCATAACTTTAGAAAGAGGTACTCTAAATGCAGGAATAAGGTCATTTAGCCCACCAAAAAAACTTGGCAATCAAATATTACGAAACATATAAAGCCAAAAGTATTATCAGCTTACAGTCTGGTATACCTTATATAAGTGAGAGAAGCGCTTTGAAGATATAAAAGCACACAAAAATATAGTATCAGAATATTAAAGGAGGATATGACACCAGAAACTACTATCTTATATTGCACAATTGGCAGACCATGTGAATAGCAGAAAACACAAGGAATTAAACACAACCAGTTGCGTGGAATTTCAAATGTTGGATCACAGCATAAAAACTCGGAATCTACATTTGACTGCATAATTAGTTGCAGTAATTTGTAGTTCATCAATCTTCAACACTTCTAAAACGGCGACATTGGGTAATATTTTGTATATCCAAGATCCATTCTCAGCTGGGGTAAGTTACCAAGCTTCTTTACCCGTAATTTTCCTCGCCATTAAAATACAAATGTCAGGCAACTTTCACCTCCGAGAACTTCAGTCTTACCATTTCATTCACCCTGCCTTATAAGGTAAAACATGTCTTAAGTACACCCGCACATACAGATACACTGATGTTAGAGAGGTCATTAAAGCAATACCTCGTGTTTGCAGGATTATCCTCCATTACTGACGTCTTTTTGGAAGTTTTCCTTAGTCATCATAAATGACAAATGTCGGCTTTCTCATTTACCTTTTAATTTCACCTATCATAATTTATTATCCATCGCTAGCGGCCCCATGTGGTTTAGAAACGGGAACAAACACTATAAAAATAAACACTCACCCCAACACGGGTACTCAAAGTCGTTAAAGATTCGTGAACGACAGGTCTGCGGTTCAAATTCCTACATGGCTGTCCTCGCTGACTAAGGTTTTTACCAGATTTTCTTTAGTGCCTATTATTGACAAAGACTGTGGAGATACCTTAAACCTGAAACGTTTCCTTCCCTAATTATTATCTTATTTCATGTATCACCGGAATCACCGCCTGTGGTGCCGTATGAAGTAAGAGCGGTCGTTGAACGCAATTCAAAGAAAATAGAGAGTTATTTATTCCCTGGTGACTAAAGCGTCTGCCCAAAGCTGTTCTTGAGGAAAGGCAGGGCCATCGAAGGGGAGATCTGCCGGGATGCAAAATCTGGAGACTTTAGGGACCCAGCTACGCTGTGTCTGATGGGTTAGATATGGTCCCTTTAGTACCCCTCATCTTATTTCTTTCAGAGACAAATTAGGTGCAATTAGGCCTTGAGCTGGTCGCAGTGCCCAAATCTTCCTCAGTGCTTACCCTGTGTAAGGTATGAAGCCGGAATAGATTAACATCTATACAGCGAGATGATGATGCAACTATGTCAGTACATCTGTTTTAGCTGAGCCTGACAATTTTCTTACGCTCTTACAGCTTTCTCTGCGCTGCATTCCTTCTTCTTTCCCTGTTTACCCTCATCATACGTGGACTTAACCTCCCGGGATTTACAAGCGGGCATCTGGGGCCAGAGGCCTGACGATGAGCACACACTTTGGATCGAATAGAATATGCAGCATGGGTGAACTAGGCTGCCTGGTACTAGGCGAGGAAGTAGTTGATATGAAATTATGGTAAAATGGATAAAAGGAAAGGTGATGAAGAAGCAGTTGGTGGAATGAATGGCGGGCGAAACCGGAGAATCCAGAGAAAATCCGCCGGGACGCCGCTTTGTTCACCATAAATCCCACATGTGAGCCCCTATGATACAACCCGGTCCGCTTTGTGAGTGGCCTAACAACTCGGCCACGGCGCTGCCTACACTGCATTACATTTTAAGGAATTATAAGGCACCTAGAACTTTCTTCCTCTGAAATGCTTATGTCTGGAGAGAGACTGAAGACCTAACCGAAAAGTTAAAGCAGCAAACTCGTCTCCGTTTCTTGTGTCGATCAGACGGCTTCAACATTTAAGTATAGGTATCTCTCCTTCTGTCCGTCTCTCTTGTGATCGTCTCTTGGGGAAGATGCTTCTTCAAAGTACCCCTTGATAATATCCGCACCTTTTGTAGCCTTCATTGTTTTCGCTTTCTTTATTGCAATGCTTCCAATCACATGGTTTTCAGTGAATCATGTCTGTGCATGATAAACGAAAACAAACACTTCTTGTATACAACTTGAAGCATTTTCTACAGAAAGAAAATACCAAAAGGACTAAAGTTAATGTACATTCTCCGTTATTTTTCAGGAAAATCGAAGTTCAAAGAAGTATTGCCAAGTATTTGATACTCTTGGTGAACTGCTAGTAATGGGACAGTAATGCCAAGGTAGTCCTCTTGTGATTTGAAGTGTTCCCCGAAGGGTTTTTGTCGCTTCTATGTCTAGGATAGAAACCTTATATAAAAACATTCACAACAATTTATGTCTATAACGAAGGCAATAATTAATTAATTAGTAAACTAGCTGCCTTCCTTACCTGACGTTGCACGTGTGGCCCTTTTAACCTCGAATGACGACTTGATTAATCTAATTTAACTCTCACATTCTTTATGAAAATATTGTACAAATGACCTATAAATAACCTCCCCGTTACTGCTTAGAACTCTTTTGCAAGTTTCCATGATTATCTAAATAGTAGATGAAAATACCCCTGATATTTGCACGATTGTATATGAAATTCGGCAAATTTTGTACTTCTGCATTTCTTAACCGCCTCCCAGCAGTCTTGCGAATTATAAAAATCGTGCGTAACCTATAAGTAATTAAGCAGCGATGAAGCAATAAACAGAATGGTCAAGTGATTTTTAGAACACAATTTTAAATGCGTGTACTTTATCTTTAGTTTCGTAGTTATCTAATTTATAAAGGTTCCAGTTTTCACATAATGCAGGAAAATCTGGAACAAAACATTCAACAAAGTTTTTTTACTTTCTCTACTACGTATAGTAAGTAGGGGAAGTATTGCATTCCACCCAAAAATTCGATACCGAGATTTCACCGGAAATACACGTTTTGAAACCTCCTGAATCCAAAAAAGCATTTTTGGAAACATGTCCGTGTGTGTGTGTGTGTGTGTGTGTCTGTGTGTGTGTGTGTGTGTCTGTGAACAGCATAACTCAAAAACGAACAATCGGATAAGCACCAAACTTGGTATTTAGGTTCAGTATCTTCCAGAGACGCGACACGAAGGTTTTCAAGAAAATCCCCCCACCCCAGACTACCCTTTACATGGAATATTTTTCGAAAATTTTAATTTTCTCAAAAATGGCTCTAACGATTTTGATGAAAATATCATATGTTTAGGGTAATGTCATGAGAAATGAAATGTATATCTCGAATTTTCTGGGAATGTCTCCAAAAGTATTCTTCATTGTTAACGACTTTTGCATAACTGGTAAACCATAAGAGATAGACAAAATTTTACTACACAAAAAATGTAGATCGCGTTAAAATACACAATTTATGTCATATACATTTCTTTTGCTGAGTGAACCGTTTTCGAGATATTGCTTGTTATTTCCTTAAATTTTCCAATACTTATACTTTTTCTCAAATGCGTTATTCATTTTTTTTATGTCCTGGACATGCAAAGAGAATGGAATGCGTCACATAGCAACCAGCGTTAAAATATTTGACTATCGCTTAAAAGCTACCATATTCCCCTTGCATCTACAAGAAAATTACCAATAAGATTGACATCTCGATATCTCGATTAACATGAAGCATATGGAGAATAGGCGTTTGTAAAAATAGATTGTACAAGAGTAGAGAAAGTCATGTGAGTGTAACACATCAGATTTTTTTAATTTAGGGGGCTTCAAAACATGGATTTCTGGTGAAATCTCGACATGTAATTTCCGCATAGTAAGTAATACACAAAATTTCTGAAATAAATGTGGAATTCAGGTAATATGATAATTTATTTTATTGATAGTTGTGTACTCTTACATCTAGTTTTCCGTTATTCGTGCGTCCCGGGCAATCAAAAAGGACGGTCCAAATATTCCTTTGTGCAACATACTTAATGTGCTTATACACATTAAATATTAGCGTAACGTTAGTATTAACTACTATTTCTGAGTAATGCATGTGTTACCTTTAATTCTGAACAATCTCAATGATCTCTGCATTTAAACTACTTATACTAATAAATAAAACGAGTTGAAATTCAGAGTTCTTATAGGCTATACATCAGGGTTTCTTAATGAATATGTGTAATATAAAATTAAAGTAAGTAATAACATTGAAATTGCGAAAACATAGTGCTATCTTTGTAATTGGCAATGAATTTGTAGTACCACATTATGCTATTAATTTTTAAATTCAGAGAAACAAAACGTCGGTCAATATCTTTCATGAGCACATTACATACATATAACATTAAGGCATCTAAACCCACCTTTCGAACGCTGAGGAATGGTAAGTCATATAATTACTTATCATTACTTTTAATATTATTAGATCAAACCATCCCTGTTCATTTTACTTATATTTTGTGATACTTGTGTAAAGTTAAGATGCTAATATCTGAGTTAGGACTACTTACTCGTGGAGCTGTAACTTATAGCTCTGCTGCCAGATAATACAGATAAAGACGAAGAGATGATCCTTTGTCACACGCCTGTTATGTTTAGCTGCTTCCTTTGGAATAGATATAGATATGCTATACACTTAAAATCTTCGACGTCTCTTCTCAGTGCGTTCCTTCACTAAACACCCGATTCTTATGAATCCAGTTGAAATTAAAAGCTGCAAAGTAAAGCCGTATATTTCGTATTAAAGTTAAATGTATTTACGAATTTTAAACACCATAAGCTGATCTAAACTCTGTAGGGAACAAACTAATAAGCTTACCAACTATAAATAGTAGCGTTAGATCAATGTATGCTTCTCTATAAGGTTATTGCTTATGCACCATTTTCTTTAGCCTAGAAACTTTCATGAATAACTTTGGTTAGAAAATATGACAGTGATTATATAATCACGAAATATAAACCAGATAGGAATTATAAGTACCACTAGAATCGTAACTCCGGCGTGGAAAATAAAATCACTGAGAGACAAACAGTCTGCGTGGAGCATAAATGTTAGATAGCCACAGATACATTTACATTAGTCTATAAAACCATGCTTGCCGACGGAGAGTATTAGGAAAAAATTATCATCCGAAGTATTTTTGCCTTCCAACAGACGGAGGACAGCATGCTGGGACTTGATTCTATACAGCCAAAACTGGCCAAGCTTGGGCACATACCTAATGGAAGTACGTGTACTAAGAGATAAGGTGTTTATCTAAATTGTTGCTAATTATCTAAATGTTGCTTGAGCACTTGTGTGCGTGAGTGTGTGTGATTAAGAGTATTTTTTATTTTATATGTAAGTATGTAGTGGGTGATCATAAAATAGTTGTTTTCTGGTCGATTCTTCAAGTCAGGTTTACAGACCAGGTATTTTTCTAGAGAGCATGTACGGCCTTATGACTCATAAGATTGTGTTATGCAATTAATGTAATACTAAGTACTTAATAAATACCACCACCACCACCACCACTACTACTACTACTACTACTATTAGTAGTAGTACTAGTTCATTTCATAACCTTTTTCCTGTATCCCTGCGTGTGAAGCACGAGGAAAATATAGAGGAACCGGAGCAATTTCAAAAGACGTACTATGAATCAATTTTGTGCTCTAATATGTTCGGTAACAAATCAGAGACACCCCGCTGGAGTATACGGATGATGTGTTGCTAGCTGAAAATATGGTGCCGGTTCCCTGCTGTGTTACGTGTGTAGTGAATGATCCCTGAGAAATTTATATCCCGGAGAAGCTCGTATTTCATGTCAAGTTAGCGGTAATATTTCTGCCTTTCATTTTTCTTACGCATGTTCGCTGCTGTAATCCAGAGAATTTATACAAGAAACGCTTACGGAAATACCGTTCCGTTAAAAACTATAAGTGGTACAGAAATACCGACTTGCAACTACATACAGAAGCTATCGAACGCACGATGCTATTGATTTCACGATCAGATTATTCTGATTTCACGTAGCGTTTATTCCTTTAAGGCTCTTTAAAAGTCACATAGACATTAAGTACGCTATGGAGAAAATCCCAAAGTAATAATAGCACATACTGCAATTAAGCTACAGCACATTATTATTTCCTAATTTCAAGAATTACGTGCTTGCGTAATAGTAATTTGAAGCCATTGGCAAATATGCAAAGTTCCCAGAAATTAGTAGTAAGGCTAAGCAGTGAACGTTTAAATGGAACATCCTATATTTCATTCCTTAAATGTATTTAATCCTTCATAGCGATTCATTAAGCTTGAAATATTTAGTTTTAAAGCAAAGAAATTTAAAATGAAATGCTTGTTAGTATCGTGAGCAGGCAATTAGCTGTTTTATTTAAAAATCATTACTTTCAAAGCTAAATCAAGTCCATTGAATTCAAGCACACTACATATGTAAGCATACAAATGCAATATTAATGTTTACATATGTAATTGAAAGAGATTGAAGGGCATGAAATTTGACTGTTCCAAATAAAAAACATCTGATATGTACATACACATGTCTTTCGCTTCTTTCTATCGTTTATTAGGGGTATACAAACTATTCTTATAAAGATTCGTTTTCTATATACTTCCTTTTAATTTATATAAATCTTTGTAAAATTAGAAACGTTACACAGAGATATTAAATTTTTCAGGAACTGGGCGCTCTATGCTGGGCTTAAAATTCCATACTCTTTCCATGCAATCGCGAAAAACAACTGAATATTGAAGACTTCAAAGATTGAACAACTCGAATAATTAATAACGGATATCTCGGAAATGGCTTACACCGCAATAAGAATTGTTTAAAATAAATTGTATGTTTTAAAGAGATCTTAAGTTTTTTGTGTAGTGCGTTTTCGCCTGTCGCTTAACTTCCAGCTATACGGACTATACAAAATTCCTTTAACTGAAGAGGACTTCGCAGGATATTCCAAGAAAATTCAAAATATAAACCTCATTTGTCATGTAAATATATTTAATTTACAATATTTTAATCATAATATAACCATTTTTCCACAAATGTTCCATGTCAGGGAGAGTTTGCGTGGCCGATTTTCTTAAAATCTTTGTGTCGGGTACTTGGAAGGTACTGAACTTAAATGCCAAGTGTGGTATTTAACTCACTTCCGGTTTTCAGTTATACACCAAGTATTTGTCGCAGAAAAAGTCACACATATAAATACACACACATACCAACACGTGGATCTTTTTTTCTAAAAGTTATTTTTAGGGGTTCAGGGGATCCTCAAAAATATATTTTCGGTGAAATCTCAACATCAAATTTTTGGATGGAACACAATAATTTCCCTACCTTACGTACACAGTAGAGAAAGTAATGGTTGTTTTGTATTAGTGAGAATTTATGAAACATCCTGCACAATGAAACCTACTACAAACTGTAATCTTTAGCCAGAGCTATAATTTAAATTCAAAGCATCTTTAATTATAATGAAATAAGACGGTTACGCATCATACTACATTCGAAGTAAAATGAAAAGAATAGAAAAACAAATTCATGGGCTTAAAAAAATGTTTCAGTATCTTATTGTTTATGAACTGAGCCTGAATGCAACATTGTGGGATAATAATCAGTGTGTTCGGCATCCATACTCGCAAATTGAGAAATAGAAATCAACTTCAAGTACTATGAGCGGCAAAACCTAAACTATGCTAGGTACTGCGATTCAGGTCCATTTGACAATCACTGTGTTGAGGTGATGAAAATATTCTTGCTGTAAATTACAGAACACCAGTGCAGAGTGTTTACAGACACGTAATTTGAAATGACGCTTAAAAGGAATACGATTTGTATGACTACAATACCCAAACAATGTAATACTTTTGTTAATTACTTGCAACCTGCGCTTGTGTTCATAAAATTGATCAGGAAATTTTAAGCACCGTTGTAAAATTTTAAGCTCGGAACATATTTTTTATACATATGTGGAGGATTCATCTAGTTTAATTTTGAGTAGATTTTTCTCCCTTCTCCGCTACATCTTGAAAGGTTCAATCCCATAATAAGGAATAGCAATTTAACAAAATAGTTGAATTTCAGTTCGGGAATAACGATTACAGCTCATAATAATATTTTTTTTCTTTTTTAACAAACTTTTCTTCTTACGTGGTGGTTTCTTTATTTGAAAATACATGTCTTTTATTTGTAATTAAGCATATCCAAAAAAATATTTTGACATATTTACAATAAAATGTCTCGCATCTTGTCTAACCTAAGCACACTTATAATTTGCTTGTTTCTTATGGGGTATCTTCTGAGAAAAGATATTTAAAAAATCCCTAATAATAAGTATGAAG
The DNA here is from genome assembly GCA_030765065.1 of Deroplatys truncata. Lineage (NCBI taxonomy): Eukaryota > Metazoa > Arthropoda > Insecta > Mantodea > Mantidae > Deroplatys > Deroplatys truncata. The sequence goes on from CM060981.1 coordinate 111,677,694, forward strand.
TATAATATGAAGCATTTCCTTATAAAATAACAACATATCCTTCTGTTCATATACCTACACTTGACTCGGTTATTGTCTATAACCTTAATTTAGGCAAACTTTATAATTTTTAGTTATATTGCGGAGTTCGCTGAACATCACTAAACAAGTTGTTCTAAAGTTTTACTCTTTGGGTAGCCACACTGCGAATGATTGGCCGAAATTTTCAGGTAACTGTGACATCATAGCAAAACCATGTGCTAGTAGTTATGTAAGGTCTTGAAGAATTCAACCGACAAACCTTCAGGATGTATAGGAATAATTATATATAATAGGTAATTTATATATATATATGTATAATAGGAAATAATAGGTATAGGGATACCTACCTAGAATGATTGTATACAATGAATTTGTCAAAAAATGTGATAACTGCTTAAAGTTATCTATTTCAGCAAATGTGCCAGTACATTACAAGCATTTGTGCGGATACTCCCATTGTTATAATATAACAATTTAAAATTCACAGATAGGCGCCATGGTGTGCTCCAATCCATATCGTCACATCGTAACATAGAGGATAGTTAATTCTGGTACTTTACATTATGCTTCCCTTGTCTGCACGTACTAATTCGAAAGGAAACGCTTGTCATTTATAACATAAAGCAATTAGAATTTTCTATTTAACGTTTTACTGCCAGTAATTAAAATTACACAGGGCAGTATTTTGATTCACTATGCCTAATGAAATTGAATAACAAACGCATATTATCTTCATCTCTTATCAGGCAGCGCAGTTTAATACAAAGTGACTGCTTGTATCTCCACATCTGCCTGGCACACAGGGAACAAAAGGCTTTGTCTCTCGGATGTACTTTAATTCGTGATGTTCAAGACTGCAGAGGGGGACCATTGAAATACATAGAACCTCAGCATGGCCCAGTTGTTGTGGCCTAATTGTTAGCACGATGCGTTCCAGAGGCGTGCATTTACTGTGTGTTAGGAAGTGACGTACTAGACTTATCTATGAAATACAGAATACATGGTGTGGGAACCTTTGCAATGATAATGTTTAAGCTGCTTAGTATTTCTGTACGTCTAGTAGCTCACCGCTTCTTTGCGTTCATACAGGGTGAGAAACGTTATGGAATACTATATCTAACTTTATAATTCAAATGTTTTCTAAGGCTGTTGGACGCTGTATTTGTTGCACATACACAATGTACACTTTTCTCATGCTTCAGAAAATGTGACACCTCAGATGTCGTTACAGGGTTATCATTGAATAAATATTTTAACTGTACTCTGAACTCTTCTTAGGCAACTTTATTAAATTTTCGGGCAGTACTTGTATAACTGTTCTTACCTTCTTAATATATGTTCAAAGTGACCACTATTCTCTACCAGATATTGTCTATCGCTTTCCTTTCCTACACTAATTATTTATGAGTTTAGTATAATGTTACACCAGTCAGTTCTGTTTAAATTAATATGCTCTGTCTTAGTACGAGAAAAAAGAAAGTAAAGAAAAAAAGCTGATGTGTTACACTCACATCACTTTCTCTACTCTTGTACAAACTATTTTTACAAACGCTTTTCTCCATCTACTTCATGTTAATCGAGATAAACATTTGCAGACTCTTATCTTATTGCTAATTTTCTTGTAGATGTAAGGGGAATATATATTTACAAGGGCCATATAGAAATACAGTAGCCTTTAAGCATATACATATCTCTTAATAGCTGGTTGCTAGGTGCAGCACCATTCCCTTTGCCACAGATTAATATCTTTGCATATCCAAGACAAAAAAAACGAATTCCCATTTGAGAAAATAAGTATTGAAAAATTTAAGGAAATAACAAGCAATATCTCGAAAATGGTTCACTCATCAAAAAAATGTATATGAAATAAATTGTGTATTTTAACGCGATCTACACTTTTTGTATAGTATAACTTTGTCTATCTCTTATGGTTTACCAGTTATGCAAACGCCGTTCACAATGAAGAATACTTTTGGAGACATTTCCAGAAAATTCAAGATATACATTTTATTTGTCATGAAAATATCTTAAACATGTGATATTTTAATCAAAATCCTTAGAGCCATTTTTGAGAAAATTAAAATTTTCGAAAAATGTTTCATGTAAAGGTTAATCTGGGGTGGGGGGATTTTCTTGAAAACCTTCGTGTACCATCTCTGGAAGATACTGAACCTAAATATCAAGTTTGGTGTTTATGCGACTGTTCGTTTCTGAGTTATGCTGTTCACAGACAGACAGACACACACACACACAAACACACACACACACAGACACACACACGGACATGTTTCCAAAAATGCTTTTTTTGGATTCAGGGGGTCATAAAAATATATTTCCGGTGAAATCTCGGTATCGAGTTTTTGGGTGGAATACAATACTTCCGCTACTTACTATACGTAGTAGAGAAAGTAACAATAGGAAAGAAAGAATTATTGCATCCAAAGCAAAATTGAGATAGCAATTCGGGTTTGCAAATCTAAGTAGGAATTGTCATTAGCGAAACACCTTTATGTCTGGGGATGTAAACAGCATAGAGAATTGTAATAATGTGCTATGCAGACTTCTTTATTGCAGATCCGCATCGTGTTGTAGGTTACAGAAACCTTTTCGGATTGACATGTCAACAATTCTACAATGAGCTTAGTATCACTTTCAATACTGCTTCTTCTCATTGAAAAATACAAAATATAGAAAATTTTAAGTGACGTAAGTCTAGGAGAAACACTGGTATTATAGATTTTTAAGTAAATTTCCCTACTTTTTTCTGTGTATGCGTTGCACCTTACTGAGAAGAGAACATTGTCTTCCAATGAAAAATTGCGTAATGGAAATTACAAAATGTCCTAGGCTTCAGTGTCCCCTCTAACACGTAGACACAAATGCCCGAGTGCAGAAGTTTATATACATATTTTGAATATAAGCCAATAAACTGGTAGAAACAGAAACCAGAAATTTTGGATCTTAGTCAAGGATGTTCAACATTTCAATTCTTTAGTGTATTTTAAGGCTCGGGCAGTGCCGTGGCGAGTAGCTAGACCTTCACCTCTCGCCAAGGTGACCCGGGTTCGGTCTCAGCGATCCGCATGTGGGACTTGTGGACGAAGCGGCATCAGGGTGGGTTTTCTACTGGTTCTCCAGTTTCCCCCGCCTTTCATTCCACCAACTGCTCCATCATTCCGTTTCCTTTCATACATTTCGCCTTCATTTCATATCCTCTTCCTCAGTCTCATACCTGGCTACAGCCGATCCCCATTCCGGTTCTTCATTCTCGGATTCCATTTTCGTCTGCTCCTAAATTATCATATTTAAGGTATTGTATCACAGTAACTTGATAGTATGTACTTAGTCCTAAATAAATTCCATTTTTTTTATAAAACCCTGCAGTAAGTTTCAGTGGAATTCTCTAGGCGTTGTCTAATATCCTCCACAGCCACGGCTTCTCAGGATTAGCAGCACAAATTTGCACGTGAGACACCAGTAGCGCTTATGAGAGAATGTTCTCACAGAATGTGAGTACATAATAATTGTAAACAAATAATCATTTGGAAATATACTAATTAAGCGTATTATTCTATCTAAAACCAAATTATTCTGATACGATGTTATAGGTTGTTTGTACAATGATACCGACACTGCCGTGACTCAAGAGATACTTATTGGGAGCTGCTAACCCCGGGTAACTAATAGCCGGATGGCCGATAGTTTTGTAAATAAATTCACTTAACTTCTAGTCAATCGACACTCAGGTTGGTTATCAATCCTGTTTGTATCTGTTTTGCTTTAATAGCGATGTGTCCAGAACGGAAAAGGAATGGAAGCAGCAATTTGAAGAGGGCGATTGTGCCGAGTGGAAGTACTTAGAGGTGATGAGTAAAAGACAGAGACGGAAGATATGTGGCCTCGTTCGTGAAGAGACAACGCCTTGCCCGCCCGTATCTTCCTGAGCCACAGCAGGAATTTTAATATTCCACATTCCAGTAGCTTTCCCAGGACTTGCCCCGCCAATCCTAGAACCAATGCATCTTATTTCTTCCATTCTCCCTCGTACCTCTGCGTTTCAAAGTTCTTTATGAGAACCACCACCGAACGAGGTGGTTTAGAAACAAGCACAGAAACAAAATAGAGAATTGTCTGTTATTTCATAGAGTTAGCATTCTTACGAGGAAAATTTTAGAAAATATGAAAAGAAATTCTACAAGTACATAATACACCGAGTTTGAATTACAAATATAAACATTTAAGAATTGATACCAGTTTACACTTCTGGCCAAGTTTGCTGCAAACACATCCTTCGTTATTATTCCCTCTTTTCCATTTCCCTCTTTGTATCCACTTACGAAGGTTCATCTGTCGAAGAATGTTTTAATATTTTCACCTAATGATGTACTGTTTTGGTGAAAGTGAATTTACAATGAGAAACTATGCTCCATAATTTGCAGATTGAACGGATCATTCTGTACTTCAAGGCAGTCTTAGCAAAAATACGTTAAGTGTATAAAGTAACCCATCAGCACGTAAAATATAAATGGAAACCTGGCCTACATTTGGGAGCGGTGGAATAGACAAGGGAGTTCAAATGCAAATATGAGTCAACCTTTCCTCATTGTGTATTCTACTACAAATTGCTGTTCATTTAATCAACAAATGATTGAGTTGCATACTTTGAACTTCTCCGGTTAACTTACTTGGACTACAAATTCACATGTTTGGCTACGTGCTCGTTATTATTAGCTAAACATACTTTTTGATTCCACTGTTGGAACAAATCCAGATTACCTGATCCTGGAATATGAGTATAACGCTAAAAATAAGTAATGTGATAAACTGATGATGCTATGCATTCAAGCTGATTCTAGAATAACATGACTAGAAATTAAGACACTATCATGTCACCCGTAACTTTCCATATGAGCAAACACGTTATACGTAATTGAGAACTGTAGAATTATTTTAATATGGATCAATTAGTTTATCTAAAGATGGAGGATTTTAGAAGATACTACTTATGCTTGTGCAAAGCGTATTTATTTAGTTTTGCTCAATTTTAAGCATTTGCTTGACGTTTTTAAATATATTCAAACTTCCTGAACTGTTCTATCAGGAATTTCACTTTCCCACGTCTAGCAGTTTGTGAGTAATTTTATGAGTAGAGAGAGATAGATGGGTAAACAAAACTACCACAATAACAGCAACAACGAAGTTGCGAGTGCACCTATAGTTCGCAGCAATACCAAAGAGGTATTTTGCGAAACATAATAATTAATTAGAAAACCTAATCACAGTTAGGATACATACTTTATTCTGTGGTTTAATGCTGGGTTCGAAAGGTTGCTTGTTCTTTCACGAAAACTTGAGTAAAATCGAAGATAATCGAAACTGGACCATGCAAGGTAACATTTTGATTGTCTTATAACGGAATATTTTGAAGCAGTTCAGAAAGGGTTCTTCGAGTTAGGCTTGAGTCTGAAATATCCCTTATCAGAAGACATGCTATTTTCGAAAGCTGAAGAATTTTGCAATATTTTTCGTATTTACATGTTCAATAAATATATAAACTCAAATATTGTCTCACAGCCCGAATGGTAGGAAACCTTATTAATACATGACTGAAAAATTCAATGCCATAGCCGGGATTTGAACCACGGATCTCCCGGTCTCCGTCTGTGGTTCAAATCCCGGCTATGGCATTGAATTTTTCAGTCATCTGATTCTACCTTTCCAACCCTGTCCAACACACGGCTTGTGTGAAAGAAAAATGAATTCCACTTATTAATACAATTAGTAGATCTAAAATGCTTCAAATTAGAACTGTCAAACGTGAAAAAACGTAGTTAGTATAAGTTACTAACACTTTGTATTTTGATATGTGTGTCAATTGTGTTTCTCTAGGCATAATTAGATTGTTTGTGCCTAAAAGCCCGCGTTATGTTAGTTTTCCTTCCTTCTATATGGTGTGGGTTTTTGGTCTTGGAGACGTTGCCGTCTCTGGTCATTTGGGTTGGGGTTTTGAATTCTAAGCCGAGGAGTTGTGTGTAGTGTCTCAGAGAGTAGTAACTTGTCTTGATTTCGGTCGACTGTTACGCTTTTTTAATTTCCTTTGATGTGGAGGGGACATTCTAAACATGTAACATAAACTTGACAATTATTCTGACAAACTTAAAATTTCCGTGGTCGTCTTTCCAGAGTTATTCTTCTCTATTTTATATAAAATCGAAAGTTTTGGACATCTTATGGCAAAAGTAAAGTGCACTTGTTTCCATTTTACATTGCTAAATTGAGCCGCATAGGAATTGAGCTGGTTAGTGTACAGTTACTGTTTATCCGCTTTAATATTTTATACTTAAATTTATCTAACCATGCTGCCCAAAATCCTTAAATCAAATGCCAAGTGATTTGTTTCTTTACTTTAGTGCTCCGAGACTTTGGATGTGAAATGGGAAACTTAAAGAAGAAAGCGAGTATAACACAAAATGCTGATCGGTTAGTGCCCTATAGTTAAACAAGTCTTGCCTTAATCATTGCGATGTGAATTTTAACAGCATGCAAAATTAATTCCTTCTGTAAAAATAAATGATCACAGGCTAAAACGGTATTGTTTTTCAATTCAATTTTATATAGAGAATCATCATGCGAATGACATTTATACCTATTCCTTCTACAAACTATAAGATAAACGAAGCACAACATTTTTGTACGTCTATTTTGATCTGGTGTAAAACGTAACTCACATCTGTAATACAAATTTTGTCTTACACTTTGGTAACCGTAACGCTTGTATCATTTTGTAATATAAGTTATCGCGAAATGATTTCATATGTATTTTTAATGTATTTGTTTTCATGTACTGCACTAAAATGGTCAAAGAAAATATAGGGATGAAATATCTTTCTAACTGGAATAAAAACCACAAACTAAAATGTAATTTAAGAAAGAATATGTCTTTAACAAAATAAAGGAATTCTCGTCAGAAATTCCAAAGCAGGTGCTGGAAGAATAGTGTTCTGGAAATTCCTGGGTTCTTTTATACTCTAAAATTTCAGGAATCTTAAGCACTTCAAAGCAGTTTAGCAATCTGCTCCTGGCTCATGGTAATAAAGAATTCAGCAAGAATTCAACATTGTTTGTGCTCAAAAGCAGTGAAATGAAAATGCTTATTACTATTAACGTTGCACACAATATATATCTCTATAGTGAGAATACAAATAAAATAGGTGGAATAGACCGGGAAAATCCAGCCACGGGGGAAATTGCAGAGCTTTAATTTACGCGCCAATGAATAGCTAGCTAAACGAAGAGTCATTCCAGGTTCAACAGCGTACTGTCGCCTACCAAGAGAGATTGTATACTCAGACTATGTGAACAGGAGTCATCAGTTAAGGTTATGAAGCTTCCGTTGTTGGTGTTCTCAAACTGGCTGTTGAAAATCAGTTAATGTAATTTTCGTAAATTTAAACATTAGGATTTTATTTCACATTTTACAGAATTGTTCAAAAGGAATTACTTTTTACTTCAGCATACACTAGTAAATTACATATTTAAAAATATAAAGCTTTGATTATTGTTGGTAGTAACAGCATATGAATAGTGCAATTTGGAGCAAATGGTGTCGCTATTAGTGAAGTAAAATTAATTAGTATTTATTTCAGTGCAGACTTAATGTTATATTTTTCGATTCGTAGCCGCGTGGTTAGGACACTATGTCTCTGATCCGAAGCATGCAAAGCGCGTTTGTTCGAATTTCGTGAACGGAAATAGACACATGACTCTACAAACATTACTGACGCAGCCGAGGCAAATTCAAACATAAATAATATATAGAAGCAGTGTTAACAACAAAGTTAAATATTATAGTGTAAAACTTGGAGTGTAATAACAAAAACACATCTTGAAATCAGCTTCTCATACGTAGCAGCATATTGCATAATAACAGTAACTATTACGTAATCAACAAACTCAAACCGACGCCCAAAGCGTGTTGCAAAGTCCATAAAACTACTAAGATTTACGTAAATAAAAATTACGTAATAAAACACAATGTTCAAGTGTTAAATAAATACGTAAGCACACATCTACTTCAAGTTGGCTCCCATACGTGGGGCAGTTAAAATTACGTAACCAAACAAAACAAAAGCAGCACAACATAACCTTCAAGTTGATAAAAACAATACGTAAATAAAAATATAATACGTAAACATAACACCTTCTTCAAGATGGCTTCCCAAGCGTGGAGCTAAATAAACTTCTTCAAGTTTAAACAATAGCAACATTTATACTTCAGATTTTACTTACTGGCTATTCCTCGTCTCAATGCTGATTAATGGTCGTTCACATTTATGTTAGCGTGAAGTCAGCAGTCGCGAGGTACGACAAACGTCCGTTTCAGCTTTCGAACCATGTATTATTATTGTTATTATTTTTATTACGTTGAGGAATTTGAATAAATTTAATTCCTCCTAAAGCATTACCAGCGCGTCCAGTAAACAGAAGAAAATAGATTGGTACCATCATGTACATTGACATCGGAAAGGATTTATTACTAGATGCTATATACCAACTACATTGGAAGATGGTCCGAAGAACAAGGACAAGATGACGGAATTTGAGGACGGAAAGGACTAAGAAGTTCTGTCTTTGCAGATCATTATTATTATTATTATTATTATTATTATTATTATTATTATTTAACAAGTATAATATTGGATGTGTAATAATAACAATAATAGTAATAGTAATCTTTATTATTACTGAATGATTGTATTTGGGCCAGAAGCTAAAACTGTAAATATATAGGTAAATACACAGTTACACATTGCAGACGCAGTCTTACTCTATAAATACGAAACACCAAATGTGTTATTTCATAATTGATTCTTTTATGTGCCTCATATTGCATATATTGTAAAAACCACAAATGAATCCTGCTCAGTAGTTGCTATGGAAAAGCCGATTAGGCCTTTTAAAGAAGAAAAACGCTCTTGGAGGGGCCTTTTCATTACTTCAGAAACGAACCTCTGCCCGTGAAAATGCCCCCGAAGTTCTGACGTAAGCCAGTGTTTTCTCCGAGCGTTGCCGCCCAGACTCCTGTATCTCTCCAAGAGAGGTTCGATCCTAAAGAATCTGCGTAAATATACATTTCATAAGTGTTATTGGAGTGCAGCATAGTGAAGCAGTGCAAACAACGAAATGACGTGTGAATGAAGACAGGTTTTTGGAGACGACACCCAGAATTTTGATTCAAAAAATCTGAAGGTCTTTTGTGTACTCAATTTAATGATTTAATAATTCAGAAATGTTATACCTTTTACAGGCAACTAGATAATCTGATAACGGAATTTAATCTTGAAGGATTGTCAGTGTGTTTATAAAATAAAGACAAAACCGTCCTATCAATGAATCCACTTGCTCAGAAATTCTTTCGTTTCATTGAGAACGCAGAACGTAGAGAAAATGTGATGGTTATGACATATGTTTCAGGTATATGTTTCGCCCTTCGTAGCGCTTACAAAGAAGAGAATGAAAGAAGAATTAAAGGACGCAATAGCAGCAAGAACAGAAGTGTGCATGAGCAACTTTGGGTGAATATATCAAGAAGGGTTTTTAAAGTAGCTGCAACATTTCGATAATAAAGCTATTTCAGAACTAAAATATCCGGAACCTGACGACAATAATAGGGAATATATTAAAGCGATTTTAAGCAACTGATAGTTACCTGATTTACAGATCCACACTTCCATATCATACTTTATTTTATAAAATGGATCCAGCCAAGATAGATAACACATATGCTTCAGAGCAACCTTCTACTTCATCATGCCCAGTACCCCAAAACTTGAAGTATCTATCCTCCTGATCATCAGATGATAAATTTGTCACCAACACCATTGAAGATGACACCAAAACGACAGACAAAAAGCATTAGGTTTACTTCACTGATTTAACAGCACTTGACAATATTGCCATTTTAAAATCAAGACATCATAAGGTAAGACGGGAAGGGGCAGGATTCATAAAACACAGAGGATATTAAAAAGAGGCGTAAACAGAGAAAATCTTCAGAGACCAATGAAGAGAAAAAGGAGTCTGAAGATAAGAAAGAAATAGAATCGCTTTGCAATTTCTTGAAAACATCATTTACAGATTATAGGAGTCATCAAAAAGGGACTGAAATCAATCGCACAAGTGTAAATGTTGGTATCATGAAAGTTATGTAAATTAGTTTGGATGTAAACAGCTTACAGATGGAATATATGGGGAAAAGTGGGTTAGTGGAAACAGGTTTATGCGCATTATCAGTGTATAGGGATATATAATATAATTCGCTAAATACTGGTTAAGTACCTCAATGGATGCAGTTTTCAATAAATATATAGTTTCTGTAAAAAATGCTGCTTTTAAACAGAATACAAATAAAGTGGCCGTATTTACTCCGGTTTACTCTAAATAAATAAAATGGAAGGTAATTGCACACAAAGAAATGTATTCATTTTGTCACTCTAATTTAGGCAACTTTTCAAAAATGGGAAATGGTGATAACCTTAATTTCTATTAAGCAAAATAATCACATAACTAATTTTGTATTTCGTATCGACTACGAACATTTCAGAAAGATTAAAGAATGTTAGATAGCATACTTTTAAATTGACGTATAGGCATATTTACATTTCAAGAGAAACTGTACAATAAAGAAAAAATCTGATGTATTACCTCGCATGACTTTCTCTACTCTTGTACAAACTATTTTTACAAACACTTATTCACCATATGCTTCATGTTAATCGAGATATCGAGATGCTAATCTTATTGTTAATTTTCTTGTAGCTGCAAGGGAAATATGATAGGCTTTAGTGATAGTCAAATCTTTTAAGATCTGGTTACTATGTGGAGTTTGCCATTCTCTTTGCATTACCAGGACAAAAAAAATGAATAACGAATTTGAGAAAAAGTATAAGTATTGGAAAATTTAAGGGAATAACAAGCAATATCTCGAAAATGGTTCACTCAAAAAAAAAGTATATGACATAAACTGTGTATTTTAATGCGATCTACATGTTTTGTGTAGTAAAATTTTGTCTATCTCTTATGGTTTACCAGTTATGCAAAAGTCGTTCACAATGAAGAATGCTTTTGGAGACATTCCCAGAAAATTCGAGATATACATTTCATTTGTCAAAAAAATATCTTAATCAAATCGTTAAGAGCCATTTTTGAGAAAATTGAAATTTTCGAAAAATGTTCCATGTAAAGGGTAGTCTGGGTTGGGGGATTTTCTTGAAAACCTTCGTGTCGCATCTCTGGAAGATACTGAACCTAAATACCAAGTTTGGTGTTTATCGGACTGTTCGTTTCTGAGTTATACTGTTCACAGACACACACACACGGACATGTTTCCAAAAATGCTTCCTTTGGATTCAGGAGGTCTCAAACATACATTTCCGGTGAAATCTCGGTATCGAATTTTTGGGTGGAATACAACACTTCCCCTACTTACTATACGTAGTAGAGAAAGTAAAAAGAAAGAAAGAAAAAAAAATAACGGAATTCATATTTTCAGGTGTGAGTGTGGTTTTGTGTGTGTGTGTGTGTGTGTGTGTGTGTGTGTGTCCATAATTATAACTGCTTACAATTGTTTATAATGAAGTCTGTAATTTTACCAAATTTGAAACATCTTAAATGTTTTCATGTCGCATATGCAGCAAGAAATTAAAGGGGATAGTTTTAAATTTCAAGAATGTTTAGCATTTTATTTCAACTTATAAACCAATCAGAATAGATATAATTTTTAAGTCCTTTGAGACATATTCATATATGCATTGAAAATATTTTTGTAATTAAACAGAATAATGTTTGAGGAAAATAAAATTAGTATATATGAATACATAGTTACAAAAATGTTGCATTTTTTAAATTTAGGTTGAGTGAAGTGCATGACCATATCATAACATTGCGCAAGTTCATCTTCTGCTTTATTTCATTTTGTGCTAATGTACGTTGCAAATACTTGTCAGTCACTCCTTTACATTATGAAGATGCCTTTCTAATGTTGGAAGGTTCATGAAGATGCTGAATGGACTCGAATAGTTAAATACTTCCACATAAAAAACTTCGTAAATGCTGAAAATCGTAAGATGTAAGGGCACCCGCATATGTTTGAGAGAGAGAGGGAGATGTGTAACTCTTTAAATTTACATACTAAATAACAAGGAATGTTACTTAAACCACCGTAATGGAAACGACTACAGTACGGGAACTCTAAATCTCGTGGGCAGATACAACAAATGCCTAAATAACGAGGTAGTTATGTGGAGAAATAATGTAAAACGGAATTAAATCCAAACGGTCCTTACTTCCTGGATGACACCCGTACAGGCTGAGAAGAAAGCATCTACCGGATTCATTTTGCAAGTTAAGGAAAGAAAACGTGCTTATTAAATCTTGGCTGATCTGCGTATAAAAATGGAGTCGGGTTACTCTTGCCCTTAACACTGAAACGTATAACGTTTATTGTATTATCTCTATCATTTCACTTAAATGGTCCTCTCCCTTTAATTAAAGGCAGCAAATTATTAACTAAATTTTCCTTAGGAAGATCAACTGGGTTTATCAGCCGCAGTAGTTCACATCTTTTCCTACATAGCACTTCGCATTTGAAGATTATATGAAAGGCAGTTTCGTCCTCTTCATTACATAATCTGCATACTAGTTCTTATTTAAGATTCCCATTGTATAGTGCCCACAAGAGCCCAGTTATCAGGTTTATTTGGGATCTGTTGGTAATAAGTTCATCATCGTTTAGTGAGGAGAATATTTTATTCATCATCCGCTTACAGTGCTTTTATCCTTTTGTTTGAACCTACTGCAATTGGTGGTGATAATTAATCCACTCTTTAAAGGTTCTTCGAAAAGAATTTAAAGGGTTGCCAAATACTGGGTTCAGGCCAGTAAAACCTTGAGTACATCCTTTCCTTGCCAGGGTAACTGCTTTTTCATTGCCTAAAATTCCTTAATGTTCAGGCACCCACCCAAGAGTTATGTTGTTGTTGAACCATTCAAGGTAGGAATGGTGTGAAGTATGCACTGATAAGTTTTTACAAAACGAATATCGCTCAGATTGGAGTGTAAGGACAGCGGAAAGGGAGGAAGGAAGAGGGAAGTGCAATATGGGGTTCTGTTTATTAATAACTGCTTCGTTCATAATCAATCGTGTGTGTACCTTTATTTATTTATTTATTTATTTATTTGCCTTTTCTTCATTTTATGTTACCTTCTTTTACTTACCTTTATACATTTTCTTAGTCCTTGTTAAATTGTGTGACGAATATAGGCTGAAACATGTGGGATACTGGTTTATTCCGGAGTCTTGATAATGGAAGTAGCTAAAAACCTCTTCTGAACACCTAGGTAAGTGTACAATGAAAGGCAGAAGGGAGCTGAGTGGACTCACTGAAGGGCAAAGTGAAAGACATTTAAAGAAACAGCAAGTCCCCGTTCACTACTTCCCCCTCCACCTGTTTACGGCTGTGTTAAGTTGCTCTTAAGATTCCGGCACTTCAGTACATAGTACGTAGAATCTATATGGTGGTTTGCTACTGTATGAATCTCGGTATGTAACATGCTTAAGTTATAAATGAATATGTCTCTCTACTCTTATTTTACTCCGCTCTACTCTACGTAACTCAAAAAGTGCTTTCAAATGTTCTTCCATGTCAATGGAAGCATTCGGGTATATTTAGAGCTCATTTGGATGAGATATATGAGTTTAGTCTAACGGAACTACTCTTGTCGTTTGAAGATATATCTATGTAGCTGTCGCAGTATGCTGAAATAACAAGTCAACTTTCTAAAGAGATATTTGATTTTGGTTTAGCCCTCACTTAAATACATGATGCAAAGTGGTTTATTGTTTCCGCCACAGTAATGTGGTGGAAATCATTCATACGTATATCTTTGATCTAATGATCAGTTGACTGAGTACCTGAATTTTCCAATATTTGTTACACGATCCTATGGCTCGTTCGTTAACTAAAATCTCTTCAAAATAATTACCTAACACCCATCGTTATATTCCATCTCCTCTTCCCTCATTTGCGTGTTTTTATAATGCAAATGATATCCATAATGCTCTTTTGTCTGATTCACTGGATGAACTCACCGTGCTAGAAAATTAGTTTACCCTTAGGTTACAATAATAGTAATGCATTAAAGGGTGCGTCTGCTGTGCCAGGGATGTAACCTGCATATATTACAAAAAATTGAGAATTGAATTTTATATTTGGACACTCTTTAACTACTATGGTCCTTAGCGTCCCATTCTATATTGGGCGTGAAAGACCGGAAATTTCGCTCAGAGACCTCTTATCAGGCTTGAGGTTCTTTTACGGCCGTAAATCTACGACACGGGACCACCGGCTTTACTTCCCTTCCGAAGGAAGCCACGCTAAGGATTTTTACGCCCGAAAAAATCCATCGCCCTCCGCCGGGTTTGAAGCGCGACCAAGGGAATATTACAAAAGGAAAGCGAAAGACATATATGTTGTAATGAGCTCTTTATGCAAAAATAAGATTTCTATCTGGAAAAACAGCAACGTTAGCTATTAACGTTTTGGATGCAGTTGAATGTTTATAAATATGTTTTTGATTTGATATTTACTTCAGTAAATGAAGAAAACCTAAGCTTGAGTTACGGGGCGAGATGGCTCAGCGGCCACGTGTGAAGTTCGCATTAGGAGGACCCGGCCACCCACTCGGACGTTAGATTTTTTCGTGGTTTTCTCTGGTTGGTAGGCGAATATTGGGTGATTTCTCTTATATTTCCTTTTCCTTCTCATGTGTGCTTCTAGGTATCGTGGCGTATGGCTATTCGCTCACAGGAAAGTGCACACTTCCCGTGGACATTAGAAGGCTGCTTATTCGACGAGTCGTTCTTCTGCCTCTAGGCAGTTCCAGCAGTGGGACGGGTCCTCGAGCTTGGAACGTTTGGACTTCCGCCGTCTTTGTGGCCTGACTGCCCGCGGCCTGTAGCCTCCTGTCCATTCACTTCCTTCCTTCCTCTTCGGCGGTGATAGCTAAATAGATCTATTTAGGTCTTAGTGAGCGAAGTGTACCCCTCCGTTGTATAACCTACAAGCTTATGTCTAGCAAAAAGCAGAAAAAAATACTTAAAGCAAGAATAGGATATTCCAGACCCTGTAAAAATGTTTTATAAATAATATAATTCGTTATTAAGCCCCTTATACTGGATTTGTATTCCAAATCGAAGATGCAATTCAAAAATTTCAAGCTATTGAAATTGGTATTCTGCTTATATTACCTTCATGTACACGTGTTTGGAGCGGAAATGCTGCAACGATGTGCATTCTGCTTTGATTTGCCTGTTCCAGACCGCAGTCGTCCTATTTTGAGAACATTTTAGTGGGTATTAATGTATAAATATATCGTGTAGAAACCATTTGAGTAAAAACGGATTACCCTAAATGAAACGAATACACACTATTTTAAGTAAACGTCCGCAATTCTAATTTCCGAATAAATGCAAAATCATAACTGTATATCAATGTAAGTTAAAATTAAAATTAAAACAACAAAGATAACCACGACCTTAAAAATAATGCAACTTCATTACGGGAACAATCACAATCAGATCTGAAACCATCTAAATTTCTTCATAGTCTGAAAAATTCCACAGTATTCGGAACAACCCTTTTGACTGTAGGTATAATTCTGGTTTGCAACCTAATGACACAAGTTAAAATGATTACATGGTTCGGTAATTATTGCAATTATTTTGCCGTCACCTGATGTTCCTAGAGTCAAAACGTGTCTTGTGTCATGGTCAATGATGCTCAGGAAAGGAAAATAACTATGAGTAATCAGAACGCAAAATATATCAGTGATTTGAGTGGCGTTTATTCATATACTATCACAAGAATAATATGCAGTAAAGCAAGATTTCTTTGGAGTCCAGAAATTATATTGAAGTCAAATGGTTTGTTGGTAGTTGGAAGATGCTTCATGTTTATATGCCCCATGTATGGAAGCCAATTTGTCGCAGTCACTTCGTGTTATCTTATTGCTTGGGCGCCTATTATTGTTTTATTATTTTGCATTTTGGGTTCATTGTGCTCCGGCTAGCTATTATTATTCAGTCGAGCAAATCTCTTAAACAGGGTGTGCAAGCGGAAAGGATTTGGTTACTCAAAGATAACACTGATAAAAGAATTTGTTTTTACACTTTTATTACCGTCACAATTAAGTTCACATATTGATTCGTGATACATGCCAAACTGAAACTGTTATATTTTCTAATATCACTATAATCACTTATTTACTGCACATTATTAAATCGCGTTTCACATTTATAACAAACTTTAAGACGCGAGAGATTCTGTAGAATTGCGTAAAGTGTACTTTATGTATGCTTCCGTTGAACTACGCGACGTGTAACCCGCGAACGATTCTGATGAACTAACTGTGCGACGTATAACACGTGAATGCTTCTGTTGGACTGTGCGATGTGTAATGCAGAAATATTTCTGTTGGACTGACGAAATCTGCCTCTGACTTTAGCTTTTTATGCTCCCACACCCCGATACGCCTAAACATTATAACCGAGCTGCTATTGGTTGATAAAACGCGTCAACATTAGCGTCTATTTTTATATCCAATCAAAAATTACGAAAACATATGCTCTAGGGAAGAAATTCCCCCATTTCTAAGAAAAGCGCGCCAATCTGACGTCATTTGTTTGTCTCTTCTAATTAATATTCAACTCACCCCCTCGCTCATTGTTATCCGCTCCTATTGTCAGTTTCAGTGAGGCCGTGTAAACTTATTTCCTAACAATGCTTATAATTAACAAACATCTCAAATCAATGTGGTACAATAATGCTTATTTACACTACAATCACTCTGGCATTTACATTATTGTGATACAAATTACTGCCACAATATTTGGCATTCAATATTTGCAACAATAATAATTCTGTTCTTTATATTTTGTGCACACTCGAGATGTTTGAAGTAAATAATTAATTGATTCCATAAGTACTCAAAGTATTCATTAATTTCCTTCTCTATGTACTGTTAATAACTGGTATATTATTGTTAATAATCGTAAAGATGCTAGTTACCCAACGTCTGCGATCGTAAATGATGTAACGCATCCGGAATTTGCGTCTGTGATCGGAAAAATAAATTTGCTTCTGCTAGCAATGTATTGGTAATACTGACAAGTACGTTACCTTTTGAACCAAATTAGCATATACATAAAAAATAAAGAAATTCACCAAAGGTCTTCTTACTTAGTAAATCAACATTTATACCCGGAAGCTGGTTCTTTTTCCTGTCGTCAAGGTGAACTGTAATACATATGACGTCATAGCTAATATTTGTACAAGTAATGCAAGTTCCTGATAGAAATAAATGTTGAGTATTTAAAATCGAATAATATTCCTATTTAAATAATTCATTAATTTAGAAGCCCTATACCTTTATAGGTGAGAAAGTAAGCACTGTACATCCAAACAAGGCTAAATAAACCGTATTAAAGTTCATTTTATTCCAAAGGCATGCTCAGTAATTGCATACATTTATAAAACTTTTCACCTAGAGTAATGGCAGTTTTTTAATAATTTAATAATAATATCCATAAAAGCAAAAATGAAATCTTTGTTTTCTTGCTTTGTTAGCCTCTCAATATAGTTCCTGATTTAAGCCACTTTCATAGATATAATAGTATTTGTTACATTAAATTCTTTGCTAACTGCAGAAATAGTTTCCCAAAATAGGTTTATATAAATATCTATGAACTTGAAATTACTTTCGCAAATTTAATAATATTTATAGGCAATGAAGATTGAGAAAAATAGCAAACTTCTAAGCTCTAAGCTAAATTATATCTAGTATTACCTATATAGTCTTGGTCATAGAAATGCCAAAGCCTTTATGGATTATTATGAATAATGACGTCCCTGTTTTGCCTCAAATGCCCAAAATTTTCCTTTAGATTGTGTCTCAATAGCATCGACGCTATTAAGTATTATGCCAATTATGCACTTTGTTCTTCATAAATAGAAATTAAGCTGCATTGTTTCAGATACTGTTCAGCCAAATAGCGTCTAAAGTTTTTATAAAGCAGTATAGTTTAAGTTGTAGAAAATATCAAGTTCTTCAAGATGTTAGCTTAGCAATACCTTCAAGAACCATACTGCACTAATATAAACATTTTTTTCCGACTACATCCCCAAATTACTAGCATGCATTGCTTGAGCTCCATTATCATAATAGGGCCAGTTAGGTAGAACGCGCACGCGCACACACGCACACGCACATGCACACGCACACACACACACACACACACACACACTGCACACAAATCTCTTTCCTGCTATCCGTGCACCCACTACGAAGACCATTTATGGGATCCAGTGTATTAGTCTGTATTTTATTTCTTCAAATAAATGTTACATATAATGATTGCCTTCTTTGTATTGCTGTTATTTATATAAACTTCCAACAACGTATTGCAAACAGCTGCAAGAATACGAACGAGAATTCCCCTGAGGAGGGAAGGGGTTAATTTCAAAGAACTATTTATTAAATACAAAATATTTATACGGCCACGTGTTATAGTTTTAACAAATGCTGCAAAGTCATTCAAACTGTAACAAATATTTTAATACATAGAGGTATAGCAGTGATTAATTACTTACGAGGCATGTTTTTAAAGTAAGTGCCGTTTCAATATTTTGCCCCTGCAGGCGCGAGTTTGAGCATACGGGATCACTTCCTTCATTCATTAGGAAGCCAGACGCAGCTGTGAGCGATCGTCACTTGTGTTTTCCTGTTGTTAGAGCATTTCGAAATGTTCAAAACAACCGAACCACCCCGACTGTCAAACCAGTGACTCATTGTTTGAATGCCAGAAATGTTACGCCAGCAAATATTCATCACCAATTGTGTGAAGTTTACGGGGAAACAATAATTAGTGACAAAGCCCAGCAACACGCAGCCCAAACAAACTCAAGATCTGATCTCATGATTTTTTTGGGAAGAAATTCACCACCTTCCTTACAGTCCGGATTTGGCACCAAGGTGGAAAGCATTTCAACGACGATGACGTTGCAAAACAATGAGTGCAGACTTGGCTTTTATCACAAGCTGTAACATTTTTTTATGAAAGCACAAAAAACTGGTTTCCCGTTAAAACAACTGCCTATGTGGAGAATTAGAGCAAGGTAATGAATGATAATAAAGTATAAACAAAATAGTGTCTGTTATTTTTAAAAAATATATCGGTACACATGAATCGTGATTCCCCACTTTAGTTCTACATACAAGTTACTAACCTTGAATTTAATTTCAATATGCTTCTTTTTGACAGTTGTAGCGCTTCGGTTAGATCTCGGGTATTTCGCAAACACTTGACTATATATGTAGGTACAATAACTATATTTCTGATGTGATGCGTTTGTTTAGTTATTGCTTCGAATACTATTTCGTTTGTTATCTCAGAAGATGCGTATTGCTTAAAGACAACTTCTCATTAACTGCTTGCGTGGTCGAGTGGTCAGCAGGCTGTGTTCGAATTCCGGCCGGTCGGTGAGAATTTTTCTTTAATTAGGATTATTCTCTATCCACCATGATTCTGGAAGTGTGGATGTGAGTGAGGTTAAATAGGTTAAAAGCGTATAGTGACGTAACCCAAAAGTTCAAAGAGTATAAACACCATAAAATGTTTCATTTAAAGCCCCCATATGACCATAGCAGTTAAAGGGGAGCTATACAAATGAACAGAAAGTTCTCACTGCAACTTCACTAATGCGATCTAGTTAAGCTTTTACCTTACATTTGCTTTCTTCGCAACGCAACGACGTAATGAAATACGGAAGACCGCTGGTGAATCGAACTCGAGACGTCTCTAAATTTCTTGCAGTAATAGACACCCACGTCACAGCAACTCTCTCGTAGAAGAGCACTTCTTTTCACACCAGAAACATACTAACTCACTTCTTTCCCGTCTGACTCGCGAGAACCCTAGCGTATATAGCCGTTGCAAATTCCCAGAGAGTTCTGGAATGTTTGAGAAGTGGGAAGAAGGGAAAGTTCCAGAAGACTCTGATTATCTGCTAATAGGTCTCTGGTGTTTACGCTGAACGAGAGCACTCCCGCGTCTATCTATCTCTGTTTATCTCTCCAACCCAACCCACCTCCCGAAACCTTGGGCCATAAAATTTAAATTTTGTTTTATTTATAGACGTTCTTTAACTACTATGCTTCTTACCGTCCCATTTATATTGGGCGTGAAATACCAAAAATTTAGCTAAGCTGACCCTTATAGGGCTTGAGGTTCTTTTACATGCCATAAATCTACGACATGGGACCACCGGCTTTACTTCCCTTCCGAAGGAAGGTATGCTAGGGGTTTTACGCCCTCCGCC
Source organism: Deroplatys truncata (assembly GCA_030765065.1). Classification (NCBI taxonomy): domain Eukaryota; kingdom Metazoa; phylum Arthropoda; class Insecta; order Mantodea; family Mantidae; genus Deroplatys; species Deroplatys truncata. The sequence goes on from CM060981.1 coordinate 111,698,150, forward strand.
GGGTTTTAACCCAATACCTTGAAAACTAGAGGCTAGCATGGTACCCTTAGACCACGGAAGATTCCTATACCTGCTTTTGCGCGATATAGACATCGCGTTGCATTAAAGATTTTGTTATAGCCACGAAGTTTTTCTGAGTTTCCTAATTCTGAGTGGAATGTTTCTAAGCCCGGATTCCATCGTTAAGTTCCTCGTGGAAATGAACGTTAACAGAACTTATGCCAGATTTCAACCGCATTCGAAGCATGCAATAAATGCTCTTCACATTCGTGCGAAGGCTTCCTGGCCGAAGATGTTTGATAAACTGGTAAGATTCTCGACTGAAAGGCCGTACAGTTATTAATATACGACGTTCAGTCAACTCTTCAGAGCAGTTTGTTTGCTTTCTAGGGTCTTATCCTCTGAAGATGGCAAAAGGGTCGACCGAAACGTCCGATGTCAATTTTACATATCGGCCAGTTTATCAAAACACTCTTAAAGAAGAAGTGAAGCGGTTCATCTAAATCAGTGGTGGCGAAAACGCGACTCGCGAGACAGTGTGACTTGCAGGCGCAACTCCTTTTCTAGCCGTCATTTGTTTTCCATGTGCTGCTGAGTGGTGTAGTGCGTGTTGCATATTTGATGACTCGAGAGAGAAAGGCATTTTCACCACTCTTGATCTAAATCATACAAATTAGGAAGATCTCACTGTAAACTACCGTTAATTTTTTACGGTTTAATTTAACTCAAAAAGATTTAATTCAAACCTCAAGTGTTCATCCGACTCCTATATTAATATTACAAACCTGCAATGGTTCACTTGCGTTTCTTACTTACAGATGGACAAAGTCACACTCATACATAGATATACCTCAGTTGCGAACGCACCTAAAAGTGACAGCTTGTCGCATGCTAGGGGTTTATCTACTGACCACGAGATGCATGCTTCGTCTCATACATTCGCATGAAATGAAGCCTACTTTCCATTGTCAACTGCAGTTCTGACTACATCACGTGACTAGAAGAAATAGATGTGTTCTGTATTTTATTACAGTCTGCTATTTGAAATGTACAATGTACAGGCAACAAAAAATATTTTTATGTTTGACATAGTTCTATAGTAGGATGTCATTACAAAGAACTTTTTCCCGAGAAGGATGTGAAACTATGCATAAAATGATATTAAAACGATCTTGCGATTTTAATACTGGATATAGCTCCTTTCAATAGGAAGTGACTGCAAACAGAATACAGGGACGTACGAATGTGGTAGTGCAATCAGTTAATTGCAGAGCGCGTTTTCCAAATCATTGCATCTCTTGGAAAGGAGTCATATGTGTACTTTCAAGAACCATCTGGTAAATTTGGAAGCTATGTATCCTAGCAGAGATAATGCATGTGAAATTTGTATGTTTGCATCGCTTGTAATAGCAGGACATAGTGCTATTGAATAAAAGTGTCACAGTGTAACTATGTACCAATATCCTTACTAAGCGCTTAAGTATCTGTCTCCATCTCTTGGCAATTAATTAAAACACGTTTGTGCTCTTAAGAATCTATAATAAAGATTTTGGTAGAAATGGTTACAAATTTCATACTGAAGGCTCTTTGGTCGGCAGTTGAGGGTTTCCCCCTTGTTTCCGTTATTTATTTTTTTCAGGAACGTATATAAGTTATACTTATAAATCCCTTGCCTTCTGTCTCAAACTTAATACAGAGGTTTTATAATGCCTGAAATTGTAAATTTCATGCATCTATTCCCTTTGGTTGTACCTAAAAGAGACTTCTAGACAATTTCTCCGTCCTTTAATTTCATCTATCTCTTTCCGATAAGTGTAGGAATTACTGCATTCTACCGGAAAACTCAGTATCGAGGTATAATCACAAAATCTGCTTTAGGTATACGAAAAGGCATTTTTATAAATTAGTCCGCGTACGCGCGTGCGTCTTAACTGATATACAAAAGACGAACGGTGCTTATTTCAGGATCTTCCAAAGATATGATATAGGTTTTTAAAAAAAATTCTTCAAAAATGCTTCGGAGAATTTTTGTTTAAAATGTCATCCTTTAAGATATTAACATGGTAAATAAAATGATATATCTTGTTTTTATGAATAGTCTGTGAAGTCGTTTTCATGCCGAATGAGTTTTGTTTAACTTTGTAGCGTTTTATTGAGCTACTTCGTCGTGGGTATCTTACCATAGTCGTGGGTATCGTAGTCGTTCTCGTCTCTACGTCGTTGTAGTGTGGTCTTCAGGACTCAAAATCGCCGATGTCAGTCAGGAAGCACATATCGCCGTCGCATCTTAGAGTCAACTGTCGGCGAATCGGCCTGAAATTCCCTACTGTTATTGTCAGGGTAGGAGTGATGACACCAGGATATTGTCTTGAAAGAAACACGGTTTTCACTTTTCTCTCTCTTTATGCTAGAAATCCTGCAAGATTCATGGGTATACCCTAATACGTGTGATTCTTTTAGCACTGTCGTCCCACTATTGTCTCTTGGAATACTAAAGTTTGCTCCCCCTAGTTATTTTAATATCTCGGTGCTCTATCACGTTCTTTAGATTCGCGCGAACTTGAAATAGTCACTTGCCTAAGATTAACTCATTTGAGCTTCGATATCATTATATCGAAGAATACCGTTAGCACATTATATAAATATTTCACCTACATCACTTTATAATTGCATAATTACGCGACACTTAACAAATTTCGGAACCTAGCCTTCTTTTCTGATCCGGAGTGCTACGTGTTACCTTAATGAAGAATCATGACAAACTGCTCGCCTCCAAATTTTCTACATGTCACTGCGTCTTCCTATCTCTCCATTGGTTCTCACACTTATTCTCTACGTTTATTGGTTCCCTAGTTGAAAAGTCAAAGCCTAACTGTAAGAAATGTCCGTTGCCTTAACGTCAGTTTACTCTTAAAACTTGCCTCATCCCCCACGAAGTACAAAAGTAGGTTTCGAATTTTATGGCCCCAAGCTCGGAAAATATAATGGACAGTTTTGAATCATATTAGTTTAAAATTATGGAAAGCTATTAAATTACAAGTTAATTATCAGTAATTTCTAAATTACAATTACTACAGAGTTCCCTTTGGCGTATGTTTAATCGCTACAACTTTGTACAAGTGTTAAACCATTAGAAAGAACACTGCATGAAAAACGCAGAGGACGTTACACCACATAATTAGTCACAAACTGGTTATTGTTTTGGGTTAACCATTTTCGAAATATTCGCTACTGTTGGTATTAATTTTCCAATGCTTTTTTAAAGTACTTTGTTATCTTTCATAGAATGTAAAAGACAGAAAATACTGACCCACCTATTAAAGTTTGACTACCGCTTCAGCCTTCTGTATTCTCTCTATACACACAATAAAATGTGTAATGACAGCATTTGTGCAAACGCTTAGATCGATTACTATGAAATAAATAGAAAAATGAGGTTTTGCGAAAATGTTTTACAGAATATATATCAAATTAATTGTATAAAAATAAATCTAGAGAAAGACATATGAATGTAACATCAGATTTACATGTATTTTCATGCCAAAAAAAATTGGCTTCAAATACTTGACTGTCGCTTTTGTATATTGCATGTAAGCATGGAAGCATAATTGTAAGTCCCTATTGCTAATTAACCAAATGAGACATTGTAATTTATCATAGTTTTACGTATCTGAGAATAAGGACCGAATTTATTCCATTAACTGCCGGAGAGTGTAGCAGTGACATGTTGTAAGCTCGACTCCACACTTAACTCTGCTTCTTAACGGACGCGTTACTTGTTACCCAGCTTTTAAACCCACACCTTGCCACCATAGCTAATGCGCGTCACCTGTTCAAATAAGCCTACAGAATTTGAATATCTTACTATCGATTTCATGAGAACTTCCCTTGCTTCTAAGACAACGTGAAATCATCCTTTATTACCTAACATTTTGTGGAATGTTCAACCTCTTGTATCAATGTTACTGCAACATGCTATACTTAATGTAAAATAATGCAACTGTACAATATCACTTCAAGGCAAATTTTTATTAAGATTGAGGCAGTATTTTTAACACTTAAATGATTCCAGGCAAATTGTATAATAAAAAATATAATAACAGCCCACCTTAAAGCAATATGCATATGTAACAATATATAAAAAGTGTATATTACAGTCATTGTATATGTTTATATTGTTGTATACATGTAATAATGTTATCTGAATGTATTACGTAATTTAATAATGTAGGAGCTGTGAGAATAATATGTTAAAAGTTGCTAACAATGAGGTAGCCTTGAGGTAATACTGAATTTGAAAGTTTAATGCTACTTGTGATTCTTGGAAGCGATAATGTAATTTTTGTGACAGTTTATAAAATAGTCAATCAACAACCAGAAAAAGCTTTAGTTAAATGAAGGTATTCTATTGGAGTAGGATTAGCCAATCAGAAACTGAAATATAGCAAAATTTATAAATTCAGTTGCCAGTTGCTTGTAGACAGCGCTCATAAATGGACGTGTTGATTGTAGACAGAGTTCCTAACCGGACGCGTGATGTGTCCTCGAGAAATTTAATACGTATTCAGTGTGAGATAAAAATAGTTTGTGTTAAAAAAGTGCAAGTAAGTAATTAAAAAAATCTCACAGCTCTCTCTCTCTCTCTATGAACAATGATTAATTTAATTGAATATTTGTAAGTATACAAAAGTCATTAAAGTTGGGTGTTCCAATGTGAAGTTTTCAATTTTTGAAAAATATTTTAGGTTTTATTCTTATATATATATATATACGTGAAGTGTTATTTAAATCGTGTCAAGCATTAATAAAAGGAGTGAAGTAAAAATTATAATTTGTATAAGCATACATTCTTCAGTCTCACCACAACCCTCATGTCTCTAACAATAATACTGATGCAGCCGAGGCAAACATAAATATAAATATTTAATGAAACAGTCGAAAATTACAAAGTTAATATTTTTTAAACATTTGGGCAAACGCCACCGTAAAGTACATTTGGGGCGAAAGCTACCGCGTATCATACGTGCGGTTGCAACTACTTCAATTTCGGCTCCCCAACAGTCGAAATATAATACATCTTCAAACTGACTTCCCATACGTAGCAGCAACAAACCTTCTTCAAATTGGCTCCCAAAGCGTGGGGTAAACAATATAATCAACCTACTTCAAATTGGCGCACAAAGCGTGGTGCAAACAACGTAATAAATACTTCATCAAGGTAAAGGTAAAGTGAATAGAAGAGTTTCATTCGTGTGAATTATATAATTTAAAATGAATACCAGTGAGATGCTGAAACTTAAATTTGAGTGGTGTATTACGTCAAATAGTTTCTGTTTCCGTCTTTGACAATACTCATTGTGAAATACCGATACATATCATTGGGCAATTGGAGTTATTACTTGGCTCTAAATCGTGCCGTTGAAACTTTGGCCAATCGAATAGATTACTACAGGGTGACCCACGGGAAATAGTCCATTTTCAATTGGTTATTAAGAGGTTTAGCGGATATTTGCAACCATAACTTGGAGATAACTGTTCCACAAACATTGTCATTACTGAAAACACAAACACAAGTTTGCTTCTTAACACACAAATAGTGGAGGAGTTCTGGTGAGTGAAGAGCGTTACGTCTGTCCAATGCACAATGCGCTGTGGAAGATCCCGTGTTTCAAATAGAGGGACAACCTCTGTTTAACCTCCTCTTATGTAGGACTTGCACCCCCCAGGACTTACAGGCAGGTTCCTGGGGTCAGAGGCCCGTCTAGGAGCAGACAAGCACTCGTGGATCAGATAGAATATCCAGGATGGGTGATCAACCCGATGCCTGGTATGGGAGGATGGAAGTAGATGAAACGAAATGATGATGAAATTGATGAAAGGAAAGGTGATGATGGAGCAGTTGGTGGAATGAATGACGGGGGAAACCGGAGAACCCGGAGAAAACCCGCCCAGACACCACTTTGTCCACCACAAATCCCACATGCGGGTCCCTGGGATTGAACCCGGGACGCCTCGTTGACAGGCGATTGGTCTAACCACACGGCCACGGCGCTGCCACAATAGCCAGTTGAGTAAAATAATGCCGTGAGACGGGCTCTGTAACCAGTGTGAAGCATAAGGGTTTTGAAATGACAGTTCGAAGTCAGAAAATTCTTTCAGCCCCTGATTTTATTATTATTATTATTATTATTATTATTATTATTATTATTATTATTATTATTATTATTATTATTAATGTTTTTTCCGTTGAGTCATTTCAAGAACAAAGTTTTTTCATGGCGACTCCACAATGATGACGAGTTGAAAGCCGCAATCCGGGAAGAGATTGAGGTATTCCTCAAGAACGTAATGGATTGAGGTATTCCTCAAGAACGTAATGAGGAGCTTCAGCGAACGTCTTCAGCAATGCATCCCCAATAATGGAAGCCATTTGCGTTTTGTACTTTTTAAGAAATAAACTTGTGTTTGTGTGTTAATAAATAAACTTGTGTTTTATCAGTAACGGTAATGGCTGTAGAACAGTTATCTATGAGTTATTTTGGTGTAAATATACACTAAACCACGAATAACCAATTCAAAATGTGCTATTTCCCTTGGAACACTCTGTATATTCACAGAGGAGTTGACAGAATTATTAAAAGGAGAAAGGAAAAGTGTACTGTGTGATGGAATCAAAAAGAGCATATCCGAAATAAAGTTTCATAGGCCTTAATGAAAGCCATAGCAGTTTGTACTGAAGGCACGGCGATATAATCTGTGTTCAACAGGTGCAGCATCGCGTGAAGAATTATAGCCTCCCACACTCTTCTTTATCGGAGGAAACACCTGCTGTATTCGTTTCCCGAGATAATGCGTGTTCATATCCACTGTTGCATGCATAGCGCATAAACACGGGGAAAAAACCTTCTAGCAATATGGCGTGTGAGGAAAATTAACTCGAAGATAACGGTTGCAAATTAACACCTGGGTTTTATTAAACATAGGAGTGGCAGTGATACATTCTATTTTTTTACCTGAAAGAAGAAACCAAGCAGAAGTTAAAAATGAATCTGTTGAAATGTTAGCAAGGATGCAGTCAAAAAGGACGAACGAAGTTGAATGCGTTTACATTATGCACTACAGTATTCAAACTACACGACAAGTATCATCGATGCTTTAATAAATGGTTGTATAAAAACTGTTAACCATAAGAATTTCTCTCCGCAACATGATACATTTTCATGGTCGTTTTATAAATTATACAAACAAACATTATTCTTCTACCTACTTCCTTTTAATGAAGATAAATGTTCGACAGAAATGCATCTATTACGCTTTTCGTTACAGATACATAGCAGCATAACGGAAACAGAGGTAAAATCACCCTTTAAAAAAGCTAAATATGCATTAACCATGATATTACATTCTCATATGAGGCCATGAGTAGCAAAAGAAAAACCAACTAGCATTCCACCATGTGCTGCTTAAAGTATATTAATTTAAAGATACACCAGCTATTACTTTCTTAGACAAAATCTATTATTTAATACGGTTATATACAGACTTTAAGAAATTGATTCGCTCCGCTTGCTGCTGGCAGGCTGTGGTACAGCCTGAGTGCATTTTTGCTGCGTGCCCACCCTCAAAAGGGTTTTACCGCAGGGTGTTTATTGCAAAGCAACGGCAATTAATATGGCGGTTTTATTTTTAGGTTGGTATGATAGATAGGAGGTAACATGTTGCTGCTCGACAGATGTCTGTTAGGATGCAGCGGTCCTTCTACCCTTTGGTGGAATTATGTTTGCAATACTCAGCTTGCATTAGCTAAGGGTTTGTAATTTTGAGACCAGTCTGCTCTTATTGCAAGCAAGAAATTGATTATTTTCTCTACTATAATTTATATACCGCCTAATATTTTCTACATATTTAAAATTCTGAGGAAAGAGAATAACTACACAGGTTATTTAGTTGCAATTGAGATACATTTTATTTGATATGCCAATATGTGAAATGTGTGGCTGAGTGTCTTAAGTGTTGGTATCTATTACTAGCCTTAAATTTTATTTAGCTTAATAATAATAATAATAATAATAATAATAATAATAATAATAGCAATAATAATAAAGGTAGGCATTACTATTCAGTAAAATTTCACCTCGGTGCAAAGTACAGCCGCTGTTATCCATTGGGAACCCAAATACAAACAGTGTGATCTACTTCGGGGTCGAATCGCGAATGACAGGTATCTCTTTTCGAAGATTTCAGATCAATTTACCACAAAAGTTACATTTATTAATGAATTGTGCGAAACATGTTGATTTTATGATAACAATTTTAGAGAAGAAAAATCGATTCAAATTCTTTTGAACCTTCCGTAATCTTAAGGTTTCGTTTATACAAAAGCTCTCCATATATTAATGCCGTAATACGTCTCTTATAGAAATCACCTTTCTTGGTGCATCTAGTGCTCACATAAAAAGAAAGTACCATTATATTTGATTCAGTGTAACGTGTAGAATCACCATTTCACCTATGGGAATTCGCCCTGTTTGTTATGCGTAGTAGTTCTTTCACACTAGCTTTGCGTAAACATGATTTGAAAAGCTAAATCCACTTTGAAACATATTGTATATTTACCTTGTAGGGTACCCCATCGTAATACGCTGCCTACATTGGCATAAACTCCGCAATTTAGATTTGCCTAGTGAGAGGTCTGGACATAACTACAGGAAGGTTAACTAGTGCAGTTATGAAGCATAGTTTATGTGATAAAAGCTTGTCACATATTTATTTATCAGAAATATTGATATAACTTTCTACCGTAATCCTGTTTTACTCCTCGCTGGAGGTAAACTAAAATTAAAATAACTACAGAGGGGCTCACATGATGTCCTTCCTCGTCCGCACTGTAGCCACTAACGGTTGACAAGATCTCAAAGCAGTGCCGCGCGTCCTCAGCGAGTTGTCACGCATTCGGAGGAAGATTCAAGTGCTACTAACATTAAGTTTTTATATTATCCCATAACTATTACTGTTAGCCGCATATATTTATTCTCAGGTCACAAACTGATACCGCCAGTAACACAGGTGTATGACCACGCCTCTGCAAAGGATTGACGCGGTAATAGAATATATTAAAGACATTTTAAAACAAAGAAAATACGTTTCGCAATACAAAGGGTATTTAGGATTAGTGAATTTATCGAAAATCTTCCTCTTATACAAGCTTGAAAGCTGCCGGACATAAATATGCAGTTCTGTATTATTTCTGTTTTTGAGTTATGCTATTGCACATAAAAGCTCGCACTTCTTCGAAAATGCAAGTTTTATCGCCTGTGTGTACGTGTTCAGGCAGTTGAAAATGTGTTTTCCTAAAAAAAATCAGGATTTCAGTTTTCAATCCAGTGGAATATTTCCTCTACCTAGGGTCAGCGTTAGAGAAGTATGCATGGTTGTTGTACTAATTCTGCTTAAGAAGCTATATAAGTAAAGTTAAACAAGAAAGCTCTTGATAAAGTAAGTTCTGATAGACCCCTCGCGGACTGTAGCGCCATAGAATATTCTTGTTTATAGACTTGAAAGCCTTGATTATTCTATTCTAGACAATTATAAATCGAAACTACCAATTCCAAGGAACTTATGAGTGGTAGTCTTAAATATTGTATTGTGCAGTGACAAAACAGTCTGCAACAAACTACATTCTTTTCCTTTGTACTCTAAGTATTTGTTGTATATTGGTATATGCGCTCCCATCCTCTCGTCGTAGATATTTACGGCTAGTGATTTACTTAACATGCTATAACTTGTTAAAACGTTTTGACTTGAGGAATGAACCTTTCTTATCTTGTAGATAAGTTATTTTCCAGCACAATAAAGAAGTGGCTGGAGGCGAGTTGTGGCTGTTTGTTGGTCACCATGAGTTCTAATCAGCTGGATTACGGCTCTACATTTTTGTAGTCGGGTAGAACTCCATCCTAGCATAAAACATGGTACAGCGAGTTCAATGAAACTATAAATACTGTGAATAATTTGTGCCTGTGTAGGAAGAAGTCAATTCTAAAGCCAAATGTGGTATACGTGTAGAAGATCTCTGTTGAGGAGACATTCAGAAGCTGCAATACATGCTTAAACGCCTTTCTAGAAAATAATATGTATATACCGTGCCGCCTAACAAATACAAATCTGCATTCCAATGTATAGTATAAGGAGTCAAAAAAAAATTCAATTTAACATTCTTCCACCAATTATTGCAAAATTTATTAAACCTGATATTCCATAAATTATTGTTCAACTCTCTTCACTTGATTTAAATATAGAAACTAAATTAAAATCTCCTTATAAAACATATTAGCTAAGCAAAATAAACCAGATGAACATAAACCTAATAATCTCCTTTATTGCGGTCATCATATTTATTTGCGTTTCTCTTGATGCTATGGCTTCTTCATGTGTTTTTATAGATTGTAAATCACAATTGAACTGCAGTAGTTGAACTATAGCCCAGTACAGGAATGAGAGTTTACAGATTTTACAAGGACAAATTTGGTGGAAGACACTTGTTGAGTTAATCCCAAGAGTTAGTTTTTGGAAGTTGTTTGGTTTTCCTGGTTTAAAACCTGAAAAGCTCATATATTGCTTTATCGACGACTTACTGACATATCATACGTCAGAGAACATAAGAATTGTGCTGCTCGTTCTACAGTAGTCATCCTGATGTTTAGTATAACCTAGTTGAGGACACTAACATACTTCAAATACAAGATTAGGGGTTACGAAGGAAAACAACGACGTAATACAAACACGTGTTATGAAAAATATGAAATTGTTTGAACAGTTCAACTTTGTAAAACAATTAGGGCTTTAAGATTTTATTAACAAAGTTGAACGAGATGAACTTAACGAATTTCGCATATTATGTAGCATAATAGCATCTTTTAGGGTGACCACTGAGTCAGTCTTCACATAGTGTCTCCTAATTATTGCTAGTATGCTCAAGGATGCAATTAATACCTCTATCTTGAGTTGGTTGGCCGCAATATTCTAATATCGGAGCGACAACTGGTATGTAGTTTCAAGTCTGGACCGCAAATCATTCCTTCCGAAAGAAAGTTTATAGCACAAAGAATTATAGTGGGATTAAATATCCAGGCGTGGACTTTTATGAGAAGGGTCCGATAAAGTTATACTACCTAAGGTGAATGTTTAAACGACTGCTGAAACTCCAAAACAAGTTAATTTATGTAGAATTAGAATAAAACAACTGTCTTAATATTGGTAGATATACCTTGTATTATGACAATAAAGGTATATTTGTTCTTGATACACGTATAATTAGATTAGATTAGATTGTATTCTGTGAGTTCACTAGCAGCCATAAAGGCTTATGAACATAGAACATGTCAAGGAAATGTACAAAAATTACATATAAACATAAATATTACACAGAATATGGAACATTTGAAATAAAATACACATATTATATGCGTGTCAAGGAAATGTACAATAAAGTTACATATATACATAAATATTACATAGTATACAGAACGTTTAAAACAAAATAAAGACATATTATATACAAAATGAAACAAATCAAGTATAATTTTGTACAGAGTTGAATACCTCCTTACTGTTATAAGGTTAACATACGTATAGGCAAGAACAGTTATTTTAACATTCACTAGGATTTTACCTTTGTTCGTCTGATCATTTTGTTCTATTTGATTTGTAATGCATCTGTAATGCAACTGATTTACTGTCAGTTGTTAATATACATACATTTAAATAGCTTCATTAATTCTAGAGCAGGCATCAAATATGACTGGCAATTGCCATTAATATTTACTAATACTACTTACAGAGCTATACAAGTATTATCATCAGGATAATTTGTCATTTAGATAATCTTGTACAGAGTAATATGCTTTTGAGCATAGGTACTCTTTAACAGCAGTTTTAAAGACATTAAAGTTGTCAACTTTTCTCTTAAGATCATTAGGGAGAGTATTAAATACTTTTATGGTCTCGTTATATACACCTTTCTGGAAGCAAGAAAGCTTTGCACTGGGATGATGAATGCTACCCTTTTGTCTAGTGTTTATCTCATGAATTTCCATGTTTGTAATAAATGTGGTTTGATTGCATACATAGAGTTTTAAGATTGAAAATATATACATGCAAGGTAGGGTTAATATCTTCAGTCTTCTAAAAAGATGTTTGCAAGAGTGTCTGCTATGAGTGCTGGAAATGATTCTTATAACCTTCTTTTGCATTAGGAATATTCGTTTACTTTCTACCGAATTTCCCCAAAATAATATTCCATATTCAACGATAGAGTTAAAATATGCATAGTATACTAATTTAAGTGTATCTATTGAACTGACATTTACCAATGCTCGGATAGCATTACATGCAGAACTGATTTTGGGTATGATATACATAATGTGAACTTTCCAATCTAAATATCTGTCTACTTGGAGGCCCAGAAATTTAATGTTGTCTATTTGTTCTAGTGACATGTCATTAATCCCAATTTCTATTGGAGTGTGTAGTGATCGATGGGTTATAAATTTAACAACTTTTGTTTAGTCTAGATTTAAAGATAATTTTTTTTAGCTTTAAACCAGTGTGACATACAGTTCAAAACATAATTCAATTTAATTACACACTCGTTCAAGTTTTTACTAGTCACCAAAACACTCGTGTCATCAGCAAACAGAATTATACTTGCAATATCATTTATATAAAATGATAGGTCATTTATATAGATCAAGAATAATAAAGCTCCTAGGACTGAACCTTGGGGCACTCCAAGTGTTACTGTTTTCCATTTTGATGTATGTTTTCCAAATTCAATATCATTGACAACTTCAACACTTTGTTTTCCTTCGTTTAGATATGATACGAACCTACTTAGAGTTTCATTTTTTAGTGCATAGAATTTCAATTTTGCTATGAGAATATCATGATTAACACAGTCAAATGCCTTTGCCAAGTCACAAAAATCCCATCTAACTGCATTTTTTTGTTTAATGCAGTTAACACTTCATGAGTAAGTTTATAAGTTGCATTATTGGTCGACATTCTTTTTCTGAACCCGAACTGATCCCTGAAAAGTATGTTGTTAATTTCAAGGTATTTATAAAGTCTATTAAACATCACCTTTTCAAGAAATTTTGAGAAAATTGGCAAGAGAGATATTGGTCTATAATTTGAAAGATTATTGCTTTCGCCTTTTTGAAAAGTGGTTTAACAATGGAAAATTTCATTCTATGAGGGAAAATTCCTGACCTTAGTGACTCATTGCACAAATAAGGGGAGTGGAAATTTGAAATGAGCATGATTTTAAGACTTTTATTGTTGTTTCGTCATAACCAGAAGAGTTATTTGTTTTGAAGGAGTTAATAATTTTGTTTATTTCAGACGGCGTTGTCAGGTTAACTTTAAATTAAGGCACTTCATTAGTGAAATTTGATCTTAGAAATTCCAAAGCTGCCTCTTTACTTCCAAAATTAATACTGATTTTGTTTGTTACAGCCAAAAAGAATTTGTTAGATATTTCTGCAACTTCATGAGGTTTACTAATTTCTTGATTATCAATGGTTAGTGTTATTGAGTCATTTTGTGATGAGGATTTACCCGTTTCTCTTTTTATTATATTCCAAGTAGTTTTTATTTTATTGTCAGAGAGTTGAATAGGAGTACCAGAAGGTTTGAGATCAATAAATTGCCTTTCTGAAGGTTTTGCTTCTTATTATTAATACATTTTCCAGTTCTACATCATGGATACTCGCACTAACGAAGTTTCAGTCATTTGCTGCACTTGTGAACCCCTAATGTTCCCATTAGAGAGAGTAAGTCGTAATTTTTCGTAGTTAGCTGGTGTTTACAAAGATATGATCGCTTAATAAGTATTTAGTCTCATTAGCTTTAACTTTCCTTCCGTTTTCCAGTATCCTCCTTTCATATACACAACATTAAGACTAATACGGTTTTTTTCTCTGTTTTAGGTATGAAGCTTTGTCATTGGACTTCTCATTAGTGATGGATTACAAATGGTAAGTTCATTACGTGCAATTTTATGTGTTATAGCTTCTCAATTGCGTTATTAACAGTTTACGAACGTATATCTACAATGCAGACTCGGATAACAAAATGGTTATATTACTGATAAAAAGGGCGTGCAGCTACACCCTCCTCTCTCTATAAAACTTCTGCAGTGTAGAATCGTTGCTTCTCTCATGCATTATTCTGAGCATCGTTAAAGGGGTGACAAAAAATTCGGTTTATTACGATCCTTAATGACTTGGTCTGCTGCAAGTCCGACTGCATAGGGAACATAGTCATCTGAAATTCAGACATTGTGAAGGCATACTCAGCTAACCTGATAATGAGGACGATGGAAACTGAGGGATAAAGCTTAAAGTTAACGTAGCATGTTAAACAGAAATGAGTAGAGCTTTAAAGAGATGTATACGTTTCATTTGCAACAACACCTGTTAGAAATTTGGAAAACCTATAACATCAGTGGCGGTCTGATATTTACACAAACTTTATAATAAACTGTAACACAAGTTGTAAAACATTTTCATACTTCGACTGTGTGTAGTTATTAAAATGTTATCCTTTCACAAATACGTACTCGTAATCAAAGCGTTCCACACGATTGACATCGAAATCGGCAAGGAGAACGTTGAGCCTCAGTTTATTGCCATAAATACCAAACGAAGATTTTTTTAGGTTAACGTACCTCATTGTGGGTTTCAGAGTTATTTGAAAATCGAAATCGTGTTAATTCATGGCGTTTAATCAGACTATGAGTTATTCAAAATCGAAAAATGTTAATGGAAATTAATTGCAGGTTGTCAAATGTAGCCTAACACAAAATAAAAAAGAAGTACTTCATATGATACGTTCACACGACTTTTTATAGAATGAAAAATTGTTATAATGTTTGCGCTATAAATCAGAGAATGCATATAAAATGCAATTCTTAATACAACTTTATATAACATAAGATACATCTCTGCTTAGTCGGATTAAAATCTAGCAATAAGTATTTACTATGTTTCAAAATGTTAGCTTGCACGATTATATAAATATTAATTTTTATTACAAAAATTCATGTCTGTAATCAACATGCAGTATTTTATGCGTTTTTAAAAATATTCACATAAACGTTCAAGTTAATAAACTTAAAAAAACTATCATACTGCTTCTTTTTGTATTAACCCCTGCAACACCCATCTATCGAAGCGTTTTTTTATTCCATCTATCGAAGCGTTCGGATTACGAAACGAGATACTTTATTTTCTTTTTCTCCTGTGCCACACATAACCTACATACTTTATTTTATTTTTCTTCTTACGCCACAAACTTTTTAGACTTTCCCTAGTCTTATGTTGCACAGTTGTATTCTAAAATTTATTCCTAATTAAAGCTCTAAATGTTTAAAAATACATTTCACTATCTGCTAGCATATGTAACAATTCTAAGGTTTTGTTATCCAAGCACTTTCTAACAAGTATCTTTTTTAATGCTTCAG
This sequence comes from Deroplatys truncata, assembly GCA_030765065.1. Lineage (NCBI taxonomy): Eukaryota > Metazoa > Arthropoda > Insecta > Mantodea > Mantidae > Deroplatys > Deroplatys truncata. The sequence goes on from CM060981.1 coordinate 111,713,670, forward strand.
GCACATTTTTCAATTAAAAATATTCTACTAGATAATGTATAAATTGTACTGGACTTGTGGAAGCATTAAAATAAGGTATAGGTAATTCATTAAGCACAGAATGATAGTTTGACATCCGATTTGGTACATGCACATGTGTGTCATCATTATTTTTTAGTGTTTGAGAGGCTGATGCTATGGAAAAAGCAGTAGCGTCTCTTGTATCATTAGTTAATAAAGATGATACACTTCTTTATGCACTTGTATTATTGTCATGCATTTGATTAGCATTTACAGAACTAGTTACATTTGTATTTACCCTTGGTACACTTCTACTTAAAGTTTCAAAGCTATATCTAAGTTTATCTATTTCTTTGCTACTTTCCTGTACTTTATCTTTAATTTCATCTATCATTGACCGAGTGGTTAGACCGCTCGCCTCCCACCGAGGCGGCCGGGGTTCAATCCCAGGGACCTGCATGTGGGATTTGTGGTGGACGAAGCGGCGTCTGGGCGGGTTTTCTCCGGGTTCTCCCGCCATTCATTCCACCAACTGCTCCATCATCACCTTTCCTTTCATCCATTTCACCAACATATCGTTTCATCTACGTCCTTCATCCCATACCAGGCATCGGGCTGATCACCCATCCTGGTTGCTCTGTCTGATCCATGAGTGTCTGCTCCTCGACGGGCCTCTGTCCCCAGGCACCCGCTTGTAAGTCCTGGGGGTGTAAGTCCTACATAAGAGGAGGGTAAACAGATAATGAATGAATATCATTGACTTTACTTGTCCTTGCCCTGTATTGCTTCTGCATTTGTTTTAGCCATTTCATGCATTTTATTTATTTCTCCTGTTAAATCTATTTGTACTTGTACAAGATCTGCATTTGTATTTTCTACCATTGTTTTTAATTCTTCATCCTGTTTATCTAATTTATCACAAATACGCTGTTTAGTATTAGTACGTTTCAGCTCCATTTCACTTAAATTTTTATCAATATGACTTGGCAATTTTAGTTCTAGCTGTTTACAACCTTTATTTACTTTTAAATCTATATCATTTTGAAGTTTGCTTTAGAATATTGTTCTATTTTTATTTCTAACCTCCTACTTTCTGCTGTGCTTTCTTTCATACAATATTCTATTTGTTTAGCTAGATCATTTCTGATACTAGATAGCTCTATATTAGTTTCAGTTAACTCATTATTAAATTATTTACTTAATTCTACTCTCAGCTCTGTGTTAGTTTCAGTTATCTTATTACTTAACTCTTTACTTAATTTACTCTCAGCTCTGTGTTAGTTTCAGTTATCTTTTCAGTTATTGCTTTTACAAGCCACGTAATATTTTGTTGTGATAAGTTTTCTTGCTCTTGTTGGCTAGATGTCTGAGGGATAGAATGGCCAGATGTCTGAGGATAGTATTTATTTCTATTGTTGTTACCTGCATTAATATATGTAAAGGTGATTGACGTTGCATACTACTGCTATTTCTTTCTATGCCTACCTATTTACAGGTAACTGTTCTTCTACATCTAACGTATTTGTTTCATCTAGCTCTGATTGTAAAGTTACGTTGTAATCAGTAAGGCTGACCTATCCTCTCCTACTTTCATATTTTCATTGTTTTCTGTTTCCATTTTATTTTGTATATTTTCTTTTGTTATATTTGGTTTGGAATTACTCAATTTTAATTTACCGCTTCTTAACAGCATGAAATTATTTTAGTTACAATATATTTTCTAAAGTATTTTGACAATTATATAAATATATATTGGAATTTTCTGACCTTTTATTCTGGCTGTTAGTAAACCATTTTTTTATTCTGGTGCTCCCTCGTAGATTGTAGTTGAATTGTTGATGGCGTGCCCCGTACTCCTGAAAGAATTGTTGCTGTGCTTGGATGATGTTGATGATTCTGAAGTTTTCTGAAGTTCTTTGATGTTCTCTGGGGTTTTCTTATGTTCTCTGATGTTTGCTAATCTCTTCTTTTCAGCTTTTCTCTTGCCAATTCTCCGTATGGAAAGCCAGTTTGAAGAATGTGTATTATATTTCGACTGTTGGGGAGCCGAACTTCAAGTAGTTGCAACAGCACGTATGGTAAAAAGTTTCCGGTAGCCTTCGCCCCAAATGTACGTTCCGGTGGCCTTTGCCCCAAATGTTTAAAAATATTAACTTTGATATCTTGGCTGCTGCTTTAAATATTATATATTTTATGTTTGCCTCGGCTGCGTCAGTATTTATATTTTAGAGACAGGAATGTCTTAGCAGGGAGTGGTGCGACTGAAGAATGTAGGCTTACACAGATTATATGTTTATTTCACTCCTTTTATTAATGCATGACACGATTTAAATAACACTTCACTGATAGAGAGAGCTCTGAGATTTGTGTTTTTATTTAATTACTTGCACTTTATAACACGTAAACTATTTTTGTCTCACACGAAATACGTATTAAATTTCACGAGGAAGTATCTAGCGTCCGGTTAGAAACGCTGTCTACAAGCAACACGTCCAGTTATGAGCACTGACTACACGCAACTGAACTCCGAATTTGAAAATTTTGCATATTTAAGTTTCTGATTGCCTAATCCTGGTCCAAAAGAATACCTTCATTTAACTAAAGCTTTTTCTTGTTGTTGATTGTCTATTTTATGAACTGTCATAAAAATTACATTATTGTTGCTCCAAGAATGACTAATAGCATTCTAATTCATTATTGCCTCAAGACTACCTCATTGTTAGCAACTTTCAACCTATTATTTCCACAGCTCCTACATTATTAAATTACGTAATACATTCACATAACATCATTACACATGTATACAATAATATAAACATTAATAAAATGACTGCAATGTACACTATTTATATAATGTTACATACACATATTGCTTTAAGGCGGGTTGTTATTGAATTTATATATTACATAATTAGACTGAAACCATTTAAGTGTTAAAAATACTGCCTCAATATATCTCATCAGATTTTTCCTAAACTTTGTCTCTAAAGGCCAGTAACATTAAATATATTATTCGAAATTGAGTATTTATATCTATAACTTTGCATCATAAACTTTGTTTAGGCAATAAATTGTTTGTATATATTTTGGGGTACACGTTTTAACAGCAAAAAAGCACGTATACATTTTTGGTATGCAGTCAGCACCCGGAAGCGTTATACACTGAAAACATTACCTAAAATCTTTTAATTCAGCTGCATAATATTAAAATGCTGAAGTTGTTAAATTTTTTCAAGTGTTAGATGTGTAAATGGAACATTTGACCTGGAGTGTCAGAATTAGAACACGTAATATAAACTCAGGAGATTTACGTGTTTATGTAAACTTTTGCAAATATATAGCCATATTTTTAGAAGCGAGCATTGAATAATACAAGCACTTAAATTTTATTTTCTTTTCCTCGGTTCTATTTATTTGTATTTTTAAGTCAAAAACCTTAGAATTTCTAAGAATAATATGAGCATACCTACGTTTCATAGAACGTTTACAAACGATAACAAGGTCGGTACTTTTGGAGTATACTTATTTATATTTTACTTATAACTGCATGCAAGGACAAATTTCCTTTTTATTTGTTAGGGCAAACAAAACTTGAATTCAAGTAAGTAGCTGCAAGAGTAAGTAATTCTGCAGGAAAACCAAGAAAATAGTTACCGTTGTTACTGTAATATACATGCTGGAATTTTCCAGTATTGATTACTACTAATAGTATTATCGGCGATCTTCAGTTCCAGATTTAACACTACCTACATTTAAATTCAGCATATTTTCTGTGCCACTAAACATTCATATTGAATGTACAAAAAGCTTTTCAACATCAGGAGTGACACTAGAGTAACAAGCATGAAATTTTTAACATCCTGCCTTTAAACGTACTTCACATTACAGTGTCGATTTTTTACACGTGTGTTGTAACTCCTAAACTGTTTTCATAAGCTTGAGATGCCAATACTATTTGCATGTAGATTGACATGAAGGCTAATGCTACTCAGAAGCGAGTGCTTTTGCAGTAATCCTGTTTGCTTTAGAGCTCTGCCTAATAGTCTCCGATCTCTGTCATAATCTCTGACGTTCGAATGTCATCCTCTTACGTTATTTTGACTTCCTGCCGTTAGCTTTGACATGTTCGTAGTAGTGATGCTAAATTATGCAACATTTCTGGTTCCAAAAATAGCGTTTGGCTGTAGTTTCTGCTAGCAGTTGACAAATGTGTTCCTAGTTTATGTTTTAATCCCTACAATTTGTAGTCATCAGCACTCTCAAGAAATCGGAAATGCTCTAACTTGTTTACCTGTAATGTAGGGTATCTCAAAAGTATAGAAGCAAGGCGTAGGCTTCGAGAGATGAAAGCAAATAAGTAAAATGCCCTATTAAAGTTAACCTATGACGTCATTAGTGTGGGTAGCACCGAATACATTTGCAAAAAATGCAGTTTTTCTATATAGTATGTCCCCATTAGCAGGTTCTGCATCAGAGAAAAGTGTCGCAGTTTTAGAAGAATTTTAAAATCGTCATGACACGTCACTTTTTGAACGTGTATATTGGTATATGTGAAACTCGCTTATAACTGCCGTAGTCTCAAGAAAGGTCAACTCACGTTTTAAGTGCACCCAGCACAGGATCTCTTGTGATGTGTCTTAACTCAACACCGGTGGTGATGACACATAATAAAGCTCCATGTATTTCAGAATTTGTTGGCTTATTAGAACTTCGCCTTGTTCGCTGTCTTCTGCTCACTCCTGAAGTAGTTGCATAATGAGCAGTCTCGGAGGAAGTTGAGACCTTTCTGCCTCATTTTTCTAATGGCTTAACAGAACTATGAGGTCAGAATGTGACAATAGATCTGGGATTAAAATCCACTCAGTGATGAACGACAAAACTTCATGCCAAACCTTACTGATCCCGTTCATCAATAGTAGCATACCACGTGACCCAACCTCGCCCTATTTGACATGTGCGTTAAAAGACTTGCAAAACTCAAGGGGACAATTCCAAGAGAAAACAAGTTCAGTGGGGAACTGGTGCATTAACGCCCTAAAAATCCGCTGCTGCTGCAGCAGCTACTGTTGATCGAAATCGGCATGACAGTTCCGTTAGATTATGGTAATAATAGTAACAATAACATTTATAATAGCAAGCCAAACAATGACAATGAAACACCGTATGCTCTCATGTTTTTTTGCTTATGTTAGACAAGAACAGCGCAAACAAAATTTAAAAAATAGCTCTGGGCGGATATGGATAGGTCAAATAATGGCATTTTAATTATTTTTCAGTTCTAAAAAGTTACTTTATTCCCTCGAAAATATAGCTGAAGTGAAAAGTGACTTTATTCCCTCGAAAATAAAGCCTGAAGTGGAAATATTCTAAGATCTCTTCCGTCTATTTTGTCTATCATCACGCTGTACTGTACTGTAAGCCTGGGAAGTGCCTCTCAATGAACGCAATCCGCTCATCGTCTTTGCAGATAAGCAAGAGAAGTAGAACGAAGCTCGGTTGTCCCCGTAGCTCACTCGGTAGAGCGCCCGCTGATCTGCGAGGTTTCCCAGATTGGATTTTCGGCTGGAAGCGGGAATTTTTCTCTAGTCAAGATTATTCCCTAACCTCCTCTGAGTCTGAAAGTATTAATAAGAGTGTACATGTGCATGTGATCTAATGATTAAAGCCTAAAGTTTTCTAGAAACCCAAATACAAGCGAATACGAGTTAACACCGTTACCTATAGGCAATAATATGTTCCAAAAGAAAGGCCGCCGATAAGACTATTGTAGTAAAAATTTATGTATAAATGGAACTAAAAAAGAAATACACGAAGCTAAGTCCCACTATTCGACCAGTTTCCCACTGATCTGTGTTTACTTGGAATTACCCTGTTGAATTCTACAATTCTTTTAACGCACGAAGGGATATTATGCACTTGAAATACGGCGCGGTTGAGCCACCTGGTATGTTGTATGTTTCAGGCTTTTTTTGCGAAAATAGGTACATACTCTACCTCCCTTGATGGAGCTAAAATACTTAACGCAGTAGAAAGCGCATGGCTGTGTATGAAAAATTGTAACCGTTTTATGCTCGTATGTAGAATATCGTCTTAAAACGGCGAGGCTGTATAAAAGGAATTATATGTTACTCATTTTAAGTAAGGAGTTTGGAACTGAAATTTGGCTACTTAACCTATATAATAACTTATGGTTGAGTAAGATTGAACAATGATGATGATGATGATGGGAGGGAGATTGACTGTACGCTGGATTCACAGGTGTAAGACTGTACACTTAGATTGACGGCGAGTTCTGGTTGAATACTGTAACTAAATACGTCACTTGTGGATGCCAATATCATACAGTTTACCGCCGGTATGTGTGTGTGCATATTAAATCAGTTTTTCTGTAGACTGGCGTACAAATGAAAATGCCAAAACCGCAGTTCATGCAACCGTAATTACTCGAAACATGCGTGTTACCTGCTCTAGGAGAACAACGGGAAAAACAAAAACATGAGAGGAAGCACCTACCCTGAACGCGAATATACTTTTCATTGCATTTTTCTCATAAAGTACATACACTTGCGCTGAATATGGCTGTAAAAATAACAGAGACATGCTCTTTGTGAATTTCCGGGCTCTGAACGAAGGGAGTAAATGATTATCACAGTTTCTGCGAACATTGTAGTTAAATGGGTTACAATCCTTTGGTATATGAGGCATGACTTTATGCCTTGAAACAACTGCTAAATTATGTTCAGGTAATCCTCAGCTAGTTGATCTATTGGCAACAAGGGCTGAAAACAGTACGAATGTGCAAGCTTAAGATTTTTCACATAGTTAACTCTGCCTCATTTTGAATTCTACATTTCCAGATATCTATATGAGCACAGTAAGTTTCCGAGATTGTGTTTATAGTTTATATGCAGTTTGTAGTATTAGAAGATAAGATAATCCTGGCCACAAAGTAGGCTTCAGTGAAATATCAGCATTTCTAATCCCTAGCTGAATTTCTTAGAGATGTTTGTTATTCTAGTGCGGAACACGAATACAGGTGAAACTGCATCAATAATCTTGAATTTTCTCTAGTTTAACCTATTACAATGCTGGCTTAGTTTGGCGAAGTTGTCTTACGACGTTTTTGATAGAATATTTTGTCTTGATGGAAGGAAAGAATTTATTTCAGTGTACCATGCAATTTGAATTATTTTAAGGAGAACTGAAGGAAAATCTTGAAGCCGGAATTATAAAGGCAATAATTATCATAATAATCTTAGAAGGATAGTGATATAAAATAAGTAATAATATATTTAAAATCAGTGTATGTATAAAAAGAAGCATTGTGAAAATTGTTGACTGTAAAAGCGACAGAAAGACATGACAGGCACAGTTTTGTTAATTAGGGACCAGCCTCAGGTAGAAAGGGTAAATACCATTGAAGCAAGTTTTTCCTGGTACCAGCCGAGTGCAACTGCACTTAGGCTGGTGAAGGCCACTCTCTAAGCATCATGACGAGCGTTTGAGGGGAGAGAGGGGAAGTTTAGGCGTTGGTTTCCCTTGTAGTAGCGTGGGTAGATCAGTCTGTCCTGAGTGCCTGGTGAGTGCAGTACGACTTTCTCGTCGAGTTGTGAACATTGGCGGCGAACATGCTAGAGGTTAGAACGCTTAGCTTTGGTTAATATTCTTTGGTCTTGGTAAACACAAAGTATCATCGTATACATTTAATAGTGATCGGCAAACCGCAGTATTATTTTAAATAATGAATAAAAGTGTTCCAAGACAGCGTTTGTGTGTTTCTCTGTACATACCCACGCATACCCTGAGGTTAAGGTTTCATGCTGGAGCAGCCGTGGCAAAAGAAGAACCAACTGGTAGGACACAAGTAGCAACCGTGAGGCAAAGGTATTGCTTCATTGTTGGAGGACGGAGCGTGGCTGCGTATATTGCGCCTAAACGTGGGGAGAAAGAATTACCTGCGTCAATCTAGATAGAAAGTAAATAGTGAATTAAAGATTGAAGGTATAGAGGAGGAAACGGCCTCGCACCTAATATTCCAGTGTAAAGCCTGAAAATAAGAAGATACAATCAATTTGGAACTGTTCATCCAAATGAGATTGAATCTAGTAGAAACATAATCCATGCACTCCTGAGACTTGAGTTTAGGGAGGTGATGATTAGAAGAAACAGGGATGAAACCGTATAATAAACACAGGGTTTCGATGCGGGCAGTTAGTTGTATACTCCTCCTGCCCATCTCTCTGTTTAATACATAATCTAATCTAAAGGGTTGAAGCTGAAATTTTGTATTCAGCTGATTTCACAAATAACGCTCATTGTAATAACTCAGCATTGCTTTTTAACAGATACTGAACAGTCACTATAATGGGTTTACCACGTGGATAATTATCATGTAACATAAATAATAGCCGTAAATCATTAAGGATTTATCAGATATTTATAATAGCTATGAATTTAACATTATTAAGCAATAAAGAGTAGCTTCACTTGGCACGAGTTACTCCTGGCACTTGCAGACTTTTCCCATGATTTTTCTACTGATATGTTGTTTCTCCCCTAGTTGCCCCATTCCATTTTTGCTAGGATAAGTGTATCTACGGTTTTGTTACAAAGACTACAGAGCATTAATTGCATTCTCTCGAGTTTGTTTAGGACTAAAGAAGCAACTGTTCCAATTGTGGTTTCTGCAAGCGTTCACATCTGGTTGCTAATGGTCAGTAATTGAATTTGGCCCGTACAGAGGTCAGAGCCCCATCTGATTGCTGTTGCATTTGGCGACTCGTTTGAGACAATTGTTTCTGGCATGACTTGCTACATTACAGGGATGCAGGCTATCGGTTAGCTTTTGTACTTTATAAAGCTTTTGTGTCCTTCCACGTCAATAAAGGATGGAATGTAGCTCTTTGGCTTGTTACAATTGGAACGATCCCCATGAGTGTTCTAAAGCGTAATCCAGGATCCAGCGCTCATTTGAAATCTCGTGCACTGTACAATATCAAACTTTGCTCTAGTTGTCGATCCTCAGACTCGATAGGAGATCTCCATTATTTATTGTCAAGGTGCGCATAACACTAGTCCATTAAAACTCAGTTCCAAAGTTAATATTTGTATCCAGGACCATTGCACTCCAAGATTTTGTCGTTTTGACAACATTCTGGATTGATACAAAACCATCAAAAATCTGAAGCGAAGTATATAAAATAACATTGATACTTTTGAAATTTCTACTTCAGAATCTCTTATTGTGGCTTTTTGGCATTCCTATACATATCTCAGTATGCAATTCTTCGTATTACTATTCTAATATTACACTCTGGGAAAATGTCATAACACCATGTACGTTTCCAAATTCGCAAGCTATGGGCATTTTAATAAACTGTGTGTTTTGTATTTCCGTGCGAAATTATGTATCTGTCGAAGTGCTAAGGTTAATGAATTATTATTCTATATCTCCTAGAATTTCTCACTATTACAAACGTCGGCTATCTGCCTCAAATGTGATATACTACCATCTTTGTATGCCTGTAGTGTGTGTGAAAGACCTGGATTCGCACTTATGCACTTCTAGTACCTTTTTATATAAATCCGCAGCATGGCAGAACTACAAAATCCCCGAGACAAAAATTATCTTCGGAAAAGAGATTTAATGAACTGGTGTTACGAGTGTGTGATGTGTTGATGAGGAAGTAACTTCTGAGGTATAGCTCTAAACCAATTAAAAACTCAATGATTATGATGTATAAATGACGACCAAATAAATTCCATAGCAGACAAGAGTAATATGAAAGCTAAAGATCTTCATTATCAACACTGACGATCTGCTTCAGTTGTTTCCGTCCCGAATTTAATGATCATATGTGTTCGAAATTATTAGGCGAACAATGTAGTGTTTGCAGATGCTTGTGTGTGTGTGTGTCTTTGTGTGTGTATGTGTGTGTAAGAGAAAGAGAGAGAAAACAGAGAATGAATTCGTTGTACTTTCAGCTATTAAGTGTGTTTGTCTTGCATGTATAACTACATTTATCAGAGAGAGAGAGAGAGAGAGAGAGAGAGAGAGATTTTGTGTCTGTGCTCGCTTACAGTATTTTTGCAGTTATGAAAGAGCTTTTGTTTCTGAAAATATTTTATTCTCTAAGACCACTATGTCACGATTATCAGCATATAAATTTACCCTAATAGTGGTGTTTATAAAGCCGAAAATTAAAGCACTTGTGACATTGAAAGTATCTCTTATACAGAATGTCCGGCATTGTTCCGAAGGTTACCGAGGTTCTTGAATTAAGGCAACGTATAGATGGAATTTGATCCAAAATTGTGGTAAAGGGCACGGTAAGTAGTAAAAAGTGTAGATTTTCAGACCTTGTGTTATATTCTATTTGCATTTTCTAGACTCATATTCTGCTTTGAACATTCAAACAGTTGTGACATTTATGTAGTAATTCAGAAATTTAAAGGTTGCTACGTATGTATTTTGCTTGATACTGCAATTTTCAAACGTATTTTTATATAATAGTTTTTTATACATTTTGCAGTATGCATATTGCTCTACGTAATGCAAAGTCAACGAATTTTCCTGCAAATTTCAAAATTGGTGAAAAACTGTTTAACAAAGAAACTGACTTGGGTTTTTATATAATCCATTGTGATTGTACAAATAAGTATTTTATATAATATTTAGTGCATAAAATGAGACAGCAATGAACATCAATTTTGGGATATTTTACAACTAAACTAATGCACATCTCCAAATAGAATCCCTAATTAGATCTTTTATTATAGTTTAATGACCCGGAAGTTAATTTTGAGGCCAGAAATCTGTAATTCTTCATCGCGAAGAGCATTCTAAAAAGGGGTAAAATTAGAACCTAAAATTTAACTAGGATTTACAAATGTTGTATTTTATTTGTGGAATATATGCCAATTATCACATAAAATTTTGACTTTAATACGTCAAGAATTGCGCATTGCATAGTTTCACGGTGGGTTGCCTCAAATGAAAGGTCAATGTTTTGAATCCTAACGGTAGTATTGAATGTTTCAAGTGTATTCAACTATTCAGCTTAGTACCCACGGACATCTATAAACGAAAAATTATCAGCATATAATTGAGCTGTAATAGTGGTTATCTATACAGAACGAGTTAAATACATTGGTAATATCGCAAGAAACCTACAGGTTATGAGTACATCACATCGTCTTGAACGTTTACGGGATACCTGTGCCATACGAAAAGGCTTAATGTGGGTACGGGAATTTCACCATGATAACTGGAGGCAGTGTTTTTAACACTTAAATTATTTCAGTCTAATTATATAAAATATAAATTCAATAACAGCCCGCCTTAAAGCAATATGTGTATGTAACAATATATAAAAAGTGTATATTACAGTCATTGTATATGTTTATATTATTGTATACATGTGTAATAATGTTATGTGAATGTATTATGTAATTTAATAATGTAGGAGCTGTGAGAATAATAGGTTAAAAGTTTCTAACAATGAGGTAACTTTGAGGCAATAATGAATTTGAAAGTTTAACAATACTACTTGTGATTCTTGGCAGCTATAATGTAATTTTTATGACAGTTCATAAAATAGCCAATCAATAACCAGAAAAAGCTTTAGTTAAATGAAGGTATTCTATTGGAGTAGGATTCGCCAATCAAAGACTTAAAATACAGAAATTTATAAATTTAGGCGGTATAAATCAAGTCAGTTGATTGTAGACAACGCTCATAACTGGACGCGTTGGTTGTAGACAGTGTTCCTAACCGGACGCGAGATACGTCCTCGAGAAATTTAATGTGTATTCAGTGTGAGACGAAAATAGTTTACGTGTTTAAAATGTGCAAGAATTTAATAAAAGAATCTTGCAGCTCTATATCAGTGAAGTGTTATTTAGATCGTGTCAAGAATTAATAAAAAGGAGTGAATTAAAAAATTATAATCTGTGTAATCTACATTCTTCAACCGCACCACGCCTTGCAAAGAAATCCATGTCTCTAACAATAGTACTGACGCAGCCGTGGCAAACATTAATATATATTATTTAAAGAAACAGTCAAATTACGAAGTTAATATTTTTTTAAACATTTTTTGGGGGGCAAAGGCTACCGGAAACTTTATACCATACGTGCGGTTGCAACTACTTCAAGTTTGGCTCCCCAACAGTCGAAATATAATACAACTCCTTCATATAACAAAATAACTACTTCAAATTCACTGGTAGAGCGATATAGAAAGTCGAACATTCATGGATTGATCCTAGGCCATAGCATGAAATTTTTTTCAAGGGATTTCAACTTTCCATTTTGTCTCTCTTCACGGCTAATGTGAAATAAAGGTTATCAGCACATGCCTGTGTTACGGATCATAACTCTCCAGAACGAAAGTGGAAAAGACTAAGAATCCCATTGGATGGTCGAGGCTCACTGTTTTTAACCATACATACAACCCCGGTTAGAAAGAAAGAAAGAGAGAGAGAGAAAGAGAGAGAGAGAGAGAGAGAGCAAATCCATGAAGTCATGGTTATAATGTCTTATGCTTGCGGAAAGTGATTGTTAATTATAAAGGATTTTAAAATATAAAAACTGCACAAATGAAATACTTAAGATTGGAGAAACGCTACGCAAAACTTCATAACTTAAGAGAAAAATTTCAGACAAATACCAGCCTACCTCCCACTGATAATTAGAAATATAAAATATGCAGAAAGTCTTCTGAGAACAGTATTAGCGATTCCAAAAATAGCGAACTAATAAACGTTTGCTATTCAAGGAAGATATGAATAACGCGAAAGCTGAACTCCTTATGTAATAGTTGCTTGTTTATATTGTTTAAAATTAAATATTATTTCCGATTTTCAAATACATCTTAGGAATTTAATATGTAAATATACTGCCAAAATGTATATAGGTATACTTCCATAAATATAAATTAAGCGTAAGCTTAATTCATATCCATTCAAACAGAGGTTGAGTTTTTCACTTAATCTAATTGCAGTCATGTGTAGCTCTTTTTATACACGTTTTATTCCATTCTGTCTTTCCTCCTTCCTTCTACTCTGCTACGAGTTTTCTCACTACTTCCCGCTTCGTTGCTACTTTAAAAAGTTACGGCACCAGAACAACATCACGCTTAAGCAAACCTGTAAGTGAAACGGCTTGTCTGGAAGAAAACCAGCGTTTGCAATGCTATTTTCTTATTCAAATGGTTCAGATCAACGGACAAAAGACTGCGCAAAGCAAAAATATTAATGTTGTTCCAAAATGTGTAATGTGCTTGTTCTGGAGTAGAAACACACAAGAACAATTAGCCTCTTGGTGACAGCTGGATCTGGGGTGGAAAGTTCACCGTGGCGGAGTATCTCGTGCAACGTCTTCTCCAGTAATTATGGATTATCCCTCTTTGCTGTATAAGACAGCAATCCGAATCGTTTCATTGCTACGATGTCTACGATACAGCTCCTTGCTAATCAAAGTTAAACAGCAAGCTAGACAGGTACACCAATTTGTACCTGGAAGCTATCACAAGAGTAAGACAGTGTGTAGTACTATTAGTTTGCTTTGCTTTGTAAACTTATACTTTAGAAAAACCTATGACCTTTAGTGTACTACTGGGTACGTACTGCTATACCGTCATAAATAACATTTATGAATACCCGCCTCGGAGATGCTGCCACACGCTGGTAGTGTACCTGCCTCACATTCAAGAGATCCCGAGTTTGAATCTCGGTTAGGGTGAGTTATCTGGAAAAGGTTTTTTTACCAAGTTTGCCTTATCCTAGGAGGACGAATTCTGGATAACTCTGAAGCTCTAGAGACTCCGGGCATAATTTCAATGATATTCACCGGTTAAAGGTTAAAGTTCAAAGGGAAAAAAATCTGAAGTGATACATTCACATGACTTTCTATACTCTCTATGATTTATTAGTAGGTATACAAACTAGTCTTAGTATAGCTTATTTTCCTATCTATTGCATTTTATCCAAATAAAATTTTGCAGAAATAGCTACATTACACATTTCGCTATAGATGTAAAGGGAACAGCGATAGTCAAACGTTTTAGAACTGAACGCTACACGCTAGCCCTAAAATTCCATACGCTTTTCTATGACATGGCAAGAAACGACTGAATGTTCACAGGATTTTAAAAGAATAACTAAGTATTGAACAACTCGAACCATTAATAATGAATATCTCGGAAATGACTGATGTTACAAAAATGTATGAAATAAATTGTGTATTTTAAACAATCTACAATTCTTGTGTAGTACGTTTTCGTCTACCACTTAACGTTCACCAGTTATATACAAGATTATTCAAAATTCCTTCCGAGAGAAGAGAACTTCAAAGGCTATTTGTAGAAAATACATTTTGTCATGTAAATATAATTAATATATGGTATTTTAATCAAAATTCTTAGTCATTTTCAGCAAATAAAGATTTCGAAAATGCTCCATTAAAGGGTTGTGGTGGGGTTTTCTACGAAAATCTTTGCCGCATCTTTGGAAGGTACTGAACTTAAATTCCTAGTTTGGTGTTGATCCAACTTTTTGTTTTTGATTTATACTGTTTACACACACACTTACCTTTTTCTAAAAAGGCTTTTTCTTTGGATTCAGTTGACCTCAAAATATGTATTTGAAATCACCGTATAACATTTTTGTGTGGCATGCAATACCTTCTCCGTCTATTATATACGTGGTGGAGAAGCTGAAAGTATATTTTTTTTATTCAGGGGACCTCAACACATGTATTTTCGCCGAAATTCGCTATAGAATTTTAGCTGGAATGCAATACCTTCTTAGCTGCTCTGTACGTGGTAGACACAGTAAAAAGCAAAACCGACAAGAAAATTATGAATTGTTTTACGTACACTTCTACTGCAATACCGCTGTATGCTGAAAGCATTTCTCTACTTATTTAACTTATGAAAATAAATTTTCCTCAAAGGTGACCACACAAATTACAATTTTGCTTAAACCACAGTACTTTTGTAAGATAAATTGTAACATACTGCATTGCAGAGGTTGACAAAGTCTCGCAGCTTCTCTCCTCCCTTTGCTCATGAACATGATACGCGAGCGCAAACCAGTCGCGAGCTTTGTTGCATTTTCTCTTCCTTCCCGTAATTTAATAATCAATACGAACCTGAGCGTGAAAAGTTCGCGCTCAGGATACAATGTATTTGTAAGTATATAGAGTTTAAGCACTTTTTAATAGTCATTCTGTAATACTATTTGCGTCCCTTTAATAAGTGATGCAACACTATGAAGTATGGAATTAAGGTGCAAGACAATGAATAGTAGTCACTTGATTTGTATTGATACAAAAATTATATCTGCTACGTTCACATGACTTTCTCTGCCCACTATGGCTTATTTGATATAAATTATGCAAACTATTCTTACGAAAGCTTATATTTTGAGGCAGTGTTTTAACACTGGCGGCGCCGTGGCCGAGTGGTTAGACCGCTCGCCTTCCACCGAGGCGGACCGGGTTCAATCCCAGGGACCTGCATGTGGGATTTGTGGTGGACGAAGCGGCGTCTGGGCGGGTTTTCTCCGGGTTCTCCGGTTTCCCCCGCCATTCATTCCACCAACTGCTCCATCATCACTTTTCCTTTCATCTATTTCACCAACATTTCGTTTCATCTACTTCATTCATCCCATACCAGGCATCGGGCTGATCACCCATCCTGGATGCTCTGTCTGATCCATGAGTGTCTGCTCCTCGACGGGCCTCTGACACCAGGCACCCGCTTGTAAGTCCTGGGGGGTGTAAGTCCTACATAAGAGGAGGGTAAACAGATAATGAATGAATGAATGTTTTAACACTTAAATGATTTCAGTCAAACTATATAATATGTAAATTCAATAACAGACCGCCTTGAAGCAATATGTGTATGCAATAATTTGTAAAATGTATGTAACAGTCATTGCCTATGTTTGTATTATTGTATTAATGTGTAATAATGTTATGTGAATATATTACGTAATTTAATAATGTAAGAGCTGAGAGGATAATAAGTCAAAAGTTGCTAACTGAGCTAACAATGAGGTAACCTTGAGTCAATAATGAGTAAGAAAGTTTAGCCGTACTACTTGTGATTCTTGGAGTAAGCAATAGTGTAATTAAGTGACAGTTTATAAAAATAGCCAATCAACAACCAGAAAAAGCTTTAGTTAAATGAAGGTATTCTATTGGAGTAGAATTAGCCAATCAGAGACTTGAAAAACAGAAATTTACAAGTTTAGACATTTGAAATCAGTTCAGTTGCCTGCGGACAGTGTAACTGGATGCGTGATGCGTCCTCAAGAGATTTTATACGTATTTTGAGTTAGACAAAAACAGTTTACGTGTTAAAAGTGCAAGTATTTAATAAAAACATCTCACAGCTCTCTCTCTATATCAGTGAAGTGTTATTTAAATCATGTCAAGTATTAATAAAAGGAGTGAAATAAAATTATAATCTGTGTAAGCCTACATTCTTGTCGTACCAAAACCCTGCTAAGAGAAACGTGTCTCTGACAAATATTGACGCAGCCGAGGAAAACATAAATATAATATTTAAAGAAACAGTTAAATTACAAAGTTAATATATGTTTTTTAAAACTTGGGGCAAAGGCCACCTGAAAGTACATTTGGGGCGAAGGCTACCGGAAACTGTTTACTATACGTGTGGTTACAACGAATTTCAAGTTCAGCTCCCCAACAGTTGAAATATAATACAACTCCTTGAATACAACCTACTTTAAATTGACGCCCAAAGCGTGTTGCTAATAACGTAACAAACCACCTACTTCAATTTTTAAATACTCAATGTTAACAGAGAGAAACGTTTGTAGAAACATTTCATCGCAGCTACAAGAGAAATGGAGGAAAGCGAAGCGATAATTAAATGTTCAACAGCGAATTAAAGTAGGTACACTAATACCTGTGAATACGTAGAAGAAATACATGAATAATACGTAGGTGATCTAATGGAACTCATAACGATAAGAAGGGCTTGCTGGAGAAAGTACCCGTTTATGATCGGCTTTGGAAAGATGAATTTTGAGCAAAAAGTATTGCTACTATTGCACTTTAGCTTAAGTGGGATTCCGGTCTGTATTTACCTAGTACTAACCAATAACGCTTCTAGGGAGAAATATTGCGGTTGAATTTAATGCACCTTTGAAACGGAGAATAGCTCCTGATAAAACCTTTTTGAGGTTTACCAGTTCAGTAATATGACAAGGTTTGAGATCTGCTGAATTTCTGTGAAGATCACGTGTCAAATGAAAAAAAAAACGGAAAAAACACTTTATTAAAGCACTCATCTGCTACGGTATGATAAAACATAATTAAAAATAACGAAATTAAAGCCGCTGATTCGCGTAACCGTAACGATTCTCAGCCAAAATTTGGAGCATAAGAAAATATTTATATTGTTTATTCCCCAGGCCATTTGTGAAACAATATGCTATTGAATACAAGAAAGCATATCATTAAATTGTGTTACGTATTTCCAACAAAGGAGATTTATTTCAAGCAGCACTGAGTTCCCAACAACAAAAAGTATAAAGACGGTGCTGGGACAACATACCCGAGGCATTTATTCAAGATTTTTGCTCAGTTTTTAGGACGTGTACCTTCCAGCAACAGCGGCGGTTAGACTGCTCGCCTCCCACCGAGGCGGACCGGGTTCAATCCCAGGGACCTGCATGTGGGATTTGTGGTGGACGACGCGGCGTCTGGGCGGGTTTTCTCCGGGATCTCCGGTTTCCCCCACCATTCATTCCACCAACTGCTCCATCATCACCTTTCCTTTCATCCATTTCACCAACATTTCGCTTCATCTACTTCCTTCATCCCATACCAGGCATCGGGCTGATCACCCATCCTGGACGTTCTGTCTGATCCAGGAGTGTCTGCTCCTCGACGGGCCTCTGACCCCAGGCACCCGCCTGTAAGTCCTGGGGGGTATAAGTCCTACATAAGAGGAGGGTAAACAGATAATGAATGAATGAATGAATACCTTCCAGCAATGGCGCTCTATGTCTCCAGCGGATATGCAAAGTATATGATTCAGTGTATGATGTAGTACTGACGGTTAAGATTTCCTATAGTAACAGCCCCCTCCAATAGAACGTTAAAATCACTAATCTCCATTAAGACACCTTCCGTCTGTGAAATCCTGCATCACAATATTGTCTTTCATGCACTTCTTCAAATGGTGGGTTCTTGAATTTGTGCAGGAAACTAAAAGGTTCTCAGAAGTACAAAAGAAGGAGAAAACAAAATGAGGCTAAAAATTAAAAAAAATAAAACTGGATAAACGCGAAATTATCACAATCATAATAGAGTACACTTGTTTCAGACTGTACGTTCATTGCTTCCATAGCCATTGGAGAAAATTTCCTCTCTTGGTCAGAAATTAATATTGTATTCTTAGCAGTGAGAAAATAGTGAAAATGCAAATTTGAGATCTTATGGAGGAATTAACTCGTAACTGCATAAAAAGCTGTAATATGCTTTCAGACAGAAATCAAATAAAGCTATATTGTGTTTCGCCTTATCCACAAATATTACTATACATTCTCTTATGTAAAATATATATATATATATATATATATAAATAAGTGCATTTCCCAAAACCTGTGTAGGTATGTTAAATTCTTTTGAAAATAAAACAAATTTAGAAGTTGTACTAATACCTCTCAGTTTATATCAAATGTCTCATCATATTGTCCTGATACTATGTTATTTTTGAACTTTGTCATGTTTTGATGAAGATCGCATTAGAATACAGCACAAATGTAGATTTGGAAAAGTTAGGGGATTTCAATCTACGTACATGACTCTGATGAGAAAACTAGAACACTCACACTGGTGTCTCCTGCGTTGACAGCATAGCAGAGTATGGGCACAAATAATCCGAAGACCGTATTTTCATTGACGAATGTTGTGTTATGCTTTAAATACAATTATTTTTCTAAAAAGCAAATGTTTATCTTTGAAGATTGGAATCCCAGCCGTTCGAATACCTGACTTCAAAAGATTACCTTCCTCTACTGAACCTGGCGGTTTTCTGTTGTAGACTACGTAATTTTCGGAGCCTATTGACGTTTTCGTCACTGGAAGGCAGATGACTAAACAGTAATTTTGATTGTACCTTTAAAACAATACTCTGATTACTTCTAAATTAGTTGAGTACTTCTGAAAAAATTGTTTAACCTGGGTTTAAGCGTCTACGAACTTTTGTACTTGGATGAGAAAAAGAGAAGTGCAAAACCTTGACCTAATATAAAATAGGCAAATGAACCCCAAAAATCCTTTTGTTACAGACTCTAATTAACTAAAAAGGGACATTATTGCACTACTGTCCAGCCGAGCTCCAGGAACTGATTTATAGCTGTTAAGGAGGATATACCCTTTGTGGACGCTAATGGAAGAGCATGCACAGAGGGAGAATTCGTCTGGTAGGAAATTCACGTGCTGGTATAATCCATTGATCTTGGCCACAAAATCCCAAAACGACAATGCTGCGGTATCTATCTCTTCCGCTGCGCGGTTAAGGCTACTTGGCGAGGGAAACATAGATTTAGTGTCCGCCAAGGACCACAGCTCGCTTTTAATTTCTTTACTCAGGAAACCAAACCATGCAGGGGAACCTTCGTTCTTCATTATTTATTCGCAATAATCTCCTATCCCTGTTTCTATAAAAAATAACAATCCATATTGATCAAATATCTCAATTGTGTGGATCATAGCCATTAAATAGTTTTAATTACACTTTGAGAAGAAACCACAATAATACTCACCTGAAGACTTTGACAAACATGTTAAATTGTGGATATTTACATAAACCTTCATTCGTTTTAGATAGACATAGAGTATGTAAGAACGATTTAACCAAATTGCGGGTATACTGTGACCATAGTAATAATATAAAGTAGTTCATGAAGAGCATGCAGTAGCACTTTCACTATAAATGACACTATGGTTTAACTCTGTAACCATAGATGGCAATTTATTTTCGTGTCATCAATTTGTTAAATAAACACGATATTGGTTTGAGACATGGTAGTTCATGCATGCTAGAGCTCCGACTCGCTTAATTCTCCTAACTTTTATCATCTCAAATGTTGGGATGTGAATAGTGCAGTATATGCTGAAGTGGTTAGTGACAAAGAGATTCCGCTGCCATATTTTAACCATGCCCGCCATGCTCTTCAAATTGACCCTGGCGTATTTGAAAGGGTTCAATAGCCCTTTATTCAAGTAAACGCCACTGCGAGTATCTGCAGATGGACTAAATGTTCATTTTTTCAGTTTAGTTTACTATTTTGGATATACGTTAATTAATTTTATCCTTGATACGCCGGCATTATCCGGTGAACCTTCAAAGTGTTGTAAACTACTGCAAGAAATTATATATTAAAAGTACTGCAAGCATTTTTATTCCATTTTAGGTAACTACATAGGTGGAATTAATTTATTTATCATTTTGTTATTTCTACTATTGTTATGTTTTAAGTAAAAATACTTAAATGAGTCCCACTTCTTAATACTTCATTACCTACGGGTATTGGATGAACTATAATGCTGTAAACTTTAACTAATTTTGATAACTGCATTTGAATTAACTTATGTAAGTAAAAAAGTATTAAAAGACTTAATTCAGCACTGCAAGGTCTTGTTACGGTAGCTCAGCGATAGAGCATTAACTTGAAAAACCTAAGACTCCTTCCTTTATTCACGGGGGTAGCATTCAATTCTTAATTATTATTTATATTCCAAAAAGAATAATATTTTTGTATCCCGTGCAGAAGCTTCAGGTTCCCGCCATAGGTGGTCAACTTGACTGATTGGTATTTTTATTCAGTATTGTCTTTAAGTCATTACAGTGTACAGAAGGTAACTTTAGCATTTATATCTTTCATTCGCATACAACCAGTCCAACTGAAAGATAAACAAAGGGAAATAATTAAAACAAAGGAAGGAAAAGAAACAAAGAGAAACTATAAAAAGAAGCAACAAATCAAACACAGTTACTGTATTTTGTAGTAAAAGATCCCCAAAATGTAAATCCAGAGTTTTAAAAGCCATTTGGGTTCGTCGAGAGGTACACATAAATAAATAGGGCTAACTGTAACCTATGATGCACAATAACCTATGCCTCTTCATTTGTTTCACCACGCTTGAATTACTTTGTGGTCAAAAAAGGCCATGGAGTCTGAATATTTGTTTAATTTTGATTCTTTTTCAGTTGAAAACATTTTTAGGCGATTATGGAAATTTATTTATAGTAATTGAACCGAAATAAGTTGAAGAATAATGTGAAAATGCATCATAAAACGTTATTTTGAGAGGTATTTTAAGGAATCTTTTCAAGGTTTAATTCCACCATAATGGTCTGCCTTAGTGTTACTAACTTTTGACAGCTACAAAGCAATTCATTGGGTTTAGTAAATTTATATAATTTCACCTAAAGTTGGGAGTTTAACTGAAAAATACTGAAGTATAGTTCTAAACCAGTTATTTATTTTTCTTTTTAATGCTTTAAAACTGTAATATCAACAATCTGATTGGATTGGCTTTATAGTGTACACTAAAATGACTTATCTCGAAAACTGGCAGTTGTTTATGTTTACAAACAAAGCAAAACTTCAGCTGCGGCAGAGAAACAAATAGTCTCTCCCAGGCATTTGTTTCGATTCCACTCATCGGTTTCTGTTGATTCCAATATAAATTCATTGCTGAAGGGAAATTCGATTCGATTCGGTTGTAGTTAATGCAAATGAGCCTTTCTTTACCCCTACCACATATCTAGGAATTTAGTAGTATCAGTTTCCTGGAAATTGAGGCAGTATTTTTAACACTTAAACATTTTCAGTCTAATTATATAATATGTAAATTCAATAACAGTCCACCTTGAATCAATATGTGTATGTAATAATTCGTAAAATGTATGTAACCATCATTGTATATGCTTATATTATTGTATCCATGTGTAATAATGTTATGTGAATATATTACGTAATTTAATAATGTAGGAGCTGTGAGAATAATAAGTTAAAAATTGCTAACAATGAGGTAACCTTGAGTGAATAATGAGTTTGAGAGTTTAAATGTTACTTGTGATTCTTGGAAGCAATAATGTAATTTTAGTGACAGTTTATAAAATAGTCAATCAACAACCAGAAACAGCTTTAGTTAAATGAAAGTATTGTATTGGATTAGGATTAGCCAATCAGAAACTGAAAAGGAGAACATTTTACAAATTCAGAAGTCAGTTTCCTGCAGACAGCGTTACTAATCAGACGCAAAAAGTGTCCTCAAGAAATATAATATGTATTCGTGTGAGACGAAAAATAAGTTTACGTGTTAAATAGTGTAATTAATTAATTAAAGAATCACACAGTGAAGTGTTATTTAAATCGTATCAAGTATTAATAAAAGGAGTGAAGTAAAATTATAATCTGTGCAAGCCTAAATTCTTGTCGCATCACAACCCTGCCAAGATATCCGTGTCTCTAAAATAAATACTGACGCAGCCGAGGCAAACATAAATATTAAATATTTAAATAAACAGTTTAATTACAAAGTTAATATTTTTTAAACTTGGGGCAAATAATAATACAATAAAACATCTTCTCAAACTAGACGGTTACACTGCTAATGACGTTAGAAGTAAGCTTACTTTGACAAGCCTATTTCAAAGGCTCAAATGCTATCCGGCTCAAGGTACCATTACTGTCATATCATGTCTCTCACTTCGCAAGCAACCTTATGGTTAGAGTTATAAAAATGGTAACATCTTGCACGTGATCCTTTTTTTGCATTTTACGCTTTTTATGGTTTATATTTGGAAGCGCGTTATAGGAATCGACTACAATTATTAAAAATAAAGTAATTTTTAAACAATTTTGTAGCCGAAGCACCACTGCAGAATTTTATACCACGCTATTCTGACATTCACTTTTCCCTCGCTGATAGGACCTATCGTCAACTGAGCACTCTTTCATCTCTAAGAAGTATTGCTAGTTGTATCTGCTGAACACTCGTGTTTTCGGGCCTCATAGTCGGATCTTTAGAACAGAGTAGGACGGAAGAATGCCTCGGAAAGTTGTCAGGAAAATTGTAGTTTCCAAACTATAACGAGTAAAGGGAAATTTTCTACAGCTACCAATAATGCTAAAAAAATAAGCAAAAATTAAACTACCTCTTTGTAAACAACTTAAGAGCCTGGTTGTATCTCTTTAAATCTCAGTAACTTAATTTTTTTTAATGTTAAAGAATTCATAGATAATTACAATATTGTTGCTATATGGTCATAAGATTCTTGCAATTAAACCCTGAACAGAGCAGAATTGTTACAGAAATTAAGTGGGTTTTCGGGTTTTGGCGTTTCTATTTTAATTAAAACAAATCAAGATAAAACCAATTTGCGTTGTACAGAACAAGCCCACATTAGCTCCTGGTGATTAGGACGGAAATTTGGAGCGGAAATTAGTTTCCTGTTATGATAAGCAGTTTATACATAAATGTTATTAGTTTGTATCTCAGTACATGGAAATTTATATGCCCATGAAATTTGTAGAGCTAGAACTAAGTGGCAATCGTTTGTCATCATTAATTCTTTGTAAACATCACTTCCTCTTAATTTCATTTCTCGTATTTTGTGCAAGAAAAATTGCATCTCAGCATGGAAGATCAGAGGCCTCCACGGTCATTGTATATAATTTATATGCTTCTTGTTCTCCTAGTGATGATACCATCAAGAAAAAGTAAAATCCAATGGGCTCCTCAGCTGAAGAACAATAAAAATAAAATGCGAGAATATACTAGAATAAAGCTCGCGTATAAATACATACTTTCAGTTCCTAAAGGTGAATCTGGAAAATGCATTTGGTAAGAGAGATTGGAAACAATTATGGAGATTCTGAAGGAAGTTGATGTGAACTGGATCTTACTGAAGCAACCAGAGCCGGAGTTTTAAGTCAGATGTTAGAAGAAATTATATTAGGAGAAATATACATAGGAACCATTTCCAGTGTCTATTTTGAGAGCTAGGTGAAGGTGAAGGTGAAGGTGTATAAAAATGGAAGTACTGTAGTAGAATTCACAAAAGTGCATTCGATTTTAGTATTGTATGGCACTGTTAGCAGAAAAAGAATTTTTCAGTACCAATAAATATCCAAATACAGTTAAACGGCAAAGAGAAGGTAATGAAAATTGAAGTGATATACTTATAATGTTTGTGTATGTGTGTTTACTCCGCGTGGTGAAGCCATTTTGTGACGTGATTCACTTGTTAAGTTTGTAGCTCCATCTGGTGTTAGCAATTTGCGGTAGTATTAGTGTTTGTTTGAAAGAATGCGACTGTTATTTTATTTAATTTTTGTTTACTGTCCTCCGGCTAGCTATGATCTTTTTGGTCGAGCACATCTCTTTATACAGGTTGTGTAAACGGAAAGGAGTCTATTATCCAAAGATAACACTAATGAAAGAATTTGTTTTACACTTTTTGTTGTCGAACACATTCACTATCACAATTTACACATTGATCTTGACACCCGCCAAACTGAAACTGTTATAATAACTTCTTACTGATCACTTTTAATTCGCGTACTTCAACCTTTTGTATAATTAACTTTACAACACTTGAGAATTTTCCTAACTCTGCTACGCGTAACTTGCGAATCGATAGCCGACGTATACTTTACAAATATTTCTGCTGGACTGAGGGCGACGTGTAGCATACAAATATTTTCGACGAACTGACGGGGTCTATCTCTAACCTAGCCCTTTTTATACTCCTACACCCCGATATGCCTAAAGATTATAACTAAGTTGCTATTGGTTAATAAAACGCGCCAACATTAGCGTCTATTTTTATATCCAATGAAAATTATGAATACATATGATCTAGGTATAATGTTCCAGAAGATTCTAAAGGAAAACGCGCCAACATTACGTAACTTCCTCGTCTCTAATAATGATAAACAGCTCACCCCCTCGCTGCATTATTGCACGCTATTATTGTCAGTTTCAGTAAGGCAGTATAAACTTACTTCCCAACAATAATTACAATCAACAAACATCTCAAATCAATGTCACATAATAATGCATATTCATACTATAATCACTCTTTACATTTAAATAATTTGTGATACAAATTACTGCATCAAAATCTTGTTGTATACCTACATCTGCGACTTGAGATGAGAGTAGAGGAAGTGAACAGCTTTAGATGCTTATAATGTGCAACGAAAATAGCAATGGGAAAAAAGCTTTTAATAGTCAAAATAGTTTTGGGTCAATTGAAAGTATCTAACAAAGTAATAATTAATGAAGCGGCATTTAGAATCCGTTTTAGAAACAGTGAAGCAAGCAGAACCAATACTGAAATGACACGGTTAAGATGAAACTACTTAATGAGAAGCGCACTGAATGGAGAACTGAATGGAAAGCATTTTGAAGCAGAAGAAGCCATATAATATATAATATTCAGATACATAGTTCATATGTGGAGACGAAGAGGAAAAGTGGAGTTACTGGATGAACGTAGGTACACAGCGAAGCATCCACCCTTGAGCGGAAAGTTTCTTCCCCATGTCCTACGCATTACCATCGTGAACTAACTAGGGTAATGGCAGTAGCAACTGTGATTTTCTGGGCCACAATGTAAAGCAGTTTCTAGGTTTTGTAGAGACCTCCTTGATAACCATTACTCTAGATTTTACATACCCCAGAAAGGGCTTAAAAAGACAGCATGTAAAGTTACAATCATGAGTTGTATTTCTGTGCCGATATCTCGTAAATTATAGATACATTATACATTTTTTCTGGGTTTTCTGAAAAAAGGACTAAACGGTACTGGGTTATAAAAATAGAAACATTATATGATATATTACAATCCAATTTCCTTGTATCCAAAGTAAATGTAATACAACTCTCTTGCAAACGCAATATTACAGATGCAGTAATATACAGAACCAGTTGTTTCCGGCGAGACATTCACTGCTCTTTTTGGCGGTACAGACTATAGAATCCAAATCACGTTGCTTGTGCATATCTTGACGCTTTTATTTCATTATGAAAATTAAGTTGTTAAATGTTTTTTTACTTAAGATCCTATTTTTGCAAGTCTTGGGAGTAATAAATAGGCAATTGTTCCCAGCATAAAGTGCACTACTCTATTCTACTTTATTTAAATTTTAAGTTATTCATTATTGTGACTAGATGTCATCGCGGTACTTATTTTGCTAATGGGACCCAAGTTTCAGTTCTATTCGTGCACATTCATTAGTGGCGCTGGGTGTTCTTCGTTATACTGGTTGAAACCATGGTGGATTTCAATTATTAATTTACAACTCTTTCTTTTATTCGCAACCGTGTAAATAAACTTTTTATATAATTGATATTTATTCTCTCTTATTCTTACATATTGCGTTATCTGTAGGTTTTCAGTACTTTAATATTATTGAAGCAACTCTTACTAGAAATGTGTACTACTTGCGCATTGCCTCATCGAACATAGAAAGATTTAATAATAACAGTGATTCTTTACTGAAAGCTAAAAAGGAAAATGTCATTTCAGTTCACTTTTACGGAGGAAATTTCTGTTTTATTGTTTTAATATTTCATAACCTACTTAGGACGGGAAATAAGCTTAAAGGCATAACTGCTCACCATTATAAGTCAATTGCTTCCGTAAACAATGCGATTAAAACACAATTGAATAACCCGGTCAATACAATTAAAAGCAAAGTACGTCATAAAGACAATACAGGGACTACTAAAATCGATAAATGGAAATTATATGACCAATTATGCCGTTATTATACACTAGAATAAACCAACATAAGATACAAGTTAATCTTATTGAGTGAATAAAATGAGTTGTTTGACAACGTGATGATTACATTTGTTATAACTTCAGTCATTTCTGTGTGTTTAAGGTATTAATTATATTCGCACAGTTTATATTTAATCTTCAGTTTATAGAAAACTGCATCTGCTGCTAGAACCACTAATATTTTATCCGATAAGGGACATTCTCTACTCTGTTAAAGTCAAATCATTCTTCACCCTGACCCAGGATGAATGTTCACCCATTCTGCTGTCTACGACCTCAAGCATAATTAAACCTGCTACTGAGCACAAATGCAAGGATCTATGTAACCCATATAAAGTGGTAGAATATTTAAGGAAAGTGTATATCTATTTTTACTTTCTCTATAGTAAGCAGGGGAAGTATTGTATTCCACCCAAAAATTCGATACCAAGATTTCACCGGAAATATGTGTTTTGAGGTCCTCTGAATCCAAAAAAAGCATTTTTGGAAACATGTCCGTGTGTGTGTCTGTGAACAGTATAACTCAGAAACCAACAGCCGGATAAACCCAAACTTGGAATTTAGGTTCAGTATATTCCAGAGATGCGACAGGAAGGTTTTCAAGAAAATCCCCCCACCCCAGATTACCCTTTACATGGAATATTTTTCGAAAATTTTAATTTTCTCAAAAATGGCTCTAACGATTTTGATTAAAATGTCATATGTTTAATATATTTTCGTGACAAATGAAATGTATATCTCGAATTTTCTGGGAATGTCTCCAAAAGCATTCTTCATTGTGAACGAATTTTGCATAACTGGTAAACCATAAGAGATAGACAAAATTTTACTACACAAAAAATGTAGATCGCGTTGAAATATACAATTTATATCATATACATTTTTTGTTGTTGAGTGAACCAGTTTCGAGATGTTGCTTGTTATTCCCTTAAATTTTTCAATACTTATTTTCTCAAATGTGAAATCGTTATTCATTTTTTGTCTTGTATATGCAAAGAGTATTAATCTGTGGCAAAGGGAATGGTGCTGCACATAGCAACCAGCTATTAAAGAGATATGTATGTGCTTAAAGGCTACTGTATTTCTATATTGCCCTTGTAAATATATATTCCCCTTACATCTACAAGAAAATTAGCAATAAGATAGAGTTTGCAAATGTTTATCTTGATTAATATGAAGTAGATGGAAAATAAGGTTTGGAAAAATAGTTTGTACAAGAGTAGAAAAACTCATGTGAGTGTAACACATCAGATTTTTCATATTTTATGTACTGGACATACAATAGAATGGAATGCTCCACATAGCATCCAGCTCTTAAACATTTGACTGTCGCTTAAAGCCTACCATATCCCCCTTGCACCTACAAAAGAATTAGCAATAAGATTAAAATCTTGATAAACTTGAAGCATATGGAGAATAAGCGTTTGTAAAAGTAGTTTGTACAAGAGTAGAAAAAGTCATGTGAGTGTAACACATCAGATTTTTTTGCTTAAAAAGCTTCCGCAAATTACCGAGTGTTGGCTACTTAATACACATATTTTTTTATTAATATTATTCCTATCCTCCTCATAGTCTCAAGGCATCGCTGAGAATGTTAATGTGTATATGATTCAAACTTTAAACTACACAACGGCAAAAACTAAATTAAGTTGAGTGAGCATCTTTGCCAATGAGCAATTTTTCTCAGATTCATAGCCGCCTATATGGCTTTAGATGTTGAAGGCGCCGTATAAGTGGAAGAAATAACGTCTTCTTTTCAAAACGAAGACTGCATTTTTAGGCAACTGCATCGACAAAGCAGAATGTGTAATGATCATGGCACCCCGCTATTTTTCATATTTCTTGTTGATATTTAGAGCGCCCGCCAGACAATTATAACCTTCTTAAGTGGCAGAAATACACAGGAGAGAATAAGGGATTGGCAGAAGGAATTTCGATTCAATCTAGTTCAAGTAAGGCGAAGATGGCCATAAGCTACAGTGCAGTGTATGGACTTTCACTTACATCATAGCGCTCGCAGCAAGGAATCGAAGTTTAATTGACCTTGTTGCCTTGAAAGCAATTTGCTTAAAGCGATAGTTCACAAAGGTTGTTCTAAAACGGTCATAACATGCAGACTCTATAGTTATAGGAAATTCAAAATAGTACGTCAATTCCTTCTTTATTCGTTGTAATCAAGAATTTGTGTGAAATTTACTGTGTGAGCCAAGGATTTTGTCTTGCCTCACAATCGCATTTATTAGGATCTTTGCATATGTATTAACGGGGTAAACAGTATCTCTCAAATGTTAAAAATCAGTTCAAAATAGGTCACTCATCATTTTTTGAAGAGACGCCCGCAGCTCACTCCCTTCTCCCTTTGGGTTAGTATTCACATAGTATCTTAGATGTGCTCTTTTTAATTTATCTTGTTAACATGTTTATAGTCTGCTTACATATCACTCTTTTCGCAATAATATGCAATTAATAAGCACTCCTGCTCTTCTTTAGTGATACAGAAATCTGTAGCCTGCCATTAGTATATGATTCTTACCTTGTCGCGATATCTGTTCGTGTTATCTTAGTTGCTAAGCGCCTGTTATTGTTTTACCATTTTGAATTTTGGGTTCTATGTCCTCCGGCTAGCTACTATTACTCAGTCGAGCAAATCTCTTGAACAGGGTGTGTAAACGGAAAGGAGTTATTACTAAAAGATAACACTGATAAAAGAATTTGTTTTTACACTTTTATTGCCGTCACACCTTATTAATTTCACATAATTACTCTTGATACACGCCTGACTGAAACTGTTATATCTTCGAATGTAACTACAATCACTTGTTTGCCGCACATTATTAATTCGCGTATTTCATTTTTTGTAACTAACTTTACGACGCGAGAGATTCTGTAGAATTGCGTAACGTGTACTTCGTGAATGATTCTGTAGAACTGCGCGACGTGTAACTCGTGAATGATTCTGTTAAACTGAGCGACGTGTAACTCGTGAATGATTCTGTTGAACTGCGCGATACCTGTCTTTGGCTCTAGAATTTATACTCCCTCACCCCGATATGCCTAAACGTTATAGCAGAGCTGCTATTGGTTAATAAAACGCGCCAACATTAACGTCTATTTTTTTATCCAATCAAAATTACGAACACATGCTCCCTCCATTTCTAAAGAAAGGCACGCTACTCTGACGACATTTGTTTGTCTCTTCTAAATGATAAACAACTCGCTTCATTGTTACCCGCTCCTATTGTCAGTTTCAGTGAGGCCGTGTTAACTTATTTCCTAACAATGCTTATAGTTAACAAAACATCTCAAATCATTGTCATACAATAATGCTAATTTACACTACAATCACTCTGGCATTCACAGTGTTGTGATATAAAATACTGCCTCAACCTCTACAACTTCGATTTATACTTTAACCCATTTTTGCATACCGTCATAGGTTTGTAAGCCGAATCTATACTTTTGAGATAATGAGTAATTACTCTTGTCTTTATATAGGATAGCAGCCCATCTAACGCTTAGAAGCAGGTTTTCGCCTTAGTAGTGCCTTTCTCTTAATCATGTTAGCTTTTGGGCACTTGGTTTATGACTACCCAGATTTGTCACCTGGGTATACTTCTAGGCGTGATTCTGTCCCATGAATATGAACTTCATATACCCTTTCCGGTTATATCACTAGTTAAGCCCTTCAGGGGATCAGGTGAACCTATCTATGGGACACCATTACGTCTAATGGATGTCATTAAAACCTCAAATAATGACTGAAAAATATTCATAAAGCAATGAGAACCAACGAGGACTACGAGAGTAGTAAGACACAATTACCTACATGAAACACACTTTAAAGTATGTCAATGAAGTGATTGGATCAAACAAAAAAGGAAATCACTAGAAATTAATCTAGTTACAATAGTAGTACGCCGACTAGATTGTAACGGCGATCAAATTACTGAAGGATCCTAAATGACAGTGAAAGGAACACGTAAAAAGAACACCAAATATAGTAGTACAAAAACAAATGTTACATCTAACTGGGAAAGGATTTATAGGATAGTCCAGAAACAGATGTTTGGAGAATCTTTAAAGACAGAACGGGCAATTTATTTTCTATACTTTGAAGCGAAGAAGAATCTGGGCTTTCATTTGAAATATCACAAGGTTTCTTAGGGTGAGGGGGTGAAAGTTACAATTCAATTATCTGTAGTTTTATAAATCTAAGTTGAAATCTTTGTTTAAATTAAATTAAAGCTATATGAGCGGTATGGCGTTGGTGACGAGGGGGGGCGGCGGCGGTGGTAGTAGGTATATTTATCAATGTTTTCATACATCTATTTGATTGCAAGATATAGTTAACTTATTACCAGGCTAATTAATTAGTAACCAATGTATGTTCAACCTTACTAGAGTTTTGTAAACACAATATGGCTGAAATAAACGACAATACCGTGCCTTAGTTGCTACTATAACCATTGCGTCTAGTGTTGGTGGAAAATAAGAAAGCAAATCTGGATGAAAGATAAAGTGTACTGTACCCTAGTCACGAAGCGGATTGTTCACGGCCACACAGGTAAACAGCACCCCAATGCGCCACCTGACTTCACCCCACTCGATTTGTAGTAAACTTCACTTCCTCTTAAGCTGTCTGAGATTCTTAGCCTGCTTATAATATACTAATATATTAGCGCCTATTGCCCCAATTTATCCCCCTCAGTTTAAGGAGTTGCCTTTCTTTTTTACCCCATTATATTTAATGCCAGGTTGCCAATATAATGTAGCTATAATTATATTGTATCCTAGAATCTAAAAGGTTGGATATCCTTTTGATACTTGAGGCAGTATTTTTAACACTTAAATGATTTCAGTTTGATTATATAATGTATAAATTCAATAACGGCCCGCCTTGAAAAAGTGTGTGTATGTGGTAGTTTGTAAAATGTATGTAACAGTCGTTGCATATGCTTATATCATTTTATACATGTTCAATAATGTTATGTGAATATATTACGTAATTTAATGATGTAGGAGCTGTGAGAAATAGGTCAAACGTTGCTAACAAAGAGGTGACAATGAGGTAATCTTGAGGAAATTATGAGTAAGAAAGTTTAAATGCTACTAGTCATTAATAGAGCAGCAATAATGTAAATTTTGAGACAGTTTAAAAATAGCCAATCAACAACCAGAAAAAGCTTTATTTAATTGGAGTAGGATTAGGCAATTACAGATATGAAGTACAGAAATTTACGAGTTTAGACGTTTGAAATTCAATTCAGTTACCTCCAAACAGTGCTCATAACCAGACGTGTTGCTTCTAGACAGTGATCATAACCAGACGCGAGACGTGTCCTTGAGAAATTAAATACATATTCGTGTGAGACGAAAATAGTATACGTGTTAAAATGTGCAAGTATTAAATAAAAGAATCTCACAGCGCTTGATATCAGTGAAGTGCTATTTAATTTGTCTCAAGTATTAATAAAAGCAATGAAGTAAAATTATAATCTCTGTAAGCCTACATTCTTGTCGCATTACGCCCTGCTAAGAAATCCATGTCTCTAAAATAAATACTGACGCAGCCGAGGCAAACATAAATATAATGTTTAAAGAAAGAGTTAAATTACAAATTTAATATTTTTTTAAACTTGGGGCAAAGGCCACCTGAAAGTACATTTGGGGCGAAGGCTACCGGAAACTGTTTATTATACGTACGGTTGCAGCTAGTACAAGTTCGGCTCCCTAACAGTTGAAATATAATACAACTCCTTCAATACAAACTATTTCAAACTGACTTCCATACGTAGCACCAAACAACGTAAAGAACAATTCTACTTCAAATTAGCGTCCATACGTGGAGCTAAAAAAAAAATAAACAACTCCAACAAAACACCTTCATACTATACTAATCTAAAGGTACTGAAAGGTTCTGAAACCCTTTCCTACATGTTCATGTTTTTATGTATAACCTTTACTCGGATTTGTCTGGATTTTAATCATGGTGTTCATACTGTATTAGCATTTTTAAATATTGAAACTTTTCTGTGAACCAGAATGCTACATTAATTAACCATATAGAGGTCATTTTGTAATCAGGAAATGCTGTATAGATTGGTACTGCAAACAAAAAACACCTACACACGTTTCTTAGGTGTTTCGCCATACCCCGTTTGAGAATAACTGCAGCTATAACCATCCGAATTACGCCGCGCTTAATATGCGTCAAGTTTGGAACTGAAGATGTAATACTATCATAAATTTAACGTTTAGTAAGGCAGTCGTAGTTTTCATGCATAATTCTGCTTGCTCTCAGATTGCTCCATTCCATATTGCATTATGCTAATCAAGAACGTACTTGAGCAATTAGCTGCATGCAGGAGCATGCAAGCAGAACGTCCTCTCTGACAGCTCTAGGATTTACATCACTCAAAACTAAAAATGTCCTCATTTCCTGCATGTTTCTTGTAGGAAGTTATAACGCAGAAATATCTATATTTATCATCGTGCTGAAGGCGTTCAGTGGGTTGAAATCTGGAACGGAGTTTTGACAGCTGCATCCGGGGATTTTTTCATATCGACATACTTTACGACTGCATAACGCTGTCCATTCAGGTTCCTTAGAACGGTTTTATAATATTAAAATCCTCACGCCGATATAAATTTGGTACGATGTTTCAAAATTTCTTATAATATGACAAAAACCTTGCTAAATATATCGACTTAATTTTTTTTCCGAGAAGGAGTTCTTGCCTTCTTTCAAGATTTAATTCGCAAAATTATGTCCAATATTCAAACTGATCCACTCAGAAGTTACTGATGCATATGTTAACCAAACCTATTCATTGATTCCTGATAGGGGGAGTCCAAAAGAAACGGTTCGCCTTTAAATCCTTATCAATCTTGTTCTTTTTGTTCCCCCCTCCTTTTCTTCTCCTACAAATTGCACATCGATTTAGTGAAACCAGAAAATGATTTTTATGTCATCTTATTGAGAATACACACATATGTATTTTATAGCGCTTTCGGTTTACTGTGTTGCCATATATGCAGCATATTTTCCTTTTATGTTTCTTTTCTGGGTGAGTTGTTTAAATGTGATATCAACAAACTAAATATCTACACAGCATTTTGTGGCATCGCAGTTAAATAGCTTCAACGACATTTATTAAGTCACGTCTCTAGAGCTGGAATAGTTGGAAAATGTAGGTGCATGTGGTATTATACGTATTGTTCCGTCCTAAGCATAGTAAAGATAGATGAGCTTATATTTAAATTAAAAAATGCAGTTTTCTTTGTTTTGATAATCGCTAGTTGCTCATTTATCCCTGCTGGAAACAACGATATACTCGTATTTTATTCATGTTTATGTAGCTATGATGTTTCTTGTTGTAGCGGGAATTAAGTGTATCGCTACTCGTACACTTTTGCACCTGGTACAGGGTGTCTTTAGATTCGCTACGTTGGTATGCCTCGGCATGCAATAGTTCAGCGGTAGTTTGCAGTTTCGGACTCCTGTAAAAATTCACTTACTTCAACGTGTGCATCCCGGGTCGTGTCTCGGAAGAGGATAAAAAGATTTTGATTCGTAGAAGAGATTTCACTTTCCTTTCTATTTCACATGAAATAAAGAACAACTTTCACAAACAAAATATACTTTTCAGTTTATATTACTTTTACACAGAATATTAATTAACTGTTTAAGGAAATATAAATGATTAAACTGGTATCGACGTAACAAAATTTCTCGTACTGACAAACGCGACTTTGCTCTTTGGAGGCCAACAATAGTCACCTTCAGGCTTTGTGCATTTACGCCACATATTACTGTAGCAACCCAGTTTTCTTCAATCCTATTTGAAGATGAGTCTGTCACTATCCATGCTTCATTTTGTATTGTATGTAGGGCGAACAATCTGCTTGCCATTAGATCACGATCACCTAATGTAATTTTGGTTACTATGAATCTTTGATACAATTTGAATTTTATTATACCAAGTCCTTTTCTGAATTTCTTTTTACTCCTAATTTTCTCGGTCTCATCGATAAGCCTTTCTCACTTCTTATTCGTTGGCATGCTTCTTAAGCGTTATGTATACGTAAATCAATATAACTGATGTGGCTAGACGTATTAACATCTCTCATTGTTTAAGAACATTTGTGTAAAATTCAATACTTGCTATACGCACCAATCATCATTTCCATTTATTGAAGTTCTCATGAAATAAACAAGTTGCTTCAGCAGTTCACAAAGATATAATACAGCTGGAGGGTTAAACCAGGACCAGGACTGCAACCC
Source organism: Deroplatys truncata (assembly GCA_030765065.1). Lineage (NCBI taxonomy): Eukaryota > Metazoa > Arthropoda > Insecta > Mantodea > Mantidae > Deroplatys > Deroplatys truncata. The sequence continues at coordinate 111,748,806 of CM060981.1, forward strand.
TGATCTTGGTTTTCTCTGCGGATGAGATAATTGATCAGTTATCCAAACGCGAATTAAAATTACCTAATCCGACTCGTGATTACTTTAATATGCATGGAAATACAACGATTCATGTTTCAAGAGTTCCAGCTGCGGAGTTTAAGATCTGCTTCATCCTTCCCACTTGAGCCTACCCACATCTCTGGGAAAGAACAGTTATACAGTTTAAGCTATTTATTGTACTTCTATAAATTTTACTTGTACAACTATACAAAAAGTAAAAGCGTTACATGCCTGTCGGTAGGTGCCTGTGAGTTTGTACATCTTTCACTATCACTTCACTAGGGTAACTTAGTTTAGTGTTAGATGTCACTTCACTTATGTATCTTAATTCGATGTTCGCTGTCACTTCACTATAAATGAAACTTGTTCAATTTTCGCTGTCACTTCTCTAATTTAACTTAGTTTGTACTATCACTTTACTAGAAATGTATCTAGTTCAAATTTCACTGAGACTTCACTGTTAATGTAACTTAGTTCAGTTTTCATTGTTATTTCACTATTGTAACTAGTTCAGTATTCGCCCTCACTTCACTAATGAGTCATTCCACATCAAACCCCACAAATTCAAGGAAAATTTGAGCTTCAAGTCTCTGATTTTTATTAAGCCTTTTTATTCCACTGAATGAATGAAAATATTGTATACGTAGATTTGTATTTTTAAAATATTTGGTTATTTTCGCCGTAATTTAAAACCAAAATTTACGCGTTTCCGCCGCACTGATTCATACAAATTGAAACTCGCAATAAAACGCTTGAAGCTCTGATCGTCTGGGCTGTATTATATCATTTATTTTAATTGGTTCTGAACTCTAACTGCACAAACCAGGAATCAAATATTTCTCACGCACAGCTTGGCAATACTTTTATTTGCACGAGACCTACTGATATAGTCCGAAAGATTCTAAAACTGAAAATGATTTTATTATGCATTCTTCCTGAGAGACACGTAAATAAAGAGGGGTTATAAACATTCTATTAATAGTCTGGGCGGGTTTTCTCCGGGTTCTCCGGTTTCCCCCGCCATTCATTCCACCAACTGCTCCATCATCACCTTTCCTTTCATCCATTTCAGCAACATTACTTCATCCCATACCAGGCATCGGAATGATCACCCATCCTGGATGCTCTGTCTGATCCATGAGTGTCTGCTCCTCGACGGGCCTCTGACCCCAGGCACCCGCTTGTAAGTCCTGGGGGGTGTAAGTCCTACATAAGAGGAGGGTAAACAGATAATGAATGAATGAAAATTTATTAATTTCCCACACTGAAATTCCACACCCATAAATAGGATTAAATGATCATGCCATTATTTTAAACTTGTAATTAAACTAGTGCGAACTGCGCGAAAATCATTGTTTCTTCAATGATTGTAATGTAAAGTCATTCATTCCCTCGAGTATCAAACACATAACGTCAATGAGGGACTTTGCATCAAAGCGGTAAGATGACTTTGAGACAGGTATAGATGCAAGGTTTCAACAGCAGACTGAAAGTGCCGGGTACCTGCATGTGTGAGATTAGCGCCTGCTGATTGGTTAATGTTTACAAATGTTACATGCAAACTGTTGTTCTTTCAAACAAGCCGTATGTAGGACACAGTTAGAAAGTAGAATCACACCGAAAAATTTAATACCATAATCGGGATTTAAACCACGGATCTTCCGGTTTGTGTCCGGTTGCTCTAACCAACTGAGCTACCATGGCCATATGTCGGCACGACATTAAATTCCCCAACTGACTCGCATCTTTTCCAATAAACCACATAGAGATCTTAAATTCAGTTTTAGATGATAAATACCAATTGTGATTTACTGTTTTTAATATTTGTAACTCCACCGTGGTAGCTGTGTTCTGGTATTCTCTTATTACGCCCATATCATCCGAAATATTCGTATTTTGTAGAGTTTAAATTTAACTTGCGTACGTTTAAAATGAAATACGTCTATCTTTCCTATGTCAAATATGTTGTCAGAAACGAGAGTTTGGTTTCACATTGTGCACGTAACTATATTCATATTGCTTAGTATTGTAGATTATTTCTAGGAACAGTTTATCGTGGAATAATAACGTGTGATGTTGTGATTTATAGAGCAATTCCTAGGAATTTATATGTTCATTTTTTCATAAACGTGCAGCAAAATTGTTAAAACTTACCTTTCTATCTAAGTGTTTTGGGGAAAAGCGTTATTAAATTATTTTGTGGTTTCTACCATCAACCCATGGTAACATTAAATCTTAAGTTTACTAAAGTCTACCTTTGCAGCGGAATAAGTCATCCTCATCATAACTGATCTTGATAAACTCGGTAAAATGAATAGTAACATATAAAATAAACCTTATAACAGAAAACGTTTGCACCCCAACATTTGCCATGGCGCCAGTGGTTGATCGTGGATTCTTTTCTTAGGAAGGTTGCAGAAATCACATAATACTGGGATACAACAGATTAGCTTCTGTTAAGAAGAGGAGGCTGAACCAAGCTCTGAGCTAAATAGAGCTGACGTAAAGTACCCTGTTTGTTGTGATCCGCGAGGTTTGAAGTGTAATACCAGAAATGTATGGTTGATTCATATTTTGTGAGTGGGAGGGGTGAGGTTGTACCGCTGTTAGAACGCCAGATATATAAAATTACTTTCAACTTAAACAGTTATTTTTCGCACACTGGATAGTGCACTCCCTTAGTTTGTTTCAGAGTTTATTGCTCTCGCTAGCCGGCAATACAAAAAGGTTAAGTGTAACTCTGAGACAATGGTGAAGTGGCGAAACAGGCAGTAAATTACAGCAACAATGGTCATAAAACAGTATCCCGCCGCCATCAACTTTCTCCATTCCCCGCTTACGTCATGGAGTTAGCCGCAGATTCAACTAAGCGATATATATTGAATCTTCCATTAAGCGAAACGTGTAAAGAAAATGTGTTCTTGCAAATATTTATTTTAAATGTAACTGTGAATGAAACGTTCTACCATATAAGATTATTGAGTAATACTAATACCTTAACCGAAAACTTCCCCCCCTTTATATTTCTTAGTTTCTTGAGTTAATTTAACATTTGTAAACAATGAATCAAATAAACTTAGATGTAAATGCATTTTCTATATAGTTACATCACCTTCAAAACTACTCTTCCATCGGGCAGAAACGAAAGGCATCAGTTTGGCGTGGACTGGTTTCTCTCTAAGGAACTGGTAAACTCTTATAGCTGCGGGTCATCTAGAGGTATTTCCTCTCCAGTGCTTCTCAAGATGCTGTGCGGAACAGCCGTGGCTGTAATTATGGAAAATATGTTCTCTAATTTCAGTTTCGTACACAGATCAAGAACTGGAAACCTTTTTCCAGCATCTAAACGTATTTCTTGAGCGGATCTGCAACTCATTATAAAGCTTTTTCTCCTAGTAAACTGGGTTACGTTTAAAGCTGACCTCATCGGTAAATACTGACACAGTCCGTAAATATGGTATAGTAGAACGCAAGTTCACCTGACTGTTTAACGGAGTCCTGCAATATAAGGAAACAGTTCAAAACATTTCTAATATTTCAGCAAAAGTCAATTTTTAGATAAAACAGTCTCTTACACAACCCAGGAATGTGAAAGCCTAGCTGATAGAAGATTCAGGCTTTAGGAATATTACCTGAAAAAGAACTTCCTGACAAGTAACTAGCAACTTTGTATTTCAAAAACCCAAGGAGTACTTTAATTCAAACTAAGTGAATCACGCCAGAAGACAACAATTTCACCAAGATATAACTAATTCCACCTAAGATAATGTTCTTGTGGATGAAATAAATCTACCGGCATCAATCACCAGTTTATCCGCTGTATAGACTGAATCAGGGTGAAATTGATTATGTAAATGTGCATGCATTCACAAATTTTAGTAAAGCTGAAAACCACAAAAAAGTGTGCAATTGTATATAAAACAGTGAGAAGATTATATAAATATAAGTTTACATGAACTGCCCATCCACATTTCGGCCGTTTCTCAGGAGTAAAATTAAACTATGCTTCCAACACTAATATTTACATTGTAAGATGTTCAGACCAACATCCTATGGTGTAAATGTGATCAAAATAATATCTGTTTCTGAATTTCTACAGACTCAGTCCTTATTTATTGTTGCTGCAATCAGTACGAATTTAGACGTATGCTCTAAATTATTTGAAATAGAATTAATTGTTCTTCCACACAAGGCGTGTGTTGGACAAGGTTGGAAAGGTACGACATTAAGAGAAGTGGAATGTTTAATGTCGTGTCACATGTTGCCATGGTAGCTCGGTGGTTAAAGCAACCGGACGGAGACCGGGAGATCCGTGGTTTAAATCCTGGCTGTGGATTGTATTTTTCAGTCATCTGATTCTATTTGAAATACCTTACACATTACCTTAAAACAGAATCAGCCAATTCCATTGCACATGACGTTCTACAGTCATGTGACGTAGCATCGCTTCGGGGGTTCGGTGGTAAGATGTACTTCGGGAGGTAAAAGACAGACCTTGTTTCTTTACAATAGTATCAAATTCATCATATATTTACCTTACTTTCCTCTTTCATATTAATAATTTCAGCCTTCCTCTTGCCTCGCCTGTCTTAAACATCTGAGTTCTTTTCACAGAGTATTCAGTTAGCTGACGCTGATTTAGTTAAGGTACTGTTTCGGTTCTGTTGATAGCAACACGATTAAGTAGTTCTCATTTAGTTTTATTACCTCTGTGCAGCCACGTGGACCATGGTGGTCTTGGAGAATGTATAACAACTTCAGAAGTATGTATGAATGAAGCAATTAAGGAATAAAAATAAATGTTAGGTGAAAATTTACACTCCGTGCTGTTAGAACAGTGCTTTAAAGAAAGAACACGGGTTTTCTTATGAGCAGGCATAGGAATTCTAAAGCAGTTGTCTTCAGGTTAGTTACACTCAAACGTCATGAATATTAGAACTTAAACAACAGTGGCCACGAGTCACTAACTGCAGGTAAGAGGTAGTCTCGGGTTGGTCGATACACACCAGCAGATTGTACAAGGGATGGGGGATGGTTTGTTATCGACGTCACCACGCCAAGTCCGGTAACGGTTCAACCTAATTTCCTTTCGTCCTGACTTAAACGCTTCAGACACAACCTTAATTTTGTACCTATATCAATCAAATCTGAAATGGATAAATTTTGTTCAAAACCGTGTATAACCTTTCGACTGCAGAAAACAGTGGTTTGCTGAAAAGTTGAAAATTCTTTAGGAAACTCTATATCTAAACTATCTTGAATTTGCTACCGAGATTAACCATGGATTAAATGTATCAGTTTTACCCATTCTTGTATACGAAGCTTCAACTCCATACTTGCAGCGGTTGGCGCGTTGTTTGACAGGTGCGGACAGAGGAACAAAGTGGTGTTTATAGGTATGTACGCCTTTAATATTTTGTTCTTTTTATTACTTCTTAATCAAAAATTTAAATCAGTAAGAAGACCAACAGAAAATAGCAGTATCACTCATTATTCGATATGCAAACGTCACAAGCATAAGTTTGCATCTTTGTACTAAAAATACGCTTGATTAAAACAGGAATACGTTCTTAAAAAAAGAAGAATATGCAATACTGAAACTAAGTAAAATTTGCATATTGACCCGGAGAAACAGAATTTTCAACCCTTGATTACTCTATTTTGACTAAAAATTAAAGGAACAATTTCGATATATGTTTTTTACTGTTATTAGCAAAATAGGGGAAAATATCCTGTGTGTTGCACTCACATGACCTTCTCTACTCACCACTCTATAAAGTCTTACAAAAGCTTATTGTTCTACTTCTTCTTAATACAGTTAAACCTTCATTACTCATTTACACATTTCGTTGTAGGTATAAGAATAATACAGTAAGCTAAAGCGATAATCAAATATTTTCAAAATGGGGCAATATATTATGATAGCTTTGAAAGTCTCCTCTCTTGTAATGAGCAAAAAAAAAAATAAAAAATAATAACGATTTGTATTTCAGCAAAGTATAAAGTAGTTGCCTATTCAGACCAATAACAAAGATGGCTAGAACATTTTTAACATTACAAAAAATGCTTATTTGATATAAACTGTGTGCTTTACTTAGATCTACATTTTCTTTGTGCAGCAAAATTTTGCCTAAATCTTATTGTTTATAGTTATACAATGGTCATTCAGAATAAACACGACTTCAAAGTATATTCCCATAGGATTCAATATGTATAATTTAATTGTCATTAAAATAGCTTAAACATATTGTATTTTAATTACAATGTTTAGAATGTTTTGGGGAAAATAAAAAATAACAAAACCTTTTCCATAAAAAGGATAGTTTGGCAGGGGGGTAGGGTTTCTTTAAAATCTTTGTATAACAACCTTGGATGGTCCTGAACTTAAATATAAGTTTCATTAACCGACTTCGTTTTTGAGTTATGCTGTTATCTCTATCTCTCTCTCACACGCGCGCGCACACAGATACATAGACTTACGGGCATTTTTCAAAAAATGCTTTAGGGGGCCTCAAGGTATGTATTTCCGATAAAATCTCGACATAGAATTTTTGGATAGTATACAACATATATTAATACATAGTAGAGACAGTAAAATGGTTTATTGAGGTTTCGTATGGTCATAAAACTGTTAGGCCTCCAGTGTTTTAATATATTGACGAAGTAAAGCATCGTGGTGTATTTAGAGATAGTGCTAATCCAATAAGAATTTAATATGACTCATTTCTATCACCACTGTGTATTATGCAGACTCCAGTGATTCAGGTATATATAACTTTCAAGAACTTTGTTACGCAACAAAGATACATTCTGAAACACGTGAGCAACTATTTTGAAGTTATTCATCCAAAATTATGATCCTGCTTGAATGTTTTATACATAAAAATGCACTTTTCAGTTTTTAAATATGTGTTTCTTGCAGGATGTTATAAACCCGACGTAGTACGCGTAAAAGTTAAATCAATAGGTGGAGTACAACTAAAGCTTTCAAAAGTGTAATGCACTCCCGGAGCAGTGCACTTGAGAATTCTTAATGCTGTGGTATAAAAATAAACCATTTCGTATCCTCAGCTCATCCTGAAGTGGTTAAAATATTTATCTCCTTTAGATATTAGGCTTTTACTTTGAAAAGCTAAAGGAAATGACTAAATCTCACTATGGCTAATGCAGGCTGTCATGCTTTCTAACGATCTCTATTAGTCATAAGATCATTCGTGAGCTTTCTCTGAATGAAAACATAGTGATAGATTCGAATTAAAGTATTAGCTTGTGCTACAGCTCTTAATTTATTAATTGTCTACTTAAACTGTAGGTTTTCTTGAGTTTTATAAATTACCATACCGCTAGATCATGTGTTGCTTTTATTAGCGAAGCGTTTACTTTAATGAAGGCATTATGAAATAAAATTACACGTGTATTACATTACTCTTTTGTTTGGAGATAGTTGAAAACTCGTAAAAAATTACATAAATAATCGGTATGCAAATTTGCAGCAAGTTTTAATAGTTTCGATTAATTAAATATCTTAGTCCACATTTTTTATATAACAACTAAGGATGCAAATTACAAACAATATAACAACTAAATTGATTACATAAGCGGAACACTACAACGAAAGTTCAAAAATAAAGGTAAAAAAGGATTGAGGAGCGATTCTGTATACAACTAAGACAAACATTCCACGGCTCAGAAACATAGGAAGCATTGTATAAACAGCAGTAAAGGATACCTAATTAAGATAAATTTATAGCGTACGCTTTCATCTCTATTCATTTTGTGTGATATTGTTCATATGCGTTAGCTTGGGTGTCATGTGATATTGTTCATATGCGTTGGCGCCTTATGAAGTTGTTTACAAGCGTTGGTGGCACATGACGCTGTTCATGTGAAGCTGTTCGCTTCCTCGATGCGTATTTCTTTTCTTTCTCTGGCTAGCGTTGAGCAGTGTCGACTCTGTAAAGTCTACAGGGTGTGGTGAAATTATATCGATTACGATAATAACAACATCAGCTCTGGTAAATATTTACTTTATTATATTGTTATAATTTTGCATTCAGGAACGCCAACCTCCACTTCGTTAATTATCCGCGACTGACCTAGTGATGCTTTGTAGTTGACAGTATCAAGATTATAATATTAAATACAAAATTTAAATCTTTGTTTAATCTATATACAAGCATTTCGAATACGGAACCGAGTTGACATTTTACATATTTATTTAATCTATATAAAATTAAATCAACTACGGGTCGTAGTTGAACCGTATCATGTGATCTTTAATGCCGTGGTTTATTGGTTTAATTTAAAAATGAAAATATTAATAATGAATATATTAATAATAACCAAATTAATCGTTAATGAAATTTTAAACAAAATTATTGATTTTGATGGTTATGCAATAAATCCGGTTTGGGATATGGAAAAATGTGCTATTTAGTCCAAAACATGAACGTTCATTCGTTTTAGAGCATATTGGCTGTATTCAAAACCTCTGGTTTATATTTATCTACTTAACATACACAATATGAAGTATATACCGTTTTAATTACACTAGTATATACATGCCCAGAAAGAAAAAAAATAGTTGCATTAGGGGCTATTGTGTACACATTTCAAACATTATTGTTGCTCTCCTCACGATTATACTGAAGAAAGTTTGAATGAAATCACAGTAGTCTTCGTAAGCGCCATATTTATACTTGATTTCTCTACTGATCGTTCCTAAAGCTGTACTAAAATCCAATGCACTCTAATGCATTATGCTTTTCACTTTTACTACATACATTTTCTGTAGCCATTCATATATAACTATATCTTAGGGAAAAAAACCGAAGCTTACTAAAATTAAGCTCTTTAAAACAAATGATATCTTTCGTAACAATCCGACAATGAAGTACTGTGACTCACTTCACATATTAAAAATAAATATTTGGATTTGCAAAGGAAAAATTAAATCTTATTTGCACTAGGAAGCGTATCACAGCTAACATTTAAAGAACAGTCATTCGTTGCAAATGTTAACCCGTTTATAATTTTGAAAGTAATGCTTATACTAAATCATAGATTTTAAAATAAAATTATATCGGCCGCGGTAATGTTATGAGTCAGTGTTGGATTAACGGAGCAATGGAGAACCCGGGCAGCAGCTTGCCAGGTAATGTCGGAGTAAGTACTGCATACATGAAAGCTTTCTATGTAGCGACCTGGATCCAGAATTACATCCTTAAAAGCAATATGTATAATCCTGTACACAGTTTACTGTACGACTATTTCACCTAAATCACAATTGAGTAAATAAAGGAATAACATTGGTAGTAGACTGGCTACAATTTAGGATAGAAGGTTTTGCCGCTAATGACATGTTCTAATCGTGATTCCACAGGAGAGTTATATACTTGCCCTAAGAGAAATGTAAAATCTCGAAAGCTTTCTTTTCCTTGGAAAAAGAAAAGTTTTGGCGAAATATACACTTTGATACCGGGTGTGAAGGATAAGGGTATTAGCACAGTTGTACACTACAATATGCGTAAAATATACAAATAATACCAAAGTATACAACATTTAAAATACGTTCAAATTTCAGTTGCCAACAAGGAAAGAAATGTAGATACGGGCTATGTAGGTATTATTGATAAAGTTTTGCGATTGACTTGTAAACAATAATTGCTGCATCTATCTACTAGTCCGGCACGATATGAGCGCACTTGGAGGAGGGCGACTTTGCTTTTATTGGCAATGCGAACATCATCAAGGCTAGGGATAAGAGGGGAGTGGAGGTCAAGGCGATAGAGGACTGTACAATTGCACAATGAGAATAATGCTACATTTGCAGGCCTCATCCTCACTATTATAAGCAAGTCGGAACTGCAGATATTTTCTTTACCTGACTGTCCTTCGGATGCCCAGCCACTTATTCCCTAACTCCATAGTTCCTCTTCCCACCGCACGCAACTCAAATCGTGGCCGACTAGTGCTTTAGACTAAATTTAAATGCGCAGGTATATGCAAAAACACCAAACAAAAGAAAGCAAGTAAAAAGTCAAGTTTAATCATTTAATGGTTTTCATAGTGTAGTTTTCTGAAAGTATCCGACGTGACAAAGCTACCAAATTTATCACACATCTTCTTACCGCACTTGTGGCCGCCTGCTACCTGCATGCCCTTTCCACTCTTAAACATTTTTGAAACGTCAGTAGTGACATGCCCTCCTATATAATTCTTTAGGAAACAGTGATGAGTCACGTTTTTCTTTCTTTCCCGTACCTTGGTTGGGAGCAGTCTTATTTTATATAATTAATTTTCTGCTTACATTTTTGCGTACACAAATAGGTAAGACTGTCTTCTCTTTGCACCGAAAAATATTATAAATCTAATATTTATTCCTTGGAAAACAAAGCATGTGGGAACATTGGAGTATTTGAGTGAAGGGATAGTAATTGCGAAATAATGCCATGTATTTAGGGAAGTACTCTTAGCCACATTAGATGTGTGGAAGGAGGAACCATCTGTAAACGTCTGAGAAGTTTTCACCGCTCAAATGGCATCTGTTGAAGCGTTTCTAGTAAATGAAGCTCATACATTCCTGCCGTAAGTTGTTCAGTGAAGAGCTAAACTTCAAGTGTTTGCTACAGAGAAACTTAGTAGTTGCTAATGACAAGGTAGCTCTGTGTGTAGCATTGCGCTTCTGGAGAACTGTCGAAGTAATAGTTCATGAGCAACAGCACCTTGTCATTCCTATGTAGGTACATACATTGCGGCTTTCACACAGAAAGTGTCTTACGAGGATGCAGTTAAACAGCATGGAGAGTATCAAACTCCATGAATAATTTCATACCATGTAGTAACTTAATAATTTGGTGCAAATAAAGAGAGAAATAAAGATGGAAACTAGCAGCTGGCTCTAAACTATGTTCAAATAAAATAAGCATAAAAACTTTTCATTAACACTCGTTTCCTACGCCAAAGATTGCGTTGACACAAAGATCCTAAGATTAGAAGAAAACGAACGAGAGATGAAAACTGGAAGTGTCCTTAACTGTATATTTACTGCCGTTCACTCTTCCAGTGTAACAAACGCCCTATCTTTGCCGCATTAAACTCGGTTTTTACACGCCAGCTTGGGTCTTTGGGTCAATAATAAAGTATCTTACAAGCGTTTGCTGGTTTAAACATATCTTGCAGGATATTGAGGTGAAGGGAAAAAGAAAGGAGGAGGGGGAGAAGTAGGTCATATTTTTCTCGTCGTCGACAGTAGAGGAGACGTTGTACCGCTTGGATATAGTACATAAGTCTTTGAAACAAGTGGACTAAGCTTCTATGCCTGAGAAGTACTAAAACACTACACAAACATATTTTTTTAATACCTTACATAACCATGTACCTATATTGAAAGTATAGTGTAAGTACATAGACAAGACATCTTTATTACTGTCAAATTATAAGTTATTACACAAATACTTGGTGCATAGATCATTGACCTACATGAATATTTAAGATACAACTTAAGCGTGAGAAAATAAACTAAAAGAAAGAAAATATAGACATAAATGGTCTCTAACTTCGTGCATCTTAGCCAGGAAATTGCCCATATTTTGCCAGTTCGTCTGGTCAGCCAGTAGATCCCATCATGTCAATCTCCTTCTCAGTACTTCAGAATTTTTCTGTGGATTTAATTGTTTGCTGGTTCTCCCACTTAGCATTCTGCCAGAAAATGTACTCAGTCTTCATTCAAACTACAGAATGGGCAGACTCTACTGCCAGAATTGTCAATTATTTTCTGGTTCTCTAACCTCCCAGTCTAAACCACACAGTTTTTTCTCTTTCCTTTCTTTCTAGGTTAAATAGATACGGCTCTTTAAACCAATCCAATTCAATTTTATTTCATTTTGAATAAAGTAAGTCATATTTAATGGTGACAGTTTTCGAAACGAAAAGAACTTGCCAGCATTAGAAATAAACTGGCACATTAATATTCAAGTGAGCGAAGGCATTCCATAGGATGTGATTAGTATGCACAGAAGATAGTGATTTACTTTGGGACAGCTAGGCATAGATGCAAGTTTCAACAACTGAAAGTGCCTGATACCTGCATGTGTGAGATTAGCGCCTGCTGATTGGTTAATGTTTACAAATGTTACATGCAAGCTGTTATTTAGAGGGTAACGTCTTTAATATTGGTAATTCATTGTTCTTTCAAACAAGCCGTATGTAGGACATGGTTGGGAAGTAGAATCACACCGAAAAATGTAATACCATAACCGGGATTTAAACCACGGATCTTCCAGTTTGTGTCCGGTTTCTCTAACCAACTGAGCTAACATGGCCATATGTCGGCACGACATTAAATTCCCCAACTGACTCGCATCTTTTCCAATAAACCACAGATCTTAAATTCAGTTTTAGATGATATATACCAATTGTGATTTACTCTTTTTAATATTTGTAACTCCATCGCGGTAGCTGTGTTCTGGTATTCTCTTATTATGCCCATATCATCCGAAATATTCGTACTTTATATAGTTTAAACTTAACTTGCGTACTAGGTCTCACCGCATGTTCTATGGTATGGTTATATGTGATATATCTTTGAATAAAAGGCACAAAAACTTTTGATACATATTATTTAATTCAGAGAACAATGTACATTGTTTTACTTCATATCATAAGTTATTGAAAATGTTCACCTCTGACCTTTACACAGGACCTTAATCTGTAAGACCAGTCTTCTATTGCGGCACGATTGACAGACAGAGGTATTTCCTGTGCTGCCGTTATGAAATTTAGCTTTAGTTGATCCAAAATGGAGTAGGGGTGTAAGGCCTGTACTAAACCTAAGATATCCCAAATCTTATAGTCCAGTGGATTCAGGTTTGGGCTACCAGAAGGTCAATCTTCCGCTGCAATGAATTCTGGAACATTGTCCCTTAGCCATGCTTGGGTTGTTCTAGTCTTGTGAACTGGAGCTATGTCTTGTTGAAACACCCGCTGCATGCCTTTAAAAAGTGAGGTATTCAAGTGCCTCAGAGAGCCTCTAAAATGTCCTGCTGATACTGCGGCTCCTGCTGTTTTTCCTTGTTTGCAGAAATGGAGAGATTTTCTGTGATGTGACACACTTCCACCAAACCATTACTGACTTTGAGTGGTGCCCTCCGTGAATTCGGGGGACTAACATTTTACCTTCCTCTGAGCTCCGTGGATATATTTTATCATTTTGCTTATTGTATTTCTTCTCCACTATGAACGTATTCTCATCTGTGGAAAGGCTATTCTGAGCATGCCACTGTAAGAGCATTTTTTATTTTTCGTATCTTATCTCTTTAGCTTCGAGTTTTATTTATTTATTTTTATATTCTTTTATCTTTAGAGGGGGCTTTTGCATGACCGGAACGTTAACAACGGCTATACGCCACTTTAAATGTTAGACACTGCAACAAATGTAACTAATATGACTAAAACAAATAAGAAACCGTAGCTAAAATTCAGTCATACACGAAGAAACAACTTTTCAGAAACAGACAATGGGTAAAGGTTACACCGAATCACAAAAAGGAATTGGGGAACAAAACAGAAAAAACAAACAAACAAGCAAAACAAAAACAAGAAATAGAAGAGGGAAAGGTGAATGATGCGTGTCAGCAGAAATTATTCACCCACACACGAAAGCAGACAGAAAACAGTCGTGCTCCGTGGTCTAGTGGCACCACGCAAGCCTCTAACTCCCGAGATCGTGAATTCAAACCCGGCGGAGAGCAATGGATCTTTTCGGGCGTAAAAAACCTTAGCATGCCTTACTCCTGAAGGGAAGTAAAACTGGTTCATATGAAATACCATAGCAATAATACGTCACCCCACGAAATAAATACCGGAGGTGAATAGGCTCTCAGATGGGCAAGGTCACAACTTCCGTGCGTAACCTCTCTTACGGACAACGTTCCAGTAACAATTCTAACTTGGAAAACAATGGAAAGATGCAGCGTTTATAATGAGTAAGAAGATAATATAAAACCACTACAGGGGCCAAATGTAACAATGAGATAAAACCTAATTCCCTGTGCATTACCACAGGTGCAGAATGGATTTATCACAACACAATTCGAAGAAAGGATTGAAGCAAACCTGCAATGGAAATAAAACGCCATTGTTGATGGTGCCCTTTAGAAGAACACCATACGTAATCATTCCTTGCACACGTACACCTTATACAGTGTAAGGGCTCACCGGGTTGAGAGCCCCAGCTTTTCCACAACAATGCACAAAAGGAGCCTTTCCAGCCTTTGACGTATCCAGCCAATAATATGTGGCCTCCAGTTAAGCCGGCGATCAAATGTTAATCCCAGAAAATGAAAAGTGGTAACTTCACACGCCTGGAGTGAGTCACAGCGTACTGGAGGAAGAGAAATCTGTCGTCGAGTACGAGAAAAACGAAGAGAAGCGGCTTTCTCGATGTTCACCGTGAGGCTCTGGGAGTCTATACACCCCTTCAAAGCGATTACGGCGTTGGTCAAGGAATCACGAGGATTAGCTGCAATGCCACCGGGAGCATATATGACAATATCATCCGTGAATACCAGGAGACGTGCATGGGTAAGTGCTACTTTCTCCAATTCAGAGATGTAAATCAGAAATAAGAGAGCACAAAGGCTAAAACCTTAGGCAGGCCTTCTCTGGTAGTCCGATCACAGAATACCCAGAACGCACAGTAATACAGCGTTCCGCAAAAAGTTGAAATAAAAGAGGTTACAAATCCGAGCTGGTACATCTAAATGGGCCATACGAGTAAAAATTATAAGTAGGGAGACGGTGTCAACGGCCCGAGTTTCAAAATGGGTATACTATGAAGTGTTACCAGGTAGGGGGTAAAATACCAGTGGCAAAAAGTAATTATCAAAGAGAGGTTACCGCTTCCAGCAATGCGGCAGCATCGTATTTAATATCTGATCGGGATCCGGGGGGTGAATTTGGTACCAGATGAAGCAACGACAAGCTGCGTCAGGGTGAAAGGTACCAATAAAGAATCCACAGGTATTGAAACTTGCAAAAACACAGATGGAGGGGTGGAGGTGAGTCTAGCGTACACAAAAATGTTGGTGAGAATCTCAAGATCCAAGAACACGTGAGGCTGCACGTGCTTACTTACGGCTAAAGGCAAATCATCCCTAAAGGAGCGATATATTGGAGTCCTTCATTAGAGTCTCATGGCGTAAAAACACTAATCTTCCGTAACCAGGAAAGACGTTTGCCACCGCTTATAATGGAAATAAGTATTCAAGAACAGAGCGTGGCCGCAAGCCGCCAGAGCCCTTCTGCTACGAGCGATATAAAGGGAACAGTGCACGTTCCACAAAAGGGGGAACGTCGCCTTCCTGCGTGAGGTACATAAGACGGATGGAAAGTATCAAATACGCGTGGAGTTAACAAAACAAACTCGGCATGTTTATAGAGTCCTGTGGAACCAGATGAGAGCACCAGACGTTCCAAAAGATACATACGGAATTTATGTCAATTAAAATTAGAAAGATTACGACGCGGGGTCATACAATGGAAATAAGAGTTTCAGTAGTGCAGTAAAAGAGCATAGTTGTCACTGGCCCAAGAATCGGTTAATATGTACCAATTCCAAAGAGAAGATTATCCACTACAACACAAGGATACATCTAGCACAGAAGGAGCAGTACCAGGAGCGGATAACGCGTAGAAACCAGATGGAAACGAATCTTCCCAAAAAATGTGTCGGAGTTTAAAATCTTCCAGAACAACTAAAGGTGCCCGAAATTGTCGAAGAAGATTATTCCATTGTGCCTCAGTAGGGCGCGTGGTGGGAGGATTACATACTGCTACACGCGTGAGGGGACCTGCAACTATCCCAAATGATTCCATATGTGGCGGAGTGAAGGAAAAATTAAATTTAAAATTAAATTGAACTTTATTTATGGACGCTCTTTAACTGCTGTGCATCTTAGGGTCCCATTTTATACTGGGCGTGAAAGACTGGTAGTATTCCTCAGAGGCCTCTTTATCAGGCTTGTGGTTCTTTTGCGTGCCGTAAACTTACGTCACAGAGCATCAGCTTTGCTTCTCTTCCAAAAGAAACCATGCTAAGGGCTTTTACGCCAGAAAAAGACCATCGCCCTCCACCGGGTTTGAATCCACGACCTCGAGAACCACTACACCAAGAAGGATGATGGGGGTGAAGGAGCACACTAATCCGTATATGAGTTAGTGCAACAGTATAAAAATAACTACGCCATCATAACATCCATGTGATCAGAACCTGCGACACGATAGGAAGAGTGAAATACAGGGTGAATAACCTAAAACTTGCACAGCAAATATTTCGGAAATGCAAAGTGCTATTGATGTGCAGTTTTCGTAGCACTGATTGGTAGTCAGGGGCTCGTACATTTATCCTATAAACATATTTTAATAATACGAAGAAACAGTATTTTTTGAGCAAACATACAGTTTTAAATGGAAAAATGCCTAGTTAGATCAAAAGAATAAAGATAGGGTAAATTAGAATGTCAATGCTCTTTGTTGCAGGATTCTAGTGCAAGTGATTTACGAGAAATCGTATTTTGAAAATTTTCAACCCCGACAATTGTTTATCCCATTCAACCAGCTTAGTTGCTAAATACGATGTTGTCATGTTTGTTTACAGTGTGTTTTCTGTTCATTGATTGCATTGCGACTTTCAGTTAGTTTGTGACAGTTGAAGCAGTAAGTCGTCAGTGAAAGATGGGGTTTATTAATGCAGAAAAAACCGACATGCTTATGGTGTATGCAGAGTGAAGGAAGAATGCAGTTCGTTCCTGTACGGTGTATGCGAAAACGTATGCCAATAGACGTCAACCATCTCGACAATTATTTATCAATATCTTCAACCAATTACGTGAAAGTTATTACTGTAACACCTAGAAAACGTAAGAGAAACAAACAAGTGACTGGAGAAGTGGCAGAAATTAATGTTTTGGCTGCTGTTGCAGTAGATCCGCAAATTAGTTTCCACACAATCGCACGTGGAAGTGGCATAAGTCAGGCAGGTGTACTGCGCATTCTCTATCGACATAGGTTATATCCCTATCACATCTCTCTCCATTAAGAACTGCATGGAGACGATTTTTACATGGACATTAAGATATGATACTCCAGATTCATCATGTATCTTGGTTAGTGATTAGGCCACATTTACTAATCATGGCCAGGTAAACCGCAGAAATATGCACTATTGGTCTGTTGACAATCCCCGTTGGCTTCGTCAGGTGTTCAGCGTCCCGGAGTTTAAACGTGTGGTATGGGACAGTGAACCATCAGCTCATAGGCCCTTTATTCGTAGAAGGAACAATGAACTCGCACAAGTATCGCAGCCTCCTGACAGACCATGTGCAGCAGATGCTAGAAGCCGTTCCTTTGCAGACGGAGGAACCTGTGGTACCATCATGATGGCTGTCCAGCCCATAGTGCACAAAATACTACAGCTTGCCTTAGTGGATTGTTTCCAAATCGTTGGATTGGATGAAGAGGACCTGTACCTTGGCCGGCCCGTTCACCGGATCTGACCCTTTTAGAGTTTTTTTTCCTGTAGCGAAGGCTGAAAGACACTGTCTACAAGGATGCACCAACTACACCAGACGATATGAAACGACGTATTACCGCTGCCTGTTTTGATAATTCAGCTGAAATGCCAGAACGTGTGCAGCAGTCTTTCCATAATAGACTGGAAGCGTGTATTGAAGCTGCCGGTGGTCATTTTGAACACAACCTTTGAAGGGCTATGTTCTGCTTACTTTTAATAATCCACAGAAGCATTGTAATTCCCTTTTGTTTTTGTTTTTTTAGTTTGTGCTACCACAGGTTGTACAAGTGCTGGTGCGTAAAAGCTTCAAAATAAGATTTCTTGCACTAGAATCTTGCAACAAACGCAACTGACATTCTAGTTTATGCTACCTTTATTCTGTTGATGTAACTAAACATTGTTCCATTTAAAAATTGCATGTTTGCTCACAAAATACACTTTCTTTGTATTATTAAAATCTGATTATGGGTTAAATGCACGAGCCCATGACTACCAATGACTACCAACTGCACAACAATAGCAATTTCCATTTCCGAAATATTTGGGTGCAAGTTTTAGGTGATTCATCCTGTATACACCCAGCCGCAGCCATTTTCACAAAGGACAGCTATGTGTATGTTATGCTTACGTAAATGATATTTCGGTACCGGAAGCTTAGAAGTTAAGCTTCTAGCGTTTCACTGCAAGAATCTAATCATGTTCTGATACCGTAGTGTCCAAAATACAGAGTTACGAGTGGGACCACACGTAAAATCCGTAAGCAGCTTACGAGCGTGAGCAAGAATTTGTTGCACTTGGGCGTCAGTCAACTAGAGCCTGAATTCACGATTGAAACACTCAAACAAATGCAATGCCGGAGCTGCGGGTACAGACGTAACGGCCATAGGTGAAGAAGTGGATGGGTCAGGGATATCGCCTCCTGATAACTGTAGGTTTCTTTCGCCCAGCATCTGCTAGGGGATCCGAAGCAGCAGTAGAGCAAAATCATTCGGGAAGGTGCAACTGCACGCAGGCTTCCCAGAGACTGCCACTCGTTCCGGTGTGGTCAAGGGAGCGGAGCGTGTAGAAGATTTGGGATGCACCTGTCGAGCTGCTTGCAAAAATTTACAATTTTGGGCAAACATAACTCTCTGTACCTGAAGCTGACGAACCGTTTCAGAAAGTTCGCCGCATTTACTTCATGAGAACTCCTGCAATGTAGAAAACTAAGAGTAGCAGACGTAGAGGAGTTCAACGAATGATCAGCGCCACAACCACACACCGAAACTTACTACGGCATACAGTCGTAGTTGACCATGTCGCACACAGTTAGTATAAAAGCGCAAGACCGGTAAATGAGACTCCACCGAAAGCCAACAATAATACAAATGTACCTTCGCTTGAAGAGAAGACGCCTGTCAAGTACCACAATAGATGTGGTTGGCAAATATTGCGCAGAACGTCCAGTAAAACTTTTCTTTTTAAACGACGAATCCGACTTACCGGGAAAGGTCCCTGAACCTGCAGTTCAATCAAGAGTCTGATTTTATCGACATGACGGACAATGCCTTGCTCAATTAAGAGACTGAAGGGGATAAAACCCTTTAAGTGATGTTCTGCGAACAAAATACACTGCAACAAGTTATTCGCCACAGCATCGTCCATAAATGTAACTATCACCTTGCGGTTGCCACCGGGTCGAATGAAAAGAATCCCGTTAATTGACTGTGTATGTAGAAACACTTTGAACGCCACGCAATTCAAATATTTCTGTTCCGCTTGCAATGGTATAATATGAACCCCATGGGGTTCCAGATGAGTGTCTAAATACCTATCATGGGCAATGAGGGCCCCGGTGAATCCTTCGGCGGGGGTGGAGGATCCTCCTCCATCATCGAAAGACGTCGAGGTGCTTATTAAAAAAGTTCCAGCTGACGTGGAACTCCTCGAGTAGAAAGACGAGACAATATAATATAATAAAATAAATATCTATAGTATATAGGAAAAAAGAAAAGAAAAATAGAAAGGAAACAAATCTAGATAGAAGGAAGAAAATAAAGATGGCTTATAAGAACATGAGACGAGAGTCGAACCACCTTTACGAAAGTACACACAACACGAAACCAAACACCACACTCCCGAACGTACAAATGACCCAAGTCAGAATCCGCGCCTCTAGTGAGTGCAGCCTGCCTCTACCAAACAGGTAAGGGAGTGTGCAAATAATCGTAGCTTCGAGATTAACAAATGCGTCACTGAATGTCGATATGCTCTCATATGAAGATCTGTTGATAATCTGAGAAATGGGTCTAATGGATACATTAGTCCTGATGCTACGCGGTCTTCAGATCTTTGTAAGTCTTTATTAGAAGAAGACTCACTGAATCTCTTGATAGTTTTGGAAAACAAATTTTGATGAAATACTTATTTATTTTAACAACTTTAAAGTGTCATAAGGTTTCTCAGTAAATTTTTAAAGAGCAATCACTGCAATTCTGATTTCATTTACACCCCATTCCACATTTGTAGGTAAAACTACAAAAAGCAGCACACAGAAATAACTCGGTTGTCTTGAATTAGTTATTCATTTTTGGATGTTTTATTTAATGTATAACAACAAGTCCTTGCTTTTTTATACGTTTTAACGCCTAAAAGGACGGAATTTATGGCAAACCTAGGCATATTACTTCTTGGCACTTAATTTAAGATTTTCGGTGAATCTGAATGCCTATGTGATCCTCTCGAACAATCCATTTGTTTTGAAAGCATTCAGTGTGGTATTTCGATTTATATTAAGAACTCAGAACTGTATTATACTTCTTCGAACGATTGATTTATAGACTTGAAATTTGTGATACCTTTATCCCAACCCGAGTTGTAAGCGACTGCTGAGGTGGTTCACTTTCTACCACGAATCCCTGTTCCCTCATTCCCTCTCATTTCGTTTCTCCATTCATGTTTCAGGTGGGTTTCGAGGGTTGTGCAGCGTCATCGGTGTCGGACAGATGGTGCAGATCGTTGCTTATTGGAAAGTTCTTCTCGGTCCTGCGAGATGGTAGTCTTCTTTGAGCCGCCTAAGGCGGGTTGAGTTCCCCCCGACTCAGCTTTATCTGAGCATTAGGGCGGTGTGAATAAGTCTTCAGGCTTGGAATCGTTAGGGACCATTGTGCCTGTGTGCAACCTGTCCACCTGCGGACTATAATCTTCTGCGGTTTCTTCATTTCATGCGTTTCTTATGGGAGATGGTACCCACAAAAAATTCGCCTTGGATTGAGTGCCCCTTCTTGTTACCTTGTCCCACAATGTCCTATTTAATGGTACTGTTAATGGCATTCTTCTTCATGTTTATGTGTAGGACCAAATTTTCTCAACCACTTCTGTTACCTATAAAATCCAGATAAGTATATCCATTGGAGCTTTTAATACAACCCTCTCCGCCCTCCAGAATAGCAATTCATATTTTCCTCCACAACTCTTCCAAATTTCCAATGCTTTACAGTTTACTTGAATATTCAGAATTACCAACTAAGCACATTCTCTCATAATAATAATAATAATAATAATAATAATAATAATAATAATAATAATAATAATAATGACTAACACACGAGCGACGAGAAATACACTCGCTGCAAACACCTCTAGAGCTTCCGAACACTGTGGCGAAAGCAAACTTATTAACCGACGTTGATCCACAGGACGCGATGGACACATCCACGTTGATCAAACAGGAAGAACAAAGTAAAAAAGGACCGCTTTTGTTATTTCTAGAACAGGTGATAGATTTGGGTCACGGTATTGACGTCCAAGCTTGTTATATTTGAACCTTGTGGGGAGGAAATGTATGATCTACGCGGGAAACCTTCTGTATGATTACAATTACCACTTAAATAACAACGGCAATAGTGGTGTCATCTCACATCGAGCTCGTTAACTGCAAGTTCCTAATTACACACACATTAAGCCTAGGCTGCTGGAAAACTAATTGGAAACTGTGACAGTATGATGTGGCTGCATTAGCAATCAAAATTATCTCAGTTGAACATAATCAACCTAAGATGGATATTACCTGTTGACGTCACGTTATTTGTTTACAGAATAAGGTTCTAGAATATCGTAATGATATGAGGTATATTGGAATTTCTGATATTAAACAGATAATGTTCACATTCTAGAAGAATTTATTTGTACAGTAGCTGAACCTATAGCTAAGCTCACATTATTGCATTTTTTTTCCGTATTGATTTTCTCTTTTCCTCCTTCCTCTCCCTTAGATCCCTAGTCATCCGCACAACGAATAGTGGGTATCAGATACAAAATACATAATGAAGCTAAACTCTCTCGCAAGTAAAGTTTGTAATATTTGGGTCAGCTCAACATAAATGTGACTGCATTATATTTTCAGCTGGAAAATGTAGACGTAAATGATAATCATTTAAGTTTAAAGTAGCTAACAATTTATTTGAATAACTTTTTATTGCAGTGGTATATCAACTTATAAATTAATAGCTTCCTTAAGCAGCTTTACATAGAATTTGGTATCCAATGCATAACAAATAATACTAACACTTTAACCGTAGTTCAGAACTTTTAAAAACAGTATAAAAGTTGAAAATTAGAACATGCAGGACATTTCATATTTATTTATTTATCTATCCCAATAAAAAGGTTGTCCGCAGGACAAAATATACTAAATTAAATTCAGATTGAACAATGTAAAACAATTATATAAAAATACAGGGATATTAAGTGTATAAAATAAAAATAATAAAACCGATAGATCAAAGCTGGAACAATACGAGAACAGTAAAGAAATAAATTTGCTCTGAAAACTGTCTTATTAAACTAGGTATATAAAAGGTTTCTCAGGAGTATTTCATGGCTGTGAAAGTTAGTGTTTAGCAGAGCGCTGTCAAGATTGAAATTTTTCCAAAAAGTGACGAGCCCTTTAGCCATCACTGTCCCTCTTTAATCGATCATCAACGTTATTACTTCTCTAGAAGCAAGTTTGTATTTCTGCGTAATAGAGTACCGTGTGCTGATATATGTTCTGGTTTTCTCGATAGACGTCTTCAGGTTGATGTTCGCCGGTTTAAAACCTGACCTTGGGATCGATTATATATCGTTTTTGTTGGCTTTTGAAAGCTGTTATATCAATCATACTTGTGCGTCCATCTTCGGATAAACATTCATTCAATCCTGTAGCTCTGGGAAAGCTTGAGCTATGGATCTTCTAATATGCAGCAAACTTGTATCATTTCTAAAACAGCGTTAATTGTTTTTATTATATTCAACCTATAAAAGAACGTTTATATTTCTAGTGCTGTGAATTATTCCAAGCGATTATATTTTCTTACTTTTAGTATTTACATGTAATTACTAATAAACAGGCATAGGAAATGCGAAGCAGTTGGTTTCAAGTTATCTACACCAAACCTTTGCAACACAAAGGAAGCAAAACCAGAGAGGAGCCAGTGACAGCTGATAAAAACCGGTCCGAGTGCTGTTTGCAAATGCCAAAATAATGTTAGAGGAATGGAGTGTGGTTTGTTCTCTATGGTGCACTTGTCTATATTCCAATGGCATTTCAACCTTATTTCCTTCGGTTCTGGATTTAGTGCTAAGAAATCCCTCCTAAGCGTACTAACAAGCTTTTTATAAGCCGTAATTTTTTTGCTTTGAGGCATGTGCAACACATGAACACGAAATGTAGGCTATTGGCTGAGGAATAAGATTTCTTTTCGTCATTATTCTGCAAAGTTAACTGGTTTTTAGAAAGAAAAGCTGATGGCGGTTTTGTAACAGATGTTTTCATCAGTGTTTCATTCAGGAGGTATAATCATTATATAAATAATAACGTTTATGTAACTTAATTTTTCCGGATGATTAGTGCTATAAAATGAAATATTTCCTTAAACTTTCATTTTGGAATGTTCGGGGTTTCGTGTAATGCTTCATAATTACATTACACTTGAGAAACGTTAATTTTAGTAACTTGTTTGCAACACGCTTTGAGAAAGGAGTATTTTAGGAGCTGTATCGTATTTCAACTGTTGTGGAGCCGAACTTGTAGTAGTTGCAACCGCACGTATAGTAAACAGTTTCCGGTAGCGTTCGCCCCAAATGTATTTTCAGGTGGCCTTTGCCCCAAGTTTAAAAAATATTATTACTGGTTCTTTAAATATTATATATTTATGTTTGCCTCGGCTGCGTCAGTATTTGTTAGAGACACTTTTCTCTAAGCAGGGTTGTGATGCGACAAGAATATAGGCTTACGCAAATTATAATTTTATTTCACTCCTTTTATTAATACTTGATAGATTTTAAATAACACTTCACTGATATAGAGAGCTGTGAGATTCTTTAATTAATTACTTGCACTTTTTAACACGTAAAACTATTTTCATCTCTCACGAATACGTATTAAATCTCTTGAGGACACTTTTTGCGTCTGGTTAGTAACGCTGTCTGCAACCAACTCTAAATTTCTAAAATGTTTCTCCTTTTCAGTTTCTGATTGGCTAATCCTACTCCAATAGAATACTTTCATTTAACTAAAGCTTTTTCTGGTTGTTGATTAACTATTTTTATAAACTGTGACTAAACTTACATTATTGTTACTCCAAGAATCACAAGTAACATTTAAACTCTCAAACTCGTATAGCCTCAAGGTTACCCATTGTTACCTCATTGTTGGCAACTTTTGACCTATTTCTCACAGCTCCTACATTAATAAATTACGTAATATATTCACATAAAATTATTACACATGGATACAATAATACAAGCATATGCAATGACTGTTACATACATTTTTATATTGTTACATACACACGTATTGCTTCAAGGTGGGCTGTTATTGAATGTATATATTATATACTTAGACTGAACTCATAAGTGTTAAAAAATACTACCTCACACTTAGTGATAGAAAAGCTAATCGGTTCTTTTGGGTTATTAAGTAGAAGTTTTACTCCATGAATTCCGAGAGAATATTTATTTACTAACCGAAATTTTGAAAATCCCTCACATGTACATCACATTTAAATAACAAAAAGTCAGCCCTTTATTTCGGGAATACGGAGAAAGAACTAAAGACTTCAGCGTGTAAAGTTAGAACCGTATAAGAAAACTTGACAATGTGATAGAATGAGAAATACGATTAGAAGTGGAGAAGAAACGAGCAAATTAACCGGAAAGACAAAATAAGTAATGAAACCGGTTTGCCGGTTTAGAAACCTGAGGGAAAGGAAAGCAGATGGAACTGAATATGAAGAAGAAAATAAATTGGCAGAGCCATTGAAGGAAAATAAACTATTAGTTAAGCATTACATTAGTGGAAATGGTGAAATGGAAAGAACTAACCAAACAAACTAACAGTCAATATTAGTAGAAGGACGGAACAGGAAAACCGAAAGGAAAGAAAAACGGAGGAGGCTGGGTTTGCACTGAAGGACCTTCCTTAGGGGAAACAATTCTAATGTGGTAGATTCATATGACTTCTTCTACCCTCTATTATTTATTAGTAGATATACAAAAATGTCTAGTCTTACTAAGGCTTATTTTTATACCTACTTCATGTTAAATAAAGTTTTGCAGAAATAGCCACATTACACATTTCGTTATTAAATAAAAAGAGAACATGGATATTCAAATGTTTATTAACTGGACGCTATATGCTGGCCTTAAAATTCCATACTGTCTCAACTGAATCGCGACAAACTGATATTGACAGGACTTTAAAACAAAGGCTAAGTATTGAACAATTGGAACCATTAATAACGGATAACTCGGAAATGGCTGACACCACAAAAAGGTATTTGAAATAAATTGCGTGTTTAAGAGAGATATACATTTCCTGTGCAGTACATTTTCGTCTGTCGCGAAACGCTTATCAGTTATATAAGATTATACAAAATTCCTTCCGAATGAAGAAAATTTGAAAGGCTAGTCCCAGAAATTTCAATATGTACACTTTATTTGTCATGTAAATACGTTTAATAATTGGTATTTTAATCAAACCCATTAGAGGTATTTCTTTAGGAAACAAAAGATTCAAACAATTTTCCATGTAAAGTGTATTTTGGGGTAAAGGGATTTCTTTTTTAAAATTCTTCTATCGTATCTTTGAAAGCTACTGAACCTAAATACCAAGTTTGGTGGTGATCGGACCTTTCGTTTTTGAGTTATGCTATTCAGTCACACACTTAGTCACAACATACGGACCTTCTTCTAAAAATGCTTTCTTTTTGTATTTAGGGAGAGTCGAAACATATATTTCCGGTGAAATCTCGGTATCTAATTTTTGGGTGGAATGTAATATCTCCTCTACCTACTAGCTATATGGTAGAGAAAGTAATAACATTTATTCATGATTTTATCCTTCCGTTTCGCACATTTTCTTTCTTTATTTGTTTCGTCTTTTATAATCTCATACTCTCTTCTGCCTATATCAGGAAATATTCAGTGGTTTGAACTTTATTAGACTTCTGAGTTAGCTTGCGAATCAAAGAACTTTAAAATCTAAATTGGCTTGTTTCGCACACAATTCACTACAGTTAACATAGCTTCTTCCGGCTGAGGTTGCTTCACGTTTTCATTCCTTTTCTTTCAGGCGTGAAAGGAGATTACTCTTTCATGCGAAAAATTGTGTCTCTCCCGCAAATTTCTCTGTAGAGATGTAGAATTCGAAAGAAGCACTCTTCTTTTTGTTGGTAAACTCGCCGTGAACTTTGTTGTAAAAGTATAAGAGAACTTTACTCTCTCCTATTAATATCGGGTTCACATTCGTTTACTTGACACGCGTAATCCTCAATCGTGCGCTTTTCAGTTTGCTACTTGCACTACATCAATATCTCAAGTAGTAACAACATTCATTCATTATCTGTTTACCCTCCTCTTATGTAGGACTTACACCCCCCAGGACTTACAAGCGGGTGCCTAGGTCAGAGGCCCATCGAGGAGCAGACACTCGTGGATCGGACAGAGCATCCAGGATGGGTGATCAGCATGATGCCTGGTATGGAATGAAGGAAGTAGATGAAACGAAATGTTGGTGAAATGGATGAAAGGAAAGGTGATGATGGAGCAGTTGGTGGAATGAATGGCGGGGAAAACCAGAGAAAACCCGCCCAGACGCCGCTTCGTCCACCACAAATCCCACATGCAGGACCCTCGGTGGGAGGCAAGTGGTCTAACCACTCGGCCACGGCGCCGCCCTAGTAACAACAGTATCTTGTAAAAATATTATGAGAAAAAAAAATTCAGGTTTATATTTAAAGAAGAGCTATATGTACAATGTTAATTTAAATTGTTGAAATACCTATATTAACTTTAAAACATAAAATTAATTCGTCATTAATATGTTTATTTAATCAACAGAGTTTGTAATTGTATTTCATTCGCAAACTTAACTGAATGAGGTGGTTTTCCTCTCAGCAATTCAAACGATTTGGTCCAAAGCTATATTCAAGACCATTTTCAGCATTAAGGCTTGAACATTCGGTCTTATGGTTGCCAAGTGGAAGGGACGTAAGGATAGAAGTCGACGAAATCAGATGTTAACGATGTCTGAAATGTTAACGCTCTGCTGAGTGACTCGACCCATCGAGCACAAAGATGACCACTCAAAAGCTTAAGGAATTGAAAAAGCGTTCTCAAACATATGTTCTTTTCTGTTTCTTACCGCAAGTGGCGCCAACCAAGATGTGTGAAGTAGTATATATATTTTTTAAATATTGAAACAATCCCACTCAATATTATGGTTTTCATCAACAGTCCAGCTGATATATCTCTTGAATCATTAAGTTGTTTGAAAATTGATATGTGTCTGCTCCATTTGGCTCAGTATATTGTGCTAATTAAGGAAACATCCTAAGAGTCTGTATATCTCGTAATATACCAGACTGTATTACAATAAGTTATTTTAGACTTCTATTTAGGAAGGAAAACTTTATGGATTTTCTATTTTAACTATCATACACTTTGAAATTCTGTCAAAGCGGGATATACTACATTACATTGAAGATGTTACACTTATTTTTTATTATCTAATTCATCCAACATGCCATAAATGAAACTCGAAGTTGAAGCAGTATTTTATATCACAACACTGTGAATGCCAGTGTGATTGTAGTATAAATTAATATTATTGTATGTACAGGATTTTAGATGTTTGTTAGCCATAAGTACTGCTATGAAATAAGTTTACACGGCCCTACTGAAACTGACAATAGAAGTGGGTAACAATAAACCGAGGGAGTGAGTTAGTTGTTTATCACTAAGAAGAGACAAACAAATGACGTCGGGGTAGCGTGCCTTTTTTTTAGAAATGGAGGGAATATTCTTCCCTAGAGTATATATGTTAGTAGTAGTGCTTGACTGACCAAAACAGACGCTAAAGAGAGCGCGATTTGGTAACCAATAGCAGCTCTATTATAATGTTTAGGCAATTTGAGGTGAAGGAGTATATATTCTCGAGCCATAAGCAAGTTTCACACAGTTCGGAAGAATCTCTCACGAGGTGCACGTCACTCAGTCCTAAGGAATCTCTCACAAGGTGCACGTGGCAAAGTTAGTTACAAAATGTGAAGTACGCGAAGTAATTGGTACGCGGCAACTAATTCGACTGTAGTTGCATTCGGAAATATCACAGTTTCAGTCAGGTGTGTATAAAGATTAAATATGTGAATTATATATAAGTGTGATGGCAATAAAAGTGTAGAAACAAATTATTTTATCAGTGTTATCTTTTAGGAACAACTCCTTTCCGTTTACACGCCCTGCTTAGGGACACTTGCTCAACTGAGTTGTAATAGCTAGGCGGAGGACAAAGAACCAAAATTTAAAATAATAAAACAAGAGGCGCTCAACAAATAAGATAACACTAGCCATTGAGAACTGCGACAAAGTTCAGAAGATATTGAGGTGGTACGGTAATAGCGACAAAGAAATTTCTTTTATTAATTCTTCTTTCAGATTAACCATGTCTATGTAGGAAGTTAGAAAGTTGAATAATGCATGAGAAATTCAGAGCCATGACCGATATTGGAAACATAGATCATGTTGATGCTCTTACCTTTTGAGCTACCATGGCGAGAAAACCCATATGCGCATTAAATCTTCTCATCCGATTCAACTATCCGATAAATCTTTAAAACAATCTCAAACATGATAGATATTCATCAAAAGCAACTTGCAATAATGGAACCGTTTTATATTGCGGGCTTTATATTTGTCTACTATTAGAGTTAATTTGCATTTTAATAATTCCACAATCGGGGGAGGAATGTGTGAAAATCCGTGTGTTGCATTCCTGTAAGGTATTGGACATGTATGCAAAGTTGGTATCCATATGTCTTTTCTTCTTCAACTCGGTTATTCACATGAAACTTTTCTAAAAATGGGATTTCAAAAGGAGTATTTCTGGTAAATCTCTAATACCATACTTCCTCCAGCTACCATAGATAAACAGCAAACATAGTAAGTTGTTTTGAAATTGGATTTTACACTATCTTCTGGAATAAATGGTCTCTGTTTTAGTCGTTATTTCCATTAAGGTATTTATTTTAGAAAATACATGGATACCTTCGTAGGCCTTGTATGTATTTTTTCACACTTTTAGTGTATCTTCGTTATTAACACTTGCTGAAATCTACTGTTAATATTTTCCTTTAACCTAAATTTGTATTCTCTTTGTTCCTTTGGTTTTGAGTCAATAATAAATAAAATTCTATAAATTCTGAACTTTCTACAAATAAGTATTCTCTTTTCTGCTATATCTAGCCTTAAGGTGCCTAGAAAATTGAATTCTTTGTCAGATACTCAAAGCGTGCTGTAGATTTCAATAACCTTGCTTCATACTTTCAGTTTTCTGATTTTAGAGGAAATTTGGTTCAGAATATATTTAACTCCAGCTTGTGCTGAAGTTCCTGTACATATCATCCAACCATTTGTAACAGTATTCAATTAAAGAATAATGATTGAGATAACTTTTAACACTCAAAATATTGCGGCATATCAAAAGGCTTTCCATAAAAAGTGATTAAGATTCATATACAAAATAACACACAAGTATTTCATTGTATAAACTTATGCACTCTTCATCTAAGTTACTAAAGATAGATTTCAGAATTTGTCCAGAATTTCATCAGATTACTTTCATAACATGTCAACGAAATTATTTTGCAAAATTTACAGATATATATTGCACACATTACTGCTAACTCCATAGTGGAAATATGGTTACCCCTAGCACTTCTATGATTTTACTCATTTTTGCGATTATGGTCAATATTGTTTTCAGAATCACGTTTTTTTCGAAACCATTTTTGTTTTCTATAAATATCAGAAAAAGCCGTAATGAAAATAATCAATATCTCTGACCTATGCCATCAAAATTAAATTGGAGGAAATAATAAAGTGAAGGTCGGTAATCCTTTGAAAACTTCAAGCAAACAAAATTGGATAAAGTAACAGAAACTGTTTATAAAGGTTAAGGATACCTATGACTGAAATTTTAAGAATATTAGCAAAAAAATTATATTTTTTGTTTTAAAAAAGTCTAGTTCTTGCTTTAACAGAAAATGTGATTACTCACCATGTTTCGCCATTTCTATAGCACACAGAGAACTTTTATGATAGGTAATGTTAGCATCCAGGCATCCTGTAAGTGAAGCACCTACAGCCTTCTCGCACCCAAACATCATCACCTTCACAACGAGCGTTCAAACAGAAATGGAAGACAGAGTGGTTATCACATAATAGCAAACTTCATGAAGCTTTTTCAGGCTGTACGAACTCTTTCCAACCTGTACGAGCACTCATACGACAAAATAAAGTAATCACCTCCCTTCTGGGAATTAGTCATTGCAAATTGGCGCACTTTTTTCTTCTAACCAAAGACCAGCCTCCAACTTGTGCCAACTGCAACACACTATTAACCATTCAGCACATCATTGTAGATGACATTGTACACCGAAACATGTAGACAACAAGCCAGTGTCATGGATTTTTCCAGTGCCGTGAACAAACGAGAAAAGATAAGAAAATCTTCACAGATTCTTAAGCATATTAATCTATAAGATAAAGTGTAAACATGTAAACTTCTGCGTTAATGCTGAAATAATGTATATGTTACAAAGTTATGATAGGTCGTGATAAGACCAAGCAGTCGAAATGCCCAAAAATAAATATATTAAAAAGGAGACACGAATGCTATGTTGATGGATTCCATAGTTGCAGTGCTCAAGGTCCATGATTTGCAGAAAATCTCATTCTTATAATAGGGTAAATTTTATTATAATTCACCGTACGATCAGAACTGAAATACAACTATTACAGTAGTAAAATTCAAAATCAACTTTATGCTAAACGAATTATAAACCTACAAATAAAAAAAACGACAAAACAGAATCCGTAAGTTTATCACTGTGTTTACTTTTCTGTTGCCTTCAATAAATACCCTTATTTTATGGTATCATTATGAAGATGAAGTTCAATCTCACAAGGAAAATGTCTATTACGGATTAATGAAATTTACGTGAAAACATATCTGAGTTTTTACATTTCATTCCCTAGCAAGTAAGCAGTTTAATCCATACAAAAATTCTATACCAAGTTTTTACCAGAAATACACGTTTTGAGGCAACCTAATTTCAAAAGAAAGTTTTTGCAAGATCGTATGCGCGTGCGTACGTGTGTGATTAACACAACTCAAAAAATCGCAAGTCAGATAAATACTAACCTTGACATTTAAGTTCAGCACATGCAGATTCTGAAGAAAATCCCGCTACTTCAAATTATCTTTACATGGAAAAATTTACACCACTTTCTGATTTTCTCAAAAATTGGATCTAACGATTTTTATTAAAATACCGTATGTTTAAGATAGTTGCCTGCCAAATAAAACGTTTTGAATTTTCAAATAGTTTATATCTTTATCAACTTTTTCTTTACTAAGTCGTGATCATTGTAAACAAAACGAATTTGAAAGCTGTCACTTACAAACCCGCTTTTAAAAAAATTGACTATCGCTCAGTCTACTGTACTCCCCAGATTTTTCATCCAGCAATACTCTCATGATTTGACAGGTACCGTAGAAAAACAATGGCCTTTGTAGGACGCTGAAAAACGTTTGGAAAATAAGTTACATCCTATGCGCTGTACTCCAAAAAAGTCTTTCAACGACGATTTTTGCAGTAGTTATGAATTCACCTAAAGCGTTTGGCAATACAATTACTAGAATTAGTAAATTGCAGTTCTGTGACTGCCTAACCCAGGTTATTAATGCTCGCTAAGCAGTTACACGTTCCAACCGCTGAACTATAATCAAGCCTTTACTGTTTCAACGGTGTGATTGCCAACTCGCAGCATACGAAGTTCATTAAACAGCACCCTGAAGACAAAATAATATGTGTTTTTTATAACACAAAGTAGACAGGTTTTATTGAATTTCTCCTCTGGGACACATCACAGCTATGTTTCTGTGTCCGCTACTGATTGCATATCCCAAAACACCAGCATTACTCGTGGGTATTGTAACAAATGAGAACAACAGTTACTGCGAAACAATTTATTTATTACTTAGGTACTCAGCGTAGCACATACGTTACATTTGTCACTTTTGGCACATACTCGGCACGTAGTATAACTGATCCGTCGAATCACAACTCACAACTGAAGTGGTGAGTCACAACTTACAATTGAACTGCTGTGTCATAGCTCAAAACTGAACTGCACTGGCACTGTCCACTTTAACTGTCTACTTTTAACTTCGTAACTTCTTAACTTACTGAAATTAAACGCACTCCCGGGCAAGAGCAGCTCCTTATATATTCCTCGCATACAAAGTGGAATATTCTAGAAAAGGAGGCTACTAGAACATGCCAAAAATATTCTGGGAATATTCTATTGTCCCGCACCAACTTTTTTCCGATGGCCGGTCGAAGGCACCACCCAGGTGCTTGGCGGTTACCGGCGGCTCGCAGGTAGCTCTGCGTGCGCGGTCACAGTAATCTGTAGTTCCGTAAGACCTTTAAATGATAATAGAATGAACCAACTGCATTGTAATATAAAACGCCTATAGAAATACTTCCTGTGGTAACTTCATGCAACACATATTACGTCACTGAGACGTAGGTACATTTTTCAGTTGGAGTGTTACTTGTTAAATTGAGGGAACTAATATCTACTTCTGTGAAAATTAATTGTGACAATTCATTACGCCCATTTTGGAATAAATATGATTCCCGAACTGTATAAGAATATATACATGACATTCCAACTGGCCACACCATCACGATGTCCTTATGAATCCCCCATAAAGTTCAGATCCCTTGATATTTGCTTTCCATTGAATAGTATGGTAATAGGAGGTTCAAGTGTTTTTCATCCATTAATTTCAGATAAGTTCAGTTCGTGAATTGTTTTAACAGTTAAGATTTTGCTTTGATTTATAGACAGAACAGAGAGTTTGTTAAGCGCCATGGCTGTTGATGATGGAAGAGATTAGGAAATGTAATAAACATTTACCAGGATATAAATGAAATGTATTCTACGCGTCTTTCACGGCAGTCTTACTTTTATATTCCCAACGATAGGTAAGATATAGGGCGGCCACAGGAACGGTGCTACTAATTATTTATATACAATTTGGTTTAAGAACTAAATAAACCCAATACTTGTTTGGAAGGAGAAAAGAGAGGAGGAGGAGCAGAAGAAGAAGAAAAGCACGTGTACACAGGCATGTTCAACTCGCCAAATAATTTCGTATGTCTTTCTATTAGTGTAGTGTAGAGCAGCGTCTATGTTCGTTTGTCGAATATGAAAGGAATCGAAGTTTACTTTCCGAATAACCTTCGCTTGACCGGCCGTTACTGGTGGTTTTGACAGTTTCTCAGTCACCGCAGGCAAACCGCAATTCCCTTCTTCCCCTCTGCCATAATCGTTATTCTGGGGCTGAAGCTTACTACATGGTGACTCCAGAGTGAATACTTTATCGTTTTAAAATTTTAGCAGCCAAATGTGTGGGTAGAAGTTTCTGATTTTTAATACATGGGAACGTTGCCCAAATTGTACCTATTTGTAGATTTTGTTCATTACAACCAAATTAATCCTTTATAAAACTTGCTTAACATTATTAATGTGACGAGCATACTGTTATCTTCAAGTTTTTATATTAAAAAAATCAAAATCAAAACGCTTAAATATCTAAAAAGTTACATTTCTTAAAGTCTGTAAGTGGTACAAATTATAAAACTGGTTTCCCAATTTCTACCAGTGGGTTCTAAATTTAATTAAATTTCTTCTTACATTTTAAGACAGTGAAGAGATATACAATTGCTGTATTTGATTTTAACTCGATTAAGATGGAGGTTGTCACTACTTTCAGGTATCGCGAAATAATTTTTTTCACTTTTTTCATGACCCGTGCCCACTTACATGGATCCAAATTTTACATTTCATGCACCTGATCATGTTTTATATTTGTCTTTATTACGCAATTCACAGAATCACGTTTCACTTTAACCAGATGATTTATTTTTGTTGTTTTCCCTACAACGCTGTTCGCATCATAGTATATCCTTTTTGTAGATGAGGCACTCCTTTGGTTACAGCCTTTCGTATTGCTTTATCCATTGCGGTTTTCAAATTCCTCAAAAGGTTTCTGGCTCTGTTGTAAGAGTCCTTGCTGCTGTTCGTTTCTCGACTGTTTTGGATAAAAGTAATATTTCCATGGTGAACACTTTCAGTGACACTCTGTAACAAAAAAGAACTGGTTAAAAATAGTACCTACCTAAGTGATTTTAAAAAATAAGCAAATGCCAAGAAACTATACTATTCGTTTTAGAATTTGGTTGCCAAATAATACTGCGATACTAGTAATTATTTAGGAACTAGTTTCTTAAATTGTACCGGTACGATATTGGAAACTGCTAGTGGTCAATATAGGCAACCATGCCATTTTGTGTTTAAATGTTCTTTCGAGTAGTGCATTTGCTTTAAGTTGAAACTTGGAAAGTAAAAATAGATAGCACTGTACTACACACAACAGTTGATAATCCTTAACCACCTAATCTCAAAATCTTTACCATTTAAAAATACTATTTAAATCTGGATTAGGTTGAAACATGAAATTTAGAAGAGAACAACCAGCACCCGCTTGTAACAACACGAAAGCTAGCGAAGCAAGGACGGCCGAAGTATCAGGATATTTTCCATATTTCACTGCCAAAAGTGCAGTGGCAACAACACTACAGCTGATACTGAGAGACTAGGCAGTGACGCCTGACTGTGGCAGGGTTTCTGAGCATACGGTCTGTCATTAGCGCACCCCCCCCCCAACCCTTAGATGGTCAGGTAACGTCAAAATGGTCATGTTTGAACTTAAACCTTACGTACTGCATCTACAACACTGATTATAGATACAAGGCTATATAAAATTAGTATGCTACATTTATGCACATTCAACCTATGAAGAGGCAAGTTTGTTTTCACTTACTTAATTAACGCAGTTTTCTTTCAAAAAATTAGGTTATAACTGCGCAAAATGTTCTTTTCCAGCAAATGGTCCATTGTCACCACAGACCGCTCACAACTGAAATAACGATGCCAATGCTACATGAACCACCAAATTTATAAATGGTACATTATAGGCAACTCTCTCTTATAGAAAGAAAAACAGTTTACCTATTCTGGCGGATTTAAACTATTTTTGTATTATTTGTATAAGGTTTTGGAAACTGAAAAGCTATATCAAGGTTTAATTTGCCTTATTTCTAAAATTAGCCTGCATTCATTTCTTTAGAGTATTTAGATTCGTAATGCGAACATGTTATCTACATTTATATTGATATGGTAGAGAAAAAACGGACAATTCTTGAATAGTCTACATAATTGCTGAATTTCTATAATTTTACATATTTATCATCCAGTTTAAATTATACAATTTATATACTGAATACAATTTTCAGGCATTATACAGAAATACTTACTGTAGTAAACGCATGTAAGGTAATTTTATAAATATCACACATTAAAATGTAGAAATTCAGCGCAATTATAAACATTCATAAAACTAATACAGAAACACTAGAATGCGTACTGTGTCATGTTTTGTTCTTTTTTTCTATATTAAACGTTGAAAATCTGCATTGTTTTGGCTTCTTCTAGGTTATTTTTTCCGTTTCGAAGCCAAAGTGTACTATGTGAACTGTCGTCGTTTCTAACGCTCCCCTATAGCCTACGATCTTCGGGGAATACCTCATTTCCACCAAGGATAACTAGACCCATTCTGAGGTGGAGGCACCCAGTGGGGGAATCCTTTGTCTCCGATGGTAGGGTGATGATGAGGATGACGGTGGAATGAGAGGACCTACAGCTATTACCGTGAACTCTGAACCACGTTAGCCTTGGGGATATTTCACTTGAGCAAGGTAAAGTTGAAGGCGTGGATAGGGCCGAAATAAAGTTGCAACCCAGAGAATCGAACCCCGGACCCTCAGTACGAGAGTCGAATGAAACCACTGCGCTATCCCGTCGCACCTATGTGAACTGTTATCTATTTTGAACCATTCTATATCCCATTTACTGATAAGTTGTAAAAATATACTTGTAGCGGTAGACGATCTGGAGGCATTCTTTGCACATCTTTATACCATGTGTTCGGATAGAGTATTTAAAGTGGCAGACGAGTAGTTTACTCTTTTTAACCGACAGTCTTTTCTCCAAGGCTTTTCTTATCGCAATTTAGAAAGAGAAGTGCGGTCGTTCACCTCAAAGTGACTTCGCATCCAATATGCCCTTTCAAGCAATGTCAGCCAATGTCAAGGGTTTTAGATTCCATGCTCAACAAACCTGTGTTGTTGATTCCATATAGCGAAAGGCGCACGTGCTTTTGTCTGAAATTCCCTTCTCAGGTTCTAACATTGTGTGATGCTAGTCCTGCGAAAAACTTGTGCGCATAGGATCGGTATTATCTCTGAAATTATGTAATTACATATACAAAATCATCATTTCCAAATAAGGATCTGTTACACAAAATATTTTATATTCAAAGACTACTGTTTTCAAGAAATGTTAAATTTAAGCAAAATACGTCAAGGCAACTCTATGGTGAAAGTTTCAAGTTGCTTAATTCCCATCCAATTACTTTCAAGTTTTATCCACATACTAGTAAGGTTATCTTATAAGTGGCTACAGAAGTTCATGTAGCTAGTGAAAATAATTTAGCTATTTAGTTCGCAATGAAGAAAAATTAAGAACAAATGACTAAGTGGAATAAATTATTTATAATTGTGATTATGAGTATTATTTTAGTAAAATGTTTAGTTTGTAACCGGAGATCCCATCTATCAGCGTGGAGTAGTCTCAGAAGGTAATAATAAGTACTGTGTTAAAATAACTATGTATATTTGTAATGCAAGTATTAATAAATCATTTATTGTATTCGACGAAACTGTTTCTCATACAACATTGTTTGTAAAACAGAGATAGATAATTCTCAATGTAATCCTCCCTTATGGGTTTAATGCATAAAAAGTGACATTTAAACTTACAACACCTTTCTCATTTGTATGGCTTGATACGGCGCTATCGTCTGCTTCCTGCCACGTGCAAGTAATACAATATACATCAATCGACAAGAAGTATAATAAAAGTAAGAGCTGAATTTTTTCTGATAGGATTAATAACTGTAAATTTGATAACTTCTAGTCAGGTAAGTGTTGTTTGTAACATCGTTTCCAAGGTATTTAAAATAAATTCGTCTTCAACTTCGAGATAAACTGACCCGTTTATCGTGAAGACGAAGTTGATAAACGCCAAAACTCGGTTTCAAACCAACAATCTAGTCCTCTTCCGTGGTCTAGTGGTACCTCTAGCTCCCGAGGTCGCGGGTTCAAACCAGGCGAAGGACGATGGGTATTTTGGCAAAATTTCCGGTCTTTCACGGCAATATAGAATGAACGCTAAGAACCATATTAGTTAAAAGGTGTCCATAAATAAAACTCGATTTCAAAAACAAAATCTATTTTGCTGGAAGCCCTAGAAAGTTTTGAATTAGAAGTCTTACCTTTTTCAATGGCTTAGTAATAGTTATTTACGTTAGCCTAAAGATATCTAGGGACTATCTTTTGCTTTCTCCTTCTTACGTATTCTACACCTTGGTCCAGCGTCTTTCTCGAATGTTTTGGAATCAATTTACACAATTTACAAAACCTGTATGGTGTTGTGCGCGGTAGCTTATGCCGGGCACTTGCACGGAACTATTGCTGTCCGTTTATAACCAGACGGTGCTTGATTGTTGATATTAAGTTGTGTGAAACTGCAAAATTTAAATGACATTTAAACATTAGCATATAAATTAATGTTAATATGGTAGCAAAGCGAGCATTAAAATATATTATATAAACATAACACAGAAGTATATTTAATTAAATCAAATTGAACACAAACAATGAACATAAAGTACGCTTATGTTCGGAAATGAATTATTCTTTCCTTTATCACACAATTAATTGACTATAATTTATAATAATTATAAACAAGAAACATGAAAACATTGCACAATTAAATAACAAATGATGCAGTAATTTGTATCACAAATTACTTAAATGTAAATAATGAGTGTAGTATGAATATGCATTATTATGTGACATTGATTTGAGATGTTTATTGATTGTAATTATTGTTGAGAAGTAAGTTTATACTGCCTTACTGAAACTGACAATAATAGTGTGCAATAATGCAGCGAGGGGGTGAGCTGTTTATCATTATTGGAAACGAGGAAGTTACGTAATATTGGCGCGTTTTTCTTAGAATCTTCTGGAACGTTTCCCTAGAGCATATGTATTCATAATTTTCATTGGATATAAAAATAGACGCTAATGTTGGCACGTTTTATTAGCCAATTGCAGTTCAGTTATAATCCTTAGGCATATCTGGGTGAAGGAGTATAAAAAGAGTAGGTTAGAGGTAGACCCCGGCAGTTCATCAAAATTCTTTGTACACTACACGTCGCATTTCCGTCAGTTCGTCGAAAGTATTTGTACGGCACACTTCGGATATCAATTTGCAGGTTACGCGTAACAGAGTTATGAAAAATCTCAAGTGTTATAAAGTTAATTATACAAAAATTTGAATTACGCGAATTAAGAATTATCAGTAATGAAGTTATTATAACAGTTTCAGTTTGGCGAGTGTTAAGATCAATGTGTAAATGTGATAGTTAATGTGTTCGGCAATAAAAGTGTAAAACAAATTTCTTCATCAGTGTTATATTTGGATAAAATATTCCTTTCCGTTTACACAACCTGTATAAAGAGAAGTGCTCGACCCAAAAAAGATAATAGCTAGCCGGAGGACAGTAAACCAAAATTAAATAAGATAACAATAGCGTTCTTTCAAACGAACACTAACACTGCCGCAAATTGCTAATACCAGATGGAGCTAACAAGCCTAACAAATGAATCACGTCACAAGATGGCTTCAACGCGTGAAGTAAACACACATACACAAACATTATAAGTAATACACTCGCAAATTGGCGCCCAATGTGGGGCTACAATAAATAAATAAATAACATTAACCACTCGCACAAATAATGTGTCAATTTGCTAATTTATAGTTGTGTAAAGTTTAGTAGTTCTATAAAATGTCTCGCACATCAAATTAAGATTCCATACTACACATTTTTCCTGCCAGTATCAAAGGATATTGTTAAGGCGGTAAAATTTATTTTTCCCGTATTTAACTTTAAGCAAAATAAACGCTTTTCTTCCTTTCTACTGAACAAGTGTTCAAAATGTTCACTTATACAATATTAGTTAGGAAATATTCACGTGCTCAAAAAAGGGTTACTTGAATTCCTCTGTTTTATTTGTGCAAGTTTCAATAAAACTAGTGAAAAATTGCATCACATAAAACTGTGGAAAGGTTTTCTTTTTTTTTAAAATCAAGTTTTAAAAATCCACATGCCGCAATTTTGGTGTGACTTTTGAATTGGGTCAAATGTCACCTGCATAGGTCTTAAATGACCAAAAGATCACGACATATGTTTTATGGACTCGAAATTTTACAAAAAGAAATTGATATTAAGAAAAGAACATTGAAAATTAAGTTTTAAACCAGTATCTCGCCGTAGGGTTGCCTTAATATTTTTTTAAACTTCGTTTTTAGGAAACAGGTAAAGCTCTTTTATTTGTAATTCTCTGCCTATGTTTGAAGTTCCTGACGTGTAAACCACATATATACACTTAAAAACGTCAATCAATACTGCAGATAGGTTTTGTGAAAGCATACTAACTCAGCCCTTCCACATTAATAACCTTTGGATAGTTTACACTAGCACAGTTTTACATTGACTGAGTAGTGCGACAAATGTGTCGTTATCAGTGGTATGGTATTGATAGCGGAGATATATCACAGCAGGAACCGAGATGACAAGAGCAGTGAAATTTCCCTTAATTGTGGTTATGCTGGGTTATATAGGGTGTATAAATTAGCGCTTCGAAGTATTTCTATCTTGTAATCCTAATTTCGTTGGGCTAGAATAAGAATTGCAAATAAATAAACAAACATATTTGTATGCTCTAGATTTTCTAGCGGTTCCAGCCATGTGTAGAGTTGGTTAGAAATCTCGTTTTGGAAACGTACATCGTTCCCATCTTCAGGGTAGCTGAATGATGCAAAATTGGGAGTCCTTCATATTTATATTAACGTCTGTTGAGCTAAGTCCGGACCTCATAGAAAGCTTTGTTTTCTTAAGTGGAGGAGAAAAGGCTACTAGGCACTTCAGCCCCGAATGGCAATAATGGAATCATATGGTGAAAATGGTGTGGTCCCGCGTAGCGAGTGAAGGTAAAGTCCTAGACTGCAGCCATGACAAACTGCCCTGACTACAGCCTAAAGGATTGAAAGTGAAAATTAGGATGGGATTCAAGGGTGGTATTGGTGTAGGTAGGATGAAGTTACTTAGGTGCTAGATGCCGTGTCATTTCTGCTGCTCATCAGTTTCTCTTCAAATACCTTTCCACTTGTCGATGTGGAATTGAAAACGTTTGGGATGGCTGTTATGGATCTGGATATGGAGTGACGAACTACTGTGATGAAGTTGCTGTGAAGTCCTTGAAGCTCTGTTGTAGGTCCTGCAGGCGTGTGCAGGTGTTATCAAACTTAGAGGTCAGGTTGGCGACGATGTTTGGATAATGCTTGGTAGCTGCGGTTATGGTGGTCTGCAGGTCCTAGATCTCTCGGAGATTACAGGGGTCAGGGCCCCTTCTAGTGCTGCTAATAGAGTACAGATGTTTAGTGCCTCCGTGTGGAGATCCTAAACGGCCTCTTGAAGCGCCATCCCAGTTGAGGCATCTGAAGTGCCTTCGTTGGTAGTGACAGGTTGATGGTGCTGCTGCGGCGTCTACGGTATTTCGCTACTGCAGGGTAAAGAGGACACTGGATCTGGTCGGTGAAGTGCGATGTGCCTGCAGTCGTGGCGAAGCGGTGTTGTCAG
This sequence comes from Deroplatys truncata, assembly GCA_030765065.1. Classification (NCBI taxonomy): domain Eukaryota; kingdom Metazoa; phylum Arthropoda; class Insecta; order Mantodea; family Mantidae; genus Deroplatys; species Deroplatys truncata. Next base: position 111,789,905 of record CM060981.1, read on the forward strand.
AGGGCGAAGCACTGGCCGAGGCAAAAAAGTCGGGTCGCGTCGGCGGTGAAGCGACCCTCTCGGGGATGGCGGAGATGCCTGCGAGACAACGTTAATGTTTCTTCTTGCCCATAGCAGCAAAGTGGAGGAGAACCTAACCCCGACTAGCTCCCGATGGGAGACGGGACTGAGAGTGTAGGACTCGCCAATATTCGGTATAGCTACTAACTAAAAGCTCCTCCACCAGAGCAAAATGGAAGAAGGAAAGGAGAGGAGTAAAACGAAAGGTTGTACGGTCCCGAGTAGTACCCGCGTTAGTAATTGGAAGCTGAGTGCCTGTCGCTATTTGGGCGGGAGCGGGTGAAGGAAAATTTCTAGGGTGCAGTCATGAAACCTGACTACAACGCTGGTGGATGGAAAGTGATAATAGTAGGAATTTTAGGTGACAGTAGGGATGAGAAAGTGTTGTCTCGACGACTCGTCAGTGGAGTGGCTGAGCTCGTAAATCTCGTAGCTCGTGTAGCTCAAAGTCTTTCGGCGAGAGCTGAGAGTCTCCGGTGGTGTGGTTGTCTCTGAAAGTGGGCTCGGAGTTGAGGTTCCTGCTCTACTAGAGATCTGAGAGTGATGTCTATTAAGTCTAGGTGTGGCTGCGTTGTATCTGATGTGGAGTGATGTACTTGAATGGATGAATATATGGAGGTCTGAAAATCATGAGGCGGTCCACCAAGGATTCAAGAACTAGGCGGGAACACCTTGTACGGCGTCCCGTAGGCCCTGGGTTTCCTTGCTGACAGTGTTGTTCGGCGATGGTGGTGATACTATAGGCTGCCGTGGTTGAGGTGTTGTCTGTGGCGGCGTTAAAGGAGCAGACGGCTTCGATGATGCCTTCCTACGAGGATAGGAGGCAGAGCGACTGGTCGATGAAATGAGACGACCCATCACAAGTGGCGCAGTAGCGACGTCGGCAGCGGAACTCCTCTTTGAATTTTTTTTAAGTGGAAGGAAAGATGATTTAATCACTACGCCTAGCCCGATGGGAGTCGAGGCTGAGAGCGTGGGACTCGCGAATAGTAGGCATACCCACTAAAAACTCCTCCACCAGAAGGAAAACGGAGGAAAAAGAGAGGAGTAAATCGAAAGGTTGCGCTGTCCACCATAGCAACCGCATTAGTATTTTGAAGCTAATGTGCTACCGCCGTGTGGGCGGGAATGGTTAAAGGAAGATTTCTAGAATGTGGCCATGAAATCTGACTGTAACACTAGTGATAGAGGATGATAATAGAAGGGAATGTGGGTGACAGTAGGTGCAGGATGGAAGTAGGATGCTGCTTTTCAGACTCTAGCAGCGTCGTCTGAGGTTTTGGCGTGATGGTCGGCTGTGGCTTGTGAAATATTCCGTGAAGCTCTCTACGGCGTAGAGGCGGTTGTAAACGGTATCAGCCGGGCTGGAAGGTTGATGACGATAGTCTGGTGGTGTTCTTGAGTAGGTCGTGAAGTTTCTGGGTAATGTCTGAGATGGTCTCTTCTAGAGCAGCTAAGCGAGCACAAAAGTTCAGGAACTCGGCTTTCCGTGTCGCCGCTCCAGTCGAAGATGCTGGTTATGATGGTTTCGAGGTGGCGATCCTGACTGGAGTTGGATTTGGATTGAGCCTCGTTGAAGGCGTTGCAGATTCTGGAAGGCTTCCTGGGTAGTGTGGGCACTGCGCATGACCTGTGAAATGACCGTAGCCATCACAGGTGGCGCAATACCGGCGGCTGTTCCTCAGCGAGCGCTCCTTGCACCTTTAGTAATGCAGGAGGCGTCACAGTAGTGGTACCTAGGCTTTGCTGCGCAGGTTTATGCTTCGTGTCCGTAGGCTCAACAGATTCGGCTGATTCGATTCACTCGGCTGACCTCGATGCGTAAGCACCGCCATAACAAGCGCAGCCCGCCACAAGGCTACTTCATGTTTGCCAGGCTCTGTGAGCTTCCAGGTGGAAGAGCAGCGAAGGTCCCTTGGCAGTACAAATCCGGGTGGCTCCTGCGCTGCTTCAAGGACCTGGTTGGTAGATCCGTGGTACCCCGTTAATGACGACGCTGTACCTCCGGGGAGGGACTGTCACTGCAGCAGGAGATGGCTGATGTCCCATGGGCATAGCTTTCCCCGGGTGGCGTCGGCTGGGTATCGCTTCCTCTCGATGGATTTTGGGGGAAGCGGAAGTTTCTTTCGAAGCAGGCACGGTGCTTCTGTGTCGTTTCTTTTTCGCCATCTCGAATTAAAGTGCGTGTGATTTGAAAACTTAATTTTCGTGCGGAGAAAATTGCATTACTATCAACTCCCTGCCGGTGTGCAATGGCAGGGGAGATGTATGAGGCTCACCACTCAGTTGCGGAATACCCACTAAAAACCCCTCTACATGTTAGTGTGCGTTAATTATTACTGTGTTCGTGCAAGTTAGTCGGGTCCCGATAGCACCCCGGTTGGTCAATGAAAGATGCGAAGCTGATGCAAAATCGGTTTCTAACTATGGTAATCATAGCGCCAGTAATGCTTCAGCTCAAATTTTAAATAGATTTTGGTTTCCTATAAATGACTTTGAAAGCGCAAATTAATCTTGTAGGATTTGAGGAGATATATAGATTGTCCCAAATATATTCTCTGAAATATGTTTATCCAGCAAGAGAATGGTTTATATTTAGTGCGAGATAGAACAAGGGAATGTGTTGCTTGTTGTCCTTAAGAACATTTAGTTGTTAAGGCTGTGACATAGATGCTACACTCACTGCCACATTTAAACATGCATCATTGCGTCAGACCATAACGAGGTGCTCTGAATCGGCTGTAATACAAGGTTTCATGCGTAAATATTACTAATACAATTTGCTTAGTAGGTATTTTAAGTTGAAACTGAGAAAATAAATGTTGCTTGTAATGCTTAAAACAGGAGCGATATGACTTTAGACATCAGCTGAAACGACATTTGCAAAAGTTGGCAATGAAGAAAAGCCTACTAAGGAATATTGTCGTGACGGTTATATCCCTTGGCAAATACGTTGCTTTTTACTTTTTTACTGTTGCCTCTAGCCTAAACTTCAATACCAAGATTTCACTGGAAATACACATTTTGAGGCCCCCTGAAAACAAAAACAGTTTTAGAAAAGAAAGGTTTGAATGTGTGTGTGTGTCGGATAAATACCAAAGTCGGCATTAAGGTTCAGCATCTTCAAGAAAATCGCCCCCTTATCAAACGGTTCTCATGCAAGCATGGACACCATTTTCGATATGTTTGATTCTCTAAAATATATCTCAACCATTTTTATTAAATAACTGATATTTACGAGATTCGATAAACAATATGTGTATCTCGAATTCTTTGGGAATAGCCCGTGATGGCAATTTATTCCGAAGAAATTTTGTATATTCATGCATGATGAGTAAACAATAAGAGATAGACAAGGCTTACTAAGCATAAATGTAGACATCTTTAAAGCACACAAATAGTTGCGAGTAACCTTTTTGTGTCATCAGTCATTTTCGAGACACTTGTTGATATTGGTCTGAATTCTTCAATACTGAATAATTATTTGATGCTGTCGTTGTTCAATTGTTTCTCGCGAAGTGCTGCAAAGAGTATGAAGTTTTAAAGCAACTGATCATAGATTCAGTTTTCCCTATCTGCCGTGTATCTAGAATTAAATGCATAATGAAACTATTTATAAAAATCTCGATTAATATCAGATTAATAGAAAAAAGATAGTGAGTAGAGAATGTAATATGAAAATAATACAGATATATTTTAAGGAAATGAGGATATTTTTCCTGAGCCATAAAAACTATAAATTAAATGTTATTTGATGAAACATTAAAATCTTCCGGGCTGGAAGGCCGTGGTCTAAGGGTAAAATTACTAGCAGCCGACGTTTCGGTCAACACTATGGTTACCACGGCCTTCCAGCCCGGAAGATTTTAATGTTTCATCGATTAACTCCGGTCGTGAAAGCTTTCGTACTTATTTAAATGTTATTTGTTAAAAGAGTTATCGTCCATCCATCCATCCATCCATCCATCCATCCATCCATATTATTAGCGAGATTCAGGAGTCGCTCTGGTAATTTCGCTATTTGATGATGCCTGTGATGTGAGAAAAGAATATGTGTTTTTGAATATGTGCGATTTGTGCATAGGTAGTTCTGCAAACATAGTAATTTTGAAGATAGTATGGAAACCACTATATATGAACTTTATTTCGATTTCAGAGAGAAAACATTCTTCAAATATACTAATTTTCATTTTTGTGCAATACTATTTAATTACATTGCGGACAAATTGTATATCACTAATCACTCCTCAGACATCGAACAAGGTATAAGAAATAAATTGAAGTTGTTTGTGGCAAAACTGCTTGCAAATGGAAAATTCACAAACAAAAATTGAATGGGTTCTTGAAAAAACGGACTATACGTCATTTTATCACACAAAGAAAAGTCATCCTCTACAAATCCACTCGCACATTAATTCCGCACATTAATTAAATACGATAGAAATGCAGCCATTTACACAGTTATACTATCTGTGCGGCTACCTGTCTAGTGTCAAATGAATCTTATTTTGCTTTAAACAACAAAAAATGCTCCATCTTCAACATTCCAATATATATATTATATTTCATATCGTCTGTCTATGGCATAAATAACAGGAGTTTTAAAACTACTTCGCTGTTTTATTTATTCCGTGAAAATAAAAGAGGGGTGATAGAACAGCTTAATTTACATTCCCGCTTTCCTTGTAAGTCAATGTAGTACTAGAACATAATTATATTACTATTTTTCTGGTGTCTTGCTCATTCGTTGTTATACAAATAAGAGGAGCAACCAGAACTTGGCTGAAAACACGGCCAATGAACTAAATGAACACACATACGCCATCGAGCACCAGTAAAACGAGCAATATGAACTAATCAGGAAATCCGTTGCTATTTTAATTGCTTCGTTTGTTAATTGGACTTGGAAACAGAACCTTTGAGGTAAAATCAAATAACTCAGGGGTTCAAATATCGGTGATAGACCTTTTTTCTTTCTTTATTACATGTTTCTTCGTTTCAGCTCAATACAATATTCTAATTCTTAAATTAAGCATACATATAATTTTCATAACATTATGATACAAAATGCGTATTAGTCATACTTATTTTTATACCTTGCAGTTGTATACACTGCCGTTTGTGAAAATTGCAAGATCAAGAAAGAATTTCCCGATAACTCCAAACTTGGTGAAAGTGTAGAAGACTGTGCAAGCAATAAGTGTTTAGGTTTGCAGAGAGATGGGGTACACACAAGAGCCCTCTCGTGTCGGCCCAACAAGGTCAGTGTTGCGCACAGTGTAGTCAGTGCAGAGCTGTCAAACAAGGTGGAAACAATAAAGCGAGTGCCAGTAAGTCTCATCGATGTCAAAGGGAGTCATATCGGCATATGAGTGAGTTCGAACGGGCCACAATGGTCGGTCTCCGGGAAGCGGGTTTGTCATACCGTGACATTTCGTCTCGTACAAGGCATGCTGCTACGATAGTGATGCGTGTGTGGTAGCAGTGGATAGATAAAGGTCGTACGCAGTGCAGAGCGGGTACTGGACCACGGAGCATGACCACAGCACGGGATGACCGTCATCTTGTCCACATGGCCATAATGGACCGTACAGCTTCATCCACAGTGTTGGCTCGACACTGGAGCACTGCAACAGGTGTGAACTTGTCTGCATCTACGGTTCGTCGGCGTCTGCTGCAGGTTGGACTGGTTATATGCAGGTCATTACATTGGCTTCCATTGTCCAGAAACCACAAGCTCCTCCGACTGCAATGGGCACGTGAACACTGTCACTGGGGTGCTGAGTAGCAAAATGTAGTTTTTTCGGACGAGTTCTGCTTCAACGTGTCCTACAGTGATGGACGCTAACTTGTCCGGTGGTACCGTGGTGAGTGCAACCTGGAGGGCTGCATTGTTGAGCCGCATAGCGGAAAAACACCAGGTGTGATGGTTTGAGGCGCCATTGGTTACAACAACCGATCTTGCCTCCTACAAATTGAGGGCACTTTGAACAGCAACCGGTACCTAACGGTGGTTGTAGAGCCTGAGGTGCTCTCCCTACTTCAGGCATCTCACCAGGCCACACTTCAACAAGACAATGCCCGGGCACATATTGCGAGGAATGTACAAGCCTTCTTCAAAGAGCGACGGGTACCATTGCTTCCCTGGCCAGCAGGTTCGCCTGACATGTCGCCCATCGAACAGGTCTGGGATATAGTTGGTCGGCACCTGGTGCGTAACGGTCCTCCAGTAACCAGTGTCAGGGATTTGTGGGCTCGAATACAAACTACGTGGAGGAAATCCCTCAGGAACTTATTCAGAACCTCTTTGATTCAATGCCCCGACGTAAAACAGCTCTAATTGCAGCGCATGGAGGCCACAGCAAATACTGAATATTAGGGATCAAAGGTCATGTATAGATTTGAAATGTTTATCATATGTTACTTGTCATGTACCAAATCTGTGGTATTAAATCCATTGAATTCATGCGTTTCCTTCCTGGTGTTGCAATTTTCACAAGCGGCAGTGTATCACAGTCAACGCTTCCAAGTACTGGCGATAAGGCCCAATAGTTTTGTCATTCTTTAGTTTCCTTTTGTTTGTCACTTTATACGTTTGCGCTTAGTTACCTTCTTTATAGAAATAGCTCATTATATAAAATGACTATTCTTGAACTATAACGGGGCATTCATTTCATTTCTAGCTATGATAGAGACCGTTGATATACGGTCATCAGATTTGCATCCCATAAAACATGTTTTGGGGGAAATAAGAATAGGGCTTTCTCGGTTCGCTAATGCTGGGCAGCTCTGGAATACCTTAAAAGACACTAGCGTGTACTGTCGGAGAATGCCAGTTCTTTCAGGAACTTGGTGGGTGCCATGCTCCTAAGGTTGAAGGCAGTAATGGAAAAAAACAGGGCCCCACAAAATATTAGAAGATTTGTCCTTTTTACCCATTGCCTTGGTTTAATTGGGCGAGTTTCTCTTTTTTCCTATTTGAAAGCGACCATTGTTCAGATCGCTATGTGGCGTCGAGGGAATTAAGGTTCTTGTTTATTTTATTTGTCGAGGACAGTAGATAAATAGCTCAGAGCCATAGGATGAATATAGAATCAAAACATAAACTGCGTAAATATGTAAAATAACTACTGAAAAGTGCATGAATAATATACGGATAGCCGGGATCGAACCATCTCTCCAAGTAGCACAGTGAACTTCAAATCTATAATGCTGGTAGTGAGCCAATTCTAACATGGGCGATGCTATCCTCTCTTTATAAAGTCGTGTAACCAAAGGTTCAAATCGAAAGATTTGGGATTGTATTTGAGTATTTACAAACATTCTATTAATTACTGCCCCTGCGGTTATTTGATATAATAAAATAATAATAAACTGTGTCTTAGCGGAGTTACGCGCAAGTGTGATTTATAGTGTAGGATATTGCACCGTGAACCGCGCTCTGTTAATTTTGCGTATTTCCGTGAGGCCGTAGTGATACTTTAAGTTTTATAATGCTCAGCATTTTTTTCATCACTATATCTCTCGTACAGATTTCCATAAGTTTATCCGAACTCAGAGAGGATGCATTGCAGCTCTGTAAATCAAAGCCTCTAACACACAGTTTTAAAAATAGGTTAACCTTTGCGAATACCCATTTAATTATAGTTACCTACAGAATTAAATACAAAATGTGGTAATAGTTATGCAGATTTATGACAATCAGTCACCAACTTAAACTTAATAGGTACAGGAATGTAACATAGTTGTATTAATAATAATTTTTACTTTTAAGAAATCAATACATTTTGAATACAATAACAGATGTGCGAAACGAAAAATAGCAGTAATTATTGATCTCGTATATAATTACTTGCATTGTTATTGAATGTTAGATATTTTTAAATACTTAGCCACTTTAATTCACATATACACTTAGTAAATACAAATTTAAGTCTTAAAAGTTATTCTAAGAATCAGATATTTCTGTCCATGTAGATTATGCGTTTTGCGGTGTGTTTACCGTAAAAGATAATTAAAATTAACTTGAATAACAACATAGTTTTCTATGTTGAGTTTCTTATGGTTTAGAGTAGAACATCGCAATCAGGATATTGATGTTTGGTGCATACAGTCGCATTAAATTGTTTAATGATAACCTTGCAGGGATCCTGGTGAAAGGTGAAATTTTCAGGTAGCTATTCAGAACCGGGCTCAACCTCGCCTCACAATCGTCTCGTCACGTCTGTCGCGAATAATGTTCCTCTCAGAACCCACCTCCCGCAAAATATGGGGCGTTAATGACAATCCTACTGCCATAATCCAATCAATGTCAAATCCAATTTCATCGCTCCCGCTCACATAACCCACACACTGAGATTGGAGAGGGCACTCTGTTACACGTGGACGGCATTTTTAAGCTGCCATTTAATTACACAGTGGGCAAAAAAGAATTGCCTCCTCCCTCACAATGCAATCCACAGACCCGACTATTCTCTTCATTCATGTTTAGCCTTTCGTGTCCATATTTCCTCCAACCCTTGGATACAGCATACAAAGGGAATTTAAACATAATGGTAGGGCTTGGCCACGCTTCCAGTATTGCCTTTACAGGCACCCGAGCCGTTCGGGCAATTGCATTACATTGGATGCCCGGTTTTGCCATAATTTACCTTACGGGAACAGCCTGTCCCTCCATACGTGAGCGTAAAATTTGATCAGTTCAAATCTATGTTACTGACTCGCACTTTATCCTATATGAATAGGACAATGGATCTCCAGAGGGGCACTGCTGTGTTGTTATCGCCTGAAAATTAATTGTACGCTACAAGTGTAAAGGGAAACTACGTGCGCACTTTCCACACAGAGCCACACACATTTGGAGTTTCTTTCATTCATAATCCGATGAATCTACTGGGTAGTATTGAATTTTACGGCGATTATTTATAGGCTTCTACGTTGTCGGCTTCACAACTTCCGAATACTGTGAAAAATTTCCGCAGCTGATGAAATCTGCTGTTTGTATCAGCACAGACGACAGTAATGTTTAACAGAGCTAAGGGAGAAAGGAGTTCCCTCATGTGCGCATTAATGTAAACAGCCTAGCCTCTGGGCTACTTGTGAAAAGCACAGTAAGCTATGATACTCATTACCTGTTGTTGCATTTAGGTGTTCTTGTATACATCAGGCAGACGTACAGAGAAATAGTGTCGGCTTACTTTAAAACTTAAGTCCAGTCTTGGTCATTTATTGTAAATACTTCTTGCATTAAATCCAAATGGAGGTCTACGTCAAGATACGTCGCATATCGTACTGTGGCATTAGTACTTATTTTGGACATATTTAATTTCAGATGGATCTATTAACAGTATCTGTTAAGTAGAAATGCTCAGAAACTCTGTAGAATTGTTGTTAAAGAAGTGTTCGTTGCCTGAAAAGATTAATACCGGATAGCGTTAAGCTCTAAGGATCCCGGACTGACTTGAGCAGTCCTTTTCATTCATGCATCCTCTAATATGAACTCGGTAAAAACAGGTATATAAAAAAAAGTTCGTTAAAAGAGGCATCTAGAGTCTTGGAAAGGTATTGCATCAGTTTGTTCCTCATGATTGGCTATCGACAATCACGTGGACAGCAATTCAATAGAACGCAAGTGTAGTATAAGACATGAACACGGCATGCACTAGGAGTTAGCAGCACTTGGGAGTATGTGCCAATTAGCTGAGACCTTTCCACTTATTTCCTACGCGGGACTTACGCACCATGGGACTCCTACATCTAATTCATTATCACGAGTATTTAGAAAAACAATAAATGACGAATCATTTCTGTTTTAATGTAACATAAATCTCCTGTGATTTTTTCTAAACCAAAATATTACCCTAAGAGCTCATAAATATTCATTTTCTATAATGTGGAGGACAAATCAGGAAGACCTGTCTTCGTAAGCTTGGATTAATTCTGGAATGCCGAAACACAGCCATTTATTCTTATAGTCTATTCACTTTATTCTGCAAAAGTTGTTGAAATCTAGTTAACAGGTTTGATGAGAACGGAATACTTTTAACTGTTTGACGAAGAAATTTCAATCTTTCCATTAAAATCTTATTAAAACAAATCCCCAATAAGGACCAAAGCAATGAACTATCAGCAAAAATATTTAATAAGGTCCGTAAACAGAATCTAATCAACATTTCTTACTGACCACGAAAGGAAACCTTTGTAGAATTTCTTCTCTTTATTTATACCGAAATGATATGAACAATCGCCCAACCTACTCGTATATGCTGTGAGATAAGATGTGATCATTTACAGGGCTGACGAGGGCTGCTTTCCAGAATTCAGCTGATGCTAGGAAGCGAGGGACAAAGTCCTGTTTTTTATGTATTTAATAGTTTGCATACTTATGTATGCAATTGTCTTATTTTTATTATCGTTTTCTTGTGCAAAAGTTTATGTTGTTAGAATTTAAACTTATGAGATTTAAGTAAGCCGTATGTATATGTATTCATATTCGATCCCATTGAAGCCGAAATTATGAAGTCAATAAGTATCATAATATTCTAAGGATAGCATATAAAATAAGTAATAATATATTTAAAATCAGTGTATGTATAAAAAGGAGAAGCATTGTGAAAATTGTTGACTGTAAAAGCGACAGAAAGACAAGACAGGTACAGTTTTTTAATTAGGGACCAGCCTCAGGTAGAAAGGGTAAATACCATTGAAGCAAGGTTTTCCTGGTACCAGCCGAGTACAGCTGCACTTAGCCTGGTGAAGGCCACTCTAAGCATCATGACGCTAAGTTTGGTGACGAGCGTTTGAGGGGAGAGAGGGGAAGTTTAGGAGTTGGTTTTCCTTGTATTAACGTGGGTAGATCAGTCTGCCTGAGTGCCTGGTGAGTGCAGGACGACTTTCTCGTCGTGTGGAGAAGAATGGTGGCGAACATGCTAGAGTGTAGAACGCTTAGCTGTAGTTAATATTCTTCGGTATTGGTAAAGACAAAGTAACTTCGTATGCATTTAATAGTGATCGGCAAACCGCAGTATTATTTTAAATAGTGAATAAAAGTGTTCCAAGACAGCGTTTGTGTGTTTCTCTGTACACACCCACGCATACCCCGAGGTTAAGGTTTCATGTAGGAGCAGCCGTAGCAAAAGAAGAACCAACTGGGAGGAGACAAGCAGCAACCGTGAGGCAAAGGTTGTGCTTCATTGTTGGAGGACGTAGCGTGGCTGTGTGACCATTCTAATTTCCTCTTGACGTAAAGTTCTGGGGTGCTCTTATTAACTACGACTCGAGCTGAAATGGATACAATGACATGTATAAATGACCAAAACGTTTGTTTTATTGCAACGGAGATCTTCGCCCAACCTGAATATAACATTACAATGGCTGTCAACTTCTCAATCACTTGGGCTTTTAACAGTTCCGTCTTATACAATCCCCCCTTTATTTGCTAATTCATCAAAAAATAGTGGACGATACTACGTTAAAAGCATAAACGGATGTTAGATTTATTCCAAAACCTCTTCAGTTGCATCTTTCGTGTTAATAGCATACATTAAACATCTGCTTTAAAACAGTAACATCATTCATCAATATTGCACATACCTAGGTATCTACAATATCTGCCATGTCCAGTAGAAACCTAGGTATATAAAGTGAATTCGGCCCCCGAGATGTCTGTAGCTATACAACCTGCTAAACAACAAAACTTACGGCTGCTTCTACAATTGCGTATATATTTGTACCAGTACATGACCACCATTATCAGGAAACAGAGGAGGATTCGACACTTCAGCACACGTGAAGGTTCACTGTGTTTCTGGAAAAGTCCAAAGGAAGGGGTGAAGGGAAGTACGTAGAATGCGTCCAGATTCGGGCGCAGGGGGGTCCCTAACGTCTCCAGATATTACATCTTGACGGCAACGGAACCCCCAGAGGTCCACTTCTCCCTACGGAGGTGTGTCTGAGGGCTCGCCATACACCGAACGCAAGGGCAGACATTTCTTCAAAGCAAACTCCACCGTCACACACTTCGTCCCCCGTCTACTCGCCTGATCCTTCGACCTTGAAACATGATAAAGAAATTAAATAACAGGAAATAGAGTACAGAAAAATTCGCAGCATTATATAATCCCTCCAACATTTGCCTTCCAACCACGGAAAACCGCGAGAAACCCAAAGTAAGATTGGCTGGTCTAACGAGAATCAAACCCGGGACACCCAAGTGCAAGCCTTATGCTTTACCACAGAGCCATTTCGCTTGGTGAAACTATTGGTTAATTGTTTCACTAATGCAAAACGTTTTTATAAAAATTGGTTGGCTCGAATCGAAAAGAAAGAACGCATTATGCACTTGCGGTGTTATATCAAAACTTTTTCTAATAGCTTCCCTGGTGCAGCCAGCATAACACAAATACTGGTTTTAATTTTTTTTAGCTAATTGAAAGCTTAAAACTGTATACTCCTCTTATTTCTGACACAGAATACTTATGCCTTAATATTCAGTCCCAATTAAAAATAGCAAAGAGAGAAAGAAAGGGGAAAATGTTGATACGTTACGAGTATATGACTCGAAACCACGCTGTTAATTGACAACGCTGAATGAATGGTAATGATATTACTCGGCCAGTTGGCATGTCTATACTTATCGCATTTTAAATAGTTATGTATAACTTGGCATACAACTCTTTGCAATTTTACATATATATCATTGTCATTTAACACGAATTTTAACATCTGTTAAGAGTTTTGCGGTTTTTAATTAAATAATGGAACAGTTTGTCTATATCCAATGTGCGAGATGCTAGAATTGAAGTATTAATTTAATGTTTTCTGTTTCACATCATCTTAGAGCACAGATTTTTTGTATAGGCGTCCCTCTTAACTCGTTCTCACCTTATCGTTTTTCTAGTTGTTAAGAAACCGTTGTATCGTATTGAGTTTGAATTTTTCCATCTACATTAAAGTTTCAGATGCGGGTAAATGATAATATTTTCTTCCGTTTAAACTTTTAAACGTAGAGTTCATTTGTAGTTTATAAGACCAATGGTTTATTTAAATCATAGATATCACAAATATTAATAACGAAATAAATAATTCGATTAATTGTAACATATCCTATGTACCACGTACCGGTGTAGACAACTGCTGTAAATTTAGCTGCTGCGTTTAAAAAGCTGGTTTATGGCTGTTATAAGGAAGATGATTTTAATATAAACATTTTCCCACAGTTACCTATGTATCATAACTACTTTTTACTGAGGATCCAGAATTCTGTATGAATACCTAAATTGTATGTGAAGTCAGCGCCAGTCCTTTAAGGTACATCTGCCACTTAAAGGATTCCGTAAAGGGCCAGGTGTTTCCCCTTGTATATATAATACTATAAATAAAATGTAACGCGTAGAATCCATGTTGCGCCACTCGTGAAAATAGTCACTCCTGCCATAATCTAAAGTGTTTTACACTTGTTAAATAAAGAAGTAGTCTATCCACACTTAAAAGTATTGTTTGTTGTTAATAGGAATGCATGTCACGTATGTACACAACAGGGTCGTTCACAATGAAAATAAAGCGTTTACGTCACGACGTAAAGCTTCAGCATAAAATTAACTCGATGTGGTGGCATTCCCATCCAAAGCTTGGAAACATAAAGGGTAACCACCGTAAGGGAATGTAACGCAATAGGCATTATGAGAGCAGTAGACACATTAAACAAACAACGTATCTTCCAAATGAGTAGCAACTAGCTTCACAAATGAGTTATTTGGAAAGCAAAATGTGCACGTATTTTGCGGATGGATCGTTCTTGTCATATAACGTTATTGTGAGTTAAGCAACGAGATGAAGTGATAGGATAATTTCGCAGTGGGCATATGATGACGTGTAAGACCATTCTGAAATAAAACTTTCTCTTAGACCTTAAATAATTTTCAACAGCCAAAATAAACTGCGATAAGTTCTGGAGAGGCTGCCAGTAGGCAAAGCAAGGCATTATTTAAACGAGGATATTATTTGTGGAATGAGCATTTCATGAATAAGGACTTAGGCAATGTATGCTCATTTTCCAGAAAAAGTTTAAATTATTATAACTGCAAAAGAATTAAAACTTTAGTTCAGGTTAGATTACATAATTTTAGATGTGTGCAGCATGATTATCTTCATCATCCTCTTTTTAGTTTGCGAGTGAGCAAACTGGATTTCTGGGTTTATTTTCTTCTATGTATGAGCAATTATTTAAATGCTGATACCAAAGAGCTCTAACTGCATGCATTCCACTCATATTGGTGAATAATAGCCCCTTCCTTTGCATGTGTAAATGTATAAATGCTTCAATTCAATGCTGCTTTCAATATGTGTTCTATAAGAAGGATAGGACAATAATCTGAAGTGCTGAAATATTGAACATCCGACTATTTGTCTCTCCCGGAGCTTTTCCTGTATGAAAATACTTTACATGTTATGTTTAGATATTCTCGGAGCATATAGAGATCAAGAAGTATTAATGGTCTAGTTTCTGTTGGCAAATGATATGTCCCTTGAAATTCTACAACTTTGCATTTATCGCTGGCACTCAATTATGTAATGCAAATACTGGCTCAGTTATAATAGGCCAGATAATGTATAAATATTACAAGCAATATACCAATTAAGTTACAAAATTATAATTCTTTATCAATGAGATTTTCTTATAGTGGAATATCCATCAGGCTAGTTCACTAACATCAAAGTACTGGGCCTAAGTGCAGGAATTTTAGCTCCTGCTTCAGTTAATCTTATTGTAGGTCGGTATATTTAACTAACAATAACGACCTTTACAATTAAGCACCTTAAACCGAACCACTAAACCACGCTAAAGGGAAACTGATTTATATTAGGAAGGACAGAAACCGCAGAGCTACAACAGCAGCTTACAGGGCTAACTGGACTCTAGAGCTTTAATGTAGTGAAGTTTTACCCAACTGAGGATTGCCTTCGTTTATTGGTCAGTGTTTTAATACCTGAAATCAAAAGCCGGATAATTACGTGTTCCAAAACACTGAGCTCAGAATATTTCATCAGCATTAAACAGGATAGAAAGTGCACATAAATGTGTTATTTAAACCAAGGAGGGATTTTTAACATAACAATGCAAAAGTTTATCAGGACATGGTTACATTTCCAGAAATGCATTTAAATATGAAAACTCTAATGTGTTACATTCACATGGCCTTCTCTACTCTTGTGCAAAAAATTTTTACAAATGCTTATTCTCCATCTACTTCATGTTAATTGAGATGAGATAAACATTTCCAGAAGTCTTATTGCTAATTTTCTTGTAGATGCAAAGGGAATATGGTAGGCTTTAAGTGATAGTCAAATCGTTTTAAAGCTGGTTGCTATGTGGATTATTCCATTCTCTTTGCATGTCCAGAACATAAAATAAAGCCAATAAAAAGTATAATTATTGGAAAATGCAAACAAATAACAAACAACAATATTGTTGCATGTTGGGGTGAAGGCTGAAAAGGTTACCAGAAAATGATTAATTTAGGTCACCCCAACACGCACACGGGGGCGCAACTCGCTGGCAGAAAAAAAATCCAGTGTGTAAAATTCAAGGGGAAGGCATGGGTTTATTTATTACATTGAAAGATTACATAGCACATATTACCTGGTATTTATTCACAAAAACGTTTGAAAACTCTACGTAATTAACAAAGGAAACAGGATGAACGGGAATGCTATAGACCGTAGACCGGCCACACACACGACTTGCCCCAACGACCCAATACACTCGAGTGACGCTATCTTGACCCGACCAACCATGTCTAGCCAAAGGCAGACAGGGCTGATGTCATATCAGACGGTTTCAAACAGATCCTTCCCTTTGGCATAATCCTCACCCAAAGCAAAGACCGTTAAGCCGAAGTATAATTAAGGAGACACAATAATGCTACGTCTGGTAGCAACAATTCAGTACCACAGCGCGTATGGCAATGACAAAATTAATAATATGCAACATCATCTATGAAATGGCTCACTCCACAAAAAAAATGTTTTGACATAAATTGTGTGTTTTAAAGAGATCTACATTTTTTGTGTTCAAAAATCTTATGCATCTTAAGGTTTACCAGTTATGCAAAAGCCATTCAGAAAGAAGAGGACTTTTGGGGGCATTCCCAGAAAATTCAAGATATACATTTTATTTGTCATGAAAATCTCTTAAAAATATGATATTTTGATAAAAATCGTTAGTCATTTTTGAGAAAAACAAAATGTTCGAAAAATGTTCCACGTAAGGGGTAGTCTGTGATTGAGGATTTTCTTGAAAATTTTAGTCTCGCATCTTTGAAAGATACTGAAGCTAAATACCAAATTTGGTATTTATCCGACTATTCGTTTTGAGTTATGCTGTTCATAGACACACGCGGACCTTTTTCTAAAAGTGCTTTTTTGGATTCAGGGGGCCTCTAAACATGCATTTCTGGTGAGTTATCGGTATCGAATTTTTGGGTAGAATACAATACCTCCCCTACTTACTATACGTAGTAGAGAAAGTAAAAAAGAAAGGAAACGTTGGCAATAGTACGTAAGAATATGAGCAAAATGGGGAGAAAGCAATGTGTGACGAATGATATAATGTAGGCTAAGTTTCCGAAAGTTGCGGAGATTGCAATATTGCATTACGATATAGATGTTATCCATTTCTGCAACGAATGTTTTTATTTTAAGTAACTAAAATCTAAATAAAGAACGAAAGAGGATTAAACGTTTTTTCTTTTGCATTTATCTATCAGAATTTAAAGTAAAACCTGAATAAGCAGAATATATTCTTCATCAATAATAAATAAAATGTTCGGTTGTTTAGGATGAAAAACGTACATATCTGTATTTTGTTCAATAACTTACATAACTATATGAAGTAAAATATAATAAATTATTTCATTTGATCATTTTATGAAACAGACTAAGAAATACCTCATATTATTTTTCATTTAAACAGTTAGTAAAATATATTGACATCGAGATTTTGCCAGAAATGCATGGTTTTGGAGTCCCGGAACCTCAAGAAAAATTTAGAAAGCGCGCACGGGTGCATCTATGAACAGTATGAACTCAGAAATGAAAAATAAAAAAGTCAGCATTTCCAAGGTGCTACACGAAATACTCGTATAACACATATACGTTAACTTGTCATTGGTTGAGGTAGCAATATTCGTCTGATAGGATATAACAAACGATAGAAGACAATGAAACAAAATAAAAGAGAAATAAAGTGATACGTAAGTAGATATAACCTAGCGACTCTGGCCCTCAAAGGATTTGCCGCCATCTGATAAGGTTCTTTGATCTATGCCGCTAGCCCCGCCCCCTCCCTTTGAGGGCTTAGATGCCGCCTGGTAGCGCGTGCCGCTAGCCCCGCCCCCTTCCTTTGGGGGCTTACTTAATGCCGACAGTGTCTGTGCCGGCAGGTCCTCCCCCCTCCCCCCTGCGGTCACGTGCCGGTGACCCGCCCCCCTCCCTCCTCCATACGCGTTTCCTCCCTCCCCTTTGTGTCCTGGTTGGTTCCCTGTGGATAGGTGGGAGAGTGTGTATTGTTCCTATACGGTGACTACATTCCCGCCCCCTCATAGTGACTTGTCTAAATCCCTGCCGTGTGATTGGCTTGGGGTAGGGGATGTGCCGCTCGGGTGATGGGGTATAAGGGAATGGGGTTCTCGGTGCGTGACGTTGGCGGTGTGGGAATGCGATTCTCGATGCCTGCCGCACATCGGCAAATCGTTTGAGTACATAATTGTGTCAATCAATTAGGTAATGTGTGTTATTGAAAAAAGAATGCCCATCATATTACTACTAATGCAATTAAACGCTGTTCGTCGAGCAATTAAGTATTTTTGATTGAATCGCGCACACCTTGTCCTAAACCCTCCCTTATATTACTACTATTGCAATGAAACGCGGCTAGTCGGTTGATGAATACATTTAAGTATTTTTTGAATGATTAATGTAATTGACTCGCGCGCAACTGTTCGTTATCGTATATGTGTGGTAGCATGTGTATAATTATTACGAGTAATAACATTTATTTAATTCTACTTTTGAGGGAAAATATATTTTGGATTTATAAGAATATTACAACACATAGATGAAAGGACAGACTTGACGTAACACTCGTTATCGCGTGATAATTGAGGTGGAACACCGACCGCAACCTTCCACAGCGAGACGTTTCGCCGGAATGACTGGCTCCGATACTTCCACGGGCGAGTCAACTAGCGCATCCCCTCCACTCCCGCTCCAGTTCGCCAGCTACACTAGCGCACCAAGTGGTAATATGAGTGAAACTCCAGCGAGTGTTTGCTCACAGCGCTCCTGGTGGTCATATCTGAAAGTTGTGAATTCACCATATTTAAATTCGAGGTGTACGCAAGACGGCCATCTTAACTCTATATAATTCTGCGAAATATGATTCCGGAAAAAAAATAAAGGGGAATTAACATGCAAGGGGCGTTCATGTCGGCTCCGGAGGAATTGATTATGAAATAAATAAAAAATAAATAAGACTCTCGCTGATCGATGAATACAATGAACAATTAATGTAATTGACTCGCGCTCCTAGAGATATCTCACCCAATTATTCATCTACCATGAATATCTCACTTCTAATGAAACGACGCAGTCTATCGATTAAAAACAATTAAGTTTTTTTGATTGATTAATGTAATTGACTCGCGCGCAATTGTTCGTTATCGTATATGCGAGAATATTACGCGTATATAACTATTACGGCTAATAACGTGTGTTTAATTCTTCTTTTGAATTGCGGGTTTATAAAAAATATTACATTGCTTAGATGAATTAAAAAGCAACTTAAAGCGAAATTGCAAATAGCTTGTATGAGACGTTAACACGAGAACCCTTTACGAAAAAACAAGACGCAATGCGACAGCTGTACCTTGTCTAAATAGAGGCGGTTAAACCAGGACGCGTGGGTTTTCCCTACTACCTCCTCTTAATGGCTAGGGGTATCCAGCACATCGAGTACGCTTCAACTGACGTTAAAAATAAAAGCCCTCTATGTCTCTTCTCACACGAGAGAAGTAATAATTACAATTCAAAACAGTCGTACCTGTAAGTAACACGCACGAAGACTTCAAATATAAATTTTATATTCGTTTTAAATGTTCTTTCTAAAGACGTAGCGAACTTTGAGAAATTCAACGAATTATTCACTGGCGTACACTGCCTGAAAGAAATATGGTGTACACCCCTGAAGAATGCCTAGGTAGTCACATTAGCAGGCGACAGTCCCTTCCGCCTCATTAATTTTTCTTCAGACGATGGTAAAACCAAGCTCTTAGTGAACAATGAAGAGCGTTTCCAGTTGATTAAACAGGCTAAGTGCTCTGAAAAAACACAGGCCCTCGGGGATAAATAACTTTTAGCGATACAAAAAGATCTTAATGGCTTCCCCGGTACAGATCTAGACATGTTTTAAGCTTACCACAAAAAATGTTTTCCGATAATTAATATAATTGTACATGAAGAATATTAATGATTTAAGTTTTCAATTAAACGTATACTGTATAGATTCTGTACTTAAACATTCGATTGTATCTTTGTCATTATTTAAATACTCGCGTACAAGAAATGCAAACATGATATCAAAAAATTAAACTGATTTTTTTTCGGAATGTTAAACAAAGAAATATGATTTGGCGAGAGTAATATGAAGAATAAAAAGTATTCAGAATGATAGATATTACATACGTTATTAAAATAAATAAGGGTCTCGCTGATCGATGAAAACAATTAAATATTTTTTATTAATTAATTGTATATGAATTGTCTCGCGCATTTGCTTGCTGTCGTATGTGTATGATTATTACGACTAATAGCATTTGTTTAATTTTAAATAATGAAATATGGAGCCTTGCCTAAACAATCCTTGTTACTCTTAATTTATTCCATTTTTAAAAAGATCGGTCTTAGTAAACATAGGACGAGTACGATTTTAAATACCCCGTCCATTTGAGAGATATTTTTCGAATATTCCAGCATGTTAATATAAACTTAATACACACACACACAAATTCATTTCAAGTAATCTAACGATATTGAATAAAATATTAATTGTTTAAGATATTGTAATGAGAAATGAAATGTATATCTCGAATTTTCTGGGCCGCAGGCTGCAGGATCGCTCATCAAATACCGTAATGATTCAGACACCCGAACATCCGAATGGTAAGCATTCTTCAGAGTTTTAAATAAGTAATGTAACAATTCATATTAACTTCTTGTTCATATTCTTTATTATTATTTGTATTATTTCCAGGAAGTGGACTTTATTTTGGTATCGACCATCCATCGAGCGCTGCACAGGCAGCGCCAGGCTTCCAAACCTTCCTGGCACCGAATCATCATGGAGGTGGCTCTGCCTCCGTACATGCAGCAACACTCGTAAGGTGAGAATTTACAGACGGGTGTTTGAGGATTTGTAAGTAAAAAATTACATGATAGTAGACATACAATGTCGATTCTGGCACACAAAGGCATGCCTCCGGCAGCATAGAGTTCTGGATTGTATAAGGAGAAAAGGATATATTTAAGGGGAGTTTCTCACCCATATGCACTCACATAACTCTTTCGGTCTCCCAGAATGCTATGTATTTTTCACGAGGGTGTTTAAAACATGTATTTTTTTTCACGTATAGAGTGTAGATTCTTTAGAACTCTGTACTTAAACATGCTATACTATTATTATTTATTTATTTTTTTCCAGGAAATGGACTTTATTTCGGAGGCGGCATCGCTCAACAGGCGACCGCTGCACCGGTACCTCCAGGCTTCCAGACCTTCCTGGCACCAAATCAGCATGGTTGGGTCCCTGCCCCATACATGCAGCAAGCATCGAATGGTAAGAATTTTTTCAATATTTTACGAAGTTCTTTTTACACATTCTATATTATTATTAATATTGTTATTATTTTCAGGAAGTGGACTTTATTTCGGAGGCGGGTTTTTCTGGGAATGTCTCCAAAAGTATTCTTCATTCTGAACGACTTTTGCAAAATTGATAAACCATAAGAGATAGACAAAATTTTACTACACAAAAAATGGAGATCGCGTTAAAATACATAATTTATAACATATACATTCTTGTTGTTGAGTAAATCGTTTTTCGAGATATTGCTTGTTATTCCCTTAAAATTTTCCAATACTTATACTTTTTCTCAAATTCATTATTCTTGTTTTATGTCCTCGATATGCAAAGAGAATGGAATGCAACACATAGCAACCAGCGTTAAAATATTTGACTATCGCTTAAAACCTATCATATTCACATTGTATCGTCATGAAAATTACCAATAACATTGACATCTCGATATCTCGATTAACATGAAGCATATAGGGAATAAGTGCTTGTAAAAATAGTTTGTACAAGAGTAGAGAAAGCCATGTGAGTGTATCACATCAGATTTTTTGATATTGGTTTAAATTTTCAAATACTTTTAACTTTTCTCAAGCGGTAACTCGCTATTCGTTTTTCCCGTGGTAATGTATAGAGAATAGAATTATAAAGCCATCACATAGCATCAGACGTTCTTTAAACATCTGTAACGTGTCTATTCACAATCGAAAGGTTGCTGGTTCGAGGAAAATTATATCTACAGAAACAATACATTATTTTCGCTCTGTGATTAATTTGGTAATGTAACAATAATTAACAATGAATTTTTAGCGGTAAATGTAAAAATAAAATATATTTTTTATTTCCTAGCGTCATACGCAGAAGCATTCCCCTTAAGGAACGCTGGCGTGAGCGATGGTTTCCCCCATAACAGGTTTAGACGTGCTCACGAACGGGTTTAGACTTGCTTACGAAATGTCCCTGTGCGAGGCTAGCATTTCCCTCTCCTTCTCGAATTTTCGGAGTAGCCAATCAAAATTGCTGTATTATATACCGTCACATCTCTCACCCCTTCAGATTTTTATCAGGCGAAGCGATATAAAAGCAGTAGCTTCCCCAGCGATTTCACTGTATTGTGACAACACAGCGAGCTAAGATCTCCGCAAACTTTTCTCATTCAAAGTGAAATTTCAACGAACATCATGTCTGGTAAGTTGTAACAAAACACTTCATTTACTTTAAAAGTTAAATTATTACTCTGTACATTTAACTTATATTCGCGTTCTTGTTTTTAATGCATGGCATTTATATGTGAATAGCTGAGCATTCTAAAAGTTAATAGCTAGACAAGTGAATTTTCTGAAATGTGAACAGTTTAGTTAAGTATTCATTTTAGGCAAGCTTATTCTACATTTAATAGCTAACTGCGCGAATTCTCAAAATGGGAACAATTTAGTTAAGTATTCACCTTGTTGAGTAATTATTATTCCAGATATTTAAATACAGGATTTCACAGAGTTAATTATATTCCTTTTGGAGAAAATACAATTATTTGAATACCTTATTAACGTTTTTGCTTTAGAATATTACAAAAAGTCTGTTGCGCGAATCATTCGCTCTAACAAAGTAAATATCTACATTATATTAAAACATTTAAATTGAAAAATACAGTACTTAATGAACTTCATTAGTGAATCAGAACCTCAATTATATTTACACATATTATCATTTTCAGAAAAAAGTTAATAAGTTTGTAACTTTCAAATAAATGAAATTTTGTTATGCAACACATTCTCTAATAAAGAATATGTTTTTTTCTCTTCCTAATGCAGAAAGTTTGACATCTCAACTTAACACATTGGCTGAGGGTAGCATTTACCCGGCCGTTCAAAGACTACAAGATCTTCAGCCAGAGGAGCCTTATAATATAAAATCCTTAAGAAAAATTGATACTCGATACGGTGCTAGAGTTGTTGCACTTTTAGAGAATAAGCAAGTGTTTCTCCCGACAAGATATTCAACCCTAACAAGCCAACAGTTGGAGGAAATGCCTGGGAAGTTTCAAATGGTATATCATGGAGTAGTACCAGCCGGCAAGTTTAAGACATGTAAATTGTCTTTTCTTCCTATTAAGGTTTGTAGAAATAATTCAGCTATCCTTTCAAAGCTTCATTTAGAGTTACATTCGTTGAGTTTATAAATTCGCACTTCAGTAGGATAACATTTGTCTAAAGTATACATCAATATGTAAAAAAAATAACGTCCAGGATGTAGTCTGAGCGAGGATCTGCAGAAAGAAGTTTAATAGTCTATTCACTGATTCTTTACCTCAAAGCAGATACCTACAGCAAGTTTCAAATAATTTCCAGCACGATAGCAGTTGTCAAAAGCATGCATCACTGTATTAAAAAAATATGTGTAAATAATGTCTAGATTGTACTCTGTGTGATTTCGTGCAGAAAGAACTTTAATACCCCTTGCAGTGATTCTACACATCGAAGTATATACCTACAAGAAGTTGCAAATAATGTGAATGTGTGTTACAGGAATGCCCAGCTGAATGTAAATGAAGAGGAAGAACGAGATAGCTTAAAACATCATAAACAGAAATGTGATAGGAACATTCTCAACACCCCCCAGTAACCTCAATCAATGAAGAATTGCACCAGCGCGGAACATACATGGAAAAAACATCAGCGTGTGTAGAATATAACAATAATATATATATATATAATTATGTACTCATTATTACTGCTATACCAGCCTATACCATTGATTTCATAAATAATTTCATAATTGTTTAAGGAGAATGCCTATCTTAAAAACATTGATGCTACATGAAATCTAAACAAAAAGATTATTGAACTATTACTGAAAGAGACTTGAATAAATGGGAATCTAGAAGCCAGAACCATCTTAATATTGGGCTGTATGATATGAGGTGTATAAAAAGATTAATAAAAAAATGAGGTCTATGTAATATAAACAACATTTATTTTTTATAAACATTTTCCTATTACATTCCTATACAAAAAAACATACATATTTCCTAAAGACAAAGGTGATAGTCTAGACATTCTAAAACACTCAGTTATATAATCATATACATCACACAGAAAGAGACCTGCATTATCCATAAAAAACTAAACATCTCAAGAATGTCTGGATGATGTATTTTATAAGTACAAGGTTTTGATATTTCAAAGTTCCTGTTAACCATGACTGTAATTGATTAACACAATTTCTCGATCCTGTCATGCTATAACTTTAGAAGCTTTCAGCTTACTTATAATCTCCTCAATCTCTTGTGTGTGACTATTATTACCAGCATTCCTCGATGCAATTAGTAACCTCAATATATTTACTAGTCTATTTGGATTTTCAAGCGTAGATATCACTGAATCATCATCATATGAAGATTTCATATTCTCGCGACTCCCGCTGTATCCAGATTGTTCACCATCAGTAGTCTCCAGTGAAGGACAGAGGCTTGATCCGGTATAACATCCCCCTCTATACATCTTCGGATCTTCGAGTGTAGGAGAGAGACTCGATCCAGTATAACATGTTGCTCTATGAAGCTTAAATCTTGACAAAGAACGATTCTTAAAAATCCGCTCGCATATACAGCATCTAATGACGTGTTTTCCTCCATGTGTAATGTATGAAAAATTGAGTTTCTCATCCGCTAGTTGCACAGATTTTCTCCGGCAGGAGCTCATGCTAAAAACTAAAAGAAATTAAATGAATACGGGAATGCTAACGCTCGAAGGAATTAAAAGCGAATGAATGAATTCATAACACGCAGCTATGTATATATTCAGTGTAAGGACGCCGGAGGGAATCGCAATCTTCGCATAGCAGCGGGAAAGGATGCTCTCTGGAAACATTTGTGGAGAAGGAGGCTCTCAACAGAACATGGCGAATGCGAGCATGGAAAAAGGATGCTCTCTGGGAACATTCGTGGAAAAAGGATGCTCTCAACAGAACATAACGAGTGCGAGCATGGAAAAAGGATGCTCTCTGGAAACGTTTGTGGAAAAGGCTGCGTAACAACCTGATTGCGCTATGTACCTGACCAGTTTGTTACATAGCGTGATTCCATTGTTACATAGTGTGATTCCTTTGTTACATAGCGTGATTCCTTTGTTACATAGCGTGATTCCTTTGATACATAGCGTGATTCCTTTGTTACATAGCGCGACTCCTTTGTTACATAGCGCGATTCCTTTGTTACATGGCATGATTCCTTTGTTACATGGCACGATTCCTTTGTTACATAGCGCGATTCCTTTGTTACATAGCGCGATTCCTTTGTTACATGGCGCGATTCCATTGTTACATACAGCGATTCCTTTGTTACATGGCGCGATTCCTTTGTTACATGGCGCGATTCCTTTGTTACATTGCGCGATTCCTTTGTTACATGGCGCGATTCCTTTGTTACATGGCGCGATTCCTTTGTTACATGGCGCGATTCCTTTGTTACATGGCGCGATTCTTTTGTTACATACCGCGATTCCTTTGTTACATGGCGCGATTCCTTTGTTACATGGCGCGATTCCTTTGTTACATGGCACGATTCCTTTGTTACATAGCGCGATTCCTTTGTTACATAGCGCGATTCCTTTGTTACATAGCGCGATTCCTTTGTTACATGGCGCGATTCCATTGTTACATACAGCGATTCCTTTGTTACATGGCGCGATTCCTTTGTTACATGGCGCGATTCCTTTGTTACATGGCGCGATTCTTTTGTTACATACCGCGATTCCTTTGTTACATGGCGCGATTCCTTTGTTACATGGCGCGATTCCTTTGTTACATGGCGCGATTCTTTTGTTACATAGCGCGATTCCTTTGTTACATACCGCGATTCCTTTGTTACATGCCGCGATTCCTTTGTTACATACCGCGATTCCTTTGTTACATGGCTCGATTCCTCTGTTACATGGCGCGATTCCTCTGTTACATGGCGCGATTCCTTTGTTACATGGCGCGATTCCTTTGTTACATGGCGCGATTCTTTGTTACATGGCGCGATTCCTTTGTTACATGGCGCGATTCCTTAATTACATCGCGCGATTCCTTTGTTACATGGCGCGATTCCTTTGTTACATGGCGCGATTCCTTTGTTACATGGCGCGATTCCTTTGTTACATGGCGCGATTGCTTTGTTACATACCGCGATTCCATTGTTACATGGCGCGATTCCTTTGTTACATGGCGCGATTCCTTTGTTACATGGCACGATTCCTTTGTTACATAGCGCGATTCCTTTGTTACATAGCGCGATTCCTTTGTTACATAGCGCGATTCCTTTATTACATGGCGCGATTCCATTGTTACATACAGCGATTCCTTTGTTACATGGCGCGATTCCTTTGTTACATGGCGCGATTCCTTTGTTACATGGTAACAAAGGAATCGCGGTATGTAACAAAAGAATCGCGCCATGTAACAAAGGAATCGCGCCATGTAACAAAGGAATCGCGCCATGTAACAAAGGAATCGCTGTATGTAACAATGGAATCGCGCCATGTAACAAAGGAATCGCGCTATGTAACAAAGGAATCGCGCTATGTAACAAAGGAATCGCGCTATGTAACAAAGGAATCGTGCCATGTAACAAAGGAATCGCGCCATGTAACAAAGGAATCGCGCCATGTAACAAAGGAATCGCGGTATGTAACAAAGGAATCGCGCAATGTAACAAAGGAATCGCGCCATGTAACAAAGGAATCGCGCCATGTAACAAAGGAATCGCTGTATGTAACAATGGAATCGCGCCATGTAACAAAGGAATCGCGCTATGTAACAAAGGAATCGCGCTATGTAACAAAGGAATCGTGCCATGTAACAAAGGAATCATGCCATGTAACAAAGGAATCGCGCTATGTAACAAAGGAGTCGCGCTATGTAACAAAGGAATCACGCTATGTATCAAAGGAATCACGCTATGTAACAAAGGAATCACGCTATGTAACAAAGGAATCACACTATGTAACAATGGAATCACGCTATGTAACAAACTGGTCAGGTACATAGCGCAATCAGGTTGTTACGCAGCCTTTTCCACAAACGTTTCCAGAGAGCATCCTTTTTCCATGCTCGCACTCGTTATGTTCTGTTGAGAGCATCCTTTTTCCACGAATGTTCCCAGAGAGCATCCTTTTTCCATGCTCGCATTCGCCATGTTCTGTTGAGAGCCTCCTTCTCCACAAATGTTTCCAGAGAGCATCCTTTCCCGCTGCTATGCGAAGATTGCGATTCCCTCCGGCGTCCTTACACTGAATATATACATAGCTGCGTGTTATGAATTCATTCATTCGCTTTTAATTCCTTCGAGCGTTAGCATTCCCGTATTCATTTAATTTCTTTTAGTTTTTAGCATGAGCTCCTGCCGGAGAAAATCTGTGCAACTAGCGGATGAGAAACTCAATTTTTCATACATTACACATGGAGGAAAACACGTCATTAGATGCTGTATATGCGAGCGGATTTTTAAGAATCGTTCTTTGTCAAGATTTAAGCTTCATAGAGCAACATGTTATACTGGATCGAGTCTCTCTCCTACACTCGAAGATCCGAAGATGTATAGAGGGGGATGTTATACCGGATCAAGCCTCTGTCCTTCACTGGAGACTACTGATGGTGAACAATCTGGATACAGCGGGAGTCGCGAGAATATGAAATCTTCATATGATGATGATTCAGTGATATCTACGCTTGAAAATCCAAATAGACTAGTAAATATATTGAGGTTACTAATTGCATCGAGGAATGCTGGTAATAATAGTCACACACAAGAGATTGAGGAGATTATAAGTAAGCTGAAAGCTTCTAAAGTTATAGCATGACAGGATCGAGAAATTGTGTTAATCAATTACAGTCATGGTTAACAGGAACTTTGAAATATCAAAACCTTGTACTTATAAAATACATCATCCAGACATTCTTGAGATGTTTAGTTTTTTATGGATAATGCAGGTCTCTTTCTGTGTGATGTATATGATTATATAACTGAGTGTTTTAGAATGTCTAGACTATCACCTTTGTCTTTAGGAAATATGTATGTTTTTTTGTATAGGAATGTAATAGGAAAATGTTTATAAAAAATAAATGTTGTTTATATTACATAGACCTCATTTTTTTATTAATCTTTTTATACACCTCATATCATACAGCCCAATATTAAGATGGTTCTGGCTTCTAGATTCCCATTTATTCAAGTCTCTTTCAGTAATAGTTCAATAATCTTTTTGTTTAGATTTCATGTAGCATCAATGTTTTTAAGATAGGCATTCTCCTTAAACAATTATGAAATTATTTATGAAATCAATGGTATAGGCTGGTATAGCAGTAATAATGAGTACATAATTATATATATATATATATATATTATTGTTATATTCTACACACGCTGATGTTTTTTCCATGTATGTTCCGCGCTGGTGCAATTCTTCATTGATTGAGGTTACTGGGGGGTGTTGAGAATGTTCCTATCACATTTCTGTTTATGATGTTTTAAGCTATCTCGTTCTTCCTCTTCATTTACATTCAGCTGGGCATTCCTGTAACACACATTCACATTATTTGCAACTTCTTGTAGGTATATACTTCGATGTGTAGAATCACTGCAAGGGGTATTAAAGTTCTTTCTGCACGAAATCACACAGAGTACAATCTAGACATTATTTACACATATTTTTTTAATACAGTGATGCATGCTTTTGACAACTGCTATCGTGCTGGAAATTATTTGAAACTTGCTGTAGGTATCTGCTTTGAGGTAAAGAATCAGTGAATAGACTATTAAACTTCTTTCTGCAGATCCTCGCTCAGACTACATCCTGGACGTTATTTTTTTTACATATTGATGTATACTTTAGACAAATGTTATCCTACTGAAGTGCGAATTTATAAACTCAACGAATGTAACTCTAAATGAAGCTTTGAAAGGATAGCTGAATTATTTCTACAAACCTTAATAGGAAGAAAAGACAATTTACATGTCTTAAACTTGCCGGCTGGTACTACTCCATGATATACCATTTGAAACTTCCCAGGCATTTCCTCCAACTGTTGGCTTGTTAGGGTTGAATATCTTGTCGGGAGAAACACTTGCTTATTCTCTAAAAGTGCAACAACTCTAGCACCGTATCGAGTATCAATTTTTCTTAAGGATTTTATATTATAAGGCTCCTCTGGCTGAAGATCTTGTAGTCTTTGAACGGCCGGGTAAATGCTACCCTCAGCCAATGTGTTAAGTTGAGATGTCAAACTTTCTGCATTAGGAAGAGAAAAAAACATATTCTTTATTAGAGAATGTGTTGCATAACAAAATTTCATTTATTTGAAAGTTACAAACTTATTAACTTTTTTCTGAAAATGATAATATGTGTAAATATAATTGAGGTTCTGATTCACTAATGAAGTTCATTAAGTACTGTATTTTTCAATTTAAATGTTTTAATATAATGTAGATATTTACTTTGTTAGAGCGAATGATTCGCGCAACAGACTTTTTGTAATATTCTAAAGCAAAAACGTTAATAAGGTATTCAAATAATTGTATTTTCTCCAAAAGGAATATAATTGACTCTGTGAAATCCTGTATTTAAATATCTGGAATAATAATTACTCAACAAGGTGAATACTTAACTAAATTGTTCCCATTTTGAGAATTCGCGCAGTTAGCTATTAAATGTAGAATAAGCTTGCCTAAAATGAATACTTAACTAAACTGTTCACATTTCAGAAAATTCACTTGTCTAGCTATTAACTTTTAGAATGCTCAGCTATTCACATATAAATGCCATGCATTAAAAACAAGAACGCGAATATAAGTTAAATGTACAGAGTAATAATTTAACTTTTAAAGTAAATGAAGTGTTTTGTTACAACTTACCAGACATGATGTTCGTTGAAATTTCACTTTGAATGAGAAAAGTTTGCGGAGATCTTAGCTCGCTGTGTTGTCACAATACAGTGAAATCGCTGGGGAAGCTACTGCTTTTATATCGCTTCGCCTGATAAAAATCTGAAGGGGTGAGAGATGTGACGGTATATAATACAGCAATTTTGATTGGCTACTCCGAAAATTCGAGAAGGAGAGGGAAATGCTAGCCTCGCACAGGGACATTTCGTAAGCAAGTCTAAACCCGTTCGTGAGCACGTCTAAACCTGTTATGGGGGAAACCATCGCTCACGCCAGCGTTCCTTAAGGGGAATGCTTCTGCGTATGACGCTAGGAAATAAAAAATATATTTTATTTTTACATTTACCGCTAAAAATTCATTGTTAATTATTGTTACATTACCAAATTAATCACAGAGCGAAAATAATGTATTGTTTCTGTAGATATAATTTTCCTCGAACCAGCAACCTTTCGATTGTGAATAGACACGTTACAGATGTTTAAAGAACGTCTGATGCTATGTGATGGCTTTATAATTCTATTCTCTATACATTACCACGGGAAAAACGAATAGCGAGTTACCGCTTGAGAAAAGTTAAAAGTATTTGAAAATTTAAACCAATATCAAAAAATCTGATGTGATACACTCACATGGCTTTCTCTACTCTTGTACAAACTATTTTTACAAGCACTTATTCCCTATATGCTTCATGTTAATCGAGATATCGAGATGTCAATGTTATTGGTAATTTTCATGACGATACAATGTGAATATGATAGGTTTTAAGCGATAGTCAAATATTTTAACGCTGGTTGCTATGTGTTGCATTCCATTCTCTTTGCATATCGAGGACATAAAACAAGAATAATGAATTTGAGAAAAAGTATAAGTATTGGAAAATTTTAAGGGAATAACAAGCAATATCTCGAAAAACGATTTACTCAACAACAAGAATGTATATGTTATAAATTATGTATTTTAACGCGATCTCCATTTTTTGTGTAGTAAAATTTTGTCTATCTCTTATGGTTTATCAATTTTGCAAAAGTCGTTCAGAATGAAGAATACTTTTGGAGACATTCCCAGAAAAACCCGCCTCCGAAATAAAGTCCACTTCCTGAAAATAATAACAATATTAATAATAATATAGAATGTGTAAAAAGAACTTCGTAAAATATTGAAAAAATTCTTACCATTCGATGCTTGCTGCATGTATGGGGCAGGGACCCAACCATGCTGATTTGGTGCCAGGAAGGTCTGGAAGCCTGGAGGTGGCGGTGCAGCGGTCGCGAAGTCTGCTGGTGCAACGGTCGCGAAGCCTGGAGGTACCGGTGCAGCGGTCGCCTGTTGAGCGATGCCGCCTCCGAAATAAAGTCCATTTCCTGGAAAAAAATAAATAAATAATAATAGTATAGCATGTTTAAGTACAGAGTTCTAAAGAATCTACACTCTATACGTGAAAAAAAATACATGTTTTAAACACCCTCGTGAAAAATACATAGCATTCTGGGAGACCGAAAGAGTTATGTGAGTGCATATGGGTGAGAAACTCCCCTTAAATATATCCTTTTCTCCTTATACAATCCAGAACTCTATGCTGCCGGAGGCATGCCTTTGTGTGCCAGAATCGACATTGTATGTCTACTATCATGTAATTTTTTACTTACAAATCCTCAAACACCCGTCTGTAAATTCTCACCTTACGAGTGTTGCTGCATGTACGGAGGCAGAGCCACCTCCATGATGATTCGGTGCCAGGAAGGTTTGGAAGCCTGGCGCTGCCTGTGCAGCGCTCGATGGATGGTCGATACCAAAATAAAGTCCACTTCCTGGAAATAATACAAATAATAATAAAGAATATGAACAAGAAGTTAATATGAATTGTTACATTACTTATTTAAAACTCTGAAGAATGCTTACCATTCGGATGTTCGGGTGTCTGAATCATTACGGTATTTGATGAGCGATCCTGCAGCCTGCGGCCCAGAAAATTCGAGATATACATTTCATTTCTCATTACAATATCTTAAACAATTAATATTTTATTCAATATCGTTAGATTACTTGAAATGAATTTGTGTGTGTGTGTGTATTAAGTTTATATTAACATGCTGGAATATTCGAAAAATATCTCTCAAATGGACGGGGTATTTAAAATCGTACTCGTCCTATGTTTACTAAGACCGATCTTTTTAAAAATGGAATAAATTAAGAGTAACAAGGATTGTTTAGGCAAGGCTCCATATTTCATTATTTAAAATTAAACAAATGCTATTAGTCGTAATAATCATACACATACGACAGCAAGCAAATGCGCGAGACAATTCATATACAATTAATTAATAAAAAATATTTAATTGTTTTCATCGATCAGCGAGACCCTTATTTATTTTAATAACGTATGTAATATCTATCATTCTGAATACTTTTTATTCTTCATATTACTCTCGCCAAATCATATTTCTTTGTTTAACATTCCGAAAAAAAATCAGTTTAATTTTTTGATATCATGTTTGCATTTCTTGTACGCGAGTATTTAAATAATGACAAAGATACAATCGAATGTTTAAGTACAGAATCTATACAGTATACGTTTAATTGAAAACTTAAATCATTAATATTCTTCATGTACAATTATATTAATTATCGGAAAACATTTTTTGTGGTAAGCTTAAAACATGTCTAGATCTGTACCGGGGAAGCCATTAAGATCTTTTTGTATCGCTAAAAGTTATTTATCCCCGAGGGCCTGTGTTTTTTCAGAGCACTTAGCCTGTTTAATCAACTGGAAACGCTCTTCATTGTTCACTAAGAGCTTGGTTTTACCATCGTCTGAAGAAAAATTAATGAGGCGGAAGGGACTGTCGCCTGCTAATGTGACTACCTAGGCATTCTTCAGGGGTGTACACCATATTTCTTTCAGGCAGTGTACGCCAGTGAATAATTCGTTGAATTTCTCAAAGTTCGCTACGTCTTTAGAAAGAACATTT
Source organism: Deroplatys truncata (assembly GCA_030765065.1). Lineage (NCBI taxonomy): Eukaryota > Metazoa > Arthropoda > Insecta > Mantodea > Mantidae > Deroplatys > Deroplatys truncata. Next base: position 111,822,760 of record CM060981.1, read on the forward strand.
AAAACGAATATAAAATTTATATTTGAAGTCTTCGTGCGTGTTACTTACAGGTACGACTGTTTTGAATTGTAATTATTACTTCTCTCGTGTGAGAAGAGACATAGAGGGCTTTTATTTTTAACGTCAGTTGAAGCGTACTCGATGTGCTGGATACCCCTAGCCATTAAGAGGAGGTAGTAGGGAAAACCCACGCGTCCTGGTTTAACCGCCTCTATTTAGACAAGGTACAGCTGTCGCATTGCGTCTTGTTTTTTCGTAAAGGGTTCTCGTGTTAACGTCTCATACAAGCTATTTTCAATTTCGCTTTAAGTTGCTTTTTAATTCATCTAAGCAATGTAATATTTTTTATAAACCCGCAATTCAAAAGAAGAATTAAACACACGTTATTAGCCGTAATAGTTATATACGCGTAATATTCTCGCATATACGATAACGAACAATTGCGCGCGAGTCAATTACATTAATCAATCAAAAAAACTTAATTGTTTTTAATCGATAGACTGCGTCGTTTCATTAGAAGTGAGATATTCATGGTAGATGAATAATTGGGTGAGATATCTCTAGGAGCGCGAGTCAATTACATTAATTATTCATTGTATTCATCGATCAGCGAGAGTCTTATTTATTTTTTATTTATTTCATAATCAATTCCTCCGGAGCCGACATGAACGCCCCTTGCATGTTAATTCCCCTTTATTTTTTTTCCGGAATCATATTTCGCAGAATTATATAGAGTTAAGATGGCCGTCTTGCGTACACCTCGAATTTAAATATGGTGAATTCACAACTTTCAGATATGACCACCAGGAGCGCTGTGAGCAAACACTCGCTGGAGTTTCACTCATATTACCACTTGGTGCGCTAGTGTTGCTGGCGAACTGGAGCGGGAGTGGAGGGGATGCGCTAGTTGACTCGCCCGTGGAAGTATCGGAGCCAGTCATTCCGGCGAAACGTCTCGCTGTGGAAGGTTGCGGTCGGTGTTCCACCTCAATTATCACGCGATAACGAGTGTTACGTCAAGTCTGTCCTTTCATCTATGTGTTGTAATATTCTTATAAATCCAAAATATATTTTCCCTCAAAAGTAGAATTAAATAAATGTTATTACTCGTAATAATTATACACATGCTACCACACATATACGATAACGAACAGTTGCGCGCGAGTCAATTACATTAATCATTCAAAAAATACTTAAATGTATTCATCAACCGACTAGCCGCGTTTCATTGCAATAGTAGTAATATAAGGGAGGGTTTAGGACAAGGTGTGCGCGATTCAATCAAAAATACTTAATTGCTCGACGAACAGCGTTTAATTGCATTAGTAGTAATATGATGGGCATTCTTTTTTCAATAACACACATTACCTAATTGATTGACACAATTATGTACTCAAACGATTTGCCGATGTGCGGCAGGCATCGAGAATCGCATTCCCACACCGCCAACGTCACGCACCGAGAACCCCATTCCCTTATACCCCATCACCCGAGCGGCACATCCCCTACCCCAAGCCAATCACACGGCAGGGATTTAGACAAGTCACTATGAGGGGGCGGGAATGTAGTCACCGTATAGGAACAATACACACTCTCCCACCTATCCACAGGGAACCAACCAGGACACAAAGGGGAGGGAGGACACGCGTATGGAGGAGGGAGGGGGGCGGGTCACCGGCACGTGACCGCAGGGGGGAGGGGGGAGGACCTGCCGGCACAGACACTGTCGGCATTAAGTAAGCCCCCAAAGGAAGGGGGCGGGGCTAGCGGCACGCGCTACCAGGCGGCATCTAAGCCCTCAAAGGGAGGGGGCGGGGCTAGCGGCATAGATCAAAGAACCTTATCAGATGGCGGCAAATCCTTTGAGGGCCAGAGTCGCTAGGTTATATCTACTTACGTAAACAAATGGAAGACAAAGAATAACAGCATGGGAAGGAATCGTAGTAATTAAAGGGGAATTATTAAAAGAGAAGAGTTATTGCATTCTATATGTGTTAAATATTACATGCACCAAGGAATGCAAATATTGTCGTATGCCTCACTTAAAATTATTATTTAACTTCAGAGGAGAGCTACTCGCTTGCGAGAGGGATCGTTAATCAAACAAAGGAAACTTTAATTTAAGAGGCAACGACGAGGACGCAGCTAAGTTAACTTTACAAAATAGTCTTACACCAACATATTATCTGGCTGAAGGGAGAGGAAAGGAACTCTACACTATCATAATTAAAACTGCAAGAGAATGGATAGCTGGCAAATTTATTATAAACGTTTTCTTACCCCATGTGTCTGCCGGGCGAGGACGCCATATCTTAAGCAGTTGTCCGTCTAACTCACTCGAAGCCTAGTTACAGAATGAAGCTACGCCAAGTTGGCGTCAGTAACGCCATAACCCTTCCAATGACATACTGTTTCCCCTGAATCGCCCCTACTCAGACAAACTGCCCCCTCCGACCCCGGTAACCAGAGAGCGTCTTAACAAGATTATCTGTGCACATGCCACATCTCCCCCTGGCCACCGAAGTCGACGCCCTCGTCGACATAAGGAAAATAACTATAATAAGCATGAAAAGAACAAAACAAAATGACATACACATGTGTGATGAACCAAAATATAACAATAATATACATGTGTGGTAAGCACCCAGCCGACGACACAATATTGCTGGGCGATGTGGAGATACGAGAGACGTAAGTGCTGTCGACTAGTATTGTTAATGCACTTATCTTTAGCACCCCGCACACGCACACACCACGCTGCCTCAGTTCACAGGCACACTACACTGCGCAAAATATCGATGGTCTGCCGTAACTGTTTGTGGGTGATTTTAGACAGTGCTCACAACGACGATTTGTCCTGGTGTAGAATTATCACCGCAGGTCTCTGGTGATGACAACAGGGTGGGCAGTCGCTGGCTTGGACTGCCCCCCGACATGGTGGCTCCTTATGCCACGGCAGTGTAGTGGCTGCCCGACAGCTTCCCTGTGGTGTTTCTTGACTTCTGGTGTGCCCCGGAGATGCTCTTGGATTTTCTCGCTCTCCGCCACAGCAAAATACTAAAACAAAACCACCAAACAATAAACAGGGTGCTCCCACAAACAATCACACATAAAAGAATGGTATGTCATGTACAATTAAAGATTTTAAAGTTTGAAAAGTTTACACTAAAAATTCTTATGACATGGGGCAAAGAAAGAGAAAAAATAAGTACAAATTGGCATAAGAACTAAATTTTACAGAGTTGCCATCCAAAATTTAACTTACAATGCTTTACAATCCAAATAAAACAGTAAAACAGAATCAGAATACATGAACATGACACAAATGAAACATAACCTTATTTTGGGATCCCAATATTACATCTTAATAACCAGCTGGTATCACTAACAAAAGAAAGTAAGTGCACTTACAAGACAATCACAAATGACAATGAAATGAACTCATTCACACTGACCATGGCCCAAATTACACACGACACTCACTTAACTATCTACTCAAACTAGTGTATGCATCACTACAAACTACATCCACAATACATCTCTAAACTACGCCACGTGACATGCTTTCAACTACTATTGTCCTACTCTTGTCACCAATACAACTTCTCGTCCACATCACTATCTTTCTCATCTCATTATTATCAACATCTTTCATAATCATCATCAGTACCATCAGCAGTATTGCAATCAGCAACATTGTTATCTCAACTTTCAATTTTCTCTTCAAAACAAAACATCTTCACTTACGTGTCTCATTTACCATGCTGCAAATTCAAAACACCTAACATAGGCATAACCTTCAAGAAAGCACATTAAAATTTCAGGAATTACACAAATAACATGATATTATACTGTTGCATCCACATCCTCCATATGAAATTTAAGCTGGAAAACAGGTGGTATTAAAATTTGCTAAGATGGTAATAAACTTGTTGCATAAACAGAAAAAAAAATTATTCACATTACAATCACTTCCATCCATTTAATCTCTCGTGTGAATTCATCACACACGCTATACTGGGCACGTTACAGCAACACCAATAAGCAAAATCTCTGAAATCATACAACTGTCGGGGTTACACTGTGGCACTTCCACCGAAGCTGACATCATCTCGTCTCTTCTCATCTCTCCTCATCTCATCAACACCGTCAGGGTTACTCTTTGGCACTTCCACCGAGGCAAATCTCACATATATCACATAACCTCAAATACACACACTATTCATGCAACAATTTTCTGCAAATAAAAATCACAGCATCATTATGAAACCCAAAGTCAAATCGAGTCAAATCAAATGAAATCATATCAAATCAAATCAAATCGAATGCAACAAAACAACATCACATCATTACTCAAAACAATATTGTCACAGAACATTCCTGAAAATGAAAGCTCAATTAAGCACATAGTACACATAAAACACATTCCTGCAGCATAACACAACAACAAAACAAATGATTTGCAGTTCCCAAAACATAATTTAAAGTTTAAGTTACACCCACAATAATAATACACTTTTAATTTAGCAGAGACATTCATATCACATATTCCTGAAAAGTAAAGCTTAATTAAGCATCAGAAACTCAGACTTTACAGTCTATAAGGACCCACAGGATCATAGTAAGGGTAAAGGCGTGACACATGAACACTCTGATGTTTGGTACGGGGAGCATGAGGTCGACCAACAAGGTAGGTAACATGAGTGATCTGTCGGATAATTTCAAAAGGGCCAAAATATCTATGTAACAACTTTGTACATTTACCTTACTTCCTAATGGGAGTGAAAACCTTAACTAATTGACCTACATTATAAACCACATCTCTATGTTTAGCATCAAATGCTTCCTTTTGCTTCACCTGCTGCTTTGTAATGTTAGCAACAGCAACCTCCCGTGCCTTCTGAATCTCTTGCAATGTCTGTCTCACAAAAAGGTCATTAGACGTAGCTTGTAGCTGAACCTGGTTAGGTAAAGAAGGTTCTCGACCATATATCAAGAAAAAGGGTGAAAATTTAGTAGACTCTTGAACACTCGAGTTATATGAAAAGATGACATAGGGCAATATTGAGTCCCAATTCTTCTGATTATTGTCCACAAAATGGCTGAGCATGTTTAAGAGGGTTTGGTTAAATCTTTCAGTAAGTCCTTTGCAAGCTGGATGATAAGCACTGGTGAAATTGGAAGACACTGATAAAGATCTCAACAATTCTTGTGTCACCTCACTTAAGAAAACTGAGCCACGATCAGATAACAAGGCAGCAGGGGCTCCATGCTTACAGATGATGTTATGCAAAATAAATTTAGCAACTTGAGGGATTGTTGCTGAAGAAAGCGACGCAGACTCGATCCAGCGAGAAGCATACTCGGTCGCAACGACAACATACTTGTGTCCAGAATTTGAGCGTGGGAGAGGCCCAAGCAAATCAATACCCCACCGCTCGCCTACAGATGTAACCGGAATTGGTTGTAATAAGCCTGCTGGTTTCTGATTCTTCGGTCCTTTTATGGTTTGGCAGCTGGGACAGGTTCGTACAAAATGTTCAATATCTTTCTTCATACCAACCCAGTAATACCTGGAGTGAATTTTGGCAAATGTTTTCGAGAATCCTAAGTAGCCTGAAAGAGGATCATCATGACATGAAGAAAGAATTTCATGTTTTAGAGCATCTGGAATAACCAGCAGATGGAGAGGGCCAGTGGAGCCAGCATTTTACGATAAAGAACACCTGATTTGAGTGTGTAGTTGGAAACTTGTCTCTGAAGCTTAGCAGGGGCCAACGGAGGATCATGGAGAGCATTAATAAGCTCAAGTAACCCAGTATCTTTCTTCTGATGGTCAGCAACTTCAACTGATGACAGCAAACATGTGGGGAGTTCATCAAGCTGTTCAAGATCACTTTCTGTAGGTTGTAACACAGGAAATCTCGATAGAGTATCAGCATCATGATGTTTCTTGCCAGATTTATAAGAAATGGTATAATCAAACTCTTGCAATTTCAAACTCCATCGAGCCAAAAGCCCAGTCAAATCTTTCAAATTATTTAAATAACAAAGGGAGTGATGATCAGATACAATATGAACCTTGTAGCCATAAACAAAACTGCGGAAGTGGGTAAGTACAAACAGGATGGCCAACAATTCCAACTCAGGAACACTGTAATTACGTTCACATTTAGATAGTGTCCTCGAAGCATAGCCCACTGGTTTCAACACATTATCAATCTTCTGATACAACACCGAGGCAACCCCTAGTCCACTGGCATCAGAGTGTAGTTCGGTATAAGCACCAGGAGTATAGTGAGCTAAGACAGGGGCCGAAACTAATAAGTCTTTCAAATTTTGAAATGCAGTTTGCTGATCAGATCCCCAAATAAAACTTTGATTCTTCCTAGTCAACTGAATTAGTGGTTGAGCAATATTGGCATAGTCCTTGATGAATTTCCTGTAAAAATTAAACAAACCCAAAACTTTTCTCACATCTCGAACATTTTTAGGACGAGGCAAATTTTGAATGGAAACAACTTTGTCAGAATCAGGTGAAATGCCATCTTTAGAAACTTCAAAGCCTAAGAGTTTAATCTTTTGCATGGCGAAGAAACATTTTTCTGGTTTAAGTTTAAACTTGTGGTGATCCAGACGTTGAAAAACAGCCTCAAGATTTTGCAACAACTCCTCAAAGGTTTTAGCAAAAACAACAATGTCATCCAGAAATGCAATAGCCTTTTTAAAATTCAAATCGCCTAACAACTTGTCTGCGATGTAACTGAAAAACCTAGGGGCATTTGCCAACCCAAACCTCAAGCGTGTAAATTGATATTGACCCTGAAAAGTGACAAAAGAGGTGTACTTCTGGCTATCCTCTGCAATAGGTACCTGAAAGTATGCTGACAGTAAATCTAATGAGACAAACCATTTAGCCTCCCCCAAATAACTTAACAAATCATCTATCAATGGTAAAGGGAAAGAGGTGGTCTCTGTAACAGCATTCAATTTTCTATAGTCGACACAAAATCTCATGGAGCCATCTTTCTTTTTGACAAGTACTACAGGAGAAGCCCAGGACGACTGTGATTCCTTGATAATGCCAGCATCTTGCATCTCTTTAACTTGCTCAGCAATAATTTCCTTTTGTTTATGGGGACCTCTATATGGTCTTTGCTTAATTGGCTTAGGGTCATTTACTTTGATATCAAATTCTGCAACATCCGTAGTACCAAGTTCTTGTAATGTTGTGGCAAAAAGATCACTATATTTCAATAACAAAGCATGTAAGTCAGTTTTTTGGGTTTCCAAGAGTTTACCATTAACATTAAAATTACAATTTGGAGCTGGCAGAGGAGTAACATCGGATGACAAAACAGAATTACTCTGAACGAGTGCAACATCATAAGCTTTAGCTAAGACTGTATTTGCAAACAATGTTTGTGGAACTGAAGTATTATTATGCACTGGAATAGTAAGTTCAGAGGCAGAAGGACACAATAACGGTGGAATGGAAAGATTCTTCTTTTGCATTATGTTAAGAGCAGGTTCAAACATAACCTCATTACTAATGGCTGACAAAGGCTTAACTGATATATAGCATGTAGACAGAGGTGGAATTTTAACATCATGCATAACTGCCATTTTAACACCAGAATCTGCACAATCATTATCTTGGAGAGGGTTTACTGCCATATCAACAAAAGGTCCTTCTGTTAGGGTTATTGGTATACTGAACGCATCATTCTTAGAAGATTTCAGGGTTATCAGATTATGTGCATAGTCAATTATAACATCATGGGTCTGCAAAAAGTCATTGCCTAAAATCAAATCATGGGACAACTCTTTCACAACTAGTACATCCTCCTGAAAAAGAACATCATTAAAATGGAAATCTAACACAGTGTGGTAAGGCGCATCAAGTAACTTGTTTCCTGCAGTGCGGAGCATCATCTCTATAGGTTTTAATGTAGAATGATCAAGAACATGTGCAGCATTCACAATACTCACTGCGCTTCCTGTATCGAGCAAGATGGAGAGCTCTGTCTGGGCAATACGACCAGGAACTTGCACTATCTGACCTGATAATGCAGACACATCCCGTTGAGGTGCAGCCATGCTGGTGGGCGGTGGTGGTGCTGCTGCTGCTGCTGCTGCTACGTCTCGTCGCGCGAGGCTCGGCGCCATTCGTTTTTTGACTGCGGAAGGCGGCTCCGGCAAAAGCGAGCCAGGTGGCCCTGCCTGTTGCATCTATTGCAGGTGACGGGTGGATCCTTCCGGTTGAAGTCAGATGACCGTGGAAGCTGTGAATGCTGGGAAGTTCTCTCCGAAGATGGTAACTGAAACTGGTTAACTCTGTTACATAACTGTTCCACACGATCAATCAGCTGATGCATAGGATCGATAGGTACGCCCACAAGAGAAGAAGCCTGAGAAGGCTGAGGAGAAGCTGGTAAAGTAACAGCAGGAACAGATGCAGTATTGAATAGAACAGAGGGTGGCGTAACCACTGCAGCCTGAGATTGAGCAGACACTAGATGTTCACGGTTCTGCATGTAAAACTGTGCTTTGTCCACTCGTCGAATGATTTGTATTACCTCATCAACAGTTTGAGGATTCAATGGCAATAAAGATTGTACATACAGAGGTCTAAGACCTTTAAGCAAGTGTTTAATTTGTTCCAACTGCAACATAGTTGGGTTGACTTGGTCACATAAAGATAGCACGTCATAGATAATCATCCAACTGTACCCGCTGTCTGAGTTTCATTTCCAGAATATCACTCTGGTTTGTTATCTGAAATGCATTTAAAAATTGTGTAGACAAGAAAATCATGGTGAGGGTGCCGATGGCGAAAAGTTTGAAACCATGATGCAGCAGTATCTCGTAAATAGCATGGAAAGCATTTCAATTTCATTTCTTCTGACCAGCCATTAGCAGCAGCGACCATTTCAAAGTTCTGCAGAAATTCATGCGCCGACAACCTGCTGGAATTCTCGAAGTAAGAGGGGTCAATGACCGGGCGGCAGACAGCTGATTGCGTTGCATTGGCCACGACAGGCGGATTAGACATCGCTAGTAACTGAGTAACAACAGGCGTACTAACACTGGACATAGATTCTACTTCACTGTGCTCGCTAACTGGAGCAATTGCTATATCAGATTTCTGTGCAGTACGTCGCTTAGGCATGATTGCAGCACAAAAGATAACGCAACCAATAAACAAACAGTATGACAAAGCAATACAGATTACACCAAACTAAACACTTATAGCATCACATGAATGTAAGTAGCAAGATCAGAACATAGCCAAATAAAACAGTTGCAGAAAGAATACAATTAAGCGCCCGCGGCGAAATATCAGAAAATTATACCAACACGCGTCTACACAAGCCACTTGGACACAATACCAAGATTTTTAATCAGAATGAACACATGGAAGAAAACAAAATGATAGCTTCAGTGAGAAACCTCGAACTGGAAGTTGAAAAAACAACACGTCACACCTACTGTGACCACCGCTAAGATTATCTCAAAAGGAGCAGAATACAGACTTGTAATTTATACTAGCACACAAAACTTCTCTTTTTATTTTTTTTGTCTTAAAACAAATGTATCTGACCTGATATACACACGCAAATAAACGCGCCAAAACACGTGCTGAGGAAGACTGGTTTCACAAGCTAAAATTATTGCTGAAATGCATGACCACGCGGGAATTACATAACACACGTGCGTACATAAAAGTTACACGAAAAATGTCCCAGAAAAGTATAGTAAACAGCTAGAAATCACAATCACTGGAATATAAAGTTATACGTTTCCAAACCACTGCTAATAAGCACAGAAAACAAGAATTTCAAAAGCTACAAATATCTCGCTCGTTATCTCACTCGTTTCACAACTCAACTTTCACAAAAACATTTTTGAAAATAACCAGCACGAACCACTTAGCACAGCAATACAATTTAAAAAGAAATGAAGCCAAAACAAGGGGAAACATGGAGTCAGAAGTTTTAGCGTCACGCCGGCAGACAATGGAAAAATGTAAAAATGAGCTCAAAATTAAAATTTCGAAACCAGACTTTCAGATATGATGGAAACAAAATTTAGAAGAAGAGAATCACAAATTAAAGTATAAAAATCCTTACTTTTAAGCCAGAAACAACTTTACATTTTTCGTGACCACGTGGAGAAGCAGAAACCGTTACATTTGGAGGGAAAAAAATTTTGCACTTAAAATCTCAAAAACAATCAAACTAATTACTCGGCGCCACCGCCAATTGTCGTACGCCTCACTTAAAATTATTATTTAACTTCAGAGGAGAGCTACTCGCTTGCGAGAGGGATCGTTAATCAAACAAAGGAAACTTTATTTTAAGAGGCAACGACGAGGACGCAGCTAAGTTAACTTTACAAAATAGTCTTACACCAACATATTATCTGGCTGAAGGGAGAGGAAAGGAACTCTACACTATCATAATTAAAACTGCAAGAGAATGGATAGCTGGTAGATTTATTATAAACGTTTTCTTACCCCATGTGTCTGCAGTTGTCCGTCTAACTCACTCGAAGCCTAGTCACAGAATGAAGCTACGCCAAGTTGGCGTCAGTAACGCCATATCCCTTCCAATGACACACAGTTTCCCCTGAATCGCCCCTATTCAGACAAACTGCCCCCTCCGACCCCAGTAACCAGAGAGCGTCTTAACAAGACTATCTGTGCACATGCCACATCATATTCAGCTAAAAGTAGAATTCTGACCAAGAACGGAAGGTTGTGCAGATGTAATCAACCCTCGGGTAGCGTAGTACAAAAGGATTCAGACGAGGAAAACTTGTAGATACGGAAACTTAAAGAATACAAGGAAAAACTGATTCACCCAAAATCAGGCAAGTGGACATACAATAAAATCAAGCGAAATAATGTAATAGTTTCAGATGGTATATGCTGGTTTTATTGGCTCCTACCCTTATAGGAACCAATAAAAGTGAGTTAGAATCTGTCACGTGAACTAATAAAAAACACGCGAATAATGAACTAGGGGAACTAGAAACTGGGCGTGAAATATAAAAATTGTCTAGTTTTGGGGCTCAGTTTCTGACGGCGATCGCATCGTCATTCGGTGTTTAATCTTGGTGCTAAGAGGACACAGATCCGCCATTCAGCTGGAGAGAAAATGTGACTTAGGCACTTTACCAGTCAGTGGGGAGTCAGGTAAGCTAGTTTTGGGAAAACGGTTAAATTAACGGTAAATATCACTGAAATAGCATTAAGTGAATAAATTAGAAGAAACATAGCAATTCAGCTTGAGCATGAGATTTAGCGAACGCGAAGTCTTGTGTTAAGGAGCAACGAAACAATCATTCTTTGTGTGGAAAAATATAAAGGGACAGTTGAGGAGTAAATTAACAGAGTTTGTTTACCTCCGATCCATACTTATTGAGAAGGAAGCACTTAGTTCCCAGAAATCCTTCTGAGATGCCACCTATATTAACGGAGCTGCTGAGAATATATGACCTTCCAAACTCCTAGAAACAAATATCAAAATATCTGGTGTCATGGCAGAGAATGTCATGTGAAGTATCAAGTAGGATTTCTTTTATTCATTTCCATATACGTATACAGTACGTGATCAAAAGTATCTGGACACCTGGCTGAAAATGACGTACAAATTCGTGGCGCCCTCCATCGGTAATGCTGGAAGTCAATATGGTGTTGGCCCACCCTTAGCCTTGATGACAGCGTTCACTCTCGCAGGCATACTTTCAATCAGGTGCTGGAAGGTTTCTTGTGGAATGGCAGCCCATTCTTCACGTAGTGCGGAACTGAGGAGAGGTATCGATGTAGGTCGGTGAGGCCTGGCACAAACTCGGCGTTTCAAAACATCCCAAAGATGTTCTATAGGATTCAATCAGGACTCTGTGCAGGCCAGTCCATTACAGGGATGTTATTGTCGTGTAACCACTCCGCCACAACCCGTGAAGTATGAACAGGTGCTCGATCCTGTTGAAGGATGCAATCGCCATCCCCGAATTGCTCTTCAACAGTGGGAAGCAAGAAGGTGCTTAAAATATCAATGTAGGTCTGTGTTGTGATCGTGCCACGCAAAACAACAAGGGGTGCAAGTCCCCTCCAGGACAATCACGACCAAACCATAACACCACCACCTCCAAATTTCACTTTTGGCACTACACACGCTGGCAGATGACGTTCACCGGGCATTTGCCATACCCACACCCTGGCATCGGATCACCACATTGTGTACCGTGATTCATCACTCCACACAACATTTTGCCACTGTTCAATCGTGTAATGTTGACGCTCCTTACACCAAGCGAGGTGTTGTTTGGCATTTTCCTGCGTGATGGTGGCGTATGAGCAGCCGCTCGACCATGGAATCCAAGGTTCCTCACCTCACACCTAACTGTTATAGTACTTGGGGTGGATCCTGATGCAGTTTAGAATTCCTGTGTGATGGTCTGGATAGATGTCTACCTATTACTCTTTACGACCTCCTTCAAATATCGGCGGTCTCTGTCAGTCAACAGACGAGGTCGGCCTGACTATCGCATCAGAAACAGTGGACCTATTGGTGTTTAGGAGTGTGAAAATCTCGCGTACAGACTTCTGACACAAGTGACACCGAATCACCTGACCACGTTCGAAGTCCGTGAGTTCCACGGAGCATCCCATTCCACTGTTTCACAATGTCTAATGACTACTGAGGTCGCGTATAATGAGTACCAGGCAGTAGATGGCAGCACAATGCACCTAAGATGAAAAACGTATGTTTGTGGGGTATCCGGATACTTTTGATCACATAGTGTATATATAAAATTACCTCCTATACAGTCATATTTACAGTCCTTCAACATGCATACGGAAGTCAAGAGTAAAATATTTAGAGTTGATTTTGGTGGTTTAAAGTCCTCTCTTTATACTTCCGAATACGTTCATAAATATTGCGCATAGACGCACCTCTGAATACAGGTTCAATTTTACCTGCTTTTTCGGTATATATTTTGCTTCGTTGGACATTTATTTTCTCCATCTTTATTTTTTTCTCTCTGCATGTTGACTACAGTAGTTACCTCGTACATGTATTCGTACAACAATCCAGTTTCTTCGTAATTTTCTCTCCGGATTAACAAATCAGCACTCCAGTGTGCATGCATAAGACTTCCTTAAAACTGCCGTGGTTTTGAGGTCACTGAACAACGCAATTTATATAAACGATCAAACAATGAGGCATTGGGCTTTACCTATCTGGAAGAAAGTTTTACTTAGGACATTTGTTTTAGTGCTTCATATTGTAACATACAGGTATGGGTGTACCTCTTAGCTGCATTACTAGATTTAGGGATGGGACATAGGGATAAGTTCCTTAAGTAGTAAATGCCATTGAGAATTTTCTACAAAGCCTGGCGTGATTCCTTCCTGGCAAAGTCACCTCGCAGAGAGAAATCACGTTTCAGCTGTGGGACAAAAGGGACTTAAACCGGTCGTTTATTGTGCTTAGCAGTCTGGGTGTTGTGCTTCAAGAGAAAACACGCGTGCAGGTCAGTGCTAAAATGTGTGACGAGTACAACGCAGTTAGGAAATATCTTCTCGACCCTGCGGTTTACCAATGTGTACATACCATTATAAAGATACATGGTATAATAAGTATAATTATTTTATAGCGCAATTAACACACTTCTGCTTTCAGCTTTGTCCACCCATCTCTCCCTTGCCATGTTCTTACAATATAATATTGTTTTTGTAGAGAAGCTTTGCCCGTTGCTCGCCTCTTTAATACGGCACGTTACTGTATTTAAAAATTAGATTAAATACGTGCATATTAATTAAATCAGCATGAATATAAATAACCTCAAATTGAATTGTTTTAAATACTATGGTTGTTAGCGTCCCATACTATATTGGGTGTGAAAGACCGGAAATTCTGCTCAGAGGCCCCTTTATCAGGCTTGAGGTTCTTTTACGAGTCCTAAATCGGGACCACCGGATTTACTTCCCTTCCGAAGGAAGCCATGCTAAGGATGTTTAGGTCCAAAAAATCCATCGCCCTCCGCTGGGTTTCATACCCGCGATCTCGGGGATAGAAGCTGGCATGGTACCCCTACACCACGGAGGATGACATAAATACCCTCGTTGGTAGCTTCTTAGCTACAAACGAAACAGGTGTTTTCCACAGTATAGCGAAATTGCTTCAGAATTAATGTACAAGCACCTAAGGGTATCTAGACAATATCTAAACACTATTCACTACACTAATAAATTAAGCATTATTGGTACTTTGTGCTGCTGTGTGGCCTTCAGCCTACAAGTATTAAGTTGAGAGCGCATGTTAGGAATTTTTTTCTTGATTTCATAAGTTATAGTATTAGAGAAATTAATGCCTTGGTTAATACGAATTTGGGTCACGGAAAAACCGGTATATTTAGTATGCTAGGTTATTTATGTTTGAATTTAGAAAAAAAATTAGCAGTATAATAGTAACGCTTTGTACGTGTAACACAAAAGGAAGAGAAAATAATTAAGTTTAATATATACTTATTTCTCATGAAATGTATATATGGATACCTATATGCTTTCTTTATTTTATAATTACGCCTATGATATGCAACCCAGCATGTAGTAATATTCACAATAGCGTGAGAAAGTAGGTTTTCCGGGCTGTATGGTCATTGTCAAGCTGAAAATTTCCTTTTGCAGGCGTTTTTTCTACAACTATGCCAGACATCTTCAGTGGTGTGGCTTAAGTCTCACAGTGAAGATTTCGGAGCTACTAGCCGATCGACAACCACCACACAGTCCGGAAAACCTGCCTTCTCATACCCACTCCAGCCGTGAAAGCCTACTTACATTAATGAATCACAAACATTCATTATATCACTGCATGAAGCTTAAATAAATAAAATCGCTGAATGATAAAAGTATTAGTAATGAAGGGGTTAATGTTGAAAACGGTGGTAAAATAAAACTACTGATAACAATGGATAAATTCGAAATTCTGTGGCAAGATAAAAGAGATTAATATTATGTAAAGACTAAAGCCTAAGATTACGTTACTTCTGACTGTATTAAATAAAAATGTTTAAATCTGGATACCAGACCCGGATTATGGCTACAATGAAATATAAAGATTTAAGCCATGGTTTCTACTAGGGTTTAGGTAAAATATGTTTAGTTTCAGACCACTTTTAGCAGAACTGTAAAACAATGAAGTTTTCGTCTAGCATTGGGCAGAACTAAGAGAAAGGGCCGTATTAAATGGTGAAACAAATTCAGATTAAAATTGTAACAAATATACATATTATGAGCACAATGCAGTCTGAGCGTCCGACTGGAAGGAATGATGTTATCAGTGAAGTGGACATAACCATCGTTGTTATCAAAAACTTTTGAAAGTCCAGAAATAAATGGTATTTACTTGAAGGTTTAATTAATTTGCTCGCTTCTTTGCTCGTTTAAATATTATGCCCTTACCAGGCGGGACAGAGCAGAGATTTAAATGCGTATAACATAGTGGAAGAAAACGTAACGAATTGGGTTAATTAATTGTTGTACTACACATGCCGTGTATAGGCTAAAGTCGAAAAGGTAGAATAAACCTTAAAAATGCAATGTCATAAATGGGACATGAACCACGGATCTCTGGCTTTCCTTGCCGTTCTAATCAACTGATCTATCGTGGCAACGACACTAAATTCCCCAGCTGACTCGCGTTTTTTTTCGGTAAACCACAAAGCATTCACTAATTAATTTTGGGGTAGCACACCCCAATGACGACATAAAATTCTGTAAGCAGTTTAAGTCATGGTTAACCATTATTAGGTAAATCAATAGTAATTGATTATGGCAATTAAATGCTGTTCCACATGCCGTGCGCAGGCTAAGTCTGAATCAGACCTAAAAATTCAATGTCCTAGCAGGGAATTGTGTTTCGATTTGAAACTAATATATTGTTACATGTATAATGCTGATGCGTGAACCCATATTTACAAATACTGAGTATTCTTGCAGACTGAATATTCGTACAAGGGTGTAATTAAACAGTTTCGAATTATATTGTTTATTAATATTTAAAAGAGCCCAAGCCGATGAACCGAAGTGAAGTACGATAGTTCATCTTTATTAAGGTTTAATTTAGTAGGTGGATTGCTCTCGCTTTGGGGATACAGCAACCCCAACGGGATGGACCCCAGGTGGCGGACAGGAGAATGTCTTCACTGGGTCAACACCGCGGGGAGAGGTAAATAAAATACCTCCCCTGAACCAACAGGTGGCGCAGATGGCAGCTTGAGCTGTAGTGAAAGCATCGCTTTTATTCCTATTTACTGCAAATACGTATCGGAAAACTATAGCAAAGCCATTAAAAATCTTCAGTCGGCTAATACATGGTCTTCCATTTGAATCGATAAAGAAGAAGAATGGGGTATCATACAGAGCAAACAAATTAGACGCTTTCTTTAATCGACTTGGAGTCGTAACTAAACAGAACACAGCCTCCATAAGTGTAAAATTGACTAATGAATATCATATTTATGTCTAATTTTTGCTCCTTAGATCTGTGATCTCTTAAAACTACAGAGATATTTGTAATAGGGTACCAAAGATTCTCTTAATATGGAAAGAATAACAACATTTTATTAACATACAAACTGAATAAAGTGAACAGGTTTCTTCTACTAAAACTCAACACATTAGATAGGTTAAACTTCATTATGAATAAAATAACGCATACTTAAAGGAAGTAAGCCTAGTTTTGTTAGGTTTGAGGTATGTACCTAGTTTTATCATAAACACTGACGCTGTACTTTGCTCCATATCTCTCAATGATGAAACTACGCAGCAGCCTCTGGAATTTTTATCTTGAATGAATATCCTTCCTTAGCAGTATTACCTATCCATGTTCAATATTTATCTTTGTTTCAAGGTGGAATGGTCCGTGAAAGAAAATCATAGTTGCAATAGTGTTACATAAGTGTCAGAATTATCCAAAGGCAATTTTCAGTTTGTTAACACCGCCATAAATTTTTACTCAAATTTGTTTATCGGACCATTAAAAGATTTGACCAACTTTCTACTGTTAATGATAAACCAAAACCTGGTCGGCCTCACTCGATTCAAACCTCGGATGTATAAAGAAAGTTTGGGAACATGTCATAAGAAATGTTATGACACAAAGAAATGAAGAAAGAAAAAGGGCGTAGCAGCTTCAAATGTCAAGAATGGGTGTTTAGGCTACTAAATCAAGTCCTAGGACTTCGGGCTTATCGTCGATGTACAGGACACATGCTCAATACTCATCTTAAGAAGATTAGACTGGAGGGATCACATAACATCTTGAGACAGCGCGCCAAAAATCAAAATCGTAGTATCCTTTCTTCAGACGAAAAAAATTTCATAATGCAGAGAAATTCACAAACAGAGCGATAGTGTATGCTCGGAGTCGTGAGGAATCGCTAGGTTGCTCCTCGGGTTCTTGTGGCCATCATCCAGTATCAGTGAAGGTTTGGTTGGGAGTCTCATACGAAGGGGCTACCGATGTTCATTTCTGCAAAAAAAGTGGGTCAGACCATTGCCACTGTGCACGTAGAAGTAGTCCTGAAACTCTAAACCAGACAATGTTTGCCGGTGATCTTCTAACAGGACAGCATTCCAGCCTATAAAGCTAGGAACATTCCAGGTTTCATCAGCCATGTGGATTGGCCTCGTCTACCCAGTAAACTCTAGGGCATTTTGGAGACCAAGACTAGCTCTTTAAGTCACAGCAATCTTGAAAGTCTGAAAAAAATCCCTGAGGTGAGCAGTGGCGGAAGTGGACTAAACATCATACGTGCAGCTGTACACGACTGGCTGTGGCAGTTAAAAACTTCTGTGAAGGCTAAAGATGGACATTTTGAATGAACGGATAGTACAGAGTGTTAATCAGAATTTGCTATATTAAATTGCATAAACATTTTGAAAGAATGTTTTCATTTAATCCTTAAATTATTCTTTAAACCTGTGACAGAACTTATGATAAGACTAGATATGTTATTAATTACCCGTTTGAAAATAACGCAGCTTTTTCTCTTGATTTTGTGTTTGCCGTACTAAACCAGTAAGAAGTATATGTTATCGATATCGTTTTAAAAAGGTTGTTAACCACGTTTTTACTTTCTCTACATTGTACCCATTAGGTAGAAGAACTATTGAGTTTTATTCAAAAATTGAATGACAGAATTTTACTTATAACGTTTTCAGTAGCCTGAATAAGTATTAAATTAGTCTTAGTAAAAGGCTCTCGTGCACACGTGTGGGTGTGTGTATGTGTGTGTGTGAGAGAGAGAGAGAGAGAGAGATAGGGAGACAGACAGACAGGGAGAGAAACAGAACAGTATAAACAAAACGAGGAAGTGTCCATAAATATCAAACTTGGTATTTAAGGTTACTATTTTCGAAAGACACGAAGATTTTCAAACAAATTCCTCCACCTCAAACTACCCTTTACATGGAAAAGTGTTATTGTTACTATTTTGATAAATAAAATATATATCTTCAATATTTGGGTAATAATATTCATTCGGAATGAATTTTGTATAATTTTACATAACTGGTAAACCATAAGAGTTGTACATTTTATGCAGTGTCTTATCTCTAAACTACACAGTTTATTTCAAATAACGTTTCTGTGACATCAACCATTTCCAAGATATCCATTGTTATTGGTTTGAATTTTTTTTAATACTTTTGATGAAGTGTTGTCATCATTAAAGTGTTTCTCACGATTTCATGGAAGTAGTATGGAATTTCAAAGGTAATATATAGTGAACCATTTTAACATCCGATTATCGCTCCTTCTTGTACCTACAACTTTTTTTTGAATTAACATAATGTAGATAAACAGGTTGTAGAAACGCCTGTAGAAGGTACTACATGTAAATAAATGATAGTTGCTAGAGAAGTGAATGTGAATGCAAGAAACCGGAATTTTTTCTTATTTTATTGCACTGAAATGAGATTATAGATCTGTTGGAAATTCTTTCTGGCTGGCTAATATAGCACACGAAAACACTTACTTAAAGTTACCGCATTATAAACTAATAAATTAAGTAAATCATTTTCAGAATAAACTTTTGTTTGACTAATGTTTGATCTCGTTGAAGGAGTTGCTGCATTCTGCATATAAGAAACCTTTTCACAATAAATATTAATTTACTCAGGGAATAAATAGGCATTAATGATTATTTCATTGCACTAAAAGCAACGAGGAACGCAATCGCAGCCTTTGCATAGTTAGTTTGTCCTGCCCTGCTTTCACAGAACGCCAACATGTATCAGCATTCGAAACTTTATCATAAGTGCACCATCCGCTTTAATTACTGGCACATCAAATAACGTAGTGCTTGTCTAATTTCAGGCTTTAAAAGTTCATTGTTATCACTTATCTGGTTGGTAAAACTTGTTAAGGTGTTCTTTTGCATTCAGTGCATTGTTATGTCGCAGTCTCAACCTTATTTCACTTGGAACTGAATACAAGTGTAATTTCACACATTTACTAATACTACATATTAAAGTGTGTATGTTTAATAGTGCAATATCGTCTAGACCGCGGGTAGCGGTAGGTGGTTCGCAATAGCTTTTGAATTCTGTACGCGCCTCCCCTAAAAGTGATATCACCATTTGTGCTGCTAGGTGCTGTCACGCAGGTAACCTTTTTCTGGGACTCGCGTAAGAAGGGCATTTTTTCACTCTTGATTTAGATGACATCAAAGCAACAAACAAGCCAACGCCCAGCTCCTTAACGTTCGTTTAACACAAATGTCGGTAAAATTTTATTTCGATGGACAAGGAAAAACCGAATTGCTAAAAGGGACGCCCAACCCATACCCCAGAAGGAAAGAAAGACTGAAAGAACAAATAGAGTACTTTCCTTTTGTATATGTAGGGTAATTCCGGGAGAGATGGACTACTGGTAGAGATGGACCAGTTAATTATTTCTCAAACCGGCCAGTAGAGCGAGTTAGTGGTAGTGTCGCCTGCTAATGGCAGATGAGAATGTGTGACAGTGTTGTTTTCGTCTTGATTTGTTGAAGCATTTCATTTATATACCGCATAATTAAAATCAGGTATGTCAAATTTTTTTTCTCACTATTTATATAGTTAGGTATTATACACACTATTTGATATCACACTTTTACCAAAGCTTCTTAGGAAGCGTAAAACAAGTAAATGTATCCTCATGGTATGTTCTGGGACGCTCTCCCCAAGAGAAGCAAAATGGCAGGCTGGTCCATCTCTCCCTGAAATTCGGGAGAGTTGGACCAGGTCCTCACGGGAGAGATGGACCATATTTTTATAACTTTAATGTTTATACAATCCTTTTTTTGGTAAAACGTTAGTGGTTATAGTGTAATATATAAATAAACATTTGTCTACTTATTGACTAATGACATAGATATATACATATACATGTATATATAGTGTGAGTATCAATAAATTGTTTATAAAAGGAGAAATAGAGATAGATGCCTTATTTTATTATTATTATTATTATTATTATTATTATTTTTGAGGAATGCCAACTACCTACAAAAGGAAACAGGGCTCTACAAGAGGATGTTGGAGTGTAGACCACTTACAGAAGGCTGTGGATGCAGTAAAAAAGCAAGTTATGGGAATCAACGAAGCTGCTAGATATTTCAAATGATTTGCTTTTGACTAATGCTTCAAGTTCCACACGTCCTCAAACTGATGATTTCTTGGGATCTCATACGTGGAAAATAATTCTCCTAATGAAACTCGGGTAGACAAGGAGACCCAAATACCAACACCACGTAAACTCCTTAATGACATTTCCCCAATTGCAACTTTGAAGAAGAAAACTACACTAAGTGGTAAGGCAGCAAGTGTTTACAAGATACCGAATTTAAAGGAGAATGTTAAGCTTTGGAAAGCTAAGAAGAGTAGAGCTAATGGAAAATATAATGTCTCTAAAACCAAGAGACCAAGAACCAGAAGAACAGGGAGCGAAAATTCTGATTCCGAAGAGTCCCTAAACGATGATGGTGTTGTATGCAATGATCTTGAAGAGTGGAATGAAAATGAATGTGCTGGGTGCGGAGAGGACTACAGCGCAACCAAAAGCAATGAAGACTGGATCCAATGCCCAATGTGTTCCCGTTGGCTTCATGAGAACTGCACCAAATACGGCATGAAGTGCGACTTATGTGGGAGGAGAGAGTAAATCTAAAAAACATACTCCAAAATGAACTCAGTAAAACAACAAATGTTTGTTCTACATGATAAATGATTTACAATATACCAATAAGTACTAATTACGAAGTATCATTTAATTCTCCTCCTATTTTATGCAGGTCCATCTCTCCCATATACCATGGTCCATCTAACCCGAGTACAACGGGTTAGATGGACCATTTGTGTAATTTTTTTGTTCATAATTTACAAGTCTGTTAATACGTCTTTTGCATGTATACAGCTATATATGGTTTATTGATGCCACCAAAATCATAAGGTACTACCATTTTAACCACTTTTACTAAAAATAAAAGAAATATGGGAAATTCAGAAAAGGGGGTCCATCTCTCCCGGAATTACCCTATAAGATAAACCTTGTGGATGAATTGCATATTCTTAATAAATGGATAAAAACAAATAAATGGTTATTTAGTAGAGTTGTAGCGTAGATTATACAATCAGAAGTATGTTTATTTACTTTAGTATCTGTTACACTCGTATGGTAAAATAGATATTGGCGAATAGTGTTAAAGGGGTCTTGAATGGCAACTAATTATAACATAAACATTTTAGAAACAAGTAAAAGGTAAACAATCGCTTTTTGTAGATCGTTGTAAATATCGTCTTGCGAATATCCATTTAAAATACAGATGATGGTATTTTCCGTTTTTAACATAACATAACATAATAAAACTAAATGGTAATTACATGAAACTTACCAAATCTTAAGATATATTTAAAGAATTTAGTATTCTGTGCGCTTCATCACTTCCGAAAATGTATTAAAAGACACAAATAATGCCAAAGTATGTTTAGAAGGCTATTGTAATAACCCCAACACTTTAAAGGGATACCGATTATAATTTGGTTTAAGGTTAGTTAACATTCGAATGCCAAAAAGATAGAAAACTATGCAAACAAATCCTGCTGTAAAATAGCCAACCACTCAAGATCAAAGAAACGTTGGAACTTTTATGCGCCATTAATCCCGTAAACTTTAAGAAACACTTTTAGAGGTGTTAAAACAAAAAACAAAACAAAATGTATCTGAGTTCAAAAGCGAAAACACAACAGTAAAGAGAATAAAAAGATTAGAATTGTTTTATAGCTCCTCTGTCCCCATTAGAAACTATTTTTGCAGTTAAGATTCCAATATTTACTGCAAATAGCTCAACTGAAAAGGCCTAATACATATTTTTTTCTTGCAAAACAGACAATGCGTCATAGATAAAACAGGGGAGATGAAGTCTGGTTATTTTGCGAAATTAAAGGAATACCTAAGGGAACATGATCTTCCAATGACGGCAAAGTGAAAGTTGAGGCGGTGAAATGGTTTCGTGAACAGGACACCATTTTCTCTAGTCAGAGAAAGAAGAATCTCAGTCTACACCATTGCTGCTATAAGATATATATTGAAAAATAAAGGAAAACAGCAACATATCACCTACATTACAACTGCGAGAAATTTACTTTTATACTAGTCCTCGTAGTTTCTACTTACGAGTTTCCTCTTTCTAAGTCTAGTTCTACGACCTGAGTATCTTATATTGTTCTATCGTATTATTGAAATGCATTAATGAATGAGTACACCTTTTATGTCACTGAGTTAGTGCTAGAAACGCAGACAACTTATGTCTTAATATAACTTTTAATAATTATCACATTATTTTGTTTATTTAGTGCATCCATTTTACGCTTTTTGACGTTTAAGTCCAGAAAAGCTTCACTCTGTTGTAGCGAGTCTACCTATGTAGTTTAGGGTTGTGTGTGTGTGTGTGTGTGTGTGTCTTGCATTGAAGAGGTTTCGGGTTCGGATCCCGGTTAGAACGAGTTACCTGGATAAGGTTTCTTCCGCGATTTCCCCTTATCCTGAGAAGATGGATGTAGGTTGTTAACTCTAGGCTCTATGGACCCCGGGCACATTTGAGCATCATTTCAACCACTTCGTTTATTCACTGTCCAATGTGATCTAATCCGGTTAAAGAACGTTAGAATACAATCAAGCTCTGTTGTAGCGACTATAATATTCAGGGAAAGACTTTATGGGAATGTTTCCTTAATTTTTTATTTGAAAATTAAGATTTTATGGAATGACTCGTCACATATGGTAGCTCCTCTACTTATAAAAATTTAATGCAAGAGTAAACTAACTTCTTACTTACGATAATATACTCATTTACCCATCACAACACTAAACATAATACAATCAACAAACAATGCAAATTGAGAAGTCACTACACCTATTTTCAATATTTGTAAATCCCAGTGTCTCTCATGGCTATCCATGTGGGCAGTTGATTTGTTACATAATACTTCACAGTAATTGGACATAATTACTTTACTGTGATTATACGAGTACTTTTCTACGATATATTTTCTATTGATTTCGGCTTTTTATGTTTTAGATAAAGATGTAAATGTTGTTAAAAGTGTTATAAAAATTGATTCACTTTATAATGACTTATGATGTGGATTTACATAAAGTACAAGATAATATTTTATTAATATAACGGCTTCACCAAAAACGAAATTAATCTTCCACATTCACTTTTCTTAGCATGGTTTTCACATAAAAGGTAACTTACACACATTCATACAGCATGCAAAGGAAATTTAGAGGCGTCAACATTTTAATTTGTACCTGTTCCATTATAATCTTTCATTATTATACCTGCAGTCTGATACTCTGCTTCGTTAAGTGGCATGCTTTTCAGTAATATAATTACGCTTTATCTTGAATGCATGCGCATCTCATAACTACTCCATCGAGGTTTCTTACTGTAATTGTCACAGTAGATTATTAACTTACCTGACGAATGTTCAAAGGATCGTATCCATCCTTTCGTTTGAAAGGAAACGATGTGCTGGGTTTGTTTGATGCGGTAACACAGTGGAAAGCATCACGAACTCTGTTGTTTTGAATTCTAAACAATTATATAATATAGCTTGCAATGGTACATATTAAGTCTTTTAATTAAGGCATTCTGTTTATTATTATTATTATTATTATTATGTGAAATTCATGTAAATGCTTATATTAGAGATTCTCAAACTAGAAGTTGAGAATTTTTATGAGTTAATGTTACCTTAAATTAGAGATAGATAGCTCCTGAATATATGAAAGTTGGTTTAGATGAACAACCTGTATTCCTTCTCTTCATACAGTGGTTAAACGGAATAGTTAATCAAATAATAAATCAATAACGACATAAACCTAATGAAAATCCCCTACTCCTTTGTTTTTATATGAAACGTAAATTTTAAATCAATGGTTTTAAATCACGTTAGACAATTTATTGTGTTTTATTTAGTCCCCCTTAAAATATTTACTATTTACCGTTGTGTTTTTGGTAAATACCAGAATGATAAAGGATGAAAATAAATTTCCAAGTACAAGAAAACAATACATCTATTATACCAAATAAATACCTACTTCAAAACAATATTTACAAGAAGCAATTTATGTGAAACAAAGTAACATATCCTCTTAAGCAAAAATACGTTCTACAATAACTATTTCTGTGCAATAAGAATATGTTTTGATTTCCAGGACTGATTTGCAAAGTTTGACTTACGTATTAAAATTGCACGATCCGGGTTCTTAATAAGTAACTTGGGACGTGAGTAGCACACAGAGACTGTATTTTTTAACATCTCTTTAAAAAGACAGTGGTATTAAAACCGCGTGCTCCATGCACTATCCGCAAAGAAGAGGGCTACAAGGAGCTCACCTAATTAGTAACTACGACGTCAACTCGAGTGGGAATTGAAAAAGATCCCCCGAGGTGAAACGTGATGTATGTATAGTAAGTCAAGGCTCCCCGCAGAAACTTAACGATGGTACAGCATTAAACGAAGAAACAGGCACAATTTTCCTAGCCTACCATTAAAACAAGTGTTGCGTTCTCGTTAACATAAAATATGTTCATGCAAATTCCTGATGTTTGAGCCTATGCCTCCTTTGTTGAAACTAAATCACAATTATTGTGCTCATTTTGACATACCGTGAAGGGAGTATGATGCTCGTTGCATTTAAGATGTGTGTTTTAACTATCATTAATGCTTCGTCAGTAATTATAAAACAACGTAATTTAATTAATAGATTTTCAAGAGCTTAAATGTGTAACATCCTTGCAAAGTCGACTTAAATATAGTCAATGCATAGAATGCCACAAATTTTTAATAAAAAGTTAACTAAAAGTAAAATTCCGGACCCAGTCTAGAATGCATTGGATTAAAGTATTCCCCCAGAATAATAATGTTTGTACTACAAATGAATTTAAAGGAAAATGAAGTAAGGATTTAATACAAATAAAATTAATGATTCTTGCAGCCAGCACTAAATATATTCACATTAAAATCCAGGAACATTAATAAATTACAATTGAAATGCATAGCATTTTTGATTTGTCCTTCTCACATAAATATTTGTACTTTTAAATTGAATTTAACACGTGGTGATATTCGAATAGGAACTCGCCTGGATAAGGTTTAAGTACCGCTCTCCACAGTAGAAAGAATTTAGAAGTTTACTTACGCGCAAAAATATGTGCATAAATTTAGACAAGGCCGAAAAGCGTGGAGACGGCGGCTCCCAAACACGAAGCTCAAGAAAATCCCCCTTGACTGGTCGTCGAGAACTAAGTCCGTTACACATAGGTACTGTCTTCTTCGTTGTAGCGCACCGCTCAAGGGGCACCGGGAAGGTCAGGTGATAATGACGTGGAGACTGCATTAGTGATATCTATGCTGGCGGAGAGGGCACAACCTGGTGAGCGCTGTTGGTACTTGATGCAAGCAGGTTACTGACTGTCAATCGGGCTGCCGATGAAGTTTCGAGCAGGGGTCGAAAATTGTAGTTCATCATTCCAGAGGCGTTAAGCAACTGCGGCCATTTAGGCTAAAACTGCTACTGCTTGAAAGAAGAGACATAATTGGCTCAAATGATATTGAAACGTTTGAGCTTAAATAATACTGTAACGCCTTGGGTGTGGGAGTTAAGGGGATTACTTTTGGGGACGTAACAGGTACGACAGACTACTCGCACATATAAACACAGAGGCTATAAAAATAGTGTAGATTTAACATAGGTAAATAAAGGAACGAAGTTGCAGGAAGATGGAAAACAAACCATTTAACACATTATTGAAAGAGTTTACTTAGTGAATTCCCTTTGGCTACAGATGTTAAGTATGGCGCACGCCCAAATCTATTTGCTTCCTGAATTCCATATTGTATGAGAGCCTGAGGCTTAACCTCATTGTCTTAACTATGGCACGGCCCCGTTTAGTTTGTATTACAAGATGAGATACGCCTCTACTCAGGAAATAACTATATAACGAATGCTAGACTATGGCTCGCATCTAAATCCCACAAATAATCACGACTCCTGTTTTATCGATGTCCTTCTGTGTTGCACTACATTTAGAAATGAATTTGGAATAAACTTTTAATTTAACTAAATACATTACAATGCTGACTTTCAGTGATAAACTACACTCTTCTATGTTATACTGTTTTGTGTTGCGGCATGAGGCCTTGCCGGACACATGGCGTAGATACTTATTGCAGGTAAAACGTATTACCATGGACGCCAGAGGGCTGCCTGATATATCATTATAATGCACCTTCTTCTTCTTCTACTTCTTCTTCAGACTTTCAAGGATTAGACCACCAGGGCCTGTTCCGAATCTCAAACTCAACGCTTCTCAGGTCTACCCACATCTGTCCTTCCCACTGTCCTAAACTAAAATGCCTACTTTGGTATTCTTTGATCACCCATTTTTGAAAGGTGCTGTTTCCATTTTCGTTGATGCGCTTAATTCCCCTGACTATGTTTGAAACTCCAAATTGTTCCCTTGTAATTTGATTGGGAGTGTGATCTCTAGGAGTAACTCTCATTAAGATCCTCAATAAGCTCATCTTTTGCTCTCCCAGCCGTTTCTCACTGTCTTTTTGAAATCCAAGTTTCTTAACCAAAACATCATCATCAGTTTTACTATCATTTTATGCAATTTTAATCGTACACTTCTGAAGATAGTTCGTCTAAGTGTAGGATTTATTAGTGTATTTATTTTATTGCACCCATTTAATTTTGCGACTATACCATTCTTATTAAAGACTGAAATAACATTACCTACTAAAAATATGTTTCAATCTGTTCAACTATTTTTCCTTCTATCACAGTTTTAATCCTAAATGGTTCTTTTCTTTTCGTTTTCCATGAATTTTGTCTGGTCGAGAAAAATATAACGCACTATGAAACTTATATACTAGGTTTTAGCAAAAATAATTTTTGCTAATAGTAGATTAATTTAAAGGTTTCGTACATCTGGCTAGGATTTCCACTATTAAATTGTTATTTTTTCAAATAGCGAAAACCATAGCTTCTTCTAGAATAGTTGCATTACACGTTGATAATTTCCATTTAAAGCATTTCCTAGAGATGCATAGGGTCTTTGCTTTGTGTTTATAATTTGGGAATATTGCTTTAATTTCCTCTTCTGATATTTGAAATTTGTAGATTAATTTCAATCTCAACAAAGAAATTTATATACATTATATTAATTTGTTAGTTTCAAAAATATAGCTTAGGGCTGCTTTTGTTTCTTGTATTTTTGAGAGATATAATATGTAGACGTAAATAGGAGTACAGAAAGTGAAATAAGTATACATAAAATTGTAAGACTAATTCTAACGTGTACCTCAGAAACAGGGACAGGAACAAACGAACAAACACCGGTTACTCATAACAGAAATACGAATATTCCGAATCGAATAATACAACACATTAATACCAATAAAACCAAAGAAGAAATAAGGGCTAATGTGGAGTATAAGATGTAGGCAATTTAAAAAAAGGAAAGGAGTAAAAGATGCAGAGGTCATATTTAACCTCAAGATCTACAGAAGGATTTAAAAAATACGGCAGAAAATCTGAGCGTTGGTTGAACAGAATAGAGGAACAAACAAACAAAAATAAACCTGATACGTAAATCTATATGGCTTTCTCCCCCACGATAAATTCAGACATATTCTTTGTATAGTTACGCTGCTCATATAAAAAGCCATTTCTTCAATCCATGTTACTTATTCATATATTTTCTCAGACGTTATTTTAATTTAAAGCAAAGAGACTGTTATTTCAAGGAGTTTGTTACAAGCTACCACAACAGCAGCATTTAAGCCCTATTAGTGAAAACAAGCTCTAAAGAAATGAAAATGGAGAATTGTACATTTTCAAACCTGTCCGTTAGATGGACAGGTATTCATCGCATTTAGGAAAGGTGTAAACTTATATGGAAATTTTCCTAAATACCTAACGCTACGGACGTATTTTTTGAACACAAATTGTATGTTTTAGTTAACTCTGTGCCTTTCTTGCAGAACATTTTTCTCTGTTTTCTCTAGATTCCTACTTACACAAAATAAACAAATTCAAAGTGAACTTTACAGGCTATCAGAATATACATTATAATGGTGATAAACATATCTTAAACATGTGCACTATAATCAAAATTACTAAAAGCATTTTAGAGAAAATCAAAACTAACGAACGTTTTTCCATGTAAAGGGTATTTTGAAGCGCGGGGGCGGGACATATTCATTGCGCATTCTTAGCAGATGCTGAATTTAAATTCGAAGCTCGGTATTTATCTTACTTTTCGATTATAAGTTAATTTGTTCAGAGACATACACACGTATGCAGACCTTTCTCTAAAACACTTTTTTGGATTTGGAGAACTTCAAAACACGTTTCTGGTTGGGATGAATATCCCTGCCAATTCTAAGTAGGCACGAGAAAGTAAAAGGGCCATAGTCTTGGAGCAGGAGGAGCAGGAGAAGAAGAAAAAGAATAGAAAGTATAAGTCACTAAGACAATCTGGAATCGATTTTCGTTGAAAAACATCAATGTTTTTTATTTCTTACTTTTATTTTTTGGAATTTCCTGTTTTAAATGGTATATAATACATGATATTAAAAAAAATTAACCATGTCAAATTGTGAACAGGCGGAAGACTGTGCATCAGAGGTGCATTATGTTTCAACTTTAAACTTCATTTACTGAAAGTTTGTTTTCCAAAGCTCCTATTGAACATAACTTGGTGAAACTTTCAGGACTTATTTATATGAATGCTTTATACATGCTAAATAATATTTATATAGTCATGAAGTTTGGAAATTTGATAAGTGACAAACCATTGCAAAATGTTGACAAATATTATTAAGAAATCTCATTATGGGGAAAAATTATTTTTCAGCATGTCTCAGCATGAACATAAGGAATGTATAAATGTACTGTAAAACATTGGCTATGTAGCGTCAGTACTTCCAGAGAAAAATAAAAATGTTAAACACATAATTCATCGTTGAGGAGATAAGTAATTCCGGGTTGCCTTGTTTCCACATTATAAATAAAAACCATTTCACGTTTGGCACCTTCTTTCGTTTGAATCATATAGATACAAATACGTGTTAGGGTTTAGTAAACGAATAAAGGAAAGTATAAATGAAAATGATCTGCAAGACTGTGTAAGAACTGCACTGTTGTTTCTAGCTGAACAGTTCCAGGGTATTCCTTGTCAAATCCTCCTAAAACGTTAAACACGAATCAACAAAATAACGTTATCTGATTCAATGTGGCGTTTGCTGTAAACTGAGAAAGCTCAGTAACACCGCTTAGAGGCGTAAAGCGTCGGCGAAGATGAACAGCGTGATTGTGCCAAGCCAGCACCCGGAAACTAGGAACAGAGCAATGAACGACGACGAGGAAGTTAACGCAACGTTTGTCTTGAAACTAGTTTCAAACCTGGTGAACAGGAAACGGTACTGGTGCGATATATAAAGCCCACGCTTTCGTCCTATTTGGGATATATAAAGCAGTTTGCAATGAAAGCGCTGTTGAATATGTTGTTTCTTAACTTGGTAATATCACAATGTTGTAATTATTCAAACATTAAATAAATAGAAAATGAAACAGCTGCAGAAATATTGAAACCACTTCTAGATAGACAAGCGAAAAATCATAAAGTTATTGTACAAACACTTAGTGCATGTATCATTTACCGTACAGGCATGTTTAAGATACAAGTAAAATGTGTAGAAAATAAATATTAAAAAAAAGGTATTCTTTATTTCTTATTACCTTAACAAATATGATGTGACTTCGTGCACATTAGTCAGGAAATTGCCCATAATTATTCAATTCCTGCGATGCCATCTTCTAGCTGAATTTAATTTTCTCCCCATAAGCACATTCCGCCAAAAATGTACCCAGTCTTCATCCCCACCAAAAAATTCACGGATTCTCCTGTCAGATTTATTAATTTTCTGTGCCCTACAGTCTTCAAGACTAAACCATGGCATTCCGCACCTTTTAAAAACTTTAAATAAAATAACGGAACACAAAATATTCAATAATTAATTTATATGAGATACTTAAAGTACAAATTAACTATTCTATTAATATAAGAACTATCAAAGTAAAAATTAATGAAAAAATAAGTAAACTTTTCCAAAAATCGTTCCTCCATAATAATAATAATAATAATAATAATAATAATAATAATAATAATAATAATAATTATTATTATTATTATTAATATGCACGTGTATTCCAATTATTTCTTCCTAAGGCCCAGTTTTAATTTTATTTCATTTGCTAGGCTTAATTTTACAATCTGACTGAATTTCCTGTCGGCTGATCTCTCTTATTTTTTGACACCTTTGCATATATTTTATCCTTTTGCAGCTATTTGCAGTACTGACCCCATGTCTATTCTTCTAAAGCCTCTTTCCAGCTCAGCTTCTCAAAACTTAACTTAGGTTGTGAATATATGGGATAAAAATACCCCACCTACTAGTGCCCGCATTGAGGAGATTATACAAAGAATGTGGATAGAGATCCAAAGATGTTAAGGGTATAACGCGAAAGGAATGAGGTAAGGTTGTCGCATAATACCATGACGCTTTTCAAAGCTTGCTTTTGAAAATTCGCTATTAAATTATTAAAAATTTTGTACAGTAAGGATTATATTCATTCTCTTTTTTTCTGAATATCGGTTAATAATACTCAAACCTAGAAGTAATTTTGTCAAGGAAATTTTGAAATCCATATATGCCAAACTTCATTACATTTGGCATGCAAGTAGGCTGGTAGTGCACTATTCAGATCCTTTTTTAATAAGGACATTTTAATATTTAATTATGGACAAGGGATTACTGGTCATTGCGCTTTCGTAGGACGTAGACTTTTTAAAAAGGTCGATCCCCTTATTACGCAGCGATTATTTCGCTGTCATTTTCTATTTCACGACATAACTCCTATCAAGAATACCATAAACTTCTGTACGCGCCATTTTAGAGCATTGCCTTCTACAAGCACCAGTTCTTTTTCTCGTTAGAGCACACGTTTTAAAAAAATTGAAACCCGTATTGAAACGGAATTCTAAACGCACACTGAGAAAACACTGTAGGGTCATTCACAAAATTTTAAATTTCCGTCAGCAAAGTACCAAATTTATTTTTGAAGTTTAGTATGTCAACAGCATCACAAAGAAAAGTCACAATATACAATATAAACATTTTAACATCAGTGATTTAGCTGCAGTGAAGGGGCGAAGTTCAGGGGCGTTCTCATGCATATTCCAAAACCAACATTTGTAATGATCTTATAAATGCACCAAGAAATAAAACGATTATATGGTTCTAAATAGGAATGTGCAAATTTAAAATCTACTATGGATTATTAAAATTCATATTATCGGATAAGGTTGAAAAGTGAGGTTGAAGTAAATATTTGTTTATATTTTTAAATCCAACCTTTTCTCCCATTTGATACTTTATTTTCCATAGGATAAACACATGCCAGTGCTACTGTTTAAATTTCATGATAGAATGAGCCGAACTTTGGTAATTATTGAAATATATAAATAAGGATACTTTACGCTTATGGTTTAAAATCACATGCGATGCGATGCGATGCAACGAATGCAAGATAACATGGATAGCGAATACACACGTGCGTGTCACTTGAAGACAGCGAAACTGCGAATTACTCTCATGGCTTTTCTCCTGGTGGAGATCGATGTTGAATATCATATGCATATACTGGATATTGACAAATGGGAAATATTGATCGAATTTAGTTGTAGGCATATGATGTGTGATCCCTGTCGTATGAAGGTATATAAAATGACTGATGTGGAAGAAACTAAAACCGGGTTGGTTTTATGAGGGGGAAAATAAAATGAAGAATAAAACAGCAAATAAATAGTAAATAAAAAAATCAAGGTTGTTAATTCGTTTGCAAAACCTAAGCAATGATGACGAAAGCGAAATTAACAGTGTTGAGACTTAATACGAACAAATGGTTTGTCAGAGATTCCCTCTTGAAATTATCAACACAGATGTGAAAAACGCCCAGGGAAGTGATTATTTCAGAATTTCTAAATTCATTATCGGAGAAAAATATAATAGAAGAACTCGCATATAAAAAGTGTAAAACCACAGACGGAGCAGAAATGATTCTGTTAATAGCTAATACTGAACATTTTATCAATCATTTCCTAATTGTTAGAAAGCATTTAAATCAAACAGTTCCATGACAATAGTTCAATCATCGTACCTAAAACATCTGAAAACCGCAACCCAACATAGCGAATGCATTGTTATCAGTGACTATTCTGAAAATTACGGTTTTGTTTTACAGGATGTCATACAAGCGTACCACTGGAACAGGTCTCAAGCAACTATTCATCCATTTGTTATTTACAAGAAAGCTAACAATGATCTGGAACGTATACGTTTTTCGATTTATATCAGATTATTTAGTTGACGATCACTTAGTTCATTTAGTTCATCTTTTTGAAAAGCAACAGCAATTTTCACACGTAAATAAGATTTACTATTTGAGCGATGGGACAGCAGGTCAATACAAGCTGCTGTGTCACTGCACAGATTTCCAAGTGTCAGCAGAACGGCATTTTAATAATAACCAGAGAGAAATCGAAGAAACTGCCCGGGTTTTAAACACACAGAGATTTGTACGACTGAAAACTGTGTCAGGAACACATAGCATTTACAGTATGATTCGGGTTTCTAAAAAAATGATTGCCATAAAAACGTTTTCCGGTTACTTCCGGTTACAAGAATAATGCGTGACAGACAACCGAACGAGTTCAACAGCAGCGGGTTTGGCGGGTGCGAATGAACGCCTTGGTTCAGTCAGTTATTTATATTTTATAACCTGAGTTTCTTTAGAGGTTCCGTTTTCAAACTTTTATGGCTTAAATAATATGATTTTCTCTGTTTAATTTTAAAATGTCGCTCAAATTCAAAGATTGTCTTTGGAATTACAACATTTTAAACTATGTTGCTGCATTATTTTTAGCAGAAAATAACTAATGTAAACTTAATATTTATGATAAGAACTTTATTGTCAACCCTTTTCATAAACGTAAGAATCATTTATGTTGAAGCTCCTGTAGAGCCTGGAGAAAAATATACACAGATGCACGTTTTCAGACAACCCCAAATTTCGTATGCCCAGCAACTGCCACGCCATCGTCAATAATATTTTCTCTATATGGTATATATTATATTATTATGTAGGAAATGTGGAAACCAATATTCTAAAATATTTTCACATTCCAAGATGTGGTGGGTTAAAGTCATACTTGTATGCATGGATTGCGTGGCAAATGAAAGAGTATGTTTCACAAACGTATTGTTTAAAAAGTGGGCAAGAATATACCAAGTGGCCCAACCGCGGCGCATTTCACGTTGCGCAGATATCCCTTCGTGCCTTAAAAGAGTTGCAGAACTCGACGGGGCAATTCCAACACAGATAGGTGAAGGACTGCCCCATTCATGTGAGCGATCTTCTTCTATTCCTCTTGCTTATCATCGAAGACGATGAGCGGATTCTGCTCACTGAAAGACAGTTCTAAGGCTTTTCCTAGTCCGTAATATTAGACAAGAAAATGTAAACGGCCGAAAAGGTTTAGGAATGTTTTGCACTTTAGTTACATATATTTTATTTTTGATATAAACAAAATTTTTAAATTGACAAATAATTAGAATACCTTTATTTGACCTATCAGTATGCGCCCTTAGCTATTTTTGTTGTTTGTTTTTACGTTGCTCTTGTCTACAGTACAGACTATACGTATTGAAGAGTTAAATTAAAACATTAAAGCGCCGTAACGAAAATTATGCGGTGTTTCACTGCCATTTGTTCGCTTGCTATGATGATGATCATTATTATTATTATTATTATTATTATTATTATTATTATTATTATTATTATTATTATTACTATCATCATCTTCATCTGACGATACTGGTATGCCGACTTCACTCATAGAATAGATGTTCGAAACTTTGTCCCTATTGATTGAAACAATGTTCCAAACGTCTCGATGTATACATATGGGCGTTTCTGAGATCCGCTGCTTCGACGATCCTTTGACGTAAGATCTGTTTGAACTATGTTTGCATGGCTTTCATTACGACGCTTTCATGTTTTGATTTAACACTACAATATGTTAGTCCGCAGACAAGAAGAGGTAAGCACAAAAAACAGCTATGGGCGCATACTGATAGATAAAATAAAGATATTTTAATTATTTGTCAATCTAAATCTGGTATGTTTCATTCACATGAATTTATTTACCCTCTGTCGTGTATTAGTAAATATACAAGTTATTCTTACGAAAGTTTATTTTCTATCTACTTTTCATTTTATTTGCAATAAACATTTCCGGAAATAGCTACATTACACATTTCGTTGTATATAGTGATAGTCAAATGTTTTAGAACTGGACGCTGCACGCTCGTCTTAAATTTCCATACGGAGTTTCCATGACGGCGCGAGAAACAACTGAATATCGACAGGACTTTAAAGGAATGGCTAAGTATGGAAGAATTGGAACCATTAATAAGGATATCTTGGAAATGGCTGATGCCACAAAAAAATTATTTTAAATACATTGCGTGTTTTAAAGAGATCTACATTTCCTTTGTAGTTCATTTTCGTCTATCACTTAACAGTTATACAAGATTATACAAAATTCCTTCCGAATGAAGAGGACCTCACAAGCTATTCCTAGAAAATTAAGATATACATTTCTCCATGATATCTCCAATACATGGTACTTTAATAAAAATCGTTATAGCCATATCTAAATATTAAAAAGTTTCGGAAATCTTCCATGTAAAGGTAGTTAGGGATGAGGGGACTTTATTAAAACCTTCGTGTCGCATCTTTGGAACGTACTGAAACTATATAGGTATTAAGTTTGATGTTTATTCGACTTTTGGTTTTTGAGTTATGCAGTTAACAGACACACGGTACCTTTTTATAAAACTCATAGACACACGGGCCTCAAAACATGGATTATCAGTGAAATCTTGGTATAAAGTTTTTGGGTAGAATGCAATACCTTCCCCACCTACTAGGTACGTGGCAGACAAAGTAAAAAGTGAGTTTATTCTCTCGAAAATAAAAGTATCTATAACTGAAGTGAAAACATTCTAAGACCTTTCCGGTCTATTTACACTGTTCTTGTATATCATCACGGACTGTGACAAGCCTGGGTACTGTATCCGAATGAGTAGGATCCGCTCGTCTTCGCTGATAAGCAAGAGGAGTAGAACGAAGGTCGCTCAAGTTAATGCATCAGTTCCTCAATGACCTATGCTGGAATTGCTCCGTCGAGTTCTGCAACTCTTTTAACGCACAAAGGTATGTCTGCGCACGTGAAATATGGTGCATCTTAATGAAAAATTTACAACTGTTCTTTCACTTCAAACTTCAAAGTCCATACGAGCACACATGTGCACAAGTGAATGTATATTCCATGGTCAAAATGTTTAGTATAGTTAATTATTATAGAAGACTGCGTTCAATAGTCAATTATGGTACAAGGGGTAAAAGCAGGCTTTTATTTTGCGAAACGAAAGCCGTCTACGAGAAAAATAAAACCCTAGCGAGTAACATATACTATTAAAACGGGTAGCGCATACTATTTTTTAGACAGCGCTCGAATTTGTAAAACATCAATAATGCTATATTGATTCCTGAAACAGTCAGGGATCACGTTTAGAACATGGTTCTTGAAAAAAGAGAAATCGCGTTAAAAAAGCGAGATGTCAGGTGTTTTGATGTTTTGCTAATTCGCTAGCAATCATTTTAAGTGAAATTATTTTCATTATGTTTTACCCTACGTTAGCCAATGAAGAAGCGATTAAATGCTATATCATATTGCTTTCTGAAATTTTTTGATAAGTACTAGTGTTATTCTTTCTCCTGCGTCTGTAATTTCACCTGGCTCTTCCATTTCAGTTTCTTCTGAATTCATAACTTCCGGCATTTAATCTTTATGTAGCTTTTACTAGATAAAAGAATAACGTTTTAGAACAAAGAAAGTATAAGTCGGCTAGAATAACGTATAGGTTAACACTGCAACGAATTGCGATAATTTGAAATATGACAATTAGTACTGTGATCAGATAATGCGAGAGCCATGAGAAATTAATCATGTAAAAATACATAATGAAAAGAAAAACCTAATCATATCAAGTTGAGTTATTAAACATGTGATTAGAGTTGAAATCTAAAGCTTTTAGCTCCTGTGTACTGTGTTAGAAGTTCTGCTTTTAGGCCAAACTGTCTGAAATACATTAAAATGTGAATTAATACCTTTGAAATTTATAAAAAGGTACTTAATAACCATATGAATGTATATTAAACCTATAACCAGTTTCTTACTATCGAAATTGAGGTAAATTTTTGTGCTTGAGGAAATCAGATGAGGAGTAAGCACCTATAATCTATTATTTTTTGTATTTTAGTATCGTATATTCCGTAATATTCTTAATATAGAACGCGCTACGATTTATTTTAGTACAATAATCGGTTAATGTATACTATGACGTCAAATATTCTGTTGTTAATATTTAATCCAAATGTTCTAGAAGGTCGGAATATATTTGAAGGGGATATGTGGCAATTTTCATTGTGTATAACTAACGTGATAAAAGATACATTGTAAATTGTCTTAGGAAGATGATCTCTTACACCTAAGTCTCTCAAACGCTTGAACTTCATAAATAAACATTTACAGCATAACATTTGTAACATACAGGGACTAAAGGGTTCTATACCTCGAACGAATATCGCAATACTAAGTTACACTTGCTTATAGCTTCACATAATTGTGTGTTTAACGCAATTTTATAAAAGTCTAGATATTGATTGAAGAAGTAGCTGGAATTACACCCTTACGTTGCAGATCCTATACTTAAACGTTTGATTCAAAAATGTAATTGTATGGCCAGAATTCATTGCAAGGTGTTCACAAATGTCTCGTTCTAATGAACCATTGGTCAGAATAACATTCATTGCGGTGCTGCAACACGTCAATAGCCGTAATGTTGAAGTGTGTGGAAATAATAAAAACTATACAGTGAACATAATATAAACCTAATTATTTTTATTTTTAAGCAATCCATTGTTAATTTAGTCTCTTTTTAACACCATGTTTTAGCTATGATACTTCAGTCTTTTGAGTTCAACTTTTTATCATAGTCCGCTGATAAAATCCAGAGTTATGAAGTAATAAAGATCTTCCAGTAAAAATTAAGAAATGCTATGTCCATCAAAACATTCACTCCCGTTTTGTTTTCCATCTCTTTTGCTGTTGATAAAGGACTACCTATTTTAATATTTTACAGAGTTTTTTAGTTCATGTACTTCAATAAAATCTACGTTCATTACTGCAGTTAAGATCAAAAGGCATTTTTAGTTCAAAGCAAAATGAGCAATCTCTTTAGGTACACATCATTATAACGAATGACACTTTCTGCCAACTTTTAAATACAACTTCGGGAACCCACACTCTTGTTAGAGTCATTAAAAGTTTTATTTAGTGTGTGGGAACAAGCACTTGATGACCCAAACACAATCACTTAAATCTCTGATTTCTAAAAGTGTGAGTTTTTACAAATGTTATGCTTAACGATTCTAATATTTTTATAACTAAACCAATCAGCGAAATTTACTCTCAAAACTTAACTACATTTAATTAAACGTCAACGCTTCAGTTTTGGAAATTTATATACGCGCGCAATTTCTGTCTGTCTGTCTCTCTCTCTCTGACATACACAAAATGCTCTTACCTACCCAGGAATTTTGGATAACTGAATGACTTTCATCATTGCCAACATTTAGGTAATTTAAGGTATAGAAAAATTCTGATGTGTTACACTCACATGTCTTTCTCTACTCTTGTACAAACTATTTTTACAAACGCTTATTCTCCATATGCTTCATGTTAATCGAGATGGTAATCTTATTGCTAATTTTCTTGTAGGTGCAAGGGGAAATGGTAGTATTTAAGCGATTTTCAAATCTTTTATGAGCTGGTTGCTATGTGGCGCATTCCATTCTCTTTGCATGTCCAGGACATAAAAAATGAATAACGAATTCCCATTTGAGAAAAGGTATTGGAAAATATAAGGGAATAACAAGCAATATCTCGAAAATGGTTCACTCAAGAAAAAATTATGTATGTGACATAAATTGTGTATTTTAACGCGATCTACATTTTTTGTGTAGTAAAATTTTGTCTATCTTTATGGTTTACCAGTTATGTAAAAGTCGTTCGCAATGAAGAATACTTTTGGAGACATTCCCAGAAAATTCGAGATATACATTTTATTTGTCATAAAAATATCTTAAACATGGGATATTTTAATCAACATCGTTAGTCATTTTTGAAAAAATTAAAATTTTCGAAAAATGTTTCCTGCAAAGGGTAATCTGGGGTGGGGGGATTTTCTTGAAAACATTCGTGTCGCATCTCTGGAAGATACTGAACCTAAATACCAAGTTTGGTGTTTATCCAACTGTTCGTTTCTGAGTTATGCTGTTCACAGACACACACACACACACACACACACACACACACACACACACACACACACACACGGATGTGTTTCCAAAAATGCTTTCTTTGGATTCAGGGGGTCTCAAAACATATATTTCCGTAAAATCTCGGTATCGAATTTTTGTTTGGAATACAATACTTCCCCTATTTAGTATACGTAGTAGGGAAAGTAAAAACATCTGATGTACTATATTCGGATGACTTTCTCTGACCACCTTCCTTTATTTTTGTATAGTCTCTATTAATTAAGCTTAGAAAAGCTTATTTTTCTATCTCTTTCATATTAATCGAAAATAGAATGTTTTCAGAAATAGCTTTATAACAAATTTCATTATAGATACGGGAAAGCGAAACGATAGTCAAATGCTCATTGCGTACTATATCCTGGCATTGAAATTCCACACACTTTCCATTACTCACGAGAAACATTTGATTGTTGCCATCTGTTAAAAAGGTAACAAAAGTGTTAAAAAATTAAAAATATGTGATAATATATATCTCTGAAATTGCTAATATCACAAAGACGTTTTTGAAATAAATTGTGGGTTTCAAAGAATCTGCATTTTTGTGTAAGAAGATACTACCTATCTCATGATTTACCAATTACAGGAATTAAAGTTATGTAAATAAAAAATAAATAAATAATTATATAAGGTTTTTCAAATGAACCTCAGCTCATAGTCTATTCCCGAGAAGCTAAAATACTTCGAAAAATGTTCCACATCGACTGTATTTTGGGGTGAGGGCATTTTCTTGAAAATCTTCGTGTCACAGAACTTTGGAAGGTTTGAAATTATCTGAAATTTGTCTTTCAGTTTTGCGGTTCACACACATACATACACACACATATTAACGCACACATACCTATGGAGCTTTTTATACGATTGTTTTTTTTTATTCAGAGACCCCCAAAACATGTATTTCCGGTGAAATCTGGAACTTATAGATAGAAGGCAATGCTTCCTCTACCTACTAGTACGTACTTTCTCTAGAAAGTAATAATAAATTCCAGTATGCAATAAGTATACTAGTTTGAACTTATTTACTATTTATGCTTTCCTTCTCAGGCTTCAGTTTCTCATTGCCACACCTGCTGTATGACCTTTCATACATTAATCTTCAATACCTGGTGTAATATTATAAACTGATTAGCGTACCTTAACATATAGTGATTTAATTTTAGAATAAATTATTTATTGCAGCTTTCTTTATTGCTCGAAGGTCTGGCTCACACCTGTATGAATCCATCTGTGACTTTCAGCGGGTCCCCGTTGGTACCTGTAACCCTGTAAAAGCCCTCCCTCTTGACAATGACTTCTTAGTTTTGCCCTATTGTTTTTGCGTTCTTCAGGACTGACCCAAGATCTGCGTTTTTCAGCTGCTACCTTCTAGGATCAGTACTATCCCAGCAATAGTGCAGGAATTAATTTGATTTCATTTTATTCTTAAGGAAGCTGTCGAAGACACAAGGCACCTAAACCATAATATTTGTGTGCGTTCATTATTTTCTTCATACTTGCAGATCTATCTTTTTGAAAAGATTTAAGATCTTTCATATGAAGTTTTTATCACCTTCTTCTGCTGAGGACCGAGCTGGATCTGTGTCATTCTAGACAATTATATTCCAAATTGAGGTGTTCAGCAGTTTCTGCTGATTGTTTGCAGAGGTAGCAAAGAGGATTACCATCATGGAGTTTCATAGTATGAAGATGTTTCTTGAAGGTTTCATATCCAGTAATTATAGCAAATTACTTTTCTAACTTCTTTGCGGTCCCTTGAAATAAGGGCTTTGGTCAAGCATGAATGTCATGATTTGACTATGGTTTTAAAGTTTTTTGGCCACGGAACTTCTGCCATCGACGTGACTTGTTAGCCTATTTGTGTACTGCAGTTCTAAAGGTAGTTGCAGAGCTTACTGGTAAGAGTAGTACTGGTCCAATAATTGGGATCTTGGTGCTCTTTTGGCAGGTTTATCTGCTTCATTTTCCATGATGCCATAATGGCCATGTACCCAGTGGAGAGTCAATAGAAGTCATAAACATTCCCACACAATCCTGGAATTGACTTCGTGGGACTTGAGCTCCAGCAGTGGTATCCCCAGTCACACTTGTAATAATCCGAACAGGTGAGGCACCCTGTTCCTCTTCTTTCTTGGAGCAGTGTCCGTACTCCTCGGGGCAAGGTAATTGGGAGACGGCTGATCTTGTTGATATACTGAAGAAAATTTGTTTCCGCTATCTCAGTAGGCATGTTTAGATATAAGCTACTTCTAATAAATTGATTAAAACAATTCTTTGAGCGTTTTTCTTGCAGGCAGCCCTCGCCACTGAATAAGCAGTGAATTTGATTTTTGCTTATTTGGTTTTTGCACAGCCATTATTTTCTTATGTAACGTAACATTTCTCAACAATGATCAAATTTATTACAAGTTCACTTTCCCCTGTCCATAATAATATCATGCGTATTAATATTTTGCACTGTTATTTGCACCAATGTCTCTGCGTTGTATTGGTAACGCCCGGGGCAAATTCCGGAGCTAAAATGCGCCTTAGTTCCAATGGGGTTTCTTTGACACACCTGCTGTTTGCGTTACTGGACACAAGGGATGAGTGCTGCAACAAAACGCCTGCAAGAGGTGTGTGCATAACTGTTCTATCGCCTCGCTTCCTTTTTGCTTTATGATAAATTACCATAAAATAGATACTGAAATGAACATCCTTGGAAATTTTAAATTTCCATTACAAATACCTAAGGTATGCAGAGTATGTAATCCTATCTATTGGCCCATCTGACCTTCATTTTTCACCACATGCCGACTGGTATGAAACAATGTCTATGATCACAGAGAAATGACGACACAGAGCGTAGTCTGCCAAACAATGAAAATGTTTTACTGGCGCCGTTTTTAAAGTCATTGTAGTATGTTATTGACTTAGTACGGTATGCAACTTCTATCTATAACAGCTATCCAT
This sequence comes from Deroplatys truncata, assembly GCA_030765065.1. NCBI lineage: Eukaryota > Metazoa > Arthropoda > Insecta > Mantodea > Mantidae > Deroplatys > Deroplatys truncata. Next base: position 111,864,915 of record CM060981.1, read on the forward strand.
GAAGTATTAATTCATTTTTATGGGGATGCACTCGACGAATAGAGATTTACCTTTATGGCTGGCTACAGCAGCACAACAGAGGAATAAAATCGAATCCCCACGGGGTTTCCATTGAAACTAATAGTATCTATTGTTCCTGAGACCTCGCCATTGTGATTAGCTGTATTTGTACCGTAGAGAAGATGGAATGAGTGTGATCGTTTCCTGCAGTGAAATATTTTATCACTGCCTACAAAGCCTCTCTAAGCAGTAATGGGTCCCGAGGAATAGTCCATATGGTTACAAATGTCGACCATTCATTAATCAACTATTTTGCCCAATATCAAGAATGTCCAATAGATGAAACGTTATATGTGTGTATAGTTAGAAACTTAGTTTTCTGCTGAAATAATCAGATTTATGATAGCAGCAAATGACTTCCCAATCTCAGTAGTTCATATTTAACCCCAATTATATTTAAGTAATCCTCTTATGATTAACTATATTTAAGTAATGCATTACCTCACATGTAACAGCATCATTGCTTTTGGATTCTTTACCAGAAAAATACATGATACCTTCAAGTGAGTTTTTATGATCATTTACTTGTATTGATTTTGTCCGCAGAAATTTTAAGTTTAATATTGAAACTGCAGCGCTCAGTTTTATTGTTTTCTAATTATGTATTTGGAATGTCATTAATTCTTAAAAATGAGATGCAGTTTTCATAATTTTTAAAGTACACACCGTATACTTATATATTGCGTCTTTGTCCGATTTTACAACTGTCATTCTTTCAGTTTCCGTTGTCACCGTTCAGTTGTTTTACCTAGTTCAACTTCACTAATGTCATTTCACTAAAGATGAAGTAGTTTAATCCTCCGTTTCTTCACTTCCTTAGTTACGTAGGCCCTTCATGCCGGACGGTTCACTTCACACGGAGTCGAATACAAGACTTCCATAATCCGTCGCTCCGCAGTAACACTCGCTACACGTCACCGCAGCCGTCACCAACTCGCTCAGAGTATCGCTCTTGATGTCGCTCCAGAGACTACTCGCTAAATCGCTCTTCCACTAACTGACTCAGGTCTAACTCACCAACTCACTGACTTGCTTATTCCGCGAGAGCCTTCGCTTATAGTCAGTGGAATCCTTCCCCAAGATCCTCGATGTTCTAGAACTATTTCGATACACTTCCTCCAGGAGGAGGAAGAAGCTTCCGGAAGGTTCTGCTTATCTGCCAACAGCAAGCTCGGTGTTTACGCTGGCGAGTGTCAGTTGTTGTTTACTCCGACCGCCCGGCACCGATCTCTCGATAACCTTGGACCATAGCCGCTGAGTCACAGGGTCCCGAAATAACCACTTAAAAATAGACTGATGTCTTTCATGACTAAAATAAATTACACTACTTGTTCTACTAATTGTCAATGTTTGGCATTTTCTAGTATTAAATTTGATTCTTACAGGCATCAAAAGATGTGTAGTGTTTCCATAACATATAAAATGATTACAGATTTGCTTTAAAGAAGAACCCTAGGTATATAAAGTTATGAAGCATGTAATCATACAAATACCCTATCTTATTAAATATGAATCTTATCCCTTATAATTTCTCCTTGTTCTTTAGAATAAATGACGATTTAATTTAATTATAAGTGTATTAATATTCATTAATATTATGTATTGCGCATTCTAGAGTGAATATTTTGCAGCGATACGCCTTTTCATGAAGTGGTTTTAATTAGAAGACAATAAACAAATGGTCCCAGTTTTTGAGGCATTCGCAAAATCCAGTGCAATGTAGAACATTACATCATCATATATCTAATCTATTCAGACTGCTAACTATAGGGTTGAAAATATAATATTTTCAAATTAGAACTTAGAAAATTGCTTATTTGTATTGTCTGCTGTTTTTGCAGGGCTGTATTTATCTTCGAAAGCTAAAATGCTTAAATAATAGTGTGCATTATTTTCGTTTCTCCGTTTAGCCTTAAAGCGAAAATTATCATATATTGCATACATTTTGTATATATATTGGTCGTAAACAGCGGTTTTCCCAATTCGTTATGTTATTATCCCTTGGGTTAAAAACGCCGCTTTACGATCTCGACATACAAAGAGTTAAAGTGTCCGTTGTGTCGACGAGTGCAAGTATTCTTAAAAGTATGAAAAAAAGAATCACTCCAATAAACACGAATACCAAAATTAATAGTTTCGTGAAAAATATTGTACATATTCATTTATAACAGGATAGTAGTGACTTTGACCAGGTTTCACTGTCACTGCACTGTTTTGATTTCGTTCAACCTTTCGTTGTCACTTCACTTTCTTGGTGCCGTAGCGGTGTAACGAAATAACCACATAGCCTTTTCTTCCGGACGATTAACTCGCAGGGGAGTTCTGCAACCTCTCCTGCAGCAGCACCCGCTGGACGTCACAGCAGTCGTCACTAACTGGTTAAAATACCAGTATTTTTCGTCACGCCAGAAAGGCATTCGCTAACTCGTTCATTAACTGACGCAGACTACACCTTGCTCGCTGACTTGTTCGCGAGAGCGGTCGCTTATGTAGCCACTGGTTAATGTTCCAGAACGGAGAGACCGAAGATTCTGATCGTAGCACTTCCGGTGTTTAGACTTGATAACATACGACTTATCTTTATCTCCGTGTGTCCAACTCCGACCTGCCATTTCCCATGGACCATAGCTACTGCATCACAATATACTCCAAATATTTCCCAAAGGTTCTATTTTGAGGATTGAATATTCTAAAGCGAATACTGTATGGTTTATGGGTGATTTTAAGTGCATACAATAAAAACAAGAAGACAATACTTTCTTCTAAATTCACTATTTTCTTATTAAATAGCTCGTATGAGGTAGCTAAAAGATGGAATGATCACGTGGGGTCCTCTAATATGGCCTACTCATTTGCTCGCTTAGACTATAAGTAGTATTATGAAGATAAATAAATCCTTAGTGCATGTAATGCCCATTGAAGGCATTCCAACCATACAGAACGCATTTTTCATAACTGCCAACATAATATTATCTAGCATTTAAAAGTGACTACGCAAGACTTCCAGCAGAAGTATATGATACGAGGAATGAAAGTTACATGTTTACCAGGTGTTACGAGCTTTTTTTCGATTAGGTCTACCACCTCTTAAAATACTAGAAGATTTTTATATTCTGAGTAAATTATTATATACAGATTCGAGGATGCAAGCTAGCTTCCGTGCCTCAACTATTAAAAACTCTTGCGATATTTCAGAAATACTTGTAAGACACTTAAGACAACGAAATGATAAATACAATGAACATATTTAATTTTAAGGAGTATATTTCATAAGTTGTTTTCATTCTTGTAAAAATCCAATTAATTTTCCTAAAAGACTGATTAAAGATAGCACTTGGAAAAAAGGAAAACAGTGTATAGGTATCATTAAAGCATACAATTACTATGAAATAATCCTTTATAGCATCAACCACTTTCAAAATATCGGTTGTAGTTTTTCTCAATATTGCTTGAGCAATAGATCTAAAATAAGATTTCAACGGAACTATATAGCTAATGTTAAGCCATCTGACTTTTTTATATGGTTGTTATTACTCCTAGATATCAAAAAAGAAAAAAGAAAAGAAACAAAGGTATTATAAAATAGGTATAAGGAAAAGTACTACAACAGTAAACAGTATTAAATAAGTAGAATGATTCTATAAGACCACCATGGATGGTTTCCTTATGGAAGTAAAACAAAACGAAAGGTGCAAATGTACAGGAGAAAAAATTCTTGATGTGACACATTCACATGACTTTCTATACCCTCTACTGTTTATTAGTCTGCATACAAACTAAATTTACTGAAACTTATTTTTGTCTGTGGAGCATTTTAATCCTAATAAACTTTTGCAGCTACATTACACTATTCGTTATAGATAAAAAGGAAACGGCAACAGTCAAATGTTTGACAGGACGTTATATACTAGTCCATAATATTTTCATGCAATTGCGACAATGAATGTCGATAAGACGTTTAATTTGAACCATTAATAGCGGATATCTCGGAAATGGCTGATGCCACAAAAAAGATATTTGGAATAGAATGTGTGTTTTAAAGAGATCTACATTTCTTATGTAATACCTTTTGGTCCAAGGCTCAACAAAATTCCTTTGAAATAAAGAGGACTTCAGATGCCATTACCAGAAAATTCAAGGTATACATTTTTTGTCATGTAAATATCTTTAATATATGGATTTTTAATCAAAATCTTAAAGCCGCTTTTTAGAAAATCAAAAATGTTTAAAAACGTTTTATGTAAAGGGTAGTCTGGGGTGGGAGAATTTTCTTGGAAATCTTCATGTCGCATCTTTGGAAGGTACTGAACTTAAATACCAGTATTGATCCGGTTTTTCGTTTTTAAGCTATTCTGTTCAAAGACACACGCATAGACATAAATACACGGATCTTTTTCTAAAAATACTTTTTGTATTCAGGGGACCTAAAAACATGTACTTCCGATGAAAACTTGATATCGAATGTTTAGGTGGAATGTAATACCTTCTCTGCCTATTAGATATGCAATAGAAAAAGTAATAAATTACAACAGTGACAAGGATCGTTGGTATTTAGAATATTCACTCAAATATTTTGTGAAGTCGGTACACATTTAGTTATAAGCAGGTGGCAATGTCCCAACCTCTGGCTTACAAATAAAAGCTGGGTTACCGCAACGTTAAGAACAATTCTAAGCAAGTATTCAACGTGTGAATATAAAATATGTATAAAAATAACGCTTTAGAGTAATAATCTGTAGAAAACCTATAAACTTTGATAGGTAGAGAAAACGGAGTAATGCTGTTCTATAAGCTCAATTGCATTATTCGTATTTACGTGTTTAGCGTGACAAGGAAAGAAGGAATTTTGGGCGGTCTCCGACTGAAATATTGCAGCATATCTCCCACTAGGATTCCTAGCTGAAATTATACAGTGTGCGGAATTTCATCACAGGTTCGAATCCGGGTAGTGGTTTGAACAGCTTCCCCATTGATTAAACTCTGCAGCTGAACCGTTAGCCACACTCATTATGGAGAACAATCCCGGAGTAGCGACCTCAGGGTCACGAGTTTGATTTCACTAGAGGGTATAATTGGGTTTTAATGCATGTTCATTGTCTTTGTGCTGCGTATTGGCCTAACACTGCCCAGGTTACTGCAGTGTCCGTGTAATGCGATTCATTTCCTTCTAAGCGGAACGGGGTAATTTGAGTCTCCTCGTGAGAATTTGGTTTCTGTTTTAATAATCATGGTCATTTTTCGCCGTCAGTATAATTATGGTCCTGCTTTTCCCCTTTTCTTCTTCTTCTTATTATTATCTTCATCATAATCCAATTCCTAGGAAGTGCAACAGATATTTGCACTGAAAGTGTCTAAATATCTGCATACATATACACTTAAAATATATTATGTTCCTTAATTTAGAAACTAATTCATATAATGAGCAAAAGCTCCGAATTTTATCTGTAACTTCTTATCTACTATTCTCATGTTAAGGATTGCAGATTTACGTGTGACTATACTACAAAATGCATAATTAGTAAATTTCTGAATTATGAATCAGAATTGAATGTATAGAATCGTAATTTCGAAACAAATATATGATTACATATAACATGTATAATGACATAATAAAATACTAGGGTTGTATTAGAGGTTGTATTAGATTAAGCCTTAAAACAATGAAAAAATTAAGCTAAAATGTATTGCAAATATAACATCGGAGCTTGTATACTTGATTTCTGGAAAAATCAATAAAGTATTTTAAGTAATGCTACTATTATATGAGTGAAAATGCTTTTATTCGGATTGAAATTATTGCATTCACAATGATTTTTAATAAACATATTAATATAGTACAACTTAAAAGTAAACATTGTAGATAAAACAAAGTAATGAAGTTATTAAAGCTTTAGGAATTTTTAAATGAAGTTGCACAAAGTAAAATCTTGTGTCAGTCATAAAATAGTCTTATTAACTAAATCTTATCTGTCTGAAACAATGCTTTCTGTAAAATACAATGATGCGTTATCTTCAGCTCAGAAAATATAAGCAACATACTCCACGTGGAGTACTCGCTCTATTCCTATACCTGGTATTTAGCTCTGATTTTGCAAAACATGACAACCTGCTAATTTCGCACTTCGCAAACGATGTAGCGATGAAGCTGCAGAACTAAAAGCTTACGCAGACAAAGTTGGTGAGTGGTGCAAATACTGGAGAGTGAAACTAGTGGCATTCACCTATAAAAGAAATTCTGCTAGTTAATGCAGTTATTGGTAGTGAGACAGTGTGATCATCTAAAACAGTGAAATATCTTGGATTAATTCTTGATGTGAAGTTAAGCTAGAATGAACACATCTTATATCATCAAGAAACTTAAGAAAATTCATCACTTAAAATTTATCATATGGGATTTTTCGCCTTTACATTATCTTCAAACAGGATGTTCTGCTTCTCACTAATGAGACCTGACTGGATGTATTAATTGTACAATTTGGGGCTGTTGGGGCATCCAAAACTCAAGTCAATGTTGGTACATTCGCAATTCAACACTTCATAAAGATCATCTTACGTGACATTAGATAACAACCTCCTATCTTACTTCATACGCCTCTTCATTTCCTTCAGTGAACATGAAAATAAAACACTAACATAGTAATTCAGTATACACCACAGGGACGAGCACAAAGAAGACTGAAATGAAAACGACATACATACCTTCTAATATGAAAATTCAACTCGCAATATGGGCCTACAGAGGGCAGGCCTTGGGCTGCAAACTCACCTCATGTCTGCTGTTCATGTGAATAATTGTATACTAACAATACCGAATTTTTTTTTAAAGTTTTCAAAAATTAAAAAAGGTCAAGCAAGAATGCCATAACTATCTTCTTATACTATGTGGTTTTATTAGCTATAGACAAGTTATTGAAAAATGCTGTTTCTAAGTTTATTGCCCTGAACGTCTGTTCTCTGTAATGTGTTGTTCTTATGAATTATTTCGTTAAAAGTAAGGTAATGATTTCCATTGCTTAACTTCAGTTACTTCAAAGATAAAAACACAAAGAACCGATCAGAGTTTACATTTTTACTTTCTTTACCATGTACATGGTCAGTGGAGAAAATATTGCATTCAGCGCAAAACTTTGATATCCAAATTCCATCGGAAATGCATGTTTTGAGGCTTCCTGAGCTCAAAAACAGCATGCTTAGAAAAAGATCCGTGCGCCTGCGTTTGTATGCGTGTGAACAGAATAACTCAAAAACGAAAAATAATTACACACCAAGTTTGGATCTTACACGACACGAAGATTTTCAAGAAAATCTCCCAACTTCAAACTACCCTTTACATTAAACATTTTTAGAATTTTTTTATTTTGTCAAATATAGCTATAAGGATTTTTATTAGCTTAAATAACAAATACAATGTATATTTTGATTTCCCTGTGAAGTCCTCTCTAATCGGAAGGAATTTTGTATACCTAATTTTGTACAACTGGTAAACATTAAGTCATAAACGAAAGCATATTACATAAAAGGTGGTTCTTTTAAAACACATAATTTATTTGAAATAAGCTTTTATGGCATAAGCCTTTCCGAGATATGTTATTTATGGTTGGGATTGTTCAATATATGTTCACTATTTTAAAGCCCTGTCGATGGTTTGTTTCTCGCGATTGCATAGAAAGATTTTGGAACTTTAAGGACATCATATAATGTTCACTACTTGAACATTTGACTATGTTTCTTCCCTTTGTACTTATAACGGAGTATCTAATGCAACTATTTGTGCAAAAACTTACCTCAATTAAAATTAAATAGATAGAAAAATAAGCTTTCTTAAGATTAGCTTGTGTACTCACTGAAAACGAGAGGGTAGAGAAAGTAATGTGAATGTAACATATCAGATTTTTTAAAATAATCGTCTACATGAAGATTTTGGTTTAGCTCTTCCCATTATCCTAAGAATTTGTTTGGAGGGGAGGGGCCTTTGGTTAAGAACCAATTTTCTAGGCATCAGGATGTCATATTTCTTTATTTTTATGATTAAAAACGTGTTTAACCCGGCCATATCGGACGGTTAATGAATGAAATGGTTACAATGATGCTGAAATGAGCCCGGTGTCCCTGTAACTTAGAGCTACCCGACATTCCTCTTCTCAGGATAAGGGAAAACCTCGGAAGAAGCCTTGTTTAGGAAACTCGCCCTAACCGAACTTTGAACATGTGGCCTCTTGAATATGAGGCAGACACGCTACCCACACATCACAGAGGTGGGCATCCTAAGGATCCTCTTTTGTATTATGAATAGTAAACTGCAGTGAAATGCATGACTAGAAACATAAACACGTACAGATTACTAATAAAGAACACCTGAATTTGTAACTCATTGTTATAGACGTTATTTAACAAGCAACTTGAAATAGGAAATAAAGGGCAAATTTTTGAAGATTTTATTTGATACAGTAATTTTAGTATTGGAGTATCAGCTTTTCATAATTTGTAAAATATTTAGTTAGAGAGTCGGAAAGAAGGTTTTGTAATCAAAAGGTATTGAAGTTGAAAGTTACATCGGTATTGGAACTATAGGTGGAACTTTGGTTTTGAATACCTATTTATTTTGAAGCAACATACAGTACTAGTCACGGGCAAACTAATACAATAACTCTTTTATATAATACGATATCTAATTCACAGCATCAGCACATTAATAATTTGTTTCTTTAATATTTTATTCTAAGTTTTACGTGCTATGCATTTTCTTGCTAATATTGTACGTATAATAATTAAGAGGATGTCAAAACACACATATTCATAATGTACACATGGGAGAGAACAAGTATATAACGTTATAACATATAAAATATAATATGAGGCGGAAAGGCCATTGTTAATTATATAACCAGTAACATAAAACTGTTAAAATGCAGAAGTATCTATGTAAGCATGTAACAAACTTTGGATTCATAATTAAGACGATGGAAGTCTGTAAACATATATATGTGTGTGTGTATATATGTATATATGTGTGTGTAACATAAACTGTCTTTGGATTTTACTGGATAGTAGCGCCAATCAGGTACATTGATAGATGCCTATAATTCAAATACGTACGTTAAGAAGAACGTTTGGAAGGAACGCTAACAGAAGCTTGTCAGCCTTCCAGCAGGAAGGCAGTGTATAAACTCGTCTCTGAATAGATGCTAAAACTACGTATTTAAAGTCTGCCAGTTATACATATTTCAACATAACAAAGGTGAAAGTGAATATCATATGTGGTTTATCTAAACCAAAAGTGAAATAATTAAACAGAATACGTGTGTAAATATTTTAACATTCTCCATACCCGACCCTGACAGGACACAAGTGCTCTCCGATACAGATACAGCAGCCGTGGGATAAATATAAAATAATAATTACAGCATACTAACACACACACACACACACACACACACACACACACAAGAATGCAGATATACGATCATCAGATTCCAGTCTACGAGAACATCGAGATACATTACGAGAGTATGGGCATCAAGAGGACCTACAGGTACATAACACAGCATCCATCATCAACGTAGTGGGGTCCTACCAAGGGAACCCCTTACAATTTGACGACTGAAACCTCAGAAAAACAGTAATGAATTGGCCGGTAAATGGGATATGAACCCAGGAGCGCCTCAATGCAAGCTACAGACGCTACTGCTTTAAGGCTACCATCTCACTCGGTTGGTAATGTACTTACAATTTAATTTTATTCACTCATTATGTTTGGCGTAATACACACCATTTTGTTAGGTGTTCAGATCTTCGGAAAGATTAGTAAGGTTATTTTTTATTTAAATCGATATCATCGCGTCATATTAAATGAATTATAATACATTAATATTTCACAAATATTTAATACAAACATATATTTATGTATATCTATTGGTGTTTTGTAAGGTAAAATAAAGCTAAACAGAACGGTTAATTCACGAATTTCCTAACGATACAGACAACAGTGAATAAAAGCTATTAAAACTGACTAAAACAGCATGTTTAATGGGGTTTCAATACTCTTCTGCACTGATGTGCGTTTATTCTGAAATGTCCTCTCTCAGGATACTTAGGCTGATCGACTATGGTCACCCTAGTCTAGCATGCAAGTTCCTTCATTTGTAATACTACAACATCAGTGCAACAGAAGTTTTGATTGTGAAGCTGTGAACATACTGTGAGACAAAACGAAAGTGGGAGAGAACGCTTCGCAGAGTTGGTCCAACTTCTGGAACGTTTGGTTTTAAACAGAACAAACTTTCATTTTCTATGTTTTGAGGGAACATCGCGCACCTACCTCGCCCGTTATATTTATCGCCATTCAGTCTTATCTCAAATGAATTCATTCGTTGACAAGATTAGAGAGGAGCTCATACAGACGCAGCAATCCACGAAAATTTCTTACAAGTCCAAAAGTAGTACTTTTAGATACACCATCGGATCACCTGCGACAATTTGTTTACAAGTTTTAAGTTAATTATTTCAAAATACATTGACAACATAAAACTGTGATAATTATCCTGCCGTTTTGAACACATGAAGTTTTTCTTCAAACATTATTGATATAAACCAATTACTGAATTTAATACCCGAGCCAGGCAATCACACTTACGTATAAGCATCAGACATAAAGCATGAAGAGAAACTTCTAAAGCATATATAAGAGAGAGAGAGAGATAATATGTGTGTGTGTGAGTGAGTGGTATGGTTATCTTACATTATCTTTGAAATGGTAGCAGCCCCGAACTTGTGAAAACCCACAGATCAATTGTTGACAGCCTGTGCATTCTGGCCTATATATTTTCATTTATTCGTATACTCTGTCCAGAATTATTAACCTACTGGATGTAAACATAACATTAAGTATCCATCCACGCGAGTGTGTTGTGATTGGTCGTTGAAACGCCATCCCTCCTTTTTTCTGCTATCGCGGCAACCGAACCAGCTGTTTAGATTTCAAGCATGCGTTCGAAATGCAATTCTTAACGCGCTGATAATCATAATGTACAATTATAAGACAAAGCAATAAATCAATTGCTTAGTCGATAGAGCAACTGCTTGCTGTGCGAGGAGCCTGAGTTCGATTCGTGGCTGGGGGCGTGGGAATTTTTCTCTAGCCAATATCATTTCCTATCCCAGAGTCTGCAAGTATTAATGAGTGTGTGTGATTTAATGATTAAAACCCAAAATGCAAGAAACTCGACGACAAGTGAATGCGAGTTACTGTATATTGCAATGGTATTAAGTTCCAAAGGAAAGGCCGCAGATAAGACCAAAGTAGTTATAAATGGAACTAAAAAATAAACAAAATTCACATTGCAATATTTAAACTATAACAGGCACATAACAGAAATACTTCCATTTCATCTTTAATCCATAGCGATATCAAGCAACGACCTATGTCTCTCAAATACTTGCACCTCTACAATGCTATTTCTTACTCTCTTTTTATCACGTTAATTTTCTTTGATTTCCTGTTCAGTAACCTACTTCTAAGGGCAGTTTGTTAAAATGACGACCGGAAATTCTGAATCATTATTGACTCAGTTTAAAACTATGTCTGTTGTTGATGGTTTGTTATGTAAAAAGAAAGCATTAACTTTGAAACGGACAGCACACTATACAAAATCGTCTGCTTTATTCAATACAGTTGTGGGCTTATTTCCTTTTTTGCCTGGCGTTTTCAGCAACCCTGTTTGTTTAAACGCTTTGTCTATGTCTCTCATAGAAACACATTTAAACTCGACCGTACGTTTAACATTCATTGGAACTGTAGAATTTCTCTGCATTTGAGTAATGAACAGTTTTAGCACTACTTGCTTTTTGCAACACTTTAATGGCTTACTGTTCGGGTGTTTAACATCAGACATGTCCACGTTATTGGCAGTGCTTACCAATAGCTCCTTAACCGCTTTTGTACTTTACTCAATAATTCTAAACCAGCTGTGGCACTGAAAATGGCGGTAAAAGCGGTAAACAAGGATGTGTAAGCCGAACGTGTAAATTATCTAGTTTCTTCTAGGTAATGAAATTCACCCGCGTTCAGAATGTGCTGTTATAAAGTCTGAATCACACTTCTTATCACTGGATTGCTCTTCCGGTGTCTTTATCCTTCTTTGGCTGGCTAACCAATATTGACTGTGTAAGGTCTACAGGGGCGGGTAAATTAACTGTTGCTATAGTGAAACATTGACCGTAATTCATATTAACTTTATTATCTCGTTATTGATACACATTCGGGAACACGCGCCACCATTCCATTAGCTCTAACATTTTCGGAAGGCGGCCTTTCGCAGTTACTTGAAATTTGTAAATTTCACCATGTCAGATTTCATCCCTGCTCCCTAAATGGCACGTCATTCATTTTCTCACATTTTAGTCATGTGACTCTTTCCTGTTTTTCTACTGGCCGGTTTATATTCCTTACTTTGAAATTATTAGCTAAAATTCGGGCTTTTCGTTGAGTTTCTTTCTCTTTCCCATGGATCTAGTTTAAAAGAGTTGAATCTAAGCTATGTCACGTACGTCCGTTTATGATTATAATCCCGTTACTTGCAGATGGAACGCATTTCTAACTTTTGAAAGGTATTCAAAATCCAAAATACCCAACCTTGGGTATCACTTTCTCAAGGAGGGTTGCAGGTGGGCAGCACGGTTTATTTCTTCCACACAAGTTACAATAATAAAAAGTTAAAATCTTTATATATACCGTGGGAGTCTTTTCATCCTACGGAGTGCATTTTACAGACGATGAGAAATGCAGGTGTTGACACCGCATTCAGCAACCCGCTGATTAGGGCTACGGTAGTGCTCGTTAACGTGTGCTAGTAGCGCAATAGTTAACATGCTGGAAGATCATGGTGAAGGTCGGAAGTTCAAATCGCGCTTGCGAATACACGAGTTTTTTATTCATTTCTGTTCGTGTTTCGAGAATGTTCTAGCAAATCATGATTTCTTTCCGAATGCAATAGAATGTGGATTTGCCTATAAGTACGAAGTTTCACTTGTTGGTGCTCAATGTGGAACAATGGTTTCGAATAGAGAGTATCTGGACATGCTGTTAGTATACAGAAAGCGTAACAGAATGCAACAGAGGCACGTCGCCTATACCAGCAGAGGTTTCCTCAGAGGAAGATTCCTACAGATCGCACGTTTTTGCGAGTTGCGAACCGCCTTCTGGAATCAGGAACAGTTCACAAGACATCACATTCACGAAGATCTCACCCTGTTCTGTGATCAAGCAACGACAGATCGTGTGACTTACTATGTCATTCAGCATCCGCATTGTAGTATGAGGGACATTCACAGGCATTTCAATATTAGCCAACCTTCCTCGTGGAGAATACTACTTCATGCAAAGTTTCACCCTTATCTACAACTACACCATGAGCTGCTGCAGCCTGACCATGGATGGAGAGTGGCGTTTACTAGGTGGATCATACGACAAACTGAACATTATCCACATTTTTTGGCAACTGTGTTATTTACAGACTAAGCAGGGTTTCACAACACCGGCTGTGTAAATCGCCATAACTTGCATTACTGCAGCACTCTAAACCCATATTGGATGCGAGAGGTGGCCTTATAGGTCCGATGGGTTTTTAAACGTGTGGCTGGTATATTCGGCGATCGTCTAATAGGCACGTATTTTTATGATGGCGAACTCACTGAGAATTGCTCTACTTCCTACAACGCCAGCTCCCTACTCTACTGGATGAAGTGCCGTTACAGAACCGACTAACTATGTGGTACAAACCTGATGGAGCGCCAGCTCATTCGGCCCGTCATGTAATGGCTTATCTCGATGCGACCTACCCTGAGCGCTGGATCGGACGGTATGGACCAATACGGTGGCCAGCACGATGACCAGATCTAACCCCATTAGATTTCCTCTTATGGGGTTATGTTAAAGATATCGTGTACCAGAAGCGACCAATGACCCTTCAACAGCTCAGGAAACATATCATCTTAGTTGCCGTGACATCACACCGGCCATGTTGCGCCGGGTTAGATTGGGGATAATGGTTAGACTGAAAATCTTGCATCCGCCGGCATTGTGGCCAGTTCGAACACCTATTACAACTGCATGGAGGAAACCGGGTAAATTGTAAAGGTTTATCTATATGATGGTCCGGCATGATGTCACAGTTACCATTAAATGCACTACATTGGGAACCAAAGAGGTTCACGACGATCATAATATATGGCCTGCAAACATTATCTAGTTTGTAAGTACATACTGCATTTTGTAAACTCCCAGAACAATTTAATAGCTTTCTTTTGTATGACAGAATAGCTTTAAATAGTAAAATATCATTTAATGATGTTTTATGTTTGTAAGTTATAATTACAATGTTATATGCATTTATTTATGATGTCATTAAAGCATATTGTAACAAGTAACAATTTGTGTTTTAATGAAATTTACATAATTAAACTAATTAAGTGAAACGACACTTTCATACCAAACTATCAGTTCTCTTTAAATTTACTAAACATAAACCGTACCTTCAAGTGGCAGTATTTAAACCTTGGACCTTCACCATTGAAGGCCAACGCGCACACTGTTGCTCTACGAATGCAAAACAAAGTACGCACACTGGTGCAAAGCAGCCGTCTCGGCCGAAATTGATACGACGCGATGCAATGGACAGTGTTAACGGCATAGCCTGTACAACGCCGAGACTGCATAACTTCTCAATTTGCAGGCTGAGAAGACTCACCGGTATGGGTATGTGTATATGTGTGAGCGGTCGCGTACGCGTGTGTGTGTGTGCGCGCGCACTATCTAATATTAGTTAATATGCCAGTGCATTTATTTACATTCAGTAGAATTATTTATTTGATAAAGAATAGTGTCTCTTTATGTGCTCTGAGTCTTCATTCAGATTTATAGTCCGCCAGTTAAATAAAAAAAATAGGTGAAACATGTTTACCGTCATTATGATTTCTTCAATGTGTTTGAATATAAAGGATTTTCGGACAGATAAATTACACATTATCGTGTTGTATGTGAACGTATCGCAAACGATTTTAACATCTCAAAGAGAGTCCTCTAATTTAACGAGTTTTAGGGACGCGTTAGCCATTACGCCCTTTGGTGAAACGCAAGCTTAGATGGCGATGAAGATTGCTAAAACCAGTATAGGTCAGATGTGTATTCTATTGTATTGCACATAGAAGAAACAACAAAGGCTAGTGTTGGAAATAAAAACACAACACAGAATATTCAATAAATCCATAAATATATAAATAAATATAAAAAAGGAGTGAGACTCGAAATAACGTTCTGCTGGAACTGTTGCACCTTATAATAAGGTTTAGATACTTCATGAACTGAAATGGATTATAGTGAAGCTATTTAATACGCGAGTTTCTAGATATAATACCTAGTATGCCTTCTAAGTGAACAAAGAAGCTTTCGTACCTAGTGGAATTCAGGCTTAGAGCCGTGTTGTCAGATAGTAATACTTAGTTTCCTATCCTAATATTTCAAGGAAATCTAAAACTCAGATAACCGAGCGCGCACCTTCATTGTTTTAATGTATTTCTTAAGTACGTAAGTGTATGTAAATGGACCGCGATAAAATGAATAAAAAATGTGGCTCAAAAAGTTCAAATATTTTATTCTCCTTATTGACAGAAAGTTATTACTTTATTAAGATGTCTGCATTGCAAATAGTCAATATGTTGACTCTGTGAAACCTTCACGTGCTCGGTGAATTAGCAGTATGCCTGAAACTGCTCCACGTTTCCATGTAAAATATTTCGAGGTACACTATAGTGCTAGGCTGCACGATGCTTGAGTGCGAAATCCCTTTTAATTAGTTAGGTTGTTAACTTGCTGGGGATCAAGAAGTAGCGAGAGGGAGCTGTAATAGCATCCTATGTTGCAACAGCCACTTGAGCACCAGGCCTGTCCACAAGCATCTGATTCTAGGGACATCCGACCACCGTATTGCTTTCCCTTGCTTCCGGCTTATAACTGCCAAAACAGATTAATCTTCTGGACTGTGCTGTAATGTTGTATACAATGCAGTCCACTGTTTCTCCAAAATCGGATTAAATGGAGAAAGAGACATAATAGAGCACGATCCCTCAGTAAATGAAATAATGAAGATTCGGTAAAACTCCAACTGCCGGACAGTCTTGCAGAAGTCTTAGCAGATGATAAGCAAGCGGTTGATAGGATTTTTAATTTTGTGTCAACAGTGAATTTCCAAATGCGGATTTAGTCATCATAATAGCAGGTTTTCATACTGATTGGTTTAGTTTTATACATTTATTTATGACTTATGCTATGTTTTATGTTGATGTTTACCTCTGGCTTTTACTATGATTTTTATATTGATATTTAACTGTGACTTTTGCTTTGATTTTTATATTCATGTTTATCTCTGGCCAGATATTTTGTACTGATATTTATATCTGACCTTTGCCATGAACCGTTTGACAAAGGCACCAATGACCTAGCAGTTGAGAGCCCTTAAACAAAACAAACAAACGATTCGGTAAAAGTATAACACCTTTATTTGAAGTATGATCCTGAAGATGCAATCAAATGACGCCAAATTACCTAATCTCCATTTGGAAAATACGTGTAAGGAGCCGATTAAATAATACTCGTCTATCTCGCTGCATCCCAGGTATATCAAAAGGTGAGTTTTGGCGCTGTTGCGTATTTTAGCTCTCACCCATGGGATACGCAAGAGAAACACGAAACACACTTGACAGGGTGTTGGATATGGGGTAATCGAAGCGCGGGCAGAGATAAAGGCGACATGGGGCATTTTATATTAAATAAATCGGTGGAAATACTCGAAACAAGTATCCCGATTTTATACCACTTCCTGCTAGCACAACTAAATTATTTTAAACAGGGAAACGATTGAGGTATAGTGGAATAAATTCACTGGTATATTACATAGACACATTTATGTCAGCATAAAGTTTTGTCCGGTTCGGTCAGACGGTATAGTTTCGTATGAATCACATCACTCACTCATATACTTATATACAAATTTTATTATCATCGTCTAATTCTTGGATATCCGCATTACATCATCATTCGAACACAAAATCAATACAAGTGCTGAACTGAAAGTGGGCCAGTTCTTGTTCTCTTCAAACCACTATAGCTCAGGGATTTAGAATTAAAACCTTCTATTCCCCTGCCCAATCACCCTCTTCTCCTTAAAGTAAGATAACTATCATAACGCTCCTTATTTTGTTTAAAGGGTTGTGCGAGGGTGCCGTATCAAGCTTTTTAATTGACATATATTAATTATAAAAAAAAGTTTCTGGTGGCCATATCGTTCTAGCTTTCAATTTGTTACCTTTTAATTACAATACACTTCTTTCCGGCTCTCTACCTAGATTTCTTACAAATCATGAAAAGTTGATACAGACAAATTCCAGTACTAAATTACGGTAGCACATAAAGCTTCAAGAATTTGCCCTTGGTTTCCTATTTCAAATTGCTTGTTAAACAATATCTATAACAATCGGATACAAATGCTCTTAATTAACACCCTGTATGTGTCTATGTTTGTAGTCGTGCCCTCACTACACCTCGCTATTCATAATGCAAAAGAGGATCCTTAGAATGTCCTACTTTGTGTTCCTGCCTCATATTCAAGACGGCATGATTTGGAATCTTGGTTAGGGATCAGGTTCTTTCCGGCATTTTCCCTTATCCTGAGAGGATGAATGCAGGGTAAGCTGTAGGGATCCAGGCTCATTTGAGCATCGTTTTAACCATTTCGTTCACTCACCGCCCGATATGACGTACCCGGTTAAATCACGTTAACTAATCATAATAATAAAGCAAGTAAGAAATATGACATCCTGACGGTGATTGGTCCCTGACCGCACGCCCCTAAAAAAATCTGAGGATAAATGGAAGATCTAAACAAAAATTTTCATGCAGACGATTATTTAAAAAGATCGAAGGTGTTAAATTCACGTGACTTTCTCTACCCTCGATCGT
The DNA here is from genome assembly GCA_030765065.1 of Deroplatys truncata. Taxonomy (NCBI): domain Eukaryota; kingdom Metazoa; phylum Arthropoda; class Insecta; order Mantodea; family Mantidae; genus Deroplatys; species Deroplatys truncata. The sequence goes on from CM060981.1 coordinate 111,882,985, forward strand.
ATATTTATGGATACACAGGCTATTCTTACGAAAATTTATTTTTTTCTGTCTATTTTGGCTTAGTTGCGAAACAGCAATTACATATTTCGTTATAGATACAAAGGGAAGAGCGGTAGTCAAATGCTTCAGAACTGGACCCTATATACTGACCTTAAAACTTAATATTCTTTCTATGCAATTGCAAGAAACAGCCAAAAATCGGCAGGACTTAAAATAATGATCAAGTATTAAGAATTCAAACCATTAATAACGGATGTCTCGGAAATTGACATGCCACCAAATAATTATATTAAATAAACTATTTGTTTTAATGAGATCTACATTTTTACTTTCTCTACTATGCATTCCTCTCACAAATTCGACACCGATTCTTCACCGGAAATACATGTTTTGAGGCGACCTGAATCCGAATAAAGCATTTTTGGAAGCATCACCGTGTATGTGTCCCTGTATCTGTGTGTCTGTCTGATAACAGCATAACTCAAAAACGAAAAGTTATGGTATTTGAGTTTACTATCTTCCAAGTATGCGACACGAAGACTTTAAAGAAAATCCTCCACCTCAACTATCCTTAAATGGAAGATTTTTTCGAAAATTCTTATATCCTAAAAATAGGTCTAACAATTTTGATTAGTATACCATATATGAAAACAAATTAAATAAAATGTATATATTGAATTTTCTGGATGTTATCTAGGAAGTCCTCTTCATTCGGAAGGAATTTTATATAATCTTCTACAACTTCTAAACGTTAAGCAAGAGACGAAAACATACCACACAAAAAATGTAGATCTCTTTAAAGCACACGATTTATTTGAAATAAGCTTTTTGTGGTATAAGCCGCTTCCGAGATAACCGCTATTAAAAGTTCGAAATTTTCAATATCTATTCTTTGAAAGTTCCATCGATTTTCAGTTGTTTATCACGATTGCATGGAAAAGTATGGAGTTTTAAGGCCAAAATATAGCGCCCAGTTCTTAAACATTTGACGAAATGTGTATTGTAGCTATTTTTGCAAAGGTTTATTTCGATTAAATGTAATAGATAGAAAAATAAGCTTTAGTAAGAATAATTTGTATACCCGCTAATAAAGATAGAGGATAGAGAAAGTCATGTGAATGTAATCACATCGGATTTTTTTTGTAGTACGTTTACGTCTATCGGTTAAGTAGCAGTTATAAAGCTTATACAGAATTTCTTCCCAATGAAGAGGACTTCACGGAATATTCACAAACAATACATTTTATTTGTTATGTAAATATCTTTAATATAGGTGGTTTAATCAAAATCGTCAGTTATTTTTTTAGAAAATCAAACATTTCTACAAAAATGTATGTAAAATGTGATTTGGTTTTCTTGGAAATCATAATTTTACATCTTATATTACTTGTTTTTGAGTTATACTGTTAACACACACACGCGCGCGCGCGTACCTTTATCTAAAATGCTGTTTTTTATACAAGGAGTCCTAAAATTGTATTTCCGATGAAACTTAGATATCAAATTTTGGATGGAATGCAATGGCTTCTTTACCTACTATTTACATGGTAAAGAAAGTAAAAATTTGAATCCCAACTTCTTTCTAGTTTTTATCTTTGAAGTTCTAATGTTTAGTTTAAACTAAACTTAAGCAGTGGATATCGTTATTTTACTTTTAATTAAATAATTCATAACCACTACACATCACACAGAACAGACATTCGAGTAGAGAAACAAATAAAAGTGCTCATTGTAACAGTGCCATGGATTAAAATTGTTAATTAATTTGTCAGTAGCTACAAAATAGCATACAAAATATCAGAGTTTGAAAAGATAGCTATGGCACAGTTTTCCATTGTCTTTACTCCATTAATGAATTCCTAGAAATGCTGATAATCTCATTACTTTGCTTTATAGCAATTGTTACTTTTGTGCTGTATTGAATTAATTTGTTTATTTATAAGTCTTTTTTAATACATTTTAGTATGTAATTTTTACATTTTAAACTGTAAGAGTGACTTGCAGCTATGTTTTACAATCAATTTTTTAAAGAATTGAAACTGCTATAATCTTTGAAGGCTTTTTGACTCTTTTGTCACAGTACCTAAGCTGAATTTTAGCTACGTTTAAACAATCAAAGTTGCAAATAATTATTATTATAATTTAGTACATTTTTGGAGTTGTCCTATATCATAATACCTGTTCGTGCATGAATAACATCATCCATCCATCATACTCCAGAGAAATAGATCCTAAGAAAAATATTGCTCAGTTTTGTAATAGTGAGAACTTAATAGGGAAACTTTACAGGAGTTATGAAAGACAACTTCATTATTTTAAATGAAGATGCAGCAGCACTTAGTGTATACTGTCAGTTTGCTTACATTGGCTTAGAAAGGTTTTCAAGAGAGAAAGAAAAAATGTGTAAAAAACTATGCGAAGTTCAAACTCCTCGTTTCGAAGCTGCGTTGGCAAAAGCAATTTTAGGTTCCCACCCTTTAGGAAAGTCGTGGATATCGGAAGTCGATATTGCCGATGACTAACATTCGCTTTTTCTTGTCGTTGTCCCTTTATTGGAATTCTACGGCGCAGCCATTTTTTTCAGATGTCATTTTATACATCATTCCTCTTGTCGTGGGCTTAATATTTAATTTAACTCTCAACTCTATGTACTAGATTTCAGAGCAGAAGTCTAGAGAATAGCTTATTATATAACTGTGATTTTCTGCGGCGTTTTTTAATATATGCGTTTGTTTTATTCAGAGAGTTTAACAATTTTAATAACACACTAGGATGTTCATGCAGTCATTTTGAATTTTAGACGTGTGTATAAATTAATTGCTTTCTATTCTTGGAATACAATAATTTGTCTAACGTTGCCTCGTCTCGTAAGGAATATATGTACCCTACTTTTCATACAACTTCTCTCTACTACATAAAGCATTTTGGCCAAGCAAATGTCCGTTTATATTCCAATTACGCGACTGGTAGTCAAAGGGTCTAATTCGTAGTATCTATCGGGTTGAAGGATTCACTCTGCGATGGTCTAGCTTACATACCTACGGAGAGAAATTGATTTTGTTGTTTAATCTAACCTTCTTGGGTGTGGTGATTCTAGGGAATAGCTGTTCCTGAAGCTGTCTGTTGGTTGTGCTTATTGTGTATATTTAAATGGTGTATACTACAGAACAGTATATTTAATCGTGCTCAAACGTAGTTAAATTTGGACTTCAGCTATAATTGAAACGTCGCCGTTCTCAGTGCATCCACAGTATATAGGGATTGGGTCCATGTTAGACGAAAAAAAACATTACAACAATAGTTTGGAAGAAATAGGAGTGTCTGTTGAGTTAAAAGACAAATGTATTCAAAATGTATTCAACGCAAGCCAAGTTTTACAGACGTACGTTCGAATAACTTTTATAAGAAAAGGTGAGCGTAATAAAGAGCGGTCGTTTTATGGGCCGGCCTGGATCGCGAGTATGTGTTCTATGTTCGCGCTATCTACTACACCGAAGGGGGTTTCATTCTAACGCACTCGTGTTGCATACTCATGAGTAAAAGTAACATGCGCTATGAGTACTACCTTGTTATAAAGGCGGCCATCTGTATTGAGACATTCCCTGTGTTATTCTGTGTGAACAATTGTCATTCTGAAGCGTTTCAACTTTAAAAGTTTAGCAGCTGATTAAACAAATGGTTTTGAAACGCCCAATTGCTGTGCAACACGTCTTAAACACTTCTTTGGAGAGCGTTCGAATGATGCAGCAATTTCCTCAATTTTTTTCCTCCGTTAGAACTAAACTTTTTTGCTTCATAGGTTTAGCGTACAGCGGTCTCGTTGTCCTAAACTTATTAACCAAGAAGACATCTGTCAATATCTATATTTGGAACTGGAATACCAGAAATGTCTCCCAAAATTGTCTACATATCTGTCTGCATTATTCGGTTTCTACATATGTGTCGTATGTAAAAATTCTTCGCTCAAGCGTGAATTGTTTGGTAGAGATTTCAGTGGACTACTAAGAAGACAAGAACAGCAACAGTAATAAGAGTTTTAAATAAGAGTCAACTGAAAAATACAATGCCACAGCCAAATTTCAACACGGTTCTCCCGCTCTCCGTGCATTATATCTGATTAATTGAAATTTTTGAATTTTCAATAATATAACTTAATATATAATAATCATTAAAAAGAAAACTTTTAAGAAACACATAAGCTCCGTATTAAAGTACTTGCGATGGCAGGTCACCATTGATATTGTTATCTCTAGTGATATGCCTTGGTGGTGTATCTGGGAAACAACTTGAGTCAATTGGGAAATTCAATGTCCCACCGGCGTGTTGTTACAGTAGCTCAATAGTTCGAGCAACCGTACGGAGAGCGGGAGAAACGTGTTCAAATCCCGCCTGTGGCATTCGATTTTTCAGTTGCTCTATATTAAAAACTTGTCATGACTGGTATAAGTTCTCTAAAAACAATACTCCATTTAAATTAATTATATATAATAGTTAAAATGATAGGAGTGCTCAAGTAATTCGCATCTAACACAGATGCCCACTTTTGGGATGCACAATGAACGAATTCTAGTCTTTACAGGACGAAACATACCAAAGCCACTCCAATGCGAACGAATCACGCATACTTGCGATTGTAGTCGGGCCACATAACGACCGCTCGGTATATTATTGCTTCGCATCAACACATCTAGGTAGGCTCTACTGTACGAATGAATTTATATAATAATGCCGAGGGGAGGGGGGTGCCGTCGCCTCATTCAAAAGAAACCTGTATCACTGCTTCATTACTTCTGTTTATTGCCCATGTATTGCATGAGATAAAATTAAGGAGATCATGTTGATACAAACGATGACTAGCCAAATACATCCTTAACGAATGAAGCAATTGTTAGTGATTAACAGAAATGTTAAGCTGATAAACGCTGACAATTACCAATTTCCGAATAGCAGATATGCCTTGCAGGTTTAAAGCTTTAAGACAAAACCTACGTAATCTACTGTGCGTGTGTGCGCACGCGCGCGCCCGTGTGTGTGTGTGTGTTTGTGTGTGTGTGATGACATTTCTAACAACAACTAGGTTTCTAAACTTATTCCATATGGTGCGATGTTTCAGAAAATTACTCTGTCATATCAGTTGTTTGGAACTTGTAGGTTACTAGACCTCTTTAATATAGTTATAATACAAAAAATTCTCTATTTTCGTTTTTCTTTAATAATCTAGGATAATTAAGGTGATTTCAAAACTATGCGATAAAACTTACGCAATTACTGGACTAGGAGGTTCTGGTTTTTAACATTTCATAAAGGACTTTTTATCTCTCGGAGTCTTTAATGTTATAAATGTCGTTACATACTAAGGCGCGAAAGTGAGCGTCGCTAGGTTCAGGTATAAAAGGGGAAGCAGGCCCTAGATTTTCACTCTCTCATAGAATATCTTCAACACTCAGTGATACTCTGTGGACGACGGATGCACGTGTGTGCATCTGGGTGGGAAGTGTGTGCAGTTAGATTAGGCTTCTTATTTATTATTATGGTGGGAATTGTTACAGGTTGGAAAAGCTAGCCGCCCATAACTATTTTGTTGATAATAAACTATCTTTTAAGGGAAATGCAGTGTATTTAATTTGGCTCACCTACAAAAGATCCTAAGATCAGTGAAATTAGTTTGGGAATGGAGAAATCATCAGGCGCTGAGCAGAGGTAGCTGGAGACCAGAACACTACAGCAGAGGGCATCAACCAAGAGGACCAACGTTTTCCCGCTACAATCGATAATTTTTACTCACATAATATACATGCTTGGATTTTTTTTGCTGTGAAGCGCCTTCGGAAGAATACTCCCCCCATCATCAGCTGTAGACCCCGACTGCGCATATGTAATGCTAGTAAAAAGTACCAACTCAATTATTTTAAGGATTCAAATTATTTGTTTAAGGCATTACTGGATGTTGGAAAACATTATGTCTGTTTATTAATACCCACTATGTTCTTAATCCAATATGCATAAGTTAGCAATACAAGGTAGGTTTTGCCAGTCAAAGCAGGAAGTAAAATCATATAATATTGATACAAAAGTGTGGTATGTCCCAGAAAGTCCCAACACTAAGTAATTTTCAGAGTCCAATAAGTGAATTTAGCACTAGTCATCAGATTTAGCCAGGGTTTAGAAATAGTCCGTTCTCTAAGCCCAGCTAAGTTAACGGCTATGCAAGTCTTTTAGGCAGCATATAGTTCCGAATTCTTAGAGATGTATATTTCCAATCAGAAGTTAGCCTATGTCATTCAGCTAATCAGAATTTGCATTTTGAAATAGAAACCATACTTTGTAGTTGTGGTTTATACCCAACCTGTCCACCACTTCGAATCAGTCGTAGCAGATATTCCTGTCAGATACAAGGTTAGAAACAATTAAGGGAATACTGTTTATCACAAAGGATTGGCTCTTTCAGACTGGTTGAAACAGAATTTGTCACTGAAATGGAGTAAAGTATGTATTAACAATGAGATTGATTGTAGCTCCACGTTTAGGTGCCAATTTGAAGGAGTATAATGCCCACGTATGGAACAAAGTTTCCGGTGGCCTTCGCCCCAACGTTCACTTTCCGGTGGCCTTCGCCCCAACGTTTAAAAGTCAGCTTTGTAATTTGAATGTTTATTTAAATATTATATTTGTATGCCTCGGCTGCGTCAGTATTAATTTATAGAAACTTATTTCTCTTAGCAGGGGGTGATACGGCTAGAGAATGTAGGCTTACACAAATTATAATTTTTACTTCACTCCTCTTATTAATCCTTCATGCGATTAAATAACACTTCACTGATATAGAGAACTATGAGATTATTTTATTAATTGCACTTTTAAACACGTAAGATTTATTTTATTCTCGTCATAATGAATTTTCGTCTCGCACTGAATACGTATTTAGCTGCTCGGGAACGCGTCTAGCGTCCAGTTGGGAACGCTATCTACTAGAAACTGGCGTTTATCGCTTAAATTTGTAAATATCTGTATTTCAAGTCTCTGATTGGCTAATTTTACTCCAATAGAATACTTTTATTTAGCTTTCAGCTTTTGTAGTTTTTGACTGGATATTTATAAACTGTTTTAAAATATTACATTATTGTTCCAAGAATTACTAGTAGCATTATTAAACTTTCTGATTCATTATTGCCTCAGGTTACCTAATTGTTAGTCACTTTCGGCTTCTATCCTCACAGCTCCTATATTGTTAAATTACGTAATACATTCACATAACATTAATATACGTGTACACAATAATATAAACTGTTACATACATGTTATGTATTATATTATACACATATTGCTTTAAGTCGGGCTATTATTTTTTGTTATATAGTTTGACTGAAATCATTTAAGTGTTAAAAATACTGCCTCGACAAAGTACTCGCAGTGTTACAATCACTACTTTGTTGCTCTCATGCCTTCATGTAAGATAATTGTACTAAGATGGAAAATTGCTAATATTAGAAATTAGTGAACAGATATTTGTTTTAATTAACAATCGAAAATACTATTTTTCTGGATGGCGCAGATTACATGTATTTTCCAAAGAGGTTAACTTTATTGTCTGGGAGTGCAATCTTCATATTCACCAGCTTCACCTCTATTTCGCTGTGTATTTTAAGGATTTCTATATTATGGGAAAACTGTATAGCTTCTATGTTCTTAATTACTACAGGATCAAAGCAGCTTATTTTTCTACCTGATTCAGTTAAATCAAGGTTAAAAGTTTGCAGAAATAGTCACAATGTATATTTCGTTTAATACAAGGGGAATAGGGCGTCAAAACTTTAAGAGCTGTACGCTACAATTTTGCCCACAATTACCTTGCAATCGCGAGAAACAACTGAAAATCGACAGGACTTTAGAAAATGACAAAGTATTGAAAAATTAGAACCATTAATAACGGATATTTGGAAAATGGCTTATACTACAAAAATATTTTAAATAAATTGTCTGTTTTAAGGGTATATAGATTTATATACTTAACGTTTACCAGTTATACAAGATTACACAAAATTTCTTCCGGATGAAGAGCACTTCAGAGGCTGTTCACAGAAAATTCAGTGTATACATTTTGTCATATAAATATCTTTAACAGAAGGTATTTTAATCAAAATCGTCAGAGCCATTTTTTTAGAAAATAACATTTTCTAAAACTGTTTCATTTAAAGTGTAGTTTTGGGGTAGGAGATTTTATTGCAAATCTTCGTGTAGCATACTTGTAAGATGTTGAACTTAAATACCCAAGTTTAGTATTTATGTGACCTTGTATTTTTGAGGTATGGTCTTCACGGAATCCACACACACAAGCAGGCCTTTTTAAAAAATGCTTTTTTTATTCAATGGACCTCAAAATTGAAGTTGGTTGTTGTATTGCATTTCAACTGTTGGGGAGCCGAACACTTGAAGTAGTTGCAACCGTATGTATGGTAAAAAGTTTCCGGTAGCCTTCGCCCCAAGTTTAAAAATATTAACTTTGTAATTTGACTGTTTCTTTAAATATTATATATTTAAGTTTGCCTCGGCTGCGTCAGTATTATTATTAGAGACATGGATTTCTTTGCAGGGAGAAGTGCGGCTAAGAATGTAGGCTTACACAGATTATAATTTGTACTTCACTCCATTTATTAATTCTTTAAACGATTAAAATAACACTTCACTGATATATAGAGAGAGAGAGAGCTATGAGATTATTTATTAATTACTAGCATTGTTTTTAACACGTAAACTATTTTTTTTCTCACACTGGATACGTATTAAACTTCTGTAGGACGTGTCTCGCGTCCAGTTAGTAACGCTGTCTACTAGCAACTAACAACTGAATTTGTGCAATTTACCCTATTTCAGTTTCTGATGGGCTAATCCTACTCCAGTAGAATACTTTTATTTAACTTAAGCTTTTTTCTGGTTGTTGATTGGCTATTTATAAACTATCTCAAAAATTACATAATTGTTGCTCCAATAATGCGTAGTAGCATTATTAAACTTTCTTACTCATTATTGCCTCAAGGTTGCTTCATTGTTAGCAACTTTTAACCTATTATTCTCACAGCTCGTGCATTATTAAATTACCTAATACATTCACATAATATTGTTGAACATGTACATAATAATATAAACACTAATACAATGACTGTTACATGCATTTTATATATTATATTATACACATGTTGCTTTAAGACGGGCTGTTATTATATTTTATGTTATATAATTTGACTAAAATCATTTAAATGTTAAAAATACTGCCTCAAATATGTATTTCCGGTGAAATATTGATATCGATTTTTTGGGAAGGAATGCGTTGTCTTCTTATTCTCTATCTACTATGTATGCGACAGATAAAGTATAAAGAATGTGAAAGTGATCCTTGAAAACATTCAAAGCACCCGTCCAGGTTGGTTGATTACAGAATCGCATGCAGGTTTATATTTCAGAGAGCAAGGGAAACGAAGAGGGAGCTCGAGGAACGGAATATCTCACAATCTCAGTGCCTAGTGTTGCAGTCCTGATAGTTACTAGGGATAAATCTCTCATCTATCTCATCTGTCTGTTATAGAAATTAGCTGACATGTGACCGCCATATCTAGATGTTCACACCACAGGCTAGAAACATTTTTACTCATTTCTTTCAGAGAACATGTGTTTAGTGTTGTGATGGGAAGAAAAGTGTCAGAAACTACGAAAAAATTGTAGCTTATCTTGATAAGCCTGAACAATACCTCAACTGTTATCCATGTGTTCATTCATTTACTTTTATCTCTGCAGTATGTCTTAGTAAAAGGACAAATAAAAAGTGAACGTATGATGAAAGCGAGATGCTGAAAGGGGAGATGGAAACAAAAGAGAAACAACACACCACGAAGTAAATGGCTCTACGAGGTATACCATGAGAAAGAAGACGGAGGGAGAGAGAGAGGTCGACCTTAACAGTGTTTTGTCATTGCGAGAGTACCAAGGAAACAATGGAAACACAAACATTGTCTCTTTGTGTTAACTCTGTCCTCCTGCTCCTCCTCCTACGTCGTGGTCGTCAAGTGATCTCTTACAGCACAAGCATTTGTCTTTTATATCGGCTACGTCTCTTGAACATGCTAAGATTTCAAGAATCTCTCTACGCTTTGGACGCACAAAGGCTCAAGAGTTAATTGATTTGCCTCTTCAGCCAGAATTAACATCAGTTGTGTACAGAAAGCTAATGACAAGGATAAAGAAATACACCGCTTAGATCCTATTTAAATTTGTAGAGCAAAAGGAGAAGGAAGCTTTTTTGCTCAGAGAAAATAAATATATAATTAAGATCGGGTGTAGAATGGTCAGTAGGGCTTCTTCCATTCCACATTTGATATGGAGTCTTCGTATTGTTCATTTAACTGGAAAACGTCGGGGAGATAGCCTAAACCAGGACCTGAAGCGTTTCCTTCCCAAAACCCCTTTCCCATACATCATTTCATTGCATGTATTATCAGTTTCCATCACCTGTGGTGCCGTATGTAGCAAGGACGGGTGTTATATATTAATGAAACAACGAATCCTGCTAAATAGCTGCTTAGAATTTGAATAAGAAAGTTTTGGGCCAAATACAGCAACTACAGGTACGGAGAGAGAACATAAGAATATATTATCATATTTATATACAATAAAACAGTGCTATAGTTTCTTCAAATTAGCATATTTGTAGAAATGCCTTTCCTAGTGCATTATCATTCCTAGGTTAATGTTAGTAATAGCTGCCTTAAACAATTCAAGACTCGCCAGACCATCACAAACACATGACGTTGCTATGTATTACATTAACGGAGTATTTCGCGAACTCATTCCTTATGAAATTACTATTCTGTGTTTCACTGCTCCCGTGAATATTATATTCCGTTTTCATTTGTACACATCTAATTGTTACACAGCAGAAACCTTCTCCCTGCTAATGTTTAAATTTAAGTCGATCAATACCGTATACCATGGCCATTTTTTTTGTTTACTAAATGCACTTTTAATTTAATTCGTTACAAATTACACTGCAGCAAAGTTCAAAGCTATAATTAAATGTCCAATAATTAATTTGAAATTCAAGCTAAAGTTTACAAAATAACGTTATAGCGCACGCCGTAAATGGGACCTCTTTCAATGAAACTGCAGTATTTTATACTTATAGTTTCCACTTAGGTATAATATACAAGAAGTGTTGCATTACAGCCAAAAATTCTATATAAAATTTCTGACTTTTTTAACTTATTGAATAAAAACAATAGCTTTTTCGAAACAGGTGTATCAATTGCGCGCGCCATCGCGAGAGAGAGGGGGGAGAGAGACACAGACAGACAGATAGACAGACAGAGTATCGTAATTAAAAATGAAAAGCCTGAAAAATTCCATGGTTGGTACTTAAGTCCGAGGTCTTCAAAGAGTGAAACAGAAAATTCTCAAGAAATTTCTTCCAAGCAAATATAACCCTTATATGAAATATTTTCCGTCAACGACTGTAGAGATTTTGATTAAACTGTCATGTACATATCATGAGAAATAAAATGTATGTATATCCTGATTTTGTTGTAAAGTCCCCTTTATTTGGCTATTATTTGTACAATGTATACGAAGAAACCTTAAAAGTTGGACAAAAAAAACTACCACTGGAAAATGTTGAGCTCATTGAAGTACAATTTATTTATCAAAAATGAAAAGCCTGAAAAATTCTATGGTTGGTACGTAAGTCCGAGGTCTTCAAAGAGTGAAAGAGAAAATTCTCAAGAAATTTCTTCCAAGCAAATATAACCCTTATATGAAATATTTTCCGTCAACGACTGTAGAGATTTTGATTAAACTGTCATGTACATATCATGAGAAATAAAATGTATGTATATCCTGATTTTTTGTAAAGTCCCCTTTATTTGGTTATTATTTGTACAATGTATACGAAGAAACCTTAAAAGTTGGACAAAAAAAACTACCACTGGAAAATGTTGAGCTCATTGAAGTACAGATTTATTTGAAATACTTTTTTTCATAGCATTAGGTGTTTTCGTAATAATGAATGTTGCAAATTTAGATATTTCCGAAAACGTCATCTAACAGTTATGCTTGAATGTTAGCGACTCTTTTCTTTGTCTTCCATCGTAACAAGTTACTTTCACAAATAAAAAATTGATGCTGTTTCCACATGTTGCAGCATTGCACGAGGAATTAGGTAATAACTTCTAGCTTGATTTCAAATCATCCCTAGGCAAAAATATCTCGTGAAAAAATTAAACTTGTTTCATTATTATACTCTATAGTTTATAAGTAAGGATATTAATTTGTCATTGATACAGAAGGTCATTGGATAGCTTATCAAGGTAAATTTATGGGGAACATTTCAGCCTTTGCTTTTTAAAATTGTTTACTACTGCTCTTATTTCCTTCACTTCAGAACATTAAATCAATATGATTTAATGTTATTTTCACTTCAGTTAAGTGTTCCTTGGACAAGCTTTATTTCTCGGGAAGCACTAGAGATGCAGAATGTAAATGATGGATACTTATTGCAACTTCATAAGTAAAATCAAGTTATACTCTGGGGGAGGGAGTGGATCGGTAACTTTTGCTCCAAATAAAAGTACACGTTGTAACTCCGGGAAGAACTGCATTCATATCTTTTAGGAGTTAATAACTAGTACATTTTGGAAATTATGCTCCTACTTTTATTAAGTAGTTTTCCACTTTTTCAGTGGTGTTTTAGTACAATTTAGTGTTCGAGCATTCTATAGTCCTTTATCCAAACCATGTTTTACTAGTTTTCGAAAGTTCCCACATCAACTTCTATTAACGTTTCCTCGGATGGAGATCAGCTGAGAAGACATCGAATCCATCATATTGGTTATGTGATTCCTAATTTATAAATAAATATTGGTAGTTATAGATTAAATTACCTGGATCTTCCATTTCGTTTAGGCAAACTTTGTATTCCAGCTGTTTGACGTATAGCAGCTCCTCAAGGAGTAGAGGCTCGCTTCAGCCGAAACGTTTGCCGTGTGCACCATGCTCTCTGCTGAACCTGACAGAAATGGACTTCTGGACTGTTTTAACAAGTGATACGAATGTTGACAGAAGTGTGTCATTACCCAAGGGGCCTATGTTTATATAAGAAATGTCTCTATGTATGAATTATTTACGTTTTATTACACTAATTCTACATTGATTGACAATTTCTTTTATAAAGACAGAATGTATGGCTTTGGGGGAAAGGAAGAGGTTCCAGTTGTAAATGAGTGATAAGTGTGCTTAACTTACTCTAATATGTTGAGGTAGTATCAAAGGTTAACGGAATGGGAGAAGGCTTTCGGAGGGTAAAAGCTATATTAAAAAGACTAAGAATGTCTTTGAGGTGTTTGTGACTAAAATATTTATAAATTACAATCACTTTTTCTGCAAGAGGTTAGATTTATTCTGAAATGAATTGCATAAGAACTATTTGAGATCAGGCAACTTTGTATAGTACTGACATTACAGAATTACTTACGTCATATTATTAATTTGCTTCACACATAGAATACAATTTATTTTTCGGACGGCAAAATGGAGCTCTCTGAAACAGTTTATAACACTGATATTTTAGTTTAGTTATCAAATCGGAGAGACGCTTAGATATTTGCTCAAGTCCGATATACGTTCGAATATTAGAATGCTATTAGCGGGCCAGAAATGCAGTTTGCAGTTCTTCTGTCACATTTAAAAGCAGTATTTAGTATATTCATAACAGAAAATAATATATGGACATTAAATCTTATTCAGCTTGTGGCAGTGAAATATCGAATGTTGTACATTGAATATAGCTTGTGTGTCACAAACGTGTTAGAAAAGTGGAAACCTTTATTTAGACTAAGTCTATCTGAAAGATACTAGAATAAATATATAGTGGTATTTATGGTATGGGTGTTCTAACTTTTGAAGTTTTTAGATGATGTGAGGTACGTAAAATGAATTTTAATATGCATTATGCGCTTATTTTATGACGGTACAAAATTTACATAACATAAATATTTCAAACCTGGAGAGGCTAAAAGATAACGATTTCACAGCGTTCTAAACTGATCAACAACTGTTATTACTTTACATACAAGACTTTTGAATGATCCCTTGATTCATTGCTAAGTATACCTGAAGTTTTCATGCTGCACCCGTAAAACTGGCAGCAAAACTACTACGTAGAAAAATAATTTAGTATATGTAATGATAAAGAACTCGCCTTATTTTGAAATAATTATTCACTTTGAAAGACTGAAGTTGTTCTCTGTGTGACTGTGTACAAAAGTAAAGGCGGTTCGCATACGGGAGGAGGTTCCGGCTTCAAATCTCCGGCCAATCTGAGCAGGGTAAATTCTGGTTTCCCTCAGTTGCCAAGTATATAGAGAATTCCAAGTGCAATACCGCAATTCAAAAGTACTACCTATAGAACAAAACAAACAAAATTAAAGAAAGGGGAGTTATATAGGAAGACAACTGCGCAACTGCGGTCATGTACCCTAAAGTTACCGAGGTAAATGATATAGGAAGGCAACTGCGCAATTACGGTCATCTATCCAGAATCACAATGTTTACATTCCAAGCAGTTCCATGATCCAAATGTCAATATTCGTCAAAACTCAACAGTAACAAAATAGATGGTACAGGAAAGCGAGTACGCAACTAAGACAATCTGTCTGGTATACAGTAACTCATATGAACTAACGAACGTAGAGTAACTGTCACAATATAACAAAGAAGTGAATGCGACGTACAATAAAATGCTGGTGTGGTTATATACATGCATTTTCAAGAGTATTGTTTATAGATCTCTCTAATCACTGAAGGTTTTTATTAATTGTAGTTCTTAGTTACCGATACTAAGTTCTTTATTAATTACTTCCTCGCTTACAGTGGAATAATATTTATCGTTTACTTTTCGATAGCGTGTCTATAAACATTGCAGCATTATAACTTCTCACTATGATGCGGTCTATAAGAGGTTTTTAGAAACATACTTTTCGGTCAACTCGGTTATTTCATTTTAACTTCATCGGCGTGCACTTGAAATTAACTTCCTGTTTTCTATCATTTCACGCTATGTGTGTTTAAATTGTTCTGCTGTGTTGGTACAAAGTTCTAAGTTTTAATCGTTCTAATTTTCTTCATATATTCTGATGTATTGTAACGTCTTCTCTCACTGTTAACGACATAACAATATGTCCGTGACTTCTTGTTGGTGACGAAGGATAAAATATAAATATAGAAGTATAAAATTCAGCTTTATGGTCTTAAGTTTTTCATATTACTTAGTATAGGAAGAAAATAGTTTCACTAATATACCAATTGAAAGTAAATACGTTTACAACTACTGATTGTTTCTTCTCGCTGTTTGTCAGATTCTACGCTGCTTTATATCGCGTGTGTATGTCTGTATGTTGTAGCGTTTGATTGCCGGCTACTTCGTTATGTTACTCTTACCTCGCAGTCGTTCTCGTCTCTGCGTCGTTGTAAGTGAAGTCTTCAGAACTCGTAATCGCCTATATCAGTCAGGAAGTACTTCTCCTCGATCTCAGGGTCAACTGTCGGCGAATCGGCCTGAAATTCCTTACAGTTGTTGTCAGGGTAGGATTGCAGAAGTGGCGACACCGGGATATTGTCTTGCAAGAAACACCGTATTCTCTTTTCCCGTCTTTTTAGCTAGAAATCTTGCAAGATTCATTGATATTCTCTTAACACGCGTGATTCTTTTTAGCACTGTGGGAAGACTATTGTCTCTTAGAACACTAAAGTTTGCTCCGGCTGATTATTTAATCTCGGTGCTCTATCACCGTTCTTTAGATTCGCGCGAACTTGAAATACTCACTTGATTAACATTAACTCGTTTATGAGCTTGTATGTAATTATATCGAAGAATACAATTAGCACATTATATAAATTGTTCTGCCTATATCACTTTATAATTGCATAATTGCACGGTACTTATCAAATTTCGGAACTTAGCGTCCTTTTCTGATCCGGAGTGCGACGTGTTACCTCAACGAAGAATCATGACAAACTGCTCTAAACCCACGCTCGCATTCACATATAACGACTGCTCGGCTTCAAATTTTGTACACGTTACTGCGTCTTCCTATCTTTGCATTGGTCCTCACACTTATTCTCTACGTTTATTGGTTCCCTGATTGAAAATTCAAAGCCCAACTGTAATAAATGTCCGTTGCCTCATAGCGTCTATTTACTTTAAAACTTGCCTCATACCCACGAAGTATGCATTTCGATTTTGGTGGCCCCACGCTCGGAAAACATAATGGACTCTAAAGCGAAGCTACCTTTATTTTTGCCTAAATATTGCAGTTTTTTCTTATGCATTTACGCTTTTATTTATTTAACAATATTATTGAATCTTAAAACTTATTTACAGCTTTTAAAGGGCTTTCGATTGATACAGTTTTTAATCCTATGGCTTAAAATTATGGAAATTCATCAAATTTAAAGTTAATTAATTATTAATAATTCCTAAAATATAATTATTACAGAGTTCCCGTTTGTATATTCTTAATCAGGCGAAAATATCGCTACAATGTGGCTGAAACACTTTGCTTCATAAACTTAACAAGTTTAGCTGTAGAAGGATTACAAGAAAAATACAGAATTTATAAATTAAGCATATAACATAAAGATATATGTGCATGCTTATTTTGAGGCATAGAAGGTTACACACATTTATCTTACGTCAAATGGGAACATTCGTTCCTTGAAATGAATTCTAGAGCTAGACACCCCCCTCCACACACACACACACACACACACACACACACACACACACAAACCTTCTAAACCTACTTTATGATGGACTTTGATAAGCCTTCCTCTTCTGTGATGATGCACACTTCCTTCTGAAAACTTTCTTCTCCCTCTTTCTCTCTGACCTCTCGTCTGGAACCTACTTAAATACACACATTATTATCATTCTTTAGCATATGTAGTCTCAAATTGAAAATTTGATTCAATTTTAAAATTGAATTGAAATGAACTGACACTTTTTTCTAAAACACTGTAAATTTTCTCAAAAATATAAAAGCCGAATATTCAGCTGTATGGTTTTTTTTAGTTTTGGTAATAAATTGGTACGATAGTTAATTATGACATATTTATAGAAATAATATCACTAAAAACGAACGTAAAGTGAGACACTCGAACAGTTTATAACTTTTATGGGAACCTCAAAACGTACACATACAGTAACATCTCTATATCCAAACTACAATACCTCAATCTTAAAAATTGAAAGTAAAAAAATTCACTACAAAAACTAGTTACGCTAGCTTACGGAAATAAAAAAAATTATAACCAAAGCTGGCTTTGCGAAATGAGAAGAACGAAATGAAACAAGTCTTGTTACTAGAAAAACAAAATAAATACGAGACAGACAATGTGTTCAACATCATTCTTAATGAGTGTAAGCAGCCCTTGCGAATCCCCTCTTTTAAAGAGGATTTTTTTCAGCTGATGCAAGCAATTCCACTTGCCTTTGCCCGGATCATTGTTACGAGAAAGCATTTTTATTCTCAGATTAGCCCTTGCAGTTAATAGCCTTTTTGCCAGCCGCCTAAGTGTGCTTTCTCTTCAGCTTGGAAGTAAATATAATTACGAGAAACTGAGCATGAAACTTGCTGCAGGCTAACACGATTTGAGATATAATTTGTAAAACGCACGGGTAAACGTAAGGGGAGTGTGCATCCTTCAAACTGCGTACATATCAACGTCTCAGCATATTTGCTTTCTGATATATTTCCTCCTAATATATGAAGCCGACTCCAGCCTCGCTATGGTCGCCAAGTTCGACGACGAAAGGCCGACATCGTCTCCAATATCTGCAGTTGATTCTGCTGCCGGCTGCTACAGTGGTTGGCTATGAGAGCTTTCTCTCAGGTATGCGTGGGTGAGTTTGAAAGGATAACACCAGTTTAAATTGACTGAGAAATTTACTTGAGGTACTGAAGCGAGTTACCGAGTTACGTTTGAAGATGAAGAATAAAACTGATTAATGAATAGTAGCACTGGAAACTAAAATTTAAATATTATACCTGCTAACTTCTGTAGTATCATTTTACGGTTTGAAATAAGTGTTTCGCAATAAAAGAACCTAGAAGCCTAACTTACCGTGAGTTCGCTAAAATGCTTACCGGCAAAACCCCTTGCGGCTACCGCTAAGTAACTGATAAGCCAGCGCGGTCTTAGGTGCTACAAACTTCCGATCACCCTAAAAGACAGTAAACTCTTTGGGCTCTACACGAAAGAAAAGAATGAAAAGATGCTAAGTTTAACAATACACGGTCATTTATTAACTTAAGCTCCTCCTACCTATCGTTTCCCCCACCAATGTTATTTCTATTGCGGCCCATCTCAAACTCTTAGGTATGTGTATGTGACAATGTTGCTAGGCAATACCTCCCCGATTCTAAGAATTTCGTTTATCTTTCTCTTATACAGAATTTCTGCCTACGTGGGTTTGGAAACGTACTGAACTTATAGCCCTAACTGCATTCCAGGAATCTTTACACTAATGTATTCACTCCTCAGCTATTACCAATCAGTTTGATCGCTAATTAGCTTTTTCTCCGGACAAATCTTTTCAGCTAAAGTTTAGTGCATTATACATTCATTAAATAAATTGTTTATATATCTTATTATCATTTCTTTATTCTTATTTATATCTTTCTGTCAATAATTACGGTATCATGTAGGGACTTGCCTACTCTCCATTTAGGGTCATTTACATTGATGTTCAACTTAGCGAAACATGGTAAAATTCACAACAAAAACTAAAAAAAAAACAGCAAAAGAGATCTGGCTCTTCACATCTATCAAAACATCCAGATGCCTAAATAGATTTGATAACTTGTGTTGTGCAGTCTCTCGCAAATCTTTTTTCCGATGCATAGAAAATTATCGTAAATTGCCGTAAAGCAGAAATCTGCATAGCTTTACATCAGATTTTAGAGTAGTGCGATAGGCTTAAACTCCACAAATAAAGATAAACTTTTTTTAGAAGTTAGTTTAATGGCCACATATGCAAAGTCGAAGTTCGCAGCGATTCATGCCACGTAGTAAAGTGTTAATTGCGTTATGCTACCTAATGTAAAGGGGTGAAATGTCTTAAGATAATAATTATTTTGACAAACTTAAATTCATTTTATCCATGCTTTACTGACAAATGATTTCAGTAATAAATGATAAAGGAAGGTGAGTTTATTAGTTTTTATTTTTTATCAACATATCCTTCAAATTATACATATTTGATCCCATAGAGCAGTAGTCATTGTATGTGATTCTCCGGCGAAACTTACTCAATCTCAAGCCTCTTGTGTGGCGTATGAGAGTATTCGGTTATGCAATACATCATTCATCTTGCGCTACACGTCCTCCTAAGTTTTGACGTTTGGAGATGTGGCTATAGGGGACCGAGTTATTACCTTGTTATGGTTATAGTTGACTCTAAAGACCGAGTTATAGAATAGACCACGCAGTTATCTTGATGAGCTTGAAACATTCACTAGCTTAAGCGAAATACATGAGTGGAAGAAATAATTAATCTGCGTTTATGTAATAGCTGTTAACTCATTACGTTATAGCTAATTAATTAATTTTGGACAAATATGAGCCAATAAATAGCATATATTATGAGTAATATGTAATATTGGACAAGAAATATGGTCGATGGATGCCAATGGTAACGACCACTAATAACAATTTTTGAGAATAATTTATATGGTTGTACTCCTCGGAACCTCTCTAGAATGTGAAATCGTTTCCCGCCCCGCGTTGTTCGCAAAGCCCCTAAAGTTGTACACGAAGGAAGGAAGAAAGAAAGCAAGAAAGGAAGGAAAGGAAGGAAAGGAAAGGGAAGGAAAGAAGCCAAGTCGCTAATTTTAGCAATATACACTCTTTTATTACTTAAGCTCCGTCTACCTTAAAACTGTCCCACAAGGTTCACTCGCGCAGTCAAAACTTTTAACTCCTACGTATGCGCCTTTTACCTTGTTACTATGCGATACTTTCCCAAATTCAAGAATTACATTTACCTTTTCCAATTTGCAGGATTTCTGTCTACGTGATTGTTCAACTGTACTGAACTCGTCCCTTAACTGCATTCCAAGAACTGTTATACTAGCGCGTTCGCTACTTTGGCTGTTGCTAATGATTTTGCTTACTAATTAACTTTTTCTTCGGACAAATCTTTCAACTCAAACTGTACTAATACTTAATAACACTAATATTGAATACTATTTACTTGCTGGAAATACATTTACGGCAGCAGAATACCCACTTCGGATAAAGTTGTATCCTTCAGAGAGTGAGCATGTTTTATAGTAGTAACGTTTCTCTCCATTTACCATGCATGACCACCTCCACCCCAAACTACGACGGATACTTCAATGTATCGCCTTGACACAATTCCGGCACCCCCTGAACGCGCCCGAACGAAATACTTGTGAATAACCATGACTGGTCTCAGAAAACGTTTTCTTATCCGAAAGGAGTGTATATTTTCCTCTTCAATATTTATAAAATTAGTGACGCAATTTTATGCAATCGTAATTTATGCTAATACCATATACTCGTATTTAATACCAGCCCCTGCTAACTTTAGGTCACTAACTTTTAGGGTGACTAAGAGCTGCGCCCCACGGAGGACACTAAAGATTTTTGTAGTGCTGATAGGGTGCAGTCTTGCAACATCTATTAGTGCTATGTCCTGTACTGGAATGAAAATATGTGCATGACCGCACCCATCCTCTTTCGATACGGCCCCATCCAATGAGATTCTGACGCTCTCCAGCACTAGTTGTATTCATTCATTCTTCTTCAATTAGTGCACTGGATATTAGCCCTCATCCTCTTGAGGAAGACTGATAAAATAATGACATTCTGCTACTATGTGTAGACAAAGGGAGGTTAAAACTTCATTTCTATAAAGTAAAGAAAATTCGGCAAAGAAGTACGGCGAAAGTAAATGTCTAAAAATAATTAATTCATTACTGAGCGAGATGGCTCAGGCGGTTACGTCTGTGAGGTCCCGTGATTGATCCCCGACAACCACCCACTCCAACCCATGGATTTTTCTGGTTTTCTCGGGTCGCCGGGCGAATGCTGAGATGGTTCATCCTCTACCATGACTCTCCGTCCTCCCATTTCCTGCGCCCATTATTTTCCTTGTCATCTGTTACAGGGCTATAGGACCAGGCGAGGTGCTCGGCGGGTTGCGGTGAGTGGTGACTTGCGTTCTGTATCTAAAGGTTTCTTCCGCCGTGATTACCGCTCAGTTAGGTCTCTCCTCAGCGTGGGACTCCGTTCCTTGGGACCCTGGAAGTTATTGGCCTATGGGCAGTGACCATGCCGTGTCGGATACGTTCTATCTAGAAACGTTAGGGATAACGTCCACGCTCTGTCCGTCGGCTTCCTGATCTGGTCGCCCTTCGGGTCTCTCCTCATCCTTCCTTACCAGGGGTCACGTTGGAAGCAAAAAGACCCGACTGGCTAACTTGTGGTGCTCTGCCCCGGTTCCTGGGGCCCTTTTGTTATACGTAGTTTTAAGTTTACTTTTAATTCATTACTATTGCCGAAATTTGTCCTTGAAGCTCCCATATACTCACGGAAAATACTTTTCTTTTGCGATGAAATTAATTTGAGGAGTTGTAATCTTAGAGTGATAATATCGGTCGTCTCACGCTACATCACCTGATCTCATTCCACCTGGTATTCCTGTATGTTGTGTAACATTGCCAACATAATACACTGAAAAGCCTTGGTTTAAGTGCATTTAACTGCAGAAAATATAATTATGTGAAGGATTGCACAATAACACGAAGTGTAAACAATAATAGAAAAGCGACGCTTTAAATTTTTTATAGTGTTATGGCATTTAATATACGGATATATTATGCATGCGAAACTTTGAGAGTACGAAAAACTGAAAAGAATTACAGGCAACAGGAATAACTCGCAAGGTCTAATGAGCTTAAAATTTAGAAATTAACGCACATGTGAAGTAAACTTCTGTGTTTATAGTAATTAATTGTTCTTTCACGAAAGCGTCTGTAGGACAAGATTGGAAAGGTAGACTCAGATTGAAGAATTCAGTGCCAGAGCCGAGATTTGAAGTAGGGAGTTTAATGTCCAAGCGGTGTGTTACCATGTTAGCTAGTTAGAGCAACTGGAGGAAAACCGGAATATCCGTGGTTCAAATCCGGCTATGACTTTGAGTGTTTCAGTCTGATTCTATCGTACCAATTTGTGATATAATGTATAAAATCGCTAACAATGGAGAAAGATACAACGGACACCTAGATAACATGGAGGATTCTGCATTATATGAAATGTTGCAACTTAACAGTCCGATAGACACAGGAGACGTTAGTATGAGAAAAGGTTGAAAGTCCACTCCTGAAGAGAACAAACTACAAGCTTACAACTTTTTAGTTGGCAAGGCACTTTCATAAAAGCAGCAATAATGTTCCTCTAAGGCTTCCTACCCGATCTGAAGGAAATAACTTTGTCAGTCTTGCTGACAAACGGTTACAAACCAATATCGCGGACAATGTATGTCCATTTTCTCCCTGCGGAAGTAACGACTAAGGCCTTGCCAAACAATAGACAACCCAACTCAGAGGACGGAGACGGTCCTTCTCGTGTTTAACAGGAATACACATCATTCTATGGACAAAGGAAAGGCCTACCAGTTATACAAATATGGTATGTATTCTCTGCCTTATTGTGCACGACATTTATCCACACTTAATGAAAGATAAAGGAAAACAACAAAGGCAAGTAAGTAGCTACATAGTGGACGTAGTTTAATGGGAACCTCTTCCAGTACCTGTGCTACTAGATAAACATTACGTATAGTGCTGAATTTGCACGTGGTGTTAAAATGTCGATAGTACAGCCCAATATTTATTCGTGAGGGATATGGAGTTTAACTTGAAAACAGTTCTAAAAGTTAATTAAAACCTAAATAATTTCTTCGTAATTACCCCATGTTCAAGAAATATGTTGGAAGTTACTACAGAATAAAGCCTAGGGACATAAATATAGACCTCTTAGTCGGGAAAAGAGTATAAGTTTAGCACACTAATTTTAATGTGTTACCTCTTCTGTCATGCTTTCAGTATAATTCTTCCTTCGCCCAATATTTCCAAGGCAGTTTCTTTACGTACTTGCTTTGTACCTTTTATCCACTCTTCTCCATGTTAAAATCCCAGATCCTTTCATTCCTTTTGTCTGACGACTTCGAAGCCTCCAAATTCAGCACCGTACCAGCTATATTCCATATACTTACTAATCTCTTTTTTCGTTCTTTCTTCAAGAGTCCATTGAATGTATATCTGTTTTATTCAAAGTTTCCTGTGCCATTGATTTCATTTGTCGGATTTGCCAAAAGCCGCTTATATTGTTACCTGTGGCACGACTCGTATTTACGTAAAGAAAAAAAGATGTAAACAAAGTGGAGATGTAGGGATAGTAAGTATTAACATGGGAATGTGACAAGGATGCAGTGCATTAGCCATGTTGTTTGATACACATGGCGCAAAGAAAATAGTAATTGGTTGGCGACTAACATATGGCGACAGAAGTACTGCTGAACATCGCTGTAAGGCACAGTTGGTGTGGAAAAATCCGGCAAACGACAGGCGGACTTAGCAGCCGCATCCACTTCCTCATTGCCGGTAATGCCTACATGGCCGGGGACTATGTGAAAACTAACTGTATCCACGACAAAGCAACTGGGAGACAAGTGTCTGAACTTTCACAACGACGGTGGAGGAGCCGAGAAACTGTTGCAAGCACTGAAGACCGCTCAAAGATTTCACCAGACGTCATTTTACCAATGTGTCATTAAATTTTTAACTTTTCGTCTCTTCAGTTCTTTTTTACACTCCCTCCCACGTATATAGTAGGTAGAGAAGGTATTACATCCCCCCAAAAAATTCGATACCGAGATTTCACCAAAAATACATGTTTTGAGGCCTCCTGAATCCATAAAAAGCATTTTTAATTTCTCTGCCACGTACATAGATAGAGAAGCTATTGCGTTCCATCTAAAAATTCGATAGCGAGATTTCACCGGAAATACAGGTTTTGAGACCCCTGAATAAAAAAAATTTAAAAAGGTACATGACTCTGTGTGTGTGTGTGTGTGTGTGTGTGTGTGTGTGTGTGTGTGTGTGTGTGTGTGAACAGCATATCTCAAAAACGAAAAGTCGGATAAATATCACAGTTCAGTATTATATTCCATACCTTCCAAAGATGCGACACCAAGATTTTCAAAAAAAGTCCCCCACCCTATATTTCTATTGAAATTTTTTCGAAAATTTGGATTTTTTAAACAGACCGACAACAGTGTATTATATTGTATGTAATATATACAGTAAAATATTGTATATAACGACTGACAATTGTATATATCATATATATTAAAGATATTAACATGACAAGTCAAATGTATTTCCTGAATTTTCTGAAACAGCCGGTGAAGCCGTCTTCATTCGGACGGAATTTTGTATAATATTGTTTTACTGTTTTGTTTATTTAAAATGATCAGTGTAGTGTTAGCATATTGCTGAGGTATAATAGCAAATACATCATCCACATACGTGAACCACAGTTTAAATATATTTGAATGAGATGTGATCACTGCTTTTTCCATACAACTCATACACAGATATGTTGGGAAAAGCAGCGGTTGGTCCACGATATTCACAGCGAGTAATGAACTGCATAATGCGGAGCTTGCGCATTCTCTCTGTCTGTCTTGAAGGATTCTACCCCTGGTTCCGATGAACTCCACCGACAACCGCTTCATCTTCCGCTTGAGACGATTTCCTTCTTGTTCGGCATCTACAACCGCATCTGGGTCAGCAGCTGTTCCCGTCCTCCTGGCGGGCGTGTATTGTAATTGCCATCCGTCGATCTAGAAAGGACCGGCCACGCCCCTCTAGCTACTGCACTATTTGCCTGACGAGTGTTGTCTGCAAGACCTTTGAGCACATGATTAACGCTCGGTTCGTGTGGTGGCCGAGACGAATAACCTGCTCTGCAAAGTTCATTGCAGCTTTCGTCACCATCGCCCTAGTGTCGACAACCTGACACGCCTGGAAGTTTATGTCCAAAATTCATTTCTCCTAAAGAAGCACGTCGTGGGTGTCTTCTTTGATCTACAGAAGGCCTATGATGTGATTTGGCGCTATGGTATCCTCCGTAATTTGTACGTTACGGTTTATGCGTTCACGTAGCTGCCTTTCTCTGTAACTTTTTACACCTTCGCCGTTTTCTGTCCGCATTGAAAACACGCTATTCCAAGAGCGGATTCAGGAGAATGGTGTACTCGCAAGGTCCATTGTCAGTGTAATTCTGTTTGTTGTAGCCATTAACGACATACCTAGTATCATCCGGAGTGACCTCCGATATCTCTGTATGTTGACGACCTTGCGATCTATTATCGTTCTTATAGTCTCGAGAACATCAAGCGTAAAGTGCAGCTGGCTATAGCCTCACTTGCAGCCCGAGCGCTTCGCAATGGCATTCGATTTTCCCCTACGAAAACAGCGCGTGTCTGCTTTCATCGCCTTTGTAGTGTGCATCCTGCGCCTGATCTTCATTTACAACCACACCCCTACGACTTGTTCCGCACCTCAAGTTCTTGGGCGTGACAGTAAACTTACCTGGAAGTGCCATATTCGCCGGCTTCGTGCGATCGTTCGCTTCGAGTGCTGAAGGTTTTATTTGCAGCATTTTGGGGCGGTGATCGCACCGTGATGTTGCGGTTGTTCCGCTCCTTGGTTTGGTCCAAACTAGACAATCACAGCTTTAGTTTATGGCGTTGCGTCCGTCTTTAAACTCCGTTTCCTGGACACCGTTCATCATACCGGTGTCCGTCTTGCTACTGGGGTTTTCTGCACTAGTTGCGTCGAGTGTCATATGATGACTGGCGAACCGTCATGTCTGTTCGACGCTTGATTTTACTCTTGTTATGTTGCACAGTTGGCGGCTTACCCAGGTCATCAGTTTTTTAAATCTGTTTTGAACCCGGATCACGCTCTCTGTTATTCGTGAAACTATTTCACGTCCCATCGGTATTATAATTTTGCTATCTTCTCACCACACATGGTCTTTGACTGCCTCCTACGGAGCAGTCCTCTTTCGTCCGTTCTCTTCCGTAGCAACCCCAGCGTTCCAGTTCGACCTATAACATTCGGATAATGCTAGGGTCTGTACCCTACCGTCGGTGTTTCGTTAACTATTCTTACTACACTCCGGTGTTTACTGATGGTTCCCATGTGGGAGTGCTATAGGTTGCGGTTTCGTCTATAACAATGAAGCTCACCGGTATCACCTTCTAGACGTCAGTTCAGTTTTACCGTGAGCTTACTGTCATATGTTATTTCCTACCTTTTATCTTCACTTAGTTCTAGGGGGGTTTCTTATATGCTGCGACTCTTTGAGCGGTCTTCAATGCTCGCAACAGTTTCTCGGCTCCTCCACCGTCGTGAAAGTTCAGACACTTGTCTCCCAGTTGCTTTGTCGTGGATACAATTAGTTTTCACATAGTCCCCGGCCATTTAGGCATTACCGGCAATGAGGAAGTGGATGCGGCTGCTAAGTCCGCCTGCCGTTTGCCGGATTTTTCCACACCAACTGTGCCTTACAGCGATGTTCAGCAGTACTTATGTCGCCATATGTTAGTCGCCAACCAACCCTGATCCACTTCTGGCAGGGAATCCCGGCGGTCGGAGGTTATTCTAACTGACCTACGAATGGATCACACCCGCACAAGTAATGGATATCTTTTGGGTAGTAACCAGGTCCCTGTTTGTGCGAAGTGCGACTCTTCGTATCACATGGTCTCCTTGCTTGTCCGAGATACATTCGTGAGCCAGGTTCTTTGGCCTGGGGTTTATCCTGGATTCAGTTTTAGGACCCCGTGGTACTGCGGTTCTTTTCCACTATTGGGTCCCCCACACAGGTCTAATTTGTCCGCTTTGCTTTTGCATTATTTTCATCCTCTGCTCTTAATTATTTGGTCTTCTGACTCTGCTGTTTTAGCTTTCTTTTTACTTTTTCAGCTTATGACTTGTAGGTTTATACGGTTTTTAGTTCTGACTTCGGGAACCAATGATTTAGTTATCGATGGGCCATTAAACCCCATTCACTCACTCACTCTCACTCACTCACTCACTCACTCATTAGAGAATAAAAAATGCCAGAGTTTTCTATGTAAACGGTAGTTTGAAGTGAGGAGAGTTTACTGAATCTTTGTGTCGCGTCTTTGGAAGATCCCAAACATAAATACTAAGTTTGGTAATTAATCAAATTTTCATTTTTGAGTTAATGCTGCTCACCCATACAGACACACATGTGCGGACCCTTTTCTAAAAATGTTTCTTTTGGATTCGGGGGTCCCCAAAAAATGTATTTCCGGTGAAATCGCGATAACTATTAAATTTATGGGTGGAATGCAATACCTTCTCTGCGTACAATGGTAGAGAAGGTAAAAAATAAAGTAAAAAATCAACACAAGCTTTAAAACGTTAGGTGACACACTCACACTTGGGAAAACGTAAACTTGCAGCGTGGAATATTTCGAAACTGGCTACGACTAAGAAAACAAGCTATACAAATTGTTTATTTTAATGAACACCGCATTTTCTGAAGTAGTTTTCATGTATTTCTTATGGTTTCCTAGTTTAACAAAATTATACAAAATTAAAGCGAATGAAAACTATTTCAGGCTATTCACGGAAAATGAATACATATGTTTTATTAGTGCTGCATAGGTATATCCTAAAATTTATGATTTTAATCAAAAGCTTTAGAAGCGTTTTTGAAAAATATGAAAAATACAGAACTGAAGTTATAAAGGGCCGTTTGACGTAAAAATTTTCTTCAATTCAATTCAAAATATTCGGGTCGTATACATTGAAGGTGCTGAAGTTAAATAGGAAGTTTTGCATTTATCCGAATTTTCATTTTTAGTTGCACTTTTCTCACTCACTAACTCATCAACTCACTCACTCACTCACTCACTCACTCACTCACTCACTCACTCACTCACTCACTCACTCACTCACTCACTCACTCAAATCTATAACTTTTTCTAAAACGTTATTTTTTTTATTATTCCTTTAAAGAAACTTCGGTGGTGAAATCTCGATGTCAAATTTTTGGGCGGAATACTATACTTTGTAGCGATACCTTTGGGAGGCCCCCCAATACGTTGATGATGATGGATGCTGTGTTACGTACCTGTAGGTCGTCTTGATGCCCGTACTCTCGTGACGATCTCGACGTTCTCGTATAGTGGAATCTGATGATAGGATATCTTTATTCTTGTATGTGTTTTAGTATGTTGTAATTATTATTTTATAACTGTGCCACGGCTGCTGTATTTGTGTCGGAGAGTACTTGTCTTGTCAGGGTTGGCTATGGAGAAGGTTAAAATATTTTGCACAAAAATATTCTGTTAATTATTTCACTTGTATTTAGGATAAACCATATATAATATTCGCAATTCACTATTACATTCGTTGTGTTAAAATATGTATAACTGGTAGCGTCTATTCAGAGACGAGTTTATACACGGCCTTCCTGCTGGAACACTGACAAGCTTCTGTTAACGTTCCTTCCAACCGTTCTTCTTACCGTACGTATTTGAATTATGGGCATGTATCAATGTACCTGATTGGTGCTACTATCCAATGACATTCAATAATACTTTGTTATATATATATGTTTATGGACCTCCATCGTCTTAATTATAAAAATTCAAGGTTCGTTACAGGCTTACGTAGATACTACTGCATTTCTCGTAATTTTATATTGCTGGTTATATAGTCAACAATGGCCTTTCCTCCTCATGTTATATTTTATATGTTATAACGTTATATACTTGCTGTGTACAATGTGTACATTATAAATATGCGTGTTTTAACATCCTCTTAATTATTATAACTACAATTATTAGCAAAGAAAATGCATAACGCGCAAAACTTAGAACAAAATATTAAAGAAAGAAATTAGTAATTGTTGATGCTGAGAAGCTGTGAATTAGATATCTTATTATATTAAAGAGTTATAGCATTAATTTGTTCCTGGCTAGTACTGTCTGTTACTTCAACTTCCTCTACCTACCATAAGTAGGGGGATGCTAGACAATGTAAAAGATTAGATTGTATTTGTATTCTTACTATGTTCTGAATGCAATTCTAACTGGCAGATACTCTGCTAAATGTGCAAGAAATAATGTTGGAGATTTTTAAACATCGGCAAATCTCTTTGCTAAAATTTTAAATAACCATAGTGGTTTAAGCTGCAACAAATGAAAACGTATATGACAAAAACAGAAGTATGATATTAATAGCTAAACAACACCGACTTAAGATATTTTAGGAGAGAGGGAGGAGAGAGATGAATGCATAATAAAGTAATTATTTGTAATTAAAATTAATATAATGTGATGTATTGCGATTTTTACCAGCTTGTTTTGAATTGAAATCACCTCAGATATAATACTATCCATATTAGAACAAATTAAAAACACCATTTTCTTGCACAGTTAATGGTTGGTATTGTTCAATTTTTCTTTTGCAATTTTCCGTTTTAAATCAACATGATTTATTTTGTACTGCTGCAGCAGATATTTCTAAGATATGATTCACGCTTATAATAATAGATATTGGGATACATGCACTATAATACCATTACATTGTTCAATGAGTCTTTCTCGTGGTTTCAGAATATGAAGACTTAAAATAATCCTCGTAATACAATATTTGTTACAGCATGTGTTGCAAAAAGTTAGCGAATTCTAACCTGATTTACATAAACTATAGATTTCAATCTGAGCGGTTTTCAGTTGTCGGGATCCAATATATAGTGGGTTACCAAACTGTACATTAACTGAACATTTATCCAGCAGGAAATTTAAAAGAACTTTTGAAATCCAGATAAAAGTTCTTCAAAGCGTCAAAGAAGAAATTGTATTGTAAAGTTTGTTGAAAATTGTATCCCACTATTAAGTTAATAAGGTGTTTCTTTTATTTCTCTCATACCCCAAAAATTACATTATAACCCTGTAAAATTTAAGTGGCTTATTTGAAACAGCCTATAGATAAAATTTTCGAGGCAAGAAAAACAAGCTATTGGTTGTAGAACGTAATACAGATTACAAATTGACCTTTTAAAAGGAAAAAGAAAATTAAATGGGCCGAAGAAAGAATGGTATAATCAGTGGATAGAAAATGTCGGAGCTCATAAAAAGTGAAAGCTTAAAACGTGAAATATAAGATGATTGTTCTGCCTGTTTGAAAACAATAAATGTATGTAACAAGGTTTCGCTTGCTGTTGCTGGTACATCACTCGCTCCCCCCCCCCAAAAAAAATTGTTGCATAACCAGTCAAACTTATCCTCTAGACTTTTGGACATCTTCTGTTTTTTAAGTTATGTATGTTTTCCTTTGTATTCACTTAAAACTGTGATATACACTAGCTTATCGAAATTGATTAAAGCACGAATAAAATCTTGCTGTTCATCAGTACATCTTTCAGCTTCCACATGGAGTTCTTCCAGTTAGTTACGACATAATTCCTGTTGCTTACTTCTGCATAAACTTCTCACTGCACCAAATTAGGCACTGAAATAGTACCTAGAAAATAAAGTAATAAAAGGGTGCACACTATATTGGTAAGTTACAGACTGATTTAAAAATGCAGGTAGAAACAGTGCAGTACAAAGCTCATAGAGTCCGGCAGTTGTAGAATAAAGGTAATGGCTAATGCACCTTGAAATGCGTTGCTATGGAAACCATATCGGCTCGCAGTCAGCCATTCAGATCTCTTTAAGTCACTAAAGCTTTTTCACTTCACTTCCTGCTCTCTTCAAGAAGTACCGTAAAAGGGGGAGGTAAAAGAAAAGGGAAAATCTCCTCTCTCTGTCTGTGTCAGATCGATATAATCTTAACAATGCCCAAAACAACGACGTCAAAACTTAAAAATCAATAGCCCCTTTTGGAATGAGAATGGCGCAAGTAGCAGGGTTTTTTTTGTATGCAAATCCCTAATGGGTTTCCCTTGTTACATGACAAATCCTTTAAAAGTTCACCAAAATGGAAGCCAAAACATACGATGCAGCGGCTTTACTTTAAATCAATTTCAAAGCAGTGAAGTTTATATCAACTACAGAAATTGCTGTAGTGTTACCCGTATAGATTTAATTGTACTTCATATGTTAAATCTCGTAGCTGTAGTTAAATTATTTTGCGAGGAAGGGATTTTAGAATTCGAAAAAGTTTTCAAATACTTTCAGGGGTCTGCGAAAACGCGAAGTATTTTCTACTGAACACTATAGTTACTTTCTGTTAATGCCTTGTCTGACCGAAAACTCCAACACAAAATTAACATTAACGTGAATATAAATTATACGTTATCTCAACGGAACTTCAAATGCCAAAGCTTATTAATATACTTTGACAAACTTCGATAAGTGCAAGAAGACTATTAATTATTCCTCAGATGTTTGCATCTCCTTTTCTTCATCCATCCATTCATTCATTCATTCATTCATTCAAGCGTTCAATGTTTCATATGGGCTTTCTTTAGGAAAACATCGTTTGAAATTTGGATTTAAATCCTGTTTCATTTTTGAGTCATGTTTAACGGTGATATTAATGAACGCTTATTTTCTACTAAATTACTTAAAAAGAACCGTAAATGTGTAATTGCATTTACTTAACTGTAGAAAAACCATATGTATAAAGTATTAGTTATTGTTTATGAATGACAAAATAAAAAATAAGCATTCAGACATCTGACAAAACGGAATGTATGATTTCACAGACGAACAAAGACACTAAGTAAAATCACAAAATTGTTAGGCTGTTAGTTCTGTGTGGTATTGCACTGTAACAATCAAAGGGATCCTATTTTCGAAAGTAATTTTCATGACAGACCGTGAAAGCTAATATGTTAGGTATTCTCTTACAGATGTAATTGTCGAAGTGAAGTAATAATAAAATAATAAGCGCTGGAGGAATTGATGTCCATATTTGTGAAGCTTTGAAACAAATACGATTGAGAATGGATTACAAGCAAGGAATGCGTTATGGTTTGTCCTGTCGCTAGCCACGCAGAAGACGGGCGTAAATTCGCTTCCATTTATGCCGTCACGGCAGCTTCGGGAGGCATTCTATTGGCATTCACAGGTAAATAAAACTTTGTTTGACAATATCCTCATAAAAAATATTTTTAATGGCAACATAATCTAAAACTGAAATACATTACGCTTTTTACTCTTAAAGAGCAAATGTTTACTAGACATTATGGGAATCATCTTATCGAATCCATATACAGGGTGGACCATTTAAATTGAGACTGCACAATATCTCCAAAACTAAGCGGTATAGAAAAAAATTGCTTGAATAAAAGTTGCTTTATATTACAGGAGAAGTAAATGCCATTAGATGCCATCAAATGCCATTAAAATGTCATGTTTTATTTGCGGGACGCTGTGATGGCAATTTTAGGATCAATTTAATTTTTAAACCTACCTTGTTTGTTATTTTCTCACTCCTCATAAAAAGCTAAACAACATTTGTATAAAGCAGTTTGCAATTGTTCTTACACCAACGTAAATAACAACGAAAACTCTGAAGCCCGTGCACGGAGAGCGCAATGAATGGTTTGACCATTCATGGGTGGTCATTTGAGGATCAAGCTAAGTTTTGTAATTGGGAACCAACATTTTTTTATTTTGTTTCCTTATTCCAAAATAGTAAGGTTTTTAGAAAACAATTTTCTAAGGAAAGAAAACAACATACAAAATGTAGGTTCCCATTTAAAGAAATTAAACTCACCCTAAAATGACCATCCTAACGTCCACCAAACAAGGTACGACTAATAAAATTTACTTTCCCTTAGAATATCGAGTAACTTTCATTAAAGACGTTTTTTTCTACAATGCTTAGTTTTGGAGATGATGTGCAGTCTCAACTGAAATGGTCCACCCTGTATGTTGTGGCATATTCATTTTATTGTCATTACCAGACGCACTGTTGTACTGCATTGTTGCTCCAGACGTAGCATTATTGGGGCTCTTAGATATATTTCGGCTTAACGGTCTCTCCTTTCGGTGCGGATCACGCCAAAGGGAGAGATGTGTTTGAAATTGCCTGGTATGACACCAGTCCTATCTGGCTTTGGATAGACACGGTTGGTGGGGGCAATTAGCATCACTCAAGAGTAAGTAGTCGTTGAAACCAGTCGTGTGTGTCCGGTCTACGGTCTAGGACATCTCCCTCCATCCTGTTTCCTTGTTAACTATGTACAGAAACCAAACGTTGTTGTGAATAAATCTCAGGTAATGTGTATTTTGTAATCTATCAATGTAATATAAAAACCCATGCCCTCCACTTAAATTTACACACCAAGGTCCTGGACTTTTTGCTGCCAGCGAGTTATGCCCCTCATGTGCGTCTTGGGATGACCTAAATGAATCATTTTCTGGTAACCTTTTTGGCCTTCACCTCAACATGTAACAATATACAACTAAATAAAACACTGTTTGTACCGATGATATTTTTAATAACAATATCATTTAAGGTTCATATCTCAGAAACGGCTTACGCCACAATAAAATTATCTGAACTAAATTATGTATTTTAAGTGGATCTACATTTATTGTACCGTACTTTTTCGTCTCACTTAACGTTTGCCAGTTGTACAAAATTATACAACATTTCTTCCAAATGAAGAGGACTTCACAGGCTATTCCCAGAAAATTCAAGATATACATTTTATTTGTCATGTAAATATTTTAAGATATGCTATTTTAATCAAAATCGTTAGAGCCACTTTTTAAAAAATAAATTTTTTTAAAATGTATTCCATTTAAAAGATAATTTGGGATGGCGGATTTTCTTGAAAATATTTCTGTTGCATGTTTGGAAGGTACTGAACCTAAATACCAAGTTTAGCATTTATCTAACTTTTCATTTTCGAGTTATATTATTTATACACACATACACACAAGGACGTTTTTCTAAAAATGTTTATTTGGATTCAGGGGCCTCAAAACGTTCATTTCGGTTGAAATCTCGGTATAGATTTTTTGGGTGGAATGCAATACTTTCTGTACCTACTATGTCCCTGTTAGAGAAAATACGAGTAATAAGAACTAACCGATAATTTAAAAACTTATATTCGTTTACTTCATTTAAAATAATTACGATTGACTATTATGAAGAAGGAAAAGTTTCGATTACTGATCATTGTTATTTATACTGGATCAATAAGTGTTATTTATTAATCTGAAAGAGTGCCTGTGTGCCAATCAAGCAATAATCAGCGTGAATCTTTTAAAACCTGAGTCTTCAGAAATGTGAGCTTCCTTATATTTTGTTTTTGAGAACTAACGTCACAACACACATGCGATAGTACTACGTATTTGGGATGTGCTGACCAAGTTTTCCATCGTCGCCCTCGACCTATTTACGTCATGACGACGCACTTACCCACAAAATGTGAAGAACGCCGCTACCGCTATTCTCTTCGACAAGAGAGTCCCCACCGCCCCACAGGCGTCACAACTTCTCCAGCTCCCTCTAATTATATGTTGGAAGAGTCATCACACGTACCTCAACATCGCTCACCCTGCACTGAAGGGTGTTCCTTCATCCCTTCAAAGCACAACACTTTTCATCCTCGTGTTACCCCTCCAGTGTGATACTTGGAGTAGAAAGCTCAAGTTTAGGGTTCTCGTTTTGCTTCTTGCAACAAAGTATGAATGTTTAGGTTTAGTACCAACATGTATATGGAGCAGTTTATGTAGATAAATATTTTCCTTGTTTAGTACTGTTAAACCTCCCAAAAGGTTTCTGTGTGGCGTTAGCATTCCATTTTGTAATAGCTATTTGTTTACATAGCAGTTGTACAAATTATTCATAAACGGATTATTTCCCTGTCACCTACCTATACTACATAGAGGAAGTATTGTAATTACTACATTCTGATGCGTTACTAAAGGGGCTCAGGAATTTAGAATCAGCTGACTTAGGCTTTTGGTAGTAAAGAAGGAAGACTAGGGGAAGTAACCACGTAATTCATCTTTGTTCAGGTAGTAATTCACGCAACCTGGGAATAAAAACAAAATTGATGAGTCTCTGCGTTCTGCATTTTTTGTTACGTAGCAATTCACGGAAACTGGAGCTAAACCAAAATTTAATGAGCCTCTTCGTTCCTATTCGAGACTCCACGAACAAAAAGATACCATGGTGACGCTTATCCGTGATGACCTGCACATGCGCAGTACTCTGCTGAAACAGTAGTTGAGAAGCACCAACGTTCGCATACATATTTTTTTTTTAAGTTCTTCTCGGTTTATTAGCACCGTGTTTTCTCTGTTTTAATGTTTATTGATTATTACCGCAATTACTGTTACACATATAACACTCAGACACAAACACCCATGTCCATGGCGGGACTAGAACCCCGACTCTCAGCTTGGCGGAGCGCCGAAGCCAACGCTAAAGCGACTGCGGCTACGAAAGCCAGTATACAAATATCGTATTATTACCATTACATCCTAACGTCACAGTGTATTTTATACAACTCAAAAGCACAATATCTGGATTTCACTGGAAATGAGGCCCGTTGAATTATAAAAAAATGTATTCTTATAAAATTGAATGTGTGTGAATAAGTGAGTGAGACCATCATAATTCAAAAAGGAAACGTCGAGTGAATACCATGCATAGTAAGTTCAAATTCTTCTAAAGATGGGATATGAAGATTAAGATAACCAGTCACCAAAATTATATTTCAGATTGACAATTTTTCTGTATATTTTTATTTTCTGTAGAGTTTTGGGATAGGATAGGACCAGGCCCCGGAGGGGACTCCTAGCAACCTCGACCCCCAATAGATCTTTTGAGCGTACACCCCCAAAAGGAAAGGATGAAGTAAGGGTGCCGCAGTTGACGTGTGGATTGCAGAGCGAGGTCGAGCAAGTCGACAAAGATGCCGACATTTCTCTAATAGTTCCAGGCTTGACCATCAGGCTACGGGAGGGTCGCTCGGAGACGTCCCGCTGTAGGGACCGGGGAAACACGACCCAGCAGTGGAGACTCGACAGGCTTCCATCTAGGCCGAGAAGAATTTCAAGTCGCAAGCTTCTGCGCTACCTGCCCGACAGTGACTGAACCACAGCCCCGGAGTCAACATGAAAAATGAATGGAGGAGAGAGGAATTCCGTGGTGGAATACACTACTCCAGTATTCGCCTTTGCCAATCAGGGAAAACCATGGTCAGATTGGGTAGCCAGCGGGAATTGAACCCGGGACCTCCCGAATGCAAGCTTCACACGTTACCACTTAGCCATCTCGCTCGGTCTCTAGAGTTTAAATATTTATTTAATATATAAAATGCATATAACAATAAATATTTATTTAATACATAATATGTATATAACAATAAATATTTATCTAATGCATAGAAATAAATTAAAATACTGTAGCCTATGTGTGTGCATTGTCGCGTCGGACACATTATTGCTGTGTAGCAATGACATTGTTGAACTAATCATTTTGATTGGGAATTTTAATTTCCGTCCGACGTGGCATTTCCCTCCGCACCTCCTCAGTCTGATAGCGTGGGTCAGTGAGTAGCGTTAGTCTAGTGTATATCTTCAGAGTGTGTGGAGCATCTCCCTCCGTTTGTCTCTAACCTTTTGGAAATAATGTAACGTCACCAAGGTAACTTTATAATAAACCAGAGTTAAATGTAAATGTATGTGTAATGTTATAAATATCCCACGCCTGCTTTAGCTTTGTGCAGCTAGGTTCCTGATCCTCTTGGTTTGCCTCTGTAGCTTCGCCCCCCCCCGATGTTTATGCCGGGATAACTAAATTTAATATTTTAGCTGCAAAACCTTTTGGCCTCACCCCGGTGTATAACAATACTATTGTTAAAGATACTTGCTGGACTAATAAAACGTAATGTTTTTAATTTTCTGCAAATTGTTTGTGAAGTCCTCTTTATTCTGAATGAATGTTGTATAATTTGGTATTACTTCTAAACAGTTACATATAAGCAGATGTAGAGCTTTAGAATACGCAACTTCATGTGAAAGAAAATGTTCGAGGTTTTAAAGTTTCAAAGGTATTTGTAGCTATTAATTTGAATTTTATAATACGTTTATGTTTTTTGAAGTGCTAAGGCACCATTCACTAATTCCTCGACCTCATGTGAATAATATGGAATTTAAAAGCCATCATATAGGATACGATTTTTAAATATTTGGCTATCGCTTCAGCCTTTTGTAGCAACGAAATGTGTAATGGAAGCCATTTTTACAAACATTTATCTCGATTAATATGAAGCAGGTAGAATTTTGTAAGAGCAATTTACAGGAGATATAAAATAAATGACAGCGGGTAGATAGACAGAGTCATGTGAATCTAACATATATTTTCATCGCACATTCTATAATTTATGATGTATACTTGCTATAAACAGTTTGTGCGAGACTCCCAATAAAACAAGAAGAAAATCAGAGTGCAACCCCTCATATTGCATGGTTTCCATTAGTTAACGAAAACAAAATATTTCAACGTATTTCACTCAAACGACAGAAAATATCTACCAATACTAAGAGTCGTTTCACAAAAATTGAACGTTTTAGTAGGTTCTACAATTTATCTTTGATAAGCATACTTTTAAATGAAGCATTGTAACTTTTAAGAACATTCAGTTAAGTGGGTACAATTAACTGAATGTTCTTAAAAGTTACAATGCTTCATTTAAAAGTATGGAATTTACGTATTTGAATTAATGCTGTTCATAGGTAGAGACCCGCGCTCGTTATTTATTTCTGGAAAAATCTCTTCAGCTTCAACAGCGTCTATTACTTCATAGTGCATCGGTTTGTAGTACGCAGGAATCAGCTCTACATTCATTAAATGGAAGGCAATTTTTAACATCATTCCTTAACATTTGTTTACATCCCACATGCATTAAGGCAAAGGAATTCCGAAAACCAGTTCGTAACAATTGAAAACACGAAGCGAATAGTTTTCCTTTTTGGAAATTGTTGTTACATACGGTAAAAATAGGTGGTTGCTTTTATCTTCACCATCATTCCTGAAAGGTTGTAAACGAGCTTTTGTAACACGATACAAGTCAATGACGTAACCTTTAAGACCACTTAGCATAAACACTGTGCATCTTCGATAGTTACCTCACATAAATAACATACTCCTTTTGCCTCCTAAATCAGCCCTGAAGTTATTTTCTCTTAAGATTTCCTTCTTTTATTTCTAAGCTGATCTATTGTTATAATTTAATATATGAGCAATATATTATATCATTTACATTATTAATATCACTTCAATTATTCTATTAACACTTATTTTATTTGTTTATTATTTTTTATAAAAATACTACCTTTATTATTGAGATTTTTAGGCTTATGACTACGAAGAGTTTTATTTAAATCGCCTATACATCATTAAATATCATATCATCAATAGGGTCAATAATTTCTTTTATTATTGTCCTAATTTTTTTCTTCTGATTCCTATACATATACTATATGGTCATGTACTTCCGGTTTAAATAGCTTAAGTCACGGAAATATTTTTGGAATACCTAAAAATCTGAGAAAAAGGTCAGAAAATCTGATAGTCCAACCTTGAATCCCGTTTTACTTTTTGCCATGATTTGGAGATTCTGTATTTCCTTATCTGGAAAACTTCATTTTGAATATGATTTATTATTACTTTTTTGGTTTTACATTTGCTTAATATGTGTAGACAACGTCTAGGAACCGTCAAAAGGGTTCTCTATCTCCAATAACAATAATAAGACAGAAATAAGCCTCCAGTCTGAAGTACAACTTTTCTCTGTTCTGTCTCAAAGGATCCATGCTGGTTTTCGGTCTCCCTTCCAGTTTATTCTGTAAATGAAGTCTCTGGTGAATTCATAATCGTTCATTAGTTCTATAGTTGTCCTCAAGTTTACCAGTATTTTGTTATTTAACCTCCTATGAGCGTGTGTTTGTCTCTAACTTAATTATGTAACTTCTTATGATTCTGAAACTTTTCTTAAAAATCTTATTTAGCACCCTGTATCTTGCACAAGGGTCCAGGGCCCTGCTTCAGAAATTACTTTTGAGACTGCCATTGTCTCACAAAAACCTTAAACCTGTGTCATTATTGGTGCTATGCTATGCAGCACTTATAATACAGCTTCATTAACAGTGCAAGTTTTGTATTTTTAACTCCGTGTGTTTAGAATGGTCCATATTTAAAGATTAACGAAATTATTTAAAGCGTCTAAACTGTTCTAAAGACTATCTGCTCTTAATACGAACTAACCATGTTGTTTCGTCTTCTACTCGTATACCACACCTAAACATCAAACCTGCAGTATTTCCTTAGCGGTCATTACATAAATATCGTGTGTATACGTTTAGAAGTCAAGTGACTTCGGTGTGTTAATCATTAATGTGTTTATGAATACTATTTCCCTATTTCTTATGGGTTCTGGCTCTGTGTTTCTTGTTCTAAAGAATGAACTAGTTTAAACTAATGTTGTGACTGTTAAATGAGTTTTGTCATTTGATAACTGGGCTTATAAATAGCATTCTCAAAAACATAAGGTGTAGGCACCCATTTAAACATTAATTTGTTTATACTACTATCGTCTTGGAAACATTGAACTATGGATGTTTTCATCTTTGGTTTTGTTCCTCGTTACCGAAAACAGACTATATCATTTATAGATATGGTTCCTTGAAAGGATTACTCCCATAGCATTCTTCTAAATTTCAGTTAACCGTTTCCTTGTTTTTAATACAGTTCACAATACAAAGGTACCATTCCTCACTTATTCTGCCGCTGCTCCTGCTGGCAAATACAGGAAACTGTGTCATCCTATCGACCTCTCCTTAAGTTCACAGAAATCTACAATACCATCTCTGAGATGGGAAGGTATTTGGATTATAATTTTGATTACCCTCATTGGATAGGCAAACGCTTCCAATCAAATTAAGAGTTAGGAGCGAGAAGCTTCTTCTGTGTATTTTAGCAAAGTTGTTTACTTTTGTTCATTAGTTCGCAAGAATTCAAGAACTCGTGTTGAGCATAGCAGCTCATACGGGTATTCTGGAAGTTTTTGTAACAATGCTGCGTTATGGCACTCCTATTGCTGAGATTATAAGATTGCAGTATATTATATAGCAGTAATAAATCCATAAAATTTATAGTCATAAAGTAATCATATTTTGTAAATACAGTGCCTGTTTTTTTATAGTATATAATACCATCTAAAGTGAATACTATCTCTTTTAAATGTCCAATTATACTAAAACAAACTTGCTTAATAACAACTTAGGCTGCGATTAAAAGATTTAATTCTTTGCTGGAGGTTGTTAAAGTAAACTTGTAACAGAGAAACTTGTTATATAAAATAACTGTAGTTTCAAGGTAAGTAAAAACTATGGATTTATTTTCAATGAAGAGATCGATCAGCGAGAGAGGGAGAGATCCAGAAATTTTGCCGTAAATAGAGTGGATTGTCTTCAAAATTTGTGGAAAATTTTGAAGCGTATAAAGAGTCCATGTGACCAGCTTTAGAATCGTGATGTGAAATGTTAATGATTTTGTAAGTATTTAGGAATAACCTGTATATAGCACCGTAAATTTTTATTTATTTCTTTATGTTTTATTTATTCTTTTACTTCCTAAACTCTACCCATGATGGAAAAAGGGATATAACGATTACTATTAAATATATTTATATGAAGCACAAAATACACGTTTTGAATTGCGTGTAATGTGCTGTGAAGTGCTCTTTATTTTCATATTTTGATAGCTCGGAAATCGTGAAAGATAGACAAAAATTTACAACAGAAACTATTACAGCTCATTAAAATACACTATTGTGAGACATATATTTTTCCCAAGGGTTAGCCGTTTTTTTCTATTTATTTTCTGTTGTACGCATACATTTTATCAGAGAAACTCTGTCATTTGCAATTCTTCAGTTACTCTTTTCCTTCGCAACCACGACTTTTGAATTTACTCCTCCATTCTTCCGATTACACATTTCGGTGTTTTTCTTCACGATGCATATAATCAGGTATATATTGGGACTTTTTCTAAGGTTATCGTTACAAGAATTGTTATGATTTCATACAGAGATGCATTAAAAAGTAACTACAGTTAGAGCACTTAGCCGTATATTAAGCCGTAACAATAAGCTTAGAAAATAGACCCCATTGTCTGATTTGAAATCCTGTCTAAACAGTAATAACACACGATGTTCAGAAGATAATGCAGCTAAAACAATAAGATGTTACATGATTTCTATTATATAAGGAATATATGTATCAGTTTGTAATAGAAATAAAACAAATCTGATCACATGACGTTCTCTACTCTTGTACAAACTATATTTACAAACGCTTATTCTCCATATATAATCGAGATATCGAGATGTTAATCTTATTGCTAATTTTCTTGTAGATGCAAAGGGAATTGCTATACTTTAAGCTATAGTCAAATATTTTAAGAGTTGGTTGCTATGTGGAGTATTCCATTCTCTTTGCATTACCAGGCAAAAAGAAATCTGATGTGTTACACTCACATGACTTTCTCTACT
Source organism: Deroplatys truncata (assembly GCA_030765065.1). Taxonomy (NCBI): domain Eukaryota; kingdom Metazoa; phylum Arthropoda; class Insecta; order Mantodea; family Mantidae; genus Deroplatys; species Deroplatys truncata. The sequence goes on from CM060981.1 coordinate 111,924,697, forward strand.
CTTGTACAAACTATTTTTACAAACTTTTATTCTCCACCTCGCGACCAGCTCTAAAGATATTTGACTATCGCTTAAGGCCTACTATGTTCCCATTGTTTTGTAATTGCCCTTGCAATACAGAAATACAGTAGCCTTTAAGCATCGACATGTATCTTAATAGCTGGTTGCTAGATGCAGCACCATTCTCTTTGCCACAGATTAATACTCTTTGGATATCCAAGACAAAAAAATGAATAACGAATTCCCATTTGAGAAAATAAGTGTTGAAAACTTTAAGGAAATAACAAGCAATATCTCGAAAATGGTTCACTCAACAAAAAAATGTATATGATATAAATTGTTTATTTTAATGCGCTCTACATTTTTTGTGCAGTAAAATTTTGTCTATCTCTTATTGTTTACTAGTTATGCAAAAGTAGTTCACAGTGAAGAATACTTTGGAGACATTCCCAGAAAAGTCAAGATATACATTTTGTTTTTCATGAAAGTATCTTAAACATATAATCAAACTCGTTAGAGCCATTTTTGAGAAAATTAAAATTTTCAAAAAATGTTCCATGTAAAGGGTAGTCTGGGGTGGGTGGATTTTCTTGAAAACCATCGTGTCACATCTCTGGAAGATACTGAACCTATATACCAAGTTTGGTGTTTATCCGACTGTTCGTTTCTGAGTTATGCTGTTCACAGACACACACACACACACACACACACACACACACACACATACAGACAGAGACAGACACACACACGGATATGTTTCCAAAAATGCTTTTTTTGGATTCAGGGGTCTCAAAACATGTTTTTCCGGTGAAATCTCTCCAAGTCTCTCGGTATCAAGTTTTTGGTTGGAATACAATACTTCCCCATCTTACTATACGTAGTAGAGAAAGTAAAAATCATGTTAGTGTAGCGCATGAGCCTTTTCTTTTTTGAGATATTTATTAGTTGAGATCTGAAACATTATCTGTGGAAGCATGAGTTTATTAGTTGAGGCTGAGAACCTTTCTTTTGCTTGAGGCACACAATTTCGATTAGATGAAATTCAATAATTTCAATATAATGTAGTTTTCAAAGCAACGAAGCTTTCAGGGAAAAACTTCTTCTTCTTCTCCTTTCAAGGATAAGGTGGTATCACCTGTTCTAGCCATCTCTTGCGTATTTTTGAAATTCAGTTTTAAACGTGGAGAAGACTGTCGAATAAACCAATCGCCTCATGGATATTTAAATACACCAATATACATTAGCATCTTATCTGAGACACCTGAAGCTTTTCATATAATCCAAAATTAAGCTCTTAGATTTAAATGAGGTACAGAAAATCCTAATAATAACAATAATACTAGACATTGTCAGGAAAGCTTACAAATTTATTAGCATACAAACAAGCTTCCTTTACCCTAATGCAACATTTAATCTAAAACTACCCTTTATAGAAGGTAGGCTTAAGTGTGTTCACATTCATCACATTCTCCTAGGAGAATTTATACTGCTAAATCATTTGCTGGAGGTTGTATATATCTGCGTCATTTACATCGTCATTATGTTTACATAAAAGACCAGCGTTTTAACGACTTCCTTTATCCGACCCCGTTTCTTGCACCAGAAGAAGGGATCTGAAGCGCCATTATTGGAGAGTGCACTTGACATTATTTTTCGCTATTTGCTGCTGAAAGAGTTTTATTATGAACAAAATCTCAATAACAGTGTAGATGTATAGAAAGAGAACTGTGCAAGATATACAGTCTCAAATATGGAAGCTGCATGAAGCGGGAGGAAGGGGCTGTATTTATGACGATGGTCTCATTGCATGAATAAAAGGTTTGCGCAAGCGAAATTAATTGAATGGAAAACGCACGTTCGAGCTTTGCTGTTTAAAAAAATCCTCGCTGAAATGAACAACAGTGGAAGTGCTTGGCAGAGTCCCAATGATTCCAGCAAGGAAATCCTTGAGAGATGGGAGGCATGATTAAAGAGCAGTAACAAGACTATGGAGATAAACTCCCTGCTGGGCTTCTATAGTAGGTCATCAGGTTTTTGCGTGTTAACTGAACAAAAAACTTCTTCTCATTTACATTACAACGGCTTTTCTCCGTTTTGTAATGACCCATAGATAACCAGTAATCTTAAAAGATTATGTTGGCCACTTTTTCAGTTGATATCTTCTTGTTGTCTAGCTTCTGAGAACATTTAAGTGAGAGAGGGAGAAAAGAAAAGTATAAAATAAGTTTCAACGAAAAACACCTGCTTCACAATTCTAAGAAACTTAACAGTTACCAGCGTGATATCATTTTTAATCTGAAATTAGCTGCTATTCCACCATTTTAACATACTGCAGTGTTTCATCAGTACAAGGCCTTGTTTTAATACACTATAACTCAAGTCTTTTGCTTTTGAAATACATCAAGGTCTGATATCTAGGTCTCCTAAATATTGCTTTAGAATGCATCATTGTTGTACTATTTGTAATGTCAATCTAAAAAGGCAATGAACTCAAGTTTTAAACACATACAGCTGCCTTACAATTAAAATAAGGCCCTAGAATAATACTTTGTCTCGAAAAATGGATGTTGATGTTAAGAACATCACTCATCTGTCTAATTAGTACCTAAAGTGTTGCAATGCAATTAAATCACTCTTGAATCCTTCTATAGCAGGAAGTCTCATGGTCATTTACCCTCAAATGGTATAATTTTTAAAATTAAACTGACATCTCACCTAAGCTACTAAAAATAATCGACAATTACTGTTTCGGCTCTTGAATGTCTCTCTGTAACTAAGGTCTATAAAATACTCTGAATTTTGGACACTCTCCGTGCAAGCCCTGATATATCTGCATGTTCGTCTCCTTGGTCATATAATATTATCCATCAATATACTGAGCAGGATGGCTCAGGCGGTAACATCTGTGGCCCGCATTCGGGTGGTCATGGGTTCGATTACCGCGGCCGACCCATGGGTATTCCGGGGGTTTCCCCGGATCGCTAGGCGAGTGCTAGGAAGTTTCATTACACCCCTCGAATTTCCTGTCCCTTCATTTCATCTCCACTCTCATTTCACTTCACATTTTATCTGCTTGGTCTGTTTCAGGATTGAAAGTGTCGGCGGGAATCTCAGCGTCGCATGGCAGGGGAAAAGGATGCTCTAGGTAACCCTACCTCCCCCGGAATGGGGGTCTCCGAGAATCGGGACCCCCAATGGGATGTATAAGCCTGCAGGGGGAAAGGGCGGCCGGTTGCAACAGCTGCTATCCGGGGAGTTTCAATCTTTAAACGTTAGGGACGCTGCTCTCTGTCCTGTGTGTCTCCTGGTCCGGCCGTCCTCTGTCTCCTTTCGCCTTACCCCTCCCTCCCGGGGTCACCCCGTCAGTGGCTTAGGCATAAAAGGTCTTGTAGAACAAGGTGCTATGTCCCCTCCGCAGTTAGTTCTACTCCTATCCCTCGATATAAAGCTTAAGTTCTGTCTGTAAGACCATCGAAGAAATGTTTGTCTTAGACCTCTTCTAAAAGTTATCTGGTTTTCATTTATAATTTCCCTCTTTTAAATTATCTTTTCTTGTAATACTAATACACTCCATGAGAAATAGCTCCTTGTTATTGATTCCGATCACAGCTTTCACATTAACCCGCACCGAAATTATAATTGATTAATACACATGAAGCAGCCATTCATCCTCAACCATTAGAGTATATTATTACCTTAATACAATTAAAGTGAGTACTATTATGGTTTACCAGCTACATAAAATTCAAATTCAGAATGAAGAGAACTCGCAAGATGTTCACAGAAAATTCAAGAGACATGCAAATATCTGGAATATTTAGTATTTACCTAAATGAATTTTGTTAGATTCGTTTTTAAGAAAATCAAAATGAAAATGTTTCTGTGGAAAGGATAATTTAGTTGGAGAATTTTATTGAAAATCTCTGTGCCATCCTCGGAAAATGCTGAACTTAATTACGACGATTTTTTTTTTTTGTCTTATACAGATTCTGTCATTGCTCCGAACGCGTTTCAGCCTTCGGCTTATTGTGCCACCTGTATCGTTTTAAAGCCAATTCATTATGGCTGATCCTTTATCAAGGAATACAGTCTCATAACAGATATGGTTTCAAAGTTTTCTAGTTCTAAAAACATTTCACCAAAAGCAATTAGGACCGTTTTGTATGAATCCGACACTTAATTTTGTGTTTGCGGCGCTCGTACGCACACACATACACACACTCACACACACACACACACACACACACACACACACACACACCCACACTGATCTTTTTGTATTAATTTGACTTCAAAACATGTGTCAATATAAAATCCCAGTATGGAATTTTTTGTGAAATACAATACTTATACCTGTTACTACAAGTACGTAAAAAGAAATTCAAAATTGTCGGCGAGATGATATACCCCTAATGCATTTTATCAGCATAACTTTAAAAACGTGTAATCTACAGTTAAAATTAATTAAACAAATGACGGGATAAAAATGTTGTATTAGATTTCTGTCAGTTAAAAGTACAGTAATTGCATCATATGTGCAAATATATTTTAAAATATGTGGAATGAGTGTTACAGTGGCGCATGTGTCTGCCCGTAGATAAGCATGGAGAATATACTAACCGAAACGTGCTCATATGAAGGAACAAATGGAAATCAGATTTGTATGTTCGATTACAATATTCCATGCAGGTATGCTAAATTCAGTGTTGCTTACGATGGAATTAAACTTGCCTCTCTATTCAACAGTAAAGTCGTTGCCTCTTGTTGGGATAAGGTCGCCTCTACAAAAACATGTATCATATGCCTTCCCATAGCGCTAGCCTGTCCGAAGAGATGATCCGTTATCTTACTGCAGACAAGCTGTTAGTTTTGCTTAACATCGAGGTCAGCTTGCATTCAATAGCAAAGTAGTTGCCTCTTGTTGGGGAATAAAGTTGCCGCGCTTAAAGCCTCTTTCGCGTATGCTGACGTACATAAAAGGTGGCTCATAATGGAACGCAGCTGTTTATGTTTGTACTGATAAATCTAACCCCATACTCTGCCAGTGTGACTTCCTCTGTTGCTCGAGCAGAATTCTATACACCACAAATATGGCGGAACTGCCGGTTGTCCATGCTGTCACTAGCGGAGTACCGTTTAGGCAATGTTTCATTGAATATTGCCGCAAAAAGTATAATGTAATATAACTTAAAAACGAAGAAATATAAACGAAGGTTAAGAACCTTTTGTTTTTTCACTACACCTAAATCTTGCATTTTCTTGCTATAATACAGTCTTCTGAATGTTTGATTTTCTTATTTCTGATCAATGGCGGCTGTGACTAACTTTGGTCTCTATGTCGCTAATTAAATCTCTCGTATAAATGTTGTAGCTGTCGTCCAATTTAACTCCTTTCTCTAGAAGGCCGAATTATTCTTCATTGGTTAATCTTTCCTTGTGTAAAAATCGTAGTGAAACAGATTCGGTATATGAATCACCCTTCATTTCACATCGATTATAATCGATTATTGTGAAGCCATTCAAGCCCCGCGATGGTCGTCAAGTTTTTACGACGGATGCCCGATGTCACCTTTTGACGTCGTCTGCAATATCTGCTGTTAATCCTGCTGCGGTTTTTAGCTTGAGATCTTTCTCTCAGGGTATGCGTGTGCGGGTATGAAAGCGTAACACCAGTTTAAATTTACTGAAATTTAATGCGATCTAATGCTTGAGCTATTGTAGCAAGTTGCTGACTGGAGATAAAGAATGAAAGTGATTAGAGCTAGAATAGTTATGCAAAACAACTCATTTAAATAATGTTAAATGTGCACGAAACAATATTTCCTGACTCCGAAAATGTAAATTTTTTATACATGCTTTTACATATTTTTGATTTTTTTCGTAATTGCGTAATATTTAGAGAATGTCGTTACAATTATACATATTTTCGATTTTTCATAGGAAAATGTTTAAAAAACGTAATTGATTACGTATTTCAAAACAAATTAATAAAATAAAACAAAACAAAACCTGAGACAATAAACGGCGAGCGGTAGTTATCGCATTTTCAAAGAGTTTCCGATTGTTAACCGGCGATTATTATATCAAAGAACTGCCGATGTACACTTATTCAGTGGGACGATAATACAGATGCAGTTTGGTTTTGTTTGTGCGTGATTGCGTTAACCTACAGCGTTCTCTAGTTATAGCAGATAAAATTCCACCAGTGAAATCGAGTTTATCTACTCAACTAAATATATTTGTACGTGAAAACGAAGGTGTGCTTACCACAAATGGACTAGTCTTATTTTGTTGCGTGTGAAAGGCGTATAAGTGACGCAACATTTAAAAACGGCAAACTATTTTAAAAATGTTTCACTAAAAAAAAGTGCTAAACAGTCAATGCCAAATGTCAATATGGGTATCTCAAATGGAGAACTTGTTCAACTTCAGGCCCCAGTTGTCACCCTTTAATAAGGACCTATTTAAAGCTTTCGCTCGTGCTGACATTCCGCTCTATAAATTAGAACATCCTAAGTTACGTGAATTCTTAGAAACGTATGTAATTTCGCTCGTGCTGACATTCCGCTCTATAAATTAGAACATCCTAAGTTACGTGAATTCTTAGAAACGTATGTAAAACAAGCTAAACCACATAAGTCTACTCTTCGCAAACATTATGTTCCATTACTTTATATAAAAACAATTCAATAAATTCGAGATTCTATTAAGGATAATCTAATTTGGGTTTGCATGGATGAAACTCCAGATGCCTGTAAACGATCTATATGTAAAGTAATTGTCGGTACGCTCGGTGAAATGGACTGTCAAAGGCTTATCTTCTAAAAGTGGAAGAAATAGCAGCGACAAACCATTCAACAATTGCGAAAATATTCAATAATGCAATGTTGCTATTATGGCCAGAGGGAATTACGTATGAAAATGTACCGTTTTTATCTGACGCAGCCCCCTATATATGGTTAAGGCAGGAGAGGGGTTAAAACAGATTTATAGCAGACTGATTCATGTAACATGCTTGGTGCATGCAATGCATCGCCTGAGTGAAACTGTGCGCTTAAATTTTCCTACTGTTAATAGTTTAATATCAAGCGTAAAAAGGGTTTTCCTTAAATCTCCGAGTAGAATCAGTTTGTTTAAACAGTTGGCTCCGAGAATTCCACTTCCTCCTGAACCGATCATTACGAGATGGGGGAGCTGGTTACAGGCTGCCATATATTATTGTAACAATTTTGACATTATCGAGAACATACTTCAAGAACTAAATGAAAACGAAGCAGTAAGCATTGTTGAAGCGTAGGGTGCTATATGTAGGGAGGAATTAATCACATTAAGTCACATTTCAATTGCATTTCTACAGCCATCACAGCGCTCGAACGAAATGACGTACCAATTGTCAAAAACTTAACTTTAATAGAAAGTTTCTCACTAAAGCTAAAATTTGCGCCAGGTCTAGTGGCAAAAAAAAGTAATTGAAAAATTTGAATATGTACTACAGAAAAATCCAGGGTACCATACATTACAACATATTGCAAATTTCATTTCTGGTAAAACGGAGAGCAAATAGTTGGATATTGAAGAAACATTGTCGCTGAAAGAAATTGTAAAGTTTAAACATGCACCTATACGTCTGTTGTTGCCGAACGTTGTTATTCTCAGTACAAATCAATTCTCAGAAGCAACAGAGAATCGTTTCTGTTTTCAATGGTTACTGTTGTACAATGCAATGGGAAGAATTAATTTCACTTCAGTAGCAGCTGCTCCATTCCACAAATTCGGTGAGTTTTACATTAATTTATTATTTTGGTGGATTATAATGTTAACTTGTATTTTCAAATATAACGAATATTAAATGAACTTACATAGTGGATTTTTAAAAATTATTAGTTCATCATTTTTGTGAGATTTAGGATAGCACATATTTTCTAGGTTATTAAGGCATATATTGCTGTTTTAATCCTCATAATTACATACATATTTTACGTTTTTTAATGCATAACTATCCGAGCCGTACTGATTATGATTCGTAGCATTCGAACCTATAACAATTGAATTATTAACGCTGTTAACTTCTGCAGTATCAAATAAGTTTGAAATAAATGTTTCTGCAACAAAAGAAACTAGAAGCTGATTTTGCCGTGCGTTACTAAAATGTCTACCGGCAAAACCCCTCACGGCTAGCGCTAAGCTGATATCTGATGATACGAACTGCCGATCACCGTAAAAGACTGTAAGCCCCTAAGGCTGTACAAAAAGAAAAGAAAGACGCTAATTTTAGCAATACTCGCTCACTTATTACTTAAACTCCGCCTACGTTAGAACTATCCCACCAAGGTTGCTTCTCGCGCGAGCCCAACCTTAAACTCTTACGTATTCATATCTGACACTGTTACTAGGCGATACCTATCTCAATCTAAAAATGTTTATATTTCTCATTTACAGAATATGTCTGCGTGACTTTGGAAATATACTGAACTTAAACCTGAACTGTATTTCAATAATCTTTATGCTAACGCGTTCGCCCCTCAGCTATTATAATCACTTTGCTCGCTAATTACCATTTTCTTTCCGTACAAATTCTTCAACTCAAGCTTAATTACTGTATACAGGGTTATTAGAAATAAGAAACAGATTAAATATTTATTTCTAATGAACGACAATAAATGGGGACACATGCGATACATCACTCAATAGAGAAAAGTTAAACATTTTATTTAATGTGTTCAAAATGAGCACCATTTGTAATGCGAGGACGACCAGTGCTTTTCCGTTTGCATACGCAACCATCTTCTACGAATTTATTGCATCAATTAGTTTTTTATGAGAGGCGGCTCGTTGTTTAACTTACAACGAAATGCACGCTGCAATGAAACAATGGATTCACTCTTTGCATAATGCAGCACACAAAATGACTTTTACTGTGGCGTCGCCATTTTCTCGTAAACGAACACAGCGCCGCTGTAGGCATTGAATGGAACTAATAGGTGGGGCTTAAAACTTTGAACTTTCCTCTATTCAGTGATATGTCGCTATCTATTGTCGTTCATTAAAAATGAATATTTAAAATGTGTTCCTTCTTTTTGAACAACTCTGTACTTTGATTTAATATACGGAAATTGTTTGTTACAATTACTTCTTATTCTTAGTATTATTTTATTATTTATATCTTCCCGTCAATAATTACGGTATTAATTGGTGCATTTTTTTAGGACAGTCACATAGAGAACTAATACTACCTGGGTGGAGTAATACATTAGTTGCATTAAGGTAGAAACCCCATGTAGGAAACACACTAATGCGATCTAGGGATTTGGGCCATTTTTTAATGGATGCCACTCCCCTGGTGATACCAATCTAGTCTGATCTAATAAGAGGTTACAAGTTGCCATTCAAAGAAATTTATTATGGTATGATTGTAAATGCAATAATCCAAAAAGGAATATATATATATTTATTTGTTGTGAGCTTCTAGCTCATTATCAACGCTTGTCCCAAACACCTGCTGCTAGCTATTTTGCAAAATGATATATTCGACTTCAATGTTACATATATTCATGTCATAGAGTAAAAAGTGAATAAATTGAGGAAACCTGTAATCTGCACTTCCCTCGCTCTGTTCTATTCTAACCGCTCGGCTTCTCATTCAAGGCGTTTATTTTGAAGATATGAAACTATCCTCTTTCGAGCTAATGAGCTTTGTCATTCTTTGTCGGCAATTAATGTATTTCCTGTCATCACAAGGTTAGCACATTTAGCCGAAAACTTTTACCCAAAAATTCCAAAACTAATTATGCGGGAAAAGTTCGGATGCATTAACCGGCAAATATGCTATCCCAGAGAGAGAGAGAGAGAGAGAGAGAGAGAGAGAGAGAGAGAGAGAGAGAGAGAGAGATGTTTGGCCACAAACACCTCAAAATCATTATGTAAATAAAACATTTAGTGTTAAAAATAAACGTATTACGTGTATTGTCTATTTGAGAAGATGAATACATATTTTAAATATACTTTCTAGAAAATGTTTCCTACTTTTCCTTTTCTTTGTACATTCATTCATTCATTCTTTCTGTCTTTCTTCTTACTGCCTTTGGGTTTTAAAATCGATTTCACATGTTCTTTCATATACATAGAATAGCTTTTATACAGCTTTATTGAAGCGTTAGCAATAGTTCTTGCGAATTTTTTATCGATAATCACAGTATTGGATTCGTATGATTCTATTAAAGAACGGGAATAGCTAAAATCTTGAGCAGCGAATAATTTATATTTCTCTTATGAAGGTTTATGAATATGAAAAAGGTAATCTCAATAAATTATTTCAGATGCAGGTTTGCATTTTTGAGCCAACATGCACAACGCGCATTACGTTATGTTTTGAAACAGTGAGAAATTAGCATAGTGTCTCACGCTATTTTAATATGTTTATTAATGTACTTCATATTGTTTCAAACTTGCTTTAAAGCGTTGTTTTGAGAACTTGTTTTAACTTGAAAAATAATATTAATGATGCAGCCTTCATCTATTGTCGAAAAATACGTCCTTCTTTTGCTCATATGTTAGCCTATAAACCTTACAATCGCTCTGAGCCTGAATTCTCAGTGTTCAATATATTTGAAATGTTTGTTACTTAGAAGATGCAAGAAGAAAATTTCCATAGAATCTGGTCAACAATTCTTTGTTGAAGAGGTTTAACAAGCGTAACAAGCACAGAAGCGCTGTAGTAAACAGGACGAAGTGGAAGTGGGTTTGCCATCTTGTTTCAGAGGAGAGGAGTGGGCGATTTAACATATAATTTTACATATTAATACATATATTAAATTCGGAATCGAACTTGTAAAGAAAGGATGTTAACATGCATAATGGGCTACGCGAAGCCATGAGTGGTATTTTAAAGTTTAAGAACCTTGCGCTCTTTATCGTGTCTCTTACATTATTAAAATGAGATGCCTAGGAAGTGTTCGGTCCCAGTATAGCGGGTGACGACAAGACCGATATACGGTAACATGGCTGCCTTCCAAGCATTTGTGCACAACTGTCAAATTCGGGTATATTGGCTTTAATTAACAAACGTCTTCCACAGGGCAATGTACATGATCATATCCAGCATGATGAAGTACGTAGTATTTTAGAAGGAGTTGTATTATATTTCAACTGTTGGGGAGCCGAAGTTGAAGTTTGTTTGCAACCGCAAGTATGGTAGCCGGTTTCGTGTAACTTTCGCCCCAAATATACTTTCAGGTGGCCTTTGCCCCAAGTTTAAAAATATTAACTTTGTGGCAGTAATTTGTATCACAATAATGTAAATGCCAGAGTGATTGTAGTGTAAATAAGCATTATTGTATGACATTGATTTGAGATGTTTGTTAATTATATGCATTGTTAGGAAATAAGTTTACACGGCCTCACTGAAACTGACAATAGGAGCGGATAACAATGTGTGAGGGGGTGAGTTGAATATTAAGTAGAAGAGACAAACAAATGACGTCAGATTGGCGCGTTTTTCTTAGAAATAGCGGGAATATTTTCCCTAGAGCATATGTTTTCGTAATTTTTGATTGGATATAAAAATGGACGCTAATGTTGGCGCGTTTTATTAAACAATAACAGCTCGGTTATAATCTTTAGGCATATCGGGGTGTGGGAGTATAAAAAGCTAAAGTCAGAGGCAGATTTCGTCAGTCCAACAGAAGCATACATAAAGTACACGTTACGCAATTCTACAGAATCTCTCGCGTCTTAAAGTTTGTTATAAATGTGAAACACGCGAATTAATAATGTGCAGTAAATAAGTGATTATAGTGATACTAGAAAATATAACAGTTTCAATCTGGCGTGTATCACGAGTCAGTATGTGAATTGAATTAATTGTGACGGTAATAAAAGTGTAAAAACAAATTCTTTTATCAGTGTTATCTTTCACTAAAAACTCCTTTCCGTTTACACACCTTGATTAAGAGATATGCTCGACTGAATAATAATAATAGCTAGCCGGAGGACAATGAACCCAACATTTAAAGTAAAACAATAACAGGCGCTCAGAAATAAGATAACACGAAGTTACCGCGACAAATTGGATTCCATACGTGGTGCAGATAAACATGAAGCATCTTCTTCCAACCAACTACAAATATACCACTTTAACTTTGTAATTTAAACGTTGTTTTTTAAATATTATATATTTATGTTTGCCTCGGATGCGTCAGTATTTATTTTAGAGACACGTTTCTCATAGCAGGGTTGTGGTGTGACAACAATGTAGGCTTACGCAGATTTTAAGTTTTAATTCACTACTTTTATTAATCCTTGATAAAAATTAAATAGCACTTCACTGATATAGAGAGCTGTGAGATTCTTTTATTTAATACTTGCACTTTTTAACCCGTATACTAATTTCGTCTCACACGAATACGTAATTAATTTCTCGAGGACACATCTCGCGTCTGGTTATGAGCACTGTTTGGAGGCAACACGTCTGGTTATGAGCACTGTTTGGAGGCAACTGAATTGATTTCAACCATCTAAACTTGTAAATTTTTGTATTTGAAATCTCTGATTGGCTAATCCTACTCCAATAGAATCTTCAGTTTCTGGTTGTTGATTGGCTATTTTTAAACTGTCACTAAAATGACATTAGTGTTGCTCCAATAATCACAAGTAGTACTGTTAAACTTTCTTACTCATTATTGACTCAAGGTTACCTCATTCTTACCTCTTTGTTAGCAACTTTTGACCTATTTCTCACAGTTCCTACATTATTAAATTACGTAATATATTCACATAACATTATTGAATGTATACAATAATATAAGCATATGCAATTACTGTTACATACATTTTACAAGCTACCACATACACACATTGCTTCAAGGCGGGCTGTTATTGAATTTACATATTATATAATTTGATTAAAATCATTTAAGTGTTAAAAATACTGCCTCATTGAACACACACATTTCCATACTCGTGAGTTTTCAGAAATAATTATGTTATAGATGAGTTTGTACAAATAATTATTGCATAGATAGAGATAAGGTAAATTACCTTAACATAAATGCAAAACATATTTCTTCCATTTAACTGAAACACTGCAGTTCTTCACCTCAGTGCCTGACTATTAAACAGAAGAAGATAACTATAAAATAATTCCCGTTATGTCGCAAAGTAAGTCCCTCACAAAAGCTTTATCATATTAAAGATTTACGTAAACTCTGAAAAAACTAACAGTTGAAATAAAAGTTGGGTCAATTAACATTTAAATAAACTCCGAACAACTTTACAGTTTGAATAATGCTTTACAAAAACACAAGAATTAAAAGCAATTAAATATTGCCTAAAGCGGCCAACGCATATAAAACATCAGATGACCAGATCAAAACAAAGACAATGATGTAACGTTAACAAATACAAATCACATTCCTTTGCAAAATAAATACATTTTAATTGCGAAACATAAGCTTATCAAAAATGGCAGCAAACCCGGATAAATAATTTGGTCAGTAACCCCTTCTGGCATAAAATATTCGGCTTACTAACCATACTCTTATAAGGAACTGACCAAGGGAATGATGTGTCCATTCACCCTGACAGAAAACGTCCTGAAACGAGGTAAAGGATAACCGAACCCAAGCACCGAAAACAACAGACACGCCACATACGGTGACTAAATGAAACACAGTCGGTATATATCAGCGCCCAACGACAACTAGGGAAATTATTTGGAGTACATTAGCCTAAAATACCCAATAAAAGGAAAGTATGTGCGGTTAGCACAGTCTATGTCTGTATTTTGATCTCTACACTCAAGAGTGGTCAAACTCATTGTTATGAAACCTGAGGCATGGCGTTCATTGATTGCACAGCGTGTTAATTTTTATCTCTAAAATCGCACAGAAAGAGAGAAACACAAGAAACATGTAGCTTAATATTCAGTATATTGAAAAATTTTAAATGACAAAGCTTTATAACTATACCAAGATTGTTTGTTAAGCTAGTGAATTTTCATGAAATGGTGAAACATTTGGTAAAGCGGTACAATTATTGGTTAGATTTAAGTTTTAAACAACTTTTCAGATAGATGTGAAGTTCAGTTAAGTACCGAAAGATGTTTGAAATGATCAATGTCACATGCGCTGCTTAAACCGAAAGAAAAAACTTTATAAAAATTGAAAGTGTTTTAATTTTATTTCTTTTATTATTATTATTCTTATTGTTATTGTTATTATTTAATAGGCATAACTATGATTTAAATATAAATGCTTCTTTCAAATGCTGTTATATTACAAATGGAGTATGCTGTGAATAGTTTTGCTTAGAATTCTAAATCAACATATTAATATGAGTAGAAAGCGGCCACGCAATATTGCGAATGCATAATGTGCAAAAGAGAGACAAAGGGGGAAGTATCGCCTTCCAATCAAAAATTCGATACCGAGATTTCACCGGAAATACATTTTTTGGGACCCCCTGAATAAAAAAAAGCATTTTTGGAATCATGTTCGTGTGTGTGTGTGTGACTGTGAATAGCATGACTCAGAAACGAACGGTCGGATAAACACCAAACTTAGTATTTAGGTTCAGTATCTTCCATAGATACGCCACAAAGGTTTTCAAGAAAATCCCCCCACCCCGGATTACTCTTTACATGGAACATTTTTCGAAAATTTTAATTTTCTCAAAAATGGCTGTAACGATTTTGAATAATATGTCATATGTTTAAGATATTTTCATGACAAATGAAATGTATATCTCGAATTTTCTGGGAATGTCTCCAAAAGTATTCTTCATTGTGAATGGCTTTTGCATAACTGGTAAACCATAAGAGATAGACAAAATTTTACTACACAAAAAAAATGTAGATCGCGTTAAAATACACAATTTATTTCATATACATTGTTTTTGTTGAGTGAACCATTTTCGAGATATTGCTTTTTATTCTTTTAAATTTTCCAATACTTATACTTTCTCTCAAATTCGTTATTCATTTTTCTTATGTCCTGGATATGCAAAGAAAATGGATGCGCCACATAGCAACCAGCGCTTAAAAGATTTGACTATCGCTTAAAACCTACCATATTCCCCTTGCACCTACAAGAAAATTAGCAATAAGATTAACATCTCGATTAACATGAAGCATATGGAGAATAAGAGTTTGTAAAAATAGTTTGTACAAGAGTAGAGAAATTCATGCGAGTGTAATACATCAGAATTTTTGTTTCTTTTTGTTTCTATCGTCATCTGTCTCATCAATGACCCATGCATTAAGTATTTGTGTAATAGCTGCAATAACTTGAAACCAAGAAAATACCTTATAAAATCTATCTAGGTACATGGGAAAATGTTCATTTTTTATTGTTTCAAAAAAGGCTCTAATTATTTTCATTAAAATATGATTAATTAAAAAATTATGTTTTTTGTGTTACTAATATGTGTAATTCATATCAGGTTTTTTGAAGAGGGTTAAGTAATGGATTTGGGTATGATTATTTACAATATAGTTTGTATTAAGATTCTGAATTTGTGTTTTAATAATTATAGCAAGTTATTCTACAATTCCATATATGCTCAAGATACTTGCATGCCAAATAACATCCGTACCTTAAATTTTCTGTGAATAGTCTTTTCCCCTTCATTCTGAATGAATTTTGTATAACTGGTGAACCGTAAGGGATAGATAGACAAAGCTTACCACACAAAACCTGTACATATGGTTAATGTGCACAATTTATGTATAATATATTTTGTAGCGTCAACCATTTCCAAGATATTATTTGTTATTGATTTGAATTTTAAAATAGTCATAACTTTTTCAATTGGTAAGTTACTATAAGTACGTCATGCAAGAACAATCCAATTTCAAAGCCATCATATAGCGATTCGTTTTTTAACAAACTGGCTTCGCTTTTAGCCTGCTGTACGCTCCCTATACCTACAACGAAGTGTAATTGTGTAATTTTATTTTGATTAACAAGAAGCATATAAAAGAATAATTTTTTGTAAGAATAGTTTACAAAATAGTGATCAAGTCATGCGGTTGTAGCACATCGGATGTTTTAAATTTGTATGTCAATTCTTTTTACATTCTCTACTATGTATAGTAAGTAAGGGAAGTATTGTATTCCACCCAAAAATTCGATACCGAGATTTCACCGGAAATACATGTTTTGAGACCCCCTGAATCCAAAAAAAAGCATTTTTGGAAACATGCCCGTGTGTGTGTGTGTGTCTGTGAATAGCATAACTCAGAAACGAACAGTCTGATAAACACCAAACTTCGTATTTAGGTTCAGTATCTTCCAGAGATGCGACACGAAGGCTTTCATGAAAATGCCCCCACCCCAGATTACCCTTTACATGGAACATTTCTCAAAAATGGCTCTAATGATTTTGATTAAAATATCGTACGTTTAAGATATTTTCATGACAAATAAAATGTATATCTTGAATTTTCTGGGAATGTCTCTAAAGTATTCATTGTGAACGACTTTTGCTTAACTGGTATACCATAAGAGAGAGAGAGAGAGAGAGAGAGAGAGAGAGAGAGAGACAAAATTTTATTACACATGTAGAGCGCGTTAAAATGCACAATTTTTGTTGAGTGAACCATTTTCGGGATATTGCTTGTTATTCCCTTAAATTTTTCAATACTTATTTTCTCAAATGTGAATTCGTTATTAATTTTTTTGACTGGGCTATATTCAAAGAGTATTAATCTGTGGCAAAGAGAATGGTGCTGCACCTAGCAAACCAGCTATTAAGAGATATGTCTATGCTTAAAGGCTACTGTATTCCTATATTGCCCTTGCAAATACAAAACAAGGGGAACATAGTACGCCTTATGCAATAGTCAAATATTTTTAGAACTGGTCGCTATGTGTAAAATGTAATTCTCTTTGCATGTCAAAAGATCGTTTCTGCAAATGTTTATCTCGATTAATATGAAATAGATGGAGAATAAGATCTTGTAAAAGTAGTTTGTACAAGAGTAGAGAAAGTCATGTGAGTGTAAACCATCAGATTTTATAATAAAAGCTTCTATATTTCAATTTAAAGCAATTCATGTGTTAAACATTAAGGCCAAAGGACATACTCGATAAAACACTCCTAAATGAATCTCGGTTATTTTGTGTTTGACGTTTTTGCTCACAGTTATGACCTTCTATGGTGACATTTGCCAGAAAATCTGAAAAAAAAACGTAGTGAACGGACGTCCAATGACAGCTGTCATTTAATATTCACAGAATACCTCTGATGCGGATGTCATGCGAAACTAGGCTTATTTTTCTCATGTAATATTTAGTCGCCGCTGGCATCTGCTACTCCAAGCACCACCCACTCACTCACAGATATTCATAACTCATGGAATTTAAGCGGCAGCGTTCTTTTTGTGCATATATTCTGTCATGATATGGAAATAAGAATTGCAAGTGTGCGCTGCCAACTGTCAGATCATAATAAGATATATCGATTAGAGCGCTGAATTCAATTTGCAAAGCTAAGAAGCTAACTTTCATTGGAAAGTAGTACTTCTTTCGAATTTTAGGGTTAGCTGACTTAGGTAAAATGTTTCTCAGAAATTGAAATGGTTTTGGCCAAAGCTATTATGTAGAGGAGCTTTTGCTTGAAGTTTTGAGCTGTCATCTTGTGCTCAGAATATGAAGCCGTTCAAAAACATGCTTTCATTTCGCTCTTTTTTATGTTTCTGGTTCTCTTATTCTTATGTTCCTTAGATAAGAGCACAAGGATGACGTCTCAAAACTTCAGCGCTTTAAGACATTCCTGTGCATTGTTCATGGCTAAATTAACCAGCTATCCGTGAAATTCGAAAGAAATTACACTTTCAAATGAGTGGGTTCGTTATAAACTGGATATAAAAGTTTTAATACTGAGTCATAACTCGAAGCGCTTCAGTGTATCGGAAACGGAATCCCTGGTAGAGTTGACCTTTTCTTCATTTATGTATTTTAGTTTGCTATTCCTACTTTCTATACCATGTGCATAATAGGTAGAGAAAGTATTGCATACACCCAAAAATTCGATACCGATATTTCATATGAAATACATGTTTTGATCACCCTGAATCCAAAAAAAGTTCCGTGTGTGTGTGGCATACCTAAAAAATGAAAAGTCGATACCTAAAAATGAAAAGTTGAATAAATAACAAAATTGGTATGCAAGTTCGTATCTTCTAGATATGCAACACGAAGGTTTTCAGGAAAATCCTCCACTCCAAACTACCCTTTACATGGAAGACTTTTCGAAATTTTTTATTTTTTGAAAAATTGCTCTAACAATTTTAATTAAAGATTACATGACAAATAAAACATATATCTTGAATAAGCTTTTTGTGGCATTAAGCATTTCCGAGAAACCCAGTATTAATGTTTCGCATTGCTCAATACTTTGTCATTCGTTTAAAGTCCTGTCAACATTCAGTTGTTTCTCGTATTGCATGGAAAGAGTATGGAGTTTTAAGGCAACATATGACGTCCTGTTCCTAAACATTTGACTATCGCTATTCCCTCTATATCTATAATGAAATGTATAATTTAGTTATTTCTGCAAATGTTTAGCTGGATTAAAATGAAGTAGATAGACAAATAAGCTTTCATAAGAATAATTTCTTATCCACCGATACACGATAGAGTTAGAGAAAATCATTTGAATGTAACACAAGTGTTTTCTTTATTTATTACTTTTTCTAATACGTGCAGCAAGTAGGGGAAGTACGCTATTCCACCCAAAAATTCGATACCAAGATTTCACCGGAAATACATGTTTTGAGGCCCCTGAATCAAAATAAAGGATTTTAGGAACACTTCCGTGTGTGTCTGTCCGTGCGTATGTGAACTCGATAACACAAAAACGAAAAGTTGGATAAATACCACACTTACGACACGAAGAGTTTTAAGAAAATAACCCCACCCCAAACTGCTCTTCACATGGAACACACTTCGAAAATTTTTATTTTCTCAAAAATGGCTCTAACGATTTTGATTGAAATATCATATGTTTAAGAGATTTTTATGGCAAATTAAAATTGTATTTTCAATTTTCTGGAAATATCCCTAAAATTCCTCTTCATTCTGAATGACTTTGCTTGAATACTAAACCATAAGACATAGACAAACTCTTGCTACACAAAAAATGTAGATCTCGTTAAAACACATAATTTATGTCACATACATCCCTTTTGTCCAGTGAACTATTTCCGAGACACTCCTTTTTATTTGTTTGGATTTTCCAGTAATTACTTTTAATCCAATGAGAATTTGTTATTGGTTTTTTTTTTACTTTCTCTACTACGTATCGTAAATAGGGGAAGTATTGTATTCTACGCAAAAACTGGATATCGAGATTTCACCGGAAGTTTTTGAGGGCCCCCGAATAAAAAGAAATTCTGATGTGTTACACTCACATGAGTTTCTCTACTCTTGTACAAACTATTTATACAAGCGCTTATTCTCCATCTACTTCATGTTAATCGAGATAAACATTTGCAGAGTCTATCTTACAGCTAATTTTCTTGTAGATGTAAGGGGAATATATATTTACAAGGGCAATTTGGAAATACAGTAGCCTTTAAGCACATACGTATCTCTTAATAGCTGGTTGCTAGGTGCAGCTCCATTCCCTTTCCCACAGATTAATACTCTTTGCATATCCAAGACAACAAAATCTGATGTGTTACACTCACATGACTTTTTCTACTCTTGTAAAAACTATTTTTACAAATGCTTGTTCTCCATATGCTTCATGTTAATCGAGATATCGAGATGTCAATCTTATTGCTAATTTTCTTGTAGATGCAAGGGGAATATGGTAGGTTTTAAGCGATAGTCCAATATTTTAAGGCTGGTTGCTATGTGGCGCATTCCATTCTCTTTGCATGTCCAGAACATAAAAAAAATGAATAAGGAATTTGAGAAAAAGTATAAGTATTGGAAAATTTAAGGGAATAACAAGCAATATCTCGAAAACGGTTCACTCAACAAAAGAAATGTATATGACATAAATTGTGTATTTTAACGCAATCTACATTTTTTGTGTAGTAAAATTTTGTCTATCTCTTATGGTTTACCAGTTATGCAAAAGTCGTTCACAATGAAGAATACTTTTGGAGACATTCCCAGAAAATTCGAGATATACATTTCATTTCTCACGACAATATCTTAAACATACGATATTTTAATCAAAATCGTTAGAGCCATTTTTGATAAAATTAAAATTTTCGAAAAATGTTCCATGTAAAGGTAATTTGGTGTTGGGGGGATTTTCTTGAAAACTTCGTGTCGCATCTCTGGAAAATACTGAACCTAAATACCAAGTTTGGTGTTTATCCGACAGTTCGTTTCTGAGTTATGTTGTTCACAGACACACAGACACAGAGACACACAAACATACAGACACACAGACAGACACACACACGGACATGTTTCCAAAAATGCTGTTTTTGGATTCAGGGGGTCTCAAAACATATATTTCCGGTGAAATCTTGGTATCGAATTTTTGGGTGGAATACAATATAGGAGCAAATTTTGAATATGATTTAAAAAAGATTGTTGATTTAAATATTTTGTTTTCCCCTACTTACTATACGTAGTAGAGAAAGTAAAAATGAATAACTAATTCCCATTTGAGAAAATAAGTATTGAAAAATTTAAGGGAATTACAAGCAATATCTTGAAAATGGTTCACTCAACAAAAAAATGTATGACATAAATTGTTTAACCTAAATACCAAGTTTGGTGTTTATCCGACAGTTCGTTTCTGAGTTATGTTGTTCACAGACACACAGACACAGAGACACACAGACAGACACACACACGGACATGTTTCCAAAAATGCTGTTTTTGGATTCAGGGGGTCTCAAAACATGTATTTCCGGTGAAATCTTGGTATCGAATTTTTGGGTGAATACAATATAGGAGCAAATTTTGAATATGATTTAAAAAAGATTGTTGATTTAAATATTTTGTTTTCCCCTACTTACTATACGTAGTAGAGAAAGTAAAAATGAATAACTAATTCCCATTTGAGAAAATAAGTATTGAAAAATTTAAGGGAATTACAAGCAATATCTTGAAAATGGTTCACTCAACAAAAAAATGTATGACATAAATTGTTTATTTTAACGCGATCTACATTTTTTGTGTAGTAAAACTTTGTCTATCTCTTATGGTTTACCAGTTATGCAAAAGTCGTTCACAATGAAGAATACTTTTGGAGACATTTCCAGGAAATTTAAGAAATACATTTTATTTGTCATAAAAATATCTTAAACATATGATATTTTAATCAAAATCGTTAGAGCCATTTTTGAGAAAATTAAAATTTTCGAAAAATCTTCCATGTAAAGGATAATCTGTGGTGGGGAGATTTTCTTGAAAACCTTTGTGTTGCATCCTTGGAAGATACTGAACCTAAATACCAGGTTTGGTGTTTATCCGACTGTTCGTTTCTGAGTTATGCTGTTCACAGACACACACACACACACACACATACACACGGACATGTTTCCAAAAATGCTTTTTTTGGATTCAGGGAGTCTCAAAACATGTATTTCCGGTGAAATCTCGGTATCGAATTTTTGGGTGGAATACAATACTTCCCCTACTTACTATACGTAGTAGAGAAAGTAAAAAAGCATTTTTAGAAAAAGGTCCATGTGTATGTGTGAGTGGGTCTGTCTGTCTGTCCGTGTGTCTGTGAACAGCATAACTCGAGAACGAAAAATCGGATAAGTATCAAAACTAGTATTTAGGTTCAGTACCTTCCAAGGGTGCGACACTAAGAGTTTCAGGTAAACCATAACTCCAAACTACCCTTTACATGGAACATTTAATTTTTTTCTAATAAATGGCTGTAACAATTTGGATTAAAACACCATATATTAAAGATGTTTACATGACAAAGTGTATATCTTGAATTTTCTGGGAATAGCCCGTTAAGTCCACTTAAGTTGAAAAATGTTTGTATAATTTCGTACAACTGTTAAATGTTAAGCGAGACGAAAACGTACTACACAATGAATGTATAGTATTCATTAAACACTCAATTTATTTTAAATAATTTTTTGTAGCATAAGCCATTTCTGAGATATGCGCTATTAAGGTTTGAGTTGTTCATTGTTTGGTCATTCTTTAAAATCCTTTAAGCATTTCTTGCGATTCCATGAAACAGTATGGAATTTTAAGACTAGCATATAGCACCCAGTTCTTAAATATTTGACTATATCTGTTCCCTTTGTATCTACAACGAAATGTATACTGTACCTATTTCTGCAAAGGTTTGTTTGGATAGAAATGCATTGGATAGAAAAATAAGCTTTAGTAAAAATAGTTTATACCTACTAATAAGGATAGATGGTAGAGAAAGTCATGTGAATGTATCACGTCATACATATGTTCTGGACATGCAAAGAGAATGGAATGCTCCACATAGCGACCAGCTCTTAAAAGATTTGACTAACGCTTAAAGCCTGTCATATTTCGTTTGCACCTACAAGAAAATTAGCAATATGGTAATTTCTGCAAATCTTTATCTCGATTAACAATGTAGTATGTGGAGAAAACGCGTTTGTAAAAATAGTTTGTACAAGAGTAGAGAAAGTCATGTGAGTGGTGAACATCAGAATTTGTATTACATTGATTTGCGTAGTTCTTTCATGACAGCAAAACACGATAACGCTGTATTGTTTTAGATGCGAATAAACACAATAGCTTTGCAGTGTGATGTGCATATGAGTGACGGTTGTGAAGCATATATAGTTAACGTAGCCTGATCTAACAGATACGCTAAAACGTACACTTGGAAGCAAGATAGTGAATCACTATCCTAAATCGCAAATGTGTGTTTTGTTCCGTAAGGTTACACTTGGTCTGAAACGTTGGAGGGGTCAGAAATAGTCTCTCTTAATGAATTCTACTCTGGTTCGTTAAACAAGTATAGTTAGCTAGCCCAATATAACATGCTTAGCGACTCGACTCTGTTAAGGGAGGATGGGTGAGAAATGTGGTAGGTACCTGCATCCCTCAGATGCACAATAGCCATACGATTGAAAACGTTTCTTCTGAGCTAGAAACCGAAATGAAGTCCAAAGTTACTGCCCGCAAGAGGATATTATATGGAGGTAACTCTCAATTTTAATAATTCCTTAGGATAATAAGCATTTAACAGCAGCAGCGATGATAATAATAATAATATATTATTATTATTATTATTATTATTATTATTATTATTATTATTATTATTATTATCTTACAGTGATCTTCTACACAAGCCCTGTGTAGGCTAAAGTTGGAAAGGTAGAATCAGACTGAAAAATACAATGCCTTAGCCAAAAGAATCTTCAGCTTTCCGTGGTAGAGCAAAAGCACAGAAATCTGGAGATCCATGGTTCAAATACCGGTTACGGTATTTCATTTTTCAGTCTGTTTCTCTTGCCAACAATAATGTTTTACATCTTCATCTCTTCTCGTTTTAGGAGACTCTCCTATTCCGGCCTCATTACTTGTTTCCGTTTTCTCATCGGTCTTCCAACTCTATTTTATTATAATGCTGATAAGCATCATCGTCATTATCATGATCATCCACATGGCTTTAGCCTCGGGCCATTCCGTCCCCATTAGAAATGTTCACTCCTCTTAATTTTGGAGAGCCTATGTTTCATTTTCCTCATGGTTTATAACTAAGCGCTTAGGTAATCGATTCTCATCCATTCTGTCTAAATATTCCTTCATATTCTTACCGCAATCACTTACACGCTCTAGCATTCTTTTTAGTCCAGGTTCTACTCTAATTTCTTCACTGTCTTATGTTCAATTAGAGACACCTTAGGCAGTGATCTTCTGACGCCTCTACTCTCCTTTTATCTCTTTCAGTAGCTACTCAAGTCTCTTCGCACTTGTTCAATAATTTGCGATCAATTATAATTTTTTTATTTTTTCCTTTATATTGGGATCATAATTATAAACGCCATTGTTTTAGTTTTGTTTTGCGAAATTTTAAGGTCGTGTTCTTATGTTATTTTACATAACTTATTTGCAAAAATCTGTAGGAGATTCTTTGAATCAGCCATTACCACGTGGTCATCCGCAAACAATACACAGTTCATAAATGATCCATTAACAATAAAATTACAATATAACATATTCAGCCATTTTTAAATAGCATCGTTAAGATGCCTATATCATAAAAAGTTTAGGTGATAAAGGACACTCTTATCTAATACTACCATTAATTTATATAAATTGTTCACTTGGACCACTCCCTTTATCAATACAAATTCAATGCAAATTAACATATAGGCTTATTAATTTCGGAGAGTATATTTTCTCAAGTAGTATTTCCCATAGTTTTGACCTTTTAACTTTTTCAAATGCTTTTTAATAATCAATAAATAATACATGAGTTTCAAATGAAACGCTCTTCTTTTCTATCGTATCTGCATTATAACAACGATGCAATCAGTGGTTGATAATCGTGTGTCACTTTTAGAGTACAGAGTTTACTCCATCCTCTGTAAGTGGTTCTTCCATCTTCCTTTATATTGGTTCATTTTCTAATTTATCGGACAAGCACCTAGTTAGTCTATTACTTTTTCATTTTTTAATTCATACATTACTTTATATCCTTTAATATGTCTATCCCATTTAATTTTTCCATTCTTTTTTCTTTATCGTCCATGTTTTACAACCATATGACGACGTGGGATTCTCCACTGAATTGTAAAAATTTAAACGTGTTTCTTTTCTCGTTTTATTTTTAATATTCTTGCCAATCCTCCACGATTGTCCTAAATATACTGATTTATTATTTAAATCTTTCTTATGTTGATACGTTGTATTATTTCTAATAGTAAAAAATTGTGGTTGTTCCAGCACTATGTTATCTATTACTACTTTAGATATAGGGGGGTATTTTAATTGAAAGATCACTACTTTCGTTTTATTGGTTCAAATTTTAAGTCCATGTCTTCTAACACATTTCTCTGTTAAAAAACCTTTTTCTATGTGAAATAAATGAGAAAATATCGCCAGGAATTAGATTAAATAGTAATAGTATAATGAATATACTGATCTATGCTGATATATATAATAATTAATAGTGTTTTAACATATCATTATCAGGCATAGAAATTTCTAGGCATTAAAGGCAGGACGGAGGG
Source organism: Deroplatys truncata (assembly GCA_030765065.1). Taxonomy (NCBI): domain Eukaryota; kingdom Metazoa; phylum Arthropoda; class Insecta; order Mantodea; family Mantidae; genus Deroplatys; species Deroplatys truncata. The sequence goes on from CM060981.1 coordinate 111,949,856, forward strand.
AAATAATGTTGAATTGTCACTGGACTATAGGGAGGGACGTCGCATGTAACAAAAACCCTTCCCCATGCATCTGCAGTCTTTTGGGATTTGCAGACAGCAGTGGAATCGGTTTTTATCTGCCTGTCAGTGGCCCTTAGCCTGTGTTGTTTTGCATTATTTGTAGAGATAATAGTTCGATTGTAGACAGCTGTCAACCACATGAGATTCCCTATACAATATTATTATTATTATTATTATTATTATTAATATTATTATTAAAAAGTATTAGGTATTTCGGTTTGTTGCAACTTAGGATGTTAAAACTGGTCCTGTCATCTGGTTCATGCCCTTCTTCGGTCCCTATACCAACTTGGCTGGTAGGAAAATAACCTTGGTTACCTGGAAAATATAATTTTATTGCATAGCAGTGATGTTGCCCTGGTTGTCAAAATCTGACATTAAACAACTGTACTGTTATTCATGAGCCTTATTAATATGATTATGCAAATTATTTCTTGGCGGTACTCGACTAGGAAGAACATTAGATAAGCGCAAGGGAGATTCCTACATCAAGTATGGACGCCAACGCCATCTTACAGACAGAATTCAGCCGTACAAATTCAAGCAAAGACCAACAATAACTAGGGAAGAGACCAAAATGAAATGAGGGGAAGGTATTTGAAAACAGAAAAAAAATAAAAAAAATAAAAATAAACACTAAGATAAAAACAATAAAAATAAGTAGTTCATCCTCCGTGGTGTGGAGAGCAGCAATGCTAGTAGAGTTTAAAATCTCACTATAGGCCTTTATATGTTCCATAATCTATATGTGACAATTTTTATTGAAGAACCCGAAAATATAAGAAACAAAGAAATACAATAAAAAACAAAAAAATCCTTGATCAGAATTGTAGGTTCTCGTAATTCGAACCGCAGATATGCCGAATGCTAATCACAAGCCTATCAACTTGAACTTCTTTGCTCAGTGGCAGAAATAGATACACAGTTCCCTTATTGTAAAAATATCAGATACTAGTATTTTCAAATACTTTACTTTTGTTACTTTTATACTCTTTTCTTTCTGTTATCATTGCTGTTATTGCACAACGCTGGCTTGAAAGGAACTGAGCTAAGGAGCAGAGGAGGAAGAAGACTGTGGTGGGAGGAATGAATTTAATGTCAAATCGAGCTGCTGCTGGGACGTTCGAGATAAGGGATTGACGGTGTGGAGTCTGGAAGATGGATGAGTGCAAGTAGCTTGTGCCGCTTCTGGCAGCAGCAGTAGTAGTAGTAGTAGTAGTAGTAGTAGTAGTAGTAGTCGAAAACAAACACCTCGCCGACACTTCCTCCAATTTATCGATATCCATTCGCCCTCCTCTCGCACGAGAATAGGTCGAAGCGACCTACGAGATTGGCACTGCGATATTACACCGTTGTTCATAATGTCAGTGCTATGATCATTCTTATCCTAAAATTAAGAGGCTTCAATCCGGGAAGAATGAAGGATAATGGGCACTACTTCGTGAAATTCCATTACGATCTCGCAGCAAATATCCGGCTCGATGGGAGGTATAATTTATCCTGGGGTTGAGGAAGGAATACACGGACGAAGTTCATGATCGAACAGCTGGACTTGGAATTGAAGTTTCGCAACTCATCATATAACTTTAACGAACTTCATAAGATTATATCCATAAGTATGACATGAACGTTCAGCCATGAAATTAGACTGTTAATAAGAACAGCTTTATATAAATAAGCAACAGGTAGAAGAATATGTGGCCCTGATGTCTCTAGGGAGGAAACAAGGAATGCGGAAGAAATAAAATAACGAGAAAAACTTAAAATAGTTATGGAGCTGCTGGTACACTTGCATGCGAAACAATTGGGACAAATAAGAAGGGGCTATTCGTATTAGTGATGAAATGTGTAGCGCTACCCTCTTTAAACACTATCCTTCTCTCTTGCTTTTTTGCACAATTCTAGACATTTGATTGATAAGCTGCTTTCCTCTTTACAAAAGATGAGCGGAGGTTAAAGCTGCCAGTGAATTATTTAAGTTCTTCTTGGTTAAGTGTGATAGCATGAAAAAGGCTGACTATAATGGCTGATTTGTCTTATGGCTACCAGGAAAATGTTATTCATTATGCAATAGGAATAATAATGATAATAATAATTGCAGTGACCTAAAATATTATTGTGTTCGTTTATAAATGCTTACGGATTAACATAATTGTTAATAGTTACTAATACAGTATTTGGTTTTTTGTACTATTACAATACTTAGCTTCTTTCCTACAAAGGAATTTGGTTCTTCGAGGTGCGTCATACCGTTAAACTATACGTTTCAACGTCCCATGTCTTTTCTCAATGGGACCAAAATAGACTATGCCTCCAGCAGTTTCAAAAGTAACTTTGACATGAATATTGTTGCTCTTGTACATTTTAATAATACATCTAACTCGTTTCTCATCCACTCCTTCCTTCCCAAAGTTGAATTCTAGTCATATTACAATGGCATAATCCACATCTCGTTATTTATTCCAATCACAGCGGAAAGCATTAATACAAACTATTTTCTAGCACTTCTTCGTTTCACGCCGAATTTAACATTTCTTATTAGTTCAATTTGTGTTTCTTTATCTTTTTAAAGCTATTTATAGAGAGAATTGAGGTAAATGTGCTAACATTATAAAATAACAATTGCTTCTTATTTAAGAGAAATTGTTCATATTTTCTGCACGCAAGTAACGTCTCTTAACTGATATAATCTATTATTTTGGAATACGTGTATGTTCCTGTAGGAACATGTTAGGAGCCCATTTTCAGTTATTTATTGGCATTAGTAGATAACTAATGATGAATTATTGAATTATTGCATTACATTTTCTACTTATATTTTCTATACTTTATTCTAAATATTTACTACCTGCCTGGGGAATAAGCGCAGACGGGAGGCAGAGGAGGCTCGCGCAGATACATAACAGACAGGCCATGTTACGTCACCATTCTTGGTGCGTAGCGTGTACACGTCTGCAGTAAGGAAATACAGCAGTTGTCTGTTAGTCACAATGGAGGGTTCGTAAACAAGCCACAATGCAAACATCGCCACGCGGAGCATAGACTCAAAAGGTAAAAAATAATATTCAAAGTGTCACAGTTTTGTTAAGAAGAGAAACTTAAAGGTCTAACTATTCCGTTACGTACGTCATCTTGATGTCTTGATGGTCAGACTGCACTTTACTCTCGTTCGGGCATTATCTTTCCTGTTGAAACGTAGGCATGGCACAGTAGCGACCTAGCCTGAAAACTGCACTCTTTCATCAGACAGGTAGCATATAATTCAGAAATAAACATTAGAAACACTTAAAATAAGCTCCTGATGACCAAAATAAAATTACTGATGTTAATGATTTTGAGGGAATGTTTAAGAAATAATTATTGTCGTACTGTTTGATTTGCCATATTCTAGACGTGACTACTTTCACACGAACATTTTTAATTTATTTTTTAAATGAAAATAACCAGTTCATTGTTACAGTAAAACTATTAAGAAAAGACCTACGATTTTATTATGATAAAAATATTAACTAAGTTAGAACTCAACTTTTGTCGATATTACCGTTGTATCAAGGTTATGAAAGCTAAATGCAAGCTATGCCATGTTCACACTATCTACTTTATATGCCAGAATAGACCTGACGTGGATACACGGCTGGTCAGTCTCTTAGAGACGTCTGTGAAAAACCAGTTTCGAACTTTTCCCATTAACACTAGGATTTTATTGCTGGCGTGGACATCCCCTAATTTATTGTGAACGATTTATAATAATTCGAAATAATGCAACTGGCAAAATGTCACCTCTTCGTGTCTACTCTTTACTTTTGCCAGCTGGTGAGTAGTGTGCTATCATTGCTGGTTATGTCGGGCTCGTTATCTTATTTTACTTTCATTTTTGTTGGGTATAATAACTTATTTATTAAGTTATTGTAAAAATAAATATACTCTATCGAGGAGAAGTTGGACGTAGAAACATTCATTGTCTTTTACTTCTCTTTAAACTTATTCACACTTCTTCCCCTACATACCTAGCTTCCCGCTTTAAAAGTTTTTCCTCGTCTCACAACCTTCATACACGCTCGGAAAATCGTCACATACTTTCAATACCACTTCATCGAACATCTCTCTACTCGTCATCGTTTACTGTGAAGGTTGCTAGGCTCTGGAATTCACTTCCACAAGATGTCAGGGGCTGTCATACTTTATATGCTTTTCGTCACAGGTTGCAGATTTTAGTTAAAAACAATTGCTTAGAAGAAATATAATCTTCACTGTATATATAGTATATGCATGCCATATTTTTAAGATATTCGTTAGTATTAACTTAGCCTCTTTATATTTCTATTACATTAACTTTACTGTTCCTCTATATTTATGTTTTTTTCAGTTTTGTGTTCCTTTAGATTTTATCTGTGTACCATCAATGTGGTCAGAATATTGTATTCAGGATTGTATAGGGTCTTTCAACAAGAGTGTCCTATCTTTGAACTTGAATAAAACACGTTCTATAAATGATAGAGGTTTATTCCTTTTTTATTTTGGAGCATAATTAATGTCATTGCGTCTGGAAGAGAGCATCAGTTAAGTGGCCGCCGCGACTTCGTTGGATTGCGCGTATACGGTTGACCCAATTTTCAATGACAGAAGAACGTAAATTAGGTCCAACTTCACGAATAACACGCGTGATGTTACTCATAAAATCATTTGCTGTTTCTGGCTTGTTGGCATAAACCCGAGATTTAACATAACCCCACAAGAAGTAATCCAACGGCGTTAAATCACATGACCTCGGGGGCCAGTTTACATCGCCATGGGAAATTATGAAACCTCTAAACTTCTCCTGCAAAAGATCGATTTTTTTCGAGGGCAGTAAGACATGTGGCACTATCTTGCTGGAACCAGATGTTTCTGAGATCCATACCATCCAATTGAGGCCAAAAATTTCCATTGACAGAGTTTCTCCATCTTCTTCTTGGAAAAAATATGGACCAATGATTCCACCATACCAATCTCCACACCACATAGTAACCTTTTGGGGATGAAGTGGTCGTTCTTGAATCTGCATTAGATTGTGATTGCTCAAATAGCGGCAATTTTGTTTATCATAACCATCCATTCAAAAGTGGGCTTCGTCGCTGAAGATGATTTTTCGACAAAAATCCGGGTCAGCTTCCAATTGCTGCTTAGCCCAGTCAGCGAATACACGGCGCAGCCTATGGTCGTTGGGTTTTAGTTCTTGAGTTAATATCATTTTGTAAGCGTGAAACCTGAAGTCCAGATGCAGAATTCGCCAGTTGTGGTCGGCGAAAGCCCCAATTCTTGCGCTCGACGATGCGAGAGAATTTTGCTTACGTAATATATTTTTACGTAAAATATTAGAACTTGAAGATCTTATATTGTTTTTACTTCATGTGAGTGGAAGCCATCTTGTGACGTCATTCATTTGTTTGGTTTGTAGCTCCATCTGGCGTAGCAATTTGCATCAGTTTTTGAAATAATTCATTTTAAATGTCCTCCGGCTAGCTATTATCTTATCTTGGGTAGAATATGTATCTCTATACAGGTTGTGAAGCGGAAAGGAATCTTTTATTAAAAAATTACACTTAATGAAGAAATTTGTTTTATAATTTTTATTGTCGAACACGTTCACTAACACTTTTACATATTGATCTGGATACTCGCCAAACTGAAACTGTTATAATACTTCTTACTGATCACTTTTAATTCACGTACTTCAACTTTATGTATAATTAACGTTGTAATACTTTAGATTTCCGTAACTGGTGAATTTATAGCCGACGTATCTCATACAAATATTTTTGACGAACTGAAGAACTTAAGACGACGTGTAATGTGCCAGGAATTTTGATGAACTGGGCGACCGACTGACCTTACCTCTAACTTGGCTTCTATTTATACTCCCACTCCCCGACATGCCTAAAGATTATAAATGAACTGCTATTGGCTAATAAAACGCGCCAACATTAGCGTCTATTTTAATATCCAATTAAAATTATGAATACATATGCTTTAGGAAATATTCCAGAAGGTTCTCAACGGAAAAAACGCTCAACGGAAATTGTTACTGCTCTTATAAGAGACAAACAGGCTTTGCAGACATTACTTTTTGTCCTATCAGCAAGAGCTACAGACAGCCTGGTGACATCGTGGAGTAGGACAATTTCAGAAATGTAAAAAGTGTGTTATCTCATGAGTAAATGTCATCATTTTATACAACACAAGAAAAAAGTTATCCTGGTGTTACCTGCAGTTTTATTTCTTTGAATTCCTTGAAGCAGTATTTCATTGCTTATAATAAGTTAGATTCTGAGCGAGGCTAACTGCAGATTTCCGTGAATTCGGAAGGGGTAAGTCAAGCTCTTGGACACCCTTTGGCGAGGTCATCACCCCTATACAAAAGAGAGCCAAGCCCTGTATAGCGTCTACTGACTGGGTTGGAGTCTTAACTGTAAACCCCGTAGCGCGTGGGTAAACATTTGTATAAATTGAGGAGAAACGTGAAGCTCGTTCTCTAGTATTTTGTTCACTTCGGCGAGTATGCTACATTCATCGACGCTCCCACGAGCACGTGTTCGAGATGTGAGCATAAGTTAAAGATACTAATATTCTGGGAGCATTTAAGTATTTTATATATCGCCGTGATAATTGGGAGCGAGTTTTGCTTTTATTTAGTGAACGGGAAAATAAGTTTACGCCACGATTCCCGTAAAGCTCTCAGTTAGCCTTTGCTCCGAGAACATTCTTGCCTGTAAAATGAATCGTCAATAAACTGTGAATCAACGTAAATCGTAGTCTTCATTCCAACGTGGTAAACCTAGTTACCCTGCAGATAAGAGCTACTCATTGGGCATTTGAGCAAAACTGCCTCATCCTTTGTTGATCAAACTTAAGTTGACTGCCAGTGAAGCTTATGTTTATCTAATAATAATAATAATAATAATAATAATAATAATAATAATAATAATAATATGAAAACGTCGTGACATGCTCAACATCAATATGGTTTGTACTGCTAAAATTTGTTTAATCCAGAGTACATGAGCATCACTATAACCAAAGATGACAAAGTATACATGTATGATATGTTACTGCCAGCAAGGAATGACAAGCTAAAGGAACAAGCTAAAGCGGTAATGTTGTAGAAGTTCTCCAAGCATGTCCTAATCCTTAAATGTGGCTAATGACGTTGGGCAGCCTATGAGGTTGCGAAATAGCTCACCTGACATAACTCTGCGAGTTTTGCTTATCTTAGTCACCACATGTCCTCATCTCGCTGTTTATTAAGAGCTTAACCTGTAGGGACAGCTGACTATAACTAAGGAAATTCCGACGTCCAGCTGCAGCACGCTCAACACCCTTCTCTGCAGGGTTCACTTCCTGTACCTATTGTACCTTCAGGTAGCATTTCTACGTCAAAGAGTACACAGCTATCATTTTCACTCCCTCTACCAATGTCCCTCTCTCTCTCTCTCTCTCTCTCTCTCTCTTTTACTTTTTCAGTCCCTATGGTATCAAGGTGATGAAGAATATAAGCAAGAAAAAGAGCTTAAAGAAGTAGATAATTAAACGATGAATGAATTACAAGAAGTAATGAAAGGGATGAACAATTGAAAATCACCCGGACTGAATAATATAAATTTATAACAACAACAAAATAAAATACAACAAACATTGAGGCGGCTGAAATGAAGTTTCTCAGAAGCAACGCAGGAATTACGGGTGTAACCAATAACAGATAAAATTAGGTCAAATAACAGAAGGTGGTATCAACATTTAGAAAAGATATCAGGAAATATGCTGTCGTAGCAACTATGAGATATACTCCGATAGGAAAGAGATTTCGGGAGACCGAAGAAAATGGGCACCGGAACAGGCTGTAGAACCTAATCCTTGAAGAGTGGAAGAACATTACTTTCCTTTATATGTAGTTTCATTATCGCTTGCTTATATTCGGTTAGGAAGTTCTGTATTCCAAAGCTCTATTTCAGGAGTTCATCAGAAATACTTCTGAAACAAAAAATTACGTATTTTTAGGAAATTGTCCATTTCTTAGTATTAGCGTTCCTCAAATCCACAGTTTTTACGTTCTTAGGAAATAATAAACAGACAGATCTGCGGTTAACATAAACAAATAAAGTAATATACACGCAGTCAACAGTTCTAACCGGGGAAATGAGATTAGGAACTGTAGTTGTATAACTGCAAGCAAATCGTTGCCTCACATCAAAGTCCTCCACTCGTTCTCCAGGTCTAAACACATGTGATAACTATCTGTGGGAATGCTTCAAAATTAATTTTATGCAGCAGATCCCCATGCGCTCCAAGAATTACAAATCAATATCCGGCGTGTGATTTCCAATACTTCGGCTGCAGAAACTCCTCGAGTGTTCAACAATACGTTCAAAGAATGTTAGGCTTGTATAGATCCAGAAGGACATTATTTCAAACTCCTGTTATTAGGAAAGGTAAGCGTAATATATTCATGTTGCTCGTATTGTGTGCATTATTTAGGTGAAAAACGATACGCCGGTCGGTGATTCTGCACTAAAGGATTCATGGCTATGGAGGGGGTGGTTAGCTCTTCATTCAAGAGAAACCTGTGATATAAACAAATTATATATGCATAATATATATATATATGTACATCGGGTGTGAGTGTGTTATATATACGGAAATGGCTGCTGTAAATAATTCATTTCGATATATTTGCTTTCTGGATAAGCTGAAAATTTTCTATTCAAACTTGTTTATCTATAGCATTAATACGAATGTTCTATTTTTCGTCTCCGTTTAATGCTTTCATAGCTTTGTCAACCAAAGATTTCCGTCTGTATAAGCCATGTTCCATATTTCCTAAAAATATTTTCCATGGCTGTTTATCTGCTTTCCTTATCACAATTTTTTCTACTTTTATTGAATTTGTATATTCTTCTTGGTTTGTTTTACGTTGGATTCTCAAGGTTTATTTTATATTGCTCTTGTTTGTATTTTACGCCGAAGATACAGAAAAAGTAACCTTCTGAACCCTTTTCTGCTTCTGAATATTTTCTTAAGTACTACTGATTCTGTTCCTGCGTTCTTTAAAATAGTTGTATATTCTGTCACCTTACTTCTCTTGTACTTGTGTCTACTCTTTGCAAATGAGTATTGATTCTATTTTTATATAAATTATTCACACTTTTATCTTCCATATACTTTAAAATTTTCTTCATTAACTTCTGGCGTCTTTATTTTTTCTCTTCTTCCGTCTTGCTTATGTTTTATTTGTGATATCACTAACTTTTGGTCCGATCCAATATCACTACCTCTTTTATCGTTTTATCTATTATCTATCTAGAAATTATTTATTTCATCTTAGCTCCTTGGATTTTGAGCTATTTAAGGCACTGAATGTAATTAACGTTTTTACGTGGGTGGGGTTACTAGCACTCTCGGCATAACCTTTATCCAGATGTGAAGGATATATTTCGGATTTCTCTTATCTTAGGAAGACTGCTTACTAAGGCTTAAAAGTCTTCCTCTCCATGGTGGGATCTGTGAAGGGTAACAGGATGGGACAAAGGTTAAGGTAAATTAGAGCTCAAGTGGGCAAGGTCACTAGGTCTTTGAAGTACGTCTGTCCTTCACCGGGATTGTGAAGTAGTGCCTACCCGCCATCCGTTCAAAATCTCTATCAGAAATAAAATTTTGTGATTCTAAGTTGAATCAGAATTAAAAATTTAATCTATGGTGGGGATTCGAAACACGGAACCGTGCCGATGCTACCGTTGCCATGGCGAGATACCTGCACACTGAAGCTCTCAACTGATTCAAGCATCCAGGTGAACCTTGAAGACTAACTCAAATATTGTGTTACACCTCAAACCCGACTTCCAATACTGCAACTGCTTCAAAATTCGGAGTTTTATAGTTAACCAGTATTAGGGTTAATTGCTTTTTAATAGTTCTTTGACACCAGTAGCGCATAGGCACTCAGGTGAAAACATGATTCAATCTTGAAAAATTCTACTTAGGGAATTCGAAGCACGCTTAATGATTCTCAGTGCAGATCTCTTATCGCTTAACTTAAAATAGCGATATACGCTTATGTGTATTAAACCTTTTCTGATTCAAGTATGTGGTAAATACGTGGTCTTGTTTTAGATACTACGCCTTTAATACTTGAGATCACCTTGAAGCTATTAAATATATATTTTACGTTTTGCAAAAGGCACATAAAAACATAGCAGAGAAGAAAAATATGATGTGAAGCATTAACATGACTTTCTCTGTTCATTATTCTGCAAACAATTGCTAAGAAATCTTATTCCAGGTACTTCTTTGTAGTCCAGATTAACTGTTGATTCACATTTTATTGTCAAACAAAAATTGCAATTTTAAATAGTATGTTGCTGGTGACTTTGAAATTCCATGCTATTTGCATGACTACGACTTTCCATTTGAGAAATGCATTAGTATTTGAAAACTGAAACCAACAACAAGGAATAGCTCAGAAATGATGAACTTGAGAAATAAAAATGATATAAATTCTGATTGAACGAATTCTACACTTTTGGTGAAGTAAGGTTTTCTTTATCTCTTACGATTTACCAATTATTCAAAAATAATTCGGGATGAAGCAGTTTAGAGGTATTTCCAGAAAATTTAGAATATATATTTCATTTTAATATGAATACGTTAAACAAAATCTTTAGAACCATTTTAGAGAATTTAAACATTTTCGAAGATTTTTTCCATGTAAAGGGTAGTTTTAGTTGAGAGTATTTTCTTGACAATCTTCGTGTCTCATCCTTCAAAGATGATAAACTTAAATACCAAGTTTTTCAGTTATGTCTTTTTTCACACATATAAATAAACGGATGTTTTTTTTTTCTAAAAATGCTTCTTTTTATTATTCAGGGAGTCTCAAAGCGTGTATTTCTGGTGAAACCTCTGTACCGATTTTTGGGTTGAATACAGGACTTCTACTGTAGATAAATGGTGGCGAAGGTAACAAAAACAAAAGGCAAAGGAATGAGAGAGCTGTAGAATATTTTCACCCCGAAAGGAATATATTTTTTCCAGATTATTCGTAATACTGTGGCATAATAATTTCATTGTCATTACCAGACGCACTGTTGTGCGGTATTGCATAATTGGGTCTCCTCAGTTATATTTCGGCTTAAGGGTCTCTCATTTCGGCGCGGACCACTCGAAAGAAGAGATCTGTTTGAAATTGTCTGGTGTGACGTCAGCCCTGTCTGGCTTTGGTTAGGCATGGTTAGTGGGGCAGAAATATAGCTTCACGCTGGTGGAAGTGTCGTTGGAGCCAGTCGTGTGTGTGCCCGGTCTACAGTGTTGTGGCATCTCCCTCGATCCTGTTTCCTTTGTTGATTATGTAGAGTCGCAAACGTTTGTGAATAAATCACAGATTTGTGAAGGTAATGTGTGTTATTTAATCTTTCAATGTAATATAAAAACCCACATTTGAACCCCTTAAATTTTTACACCAAGATCCCAGACTTTTAGCTGTCAGCGAGTTACGCCCCCCATATGCGTGTTGGTGACCTAAATTAATCATTTTCTGGTAACCTTTTTGGCCTACCCCCCAACAATAACAATATAACGCTAGGTGTGATCTTATTGTTCCGTTATGAGATCATAGCAAGTAAAACATGAGCTGACGATATACGGAAGAATTCATGTCCTAATTACATAAATGTACATAATGGATTCTACATAAATGTAATTTATATGAGAAATTACAGAATATATATATATATATATATATATATATATATATATATATATATATATAAAATGATAGTAAATAAAATAGTGTGTCATTTGGTCATGAAGATCCGTTAGGCCTGGGTTCATTTGCTTGAAAGTGTATACTAAAATACTCAAGAAGCGTTATTCTTTGTTGTTAAAAAAATAATTGCTGTGCGGAATGTAGTCCCAAATTCTTCTCTCCTTCTTCTCCCCTTCTCCCTGCAGATCTCTCTCTCACATATACATAAACTGAGCATATTCTCATGTAGCCCAAACTCTGCGTACTTTTGGAAGTATCATACAGTTTCCACACTTACGCTTTAGAAAAATAAAAAGAGGAGTAAGTAAAGCAAACATCTCTATGGAGTAATGAGATTTTTTCGCAGAGCTTAACACTTTGTGAGCCGCAGGAAGGCATAACCTTCATGCGTAAACATTGCTCCATCCCATACATTTGACTTTCAAAGTGGCCACACCGCGCGTGTGACTAATCCCAGAGATATTTTCTGTAACAACCCGAAACTCACTAATAATTCAAGAATCCCTGTGGCACAACTGCGACGGTTTTCCTCTCTAGCCCCATAGACTCCAAGATATTCCGGGCTCCAGTGCATAATGATTGCAGTAGCATCAATAACCGGCCAGGGTATTTACGACTAGATTTTCTGTATAGTCTCGAAATGTTGCGATTCAGACAAAACAGAACATGATAATAAATTGCTCTTTCACTCAAGGCCGTGTGCAAGATAGGTTCGAAAGGTAGAATCAGACTAAAAATTCAGTGCTATAGTTTGGGGATTTAATGTAGGGCGGCATGTTGCCGAGGTAGTTAAGTTGGTTAGAGGAACAGCATAGAACGCGAAAGATCCGTGGTTCAAATCCCGGCTATGGCGTTGCATTTTTCAGTCTGATTCTATGTTTCCAATCTTGACCTGCACATGGCTTGTGAAAAAAACTATTATTGATTGACAAAACAGTGTTAAAAAAACCGGGGTTTAAAGTACTTACGACATTGTAAATCGCCACTGGGGTATGTTATCTCAAAGTGAATCAGAGAGCTCCTTGCGCTTTACCGAGAAAATTTGAGTCAGTTGGGGAATTTAATGTTGTGCCGGCATGTTGCCATGCTGGCTCTTGTTAGAGTAATCGCACGGAGCGTGGAAGTTCCATGGTTCGAATCCCGACTATAGCTTTGGTTTTTCAGTCTGATTCTATTCATTCATTCATTCATTCATTCATTATCTGTTTACCCTCCTCTTATGTAGGACTTACACCCCCCCCCCCCCAGGACTTACAGGCGGGTGCCTGGGGTCAGAGGCCCGTCGAGGAGCAGACACTCATGGATCAGACAGAACATCCAAGATGGCTGATCAGCCCGATGCCTGGTATGGGATGAAGGAAGTAGATGAAGCGAAATGTTGGTGAAATGGATGAAAGGAAAGGTGATGATGGAGCAGTTGGTGGAATGAATGGCGGGGGAAACCGAAGAACCCGGAGAAAACCTGCCCAGACGCCGCTTCGTCCACCACAAATCCCACATGCAGGTCCCTGGGATTGAACCCGGGCCGCCTCGGCCACGGCGCCGCCCAGTCTGATTCTACCTTTCCAAAATGGAACATTCTGGTGCGACACTCTCAGGCGTCTTTTTCTACTTATTATAAATTCACAGTTATTTAAAGGAACTCTACAGCTTCATTTGGAGCAAAACAGTTTCATCATCGCAGTGGCGAAATGCAATAGTAATTCCTGCAATATGACACTTCCTGCAAACCATAGACCAATTGCATTGACCTGTGCAATGTGAAAATTGCTGGAAAGCGCAGTAAATCGCAGATTAAGATGGACGTTACAAAAGCAAAAATTCTTATGTAAAGAACGAAGTGGATTTCGACAGTTTGACTCAACGTTGGACTTTCTTATTACTCTCGAATCGGAAATTATGGAAGTTTGTAACACTTCCCAACAACTAACGGCTGTTAGCCTCGATATGGAAAATGCCTAAAATACAGCCTGTAGACACATAGTAGAATCTCATGAAAAACAATATATTAATGTTTATTTATAATTTTCTTGGGTAGAGATACATTCAACTAAAAGCCAACGAACATTATCCCAGCATGTAGATATTGAAAATACCACAAGGATCAGTGCTGAGTGTTACTCTATTTCTAGTTGCTATTAACAATGTAACATTCTATATCGATACTCCTGTCAAGGTTTGCGCTTTTTCAGATGACTTAACAGTATTCTGCAAAGACAAAAACATTATTACAATACAAGAAGTCCTTAAAATGTCTATACACTTTCTTCTAAATATATAGAGTTCAAATTTTCTATAACCAAAACAAATTGTATCACCTTTACACGTATAATAAAACATACTAAACCCCCGGAACTCTGTATGGACAACCATAAAATCAATAATCTAAACACCATGAAACTGCTCGGAGTTGTATTTGATACAAAACTGTCTTGGTTACCCCATCTTAGGAACCTAAAAGTAGATCGTGTCAGTAGCATTAATATTCTGGAACTGATTGCAGCTAAAAGGTGGGGAGCAGTCCTTAAAGGTTGCTTATGACACATGCCGGTTTAATACGATCAAAGCTGGAATATGCCTCGATAGTTTGCAGTTATGCCCCAACTAATACGCTGAACTTACTGGTCACAATACAGACAACGTTGCTGAGAATAATCCTTGGAATCTTCAAGACCAAGTTAGCACGTAGCAGCCTGCAAATTGAAATTCAAGAACCACCTTATTTGTCAGAAGAACCTGTGTAAGTCTATCATAGGCAACAAAAGTAGCAGCCAATCCAGACTCCCCAATGTATAAGTACATGTTTCCTAAAACATTAGAACCCACAACAGACCGTCGTTACTATAGGCCTTTTCGTGTTAGTTTTGCTCAATATTAAGGGAAGAAAGGCTAGCTAGATATTCCAATAGCGACACATATAAACTACAACCCATATGTTGCTCCATGAAGAGTAGATCTGACTTTTTAATATGAAATTGAAAACAATAACTAAAAACATTACAAAATTCACCAATCGTATTTCAAAGAACTAAAAGAAATTATATTCATCACACACAGATATACACAGACGGTTCTGCTCTTGAACATAAAAGAGCTGTGTTTGTACACCCTAATTTTACAATGTTCTACAGACTACCAGATTTCTATACATATTCACATTCGAATTATTTTCCATAAAAAAAGCCTTGCAGAGATCCAGCAAAAACATAAATGTGTCGTTGCCACATCGATTCTGAATGGTCGAGACTCCACATTTTCCCCGTTGATGTGATATTGTTTTTTTATAAAGTTTCCTAGATATATAAGGTTTAAATAGAATAAAGAGGACTTCATAGGCTACGTACAGGTAATTCAAGAGACACGTATTTTAAATATAGGTTCTTCATAAAAAAATCGGAGACCTGGTTTTTAGAAGATACAAATAACGAATATTTTTCCATATTACAGGTTATCTGTAATACCAATGTTCGTGAAAATGTTTTCCTGCAATTCATAAAGATCTCTAAGTATAATGATTGTACTCTTTCTCTCTCTCTCTCTCGTACATACATACATACATACATACATACATACATACATACATACATACATACATACATACATACATACATACATACATACATACATACATACATACATACACACATACACGGGCGCTTCTACTCTTCAGTTTAGTTAATGTGATAAACGTCTGTCATCTAGCGTTTTGAATACTTGCCCATACCAGTTCCTTTTGTAACGGCTTTTGGTTCTTATAATGCTTAGGTACCTAAAGTAGGAGAGGTACTTTATTTCAGCCAACATGTGCGCCCATGTGTGTGTTGGTGGGTGTGTTTTTTCATAACATTAGTCGCTTCAAAATTATCTTTCTTTTAATTTTTTTTAGGGTGCGCCTTTTGCATAACCTGTTCTTGAATTTGTGATTTTCTTTCTTTCTTTCCTTCTTTCTCCATTCCCTTCCTTCCTTGTTTTCTTTCCCTTCCCTTTCTTTCTTTCTTTCTTTCTTTCTTTCTTTCTTCCTTCATTCACATGAGCTCATTACCTACAATATTCTACCCATGTAAACATTTTGCATATAACCAAGGCTGTATTATATCATTTGAAACTGTTTGCATGTAAAGGTTAAAACCAAGGTAGAAATAGAGGGATAGTTTCGATAATTACTCTAATTGCTATACAAGGAATATCTGTGAATTGATATACTAAATAGAGAAGGTCTTAAGTCTCAGGTTTTCTTTTCACTAAGGTTCCTTGTAGTCTTGCTATTAATTTATGAATCTCATCTATAGAAGGTGTTATCCTGTAAATAGCCCTAAAAAGGTCAAATTCTCGGTACCTTCAATTCGCCTATAAATTTTTGAAATACTATTATGTTTATTTACCTAACCATTAATGTGTAAAGTATGCGCTATAGATTGCTTTAAAATCAGCTTGAATTGCGGCCAAAATATGTTCTGTAGGAAATGCATTCAGTAACAGAACACAATGCGACGAGATTCAAGTGGTAACGATTTTAAAGGCAGAAAAAATAGATGAATGTCTAGTCTCTGTAATTAAGATGCACAGCTCCTCTTTAAACGACTATGCACCTTTAAAGAAAGAAGTCTCTTCGGCCCAACAAAAAGTAGTTGACGATGAAGCACGGACTTCTAGTAGAGCTCCACTATAATGGGCGTGAAGGACTTCGTAAGTGAGACTTGTCCTAGCAGAACGTGTTAAAGTGAGAGTGTGATTAAAACTCAGGAGGAGAAAGGATATTAAGAACCTGAGCACAGCTAAAGAAATATATAAAGTGTGCTACCTTAGACTTTTAAAGCTACATGCTTTACTTTTAATTAGATTTCATACTCCAGGATATTTGCTAATGAAAATACCTGTTTTAGCACATTCTTATCCCTTCTTAGAGAGCATTATGCTGCACGCTGCTAGCTAGTTTTCATCAGCAAAATATATAGGGTTGATCCGATAATTCAATGTGGATTTTAAACATCTAAATAGTTTAAAAAAATTAATCTTAAACATTAAATAAGAACGGAAAATACGTTTAGTGGCAGACATCTACGCAAAACACTACATTTATATATCTATCGTAATATGGGTGTTTCCATTCGCAGTGTCGGGCCCTGGCGCAGCCAATACATTTGAATTCTCGGTGGCTGTCCATTTGTGTTTTAGTTATTTCTAGGTTGCTTTATGCGTGATGCATACTTGGTCACCCGGCGAGCGAAGGCATTTACCTACATCACTCATTTCACGTCATATCTTAGACCTTGGATACTTCTGTGTCCCTGACCCCTCGCAACGAACCTGGTTGATGTGCATTTACTTAAACCTTCTCCTAGCTCCGCAACTAAGTCAAGGTCAAAAAGACAGTTCTTCCTCTGATATAGCTGAAGTATAGCGACCGCTTCTTTACATAATGCCTGCTTGAAGAAGTATTGCACCTGTTTGGAGTTTTGTGTGTTCGAAATCCAATACAATATCGTCAATATTTGCAAATCCCTCATTATTGGGGGAAAGTAGTTTGACGGCTTTGATCAAAGAGCGAAGTTTTTGATCTAAGGCAAAGAATGGCCACAAGGCAAAGAGTGTTTACAACCGTTTGACAAAACATTAACGCCGGCAGCTACGAAAGGTGTATTTTTCCATTCTTAAGTTCCACCAATCGGAAATCTCAAACGAAATTACAAAACCTTAATCAAATACGTGGTACAGCTAGAAGGACCATAAAAAGCCGAAATATACGGTTTTGAAATTTTATGAGGCTTTCGCAGTACCATACACATACATACACACACGCGTGCGCGGACCTTTTTGTAAAAAAGGGATCTCAAAACATGTATTTCCGGTGAAATCTCGGTATCGAGTTTTTGGTGGAATGACTTTCTCTACCTATTATGTATGTTGTGGAGAAAGTAATAAAATGTGCGACGGATACCAGAATCCCACATTCCAAGAAGATTCTAGAATACAAAGTAAAAACAAAAACCATGAAAAAATGGCTGGACTAGTTCTTTTGAGAGAACGGAACAGGTCGAAAGACCTACCTAATAATAATGATGATGGTGATTTTAATTAACCCTAATAGGGTTAACTATAAACACGGGGAATTAAAAGCACTAGAAAAATTTGCAGGTCGCTTATGAGTACGGTTTCTCGAATATGTGAAGGTTTACTTGGATTCTGCTGGAATCGGATGAGAAAGTTAAATTCGCTTACGGGAATTTTGTAACGGTAAATCAGCAAAACAAATGCTGTAATTTCATTGTCGGCCATGGAAATGAATTTTTCAGGTCTATTTCAATTTTCCAACTCAAATGAAACGTTTCGAAGAATTAGTGCCTCTTATTTGAAGGAAGACATTTTCTTGGGCCGCGACAAGAGAATTCATAGAAGTTCAGTTTTTCCTAACCAAAATTGAAAAATGTGGAACAAGTATAGTCATCATTCAAGAACATCTGTTCTCATTTTTGGGCAATAATAGAGGATAACAATAACAATTGACAATTTACTGGAGTTATTTCTGCAATATGTCCCTCAAATCCAGTTCCTACACTCCCAATGGGACCTTTCCCTTGCAAACCTTTGAGAATTGGATTCCATCCTGACCTTTGGGAGGTGAAGGAAGCCACCGAAGAGTATCGGAACATAAGATATTAGTGGATTAATGACGAAACTTATAACAGAAGGCATGGGAAATTAAGAAGCAAAATGCATCTTATTTGTTGCATTCACATGACTTTTCTACTCGTTCTTCTACAAATTATTCTTACAAAACCTATCCTTATATATACTTCTTATTAATGAAGCTAAACTTGAATTAATATTTAGACATTTCGTTATAGGTATAAAATAATATATTGCGCTAAAACGATAGTCAGATTACGTGATGACTGAAATTCCGTGCATGACTACGAGAAAAAAACCACTTGATAAATGTATACGTATTTGTAAATTCAAATCAATAACAAAGGGTATATAGAAAATGCTCAACTCCACAAAAATTTGTATTTGGCATAGATTGTATCCTTTAACGAGATCTATGATTTTTGTGGAGTAAGACGTTGCCTATTTCTTACGGATTATCAGCCATACAAAAGTTCAATCTGAGTTAGACTTCACAAGTAATTTCCAGAACGTTCAAGATGTACATTTTTTGTCATGTAAATGTTTTACACATATGACATTTAATCAAAAACGTTGAGGGGAAAAAACGTGACAATGCTTTCACTAAATGTTTTGGAATAGAAGGATCCTCTTGAAAATATTTGAATCGCATTCTTGAAAGACCCTGAAACGAAATATCAATTTTTTTGTTTAACCGACGTTTTGTTTTTGAGCTGTGCTGTTCATAGACATAAACTCGCGCGCAGACAGGAATTAGTTTCAAAAGATATCTACCTCACTTTTGTATTCACGGAGCCTCAAAACGTGTATTTCGGTGAAATCCCGGTATTGGATTTTTCGTTGAAATGCAATTAATCCTCCACTTACTATAGGTAGATAATTAGTACACTAAACAACTTTAAAAATAGTAGAAACTTCAACGAACAGCAGTAACAGCAAAGTACGAGTTTAAAGACGAATTGACAGCGTTTTTACGTATTACCTTGAATAATTTTTCGAAAGGGTTGTTTTGTTCTGAAGAATACTATTGCATACCATGGTAGTTTAGAACTTTATTTATTCCTGTTTAAAAAGATAAATGTGCTGCTTACTAAATAGAAAGAATAAACGTTCCGTTTATTTAAACGTAACACATTAAAGTAGATTGTTGTTCATTGATTATTCACATTTCTCTACATCTCACAATATTTAAATATTTTAATCCTGCTCTTGTATACCGTTTGGGAGGTAACTATTGCACTTAACGTCAAAGTTGGTTGTATTCAATATAATTATATACAATGTTTAATACGGTTCTTTTAGTTAAAGCAGCGTTTATCCGGAAATTTTTGTTTATATGCAATATTTGGAACGACACAAAACGTGAATGGATCGAACAAAATAGGTTTTATCGTAAATACATTGTTTTAGACTAAATTTTAAACTGAAATTCTGGGTAAACTTAGTTTCTGAGCGAAACTTGAGGACGCTGGGAACGTGAGTGATGCGTGTTCCTCGCGGTGCATAAGGAACTATGGAGAGTAATGCAACCTGGTTGTATCCTAATACTACTATCTTGATGTTTAAAGGTAGTTTTTGGTCAGGGTTTCCTTTATGATAGGTTAATGTTCTTCTTGTAATGAACTCTGTTCAATAAATAGAAATAAAGTGCAATGAAATCCATTTTCAGGACGTCAACTTGTTTATTTCTCATTACTGATAATGCCCAATTACTTGAATGCAGTTTATCACCAACCGCTTCGATGCCAGAGTAATTACACTTACCTTGTGTAAACCTTCCATCAATAAGTTTTTGATACAGGAACGAAGATCGGCACTTTTGAAGCCGTATATACTTTACCTGCTTCTGATAATATCTCGTAGCTAGTTCTGATGTCCCATGCGCCAGCTGCTACAATGGTAGAGCTATGATCACTTCCTCAGGGTATGTGTGGATGTATTGTATAAGGACAACACTAGTTTAAGTTGACTGAGAAATTTAATGTGATTAACTTTGAGGTATTGAAGCGAGTTGCCGACCGTTTGGAGATAAATAAATAGACTTATTATGAGTCGTAGCACTCGAAGCTGTAACAACTGAATTATTATATCTGCTAAGTTCTTCACTGTCAATTTTACGATATCAATTCAGTGTTTCCGCAATAAAAGAAACTAGTAACGTAACTTGTCGTGAGTCCTTAAATATTCATCTGAAGGACCCCTCGCAATAGCCGCAAAATCTTGCTCATACAAACGCGTTATCACTAGGCGCTTAAAAATAACACAGGTAATCACCAGATTATGCACGAATGTGTGCACGAACAAACGTCGATCAGTACCCCTGCCGGTCCCTAAGTAACTATCCATTTAGAATTACACGCCTTTATTACTTAAGCTTTGCCTACATTAGAACTACTCCCACTAACGTTATTTCGCATCCGTACCAATATTAAAACCTCTACGTGTGCCTCTGTTACCTTACTACTACGGGGCCTGGCTAAATGTGCGTCTGCTTCTCCGCGGCGCACCTCAAAGTCGGGACTTCTCGCCCGAAACTGATCTGCTCCTCTCGTTCCTTCTTCTCCGGCTTCTCGGATCTTATACGTGGGTGCTTTTAACAGCATGAGGATAAACGTTTCAGGGTGTAGAACATGACAATGCGTGATCTCTTGTCGAACACACTTTATTCACTTTACACCTTGTTCGATCACAATGTTTCACCTGGGCACACTCAGAAGTCACTCGCTTCATTCGGAAACTTTTCTTCCATCTACTATGAACATGCCTTTCTCGGTAATTTCGCACCACCAGAAAACAAATGCAATCTTCCATGCTCTTTATAGTACGTGCATATGTTGGCACTCCGTTTATCACACGCGTGCTTTCCGCCACTTCATTTATTGTTTTTATGGACCATTTGCGCGAACAATTAAGTTTTTCTTTCTTATGCGCGCGTTTCTGCCTATACGGGTATCACTCACGAGGATCAGATCTAAAATGATGCTGACGCAAGCCGAAATGACGCTGGGGCCCTCTGTACACTCATATTTATAACTTTTTTTGTTGACTGTTGCCAGCGCCCCAAATTTAGCTTTTGATTGGCTAATCTCATCGTGCTTAAATCTGAAAATTCCCGGCGATTTTCAAAATGTCAACTTCTCATTGGTTACAAATTTGTATCGCGTGTTAAGTTGGAACTATACCGAAGTTTTCCCCCTTGACCTCGCTCGACCTTGAGTCTTTGCGTAATAGCGAACACAATAAACACCCCTAACGGTTTAGACAATGACAGCCTTGCCCCTCTGAAGCTGCTTGCGAGGAAACATGATATTCTGCGTGATTTTTAGCTCAGAAACCTGCGATACAATAATATTATAATAATATTATAATATAATAATATTATAACATAAGTCGTATATACACAAAGATTACAACTGAAATTGTTTCAGGAATTATATGTAACAAAAACATTTACTATGTTAAGCATAGTACCTAGATATAGAATAAAAGTATAATTAAATGTTGAATTATATTTTGCCGTGCCGGAAAGAAGTTTCCGCCTGAAATCTCAGTAGTAACTTTTACTTCTCTTTTCCAGAATTGGCCTACGCGACCCTGCAAACGTAATGAATTTAACTCTAAACTGGATTACCAGAAACCAAAGCTAATGTGTTCTGTTTTCGACTGCTACGTTACTTTCTTGCATGGCTCGCTAATGACCGTTTTTTCTTTCCGTACAAAACTTTCAACTCAATCTTATTACCTCCAACATTGATTTAATATGCGGAATTTGTTTGTTATAATATTTCTCTGTATTCTTATTATTTCTTTAGTTAATTATTTGTATATTCCCTAAAATATAACAGATCAACAGAGCCATGGAAAGTTATTAAGCACATGAGAAGTAATCAAAGCAGTAAAAGTAAATTGCAATTAATCACATCAATGAAATTGGAGCATTATAAACAGTTATTACAAAAAGATAGGTTGGAATTCCAGGCTAAGGATAGGAAGAGTAGACAGAATGGCATCCACAAACCACAACAGGAGGTGTTAAGAAACCTCAGAGGAAAGCAAAAAACAACAAAGCTGCAGGACCGGGGAATTAAATACGGAGGTGATGTCTTAGTGAAATACTTGGAAAATATGTTTAGTGAAACAGAAATGGCAAAGACATTCCAAAGAAATGGAGCATGTCATATGCCAGTTATGTATAAGGGAAATGACAAAAGAGTGTAAAAGTTATAGAGCAATTACTGCTATCCCATTAATAACTAGGCTTTTCTTTGGTATCTTAAAGAAAACATTTAAAAAGGAGGCGAATTTTAGAGAACAAAGTGTAGCGAGAATGTTAATAGGAAAAATATGTTATATAATTTACACACACATAAAATATAATACTTGCGTGAAACCAGTATTGGAGATACAGTACAAGAGGTGCTTAAGGATGGGTGTGCTAATAGATAATTTTAAGCTACATTCACTTGTCTTCGCTGACGATCAGTTAATTTTTGCATCAGACCAGGAAGATATGGACTATATGCTCCGGAAACTAAAAGAAAAAATATAATAATTGGGGTCTCAAAATCAACTTTAGAAAAACTAGATACATGTGTTTAGAAGGAAGACAAGCCAAGCCGATAGTCAAGTGGGAAATGACATAGTTAAGCTCTGCATACAATTTAAATATTTAGTAGTTGTAAAGCAAATGTTGATATTACCGAATGAATGGCTAGGGGTAAAATAGCTTCTAGAGCATTACATGACCTCATTTAGAATAATTCTCTGAGACAGGAAAC
This sequence comes from Deroplatys truncata, assembly GCA_030765065.1. Taxonomy (NCBI): domain Eukaryota; kingdom Metazoa; phylum Arthropoda; class Insecta; order Mantodea; family Mantidae; genus Deroplatys; species Deroplatys truncata. The sequence goes on from CM060981.1 coordinate 111,973,115, forward strand.
AAAGAAAAGATCATAGTCTTATATGGTGCAGAGATGCGGGCATTAACAATGAAATGACGGGACGAAATAGCCGCGGAGTTGGATTTTATGAGAAGACTTTTACAATTCACAAAGCTCGACAAAGTACCAAATGAGGAGGTATGGAAGAGGGCAGGAGTATATAATTCAGTAACAAAAATACTAGAAAACAACGTAGTTCAGTGGTATGGCATGTAAGACGAAAGGAGGAAATGAAATGGCCTAAGAAGATTCTGAAATTGTGTTCCAAAATGCAATACTCCTATATAAAAGAGTACGTCCAATGCTGATATGGGAAAATCATATTAAAGAAGTCATGGAACAAAAAGAACTTAACGAAGGTGACAGGTCAAACCGAGGACTGTGACAATCCAAAACGGAAAACCCAATTCGGTAAAATTCAGAGGAGAATAAGAAGAATATATTCCCGTCAGTAATTACCGATAATGTTTTTAGTAAAGTTTAACGCCCGTTCTTGGAATAACGACACCACAGACGAAAAGTTCGAGCCCTAAGGTAGGGTACCTCTACAGCATTTGCAGTTCTGGCGACCGAGGAAAACCTGCAAAACTCAGCCAGGGAGGACAGTCTTGGCGTTATTTGAGCCGCAGACCTTCCGTTCACCATTCCAGTCTTAACAACCACGGCTACCCGTGGCGATGTCAGTGACGTTGCAAATGCTCTGTGCAAAAAGATCACTACACCCATAGAGGAACCAACCGTAAGTACTTTGATGGAACCAAATACGAATTTGAAAGTCGTCTTTACATTATTCATTACATAATGTTTATTTCGCGAAAATTAGAATTCGTTGCACTAGCCTGACTAGTGAAACTGAAGGATGGAAAAATACACCTTTGACTTACTTAGCTGAAAAGAAATGTCAACTTTCATATTTCATTGTCTTTCAGTCAAATTTAAAGAAAGCGTGTATAATTTCCTATACGCAGATTCATTTTCTCGAAACTTAGTAAATCGTAGGATGTTATAAAAGCGCTTCAAAATTGTGAGTAAACGGGTGAATTGGGTCAGTTTTCCGTACTCAGATTACAAATTATTCCTTTATAAAGGATTTATAGTATTGATTTGAGTATTGTCAAGCACAATGTATTTTGTTTGGTCAACTTTTACATTACCTAGAATGGTACATTTTTCTTTCCAATGGCTATATATAGTTTGCGATTTCATGCTTGAGACCATATTCTTCTTTTTGTTAAGAGAGGTCACAAGATGTACACATTCTGCCCTCTTAATACTTATCATTTACGCAGACAGTCGTTCATTATTAAGATGACTCATTAAGAAAGAGTTTTGAAAAGTGTTATTTAATGCAATTTTAAGTGCTATATTGTGGCGTATTAGTAGCTATTATCATACCAGACACATTATTGCGTCCAATTGGCGACAGCATTGTTGGGGTAATGTTAGTATTTCTTTCAGCCTTGTGTTTGAAGTTCTGTCTGGCTCCTAGTTGGCGTGCCTAGCTAGAGGTGGAGAGAGAGAGAGAGAGAGAGAGAGAGAGAGAGATAGAGTGAGAGTGAGGGAGGGAGATGGGGAATAGTTTAGCGTTACTTTCCTTTGTGTGTTGAGCGTCAGTCTGATTTGAGAGTCGAGTATGTGAGTTTGTGTGTGAAGAGTGTAGATGTATGTTGTGTGTGAGGCATCTCCCCTCAATTCTTGATTCCTTTGTGTGTGCTGTAGAGACACCATTTCTTTTATTAAATAAACCACAGGAAATGTGAATTAATGTGAAATTTGGTATAATTTGTTATAAAGAACCCACGCCTTCAGGTGAATGTGAACATCAAGGTCCTGGTCCTCTGCAGTATCTGTGCTACGTTTCCCCATGTTGGGGTGATTAAAATTTAATATTTTCCTGGAACCGTTTTGGCCCTCACTCCGGTATATAACAACATATAGTTATTATTATTAATAGTCATTTCCATTTTATTGAATATTTTGGATATGATGCTATAGAATATTGTCTTTTTTCACGAAATTTTATGACAGAAGATAATACACTTGAAAGGAGCATATGAAGGGAAATATCCGGTCGTAGTGTTTGCTCATCTGAGTCCCCCAAACCTCGGAATTTTCACATCCACGGTTAATACCACTGATTGAAATATCAACAAAGGCTATATAAGCCTAATATAAAGCTTCTTCAAACACTTGAATTGATCCTGAAAAAACTCAGTTATGTATTTTTATGAGATTGCAACATTCATTATTTCATTTTATTTTTTATTTATTTATTTATTTATTTATTGTAGTTGTATTTCCATAGCCTCTCACAACTTCTTTGGACATTCAGGGATTTCACTTGCTATACAGTAAATGATGTAAAATTTAATGAAGTTTAGATGTTTACCTATACTTTTATGAACTTTTATCATAAAAGAGCACATTTGCTCTCGTGCATACCTCCAGACTCTGCGGAGGGTAGGGTTTGATTCTAGCGAAGGAAAAATATCCCTATTCTAGCCGCAAATGGAACTCGTGACACCTGAGTTGAGAAGTCAGAACGCTTATACGAGTCGTAAATCAGACACAGTATAAATTTATGAAAATCTCTTACCTTCAGTTTCCTTTCTTTTCTTTACAACGCTATATAGACATAACCAGGAATAACGCTATTCGAAATGCTATTCATCGACAGGATATAATGTGATGGTGTTAAGCGTGAGCTTTTCTTTTTTTCATAAATTTGAATTCAAACTGTTTTAAAATATTTCAGCTTAAGTTAATGTGAACGGAAGTAATTAGTTCAATTCTCTGAAAAGCTTGATGTTTACATTTATTAGTATATTTTAATTGTATATATGCTTATTTTAATTCTTGTCTCAGCTGCATATTCTGCAGTTCTTTTTAGAATTACTGGTAGTAGGAGGTATTGTGAAGTTTGAAACACTGTGTTTATTCTACATCATTCTTAAACATAATCCTTCTTTACATAAAATATTGGTAATAAATCTACCTAATGCCTAAGAATTGCAGAACTATAAAGGGACAGCAACTTTTAAAGTTTGGAAACTGCTGGCACAGCATACGGAAGCAAAGTTTCAGAGTTGACCCGCCTCGATATGCCAGTCCAGTTTTAGGTTAACCATAGGAAAACTACAAAGGGAAATGACGCCGACTGTCGACCAAAGAATGTTATCATGAGTCATTTTCGCTGTACCTGTCCTAAGTCATGCAGTTATATTTCAAATTTGAAGATGTTGGTGTTTTGTAACCACAACGAAAAAATTTAAGACTATGGTTATGTGCGGAAAGGACCCAACATAAAGTATCAGCGAATAGCATACTCAGAAGACGTCTAATAAAGAAACTTTATACACTTCAATGCCTGACTTGCATGGGTCTCCCCGGACTCGTAAACATAATGCGTTTTATATAATTTTTATTATCTTCATTATAATTAAGGGAAACAAATGGACTGAAACGTTTGAATATACTATTTTTTCACAGTATAATCTAATTTACGTTGGAGCAACTCCAATATTGTAAAAGTAGACACGCTTGTTTAATATTCGCTTTTTTTCAGCTCCATCTCGCTGTTTGAAAATTGCAGACCACCAGTATATTATGAAATTAATACAAAAATCCTTAATTAAAATGGAACATACACGCAGTATATTTCGATAAGTAATAAAATATCTGCTTTGGATATGAAACAGCATGGAGGCAGGAATGAAAATGGAGAAAATATTAAAAAAAAACATTTTCAGGTCAATATTTAATTCCGTACTGAATGAATGTAATCATCACTTTTGCTGCTCCCGCCATCCCTTCAAGAGCGTTAATGGAAGGGGGCGCTCTGCCCTCTTCAGTAAAAGGGTATAAAACGAATGCAATGAAAAAAATGAAAGATTAACGCACAGGTTTTGCAATCCACTATTGTATTGATACGCATGAAAAGGTCCTAAATATCGTGATGCCTACTTTATGCGAGCGATAAAAGAGGATTTGAATAAGATAATATGCATTTTTATACTTTGGGAAGGGCATTATTTTTATTTTCGAGATGAGAATCGATGGTATGCTTTTAATTTATTTTGAATATTTGGTTTTAGCTTACTTACAGTTAATACGCATTCTAAGCAAATTTAATTTGAATTATGCAATGTCTTGAAATTCATTTATGGCCTAGTCAATTGCGATTGAAGTTATAAGATAATATTTTTCTACACGTACAAGGATTATGTTTATTATTATCTCCAATAGACCTTAGGTATCCCAAAAGGTTTACTTTCACTATATAATCAGCTAGATGCAAGCTACTTCTTTATATACTTTTTTATGCTTTGGCTTGTAACACGTCATAATATATTGTATAAACTATTCTCTGACGTTGAAAATTTATAAAAATAAGTTTAACGCTCATACAATTTCTTGCATTGTATAAATAAGCTTCTCACAATGGAACTTCAGTACATTAATCTTCTTTACAAACGCTAAGCAGTGATAAACATAGGAGGTAAACTGGGCACATTAATTGCAATAATTAGAGCTTTGCAATTACATTTAAAATACTCTCACTAGAATTATGATGTTTGTTGGTTAGCCAAAAAAAAAACACAGGATGTAGAATTATTTTTATAACCTTTGGCATAGGGAAAGTTACTGTGAATATAACCATAAAACGTTATGAAGAATATTTTTATTAACAATGGAATTAAACTAAATACAAAATACGTTCTTGGATGTCATTCTTGTATGTGATTCCCAACCACAGCCTCCTTTAAGATTCATTTCAAAAAAGTTATACTTTTATGAGAGTCAGAATGACTTCTTTCAAGCTCGCCTTTCAGTTCATAAACTTTCTCCTAATCAACACATAAGGAATTAGCTAATCACTAGTCCTCTATACCACAATGAATTGTTATGTCGTTATGCAGATTATTATACGAGTCTGTAGACACACTTATAACCAGATCATCACAAATGAGCAGTAAATAGTGTGCTTATCTAAAATAGTTTAAGTGAAAGAGGTGTGAGAAACTGATTGTTGCTTCACGTATGAAAAAGCCAATTTGGAGTAGTTGTATTGTAGTTCAACGTCGTCCTCCGTGGACTATTGGTACCATGCTAACCTCTAGTTTCCAAGGTCACGGGTTCAAACCTGGCGGAGGTCGATGGATTTTTTTCGGGCGTAAAAATCCTTGGCATGGCTTCCTTCGGAAGGGAAGTAAACCCGGTGGTCCTACGTCATAGATTTACGGCACGTAAAATAACCTCAAGCCTGATAAAGAGACCTGTGAGCAAAATTACAGGTCTTTCCCGCCAAACATTGAATGGGATGCTAAGGACCATAGTAGTTAAAGAGCGTCCATAAATAAAACTCAATTTAATTTTGTAGTTCAACTGTCGGGGAGCCAAACTTGATGTAGTTGTAACCACGTATTGTGCAAAGTTTCCGCTGGCCTTTGCCCAAATGTTTAAGAATCAACGTTGTAGTTTTAATGTTTCCTTAAATATTATATTTATTTAGGTTTGCCTCGGCTGCGTCAATATTAATTTGTAGAAACATGTTTCCCTTAACAGGGTGTGATACGGCTAAAGAATGTAGGTTTACACAGATTATACTTTTTACTTCACTCCTTTATTAATCCTTCACACGATTAAATAACACTTCACTGATATAGAGAGCTGTGAGATTATTTATTAATTACTTGTACTTTTTAACACACAAACTTTATAATATTCGCCGTAATGAATTTTCGTCTCACACTGAATACGTATTAAACTTCCCGAGGATTCGTCTTGTGTTCGGTTAGGAACGCTGTCTGCTAGCAACTGACTTCTGAATTTCTACAATTTACTCTATTTCAGTTTCTGATTGGCTAATCCTACTCCAATGGAATACTTTCATTTGACTTAAGCTTTTTCTGGTTGTTGATTGGCTATTTATAAGCTGTCTCAAAAATTACAAGTAGTATTATTAAACTTTCCAATTCAATATTGCCTCAAGGTTACCTCATTGTTAGCAACTTTTAACCTATATTCTTACAGCTCCTACATTATTAAATTGCGTAATATATTCACATAACATTATTATACATGTAATTAATAATATAAACATAATACAATGACTGTTACATACATTCTATATGTTATTTATACACATATTGCTTTAAGGCGGGCTGTTATTATATTTTATATTATATAATTAGACTAAAATTACTTGAGTGTTAAAAATACTGCCTCAGGTGAAATATCAGTGTGTTCGCTAAAAATCGAGTGAATATATTGGTACAATATACTGTTTAATTATTAGTTTATTTATAAATTATTATATTTATAATTCTATGGATATTTACCGTGTGCAATTTGTTGCATCTAAAGCAAAATCCGGAATAAAATTAAACCGCACCTGTCTACGGTGTAACCATGAGTTATAAGAGCAAAATGCCCGAACATGAATTTAGCTTGCTGATTCGATTCCTATATCCGTTTAAACCTCCAAGTGGATCTCAGATACTTGAAATATTATTCCTTAAGTGTACTACATGGCTTTTATCATACCTCAAGGAAACATAATATGCACTAAGAGAGCTGAAATTCAGTGCTTCGAGTTTGACTTTAGCAATTTAATTTTTCATACACGATCAACTTTCTTATATTAGCCTTCACGCCGTCACTGTGAATGGACAGTTATTATCAATCTATGAATATAAATGTGTATTAATTGTATTTAAGCAATCTTGTGCTATAATACATTGAAGAAAATTGCTCTCGATGTATTCTTTAACCTTTAATCAATGTGCGCGTGAGAGACCGCAACTCTTGTTCTTAATGTTGATTTTCCGCCGAATGTTATGAACGACTTAGTAGTTTGCAGCTTAGGTATGAACTCGCGGACGGAGTTGTTGATCTCGCTGTATCTCTTCTATACCTTAAGTAAGATATTTTATAAATTCTACACCAGAGAATGCTGGTTTGGAGCGGAATAATTTTTATTTAATGGACATTACTCCCTATGCTCTGTGAATTTAGGAGGGAATATGAGTGTGTTTCCCACCGAAAATGATTAAAATAAAATCTGGAAGCCTACAGTCAACGAGTTACTAACACCATCGGTTGTTTATAAAATCAAAGCCCAGTATATGACCACAGGAACTAAAGTGGACGTTGCAAACTATAAAGAGGATATCGGAATCAATCTGATCGCACTCCATTCTTGGTATAGATGCTCCTATGTGATATTTAATTTTTTGGTGTTAGCGATTTGTTTTGAAAAAGTAATATGTAGAATGTGCTGGTAATTCCGGCATAAAATATGTAACAATACTTCTGACATCAGTTCGTTAATTTTGTTAAAGTATTACGGAGCTGTAAATGGATTACCAAAAAATCGGGTTACAGTGAGTGTGTTCAATCCGAAATGCTTGTTTATTGCATTCGGAGTGAAAAGTAATGCGCTTCTGACATATTTAGCAAGTTATAAACTGCTATTTATACCCCTAGTATTATTGCTCTAGCTCCATGGTCAGAGTTAGTAACAGAAACGCTGTCTATTTTAGGAGTAAAGCACGTACTCTAACATAATGTCTCCTCTTGAGTATACACGTATGCGTAATGCAACAAGCTAAACTCGCAGCCAAGTTCAGGACGAGGTGGAGAAGAGGGCGAAAAGTAGGTCGGCATTTGCCACAGTTTTACCTCCACCCTCTGATCAAAGTTAGGAATCTACCCGTGTAAGCATCCCTTGTTGGTATCAAGAGGCTGCCTAATCGCGTTCCTGAATAACTACCTACTTCAGAAATATTAACTATGGCGCATCTAAATCGATCTCGGGTCCCCAATGTGGACCGTAAGACAATGGTAGCTCTTGGGTATATCCATAGCTATAGAGATTTTAGATGGTTAAGGATTATTTGAAAAATATGAATAAAACGGCATCCAGAAAAATCTTGAAGTGCTCCCTTTTTGTACACAGTTTAAAAAAAAATCCAATTAAACAACGGGTAGTGGAGAACAAAAGCGCCATATAAACAAAAGGAAAACAATCCAAATATAGCTACTTGCTTTTCAGGTGAGAAAAGGCTTTCGAAAATGTGCGGAAATATATCGGAATGCATCAGAAGCTATTATCCGTCATTCACTGGACTCGGTCCATTCAGTCTTATGGAGCAATTTGAGTCTCGCTGAATTCAGATTCCATTTTGCATGAAAGTCTCTTTCCTCTGGAGGCAATAGAAAACATTGACAAAGCTCCGTCCCGGTGAATTGTGTTTGCAAATTCATCGGCTGGCTGGTAATGCTGATATCAAATGAAACTGCATCGTCACAGCCACGAGGGACTCTTCCGCCGGGAGTTATTTGTGCTGGCTCGTTTGTGCACAGGATTTATGACAATGAAGTTACGTGGTGCAGCAAGCTGAGGTTGATAAGAAATTTTATTGATCCATCTACCCCGCAACAATCCAAGCATGACGCTGCACTCCCTGTTAACGTAATTATTCCTGGGAAAATTTACCGTCATCTGCGGTCACGAACAGACATAAAAGGACACTAAAGCAGGTGGATGAAGTACTGCTTAATTTTAATATCTGTATGAAGCTGGCTGTTCCGTAATTTGATTCTTATCTTAGTGACTCTACAGACTTCTACTGGAGTGAATTGCAGATGGCTATGATCACGTTGGAGATAAGCGTACAAGCAACAACGTTGCATTCTGGGAAAAGTAATGTGTAATTACCATAATAATAAGCACATAAAATACACTCTAGGACCAGACTCTCGAAGCGTATATTTGTCGAAGTCCTAATCGTTTCCGAGGCCAGTTCACAATAGTATCTCGGGACGCGTGCCTTTAGCTTCATTCTAGTGTCACCTTTCATATCGAGTCGCAGCTACTGAATATGCGCTGACAGTTGAGCGGTTATAAGCTAGCATTATATAGCGGTTATAAGCTATTTCGACTAGAAATGAGGCCTACCGAGATTCACTTTGGAGCATAGATTTTCGTCGTTTTTTGTACATAAAAACGCAATACTTATTACGCATATAATGTAATTTCCAATTTCTAAGCCTTATTTGAGTTCAACACATTTTTACTCACACATAAACACTGAAACACACTCCTTTTCATTTTTAAACTAAATATGAAATCAAAATCTTATATTTCTAAATGAAAAACCAAATAAAAGTAGAAATTAACTTAATATCGGGTGTGTAAATCCTCTGCGTCTATTACTCCCTTATTCTACGGAACATGGATGATGCCTAGTGAAAATTTCACGAAGGATAATTCCTCTTAAGCATCCTGTACTTGGTCCCACAAAACCTCATGTCTTGCGTTATTTTGCAAGGAATTTAACTCCAAGCCTTTCTTCACCTCTGCCCACACGTTTTCAATAGGATTCAGATCTGGTGAACAACGAGGCCAATCAATCATTGGGATACCTTTCTCTTGTGAGAACCAGTTTGAAACCTGCTGACTTGTGTGGTTAGAGTGGTTATCTTGCTGGAATTTAATAATTCCATTGGGATATCTACCCTTACAGAAGGAACCACGATGCTTTAGAGAATGTATTTACATGTTTGCACTGCTGGATATTTAATACGCCACAACACACCTAGGCCATCTCGTGACATTCAACCCAAACACGACACATATGCGACCTTGGTGATCCATTTGTGCGCATATTTTGCATCGTAATGTTTACTGTGGGGCAATAAGCAATTATTTTCTTCCATTATTAGATGAAAATGTCACGTCTTCTGTGAATGTAAACCTTACTCCAGTTATGCTTGACTTTTTTCTGCAAATAGAGGTGACATAATGTGTGATCGTCTGCACGACGCTGCTTCTTAGCTGGCGATCGAGCAAAGAAGAACCCTGCTGTAGTCAAACGACACAAGGCTGTGCGGTTCGACCCAGGGAAATAGAATTACTTCTAATTGTGAACACATGGTGGAAGAGGTTTCTGTCTGCCTCTTCTAGAAGTGCAGTGTCCTACTGAGGAGTGGACAAACGTTTTGACTAACCAGATCGACGACAATCACTTCCCTGATAATCCCACCCACCTCGTAGCCGTAGGTATAGGGACTTCAAGTGCTCTTACAGCCTGAGACACAGAGTAGCTATCAACGTTCACTAATTTAAGGAGAGATCTCCTTGTAGTTTCGTCTTTGTGAGCACTCAGCCATAGTAAAACTCAGTATGATTACTAAAATACCATGCAGAACTCCACGGCTATGAAGTGTGCGCGCATGGTCATTGTTTATTTTTTCACTTTATAATTCTTATTAAATATGACATTTGTTTTGAAAATGGTAAGAGAAACTTGTTTGTGTTTTTATGCATGAATGTCTTAAAATTAATAGATATCTTATGCACGAAAAAACATTCGACATTACCGTATATTTAACAAATTAAAATTTAAATGATGAAAACAAACATAAACATCAAGAATTCGAACAGAGGTTGTTGCATTTACAACCGACTTGCGTTTCACCGCTCGATTACCACGACGCATACAACCAAATTTCTACTTGTCGTATAGGTTTGGAATGCGTGCAGGGTGGTAATAGATCGTGTATTGTGAACCCAGCGTCAGCGAATGCTTCCGATGTTTTCCGAATCGAACTTCTCTTTGGTGTTGTTCATTTATTTTGTCTTAAGCTGTACGTTGTTTCATAATTGGCTTTCACCTATATCCTTTCTGATTACTTATAACTGCAAATTAGTCCTTCTTAGCAGTATTAAACCAGTTTTTATTACGCACATACGGCACCACAGGCGGTGGACACTGATCATATGTGAAATGGAGTGATAATCGGGAAAGAAAATTGGGGAGGCCTAAGTTTAGGGTACCTTCTCGGCATTTGCCATTTATGAATACCTGGCAGGATTTGAACCGCGGTCCTCCCGTCACAAGTCCATGTCTTATGGAGCTAGACAAACCCGTGTGGGTACAGAAGGTCTGGTGCCATCATTATTTGTTAGGATTAATTTTCATCATATACTGTCACAAGCAGGGAAGGATATTTTGATTTCCCTAAACAAACTATCCAAGTTCCACGTTCCTCACCAGATATTCCTACGGACAAAAGGAAAATACCTATGAGCAGTGGGCCAAGACTCATAATTGTAATAAACCCACTTGGCTATTCCTAAACGAATGCTTTGCTACTCTAAAGATAGCTTATATGATGGAAACAATGTGCCTTGGTCCGCTGCTTCTGTGAAACTATTGGTTCTTACTGTGCTCAGTTCTTCATTTCGTATGTAGGGAGCACAGCCACTTCTCTCTTCCGGTTGCTCGCTAATGTATCGAACCAGGACTCCACTTCTTCCCTCGCATAGGCAGCTGCCATTTGCAGGTGGAAGCCAACGGTCAGTTTTCCTTGTATATACCAGAGTGGCACTTTCCAATAGCTGATGGCACCATCTCCCTCTCTCTAAACAACCAAACACACCAGCCAGCACTGCAACCATGTCCTGCCCAAGCCAGGAACCCACCACAATAGTTTGAATTTACTATAGCTTCAAGGGATATTCTCCAGGGAACAACAGTTGCCCCCACTTACAACGACTTACAAAAATTAACTCTGATTAATATATTCATCTTCCGCGCTTTGTTAAGTTGGTCAGCTGGTTTCCATTTTCAAACATGATGTTTCGTCCAGCACTGTGGCGGACATCTTCAGAAAACCTCGGATTACCAAATAAAACTGAAATTCCTGCCTCAGCCCGAAGCGGCTCTTTTAAAAACAGCTTTTGTTGATAAGAACTGGAACATACCTTTGCAGTACCTATGTGTTACACAATAGATGCATACTTAACGAGCAAAAAGAAAGAACATCATGGAACACGTCTTAGCATTAAGCTTCTAATCATTGTGAATCCTCATTTTTAAAGTTTTATATTGTTCGGCAATTCGTTTATATGCCACTGCATAATCAAATCTTTTTTCCAAACAAATTGCATAATTACCCCTAAATTCGGTTGGAATGTGCAGATACGCAGAGAGAACTTCGTTGTTTTGGTAAGATAGAGATCTGCTTAGTACAGTTTACAATAATATAAACCTCCTATAACATAATTACTGAAATATTTACAATTTTAACGTAAATTAATGTTAATCCAAGGTAATCAGGTGGAATTTACTTTTCTACGTCATATCACAATTCTTGGAGTTAATTCTACACGATATTATATTCGTCTTTCTTATCTTTAGCTGTATATACCGTAGTATTGCTCTGTTTGTACCTGAATGCAATAATTGTTTCCATTACTACTAAAATATCAAGAGTAACGAATGGGGTACTTTAGCAGAATTGTTTGAAAAAACTGCGAATTCCTTATAGAACGATTTGGCTTTGGATAACAGCGACTATAACATGTACTGCTATATCGGTAAGCGACTTGCATTAGTTGGCAATAAAACTTGGGTTCGGCTTAGTCAGATGCTATCATTTAATAATAAACAAACTTTATCTCGGTAACATTTAACAGTAAATTCTTACAAAATAACGTGACTATATTATCATACAATTATGTAAGGAAGATGCACTTATAGGCGTCTTCGAATGCCTGTATAGGAAGAGTATCTTCGCATGTGCGACTTTTATTGGATCTTTAATTATGCTTCAATGTGTATGGACAAATTCAATGACTATGTAATTAGCTTTGCGCTATGCTTAGGCCTAGTGTTAAGGTAAACGTGTGGACCAATTTTGACTTATCTCAAGCCAAGGAGTAGTCAGTCCTACCCATTTATGTACTAGTGACCTTCACATAGGCTATGTAATTAGTGAATAATACTCCAGAGCCATAATGAGGGCTCACCTAAGGGAAGCTCCACAATTAAATCTAATATGCGATGGGCTGGTAACCAGGGCCAACTTTATTTACGGAGCCAGACACAGGAGTATCATACGTGCTGTTAATATCACTACCTTAGGCATTTGTTAACTGTTTGCGTGGTGAGAAAGCATGTTTTAAGGAAGGGTTTTCGATTAGCAGAGGTTTCATATTACGGCTTCATGCATTTGTACTGCACGATGTAAGAGTACAGATATTATTAGAAATGATCAAATGCGTCGTAGGGTACCTTGGCATAAAACAATTACAACTTGGATTCGACGCTTGAGTCTTCATATTCGGTTTCCAAAAGAAATGAAACTATTCATTAAACCTATACAGAGAGCCTAGTAGGTAGTTAATTTAAACCAGTACAGTAATTCACAAGCACATTACGCATTTATCTGATACGAATAAATAAAATAATGCTTTCCGGCTCAAAATTTGTAACTAACCTAATTTAACAAACAGGATATAGCTTATAGAAATGTCTGATTACAAATAATTAAACTAATTACTTATAAATATAAAAAACTGTGACATTTCTAAATGCAGCTAATCTGCACTTAAAACACAAATTACATTTAGAACGACACTTAAAATGCAACATATGTTAACGTGCCTGGGCTGTCACGAAAACTTGATTGATATCTAAGTTAGTTATCACTTGCATGCTTACTTGTGCAACTGTTGGTTCTTAAAATGCAGTTCCATCGATTAATTTATGTTAATGAAGCTTTGTTGTAAAACATTCATTACGTGGGATTTGGTTACATGCGACCAAAATGAAGTGAGAGGTATTTTTGCTTGTTGCATTTTGCTTGCTATTAAATATACAGAAATGTTTCTTGTGTTCTAATGAATTAGTATAAATCCAGTTTCAGAATTTGACACACTTTTTTTTCATTTTGCATGTTCTACCTGTAAAGTGATATAATAACAAATGGTGCAAGGGAAATATTATTGTCTCATCTGGTTGTCTGTTTAACATCTAGTGTGTATTATGCATTCTTTTGACCCTAAAGAGCGTATGTTTCTTGCTTATTTGCGTTCCTTTTAATGACCATTGTGGTTTTAAGTTGCGGTGTATTTCCCACATTCATGACGTCACTTAAGAGCTGCAAATGGACTGTGATTTATAGAAGAACCTACTGGTAAAACGTCATACAAATTGTGTTACTTATAAGCCCCAGAAAACTAAATCAGGTACCACATGGAAAGAGAGTTCCAGGAAGACATGAATTAGAAAATCCTATCACTTTTAGCAGGTGTGTGAAAAGGTTAATTGAATCAATGAATCTCTTCCTCCCATTCTGCCACTCTCTCCCTCACTCACTGTGTGACTGTTTTATGTTTTAACGTCATTTTTTCAGTAAATCGAATCAATTTATTTGGAGATTTAAAACTAGAATTACACTAATTTTGAATGTGTTTCCTCATTTCAGGTGAGCACAACAGATAACCTTCCCGAATTCGAGCTTGCTCTGGTAAGTTCATACTGGATTAAACCTATTTTGTAGAAATCAGTGGAAGCTTATCGTTTTTACTGATTCAAATAAGAGAAAGTTCTGGATGGATTAGTCACAGTTGTTATCTCCGGATTGCGGACATGAGCTTTGTTACAATAGCCATTTAATACAATGCTGTTGCATGTAGCATAATTTGACTTATAGTCTTTGCGTTTTCAATCTAAGTTCTATATCCTGCCAATATAACGCACAATGGTTTATGATAGTAAGAAAACACAAAACCACCTTTGTTAGGCACAGCCCCACTCTTTACCTAGTTCTTCCACTTCACTAAATGTTTGTCTTAGGACCGCCTTTTCCTTCGCTTCTGAGTCTGACCCCGACCTTTGTTTATAGGTTAATATTTGTTAGCGTTTTCACATCAAACCAATACGTGACGGATTATTTCAGGTGCTAGTGGGTACCGTCGTTGCGAAGCTTGCCTTTCGGCCATTCAAGTGAAATGTTCCGTACTCCATCCTTTCGCTGCTAACCTAGGCCTGACCTTTATTTATAGTCTAATGCGTGCATTAAAACGAATAAGAGATTGGCTCACCCGGCTGTTATGGAGTGCAGGTTATTTTGGTCAGCATTAAATAAAGAAAAGCACTATAGAAAAGGATAAGCATCGGCACGTTTACATGCACTCGACTATACCTGATGAGAATGCCTATAATGTTATAACGAAGTATAGAAACCTTCATATTGAAGACTAACTAGAACTTTCAATTACACAAGCGATTTGTCAGAAAACTCCACATGCAGAAATTTAGTTGCTAGTTTTAAATGCAAGTTTCGAAAATCGAGTACCAAAAAATGAAGGAATTGGTAGTTTCCTTGTTAGTAATATTTTACTGAGTTATAAGAAAGTGCTTTGCCAAAGGAAGTTTTCTCCTTGTATCAGATTGTTTCTACACGCGAAGTCTTTTGAGTTCTTATATTGGATTTTAAAACTTCATTGATCAAATACATTGTTTATAATGAAACAGAGAGCTTTTTATACTTAGTTTTAATTATTACTTTAGGAATCTGTATGATGATGTCTAATATCAATTGTGTAGTATAGGCAATTTCCTTGTGCCAAGTAAATTGATTTCAATGTACTTTCTCATCAATCTGTGGTGATGTTAATAAGGAGGGTCTTATTGACGAGATTCTATACTTCTTTCTTAATTTGGTTGTTTAATTACACTATCGTTCTCCGTGGTAATGATAGAAATTGCACATTTCTATTTGCACATTTAGTTAGGAAAAGCATGGTAAGCCCTAACGATTAGTTAGAGGTAGTATTTTAATTTTTAATTTCTCCCAAATGTTTTCTTCATGTTAAAGTTCCTCGGCTAGTAGATAGATTGTCTGATAATCAGGAATAGGAACTCTTAAGCAGTTGGCACATAAAAATTCTATTAATTTCAAATTATATCGAATTGCATGACAATAATTTCAGTGTAGCAGGATTTGTTCATTGATATCCTTTATTTACCGGCTTATCATTACATTCCAGTTTCAAGTTATCTACACTCAAAGCATATTCGACGCTGGCTTTCTGATTCCAAGCTCGCGGATTCAAACCTGGCCCACATTGATGGTTTCTAAGTGTGCTCAAAAGAGACACTCCCGTGTCAATAGATCTACAAGCATGCAAAGGAACTCCTGCGGGACGAAATTCCGACACACCGGCGGAGCTGATATGATCCTGGCAACTGGTAGCTTCATTAACAAACAAAATATTTATTTTAAAACCATATTCACTTCAAAGAATGTAAACATCAGTGGTCAAGAGTCACTCGCAGGCAGGTGAATTCCGATCTGAATGTTGTCTGCAAACGCCAAAAGACTGTACGAGAGATGGGTTGGTTTGTTACCTGCGACGTCCCTGTCTACAATCCAGTAGCCGTTTAACTTATTTCCTTCCGTCCTGATTTAATGCTTAGAAATGCCTATGCCGGCTGATAATTATTCCCATATGTAATTATTTGTCAACCTGGCTGTTTATTATTCATAACTGATCCTAATAAATGCTTATCCACGCCTTCTGAAGAAAATTATATTTATGAAGCAAACAGATTAATTAAAATCAGAAGTTAAACTAAAGGTTACCCGCAGTGTATATATAAATCAATACGAAGGCATTTGTTTTATAAATATTGCCTATGTCCTTTTTTATAGTTTCGAGCTTGTTTGGCCATTTAGTTCATTTTTCTTCACACCCGGGAGATAAAACAGAAACTGGAGCGAAATGTTATTAGTCTCATTTGTCGCTCATAAGAGCTAGGGAATTGATGTTTATTGCAATAGCAATGAAATATTCTGTGATCTTGCCAGCTTTAAGCCGTAAAGTGAGTATCCCCCAGCTCTAAAATAGCTTTGGAGCATTAAAGCGTCATCCAGAGGAACAGCAAGCGTCATTAAAGAAAGGCATCCATTTGCACCGCCTTTTGGTCTCCCAGAGGCGGGCTACGTCATGGTTTGATGATTATATCTACTAAGGGTCTAGATCTATGTCCTTTACGATCTGTTGGCAGATTTATTATGCTTGTCTACTTAGCTGGAATTTAGGAACGAATAATGTTTCCCTTAGCGCTTTGAAGTGTCAAGTAACTTGAAATTGATGTATTATATTAAAAAGAAAAGCTTGGACTAGAATTCCGATAGTTTAATAGGTTCAAGGAGGTTTATGAAAGATATTTAAGCAATCCAGGAGGATTCATTTTTTTAATCATCCAAGGCTTGTTCTGTTTTTGAGAGCATATGATGCAATAGTTATAATTCTGACCTTTCTTCATACAGGTATCATACGATAATAGAAGCAAGAAATTCTGAATAAGTCTGATTCCAAATATGTGGTTACGAGCTGCCAATGAAAACCTTTTGTTGCAAAAACTTACCTTAAATTGTTCTCTTCTTTACAAAACTAAACACTGTTTGAAATTCTAGTTATAATCAAACTATTCATGGTGCACAGGACAGACATCGTAACACTGATCATCAATAATACTTGTGCTATGGTTTAGTCGACATATCACTTCTTTGAGAGAGAAAGAGTGACCGAGAATAGTCCTTGCATACAAACAAATAAGCCAGAAACAGCCTGTTTCTATATTTTTCTTGGTAGAAATATCCATTTCCGAAAGGTTCACTATTACAATTTTTAATTTCCTAGGTACTCAAATCTTTGTCCATGTGCATGATTCTGTAGCTTATAATTAGGCATAGGATTTCCTGTTGGCATTTGCCGACCTCGCTCACCAGACGAGTTTACCTGCCTGTCAGTAACACTTGGCCGCTGCTTTTTACATTCTTTATATTGCCAATGGTTTGAGTGTGATAACTTGAAGCCAACTGCTTCAGAATTCCTATGCTTGCTTACAATATTCAGGTTAGGATAGACCTAGTTAACGAGTGGACACCTACTACCCCGACTCCCAATGGAACGGATGAGGTAAGGGAACAGTAGGAGACGTATGGACTGTATAGTTGGCCGGCGCAAGTCGACAGAGACGCGCAGAGTTCCCTAATAGTTTCAGCTTGACCAATATTGGGGATAAGATACTGTGTATGTTACGACCACCCATTATACTCTTGATAGTATGCTTAATGTAGTAGATATTATTAAACGCACAGTACGATACGTGCAAATTACTTCATACTCTCAATGTAAAACCAAAAATGTGCTTATACTTGATCAGATGAATCATCTAAAACTATGAATAAAATTTCAATGCAAACATGCTATACCACTGAGAGGTAGGTTTCATGGTAGCACCTACATGGGTTCTAATCCATTTTACGGTCAATCTGGCTCATATTTTTGTTTATTTTTCTTTTTGTGATTTTACATATAGATGCTGTAGAATAGGTGAGCAAAGCGCACACCCCGTCACCTGCTTGTTCCCTACACATGCAGGTGGCCCAGTAAACCACAGTAGGTACATGTACTCTTGAAAATCTGGTCACATGCTCCTACGGAAATGCACTATACTTTGGACAATTATTCCTACCATGTTACTACCTCCGTCAACGCAAAACTTAAATTCTAGGAGAAAAGAGCAATGCTTTTGCATCTCATAAATTGCATGTCCTGAAGCTTTTCTATACATTCGTCCTCATATTGTTTTACCAAAGAGAGCACCTTTAGTTATTCATGCTCTATTAAAGTGTTCCACACACCCTATTCAACGTATAGTCTATACCTTCGACGTGTTTTAGCCAGGATGAAGGACTAGTACCTTTCTCAAGAGTAAATGCATCTGACAGTTCTTATAGAGCAGTATTGTTAGTTGCCTGTTTATCACTCTAGGCAAACACACTCCTCGCTTATATTGTAGCCTGAAATGAAATTGGGGAGATTATGTCAAATTAGATGTTTGCGTGTGAACAAGTAGTATTACCGATGATAAAGTTCCACAATTAAGTCGCTTTTCTGTGTATTAAATATCAATGCATAAGGAGTGTTAGTAAACGCTTTGCTGTATAGAAGTATTTAACTCTAAAAAAGTCACATTTCTGTATTTAAAACTAATCCTTTCAATTCAAAATGAATGACTCAGCAGAAGCCAAAACGAATTCTAATTACCAGCATTACCCAAATGCATGTTTGCTTAATATGGATACCATTTTAATTAAAAAAATATGGATATACAATTTGTTTTAATTATGTTTTATAAAATGGACTGCTGGCTCAGCACTGACAATGTCTGTTAGATTAATTTATAATATAAGACTTTGCTTTCTAGTTAATGAATGCTTTGAGCAGCATTTATGTTTCCATTTTATTGCACGGTTCCGTGTGTATTTAACTCCTCGTTGTAATAGTGCTTGTTTTATGAAGCATAGCTTTCTGTTTTTAAACGTTGTTACATTGGGCAGTTTACGACTTAAAACAAGAATACGGGGTAAAAACAATTAGGTCATATTTCAACATTAAGTGCAATAAAAGAAACACATAGAGCACAGTAAGCAAATAAACATATTTCATACTAAAATGAAATTAATTTTAGTAAAAGTTATTTTCTACCTATCACTTACATATGAATTCAAGTATGTTCGTGATAGTAACAGTTTTATTTACTTTTTTTTCAAACTAACTTTTGGAATCGTGCTCCTGGCACACAACATAAAAGCTGCTACTAATACCAGATATTCGTTTAGTTGCGTACATGTACTTTAATATAATTTGATAAGAACTAAGGTGACATTTTCAGAGCTCTCAATATTCCAGTGCTCCTATTAGATCAAGATAGCTCAAAGTATTAAAAATATGCAAGATTTCCGTTGAAGTTCTCGCATACAAGTTCAGATTCTCGCATATGTAATCACTAGATTACGCGCTTACTGAACAGTTGTATTAGAAAGATCAATATCAGGGAAAGAACCCTACCGGAGCCCTTTACAAATTCATTTATAAAAGGTTCTAGGAAACAATTTAAATTTTAACTAGATTAGGTTATACAACGGACGAGGACATCTTGGGCACTGCGATCTACCTAGATCTATTATGGCAATCACCCACAGGAAGAAGAAATGAAGTGAAGGAGCCACAGGAAGCTACGTGCCATAAGAAGACAGGCCACAGAGACGCGTGGAAGTCCCTAACAGTTCAGGCTCGAAGACTCGTCCCACTGCTGGAGCTGCCTTGTGAAAACGATGAACGACCCGAAAACCAAGCAGCTTTCTAGTGTTCACGGGAGTACTGTTTCGTTTGAGCAACATTTTGTCCTTCTCTAAGTATTTATCAAAAATAATTGTGTACCGCTGTGTTTGACAACGCTGTACTAGACAGACGTCTGGCAAAAGCGCGGCAGGGCCTTTGCGGTAGGTCTTAAGTGAAGTAATCAATTGATGAAACTTGGCACTTCTACTCACGCATCAAGAAAATGATTGATCAATGTCTTATCCCCAGTCTTGTGCGTTATTACACGATACTGTTTTGCAAATACAAGAAGAGTGAGAATAGTAGACATGACAACTTTTACGCATAGTGTTCCGGCTATATGCTTTTTTTGTCTGTTTTTGGTCGGGATAGAATGAGAATTCAGAGTACAATGTGCTTCAGTTTTCCCTTTAACTGCCGAATAGAATAATGAGAAACTTTACGCAACATACGTGGGATAATACAAAGCAAGCGTTCAGATTTTAGGAAAAATTCTGATGTGTTACACTAACATGACTTTCTCTACTCAAACTATTTTTACAAACGCTTATTCTCCATATGCTTCATGTTAATCGAGATGTTAATCTTATTGCTAATTTTCTTGTAGGTGCAAGGGGAATATGGTAGTATGTAAGCGATAGTCAAATCTTTTAAGAGCTGGTTGCTATTTGGAGCATTTCATTCTCTTTGCATGTCCAGGACATAAAAAATGAATAACGAATTCCCATTTGAGAAAAGTATTGGAAATTTTAAGGGAATAACAAGTAATATCTTGAAAATGGCTCACTCAACAAAAAATGTACATGACATAAATTGTGTATCTACATTTTTATAGTAAAATTTTGTCTGTCCCTTATGTTTTACCAGTTATGCAAAAGTCGTTCACAATGAAGAATACTTTTGGAGAAATTCCCAGAAAATTCGAGATATACATTTTATTTGTCATGAAAATATTTTAAACATATGATATTTTAATCAAAATCGTTAGTCATTTTTGAGAAAATTAAAAATTTCGAAACATTTTCCATGTAAAGGGTAATCTGGGGTGGCGAATTTTCTTGAAAACCTCCGTGTCGCATCTCTGGAAGATACTGAACCTAAATACAAAGTTTGGTGTTTATCTGACTGTTCGTTTCTGAGTTATGCTGTTCACAGACACACATGGGCATGTTTCAAAAAATGCTTTTTTTGGATTCAGGGGGTCTCAAAACATATATTTCCGGTGAAATCTCGGTATCAAATTTTTGGGTGGAATACAATACTTCCCCTACTTACTATACGTAGTAGAGAAAGTAAAAACAAAACAAAGAACATGCCGTTCTTTAAAGTGTATATAGTTATAATAATACACTATCCACACCTGTTGGCTATGAAAATGACAGATAATTTTCGTGAAATACGCCTAACAGTCAATCGCAGTCGCATTTGGCTCACGTGATGATGTAGCACCCACAGAAAGATTCTTTATTATGCTTCAAAGCCATGTTCGCCAAGATTCGAACCGTAAGTAAAGGTGAATATTCATTGACAACCCGATGAAAAACTCAAATCATTTTACTTCTTTTAACCCCGTTTTCTAACTTATTCCATTGACTATAGAATTCTACTTCCAAGAGTTTGAATACACTTCGGATCTCTCTTGGCACAGGACATTAAATCAATAGCTTCGTTGAGCAATAGTCACCCAGCAAATTGCTAGCGTTGCGTCCCACTTTCTATGAAATTAAAGTTGTTTTTATCTCTACGGCATTTAAAAGACTTATACAATTCACTTTTTACGCAGCTCAGTCATTTGACATCGTCACCTTATCTTTTCTTATATGAGTGACTCGCTTACGATCAACCTGCTTGAGATAGGTTAGGAATGCACGACACAAAATGAGTGGGAAAAGCCGCTCAATGACGCTGCCAGACGTGCTACAATACAAGAATTACGATTGTTCGGAAACTTCAATTTTGAATTGTGTAAAATCAATCAATTTTACAAAATCTATTCAGCTTATTTTAAACTGTACAGAAGCCTTAATTCCATTTTGATATTCAGGTATCGTAGCTTAAGAATGTGATCAACTTCTAATACAAATTCATTTTTATGGTGAATCTAGAACGTCCCAAACAAATGTCACTCCAATGTTTCATTCGGTATAGCATAGGGCAAGGGTGGCGAAAACGACTTCCTTCCGCGAGTCGCCAAATATGCAACATGCAGTGCAACACTCAGCAGCATGTGAAAAACAAAGGGACGGTTGGAGAGAGGGAACGGAGCCTACGTCAAAATGACTCGCGAGTCACGTTTTCGCCATCTCTGTGCATAGGGAATCACTTCTTAAGATACGCAACTATATATCTCTTCTACTTTATATAACAGCCTAAGGGTGAATGTGACTCAGCAACATGCTCAACATTCTGGTTTATTTGTATATGTGTAATATTCTTTTTTATTTCTTGAAATTGAAACTAAAATGCTTATATCACAAAACGGTAACTTTTGAGATACCATGTTTCAACCAAATATCGCAGAAGTATATTATTTAATACCTATAATGGCAGAAAGAACACTAAAACCAAAGTTTACAGCGAAAAATGCAATTCATGTATAGTGAGACACAATTCAGTATACATACATTACTCACAACAACATTGCTACTTCATTTATCATGATGTAAAACAAGCAAGCATAGCAATTGATAAGATACTGTGCGTCTATCGTGTGATGCTAAACTCATTTTTATTCGTTTAGTTTCCCTGAAGCTATAAAAACACTCGGAGGCACTTGTGGCTTGCACGGACGATGTTACAGCCATTGTCCAACAATAACTGAGATGAAATATCTTGGGAACAAGAAGTGTCAGATTAAACCTAGAAGACAAACAAGCTGACAGTAGATTTTGAAGTATCTGATTTGTTTATTTTTATTTAACCCTACAATTACCCAGCATGCTTCAAGCTTTAGTTCTCAGTTATTCTATTCTAAAGCTCTAAGTTTCAACAGCTAAGTGGAAAGAAACGAGCGTACTGACGCTCTGTTCTGTCACTGTAGCCCCTGCTCAGCGATGTGCAAAATGAAAAACGACGTTCGGAAGAAAGCTTGCTTCTAAGGGCCTTGTTTTTGTTTTATTGTATGCACATCCTTTCAGCGTTTACGCTGGCACATTTTTCTTCATTTCATTGTTTATCACAAAGAGCGATGCATTATGCAAATTTATTGCTTTACTTTGTGTTGAGTGTTTTACATTTTAGCATTCTCTAGCCCATTTTGTGGTAACGCCTTAATTCTTGCAGGGTGATTCTGAAGCTCAAAAGGGAAGCTTACCAGACTAAAAACTATTTCCACTAATGTAGTGGTGTATAGTGCTTTCCATGTCCCTGTCCCATAGGGCCGATTAGACGAAAAAATATTTTCAGAGGCTATTCTTTATCTCCAAACATTTTTAAATCTACAAAATAACAGCAGTGTCTTTTAATGTCCAGAAACCTGAAAATCTGCCTCTTCAAATAAATGCCTAGAGCAAAGAAACGTCCATTTAGCAAGTATTGGCAAGGACAGTGGATACTAAGCGCCTTAAGAACACGTCATTTCTTTATATAAAAGAAAATTGTCTCATTTTTAGTTTCTCTACTACGTATAGTAAGTAGGGGAAGTATTGTATTCCACCCAAAAATTCCGATACCAAGATTTCACCGAAAATACATGTTTTGAGACCACCTGAATAAAAAGAAACATTTTTGGAAACATGTCCGAGTGTGTCTGTGAACAGCATAACTCAGAAACGAACAGTCAGATAAACACCAAACTTGGTATTTAGGTTAAGTATCTTCCAGAGATGCGACACGAAGGTTTTCAAGAAAATCTCCCCACCCCAGATTACCCTTTACATGGAACATTTTTTGAAAATTTTAATTTTCTCAAGAATGACTAACGATTTTGATTAAAATATCATATGTTTAAGATATTTTCATGACAAATGAAATGTATATCTCGAATTTTCTGGGAATGTCTCCAAAAGTGTTCTTCATTCTGAACGACTTTTGCATAACTGGTAAATCAAAAGAGATAGACAAACTTTTGCTACACAAAAACTTTAGATCGCGTTAATATACACAATTTATGTCATATGCATTTTTTTGTTGGGTGAACCATTTTCGAGATATTGCTTGTTATTCCCTTAAATTTTCCAATACTTACACTTTTTCTCAAATTCGTTATTCATTTTTTTTGTGCTGGTAATGCAATGAGAATGGAATACTCCACATAACAAACACCTCTTAAAATATTTGACTATCGCTTAAAGGCTAGCAAT
This sequence comes from Deroplatys truncata, assembly GCA_030765065.1. NCBI lineage: Eukaryota > Metazoa > Arthropoda > Insecta > Mantodea > Mantidae > Deroplatys > Deroplatys truncata. The sequence continues at coordinate 111,997,412 of CM060981.1, forward strand.
TCCCCTTGCATCTACAAGGAAATTAGCAATAAGATTAACATTTCGATTAACATGAAGCATATGGAGAATAAGCGTTTGTAAAAATAGTTTGTACAAGAGTAGGGAAAGTCATGTGAGTGTAACACATATTTTTTGCGTGTGGTCTTTTTATACAATATGAGTTCTGTTAGAGATATTCTAACTTTGGCCTCGATATAAAGAAGGTGTTTTAAGTTTTCGGTGAAATAAGTAAGGCAGAGAAGGCAGATATATTACACTACTTGGGAATTAAGATACTCTTGTGTGATTGATATTAACGTTGTAAAATCCTGCATCTATATTAATATTCTAAAGATAGAAGATTTGTGTGTGTGTGTGTGTGTGTGTGTGTGTGTGTGTGTAAAAAAATCACACAACCGGTTTTGATAATTCCTTCACCACTGAAAACCTCATTAAGTTCTGACGCATATTAATTTCATTTCATAAATTACTAAATTATAAACGATTTACAAAACCCTTTGTACTTGAATACTAACTCATTGGAGCTATAAAATAACATGCTTGCGAAGAAGGGTTTGAATTTTTCTTGAGAATGTCATGGAGCAGAAAATAATACTTGTTACTACACACAATATACATAAAATAAGTTAAATGCTACACAAATTGCATTCCAAGCAATTTAGCAACTATAACACAGCAAACCAAAGAGAATGAATCTTCTTTTAATGCTACGATACGCATACAATACCACTGTCAAGATATTATAATAAGCCTCTTGTAAGAAATTCTTGCTTTATTTCCTTTGTTGTGCTTATGTTGTCATCAACTATAGCAGTGCATGCTAATTATATAAAGAGGGACAATTGTTTATATTAGAAATCAGTGAACGGATATTTTTAAATAATAACTGAGAAGATTGTTTTTCCCGATGGTCGTAGACTGTGACTTTTCTAACATATTATCTTGGTAGCCTGCGAGTGCGGAATCTAAATAATAAATTAATAGGTACAAAATAATAATTAGAAAGATTTTATTCGAATAGAAGAATAATTCATTTGAAGCTAATGTAAAATAAATTCAAAAAGAATAGTGAATATTAATCCTTGAATAGCTTGATTATAATCATTTTCTAATAATCTATTACGCCTCTATTTTGTTGTATATGTTAAGGATTTCTGTATTGTGTGAAATCTGTGTACCTTTCATGTTATTAAACAACAATGAGACCAAAGAGAAGGAACATACATTTAAAATATCACTTACTGTAATTATCTAAAATAAGTTACTCGACAATTCCGACCGATAATAATTGTCCCGCCTCCAAAGGGTACTATGACTATGCAGAATTTCCAGAAGTTGAAAGACTGTTGAATAAGTCAGACATTCCGCTGATGTTTCACATCCCTTTGAATGGATATAAGGCTATTTTTGTTCCGTTATTGGGAATAGCCGTTTCTGCGAAATTACAAATATAGGGGTTAAATGGTAGCATTTGTTATACAAAACTTGCAGCCATTGTATAATGATTTCATACATAATGGGGGATATATGTGAAATTAATTCGCCATTCAAGTTTAAAACCTGGCTGGTCTCTTAGTTCAGCCATAGAGCAGTGCCTGACAGGGGTCCCGTGTGGCATTCCCGGCTGGGGATGGAAATGTTTCTCTAGCCAACATTATTCTCTATCTTCCTCAGAGTCTGGAAGTATGAATGAGTGTGTAAATGTGTGTGTAATCTAATGTATAAAATGCAAAAACAAAAGTAGTGATAGCTGTACACGAGTTAACACGATAGACAATAAGCTCTAATATGACTATTGCAGTTAAAGACGAGGTATAAATGGAACAATAAAGAAGCTACCCATGCAACGTCGGGCAGTCAGCTAGTGATAGTACAAAACCAATGCACATCAAAGTAATATAATACGGTTTTTCGGAGAGAGAGCACAGGATAGAGAGAGAGAGAGAGAGAGGGAGGAAGAAGTTAAGGGAAGTTTCGGGCTTAGGGGATTTCCATTGCACACTTCCGTTAGTTTCGGTGTTTTAGTGGCTGCCGACTGAAGAGCGGGGACGCTTGTGTAGAGGTCTAGGCTGTATCCAAGATACAAGACCCTAACTATAACCTAACAATGACGTGGCTTGGGTAAGGAAGGTTTGGAAACGAGAGTGAGAAGTACAAGGATACAGCTTTCATCATAAACTATAAAAGTATGTAGGGTTGCTCTAGTGTTGGTGGTAGCGTTGCCTGTTGTGTGATGGAAAAGACAGAGTTTATGAGAATAAGTATGTAACCTTCAATGAACTGTGCTTGAGAGAAGATGCTCCAACCGTGTGGAGACGTAATCAGTGATTGGATCTTAAAGATCAGTGACCTCAGCCGGCCTAAGTCGGTCATTGCTGCATTTATTCTACGGGATGTGGCCACTTGAAATGATGGCAGCTTCCTGATTTTATCCAATAACTTACACTGAATGGATGGGAGAAGCTCCAAGTTGTTGTTGGTGGCCAGCTGGTGCACGGAATATAGGAGTTTAAATGATGTGTGGAAACTGCATCGTAATTCCTGTTAGCGCTGCACTTAGTGGCTCCCACGGCCTCAAGGCGCTTTCTGACGATAAGCCAAACTACCTCCAGGCGTAGATTGGGTCTTGAAATTTCAGCCTGAATGGAGGCTACAGCTTGGAGTAGTTTGTATGGACGCATGTTTGGCTGAAGATGTGGCAGCGGCGGCATCCGGTCTGAGCGAAGACCGGGCGATGTTGCTCAATGGGTTGGGTGTGTGGTTATCTGTGTGCGCAGACAGAGAATGACTTGACTGCGTTGCCAGCTATCTTTGGATTGGCACGGTGGTTAGGTGCGATTGTAGCGCGCAGTAAACCTACCAGGGGAATGGTGTGACCTGTAGTAAATAGCGCGGTATTAGGTAATGTTGCGTGCAGGTATAATTCAACTTTGGCGTCCCACAGGAATAGCACCGTGGCGGTTCTGAGCAGTGCTCCACTGTGTGGCTATAAAGGCAACATCGGTGGTATGGTGGAGTTCTGCTGATATGACTGGCTTTAACACGGAAAGTATGGTCGAGAAATTCCATGAACGTTGTCAATGTGGAGGTGTATTGCGCCCTGTTTCTAAGACTAGGCTCAGTAGACGAGTAGATCCGTTATATGAGAACATTCTGCTGGTTTTTACTAGAGAGGGCCCAGTGTTTTGGGCCTGTTCCAGGAAGATCTGTAGAAGCCGCTGTCGATCAACACAAATGACAAAGGCATTAAATTGGCCGTAGCGGACAGTTGTGTCTTTACCAGTAGTAGAAGCGGCAGTGGAAAGGCTGTCGGTTTGCCGGTGCTGGCCGGACGCTGCGTATACAGTGCTGGGCGGATGCTTCGTATGAGTGTGGAGTCGCGGGCAGTTCGAGTAGGCGCTGGTGGGAGCTATCAGCGGTGTCATCAGAAGTCAAGCCGGCAGTCGTGATAGCAATTCAGGTTGCGACTGCTATCACAGATGCAGCTGTGAAGTATATAGAATGCTTCGGCTTCGGCATCCAGAACTGGAGTGTGTTCGCTGCCTAAAGCAGATACAGCGTTAAATAGAAGAAAGAGAATCTTACTGATAATGTTAACATTCCACGACACTCTAACAAGTCTACTTTTGCGTATAAAACGTTTAGCATGTTTGACTAAGGTACTCTGGATTAATTAGGAAAGGTTCATTTCTGCTTATGTTATGGGTAGTACACCATTTGCTGCATACTTCATTATTCATGTAGCTCGTCACCCTTTCTGCCACAAAAAGTGGTTCATAAATACCAGAAACTTATACATTTGCCATTTCATGAATGTCTAAAAGGTGCTTGACCGAATCGTAAGTATTCAGGATGGGTGTGGACAAAAATATATTTCTACAATAACACCTCAAATGACAAAAGAAACTCTGCGAATTTATTGAAACAAACGTTCTCTCGATATTCAAGCTAAATGTTTTCAATGCTATAAACGCAGAATTTACGTAGGCGGGCATTATGAATACTTACTATTAGACTAGGCACGTAATTTTATGTTACGTTATTGAAATTTATAAGAAATTACGATAAACATAATAAAGAATTACTTATATACGTAAATACAATTAAATATTATTTTTAATGGAAATATTTTAGCAATGCTACAATACATAAAGGGATACAATTGTTCGGTGCTTACTTCTAACTGATTGTTAAAAAATATCAGTGTTGTTAAGAAGTACGTAACGAGAAGGTTGTCATTGCTTCTCATTCGGATGGTTAACTTAATTTGTATAAACTTCCGTCTGAAATTTGAGCCCTTTCCGCTCACATGTATTCAAACCTATGCTTTTAACTTGGCCTGACACCAAACTTCCTCACAAAATAAACATAACGATATGTGGAAAATCCGCTTTCACACTTCGTGCAAAGGCCAAATATACACACAGTTGATTAAAGCCGAGGCAGTATTTTATATCACAACACTGTGAATGCCAGAGTGATTGTAGTGTAAATTAACATTATTGTATGACAATGATTTTAGATGTTTTTTAGCTATAAGCATTCTTGGGAAATAAGTTTACACGGCCTCACTGAAACTGACAATAGGAGTGGGTAACAATTTAGCGATTGGGTGAGTTGTTTATCACTTAGAAGAGACAAACAAATGACGTCAGGGTAGCGTGGCTTTCTTTAGAAATGGAGGGAATATCTTTCCTAGAGCATGTGTGTTTGTAATTATGATTGGATGACAAAACAGACGCTAATGTTGGCGCGATTTAGTAACCAATAGCAGCTCTGTTATAATGATTAGGCATATCGGGGTGAGGGAGTATAAATTCTTAAGTCAAAAGCAAGTACCTGCGATCATGACGCACGCACGCAAGTATCGCGCAGTTCTACAGAATCTCTCGCGAGGTACACATTACGCAGTTCAAAAGAGTCATTCGCGAGGTACACATCACGCAGTTCTACAGAATCTCTCGCGAGTTACACATTACGCAGTTCTACAGAATCTCTCCCGTCGTAAAGTTAGTTACAAAATGTGAAGTACGCCTACGACAGTAATTATATTCGGAAATATAACAGTTTTAGTCAGGCGTGTATAAAGATTACAGATGTGAACTATTAATTAAGTGTGACGGCAATAAAAGTGTGGAAACAAATTCTATTATCAGTGTTATCTTTTAGTAACAACTCGACTGAGTAATAATAGCTAGCCGGAGGACAAAGAACTCAAATTTTAAAAAAATAATAAAACAATAACAGGCGCTCAGCAAATAAGGTAACACGAACAGATTACCACGACAAAGCTGACTAAATTATTTTCGATGATGTAAAATACAACTAGAATACAACTATTAGTCACTTCAACAGTGTCAGTCAGGCTCAAGTTAGCATGAATTTACCCAAATATAAGCATTTAAATCATTACGTACAGAAGAAAACTTCAAAGCACCTATTGTAAAGGGACCAAATATCAACGCCTAAAGCTTCTGAAACATATATACACTTTACACTTTCTTCCTTAACACCATTTTAAAATTCTCATCAAAATATTGTTTTCACTACAAATCATAATGTTATGTTAAACTGCTTGAAATTTAAAATATTCTAATGCAAAATCTCATTTTAAAGTTAATAAATTTAAAACAATTAGCTCCGTTATTGTTATTACTATAATTATAGAACACGTGTATTAAAACAAAACATTTTATAACTTGAGCAGCATAATAAAACAAGGGTTAAATAAAAAAGACGTTAAGTTGCTATAAATCTAAGTGCTGCTGTATAAGTTTACGAAAATGAATTTTGAAACCCACTCATATGAGGGCCTTAAATATGGTATGTGCATAACACGTATTAGAAAATATGCTCAAAATATATTTAATTGTTTTGCCTTACTTTTGGTGAGGAATGAGTCTCATATCTACAAAGCACTGAAATATCTCTTTCATCAGAAACGGTTGATAGAAGAAGAACAGAATGAAAATAAAAGTAAACAGAAACGAATGAATCCGTTTTCTTTTAAAGATATAAATGTAGCGCTTTGCAGCAAAAGAGAGAATACATAAAAGAGAGTGGTGAAATATCTTTGCAGTCTGCACGGTGTGTGACAAAGGTTCGTAAGGAAAAGCTGTTCATTTCTGCGAGTGGGAAATCCATCAGATCAGAGAAAAGTGCACAGTGAAATACGTCCAGTCCTTTTGCTACCTTCACGACGTTTAATTAAAAACAATGTATAGTTTCCACAGACGCGGTCTAGTGCTGCTTGCTTCGGCCAGATTGCTAGTACGGTACTAAAGAGAGATTTATTGTTAACGTAAGGGAATATATACGGCAGAAGCCGAGGTAATTGCATGCAGTAACACAGACAGGTTAAGTAAACCCTGACTAAATAACTTTCGAAAACAATTTGTCTTCAAAATTGAAGCTAAGCTATAGTCTTACATCACCATTAGTTAAAATCTCGTCCTCATTGCAAATGATAATAAATAGCAACATTTTCTTCAACTAATCAAGCAGAAAGGGAATTATTCACTGTTGTGAAATAGGTTTATTGTAGGAAAATTTAATTTCAAGCTTCAAATTAAGTAATAGTATTTTTTGACCAAAACAGACCACCCATTTGGATCAATCGTAATTTTCTATGATGTGTGATATAAGAACGACCTACGTTAAATTAGGTCCAGAACTCTCTTTCTTGGGGTTTGCGTTGTGCAGAACGTAACTGAAGATAAACCCAATTATTCCCTTTTTATATTCTGTATGATTTACCTATAGTAAACAGAGGACGTTTCGTATTGTGGTTCATCAAAAAATTAGATATCATCGAAAATACATGTTTTGAAGTCCCCGAAGCAAAATAATTTTAGGAACGGTTCCATGTACGTGCGGCGGAGGTTGTGGGTGGTGAAAACGCACGCGCACCTGTAAACAGCATATCAAAACAAATGACGGAGATGCAACAGAAATATTTTCGACGAAATTCCCCACCTCAAACTATTCTTTATGTGGACAAGGTTTTATTATTTCCTACCTTCTTTCTCTCTCTCTTTCTTTTTTAAGTTCCCTTGTTTTACCCAGTTTTATGATTCTGAGCTTTACTGTCTCTGTTATCACTTACTACCGCAATACACACACACACACACACACCATGCCCATGGCGAGACTCGAACCCGCGACCCTCGCTTGGCGGAGCGCCGGAGCTATACACTCCAGCGATCACGGCTACGAGGGCCGGCTAATTTTCAAAAATAGTTCTAACGGTTTTTATTAAAATACTTGCAAAACAAATGAAATGTGTAGCTTGAATTTTCTGTGATCAGCTGTTATTGTATCTTGTTATTCTGAATAACGTGTGTATATTGGTGTATACTAGTCAACCATAAAAGATAGCTAAAGACTTTCAAAAACACGATTTATATCAGATAAATTTGTTTGTGTCATTAACTATTTCCTATGTATTCATTTTTCTTGGTTTGAATGTTGCAAAACTTTACGCTTTTAGAAGTGCCAACTCGTTTTGGTATGTTGTAATATCATGCAAAAAAAAAGGATAAATTCCAAAGCTAGCAAATATGGTTTCGCTTTTTTTTAGGCTCTGTCTGCCCCTTGTACCCTAAAACAAACGCGTAATTCAAGCACTTCTGCAAACATTTATCACAGTTAAGTAGGTAGAAAAGACACAAGAGGTATAACTATAAACGATAGCAAATAGAGGAACGTATGTGTAACACAAGGCTTTTTTTTTACAGATGAAATTAGAATATCTCTTATTAATTTTGTTATAGGTTGTCACGTCTGTTTAACTGTTCTTGATATAGAATTAATGCATCAAGTGACTAATAATATTGGGATAACCTGCAATTGCTGCTGTTAGACTATTGTATCAGCGTCATTGTTAAGAGGCAACAAGCTACCTGCATATCTATCATACTGTACACGTGTTTTCCGTTAAGCTTTCGACACGGGTCACAACTATATTCCGTATTATTCAAAGTACACGAACATGCCAGGGAGATAAAACAGTAGGAAAGAACTCAAATTATTAGATTTCATGTCTGAGCATGTTTTAGAGGTTATTTAAAAAATCTGATGTGTTACACTCGCATGACTTTCTCTACTCTTCTACAAACTATTTTTACAAACGCTTATTCTCCATATGCTACATGTTAATCGAGATATGGAACTGTTAATCTTATTGCTAATTTTCTTGTAGATGCAAGAGAAATTGGTAGGCTTTAAGTGATAGTCAAAGATAGTTAAGAGCTGGTTGCTACTTGGAGTATTCTCTTTGCATTACCAGGACAAAAAAATTAATAACGAATTCCCATTTGAGAAAAAGTAGAAGTATTGAAAAATTTAAAAGAATAACAAGCAATATCTCGAAAATGGTTCACTCAACAAAAAAAATGTATATGATATAAATTGTGTATTTTAACACGAACTACATTTTTTGTGTAGTAAAATTTTGTCTATCGTTATGGTTTACCAGTTATGCAAAAGTCGTTCACAACGAGGAAAGGTTTTGGAGACATACCCAGAAAATTCAAGAGTTACATTTTATTTGTCATGAAAGTATTTTAAACATATGATATTTTAATCAAAATCGTTAGAACCATTTTTGAGAAAATGAAAATTTTCGAAAAATGTTATATGTAAAGGGTAATCTGGGGTGGGGGGATTTCCTTGAAAACTTTCGTGTCACATCTCTGGATGTGATACTGAACCTAAATACCAAGGTTGGTGTTTATCTGCTGTTCGTTTCTGAGTTATGCTGTTCATAGACACACACACAGACATGGTTCCAAAAATACTTTTTACTTTCTCTACTACGTATAGTAAGTAGGGGAAGTATTGCATTCCACCCAAAAATTAAATACTGAGATTTCACTGGAAATACATGTTTTGGAGACCCCCTAAATAAAAAAAAGCATTTTTGGAAACATATCCGTGTGTGTTGTGTCTCTGGCTAGGCTAGGCTAGGCTAGGCTAGGCTAGGCTAGGCTAGGCTAGGCTAGGATAGGATAGAACTAGGAGCAAGCGGGACTAGCACCACGACTTACGCACATCTTTTGTACTTTGGCCCCTGACGGGGCGCCCCGGGATGGGGGATGGGGTAATGGAAGGCAGAGGGCGCCTGGTTCGGAGGCACAACAGGCAGAGGGCAGGCTACCTACCGATTACAGATTTAAAATCCACGGATGGCAGCTGGTGCTCCTCTCCCTCTCGGGTAGTCAGGTGCGCATAGCGTGCTCACGAGTGTTTATTCCAAAGGTTTTTGTGGTTACTATTTGATTGGATCCCGGGTCCACGACTCCCCCGACACTGTGCATCAGGCTTTGTCTGGCTGAGAGGCGCCTAACTGAAAGCATGATAGAGGTGAAAACGCGCTCCAGCAGATCACTTTAAAGGGCTCTAGAATTGTGAAATATGACATTGCCAAATTACAACTCGGGGAAGTAAGAAAGAAATATCGATAAGTGGAAATTCAGGACTAATACTCTAGCTCCACCACATAGTGTCCATTCTGGACAACACAAGCTACATGACTAAATTGGAGGAACTACTACACAAAGCCCACCAGGAACTGCCAATAAAATAAAAGGGATGTTCATGCAAATTTGCTTAATATAAATTTCTTATATAGAAAAATCTCGGAAATGGAGAAGGAAGCTTCCCTCTTGAGGGAGGAAATTGAGAAACTGCAGCAGAACACTTCAGTGCCGGATCTCGCATATGCTGCCACTGCTCGTGGAAGAAGTATCGATAAGTGGAAATTCAGGACTAATCCTCTAGCTCCACCACGTAGCGTCCATTCCAGACAACACAAGCTACATGACCAAATTGGAGGAACTACTACACAAAGCCCACCAGGAACTGCCAATAAAATAAAAGGGATGTTTATGCAAATGTGCTTAATATAAATTTCTTATATAGAAAAATCTCGAAAATGGAGAAGGAAGCTTCCCCTTTGAGGGAGGAAAATGAGAAACTGCAGCAGAACACTTCAGTGCCAGATCTCATATATGCTGCCACTGCTGGTGGTAATGGCTCTAGAAAAATTGAACTGGCCTTGAGCAAGAAGCTGGCGACTGTCTTTTGCTGCTCGAGCAAAGAAAACATCAGAGAAACTTAAAAGCAGGATAACTTAGCGGTTCAATCCAGCTAAAGACAAAATTAGAATAAAAAGCATCCGTACTGCTTGAAAGCAGGTAGTGATTTGAAACAGAAACAGATCAGGGCATTTAAATTGATCGATCAGGAACACCTTGAAGCAGAATCTCTGGTGAAAAGACTTAAGAAATACAAGCCAAGGCTCATCTTATACGACTTTCCGATTTGAATCAAGCGGAACAGCTGGGTTAGATGATCCATGCTCAAAAGTTTGAGGAAGACATGACACTCGAAGACTTGGAGAAGAAATTCAATTTTAGATTCCTTACGGGACTTAAAACATTTAAAATAGTGTTCCAGCTAGGACAGGACATAACATACTGTTTGCCAAAGGAAAAAGTCCCTTACAGGAATGTGCTACCGTTATCTGTTTGGAAAAAGTGCGACAAGGACAGTGAGTGTGTGACGGAGAACGCATGCTACGCAAGGAGTAAAACTATTCAACTGAGCTGTCGTGTGTGTCATAAATAAGGGTAACATAAGCAAGTAGGCATGGTTCGGACCGTGTCTAATCAGCAATTTCCACTCTGCCCTTCATTCGCGGGGACTTTCTTTGCTGTGGAAGACAGTAATTGAGGTACGTCCACAATTACGGAACACGATTTTGAGAAAAAGCCACTCTATGTCGACTTCCCCTCAGGAACCTTGAAAGACTTCTTAGTGTACCTCGGTGCCATAAATGCCAAGATTTGGGATAGGTACAAAAATGTTGCCAAAAGGAAAAACATGTATACCGTCACTACAACGAGTAAGACCACGTGAAGGATTATTCCTAGCTACAGCAGCCCCCAGTCTACATAGTTGTACAAAGCGCTACAAGGACTCAAAGTGTAGGAAGCCAAAATCCACGGAGTATGAAACATATAAGATCCTACTACAAAGGCAGATCCAGCGCACTGACCATGCCCAATAATATTATTACTGACATGATATGCGCATTGGTGGAGAACAATCAGTGGAACTCTCACACCTTTTAGGCAAAACGTCTTGCCGGACTGTGCGAGAGAGAGGTATCAAACGACCCTCAGGCCTATAAATTCACCAATATCCAGGGAATCTTTGTGAAATATCATGTTAAAAATGACTCCCTCATCTCTTAGATGTAAGTAAGCAAGCAAGCTTGCCATGCAATAACTGTCAGAGGAAATGAACATGTGGATATATTATGCGTACAAGAACCTTACTCGTTAATGGGAACGTACCATTTATGCCTGTATCCGCTCGTATGTGTCGGAGGGGCAGTAACCCATGACAATAATAATAGTAATGAACTCGGAAATAAAATGTATCAAAATTGCAACACATTTCAACACGTACATTGTGCGCTAGGCACAAGTCAACTATAAAGATTTGGATTTTAAATTGATGAACTCTTGTTTATAGCGTAGTCACGATATAAACGAAACCCTGGTTGTGATTAGAACCATTCAGCTGACCTATGCAAATAAACCACTGCTATACGGGTTGGATGCAAACGCAAAAACCCAATTATGGTACAGGGTATTACAGATGATTGCGAGAGCATGTTGGAAACAACCATAGCTTCCTTGTGTCTTGATATGACCACACGACTATTCAACCCTGCAACTTACGTTGGAAGGGTGGGGTTCAGGTTAACGTCGACTTGACCGTGACCAATCAAAAAGGAAAACCTCTGGTTCAAAACTGGAGAGTTGCTCATCAGCAGATTGCTAGCAATCGTAATATGATCTACTTAGCTACAAAAGGGGTCCAAACGATCAATCTCAGCCCTGAGTGGACATTCGTCTCTAGACGCACAAATTTACAAAAACTGATGGATTCTTTAACCTTTCCTCCCCTGGTAGACCCTTGTGAAAACGTAACACAACCGCTAAAGGAATAACTGATTACATCTTGAGAGCAATGCTGGAATCTGTTACCATAAAGAGGTAGAGCAGTCCAGTTTCAGAAGGCCCTTGAAATGAGAGACTACAGTGTTTCCGCAGGAATGCCAGAAAAGCTCGACAACATTATGGCTTTCCGGAAGCCAGCGGAACGCGATATACGCTTCTGATATACAGAAGGAGAAATTTTGAGCATGAGGAACTCCTCCGGAAAACCAAATGAGAAAGCTGGAACAAATTTGTTCAGGACTGTTTGAGTACGGATCCTTGGGGACACCGCTATCGAATAGTAAGGGAAAACCTAAAGGGGACACACATGTCCACACAGATTAAACAGGCCGGTGCTCCTACTAACACCTGGGAGGATACTATTAATCTGCTCCTCGAGATGCTGCTTCCAAAAGGCGACACAGATGATACCGAACGCCACAAGCAAACAAGGTTTGAAACGCTCCAACCATTTGAGAGTGAAAATCAGATCGCCCCCTATATGACCAAAGAGCTGCTTCAGGCATTAGAGGAATGCAGAAGAGAAGCGCACCGGTACTGGACAGAATATTCACGGAGATTATCCTGGCAATGGCAAAAAAATGGCTCCAACATTATGTGGTCTCTGTAATGAATGCCACATGCAAGGTAGAACCTCAAACGTCTGGAAACAATGGAATTTCGTTATTCTTAAAAAGATTCCAGACAAAGATCCAAGGGATCCTAAGTCTTGAAGAGCATGTCAAAACTGCTAGAGAAGCTTCTCTTCTACCGTTTCGCCCAATATAAGAGAACGTGCTGGAATGTTTGAACCTCAAAGGTTTTCGCGCAGCAAGGTCCTGCAAATACGCTATAAACAGATCTCTACACCTAGTGGGTGATTCAGACACTAAGTATGTGATTGGAATCTTTATAGATATATAGGCTGCTTTCGGCAACCTCTAGCCGGCATTCCTCCGTGAGTTGCGGAGAATGCACTGCCCGGGCCCCTTATATAAGTTCGTGGTGGATTATTGTATATGTTAGTACCCCTGCCCTTGAGCCTAATCTTTCGAGATAGCGAACTAAAGGCTGCCTTCAAGGATCGGTTTCGGACACAGTTTCTGGGACAATGGTTTGAACCCGGTTCTCGAAAAACTGCAGGACTCCCAAGATATCTATGGCGTTACAGCCTATGCTGACATCTTTATATTAGTGTAGGCAAATTCCATACCACAAATGGAATACGGATACGCCGCAGCTCTGAACTTTTTGGGGGAATGCTCTAATGTGAAGCTGCGGGTATAACTAGGAAAACGAAATATATGCTGCTGAAAGGCAAGTTAAGCAGAGACACAGTTATGTACCTGGGTCGAAACAGGATTGCTAGCGAAAACATGAAGTACTTAGGGATAACACTGGATGATTTACTCTTCCGCACCCAGGTGCAGGAGATTGTGAGAAAGGTAATTCATACAATGAACAAGATCACACGCCTGAGCCGAAATTATGCGAAAATCCCATATTCGGCAACACAGCTGTACAACATCGTTCTTGCCTCCATTGTTAGTTTCGGAGCAGTAATAGGGTTCTCTTACTAACACCAAAGAGACCCTATGACGCAGTCTGTAAAGGAAAATCTTGATGACGCAGCTGGAGCCTTTCTCGCGGTACGCACAGATACTCTATTGGTGACTCTGGACCTGGAAGGAGACGTAGAGGATTGCTTTATTGACTCAGAATAGACAATCCAGAAAGGGTTTCGCACTTTTCTTGAAGACCTGTGAGAGATTAAATAGATGTACTGTAAAGTCTCATAAGAATATCGCAAACCAACCGAGATGCCAGTGAAACTGGAACGCGAAGTTATGAGATCTTTTCAAAAGTGGGAGAACGCCTAAAGATGAGGTATCTCAAGCCGTCATCTGGATCTGTACTCTTTGTGACAGCACATGGCCCCTATGGAAGTTACCTCCATAGATTTTGCCTGAAAGTGAGAGATACATGTTCCTGTGGAAACAGTGATATTTCGGAGCACTTAGTTTAAGCGCCCGCTTAAAATAGCTATAAGACCGCAAGCACAGTCCCACTTGCAGTACAAGAATATATATGAAATACTGAGAGATAGACATGTTTGGAAACTGTTGGATGACGCAGCAGATAAAGTATCCTGAAGAGCTCGGGATGACTATATGCAAAGGTGGTAAACTCTCCCTTTACCTGACTAGACCTTTCTCTGAAGGATGCCCGTACAAGCCATTCCAACAGGACTCCCGGATTGATATAGTTTTTGTGTTGGCAAAAGCTATAGTTTGTAAGAAATGGTGGTGGGTAGTGGTAGTTAGTGCATATACTACATTGTTTCTGTACTACAATGTATTTACTCTAGGTAAAGGATGACACCAGTCTCCCATTTAGCGGCATAAGCGTAGGTAGATAATCCTATTAGGTAATGCAAACCTAGAAAATACCAAATTGAGAAATCAACTGAATTACCAAAGAACAACTGAATTTGAAAACATTAAGCACGCTACATATGAACTTACTTCATTCTCCTAATTAAAAAAAATCTGATGTTACACTCACATGACTTTCTCTATTCTTGTACAAACTATATTTACAAACGCTTATTCTCCATATGCTTCATGTTAATCGAGATATCGAGATCTTAATCTTATTTTTAATTTGTTGTAGATGCAAGGGGAATTGGTAGGCTTTATGCGATAGTCAAATATTTTAAGAGCTGGTTGCTATGTGCAGTATACCATTCTCTTTGCATTACCAGGACAAAAAAATGAATAACGAATTCCCATTTGAGAAAAATATAGGAAAATTTAAGCAAATAACAAGTTCTAACAAATAACAAAAAACCTGTATATGACATAAATTGGTATTTTAACGATATCTACATTTGTTGTGTAGTAAAATTTAGTCTATCTCTTATGGTTTACCAGTTATGCAAAAGTCGTTCACAATGAAGAATACTTTTGGAGACATTCTCAGAAAATTCGAGACATCCATTTCATTTGTCATGAAAATAACTTAAACATATGATTATTAATCAAAATCGTTAGACCCATTTTTAAGAAAATTAAAATTTTCGAAAAATGTTCCATGTAAAGGGTAATCTGGAGTGGGGGATTTTCTTGAAAACCTTCGTGTCGCATCTCTGGAAGATACTGAACCTAAATACCAAGTTTGGTGTTTAACCTACTGTTCGTTTCTGAGTTATGCTGTTCACAGATAGACAGACAGACAGACATGGACATGTTTCCAAAAATCCTATTTTTGGATTCAGGGGGCCTCAAAACATATATTTCCGGTGAAATCTCGGTACCGAATTTTTGGGTGGAATACAATACTTCCCCTACTTACTATACGTAGTAGAAAAAGTAATAAAATGGACATACATATAGGGCTGAAGGACACAATAACGCCGCGTAAAACGACACATAAGACCGCCCCCATTCCGGGGAAGGAAGGTTTATGCAGAGCACTCTCTTCCCCTGTCATGCACATGCCGAGACCTCCCGCCAACAGTTACAACCCTGAAAGAGACCAAGCAGATGAAAGGTGAAGTGAAATGAAAATGGAGGTGAAATGGAGCGAAAGAAAATTTGGGGGATGTAATGATCCTTCCCAGTATTCGCTTAGCGACTCACCAGAAACACCCCCAAAAACGTTGGGTCAGAAAGGTTGGTCGTGGGATTCAAAACCACGACCTCTTGAATGTGGGTCACAGACGTTACCCTCGAGTCATTCCGCTCAGTTTGATAGTGTAAGTCTTACAGAGAGGAGGGTAATCCGTATAAAAAGAAGACGGAGTTACATGTTGGTAATAAAAAATGATCTTGCTCTACTAATTACGATTAGTTATTTTATAAATAGCGCCAATAAAAACTTAACAATATGCGAAATTAAAAAGAAATACGTGATTCCTCCTTGCCATGTTGCGCGCGCGCGCACCACACACACACACACACACACACACACACACACACACACACACAGAAGTATCAGGATCTGCTGAATAAGCAAATACCCTGGCTGTACATCACGGAACCAGTGAATTATTTCTGTCCTAATATCTCAAAATATTCAAAATATAAATTCTCGTTAAAAGTAATAGAAACCATCAAACTATATCATGTATACTATACTACATATTTTGTGTTGAACATGTTTTAGACTATCGGTTCTATCTAAGACTAGTTCCCGCCGCAGTCTATCCATCTTGTTAGCGAAAGTATCTAATTAGGTACTAAATATGCGCCAGACATATAAATGAATTCTATATTGATATTTAAGCAAAACTGGGACTATTGAAACCTGTTCAATGAGCAATGCACTTCATGCTCATCTGATGCAAGCCTTTTTTAGCTTTTATTATTGATTGAGCCAACTTAATTAGGTACACTGTGTGATCAAAAGTATCCGGAAACCTGGCTGAAAATGACGTACAATTTCATGGTGCCCTCCATTGGTAATGCTGGAAGTCAATATGGTATTGACCCACCCTTAGACTTGATGACAGCGTTCACTCTCGCAGGCATACTTTCAATCAGGTGCTGGAAGGTTTCTAGGGGAATGGCAGCCCATTCTTCACGGAGTGCGGAACTGAGGAGAGGTATCGATGTAGGTCGGTGAGGCCTAGCACGAAGTCGGCGTTCGAAAATATAAAATATCCCAAAGGTGTTCTATAGGATTCAAGTCAGGACTCTGTGCAGGCCAGTCTATTACAGGGAATATTATTGTCGTGTAACCACTCCGCCATAGCCCGTGCAAGAAGGTGCTTAAAATATCAATGTAGATCTACAATCGTGCCACGCAAAACAAGGGGCGCAAGTCCCCTTCAGGAAAAACACGACCACACCATACACCACCATTTCCGAATCTCACTGTTGGCATTACACACGCTGGCAGATGACGTTCACCGGGCATTCGCCATACCCACACCCTGCCATCGGATTACCACATTGTGTACCGTTATTCGTCACTCCACACAACGTTTCGCTACTGTTCAATCGTGTAATGTTGACGCTCCTTACCCAAGCGAGGCGTCGTTTGGCATATTCCTGCGTGATTTGTGGTTTATGAGCAGCCGCTCGACCATGGAATCCAAGGTTTCTCACCTCAGCCCTAACTACCACAGTACTTGGAATGGATCCTGATGCAGTTTGGAATTCCTGTGTGATGGTCTGGATAGATGTCTGCCTATTACTCTTTACGGCCCTCTTCAAATTCGGCAGTCTCTGTCAGTCAACAGATGAGGTCAGCCTGTACGCTTTTGTGCTGTACATGTCCCTTCACGTTTCCACTTCACTATCACATCAGAAACAGTGGATCTAGGGATGTTTAGGAGTGTGGATATCTCGCGTACAGACTTCTGACACAGGTGGCACCCAACCACCTGACCACGTTCGAAGTCCGTGAGTTCCACGGAGCGTCCCATTCTGCTGTTTCACGATGTCTGACTACTGAGGTCGCGGATAATGTGTACCAGGCAGTAGGTGGCAGCACAATGCACCTAAGATGAAAAACGTATGTTTGTGGGGGTGCCCGGATACATTTGATCTCACAGTGTACGTGTAATGCATCAAAATCGTGTGAAATAACACTGTCTCGGGAATTCGATCATATGGAGTTTGGAGGTTAGGAAAGGGCAGGATTTATATTTTGAAACCAAATTAAAACTTATAACCCCTTGCCTCAAATGCCTTACACTTTTCAGTTCCTCTCTGAGCCTGGAGCAGTAAGATACTTGTCCCTGAATCATAGAGCCTAGCTGGCTGACGCTGTTATAAAGCCCACACAACCATCAGATCTGTTACCGCAGTGCAAAATCCGTTTAAATAAAAGGAGCTTATCAGGTATTTCACATTCCCCTGACAAGTCTAAAAGTCAAGGTTTCTGTGACATTTAAATCAAAAGGCCACTTATCACATTCCTACTACAATATTTGCAGCAGCCGCAATTCAACGATCAACTCTACGTGTTAGAAGAAGGGGAAAGGCAACTAAATGCGTTCGAAAGTGGACTAGTCTGCACCACACACTGCAATTCAAAAATAAATAACGATGCTATAGAGTTCGTGTTGACAGTCTAGTGTTTATGACCTACATATTGCATTTTTCTGGCATAGATTCTGCTCTCTATTTCAAAATGGTTGAAATTCATAGTGTCTACTAGAGTAGCAACATGCAATAACTATTTGGGTCCCGTAGATGAAAGGCACGTTCCCTTGTGTTTCAGTTAGTAGCGGTAGTGTTGTTAATTTTAATGTCAATTCACATTACACTTGGAAATACAACAGTCCCCTAGGCATCATGACTGTAAATCCTTCTTTTGCCTTTGGAATGTTATAATAGGAGTACATTAGTAAATATAATTATATGTTTGGTCGCTCTATACTAACATAATGGAAGGTGAAAGGTCAAATATTGCTTGAGGAAGTGGGTAGCGATTCCAAAACATCACAATACGTATGCGCAGTCAAATCAATAACATCATTACTAATTGTAGGCACAAAATAATATAGGTACCATTG
This sequence comes from Deroplatys truncata, assembly GCA_030765065.1. Taxonomy (NCBI): domain Eukaryota; kingdom Metazoa; phylum Arthropoda; class Insecta; order Mantodea; family Mantidae; genus Deroplatys; species Deroplatys truncata. The sequence goes on from CM060981.1 coordinate 112,015,949, forward strand.
GAAAATATACAAAGTTAAAGGTGGTAGTTTTGCGATTCCCTTCAGGTTTATTATCAAAGACATGAAAATATTTTTACTTTTTCTACCATTTACTATAGTAAGCAGTATTTCTAAATAGCCAAAACTGGCCAAGCTTGGGCACATACTTAATGGAAGTACATGTGCTAAGAGATTAGGTGTTTATGTAAATTTTCTTTAAACAGATGTGGTGCTTGAGCACTTGTGCGCGACTGTGTGTGTGTGTGTGTGTGTGTGTGCGTGTGTGTGTGTTTGAATGTGTGATTCAGAGTGTTTTTTCAATTTCATATGTATGTATATAGTGTGGTGATTATAAAAAATAGTTGTTTTCTGGTCGATACTGCAAGTCACGTTTACAGTCCAGGTATTTTTCTAGAGAGCATGTACGGTCTTACGACCCATGTGACTGTGTTATGCAATTAATGTAATACTAAATACTTAATAAATACCACTACTACTACTACTACTACTACTACTACTGCTACTACTACTACTACTACTACTACTACTACTACTACTACTACTACAAAAAGGGTTTTATAGAAAAGGGTTTTTGTGTCAGTGTGTATATATATATGAATGTGAAGCATGTGTTTAAACACCAAACTTGGTGTTTTCATAATCTTCCAAGGATGCGAGACGAAGATGTTTCAAGAAACCTCCATCCCAAAATACCATTTACATGGGAAAGTTTGTTATTTTTGATTTTCTGAAAATTGTTTGAATATTGCATGACAAATGAAATGATACGTTGAATCGGAGCGGGAATAGCCCGTGAATTCCTCTTTATTGTGAATGGCTTTTGTGTAATTGGTAACAGATAAACAAAAACTTAATACAAAAAATATTGCTCTCACAGGAGATGATTATCATAGGGTGATTATATAAATTCAAATCAAGATAAGAAGAAGTAGAGAAGAAAATAACAAAATAAATGAATATTAACATATAGAAATTGCAGTGCAGTGAATGTAACAATGTAAAAACCCCCAAAAATCTAAGATATGAAAAGAACGATAGAAGGTATTTTAAATCTCAAAATTCAAATATAATACATAAAGAAATAACAGTTAAAATAAATGACGAATGCTAGCAACGAGTGAGGTCAACAATAAGTTATCAACAAGCTGGAGAAAGACGCCGTTATATTGTATAGCAGTCGCGTGCTAGATGCAGAAGATAAATTATAGCATAAGATAAAGAAGAGAAAAGAGTGAGAAGATATTTAGAGAAAGTTGAGTTCTAGTTCATGGTATTTGTATATAGTTAATTAAAAGCTCCGTGACGAGGTATTTAAATAGAAAGATGTGTGCGCCGCGTAGAGAAATAGTAAATTATCCTCACCTGAGAAGTACCTGAACTTAGATTTTCTATGATAAATATATTGCAATTAGCTTCACACAAATATATAAAAAGCTAATTAAACGATAATAATTAAATATATAAAACTCGTGACAAACAAAATATAACATATTAGAAATCATACAACAGAATCTGGAATGTAGTAATGATTACAAAGTTGTTCTCGAAATTTTGTTATGTAATAATCAATTTATAGAAAGAGGAAATTACAATTGTAATATCAAATAATTGTGTAAAATTGAAAATTGTAAAGAAATTCTAGTTTCGAAAGAAATACGAAAAGAAAAAGCAAGTACCATAGCTCTTGGATAAAACCAAGCAAAGGAAAAAATAAGAATTGATTTTCCAGACGTGAAACTGTTTATTGGTAGTAGACAGTAGACAGAAAATGGCAAACCCTGAACTCTCAGAGCACCAGATTAGTTCTAAATCCAATATTTAAACCGCTGCAGCATGCAGATATCGTTGAAGCAGAGAATTTATGACAACTTTTTTTCCTATACCTATAACGAAATGTCTAATAACGTTATCTCGATTAACAAGAAGTAGATAGAAGAATAGCCTGTTGTAGAAGAGTGAGTAGAAAAAGTCAGCTGAATGCAAAACATAATATTTTTATTGGAGTTTTCTTATGAAACTACAAATAGTAAACAAAACAGTAACACATACTAACGAAATATTTTTCGAAACAGAAACACAAATATCGTCAACACGGGCTCCTGTTTCGTTTCCGGCGTGTTTGTTTGATGAAAAACCGTCCTTATAGAGGAAACTTTGATATGATTATGCTAGATCGCCTTGAAGGATTAAAAATGAGAAGACTTAATTGTGTTGTATTCTTAAAATCGTGTCTCGTACTGGCATTATAAAAACAGAGCTGCCTAAAAACTAGGAAGCCTTCGGAGCTTGAATATAGGGTGATGGCAGGACCGATATAAGGTGACACTGCCCCCTAGGCATTTATTGAAAACAGTCAAAGTCTTATGCACTGGGTTTATTTAACAAAGGTTTTCCACAATATATACCATCATATGTAGCATGAATCACAAGAATTTCCAATCATAAACTTACAGATACAAATTATTTTAATACATGAGTTGTTATTATTAGTGTTATTGTTGTTATTTTTGCAGAAGGGGAGTTTAGTTTATCTTAACATACACTATGTGATAAAAAGTATTCGGACACCCCAGAAACATACGTTTTTCATCTTAGGTGCTTTGTGCTGCCACCTACTGCCTGGTACTCATTATTCGCGACCTTAGTAGTCATTAGACAACGTCAAACAGCAGAATCGGACGCTCCGTGGAACTCTGGGACTTCGAACGTGGTCAGGTGATTGGGTGCCACTTGTCAGAAGTCTGTACATGTGATTTCCACACTCCTAAACATCCATAGGTCCACTGTTTCTAATGTGATAGTGAAGTAGAAACGTGAAGGGATATGTACAGCAAAAAAGCGTATAGGCTGACCTTATCAGTTGACTGACGGAGACCGCCGACTTTTGAAAAGGGTCGTAAAGAGTAATAGGCAGATATCTATCCAGACCATCACACAGGAATTCCAAACTGCATCAGGATCCACTCCAAGTACTGTGACAGTTAGGCGTGAGGTGAGAAACCTTGGATTCCATGGTCGAGCGGCTGCTCATAAGCCACACATCACGCAGGAATATGCCAAACGACGCCTCGCTTGGTGTAAGGGCCGTCAACATTACACGATTGAACAGTGGCAAAACGTTGTGTGGAGTGACGAATCAGGGTGCACAAGATGGCTATCCGATTGCAGGGTGTGGGTATGGCGAACGTGATCTGCCAGCGTGTGTAGTGCCAACAGTGAAATTCGGAGGTGGGGTGTTATGGTGTGGTCGTGTGTTTCCTGGAGGGTGCTTGCATCCCTTGTTGTTTTGCGTGGCACGATCACAGTGCAGACCTACATTGATATTTTCAGCACCTTCTTGCTTCCTGTTGAAGAGGAATTCGGGGATGGCGATTGCATCTTTCAACACGATCGAGTACCTGTTCATACTCCACGGGCTGTGGCGGAGTGGTTACACGACAGTAACATCCCTGTAATGGACTGCCTTGCACAGAGTCCTGACTTGAATCTTATAGAACAACTTTGGAATGTTTTGGAACGCTGACATCGTGCCAGGCCCCACCGACCTACATTGAAACCTCTCCTCAGTTCCGCACTCCGTGAAGAATGGGCTGCCATTCCCCAAGAAACCTTCCAGCACCTGATTGAAAGTATGCCTGCGAGAGTGAACGCTGTCATGAAGGCTAAGGGTGGGTCAATACCACAATAAATTTCGGCATTACCGATGGAGGGCGCCACGAACTTGTACGTCATTTTCAGCTAGGTTTCTGGATACTTTTGATCATGTTGTGTATATGCATACAAAATTGCCCCATTTTGCTGCACAGCCTTGCCTAGTCTTTAAACGACACGACCGTAAAATAATTCCCGTATTGCTGGAAAAATAAGTCATCCACAAAAATAGATCATTCAATATTTACATAAGCTCGGAACAAACTAACAATTTAAATAAACTCCAAACAACTAAACAGTTTGAGTAATGCTTAACAAAAAATATAAGAATTAAAACAAACATTGCCTAAAACGGCCAAATGAACTCGCAAACAACATATAAAACGACTCAAATAACCTGAGCCAAAAATGACAAAAGAAGTTGTCAAATACAAATGCCGCCTATGGCTCCGCAAAATGCTACATTTTATAACCAAAGCGTAGGCTTATCGAAAAATATCAACTAGAGAACTCATATGAATGCTTCAGTCAGAAATGCCCTCTATAAATTACAAAATTGTCGGTTTACTAAGCTCTTCAGGAAATTCACAAACAAGGATGTGTCCACACGCACTGACAGAAACGAACTTGCCGAGCCAGGTAAAAGGCAACCCACCCAAGGTCCAAAAACCACCAACACTCCATGTACGGTTAATAACGGAAGTGCAGTCCGAAAACAATGCAGCCCAACGGCGCTAGTGACGTTATTTGGAACTAGTAGACCAAGTAAGAAAACTAATATGCAATCAGCACAGCATAAGAGCATATCGTTATGTTAGCTCAAACAGTAAGATTATTTACACCGAGCACCATAGATCCATGGTTCGAGACCGGTGATGAAATTGTATTTTTCAAATATGATTAAACTTTCTAACTTACTGCCCACATAGAGAAAGAGCCCTTATCGAACACCTTGTACGAACTTAAGGAATCGAAAACTTAACGAATCGACTCCTTTACGGTCTAGAGCTTAGTATGCTAAATCTAGAAGTTCATTACCCTGCGAGACATATTTCTTTAATTGTCTTCTTTAGGGTACATGAACTTTAATTTAATGTGTGTGTGTGTGGTGTTAGACGGAGGTAGGTCAGGCAGAAACTAAGATTTGCACAAAATAAATATATACCAGTGGTTATAATTGCATATTAATAATCAAATATGAATGAAGCTTCTGATGAGCAATTCGTTACCAATCTCAAAATGCCCATACGAACTTATAATTTAGGGGCGGTGCAAAATGATTAAAAGAAAGACCGAGACAAGGTTTTAACTTTACTTATGGAAAGAAAATTCTGAAGATCTGATGAAGTTCAACGCTTACACGACATTATTTAATCTTAACTATCTTACAAATATCCTTATGGTGTTTACTACCTATACAAACATCTGAAGTTATCTTTCTTGTCCAATCCCCAACATGCTTGCAAGAACTTATGGAATTAAAATAAGCATTAGAAGAAATGCTTTCATTATCCATTTCAATGGAGGTACAAGAGGGATATAGGAGTTCTATGATAACGAGAAACGAACGAATGACGACTTAGCAATTAAAACAATGTGTAAATTATTTGATAATTCACACCAATAACAAGGAATATCTCAAAAATGTTAAACACAATAAAGGAGTGGTGCCATAAATTGTCATTTAACCAGGTCTACATTTTTGTAGCAAGTTTTTATATATTGCTTACGGTTTACCAGTTATAATTACTTCAGAAATAAGTAGATTTCATAGGTTATTAAAGGAAAATTTACTTTGTCCAGTTTTTAATGCTTTTTTTCTGAGTTCTCAATCCCACTATTTAATTCTCTTTTTTTACTTTCTCTACAAAATACCTAATATATAAAGACGGTATTGCATTCCACCCAAAACCTCATTCGTAATTTCAGTGGAGATATGTTTTGAGGCCCCCTGAATCCAAACGAAAGCATTTTAGACAAAATTTCCGTGTGTGTTTGTGAACAACATTACTCAAAAACTAAATGTCGGGATAATACCACACATAGTATTTAGGTTTAGTATCTTCAAAAATTACGACAAAAAGATTTTCAAGAAAATCCCCCACCCAAAGTACCATTTACATTGAACATTTTTCGATTTTTTTTTATTTTATGAAAAATGGCTCTAATGATTTTAATTACCACAATTGAAAAATATATGCATGGCAAATAAAATGTATGTCTTGAATTTTCTGGGAGTAGCCTGTGAGGTCCTCTTCATCCGCAGGAATTTTGTGTAATTTTGTATAATTGGTAAACGTTAAGGATTAGACGAGAACACACTGCGCAAGAAAATGTAAGTCTCTTTAAAGAACACAATTTATTTTAAATATGCTTTTTTTACATAAGCCATTTCTGAGATATATGTGCTTTATTAAAGTTTCAAATTGTCACATTGTTGATCATTCTCTTTAAGTCCTGTCAACATTCAGTTGTTCCCTGCAATTGCATGAAAACAGTATGGAATTTTAAAGGCCAGCATATAGCGTAAGTTCCGAAACATTTGACTATCACTGTTCTCTTTGTATCTATAACGAAATGTGTAACTTAGCTATTTCTGCAAAAGCTGATTTGGATTAAAATGTAGTAGATAGAAAAATAAGCTTTAGTAAGAATAGTTTGTATACCCACTAATAAACGATAGAAGGTAGAGAAGTCGTGTAAATGTATCACATCAGATTGTTTTATCTAGTTCGACTTTCCCGCCACTTCCCCTCTTCGTGAGTGGCTTATTCCGGACAGTTCACTCGCTGGGGAGTCGGACACAAGGCTTCTTCAATCTCCATTCTGGAGGAGGGGCCAAGAAACTTCCAGAAGGCTCTGGTTATCTCGAATGCGCGCCCGGTGTTTACGGCAGTATATATCGTTGTTTACTCCGACTAACGGCGCCGACCTCCCGATAACCTTGGACTATAGCCGCTGCGTCACTGTATGCATACATTTTATGTTTCATGCAAATAGATTAAACATGTGATGTATTAACGAAAATCGTTAGAATGATTTTTCAGAAAATAAAATGTAACGAAATAATGTCAATCTAAGGTGTAGTTTGGGATAGGTGTCTAAAACCTTCGGGTGGCATCCTTGGAAGATGCTCACCTACATAGCATGTATGGTATTTATCCGGCATTTCGATTTTGGGTTACACAGTACACACACTCGCGCACACTTTTCTAAACAAATTTGTTACTTTCTCTACTATGTATAGCAAGTAGGGGTTTGCATTCAACCCAAAAATTAGATACAGAGATTTCATGTCGTTGTGTGTATGTGTGTGTGTGTGTGTGTATGTGTCTGTGAAGAATACAACTCAAAAACGAAAAGTCTGAGAAACTTGGTATTTATGTTCAATATATTTAAAAGATGCGACACGAAAACTTTCAGCAAAACCCTTCCACCCAAAACTAAACTTTACATAGAAAAGTTTTCAAAACTTTGATTTTCTAAAAAAAATGCCTAATGATTTTGTTTAAAATACCATATATAACACATATTTATATTGCAAATAAAATGTACCTTTTGGATGGGAATAGCCTATGAAACACTCTTCATTCGGAAGGAACTTTCTATAATTTTGTATAATTGGTAAACGTTAAGCATTAAACGAAAATGCACTACACAGAAAATTTAGATCCCTTTTAAAACACAAAATTTATTACAATAAGTTCTTTTAGTGGCATAAACCGTTTTGGAGATATCGCTACTAAAGATTCGTATATTTCATTTATTGATCTTTCTTTTAAAGTCCTTTGAATATTCATATGTTTCTCGCGTTTGCATTGAAACAGTATGGAATTTTAAGGCCAACATACAGCGCCCTGTTCTTAAACATTTGACTGTCGCTGTTTCCTTTGTAAGTGGAATGACACAATGAATGACTTAAGACCAACACACGATGTACTTTTACTCCTTAGAAAACTTCCGTTCCATCAACTGCAGGTTTAGTAACACATGTGAAACAATGCAAATGTTTTTGGAGGCCATCACTACTTAAAAGTCGTGATATATCACAAAGGACACTCTGTTACAAATTCTAGTGCCACTTGAACGTTTAATTAAGATGTATATCGATAGCTTTGGACCTATACCAAGTTCTATCCAGAGGTCATAATCATCTATTAGTAGTTAAAGATGAATTCACGAATAGCTGGAACGTTTCCAATGATGGATTAAAGTGAGAAATTATCTCGAAGGTCTTCCTCTCTGGATTCATTGCTTGTTTTTGCGTGAAGGAGAAAAAATGTGGCAGCAATATCTTCAAAAGTTGTGAAAAATGTTTCTTTGGAGTTCTACAGAAAATGAGCATTTTATATAGTATATAATTGTCACGTTTAAGGTTCACGTTAATCAGTAACCTCCAAAACTTCTATTGTGATAGGTTGGCAGATTTGTTTGTTATTTGAAGTCATCCTTATATTGTATTAATTACTATTATGTACATATGTGAAAATAAATTAATATTTGGCTTTGCAACAGCCAGTGCGAAATAATGAGTAATTTAAGGATAACTAATAGAGGTCAGCTGTATTTGTATTACCACCTTCAGCATACTTATTGCCGAAAGTATTTAACTATTTATTTATTTGAATATTTACCTACCTATTACAGGTGTATCTGCTTAATATTTAAGGCATAATTGTAAAACTATATCATTGATTAAAAGTGAAGGGAGCTGTAAATTTATAAATGGTAAATTACTGTACATGAATATGCAGGATAAGCAAATGTTGTAATACTCCTGATAAGTTTAATTCCTGCTATTGCTATTTCTGCAAAACTTTGTCTGAATTAAAATGAGGTACCTAGACAGAAAAATAAGCTTTCGTTGTAATAGTTTTTTATACCTTAAAATAAGCGATAAGTGGTAGAGAAAGTCATGTGAACGTAACACATAAGATTTTTTCTTTTCCTTTACAAATGGTAGTACTATAGCATTTGAATGTGTATCTTCTTCCCTCTGATAAACATTTTAAAATTGTATCCTGAAAGTAGCCTTTGTTTAATTTGAAATAATTTCTAGAAGAAGTGTATAAAAATAACAAAGTGTATTGAAGTTCCACGTTTTAATGAATGCTGAAATATATAATGCATAATTAATATTTTCTAATGGATAGAAAACATTATTTGACTTTACGAAAACAATTTATTTTTAAATTGATTTAATGTCTCAGAGATATTATGCTTCTCAAGTAGATACCACCACTGGTGAAAAATCAGGAATTATAGCATCATCTTCTTTTAAAGTTAGTGAAAATTACAGAGATCAGTGAAATTAAATGGAATGCTCCAAGCTAAAGAGAAGAGCTGCTAAGGACAGGCACTTAAAGCATAGGGTTAGAAGGAAATGGAGAAGGAACAAGTAGCAAAGTCATGAAAGTAAATATAATCTCTGGTAGGAACATGAATTCACTTCTAGCTACATACATTTGAGCTAAAGGATTCCTTTACAATGGGCCTTAATTAACTAAGCAAATTGCATCTGGTGATAATAGGGATGTAATTACTTTAATGAACTAGGTTCCCATCCTAGTGGTTGTGAGCACGAACGGCAGGCATGTACAATCCATGTCTTGGGGTAGCATCTTGTTAGCACTGGTTCCATCGGGTGCAGAAAAACAGGTGCACTGCTGGTGACAGAGGGTGTTAACAAACAATAAACCACTATTTATTACTTTAGAGGAACCAGGATGAGTAGTAGAGCTTAGTTCTTCAACTTCAAACTTTTAATATATAGTCGTTTATTCCTAAGCCATTGCTCTCCAATTTTTGCAAAGAATAGTAAGAAGCAACAAACACTTGATAGTAGAATTGCTTCACGTAAACCGTATGCTGGGGCATACAATTATCAGGGCTGTGTAATGATTGTTTCGGCTGGTGCTCAGTGCTCACAACATGAATGCTGTCGTTTAATATGGATAAACACTAATCAGATGACCCAGTACGTATAGATATAGTAGAAGAGCGGCAGATATCTGAGAAAAACTAAAAATTGAAGAATTAAGTCTAAGAAGAACACATTTATGCTATACATAGTTGGATCAAACATTTAGTTAAAATTTCAAACCATATCATTCCAAAAGCAGCAATTGACTGTAAAGTTCAAGGAAGAGGAAAGCATAAAAGAGATGGACTCAACAGTTTGAAGCCGAAAGTTTTACAGTGACATGTGAAGGGGAAGAAGAAGTAGAAGAAATGCTACACAGGGAAGAGAAGAAACACAAGGGGATATATGAATAAAATGAGTATATAGTATATGCATCACTTTTTCAAGTTAAATACTCAGTTTGGTAAGAATGCAACCTTTTGAGTGTCTACTTCATTTTGAGAACATACTCAGGCATCCACCTCGCAAGAATATGTACTCATATTTGGTATGAATAAAAGCCAGTATATTCTTAGTTTTATGACTTCGTTCTCCTTTCATGTTGAGCATGTTTAGATACATACTCACTTCTGAGTTTATAATGATTTTTTTACTTAAAACTAAATATGAAGAGAATGCCACAATTTATGAGCTGTATAGTACTCATGGAAAATTTACAAACATAGTCATGGGCATTAAAGAAGTTTCAAAATCCTACATTTTTTCAGAAAAACATTACCTAGAAGTAACAGTGTTAAGGACTTTATTAATTAACGGTACTGTGTAAAGTGTTAGCTTCAAAATCCAGATACCTACTCAGAACTTCACAACAGTCGGATGACTTCATCCAGTTCCTCCTGAGTTATGACTTTCCAATTCACAATTATTCCTTTCTTTTTGCTTATAAGCATTTTATTTATTGATTTTCTAACATTACCATGAACATTAAAGGAGTTTCAAACTTCTGTATTGTTTCATGAAAATATAACCTATAAGTATCATTGAAAGTCAGATCTATTAATTAAGTTTACTACGTAAACTCCTAGCCCCAAAACTCAGTTGCTTATAACAAAACTGTTTCGCAGAAAAATAGTGTACACATCCCAGGATTCTAGAAACATTCTGATTTGAATCTGCACCCGCACCTTATAATTGTGACTTTAGAATCTGTGCATATTTTCTTTTTCCCTATTTATTGTTAATAGACTTGCCTGTTTCATTTTATTTATTGTTTTGATAATTTAATTTACAGCTGTGCTTTTGTGTGTGTGGCTTCAATTAATTTTTCATTTCTTGAAGGACTTAATACTTCTTTAACATATCCGCTGAAACTTGATATGCAACTCAGGATAACTCTTGAGCAGTTCTGATGGGACAGAACAAAATGCAACAAAATCTACTCCTGTGATTCACAATCAACACCACACAATCAACGTAGCTAGTATATGGTCAAAGAGAGTAGATAACACGAGTATATACTTACACTTAAGTGAACAAGATGGCTGTAGGAATGATTATATCCTCGAGTGAAGTAGTGGATTTTTATTCTTATGAAAAAGAGTTATTGAGCTGAGTATATAATCACAGAAAGTATGTATACTCATGAATACTAACTTTGAGAAAGTACTTCCTTTTTATTCATAAGACCCATTGACAGATTTTCTTCACGCACCAAAGCTTTCAAATCACTCATTGTTTTCACTTATTACACAAACAATAGAAAAATGAGTTGTCAAATTTATAGAATCCAACAGAGACTGAAAATGCAGAAATTCCTGCAGGTGTCAACCGGAAGTGGTGAAAGGATGATCCTTGATTACATTTCGACTTCCACTGCCGCCTACTCCTCCTCTCTGGTTGGCATGTGTATTTTACGTGCTGCTAGGTACTGACCGGTAAAAGAAAGCGTTTTCGCTATCCTCGTGTAAAATAGCCGAATAAAGAATTCCCTCTCAATGCACTTATTATCTCTGTAATTTTTCTAAGCTCAGAGAAGCCAAAAATAATATTACAAATCACAGAAACTTCATAAAAACATTTTTATGAACATGCCTGCTTCCGTGTGCAATGCCCCTAAAATGTAAAAGCGTAAAAATGAGTTCAGTAGTAGTTATATTTAAGTCTATTTTGCTCAAAATCGACATACTGAACTGGTTCAGTGCGGACTTTTTAGTCCGTGGCCTTCGTAAAAGAGAAATACGCCCACTCTTTACTATTTTACCAGAATTGGTTATAAAATGTCAACATGAGTCAAAATAGGCACAATTCTAACTGTGAACCTCTAATTTTACCGCTTTTACCTTTTGGGCCACTTGTACGTGTCTAAGAGCAGTAAACCTCCTAAACTAAAGTTTAGATAGCTATTAAATGTCGTACGTCTGCCGCCATTTAAGAATGCTATGCTAGAATTTCAAAGAGTGTCCCGCAACTATAAACAAACTTTATATAGAAAAACTTTGGAAATCACTTGTTTTCTCAAAATTAGTTTTAACACTTTCATATGTTTCGGATATTGACATATACAACACGTTTATCTTGAAGTGTCTGTAAGTTATCTGTGAATATTCGTTCATTATCTTACATTTTATATAAACAAAGACATACCTTTTTCGGTTAGCAATTTTGAATTAAACACTATGTTTAGATTTCTCCACTTTCAGATCAACTCTATTACGCCATCTACGTAACACTTTCGAATATGTGCAATTCTTCTTTTCTCATGTAAGAGCAGAGGTCACAAAAAGTATTGGGATATAAATAGGTTCTTGCTGTCTCCCAATAATACATCTGGTACTTTTAAAACTTTTTTTGAAAACGTGAAGTGCAAATAAGCTTTAATAAGGATAGTGTAACATGGGCATCCGTGAAATAGTAATGATAAGGAAACGCACGTGAACTGTAGATGCGTGCTGCTTTCGCAGCTTGTGTCCTTACAGGTATTCTGACCTTCCAGAGAAGCCGCCGTTGTGATGTCGACGTTTGGCTTAAAATTTTGTGGAACGTCGTAGATCACGTCATGGTGAGAGAAACTTTGGCATGCTCCGTACATAACATGAAGGGCGTTATCCAGAAGTTTAGCACACTTATAGGGATGTGAACATTCTACATTACTTTATTTTTCAAAACTCTTCTTCAATTATGTAAATAGCTTTCAGTAACAACTTACTCTTAGGTAAGAATTAAAAAGTGAGGCAGTATTTTTAACACTTAAATGATTTCAGTCAAATTATATAATATAAAATATAATAACAGCCCGCCTTAAAGCAATATCTGTATAATATAATACATAAAATGCACGTGACAGTTCTTTTATTAATGTTTATATTATTATGTGCATGTTCAATAATGTTATGTGAATGTATTGAGTAATTTAATAATGTAGGAGATGTGAGAATAGGAGGTTAAAAGTTGCTAACCTTGAGGCAATAATGAGGTAACCTTGAGACAATAATGAGTAAAAAGTTTAGTAATGCTACTAGTCATTATTGGAACAACAATAATGTAAATTTTGAGACAGTTTATAAATAGCCAATCAACAACCAGAGAAAACTTAAGTTAAATGAAAGTATTCTATTGGAGTAGGATTAGCCAATCAGAAACTGAAATAGGGCAAATTGTACAAATTCAGAAGTTAGTTGCTAGTAGACAGCGTTACTAACCAGACGCGAAACGCGTCCTCGAGAACTTTAATACGTATTCAGTGTGAGACGAAAATAGTTTACGTGTTAAAAGGTGCAAGTAATTAATTAATAATCTCACAACTCTCTATATCAGTGAAGTGTTATTTTAAATCGTGCCAAGAATTAATAAAAGGAGTGAAGCAAAAATTATAAGTGAAGTAAGCCTACATTCTTAGTCGCAAAGAATGCCTGCAAAGAAATCCATGTTTCTAACAATAATACTGACGCAGCCGAGGCAAACATAAATATATAATATTTAAAGAAACAGTAAAATACAATATTAATATTTTTAAATTTGGGGCGAAGGCTACCGGGTACCATACCATACGTGCGGTTGCAACTACTTAAAGTTCGGCTCCCCAACAGTCGAAATACAATGCAACTCCTCCTAAAATAAGAACTACTTCAAAAGCAAAAATAGGCTGGGAATGCAGGCAGTATGTTGCCTTTCACCCTGTAGGTACATCTATTTAATACTAGATGGAGAAAACTCCTTTTCTATTTTTTGGCAAATTTTTTTCTCTCCTAAAATATTTTAGTTGCAACTTGCAGGTTTTATAAGGGAGTTATTTTCTTAAACATAATTGAGCTTTTAAATGAGAGGATCTGTATTATAGACTGTTTCTGAGATGACCATCAAGAAAGTGGTTCGTTGTATGCAGGGCCTAGTCGGGCACGATATGAGTGCGTTTGGTGGGAAGAGAAACTAAACGGTTACGGAACAAGTGTGGGGCGGGGCACTGGAATTACAACAGTTAATGAAACATCCCAAGTTCCTAACTGCATTTACTAGCGAGGCTGAGGCCTGCAGGTATAGTATGTTTTCATTGTGCAACCATACACTCCCTTATCACCTTGCCCCTCACTCCCCTCTGATATCTAGACCTTGATAACGTTAGGCATGTCAATAAAAACAGTGGCGCCCTCCTCCAAGTGCATTCATATCGTGGCCGACTAGTATGGAACAGCAGAAAACTACATAAAAATCTGTCTGTGCTTTATAACTGTAAAGGAGTGCAGTTCTTTGGTAGTTAATTCTCCTTTTAACACTCGTTTTTCTGTAATAGCATTATCGTTTCTATAGTGGAGGAATGAAGAGTTTAGTCTAAACCAATAAACTTTAGTCAGGTGTTACAATATCTTCCTATCAACAGTTTCACTTCTGTGCTTTTACTTTTGCGAAAGGAGTTGTACAATAATGGCGGCCCGGGTTCAATCCCAGGGACCTGCATGTGGGATTTGTGGTGGACGAAGCGGCGTCTGGGCGGGTTTTCTCCGGGTTCTCCGGTTTCCCCCGCCATTCATTCCACCAACTGCTCCATCATCACCTTTCCTTTCATCCATTTCACCAACATTTCGTTTCATCTACTTCCTTCATCCCATACCAGGCATCGGGCTGATCACCCATCCTGGATATTCTGTCTGATCCATGAGTGTCTGCTCCTCGACGGGCCTCTGACCCCAGGCACCCGCCTGTAAGTCCTGGGGGTGTAAGTTCTACATAAGAGGAGGGTAAACAGATAATGAATGAAAAGTTATACTCCCTCAGCCGCAGTATTTCAGTACTTGCTAAGCGGAAGCCATTCTATGGTTTTACGAGCCACTAAGGAAAACCATTGTGATACTGTTTTTCTCAAACGCCTTTGGTGCACTGGACTTCATATAATTCAGTATACGGCTGCTTGCTATGAAAGCTTCTATAAACCACCTGTCTAGTAGCGTAAACATTATATCTAGGAGAAGTATTTGGAAAGGAGTCGATATATCTAACTGCAGTAATCCTAGGTAAAGCTTTATTTACTTTTTTCTTTTTTCTCGAGCACAATTAGGAAGTCTATTTTTATTTAAGCATGTTTGTAATGCAAACTAGTAAAAGCTAGTTCAACATTATTACAAGGGAAGATATTGGTAATAAAGTTACCTAAGGGAAGGAAACGGCTTTTACGAACAAATTAGTTAGTTACTTTCAAAGAAGAGAGTGCAACAAATATGTTTCAGCCGATTGGGATTCCAAGTTACGTATTGACTTCCAGTTATCCAGGAGAATCACAAATAATAACCACGTCAGACACTTGTAACTAACTGTGGTTATAAATGAGCGAAGCAGCTCAACTAGTTCACTACTGCACATTCGCCACCCTCTACGGTCAGAAAGAGTCAATCTGCGCATGACATACTCTAATTTAGAGGTAAAAACACAAACTTAATACAAATATCGGATGCAACGGAAATGAAATGCCTGTAATTATGCAGCTTTAGGAATTTAACAGGGTGCAAATGATTTAAGCGCTTACGGGCAAAGTAAATGAGAAAAATTACAAATCACAGGTTATATATTAGACTAAAGCTATAGTGCGTTTGCTTTAAGTTGAAACATAGAAAGAAGAAAGAGATAGCACTACATTCCTCACGACAGTTCATAATTCTTAACTGCCTAATCTCAAAACCTTTACTATTGAAACTTGCTATTTAAATCTGGATTAGGTTGAAACATGCCAACCAACACCAGCTTGTAAGAATACGAATGCCAGCGAATCAAGGACGGCCGAGGGTATCAGGATATTTTCCATATTTCACTGCCTAAAGTGCAACTGGTAACAAGTACAACAGTACTCGGAGACTAGGCAGTGAAGGGTGACACTGACAGGGTTTCTCAGCACTCGGACCCTCATTAGTGCACCCCCACGCCTACACCGGTCAGATAGTCAAAATGGTCATGTTTTAACTTAAACCTCACGTACTGTAACAAGATAACTATGATGCATATTACAACTCAAATTATTCATTGGTAACTGCTCAATACAAAGTCAGATGTATTACATTCTGAGGCATAGATGGCTCCCCTGTTGCAGCGTTTTTAGTCTCTTGAGGCTGAGCGGTGACTAAGTATCATAAGGGACAATGCAACTTAGCATGGTTTGTTTACCGTACAATTTGGGAGGAGCCTCACTCTGCATGCCATAGATGGCGGGCTGGTTACTCGTTGTGTATTGCTGGTGCTGCTCGACGTCACATCACGTGACCTTACTCCGCAGGTCTCAGCCGGGCTGGATCTAGCGCAAAGACGCAAGATTAGTCAAGAATCTACTATCGCAAAAGAAGGAAGTTTAGTTCGCGACTTTGGGAAACGGCCACACCCACACATCTTCCGGCTTACTCTAAATTCCTTATTGCATTTGTAAGTAATATCTAAATGTTATAAATTCTATGCGTGTGGCGTACCATTAATTCAGGAATTGAGCGAGTTGTTCATTTAAAGAAATGTGTAAAGTTAAGTTCACGTAATTGAGTTAGCAAGAAAAACAAAGACCTTAAAATGGATACCGAATATGATTTGAATTGTAAAGTCTTTCTAATATGTTAATGATTTATAGTATATATTTGAATCATACAGCTGCAAGAACCAAACGTTTCATTGGTTGAAAGTGTTTCTTTTAACCTTGTTCATTATTCCTCGTTTTTCACACGGGTCAGCCACTGGTTTATTATCCTTTGCAGAGTGTGTATATAATGGGTCCAGCGCAAAATTTTACTTGATAGTGCACTCTTTTTAAAATATATTTACAGTTACAACTAATTACAAATTCCACATAGAGCAAACGGTAGCAAAACAAAAGCATTTTTAGAAAAAGATCCGTGTAATGTGTGTGTGAGTGAGTGTGCTGTGATTGTGAACAACATAACTCAAAAAGGAACATAAACGAAACGAAAATCTTGGTATTTGGGTTCAGTACCTTTAAAAATGAGACACGAAGATTCTAAAGAAAATCCCTACCCCAAACTAGCCCTTAAATGGAACATTTTTCGAAATATTTTGTTTTTTAAAAAATGATTCTAACGATTTTGATTAAAATACATTAAAGCTATTTACGTATGAAATACATTTTATATTTTAAATTTTCTGGGAATAGCTGTGAAGTCCTCTTCATTTGGAAGAAATTTATTATATTCTTATACAACAAGTAAACGTTAAGCGATAAACCAAAACGTACTACATAAGAAAGTAGATCTCTTTAGAACACACAATTTATTTGAAATAGCCTTTTGGTGGCATTAGCTATTTCCGAGATACGTGCCCATTATTAATGTTTCGAATTATTCAATACTTCGTCATTCCTTTCAAGTTATTTCGATATTCAGTTGTTTCTCGTGATATCTTGGAAAGAGTATAGCGTCCAATTCCTAAACATTCAACTATCGCTCTTCCCTTTGTAACTATAACGAAATGCTTAATGTAGCTATTTCTGCAGACTTTTATCTCCATTATAATGAAGTAATTAGGAAAATGAACTTTCGTAAAAATAATTTTTATACCCACTGATTAGCACGAGTCTAGAGAAAATCTTGTGAATGCCACACATCAGGTCTATGCGTCTGTCTGTGAACAGCATAACTAAAAAACGAAAGGTTCGATAAATACCAAACTTGATATATACGTTCAGCATCATTCAGGGATGCGACACGAATATTTTCAAGAAAATCCCACAACACATACTACCATTTAGGTGAAACATACTTCAGAATTTTTATTTCCTGGAAATTGGCTCTAACGATGTTGAATAAAATAATGTATCTTCAAGAGATTTTTATTATAAATGAATTTTATATCTTCAATTTTCTGGAAACAACCTGTGGAATTCTGTTCATTCTGAATTACATTTATATAATTGTTAAACCGTAAAAGATGCAGTCTTACACCACAAAAATTGTAGATTTCGTTAAAGCACACAATGAATGTCAAATAGATTTTCTTTGTGGAGTTACCCATTTCCGAGATATTAGTTTAAATTAGAGATTATTTATTAGTTTGCATTTTCCAATAGTTACAGTTTTCTAAAATGGGAAGTCATACGTTTTCTCCTCCTGCTCATGCAAACAGAACAGAATTTCAAAGCCATCACAAAATTATTACTAGCTCTTTAAGAGATTTGAGTATCGCTTAAGCCTACTGTAATTTCCTATTTCCATTGTGCTTACAAGGAACTACGCAATAAAACCTTTTCTACAATAAATGCTTATCGCGAGTAACATGAAGTATACACTGTTTTAAGAATAGTTTTTGAATATTCATGCCAATGTATGGCACAATATCTTTTTCATATTTATTTAATGTTAACTCAAGAAACCTTTGCAGAAATAGCTTCATTACAGGCACAAGGGTGATAGAGAAAACCGAATCGAAGGACAAATGTTTAAAACCGAATGGCTATAGGTTAGCGTTAAAATTACATACTCTTACCATGATAACAATTAAGTGCCGGTAGTTTTAAAATGAACAAAATTGAAAAATTCGAAACAATGATAACGGACATCTTGGTAATGGTGATGTCACAAAAAGCTATTTTAGTTGAATTGTGTATTTTAGAGAGTTATACATTTTTGTGTAGTGCGTTTTTTGTTTATCTCTTAACTTTCACCAATTATACAAAAATTTCTTCCAAATGGTGGGTACATCGTGGGCTATTTCCAGAACATTTAAAATATAAATTTTATTTGTGATGTAAATTTTTTGAATATATAGTATTTTAATCAAAATCGTTGATCATTTGAGAAATAAAGAATATGATGTGTTACACTCACATGACTTTCTCTAATCTTGTACAAACTATTTTTACAAACGCTTATTCTCCATATGCTTCATGTTAATCAAGATATCGAGATGTTAATCTTATTGCTAATTTTCTTGTGGATGCAAGGGGAATTGGTAGGCTTTAAGCGATAGTCAAATATTTTAAGATCTGGTTGCTATGTGAGGTATTCCATTCTCTTTGCATTACCAGGACAAAAAAATGAATAACGAATTCCCGTTTGAGAAAAAGTATAAGTATTGGAAAATTTAAGGGAATAATAAGCAATATCTCGATAATGGTTCACTCAACAAAAAAAAATTATATGACATAAAATATGTATTTTAGCGCGATCTACATTTTTTGTGTAGTAAAATTTTGTCTATCTCTTATGATTTACCAGTTATGCAAAAGTCGTTCACAATGAAGAAAACTTTTGGGGATATTCCCAGAAAATTCCAGATATACATCTCATTTGTCATGAAAATATCTTAAACATATGATATTTTAATCAAAATCGTTAGTCATTTTTGAGAAAATTAAAATTTTCGAAAAATGTTCCATGTAAACGGTAATCTGGGGTGGAGGGATATTCCTGAAAACCTTCGTGTCGCATCTCTGGAAGATACTGAATCTAAATACCAAGTTTGGTGTTTATCCGACTGTTTGTTTCTGAGTTATGCTGTTCACAGACTGACAGACACACACCCACAGCTACGCACACGGACATGTTTCCAAAAATGCTCTTTTTGGATTCAGGGGGCCTCAAAACATATATTTCCGGTGAAATCTCGGTATCGAATTTTTGGGTGGAATACAATACTTCCCCTACTTACTATACGTAGTAGAGAAAGTAAAAATATCGAAAGTTTTCCTGTGTAAATGGCAATTTTGTGTGGAGGAAATGTTCTTGTAAATCTTCGTGTCGTACCTTTGGAAGATACCAAACTTAAATATCAAATTTGGTACTTATCCACATTTTCGTTTTGAGCTATGCAGTTCAAGTCGCACACAGGGACCTTTTTTCTAAGAATGTTAAGTGTTACGTTTACATGACTTCATTTACGAACATTGTTTTTTATTATTATACAGGTTCTAAAGACCATTGTTATAAAGTTTGATTCTCTATTTCTTCATGCTAATCGAAGTAAACGTTTGCAGGAAAATTTTCATTACGATTACGTTTTGGGTACAAGAAGGATATAGGAAACCGAATAGATAGTTCAGTTGTTTACTGTATTTATCAAGATAAGCCTGTTAGGGATATCCTTGAAATAGTATCATTGAATGCCTGTTTCACTTTTATGCTCTTCATAACTTGGAGCACTATACTAACATATAAATTGTCAATCTATGCAAGTGAAACATCAGCTCAGGGGCGAAGGTTTTCATTAAACTACGGAATAGATATTAATTTCAGT
The DNA here is from genome assembly GCA_030765065.1 of Deroplatys truncata. Classification (NCBI taxonomy): domain Eukaryota; kingdom Metazoa; phylum Arthropoda; class Insecta; order Mantodea; family Mantidae; genus Deroplatys; species Deroplatys truncata. Next base: position 112,036,170 of record CM060981.1, read on the forward strand.
TAGTTCGCAGCCCTACAAGTAAGAAACAATTTGATATGTAATAGATAGTTCTTTAAGGCAACTAAGTTCATCAGATGTAAATATGTGTAGAACAAATTCCATCCAAGACTTACCGAAGATGTAACACATTGACATTGTGTTCAGTCGTGAAGCATGTCTTTGAATTTTTAAAAATAATTTCCTAATGTTTTTGATTGTTCACTAAGTTGAACACTCCTGAGTAATAACTAAAAGAATAGAACATATATTTTATTCAGTAAAACTTAAAATGCGTTGTCCTTAATGTGTAATGTAGGTTACTGGAAGTTATTTTATATTTATACATCATATTAAATACATAGCGTTCATAGACTTAGAAAAGGCACACTACAGAGAAAACTACTAAAGGAAATATTAGAAAAGAGGGGTACCGACTCTATGCTCTATGCTGAAGATATTGTAATAATCCAAGAAACAGAAAATATGGATTACAGATATTAATTAATAAAACACAAGTATTGGCCTTCCAAGGAAAATACGAGTAATAAATAACACAGTACTAGAAAAAGTAAAAGATTTAATTATTTAGGGTATAATATAACGTATTTGGGCAAAAGTTTAAATAAAGAAGTAAATAAATCCCAGAATAATTGTCACATATCAAAGAACATTTAATGGAAGAGAGATACCTCAGAGCTATTAAAGGCTGTTCAATAATGGATAAAATAAAAAATAAAATCGGAGAGGAATTAGGATTGGTCCTGTAAATGACAAAGTAAAGCAATATAGAGAAAGGTGGAGAAAACATCAGTAGAGGATGGACGAAATCCGATATCCCAAAATTACACAAAAGTATCAGTTATATGGGAAAAGAGATACTGGAAGATCGATGAGATGATGGAAAGAGACATGGAGGTCGGAACAAGAGATATCTCCTAATCCAGGAAGAGATAATGACAAAATAGGTTACACAGGCAATTGCCTCGATATCAACTTGCAGAACTGGAAGAACCATAAAACTTTTGTGCCTTAAACTGCATAAAAGCACCTTATGGTTTAGTGCTATGCTTATGGAATGAACAAGCACCAACTTCAGAATAAAGCACTCAGCAGGGCTAGAGCTTAAGTCTGTTTTATTCCATCGGTTGGGGCGAAACATTTTTCCTTGGAGCACTCTGTTAAAAATTCTCGCAGCTCTGGAAGAAACATAAACCAGGAGATATCTCGGTATATTTCCTCTAGTTTTATGACTGAAGTTTATTGCACAATATGTCTGCTTGTGGGGGCCATGCACGTCCCAGACCGTCACACAGTTAATTGCGTGCTCCAGAAAAAGAGGGCTATAGAGATGGCAGTGGTATTGGCATCTGTGTTTTGCTGGACGTGCTTAGGGAATACGTGCATAATAAACACGGAAGGGAAAATAAAGCACAAGAGATGAACTCCCCTCCTTCCCGACCCTCTCTCTCTCTCTCTCCATGTCTCTCTTATATTTTGAGGAGCCATTTTTAATACTGAGTTCTACTACGTCAGTCCTCACATTATGATATTCTGAAGTTTGTTAGATGTCTCTAAAATTTGCAGGATCGTTTCAAAAGCGTAAAACAGATTCATTTTTGCCAACTTCTACTTGTGTAGAATCCATCATAAACCATTCTATACAAATAACAATACTGTTGCTTGTATATTTATAAAATTTAGGAATGTCACAAACAATGTTTATTAACTTGATGTATACGATAACTCATGCCTTAATTAAAGAATACAGTATGTGGCATATCAATTACTTCCCCGGAAGTGAACTTTCTAATGAGGCAGGAGGTGAAAATCTCTCAAAAGCGTCCTGCAAATTATTCATATTTTAATACAAATATTACATTAGTATTTTATAAACGTAAAGATGACGATTATTGTTATTCACAAATTCAGTGAGATAATATTTGAAAATTTATGGCAAATTTTCTTTATTATTATCTGTGTACGTAAACCCGTAAACACATAAAATACGTTAATAATAACAATACAGGTTTTTGTACCGTTAAAATGCTTACTTGTAATGTTTACTGATACTGTTATAAGAAATATCACGTGAAATTATGTTGCACATACAAAAAGAGGGAGCGGGAGGAGGGAAGGAGACGAATGGGAGAGAATGAATGAAGGAATATAGCAAGTACAGAAGAGGGGCAGACGAAGAAAGAAAAGAACAACGAAAGCTAACTCAATAACGTGATTGGAGTTTGGAGTTTTGTTGGTTTACTTATAACTCGACCAAAATTGTATTGCACTTCGCTGGGCTGGCTTTCACATATGCTCAAATGCAGATTTCCGCAATGTCAAGTGCAATACTATCGTGGTCGGTTTACTATAGTATATTCGGTGCGTATTATCTATTGAGAAAGCGTTTCTACTTATTACATAGGCGGAGGAACAGGATTTATTGGAGCTTCTTAAATGAAACATAGTCAATGGGGCACATTTTAACAAATCCAGTTGTTTGACATTGCAGTGTATGACGTGCGTAGATTAGTGGCGGCATCATTAGTTAGAATGGCTGGACCAAAACGTAAAACAACGGCCTATGTTGACTGAAGGAAAGCTGGTGAAATAGAATTAATGCAACGAATGTGTTTGCAATTATCATCATTTTTCATCACCTTGTAATGCTGGTAAACCAAACATGTATATCTATATACATATTTTTGTTTGAATTTCCGCCACATTGATTCGCGGCTGTTTATACGCAATTCGGATCGTGAGTGCATAATTATTGTCCATTATAAGACCGCTGCACTGTAGTGTAGTGTAACTTTAGAGACAGTGTAATTTTATTTTATATATGAGCCAAATGTCATTATTCTTTCATTATTTTATTCTTTATGTGTAATAAACTCAAACCAGCGACAAGGTAGTGATGCAACACGGAAGAACGTGTTGAAATCAGGAGTAGGTGACAGTAGAATGCTAATGTGTTTTTAGTCGGCACACAAAATAAATATAAGCTACTCGCAGTTACGTAGGTCATATTCTCTTAGTAACCCTCAAACTCTTCGTGTTTCTGTCAGACGCCCCGTCACTATCACTTCTAAAACCTGAAATAGTTATTCTGTGAGCAGTCAGATCAGAACGTTATATGGTCATTTTAGAGTCAATTTAAATCGTCCCTTATTGTAAGTCCCCATTTGAAAAATTAAATTGACCCTAATATGACTATCATAAATCCTCCAAACAAAACACAGCTAATGGCATTTATTTCCCCCCCATAATATCAGGCAAATGCTATTCAGACATTTCTTTTTACAACGCTTCGTTTTGGAAATATTGCAGTCTTGGCTTAAATGGTCCACCCAGTATAATAATACACACGATACTAGACAAAAACAGTACTTAAGTTGCAGATCCACTAAAATATTTCTGAAATACGAGAATTAAGATTATACTGACTATTGTTTCTGAAATATATACTACAAAGTTCAAAAGGTGTACTTGCTGGCCTATGGATTTATTTCTGGAGTGCTTAATAAATCAAATATTTAAACTTAAATTTCTCTTTAAAGCTGTAAGGTTTCAGTAAATGCATTGATTGGTGTAATTGAAACTAAAATGATCACCATTCACTTACCTAAACATGACTTTTATGCTTTTGTTTTTGATAGCTACACTAAGAGCGATTTTATGCAATTCATCGACACCTATTTTAGTATCCAACTTAAGACCTGACCTATTTTGAGAACACAGTTGAAATTAATCTCTTTTTCAAGTGATCTAATACTCATTTTACTAATGAATTCTTTTTTGAAAAGTCAAATATAGATTTCAATTACTCTAAAGCATTTCTATACCTTTGTATATACCCCAACTCATTTGACAGCATATTTCGTGTTGCAACACAAAATTGGTGCAGTTCGTAGTTTTAAACCCCAGCAAATCTATCTGGTGTTCGGTGTCCTAAGTGGTATTTTAGGGATTCCATGAAAGAATACACCTCAAGAGCCAACAATTTATTTCCATGGACTACTCTGTATTATGAATCACATTTAGATAATTGTGAAAAAACTTTGAAGTGTTGCATTTACATGATTTTCTCTACCCGTATGGTTTAGTAATCAGTAAACAAACTATTCTTACTAAAGCTTATTTTTCCATCTATTATATTTAAGTCCAAATAAGCCTTTGCAGAAATAGCTATATTAACATTTCATTATGGATACAAAGGCAACAGCGATAGTCATATGTTTAAGAACTGGACCTATATACAGCCTTTAAAAATCCACACTGTTTCCATACAATCGCGAGATAAAACGAAAATTGATAGGACTTCAAGGAATGACCAAATAATGAACAATTAAACCATTAATAACACATCTTGGAAATGGCTGATGCCAAAATAAAGTTATTCGGAGTAAATTGTGTATTTTAAAGATAATGTGACTGTTATAAGTTTATTTTAACAGATTTTGATAAATAATAATTTATACAGTTTGTAATATTCAGGACAAACTTGGTATGTGTAACTCAAGAAATCTAAAGATAAAATCATGCTTATCAAAATGTGTTAAAATAAAATTATAACGTCACAATATCTACATTTTTGTGTAGTACGTTTTCGTCTATCGTTTAACGTTTACTAGTTATACAAGGTCATACAAAAGTCCTCCCGAATGAAGAGGAATTCAAAGGCTATTCCCAGAAATTTCAAGATATGTGTTTTATTTTTCATCTAATTATCATTAATATTTGGTATTTTAATCAAACTCATTAGTCATTTTTAGAAAATCAAAAATTTTGAAAAATGTTCCATGTAAAGGGTAATTGGGGTTGAGGGAATTTTCTTGAAAATCTACGTGTCGCATCTTTGGAAGGTACTGAATCTAAATACCAAGTTTGGTGTTTATCCGGCTTTTCGTTTTTGAGTTATGCTGTTAAAAGACACACACACGGACGTTTTTAAAAAAATACTGTTTTTATTCAAGGACCTCAAAACACGTATTTCCAGTGAAATCTCGGTATCAAGTTTTTGGATTGATTTAATTTCTCTACCTGCTATGTACGTGGTAGACGAGGTAACAATGCTTTTTTTATTCAGGTGTTGAAGTCCGCCGCGTTTTATATGCGCAGTTCTGAAGTCAGAATCCCTCCGGTGTATTCGTCGTACTTTGGCTTACCTTGAGCAGTATTGACTCTGTAATGTCTACAGAGGGGGTACACTACGTTTGGCTATAATAAACATCGACCGTAATAAATGTTAACTTTATTATTCTGTTATTGCTACACATTCTGGAACGCGCGCCACCACTCCGTTAATCATTCGAGGCGAACAACTCGATCGTCATAACCCGTAATACTATGAATTTACTCACGGCTAACATACCGGTGATTTCTAAAACGGCAAGATTTCTAAATCCTCTAACATTTTAGTAGAGCGATATTCGTAGCGTGCATCGGTGGCACTTCCTTACGCGAGCGCAGGGTTCAGAGAAGTGCAGTTACTTGCGATTTGTAAGTACCGCCATGTCCGATTTCATCCCTACTCTCCATATTCACGTAATAATTACTTTGCTCAGTTTTTAATCATGCGACTGTTTCCTGTTTTTGTATTCGCCGGTTCATAGTCCTTACTTTGAACTTAATGGCCAAGATTTGGGCTTTTCGTTGAGATTCTAACTTTCTGTTTTAATAGCACTAGTTAAAATTAGTTGAATCTAAGTTGTATCACGTAGGTATTTTTATGACTATAATCGCCTTAGTTATCGTAGTTTGTTTTGTACATCCAACTTTGTAAGGAATCGCAAAATTCCGAGTGCTTTGTACATAAACTTTGCGTATCGCTTTCTCGCCTTTGTGTTTCAATGTACCAAGGAGGAGTTCAGGTGGCCGCTACGATTCCTTTCTCCAATTGTATATAAAGATTCTTCCTATACAAGTAACAATATTAAAGACAAAATTTTGCATCTTCTTAGTGCCATTGTTTGGCTACAATCATATCATTATATTGCATCATTTATAATATAATAGTATTACTTTATATCTAGTTAACTTATTTTAAATAAATACCAGGCCGTTTTGGACCGTATCAGTGTACCCAAAACATGTATTTCCAGTGAAAATCGGTATTGAATTTTTGGTGAAATGCAATATCTTCTGTACCTATTATGTACGTAGTAGAGAAAGCAGAAAACGAATATTAATATGTTCTAGATACATATTCATTACTTAAGTGTTTCTTTTTCGAAAAAAGTCTGTGTATAGATACAGGACAATCCTCGCATACACAAAATAAGACTTTAGGGCCATAAACCATTGAAGTAACTTATCAATGGCTGGACGAATACTCAGCCATCTAGTGTGCACATGATTAAGAATTTTCGTGAAGGCATGCAAGTATTTAGTAACACAAAATTAAGAGAGAGAAAACCAAAAACATGAAAGAATATAGATTCTTTAAACCTCTCTTTTTAATGATAGAGAAAATGGTTATACACCTTAGTAACGAATCTTCTAAATCAATAAAACAGAATTTCTCAATTGAATATTCAGTTGTATTATGAATTTTGTGAGTTGAGCAACCTGATAGGATTAAATCATTGTTTTTATTTCTTCAGAATGTAAACACTGGATGCTTGTTTCCATAGTTAACATTTTCGTTATCAGCAGAATAAGCACAAACGCTATTTAAACTTAAGTTGTATATTTTTAATCTGCTCCTAAGTTGCTCAAGAATGCTATCTGAAGTTTTATGACTATCACTGTAATAAGTCTATAAAATGTACAATATCTATCTCACAATAAAAATATATAATCAGAACAGGAAATATTCTACTATGTTGGAGATATCACTTGCTATAAAATAAAATGTGTTTCTCTGAACAAGAGAATATGTCATATCCCGGAGAAGGGTACAAGCAGATCAGTAACTATTGCGGTTGCTTTGGTTCTTCCGAAATAAATTCTTTTGGCTGTTTCCGTATCTGGGAGTATCACTGGCATTAATTTGGCCTGACAGTTATAACAACTGCAAGGCACATTGTGGAGGACATTATGATACATTTTTATCATGCTCTGATTTGATAAATGTTTATTCTATTTGTGATCTTGTTCATTTTATGTTTAGCAATGTAGTTAATGCCCCTTGACCAATGTTGAATGTCTTATTACCGGACTAGAATTTTGATGACCCAAAGAATACTAAAAAGACCTTAAATTGTAACTTTATGACTTTAAAAGTGAAAAAAATGATCTAAAAAGAAACATCAATGAATTAAAAATTGCCTTTACTTTTCGATCTCCTTGCACATACCACTTACAATTTATCACTCAATACTGCATTACAATAAATTGCAAACACCTTACAGAAGTTTTCAAATTTTAAGGACTGTCGATTGAGAGCTAATAGCGACTTATACATTGAAAAGCTTCTTTAAAAAAACTGAAGTTACAGGAGCATACTTAAAGCAGCAGATATTCGCCGGTATCCAGGTCTTCTTCATCTAGAAAATATTTCTTACCTGGCAGCACTCCACAACCTTGCACATATCCACTGTTCTTGTTGAACATATTTTCTAGTTTAGCAAAGACAGGTTTATCCAATTCACCTTCCTCACAACTGAGATTACTTGCAAAAGATTTCACCAATTCTATTTGATTTGACATAGGACATGCGCGTTGTTCCAGAGAAGTGATAATGCGCGGTAGAAATCCAGAATTAGATCTGATGCAGGTCAATTTTCCTTTAATTTCAGTTGTCGCGGTATCGTTCGTGTTATCTTATTTGCTGAGCCCCTGTTATTGTTTTACTATTTTTGAATTTTGTGTTCTTTGTCCTCCGGCTAGCTATTATTATTCAGTCGAGCAAATCTCTTGAACAGGGTGTGTAAACGGAAAGGAGTTGTTACTAAAAGATAACACTAATAAAAGAATTTGTTTTTACACTTTTATTGCCGTCACACTTCATTAATTTCACATATTCACTCTTGATACACGCCCGACTGAAACTGTTATATTTTCGAATGTAACTATAATCAATTATTTGCCGCACATTATTAATTCGAGTATTTCACATTTTGTAACTAACCTTACGACGCGAGAGATTCTGTAGAATTGCGTAACGTGTACTTCGTGAATGCTTCTGTTGAACGGCGCGACGTGTAAACCGTGAATGATTCTGCTAAACTGTGCGACGTGTAACTCGTGAATGATTCTGTTGAACTGCGCGATACCTGACTTTGGCTTCAGAATTTATACTCCCTCACCCCGATATGCCTAAACATTATAACAGAGCTGCTATTGGTTAATAAAGCGCGCCAACATTAGCGTCTATTTTTTTATCCAATCAAAATTACGAACACATATGCTCCATTTCTAAAGAAAAGCGCGCTACTCTGATGTCATTTGTTTGTCTCTTATAATTGATAAACAACTTACCCCCTCGCTCATTGTTACCCGCTCCTATTGTCAGTTTCATTGAGGCCGTGTAAACTTATTTCCTAACAATGCTTATACTTAACAAACATCTCAAATCATTGTCATACAATATTGCTAATTTACACTACAATCACTCTGGCATTCTCAGTGTTGTGATATAAAATACTGCCTCACAGTATTGGAGAGAAGATCCTGGATACTTTTGTGGATACTGCACTGTCACTAACAAAATTGTCTATGACTTTTTTACAATTTCAAAATGTTCACAGTAATAATTACAGGTATTAGCCAGGTTCGCCTCTAATGAGTATGGAAGATGGTGGAAGAGTTATCCCATGGAATTCACTTTGGAATGATTTCACACGGGATGGGATTTTAGAAATGTTTTTTTTTTCACATTTCCGATTAATTTATCTACATCTGAAAAATGACTATTATTTATTCTACAACACTATGGCAAGCATGCGCCAAGAGATTGCATGCATCATCTTTGAGTACAATGCCTTAAGGGCATTTCACCATGTCTGGAGCATAGTCCGGGAGAAAGGCTAGCACAGAATTGTGCTGGACATCGTTTGGCCACAGATAGTTCATTGTTCTGTCAAATAGTTTTCTTATTGTGGAGAATATACTGTCTCCAAAATTTGGGAATTTAGAAGGAAAATGTCACCATTGTTTCTTCATTCATTTTCCCAACAATTAAATTTGCAATGTAGCGACTTAGGGAATCTGTGGTCTCATCATTGGGACCCAGATTTTTTTCTTGTCCAATTTTGCCTCGTATGTAAGCAACAGCTTTGCTGTAACACCGTTCAGTGTAGTTTTTCCTGAGTATTGACTCATAAGGGATGGATTTCTCCGTGCGTTTTGTAGGAAACCTCGGAGCACGTTATTATTGAGTCTGTGGAATGGCATGGTTGCTGAGACAAACGCTTCGCAAAGCTCTTCATTAAACAATGAATTCGCCGAAGTCGCACTACTACACTGCCCCAGAAGCATGTGTTGCATTTTTCTTTCTCCTCCTGCTTGAAGGCCACGTTTATATTTCTCCCTGTGTTTTTTATTCTATTTTATTTTACGTCGCTTTAACCCCTTGGTCATATCGCGACAAATCTGTTGGTGGATATCTCTTAGAACGATATGTGATGGACAGTTAGCCTTCTAGGTCTCATTCCTCAAACCCCTGCTTCATACCGTGCAGATGGCATTAGGGTGCCGTCCAGTCTAACCGCCGCCCTCGCACAGAAAGGCGGACAGTTAGCCTTCAAAATATCATCCCTGTAACCCCTGTTTCATGCCATGTAGATGGCATTAGGGTGCTGTCCAGTCTAACTGCTTACATTGTCTGTAAATAGATGGCATAGCATTCACTATTACCACTTATTTTTCATTTTACTGTTGTTTTAGACTTAAGATGGAACTTTGGGTCGTGTTATTAAATATGCAATCCGGTATTTACCTTGGCGACTGAGGAAAACCACGAAAAAACATGAGACAGATTGGTCGGCCCACGGTATTTGAACCCGGGACCTCCCGAATGCGGGCCGCAGACTTTATCGCTTGAGCCATTCTGTTCGGTTTCTCCCTGTTCACATGTTGCTCTATGGTGAACCTCTCACTTCACAAATTTTACAGTACAACATAGTACCATGACTATAAAATACAGACTCGCCGTACACTGAAACAAACTGTTTTAATTTCGCGGAAGCACTTGGTTTTACTTCCGGCATGTCGAAATAAAAATATCACTTCAGAAACTTTAAATCGATTTTTCACATTTCATTTCGTATTGCCGTTTATTGTTACAGCAACAATTATAAGTAGTTTGAGATTTATATCCTTATTCATAAATCATGAACTAGCTTGCTCTCTGTGAATGGCTGAATAATTGTAACCAGCGGACACAATAACCTGTGGTTCACCCTCAAAAGTATCAGGTAGTTTCACCCCACATTCCTTTAGAGGACAGGTTTGTCTACGCAACAGACGGTCGAACGATTGGAATCGACAGTGCAATAGGAAAGGGGGAGACATATTGCAACATATTTTCCAAGAATTTTTAGATTTCGAGAATCTGAAATATAATTCTGCCAATATTAAGAATAATGTAATCAAACTTGTTAAAAATGGCAAAAACCATGGATTTGTCTTAAAATTGACTTTAAAATTACTCATACCCGCGAAAATGACCCATCGGAGAAAAATGTCTAAAAATGCAGAAAAATGACCAAAGTAGTTTAATTACACTCAGGATGGCATGAGCCACGTTAATTTTTAATAGAGCATTGTCCTAGCATCACCAGAAAATAGATGCAAAGTTATCGAAATTCATCCCTCTTATTACATATAAGTTAGTTTTGTATAGTGCCAAGGTTGTTACCTTTTTATCATGTATGGAACTCTGTGTAAAAAGACGATTTTTAGTCCTAGAGATGCTTCTGATTTCATTCTCTTTTCGTTGTTGCAATCTTCATCGGAGCTACACATTTAACAATAATCCTTAGTCGAAATTAAATTTTCCCATTGTTTCGAGCCAGACTAATGCATCGATGGAAGGAAAGTATGTATTTTGATATGTTGAAAGGACAAGTATACTTAGATAGGAATGTGCTCTAATAGAGACATTTCGCAGACGAACAATTACATTGCGAAACAGAAAGAGTTTATTCTTCGCATATCTAGACCAACCCCTGATTGATATGTTTCCCGCCATACAATAAGAAAGGAGAATTTGCCGATATATTTAGGCGGATATTTTCTACTAATGAAAGAGTAAGTGATCGAGAGGGATGGCTCAGGCGATAACGTCTGTACGCATTCGGGAGGTCCCGAGTTCATACACCTGTGGCAGAAGGTTGTTCGCAATTTTTCTCGATAGGCAAATACTGATTTAGTAATAATTTCATTCGCTACTTTTCAATCGTACCTTTCATCCTACATTTTGTTTCCTTCTTCACCCATACCAGACATTGGACTGATTCTGGATATGCCATGATCCAGAGTTTGCTTGCTCCTCGACGGGCTACTGACCCACGGGGTTTGTCTTGTAAGTCCTTGGGAGTGTAAGTCATACAAAGAGGAGGGCAATCAGTAAAAGAAGTAGAAAAGAGTATGTGATAGATCTCAACTAGTTTTAGGCACGTTTGTAAACAGGCAACTTTAAAGGTTTTCTGCCTCATTCCGTTTATTCGCGTATCACAACGGTGACCTTGCTGTCGCTTTGGTTAGGTGGCAGTAGATGTTGCAATTTTTCACCATGTAACATGTTAAGCGTTTCATGGTGCCTGTGACCCTCGTCCATAATGTTGTGTTATTATATAGACACTAAGCTCACATTTTACCATAGGCTTATCGGTGGGCTTATTCGCTTATAATGTTGTAACTTCCGGCTACGTAGTGTGCATTGGCTGGAGCAGCTTTTGGTCAACATATAGGATTCGCCTGACTCTTTATTGTGAGGGATAGGAGGAGCTACAATTGGTTGTGATCTATGTCACGAAAAAAAAACAATATTCCGGCCAGAGGTCGCATAGTGCTGACAAATTTATCTCCCCATCTCTTCCGTGTCGGGCAGTCCGGTTGGTAGGTCTTGGGCTTTTATGGGCTGTCGTACCTTAGAATTAATAAACGTAGAAGCAGAGTATAAACACAACTTTAGTTATTTTCCTTTTGTCTCTATTGTCTCTATTTGGATCTATTGTCAACACATAATAGAATACTGTATACTGTATTTATGTACTATATTACATACGCTAATTTAAGTTCAATTAAAATAGTATAATCAGTTTTCAAAAACTGTATTCATTATAATAACTCACATGCCACTTCTGTACAATATTACAACTAATTTATTCACCAAATGCAGCAGAGTTAGTTAGTTCTAATATGGAGTTCTTTAAACGTGTTGCTTACAATAACCTGAGATGCTGTTTCTAATTCCAAACTATACGCATATAGCTTTTCCACCCACCTTCAAATTATTGACCATCACTTCTGAAACACATGCATGTAATATCAGGATTCATGCTAAGTACGAGATGCAAGACAAGATATGAGAAGTTGAAGACTTGAAGGAGCACAATAAATGTAAATCTACTGCAATGTAAAATATCTGAAAACGTAAATATAAATATGCTTTAAAGCTGAGTCCAAAACAAAATATGAGGTCAATTCGCTAGCTTATTTTTTCATTTGCTACTATTTGTGTTGCATTTACGATAGCTAATAATTCCACATGCGTGTGTGACGGTGAGGTTCCCAACTAAATATTTTATGTGAATCATTATCTAATAAATGTCTACATAGGTTCTGCCAACTAATATACGCGTGTTGTTCTCCTCCATGAAATATATTGCTGTACTCTTTCTTAACAGGTGTCAAGAAACTCGCGTATCTGAACAGCAACTCATAAAATGGAGGCAGACGTTCACCGGCTGGTTCTCATTATCTCAAGGGAAGGTTTGGGAAAAGCTTTGGCGTGATTACTGCAACTTTATAGATGCCATAAAACACTCCCTCGAGCAGAATTAGAAACTATTTACGATGCGCATCCTCTCCACCTGATGAGGAAGCTGTTAGCTGATGGAGGAGAACATCTGATGTGTTTACAGAAAACAAACTCGTAGCGTCGATGTGGTGTTTCGAAATGTAAGAAATGATTTTCTAGAGCAGTAAAGTTAGGAATGTACTTTTCTAATCAATATCATTAAAAATTAAATTAATATATGTATTTAGATTCAGTTTTATACCTAATCACACTTTGAAGATATTAATTTCTGTCGATTTTCATCATCTATCATATACACTACGGTTTATGCTTGATACATGCTCTGTCTCCACATGTTTTTGTCAATTTAAAATTCGTCCTACCTTCCTAAATGAACCCACATTTCTTCTCGCTTTATGTTCTTACTTATGATGTGTATTAAAAATGTTATTTTCTTCCATTTTATTTACGTGTCTATACGCATTAGCATGGTTTTATTATTTCTAGAGCATCATTAATCTGATATCTGTCTAATACCTTCACTGCTTTCATGATTCTAGCTGTAGTCTAGAGTGTAGCTATCAACGTTCTCCAAACTCTCATTTTCATTGCTTTAATTCCTCTGTTTTCCTTCTCACCTGTTATTGTTTCTGCCATAACTGATGGTTTCCATATGCAAACACTGAATTACAAATAGTTATAAAGTTTTAAATATATGTCCCTCTTAACTAGATTACAAAATATTTCTCTAATTGTTCCTATGAGTTGCTCTAATTTCGGAAGTTTTACATCAATATCCTTAGACATCTGTTTGTTACTATAACCAAGATAGTCAAAGCTATTAACTTGTTTATTAACATTGTTGTTTTTAAATACTTTTGTTCTTTGTGAGCCTTTGCCCTTGAAACCTACTACCTGTTTTTCTGTCTATATTTTTAAATTATGTACTTCCACTACTTGATTCAATTAAAAAAATTCTCTTTTAGAGGATTTACAAATTAATAAACATCAATCTGATGATAATCTTCCTGTGAATTGATTGAGGAAGTGAAAATACAGAGTGCATGTAGGATCTCTTTTGCTTAAACACATTATATCGTTTTTATTTATTAAAATGCATTTTTATCTTTTCCCATAGATATATAAGCACAATTGGCACTTTTACAAAGGGTGATTTCTTTGAACAAATGTTCCAAACGAAACTTTCATACTGTGGAAACCACCATTAATATTTGATTTGGCCATGTGAGAAAGACAAGAATATTGGCACATGATTCGGAAAACTATTTTTATAAAGTGAATCCCAATATTATATTTAAATCCTGAATATAAATTTCAATATACACGTTTTTAAACCCCTTGTGAAAAGTTTTCGGACCTCTATAGTTTGGATATGACAATAGCGCAAGAAACTATAAAGTGATATATAGGCTACATAACAACGACAATTTTGGATTCTTTTTGCATAAGTGGAAGAAAATATTAACATTCTTTGTTTTTCATTTGGTTACCACCAGTGATACAAAAGGATTACCCCTAACATAACATCATTAAGTACTATTTCATTGTATTCCTAATGTATATAAGTAGGTCTTAGGAATACCTGTTGATCTATACTAATATATGGAACTCATTCCATGGAACTGAGGCCTAATAGCTGAGGTGACTTTCACTACTCTGCAGAATGAATGCTGAAGTTCAATTAGTTCGCAACCCTCCAAATAAAATACAGTTTGATATGTTGGTGAATCTATAATTTCATCAGATATTAAATATGCACAAAGTTCCAACCAAAACTTACATTTGGGAAGACGTAACAGGGAAGCTTCCATAATTTTTCACAAAATATTTTCATTTGTTCTTATATTATGCATGTAAATGTTTAAACATAATGTTGTTTTGTCCAGAACTATAGCAGTGAAAATTTTCAATACTTTTCTCTGCACATATTGCACCTAATCCGGAGGGACCCACACTCAAATTTATGATAGGGCGAGTTGTGCGGCAAGAAACTTTTTGTTACCTCGGCTGAAGACTGAGTCGAAAGGACCGCCAGCTCGGCGGCCACTAGTCTCTCAGAACTTCCCCCCTTCTCGACTTCTGCTTCAGCTCCTATTCTCCGTCGTATTGTGTTATCAATTAAATAAAGGTTTTTCTAGGCTATGTTTTTGATGAATGGAGAGGCAAGCGTTTTCTAACGGAAATTGTTAGCGGTAATGGAGATCTCGGTTCGCGGACAGGATACACAATACAAATATAATTTGAATTTAAATAGTAATTGAACTTTTGTTTACACACTGTACAAATCGTTGTAATATTCCCCTTTTCACACTTTCACCGAACAAGTGCCACTGTTAATAATATTCCTAGTGTGATGAATTTTGTGTTTTTATTACGCAACGAATTTCACTATAATCATTTACGCGTAACTTTCGGGTATACGCAGCAACGTTAATTTAGTGTAACGTGCCACTACAAGCACTTTTTGGTATTTACATTTTTAAATATGGCTCCCTGTGTATGTATTTCGATTAAATACCAGGGATTTGGTAGAATTTTTTAAAGAAAATAGCCGATCAGTGTATCCTTTACGTACTACACTCTCAAAAATCACTTAACTGTTTTGATTAACGTAGTATGTATGTGTAGGATTTTGTATGACGAATAAAATATATATCTTGAATTTTCTGTGAATAGCCTGAGAAGTCCTCTTCATTCTGAAAGAATGTTTTATGACTTTTCTTAACCACAAGAGATAGACAGAAATTTAAACACAAAATATAGATATCCTTAATACACACACACTATGTCCACTAGATTTCTTTATGGTGTTAATCATATCCGAAATATGCTTTTTTATTTTGTTGAATATCAAATGCTTAATACCATTGTCAACTAAGGCGTTATTCGTTTTCTCTCGTAGTGTTGCTAGTGGAATTTTGCAGCCCTCACATAGACCTTTTTAAACATGTGACTATCGTATCTACATGAATTTTATAATAGCAATATATATACAAAGAACAAGACAGACGAATAATCCTGGGTGGAATTATAAGATAGAGGAGCAGGAGTACGTGTATGTGGGGGCCCCAGAAATCTAGAGCAGAGCACCGCAACGGTCCGCTAATTTGACCCCAGGGAGGGAGAAATGAGCGGTCAGACTATAATTTGCGCAAGAGCGGAGCCCCTAACGATTCCAGATGGAGCATACCCTGACGCCGGCTAGCCATGCCGTAGCCCGCGTACTAGGGAATCCCAGAAACCGAGCCACCCCCAGAAAAGAGTCCTTGGCAGTCCAACCAAAAGCCAGGGACAAATCTGTCTTAAGCGATCAACCGCCTTCCTGCGCAACCATCGAACGCAGTTGCTGACCCTTCAACCTTGAAACGGATAAAAGGAAATGATAGCCACAGGAAATTGTGTACAAGAAATTTTTAATAGAAGAGAAATAACCTCAGCATTCGCCTACCGATTCGGGAAAACTACAAAAATACATGTTCAGATTTGCCGGCCCGACGGGAATCGAACCCGGGACCTCCCAAATGTGAGCCTCGCACATTACGGCGGAGCTATCTTACTCGGCGAAGAGGGGTAGAGAACATCATGGGAATGTAACACATCTATTGTTTTTTAATTTTTATGTATGTATATTTGTATAATTTTGATAATTGTCTATAACTAGTGTTTCGATGGTGTTTCACAAAAAAATTTGATTGGTTTATTGGTTTAAGTTTGATTTAATTTCTACACTTTTGTATGTCCTTTACACAAATATAAACATAGTAAAATGCCTTGATATTATATTCTTCAGTTACACTTTTCTTATGGCTTCTGAATTGCGAATACCTTATACATACGTAATCTGCCTTTCTGAATTGATTTTGAACTTCACAGATTAATTGTACGTGTATTTCAAGCTACATTAGCAATCTGTAAGAGTTAGTGTCACCTTAGCATATGGAGCCTGCTTACTAATAATGTTGAAGGCGTAGGCTTGACCTACATTTCTGCAGAATCTCCTGTAGGCCCAATGCTTGCATCTCCCGCGTTAAGCTGGAAGCAGACATCCTTCTTTTCACTGCAAATTGATGACCAGGTTAGCAATGGGAGTGTAGACTGTCAGACATCAGCAATCTGTAAAGTAAGTCATTAAATGGCGCGTTGGCCGGAAAAGGGACTCATGCTCGTGGACGGATACAGAAATAATTAAACGAGAACGGAAGTGTAAAAGTAACCGCGTTTGTATCCCTCCCTTTCTCTTGTTTACATGTGTCACTGCTCGGTGTTTGCGAAGAAATACATTAAAACTTGCATACATTTGCATGAGTTAACTTGAAAACGGGGTACTAATTACATTTCAAGTAACGCGAGTGAAATATTTAGCAGGGTTAATGAGATCCCTTTTTTCAGCGAAATATGTGTGTAATATCTCAAAATACATGAAAAACTCACTTATTCAGGAAGCAATCTCTCTCATTACACATGTAACACATAATTTTTAATGCAGTACATCGTTTTGTAGCACGGAAGGACTTGACCTTACGTTAGGAAACGTACTTAGTTTGCATCAAACATGCAACCATTGGAGTGCTCGAGTGGATAACACAATACACTTAAACGTAGTACAGGGCATGCATGCGATGGCCTGAGAAATTTATGAATCTTGATATGATATAAGTGCTCTTAATTTTCACAAAAATGATCCTTTACATAGATGTGGAGTCTTTCGATAAACGACATCAATCTCCAACTTTATTTCCAATAAAAGGTATATAAGCACTAGAGTTATCCTTTAAAACAGGTTTAAAATATTTAAATTATTTTGTGAGGGAAAACATACTGAGGGAGATGACACCGCGGTATCGTTTGAAGCTCGCATTCGGGTGGTCCCAGGTTCAATTCCCGGTGTCCGCCTGCTCTGCCTATGGGTCATTTTGGCTTCTCCCCTGGTCGCCAAGGCGAATGGCAGAGTGGTGTATTCTAGCATGACTTCTCCTTTCTCCCATTTCCTCTCATGTTTCAGGTGTGTTTTCTGACCCGACGGTGCCGGGCAGATGGTGCGCATACATGCGCGTTGGAACGTTTCTCCCCGTGAACGCCAGAATGAGCTGTCCCGCCTGTTAGGGTGGCTGTGTGTCCCTCTTGGGATTCCTTGCCAGTAGTAGTGGTGGTATTTATTAAGTATTTAGTATTACATTAATTGCATAACACAGTCGCATGGGTCATAAGACCGTACATGCTCTCTAGAAAAATACCTGGTCTGTATACGTGACTTGCAGTATCAACCAGAAAACAATTATTTTTTTTATAATCACCGCACTATATACATACATATAACATTGAAAAAACACTCTGAATCACACACTCAAACACACACACACACACACACACACACAGTCGCGCACAAGTACTCAAGCACCACATATGTTTAAAGAAAAATTACATAAACACCTTATCTCTTAGTACACGTACTTCCATTAAGTATGTGCCCAAGCTTGGCCAGTTTTGGCTGTTTAGAATCATGTCCCAGCATGCTGTCCTCCGTCTGTTGGAAGCCAAAAATACTTCCGGTAATAGTTTTTTCCTAATACCCTCCGTCTGCACGCATGCTGCCAAAATATGCGTCCAGTCTTCTTGTTCCCCGCATAATGGACAAATCCTCCTGCCATCGTTATCAACAATCTTGCGAGCTTTCCACCCTCCCAACCTAAGCCATGCTATTCCAGTCCTCTGTTTTATACTCAATTCCAAAATATATGTTTCCTTACCCCACCTAGTTTTTATTTCATTTTGTAGCTCCAATGTTGATCTTTGTCTACATTCAGATTCTATTTTCTGCCTGTTTATATCGCATAGTCGTCTTTTGACCTTTCTCACGGCACTGTGTGTATTTTCATTACCCCTTTGCCAGATATCATTTAAGCCAATTTTTGAGTAGTGTGTGGGTGTTCAAACTGGAAGTTGGGGACTTCTGCACTTCTCTATGGGTTTGTCTACCTGCGGACGTGGGACCTCCTATGGCTCCTTCACCTCATCCCTGCCTCCTGGGGCGTGTACCACAATAGCGCAAGATGGTCGCAGTGCGCGAGGTATACCCCTCCGATTATCACACCTACATCCGAAGGGAAAATATAGTTTAAATTACATGATTAATGGAAGGTTAAACCACCTTTTCTGCCAGTGTTATATTTACCAACTTAATGGCCCATTTTATGCATCTATTGATTTACATTTGAATTTGAATTCACCTTTCCAACTGAAGTAGATATACTTTATAATAATTCCGAAATGAAACATTTTATGATATTAACACATGTATGTCTCAATCAGTATAGACTCTCAATACGTCTAAGCATTTTTGAAGTTCTAAAACGAAAGTTTTTGATTAAATAGTAAATTTGTTGTAAAAAAGCGTATTTTTTCAGAAATTGTGATTTAAGTAATAACTGCAGTTAAGTAACAGAATCTTGAATACAATCGCTCCAGACGGAAAGAAACATTAATGTAGACACAAAGAAAATACTGCAAATTAAGTAAATTTTAATTTTAATCTAAAACACAAACTTCCATGGCAAATATTTTCGAAAACACTTTTTGTTTATCTGAAGTAATCAAGAAGAGGACTTGTCATAAAACGTGCATCAAAATAATGAACAGTTAAGTACGTTTCTAATCATCGAAAATTAAGGAACTATGTAGCAAATTAATCAGTAAAACCTAATATTAAGTTGACATAAAAATGAAAAAGAAGCATTTTTGTCCGCTTATCACCTATAGATACGTGTAGAAGCCAGGAGTTAAAATTTTGTCCAGTGCTAAGACGAGATTCACAATACATAACCTCAATGGAGACCATCACATGCAGATATGTCACTGATGGTGAACATTTATCTCTGGTATATTCAACACGGAAATGACTTAATAATTGGACAGAAGACAATGCAGCCCGTTTGGAGCCTGGGGCTACAAACCCGGCTGCTGGCCTTGCGCTCACGTACGCAGGCAGATTTTGACAATTATCCAGGATCACGCATCCCTGCCAGAATGTTGGCTTTCATGACCGGGATCTCTGCCTATCGCAGCTCCTCAATTTCGTATCCGGTCTTAAGGTCTGTTCCATGGTCACGTGCATCATTGGCTGCCGTCGTGGAATATGTTGTTGTGCCTTATTTAATATGATCATTTATCTTGGTATGTTTGAAGAGAATAGTTCAAACTTACATTTTTATAAGTGGATGAGTAAAATATATTACGTAACAAGGTTAATGCATCTGAAAATGCATGTTAATTCTTATCGTGAAATAGATAAGAGGTATTTTGCATCAACCTTGCAAGTGCATCTATCATGAGTCATGACAGATTGTTTACCTATTGGCCTGAAAATCAGCCGCCCTCAAATTTAAGACGTACCTAAATTCGAGGAGGAAAAAGAATGAAAAACAAAAGGAAAGTTTTGATAGAAAAATAAGCCACATCTGGAGTGAGGCAAGAAAGACGAGTATAAACGTTTATTTTCTTGTACTTATTTACATGTATACAAACATTTTTGCTAGCATATGGTACACCACATTGACGCCAAACACATAGCAGCATTTTGCGTCATTCAATGTTATCACTACCGTATTCGCTCTCACTCTCACCATTCTTCATCTTCCTTCGACAATACGTATCCTCGCTACCAACCAGCGCGTTTGTTAGAAGCTAACGAAACAATGTATTGAATGTTAACGCCAAAACGGCGATAGAAGTTTGCACTGTTGGTAATAAAATGCCGCCAGTTTCGGTTAGCTGTCTTGTTGAAAATGAGCATGGATTTAACAGCAAAATTATGTAAAATGCTAAGGTAGTAAATATAAGCCGTAACCCGACTTTTTGCCGCCGAAATGTGGATCAAAAGTGCTGCTTACTGTCCAATATCGCTTTTATCGCCTGACTTCTCACAGGACTTGTCATACATCACCATTAAAAGGTGTTCTGTACTGAAAGTGAAAGTTAATTAATTAACGAGCTTTTATTTTGCGTGTAACTACTGCATAATGATGGAATATAAAGCATCTAAAGGGTAAGCCTTTACGAAGAGGCGAAAAACGAATTGTGCATTAAATGCATTTAATGTCTCTCAGAGAGGAATCCGTCTTTGCCAGTGAGAGTAGCAGTCGAGCCACTCTGTTCTGAAGTTAAGGGGTAAGTGTTCGATCTGTAGTTTGCTGCAGATTTCCACATGGTGTGAAAGCCACACCTATGGTGCCAAAAACATTACACAATCAAGGGGAAGGGAATGGTAATCGGAAGAATACATGTCAGCGGGCAAAATTATAAGAAACAAGTTTTAGACCCGGGTCTTAAAATCTGCACCTTCATGGATGGAGTCGATCCAGTGCACTCTGTGATCGGAAACCAGAGCTACGCGCTCTTTACCACAGCACCACGGCGAAAGAATTGACTTAGGTTGTCTTACAGAATCAAAATACACATGTAGAATATTCAGAAGAGGATAAATGCATTTAATGCAGATTCGACATCCAATAATTAAAATATAACAATATGATATTAGTGTTACATCAGTTGGATTTATTCTTAGGTTTTATACAACCTGATTATATGTTTGCTAGTTGTATATTTCATGTGCACTCTGAGCTGTTTATTATAATGCAGGCACTGAATAGAAACATTTGCTACTATTCTAAGTGTTTAAACTAATTTCTTTTTGAGCTACTTAAAGGAACGTTTGTTTATTATATAATAAGTATTAATGAGATTTTCTAACAAAGTATTAATTGTAATAGCCAAGCCAGTATCCGGTGCTACAGCTCGGACTCCGCCGAAACAACTATAATATCCGCGCAACCGCTTCACATTCTCATATTTACAGTTACAATTACAATGCCAATAAGCACGTACCTTATATCATATCATACCAGTCTTCCTGTATCCGCACATTTCTGGCATCTTCTCACTCTCATCTATACTAGAAAACTAAATACCTATCTAAAATTGAGAGAATTTCCTGCCTGATGTTTTGCTTTAGTTCTTGCAATGTATGGTTTGCTCCTACACTTTATTGTTCACGTGATCATCATAGTCGGGTAAATTTCTGTAATTGGATTTTGCGAAATGTCAATGATAGAATGACTTAATTAATGTTCTTTTCAGACGAGGCATGGTTCCATTTACATGGTTATGTTCCTCGTAAAACAGCAGATACTGAAGCACAGAGAAACCCGATTTTACCCACAGTATTCCCTTGCATGAAGCAAAAATTGGTGTGGTGTGCAGTAAATGCGTACAGAATAATAGAACCTATAGTTTCTGAAAAAAGACATTGAATGTTATTCTGGACATTTCCAACAAGGAGTTTTCTACCTCGCATGCAGCTATGAGTCATTAAATTTAATTCAAGAAGTTTTTGACGAAAGGGTAATTAGTAAAGGATGCATTTCGTGTATTAATGTTCTTTGAAAATTATCCTAGATATCACCTCAACCATGTAAACCTCTGGTGCTCTCTTGATTAAGTAGTTTTCTATATATAATTACAGCCGTTAATGGGTCACCTGATATGTCGCAAACTTCATGATCTAACCGTTAATTCCACGTTTTAAAGGGGAGGTCTCTTCGTTCATTACAGAAACATCCAGGAACCTGTTAATGCTGTTAGTTTGCAAGGTTTTTTTATAACGTAACTAAGGAGGAAACAGAGAATTACCAACCTAATTGTTTGCTTTCATACACCTAATGTATACGTTATGAGTAAACTTACAACACACGAGGTTAAAGATTAGAGAGAGAGCTGACCGTGGGATTCAGTACATTGCTATTCCTATAAATATCACATTGTTACAAACCTACGATCGTATTAGACTTCAGCACCTATATAGCATATTGCAAATCTGTCAGCAATTCACAATATATATTAAATAAGTTTGTTGACTTGTAACGTATACAAGGTCACTCATTTCCTATGTTCTCCGTTTTGAAATG
This sequence comes from Deroplatys truncata, assembly GCA_030765065.1. Taxonomy (NCBI): domain Eukaryota; kingdom Metazoa; phylum Arthropoda; class Insecta; order Mantodea; family Mantidae; genus Deroplatys; species Deroplatys truncata. The sequence goes on from CM060981.1 coordinate 112,059,036, forward strand.
GCAGATTTTAACCACGACTGCTTATATTTACTGTTTTATAACCTGGTACTCACTGAAAGATCAGTTATACTGATAAGGGAACAATTACTACTGTTTCATTAATACAGGGTTTGTTCCACCTTTACAAAACTTTACAACCAGTGTTACCAGACTTGTTCATTCGTGATGCCCTAAAGGAACCAATTTTTGTGGTGGTGTCATCTTATTTCTTACAACATATTTTATCAATATTATTGAACCTTATTTAACTTGAACCTCAAAAACTTCCAAGTGAATGTGTAGTATTACGGTGTGTAATGTTTCGAAATTTTGCAATTTAGTAATTTTGGAGTGGATAACGAGTACGTTCCACCCCAGAAGTCCAAACTAACATTTAACACCAGCGTAACACTCAGTTTTTTGTTGTTTGTTTTGAAAATTCCCAATAGCAGCGGTTGAAACACTAGTAGCTAATACTCTGACTATCTAATATATGTTTGGGGATTTCTGCCATGAGCGTGTTGTTGGTTAGCAAATATAGTTCTTCAGCACAAAATAGTATTTCTTATGTTGCTTCATTTGGATCGTAAAACTCGTAACCTAGAAAAATATTCTTTTTTAATCTTTAGAGCTTTCGGCAACAACTAGTTCCTGTTTCATATGGATGAAAGGTAGCTTTCTTTTTCTAAAGTCTTAAGGTAGCATTTATTTCAATGATACCACTATAACATATATGCATTTAAGGATAAGAGTAGTAAGGATTATTTTCTAATCTTCAGTCCTATTTTATAATGTCATACTTTTCTAGAGCTTTCCGGCTGTATAATACACAAATGCTTGGTTCATTTGACTCCTTGTAACACGTGGGATATCGTTCACTTCCCCTAGCGCTCTACACTTATTTCATCATACTGTTATTACTATTGAGATTATGCTCTTCCTTAGCTTGCGTTATTTTCTGAAATACTAATCTCAGTATCCAGCCCCTCCTCTATATGCTTCTTTGACTTCGGGAACTCTGTAATTAGGTATCTTCACAAATTTATGTTTACACTATGCCAACTGCATTGTCAACTGAAAACTTTTGTGTTATTTTCTCATCAATTCAAAGTATTTGTCTCCATTTCTTTGACGATGCATGGAATTTTTCAAATATTTCATACATAAATTTATAATGGAGTTGTGTTTTTTATACTCATTTAATAATAAAGTTTCAACATCTATAACACGTGGTTAAATCCTGAGGTTACCCTTATGATCAGTCCTTTGAGGTGATGTATACACATGGCATGATCCCTATACAGCTCAGCGGTAAAACAAATTATCATTTACAGTTGCATTTATGTGTAATTTGAATTCGTAAATTTAACGAGAGCTGGTAGTTTGGCATGGAAGTGTCGTTTCACTTAATTTAATTATGTAAATTTCATTAAAACGCAAATTGTTCCTTGTTAGAATATGCTTTACTGAACATCATAAATAAATGCAAGAAATGAATGAAAAACTCATTTATTCGCAGGCGTGATTTGAACTTCCAACCTTCACCATGACTTTCCAGCATGTTAACCATTGCGCTGCTAGAACACGCGAACGAGTACCACCGTAGCCGTATTCAGCGGGCTGATGAATGCGGTGTCGGCATCTGCATTTCGTAAGGTTTGTAAAATGAAGGGGTCCCTAGTTAACAATCCGCAGGATGAGAAGACTCACGCGGTTATGTATACGTCTATGAAGAAATGTCTTGAATAAAAGTTAGTTGATGTTATAGGGGTAAGTAAGTACCATTAGTCGTGTTTTGTTTAGAGGACGTTATGATAGTCATATTAAGGTCAATTTAATTTTTAAATCGGAACATGGAATTAGGATCAAATTAAATTAAACCTAAAATGACGATCACAACGCCCTCCAAATAAAACACGACCGATGGTATTTGCTTTCCCCCATAATATCAAGCAACTTTTTTAAAAGCATTGTTTGACTTAAGTGGTCCATCCTGTATATATACATACATCGTTACTCCTACCACTTATATATTGCTTCATGGAGAATGCTGACATTATGGACATACTGGGTGACGTCAATTGTGCAAGGTAGAGCCGATGCTCTACGAACTGTAGTTTATACAGATCTGGACTAACGAAAATGCATGGACCAAAACTACCTGATTTTAAAGCAGCAATGTGGGCATCTCAGATTTCCTGTAGACAGGAAGTAAATTGTTGCTACCTGCAACCGAAGTTGACTGTAAAGACATTCTAAGTACCTTCCATGTCAGTTCCATGGTAAGATGATATAACCTAGATATCTAACTGAGTAGTTATCTCTAAAAGCTGCAGAAAGAACATATAGTTAAATGGGCATTTGTCAAGTTGTATTTTGTTGGTTATACTATCAGCACATACGGCTAACTCTTGTATTCTATATTGTAGCCTTGAGAAGCCTGCAAGTATTCATATCAAATCGTTATTCTCAGTTTGATTAAGCTGACAAATTATCTTCAGTATGCTTCAATTAAAGCAATTTAACTATCTAAGATGTAGTTTTAGACAACTCATTACCCGAAAAGCTGAAACACTAGAAGTCATAAATTCTAACACTCAAAAAATACACCTATGTAATCCACGTTAATTATTATGTCAATCTGATTGTTATCAATCTTTTCCGATGTTCCGCATTACTTTACTGCAGTTTGTAATGTTTAAATAAAATAAGATTATTGCAACAGGGATATAAAAACAAATCACAAAGACCTTACACTAATGGTTTTATCATCACAGTGTTCGTTATTTAACCCACCGATGAATACATTTGCATGTGTGGCACTAATCAGGCCTCACAGCTTTCTGTTCGATGGCACGAATCTCATAGGGCTTTCATCTATTTTGTTTTTGCATAAACGCTACATTAAGCATAGAAGCACTCCAGTTCATTTGTAAAGTTATTCTACTCTTTTCAAAATATCGCAATCAATAGAGCGCCAAAATTCCTACAAGAGAAAAAAGAATCTGTATTATCAAGATCACAAGTTTTACAGCACATAGTAATTTCATTCAGTTAGTTCACTTCAACATTATCCATCCATTCTATCAATTGAACGCCAATTCTTGAAATAAGATTCTTCTGTTTACTTTCGTCATGTATTTTGGTATTGCTTCCAGAACAACATATCTTGTTCTCCTAAATCACATAAGTTTTTCTATCCAATCTCTGTATTTTTATATCTGTTCTGAAAAGTTCGCACAAATTCCTACTTTCCTACTTCAACAACTGAATATAAATTCTTGCAGAAATTACTTAATTACGCATTCTTATAGGTACCCATGGAAACCTACAGAAGGTTAAGTTAATACTCAGCTGTTTAAATAGCAGATCGCCAAATGCTTACTGTAATAAACTACGACTTTACCAGACCCCATAATAGACCAAATAATGTTGACTAGCACTTCGGAAACGTATAAATTAAAACATTCGAAAATTAAAACTGATAAAATATGTGGAAAATGCTATTATTTTATCATAAATTGCTTGTTGTAACCAAATCTACCATTTCTTCTGTAATACGTTTTTGTATACATTGTGTATTTTCTCACTTTAAAAACTAAATCAGAATTAGCATAATTTTATAGACCATTTACTGCAAATTCATGATATACATTTATTTTTGTCAGTATCTCAAACATGTGATGTTATAATCAAAATCTTTAGCGCTATTTTTGAGAAAGCAGAAGATAGCGATTGTGTTTTCCACGTGTATAGTATTCTGGAGTGGAAAGAGTTTCGAGAAAATCTCTGTTATATCCTTTATATTTCTTTTATTTTTGGAGTGGAGGAAAAATTCTTTTACGTACTAACCCCAAAAAATGGAAGTGTGGGACCCTACCGTGGGCGAACCACTAAGAAATCTCCACTGGAGTTCTCTACCTAATTCATTAGGTAGAGGTGAGGCAGTACCGCTTATGCACCTGCGGATTTAAGGAGCTGGTATAATGGCCAGCCCTTAGGGCTTAGACCAGGGTAAGGAGAGGAGGCCGGACGTGCCATGATCGAAGACCTGGTTACGCCTTAGCAAATTTAGGGAGCTTGGTTGGAGGTGATTTCTTGATCACGCCGGAGCGTTGCGTCGTATGATATTAAAGGTGCTGACATCAAAGTGCGCACTTGTGCGCGAGTCGTTGGAGCTTGAGCCGGTGGCTGCGTCCCTGAAACAAATCATTCTAAGCATGCATGTACACAATACACACACATATATATATATATGTACACACATTAATATTAGTTATTATAAGCTTAGTGTAAATGTATTTGCTTATTAGTTTTTATTTGAAAATTCATAAGTGTCCTATTAACTGCATGCAGGTTATGCCATCTATGTGCATGTAGATTGTTAGTGTTAATGTGGATTTTGATAGTATTGCTATGTTCCGATGGTGGCGTTGTCTTTTCCTTACAATAGTTGATTTCGTATTAAAATTAAATTAATTATGAGTAATTGCTTTTTAGCTGTTTGGCATCATCCTTTCGTTTTAGCAACCATTTGCATTAACCATATACATTGCAGAGTCGCATAGAGTGCGCACATGGCGGGCTGCCTGCCTGAAAGTGCAGGTGCGAGTCAGTGCCACTTGCGGGGGAGCTCTCAGTACCCGGGGTGACTTCGAGGGCTACCATGTCATGTAGTGAAGCTGTAGTCATGGGTATTATGGGAATGTTAATAGTGAGTCAAAGTATTCTTGAATGTCTATTTTGGGTTCCCCTAGGCCAAGGATTCTGTCAAATAGGGACAGCGGTCGCTTGTGTTTGTTCCCGTTGATTTCATATGAACCTAATTCTTGTATTAGTCTATTTGTGTTCTTTACCTTATGCTTATAGAGATTGAAGCTTAGATGTTGATAAATTCCTTGATAGTGTGGAGCTTTAGTTCCTGGTGTAGAGATATGCCGGTGATACGGCGGTTGTTTGGTTATTATTTGTATTATTATATTTTGGAGTGTTTGTAGCATATGTATGTGCGTCTTGGCCGCATATTCCCACACCGGGGCTGCATATGTTATGATTGGCCTAATTGGCGTTTTATATAGGGTAAGTCCCATGTTTATTTTCAGTTGGTTATTTATGTTAAATATTGGGAACAATCTGTTTATCTGACCGTTGGCCTTGGCTCTGACTTCAGCAATGTGCTTATTCCAGGTCAGGCCTTGATCCATTATAAGACCTAAGTATGCCACATGGTCCTTCCATTGGATTCCTTTGCGCTTGATAATTAAGCGACTGTGGAACATGTTTACCTTTGCGGTGAAAAGTTCTTTTGATGAAGACTATCGCTTGTGTTTTTCTGGGATTGATTTTGATCCTCTACTTGGTGAACCAAGGCTCGAGTATGTTTAACGCATTTTGCAGGCGCAAATGTATGATTTTGTGTTGTATAGACTGCGTTATTATAGCAGTGTCATCTGCATATACGTATTTATTTGATCTTACAAGATCTGGCATATCATTTATATATAAATTAAACAGCGTCGGCCCCGTTAGACTTCCTTATGGAACCCCGGTCTTCATTGGTTTTGTGCTTAAGACTGCTTCCTCGACCGACGTATGAAAGCGTCGATTGCAGAAAAAACCCCTAATGAGGGCTATAGCTGAGTCTGGGAAATTGTATTGTTTTAATTCCTTTAGGAGTCCGGCGTGCCATAATTTATCAAACGCTCCTGCTGATTTATTTGTATTATATTCTTTGGTGATTTCCTCCGTCATTCTTAGTAGTTGTAGTGTGGTTGAATGTTGAGCTCTAAACCCGAACTGTTCGGGTATTAGTATATTATGTTGGTGTATGTGTTTATTTATTTGCTTTAATATTACTTTTTCTAGTACTATACTTAAAGTGTTCAGGAGGCTTATTGGCCTATACTTCATGGGATGAGTTGAATTTTTGTTTACTTTCGGAAGCAGCAAAATGTTGACCTCTTTCCACGCTCGGGGAAAGCGGCCTTGCTCAAGTGTGTAGTTGAATATATTGGCTAATGTCTTCAGCGCTCTGATTGGGAAATTCTTGTGTACCACATTGGTATCTTGTCCGGTCCAGGTGCTTATCTGGTAGCCAGGTGTTTAATGATCCGGCCTATTTCGCCTGGGTTTGTTTTTCGCATCCTATTGTGCGTTCGCATTTGGCCTATGTTATCGGCTTCGTTTTGTTATATTCTAAGAAAGATGTTTTACTTAAATACCCTCTCCCACACGCTCTCCCCCTTTCTTTCTCTCTCATTCACTCATACGTTCACACACGCAACGCTCGCTCACAGGCAAGCACGAGCATACAATTTTGTTTTCTAATATTTATCTTTAGGGGAGCATGAAATACATAGTTTTCATGAATGTTCAATATCAAACTTTTTGGGGGGAAATGCAACAGCTATTTTCTCTATATACTACATATCGGCGATAAAGTAAAATGTTGCTTCTGTAGCTTCTACAAAACTGTTGGTTACAATCCTGAAAAATGTTATACAATTAATATGTTTTCCATGCTTAATGCAATTTGTATTTCAAACTCTACTCAGCTAGTAGCCAATTTGAAAACGGTGATTTGGCTTCAGCAGTCAGCCTGCTAAGATGATAATGTGTGCATTGTGTTCGGGGCTTAGCATTTTCTCTCTTTCATTTACATAAAGCTGAAGAAAAAAGAAGGGAAATTAAGATGACATCCTGAGAAAATTCATGTTTTATTCATATACCAATGTTCAAACATATTAATACTTAGTCAGAATGTGTAATAGGTTTTTAGAAAACAAAAAATAACGAAGCTTTTTCCGTGTGAAAGTTTGTTTGTAATGGGATAGTTTTCTTGAACATTAATTTCATGTCATCCTTAAACAATGCGTGGCTCAGGCATGAAAATTGGTTTTCATTGGCATTCTTATTCGCGAGCGCAACACACAAGCACAAAACTTTTTTTTATTCAGGAAAGATAAAAAAGAGTGCTTCTCGATTTAATTTTTGCGTCGAATGTAACATTTCCTCCACCTTAAATACCCAAGTAGTGGAGCAACTAAAATGGCTTTAAATGTTCAAAAGAAGAAAGAGAAAAGAACACAGGAGACAAACGAAAGTCTCCCAAAGTGTGCCAAATACAGCACCTCACTTTGTAAGAAAATAACTACAGCACGATGTCAATTTAAGTTCGTTTGTGAAGAAGGTAGAGCCGAGTTGCTGATATTCCCTAATCCTGACATAGACTGCTGACTATACCGCAAACCTTGTAATCGTTTATGAATCCAAATGGTGATCAACTACTGAGCTCGACAGAAAAAGAAAACGTTTCACAGTACATGAATAAATTTGTTCATGATTGACAAGTGACGTAATAGATGATAAGCAACTAATAATACGCATTTTTTTAAGGAATTTACCTGATTTTAGGACGTATTATCCACCATGCACATCTCTTTGAAATTTGATGCATTTTAATCCTTCTCTGTTAGTGGTGAACTGTAAACCATGTTCATAAATGTTTTCAGGTGGAGAGAGAAACTTCTACATTCAAAATAATGCCCAGCACTGTGTGTTATTCAACGGCGCTAGGCTTATAACCGGGTGTAATTCATTATAAATGCACCCGCTCGTATTCATTCGTTTAGATATATGGACAGTAATACAGTCGCGTTTGTTATTTCGATCCATAATCCTGCATACATTAAAGGAATAATTCAGTTCTTTATGCCAATATTAATATATTCACATAAATAAACTTCGTAGGTAGAGAGATGGGTACAAATACGGAATTATCAGTAATGAAGGGTATACATACTTTATGACTATAATTTAGTACACAAGCTTTTTCATCCGCTACAAATCCACATCTGGTCTTATATACGATTTGGCATTGCCAACATATGCAATTTGGTATGCACGAAAAGATAAAAATACCTTCACATTAGTTTCGGACCATGTCTTATAGAATCTATTCAGGCATGTAAGGGCCCTTTGAAGAATTCATTCAAGCATTATGTGGGGTGCCTAGATACACCCCTTAAATTTAGTACATCCTCCATCACATACTTCATACTTTTTTAGTATTTTTTATAGGAGGAAACGAATATTGTTTAAACTGAAGCTTCATTTTTAGAAAATACAGACGAGTTGCTGACATTTAGTATTGTCACCGTGCAGTTTCATATGGTTAATGAAGTGTAGACATGGATAAATTCCAGAGATATTTAATGAATCACATCTTCCTGGATTTCGTAGCCAAAAGACTATATACGAATTCATGAATGCTAAGAACATGCTACTGTAGTTAAGGACACAGACATTATTATTGTTCGTCTTACTGTGCCTCAAAGACCGCTAACCATGAGTGTTTCATTGATACTTTCTTCAATATCTGTTCTATGCTACTGTTTGGCACAGGTAATTAAACACTTCTGAGGTACTACCGAAAGTCTTTTATAAGGCTTAAACAGTGAGAATGACAGTGTTTCTGTCATAAATAATAAATTATAGTTCTAAATAAATAATTTGCGAGGCTTTAAATCAATGGTAAGCCAAATGTGGGCATAAAAGATGAAAGGCGGCAGGAATAACCTATTCAGAAGAAAGAGTGAATACGTGACTTGAAAAATGCCAACATTGATAATAGTAATACAGTTGTTACTATTATTATTATTATTATTATTTATGATTATTATTTAAAACAACGTGTCTAATAGAGTTTTCCGACGCCGTGAATGCATGGTGATGTTGGGTGTCACAAGCTAGGGACACTTTTCAACAAAGATTCTACTAAGATTCAAAATAGAAAGTTAATTGCTATGGAAAACGGTAGAGGGGTAGAAGATCAGAGCGCTGTATATATTACGTTTGTAATTTTATTTCATTTTAATGCATTCTCATTCTTTTTGTGTATGTGTAATATTCAATAATTCTCTGTTACTTCCTATCTTTTGCTTTCCTTTTCTTTTTCTTTTTACATTCTCTACCACGTTCCTAGTAGATATAGAAGGTATTGCAGTGCACTCAAAAATTCGATTTCATCGAAAATCATGATTTGAAGTCCCTGAATAAAAAGAAACATTTTTAGAAAAACGTGCATGTGCATGTGCATGTGCATGTGTGTGTATGTGTGTGTGTGTGTGTGTGTGTGCGCGCGCCTGGGAACAGCATAACAAAATAAATGAAAAGTCGGATAAACACCAAGCTTTGTATTTAGGTTCAGCACCTTCCAGAGATGAGAGATAAGATTTTCAAAATAATCCCCCCACCCCAAAGTACACTCTACATGGAGATTTTTCAAAATGTTTGATTTTCTAAAAATTGCTTTAACGATTTTGGTTAAAAAAACATAAGGAAGATATATATGAGAAATAAAATGTACATCTGGAATTTTCTGGGAATAATCTCTCAAGTCCTCTTCATTCGGAAGCCATTTTTATAAGCTTGTTTAACTGTTAAATGTCAAGCGATAGTGGAAAACTATTATAGATGTCTTTAAAACACATAATTTATGTCAATTAACTTTGTGGCATGAGATATCGACATTAATGTTTCGAATTATTCATTATTTGGCCATTGTTTTAAAGTCCTGTCTACATTCAATTGTTTCTCGCAATTGCACGGAAAAAATATGTAATTTTAAGAGCAGCGTATAGCGTCCAGGTCTTAAACATTTGACTGTCATCGTTCCCTTTGCATTTATAACGAAATGGTAACCTAGTTATTTCTACAAAGGCTCATTTGGATTAAAATGAAGTATATAGAAATATAAGCTTTAGTAAAATTAGTTTTTATACCCACTAATAAACGATAGACGGTACAGAAAGTCATGTGAATATCTCACATCAACTTTTTATCCATTATATTAGTACGTAGTAATCAAATGCACATGTTTAGTACTTTATACTTAAAGTGAGATTCCAACAACAGGAAAACCATATACCGTAACCAGGCCCATGTTATTGTATTTTGCAAGTGTGGTATCTGACAGTAAAATTCCATTTAATGCCCCTGCTGCTGCAGCATCGCACCTTCAAGCTGCTTAAGTATGTCTTATCGACTGCAATGCACACGGTGCATGTTGATTACACCCCTAAAATTGTCCAATAATAAAGGTCTTGGTAGGGGTGTATATATTTATATATTGTTTGAATTCGCTTAAACACTTAAAGTCTTAACGCGACTGTTATATCGTAATCTTGATCTACAGTATTGATTAACACAGTACTTAACGAACAACAAAATTTAAAACTATGATATAGGTTTAAATCTTTAAAGAAGTGAAAAACTTCAGGCGGTTGATTTAGCCAAATCTGTGGACATGTGGTGTAGCTTTCTTTTTGCTTTGAAGACGGAACATTCGTTAACGTGTTTGATTTTAAGGAGGGTTTTGCAGTTAGAGCACATAGGAGGGCCATCTTTACCTAGCAGATATGCGCGAGTCAGTGAGATGTGGTTACTCCGTAACCTTGTTATAGCAACTTGTTACCTTCTTGCAGCGAACGTAAGAGGTGGTGTGACATTCAGGATAAGGCGTGATCCTGTGGAGTTCGGTGATTGGTTGATTCACCCATTGGTGTTTTCAGTGGTGCTTTAGGCGTCGTTTTATATGTGTGAATATGTCGTTATGGGGCAGTTTAAATGAGTGGTCGCTCACTAGGTGTTTGGTGGATTCTTTAGCAGCTGCATCTGCCGTTTCTTTGCCAGTTATACCTACTTGAGATGTAAACCAGCAAAATACCAGTTCTTTATGACGGTGCTGCAAATCCATATTTATACTGAGAATATATTGAGCCAGTGTGAGATGTGTGTTTTTATCTTGACGGATTTATAAAACAGCTAGGATTAGGAGAGATCTCTCCTAATAATTGTAGTGATCTACTGCAACGCATTTTTTAACAGCATTAAGTTCAATAGAGAAGATGGAGAAGAATTCAGGAAGTCTGCGGAGTTGTGTGTTCTGGATATATAATTGCACACCGGCATCCGTTCTTTAGCAGAGTTCCATCAGTATATATCTTAGTATGATTAGAATAGGTTTATATTAGTTACCTGAATGCTTATTCCGATGATCTTGGTTCTATGGTTGATTTGGGGTATTTGTTTAGTTCTGCATTAATCATCTGTGTACTAGTCTCCCAGGGGTACAGTGATACGGATATTAGGTTTTAATTCATAAGCATGAAATTGGCTTTTTCCCCTTACTGTTTTTTTACGAGAACATGATTGTTGAGGAAAGCATGCTGGAAGTTAGAAGCAGGGTTCCAGTTAATTATATAAGAGCAGCAGGTATTGACATTTTTTCAACATGTGGTTATTTTAGTACATTAAAACTACATTTGTTTTAGCAGCACAATTTTTCATATTTTTAATTAACTATTGCATTTATATGGATTTTGATCATTTATTTGTTTGTGCATGGGGATTGCAGGACTCTGAATGTTAAGGAACGCGCTCCATATTCTCATATATCAGTCCATAGAGCTTCAACTTACTCCCCACAATGAAGAATCCCCCAAGAGAGAGATTTTACGAGATGTACAGGCCGTTGACAAGCTTAAGGACTCTCCAAACCTGAGTTCCAGAGAAAACACTCCAGCGACTTCTACCGCTTGGGCAGTGGTACAGCGCAAGGCTGGTTATAGTCAACTTTAAGTGAACTAACTTTTATCTAGATTGTATATGTTCCTAAAATGTTTTATTATGACGCATGAAAATGATACTCCTAAGCTTTAGAGATGGTGTTCCTAACCCCCAAGCACCAGGTTTTAATTAATATTTTAGTTATTTGGGCTAAGGTTTTGTCTTTTTTATGGCCTTCGTTCTTTCTTTGTTTTTCCTTCGTCCACTTTTCTTGCAAGACATTTGATATCCCTTTCTGCTTTCCTGACAAGTATTATCTTCTATAAAGCCTCTGGTATCAAGATAAATGATCTTGCTATCAATACATAAGCTGGGCGTTCCCTGCCTTTATAACTTTTGGCTCGTTATTTACGAGTTTTCACTAGGTAGTGTTTCTTGTGGCTTTACTTTAGGGCTGCCATATTTCAGCTTCTGGTTGTGAAAGCGTATTTACATCATTATGTCAAAGTCTATCTCTTCATTTTTTGGTTATTTGCAAATTTGAAAAATTATCTCCCAGACTTCAGTGATATATGCTTATATGCATAAAGAATCCATTATTAGAATGCACGATCACAACTAAAATGGCATATATCCTGTAGGGTTAGGAGGGAGGAAAATAAAACTTAATGTGAATTTTAGAACTAAATTTATATGAATGTGTGTACAGCTTTAATGCTTTTAAATGATTAATTCGATTCGGCTTACTTTCCCATGCAGAATAAAATCGTGGCTAGATTTCTGCTTTACCATTCACTAGTGCGAATGGCATGAACCGAGAATCTCCGCAAGATGTATATGTTTTAGGATGTCTGCGCGGGTCTCGTCCTTAAACACCAAATATGACTTTAAAGAAGAGAAGATGCGTAATTATAATGGGAGTGGGCTCTAGTCCAAAAATATGGTATATATGGTATAATTTAATGATGCCAGGGCGTAACTCGAAACAGTTCAACGGGACATATGTAAGAGCAATTAACACGTAATAAAATTGCATTTCTTATTGTGTAGTCACACAGGGTTTTGGTGATATACACTTGAACAATAATTTCTATGTCCGAGTCCACACATTAAGGATACGTGTATCGCGCACAAACGTACAATTCTGTAATTCTCTTCTGCTATTCGGCACATTTATATTAACTTTACCTTAACAATGGACAACGTTGACTGCCTTAGCTTGGTCAGTAAAGGTTGGAATTGAAGATTGGGATCGATTATACGAAACCTGCTGTGCGAGTCTTTGTTGTATGCTTTTTCATTTCCATTTTATAAGTGCACTTACAGCTTTGTAGAAAGCACTTTTGTTTTCACGTTGGATAGGTCATACAGTGAATTACGTTTACGTTATTTGCTGCACGTAATTCACTTGAAACGACTGCGTTGCACGCTGAGTGTACTTCCTATGCCATCTGCACGAGTAAACTGATGCTAGATGGCCTCTGTTGCTCAGCCTTCTTCCTGTGAATTCTGGTTATTTTTATTGAATTAACCACATAGGAAACTTATGTGATTACTTAAACTGATCACATATTTGGTGTTGTATAGGTACATGTAATCAGTGCGAGGTCTGACATAAGACGTTATTTGCGTAGACTTGTTCCTATACCATCTACTTGGGTAATCTGTTAATAAACGGACTTCTTGCATGGTCGCCTTCCTATGCCATCGTTTTTTGCCTATTTATCTTGTTCTTGTTTGAGAGTATAACAATCAGTCTATTGCTATAGCATCTTCTTACACTCTCAAAGTGCTAGGTAAAATAGCAAATACAAATACCTCTTCCTGAAGGACCATGGCATATTCGTCCAAGCTAAAAGATAGCTGGTTTAGTGTAAGAGGCAGTGAAAGTTTGTCGGTTTAAAACTTTTCTTCAAAATGTCGTTGCTTATACTGCGTATCCTAAACACTTTTTTATTGCAGTGTAGTTTGAACTGATCTAAGTACCCATCGATAGGAAGTTCAGTTTAATCTCTTAAACAATAGAATTCCTCAAAGACCACTTCTCAGCCTAGATGGGTAAGGTGGCAAGTTGGAATTTTCACAGCTGCATTGGGAGTGGTTCTCAATTACCCTCTAATGACAATGCAAGGGATCCTTTGCAACTTGCTGATTTTATTTCTACACTTCCTCAATTTAAATTTTGGCAACCATATGGTGCAGCATAAGAGAAAAGGGATATAACTGTCGCGGTGTATATCCAATACATATCTCTGGATTTTAGTCACCATGTCTTGCTTAATGGGGTTCTACAGGTCCAAAGATCTTCTGAGCTTTGGCAATTAAGTGACCTAAATGGTCTTTCCAGGTCAATTTCTTGTTTAAAAGAAGAGCAAGGTATTTGACTTGTGATGAATATGATACAATTTTAACAAATAAGAGTAGGTTTTTTACGGTTCGGTATTCCTCATTCTGGTAAAGCCTACTACCACTGCTTTGCATGGATTGGCAGAAGTTAGGTAAATTGAGACATGGTGCGACGGAAAGAGGGTGCAGATTAAAGCAACTGAACAGTAGTATTATAAAAGTTCTAATTGATAATAAGAGCAATATCGTCCGCAAATCCAATGGTAAAAAAACCGGCATCATGAGTTGCTGCAACAGTTCATCTTCCAAGGCATGGATTAGAGGACCCCTCCTTGCCGGCAGCCGCTGGCAGAAAATAGGCCAAGTGTCTCCCGAAATACTTTCGAGATCAGCTCCTTATTAGCTAATATGAGGTGTACCCACCTACAAATAATTGGTTAGTACATCATGCTCTTGAAAGACTTTTATAATTAGTTCTCTAGAGGTGTTATCAAAGGCATCTTCAATATCGAAAAATGTCCCAATGGCAATCTGTTTGGACGCCAGCGGCTTCTTCCAGACAGACAAATTGGTAATTGCGTAGCGGGACATTCTCCCAATACACTGTCGCTTAAGTGTCTATCAACTAATGTCCTTATCCTTTAAGAAAAAAACTAGAACGTCCAGGTTGGGGTATACAGTCACTCGAGATTATCTCCGTTCCAGTGTAACATAGCCACTGGCTATGCCACTTCTGTAAATTCTGCAGACCACGTGGTGGAATCGATTCCCTGTTTCAGCAGTGCAAGGAAAGATTAAATCAGATACTGCTGATTTAAATGGTTCAAATGAATTGACAGCTCAAGTGACTTTGGGTATAGTGATTATCCCTTTGATCAGGTCCAGTAATCTCCGTCATGGCACGCATGACGCAGATTGATTTGCCCCCGATCGATTGCTTGATCACAAATTACCTTTAAATCTCCAAAATAGATGCTAGCTAAATGCATGGCTTTACCAGTTCGGTATTGAGCGTAATTGTCACCAGGCGCTTTAATGGTGCTAATTATCTTATTAGTATTTTAGCCATGAATTTCATGACTTTCGAGCTAGTGGGAATATCTTCTAAACCCCGGTATGACAGTCCCTATGAGTGCCTCTCTGCTTTAGGGTGATTTTACAGTAACTGGTTAGTGCTTCCCTGCAAGGGCCCCACATGCCAGTCCTTCTTTCAGGTTTTAAATGCTTCCTTGCTTTCTTTCTAAATGCGTTTAACTCTCAAGACCAACAAGGAGTCGCTATGATGAGCAAGCGGCTTAGCACTGCTTCATCAACTGTAGTCCCTAGTGTTATATCAATAACTTTTCTTCTTTGGGAAGTAAAAAAGGTAAGTTCATTGCCTTTGTTCAGAATGCTTAGCTTTGTACTTAACAATAGTTTACCGTTGTTCTCCTCTTGGATTGATGTCAGTGCTGCCTCATATTATACATGTGAACATTGGCATCAGCCCCAATGATGAATTTCTTATTTCTGTCGCAGTGAGTCATCAAGTTTCTCACCGCTTCCGACGGCAAATTATGTTTATCATAAGGTAGATACGCTGATGAGAGAATACAATGGCTCTCTTCCTTATCGCTACAATCAAGGATGTTTCAACAACTGTCACATCCTTTGAACAGTACTCTAGATGCAGCTATGCATTTAACCAGTTCTTAGTGTAGCTGCAAGTTCTTGGATTACAGCTAAGATTCATGTATGAGTGCTACGTCATTGTTTCCCCCTGTCTGCCTTTTGCTTAAAATAACAGAGGCTGCTTTGCAGTGCTGCAAATTAACCTGAAATGTTTTCATATCAAGGTTAATCTCGCGCTTTCTTTATAACTGTACAAGTATAAGGATCACCCCCAGTTCTTCTCGTTCTACTGTCCCTCCTTTTTATTCTTCTTACTACATCAGATCGCTGTAGATGATGCAGATTTGTCCATCTCTTTTTTAATGACAGTTTTCTATCAACTTAAGGGTCATTTTTTGGTTTTTTTCTTCCATAAAGGTCCCACGAGTACCGGAGAAATATAGGTCACCCAGCACAGAGCTTAGATTATGTTGGGAAGGCTAAATACTACAGGATGTCGTATGGTGCCCTGTAGAGGTCGTTCACAACATTGTTTTCAATTACCCCAGTACCACACATCCAACGGTACGATGTATTTCTACCTTGGACTGGGTAGACTACCGCCCATACACAGTAAATGGTTCTCCAGCTGAAACCCCCATCAAGGGTCTCTAAATGATAGGATCTAGACTGAATTTTGAGACGGTAAGTCGCTTGTATGTCTGGTACCTCCCTTGTAGCCTGCTTGACAAAAGTAACTCTATTATGATATCACCTCCAGTACAGCCCACTTGTCCACAGATACACGGAATCACCCCCAACTGCGACCCTGCTTATTTTACGTTTGTGATCTTAAAAAACCTGAACGGTCCTTTAGATCAGTTACTTATTGCGGGTTTGTAGATAATTGTAGGGTAAAATGTTTTAGGGGTAGAACGTTTTGATCCAGCACAAAACAGGTTGAGAATTCTAATTTTCTGCGCATAGAATAAGTGTTGTTTCAGAGACAGACGAACGATTGGTCGAAACTTAAGGTAATGCACTCATTTTCCTCGCTTTCTACATTAATGGCGAAATGTTCATTTATTCTTGGTCTATTTCCTTTGTATTTTTCAGTGTATATTACAAACAACTATTTTCCGAAGTCACATGTAGCAAATTAAACACTTCATTTTATAGATGGGATGTGAAATAATTGTGTGTTTGAAATAATAAAATATGATTCCGGAGTAATTTCGCTCAGATTTGACGACTTTATGTAAAATTAATTCTCTCGTGCCAACGCAATTCCGATAGTTGTTTGAACAGCACGTATTACCTCAGTTTAGTTACTTTGAAAAGCTATTTACTGGCGGAAATAAATGCATGTGATGCATATGTAGAACATTTTAGTAATTATAAGAAACAATGATTTACGAATACTTCTCGTTTGTATCCAAACATCTACATGTATATTTTTCGTGTCTGTACCTGTGCCAGCGTCTTAACGTAATCGTTATTTCATCTTAGGTTTTTTCCTGATTGGAACATTTCCGGCACTCACTGAGCTCATTAAACACATTTTAAACAGTGGAATACCAAGGCTGACCGGAGGATTGGAATTTGTAAGTTAAACGCAGAACGAGGTTGCCGTCTAGAGATCGGAATTTCAGCAGCCATCCAGGGTATGCTGCTAGAATTTCCCTTTCGGCATCGTCCCTGGCCATTTCACTCCTCTGATGGGCTTAGCTCGTTCCTTTGGTTACCGTATTTCTCCTTAAACCAGCCTTTGTCAAAGGAATACAGAATCTAGTTCACAGAACAGCGTCAGCAGTTTAGCAGAAGAGTTGCATATATTACTCTGTGTTTGCATTCCTTATGTTACCTATTCTCAAGATGAGGGATAAGTCCCTTACAATTAAAATAAGACATCTTATTCTTATTATTCACCTCATGGAGTAGACTGTTGCCTGTTCCGACTTCATATTTCTTTTTCCATCATCTCTTCTGCTTTGATATGTATCTTCTTCCAATTCCCCTATTCTGTTAAAAACAATTGTTACTATTATATGCCAGAACCATTTGTAACGATATTGTCTTATTGCTTCATTCACGCTTAAAATCTGCAATTCCTTTCTAATTTCGATACTGTATTTATATTACAGCAGTTCTTTGAAAACGAAGAGAGCTTAATCTTCAAACTCGTGTGCCCTTTGTTTATTTTCTTAAAGCAATTCGTACAATTAAATAGGAGACTTTTTGTGGAAAATTATGAAGAATAGTGGCCATTCACAACATTTGATAAACACTGTAAAGAGTGTTATATTGCCAATGAAAGATGATAATAGTAATAATAAAAAGAAGAAGAGCTCAGGCAGGACTGAAACTCAATTATTTTAACAAATAGGGGCGTTACATAGGGATGTAAGGCGCCACTTACATTGTTTAATGTTTGTATCAATGATATAATACAGAAGTGGAAACTGTTTAGTAAGTACAACTTTAAATAACACTAAGACGCGGCAATGGGTCTCAGTTATCGCATGATACAACACTGACCAACCGGTCGACCTACCGACCGACTCGCTGTTCGAAGAGATAACCTGATGAAGTAGAGCTCTCACCTAGCGAAAACACTGGAAGCGCTATTGGGAGTTAAAGAGATTGTTCTGGAACCTTCTTTTGCCCCGTCTTCAGAATATTTTAGACCTCTATGGAAAATTCCAGCGGCTAAAGAGCTGAACGAATGAGTCACTAAGTCAGTTTCTGCTTGACATACTGTTAATTCAGTGCGTTCTCTGAGTGAGGTTGTGACGTATTTGTGTCGTACAGCGAGTATTGCTATTGTGAGAGATTAGAGACGTCTTGTGTTCGACTTCCTAGCTAGTGAAGTGAAAGGAACAAGAAGCTCCTTCACGATTATTTCGTTAATTCGCGAAGAGAAGTGAAATGAGAGGGAAGATTGAACTACGTCACATTAGTGAAGTAACAGTGAGAATTGGATAGAGTCTCAATATATTAGTATTGTTGTAATACTACAGCTCCACATTATCCCTTCGAAGTTATACAGTATATCTAGAAATTCCCGCGAAGAAATGACAGCAACGTTCAAAATGTAAAAATTCTTCTAAATCTAAAGCTCTCATGCTGTACCTAACCATAAAATTTAAAAGATACTATTCTCTTAGAGCTCTTGTGCAAGCAATACCTAGTTTACTGCTGATATTTATACTTGCATAGGCGTTTCCACTCTGTTGAAAGTCCATCGGTCTGCCATACAATTTTGGTCACTGTTGACTTGCCGTCTTCATGGACAATATGTCAGGATGGTTCTCCGCTCCTGGAAATGAACAGCAACAGCCTAGAATACATACGATTCTCGAATTAGTTCCAAATTTCCCTTAAAAGGGGAATATCCTAACTCTCTCTATATTTATAATCTGATTCTCTCATTTCAAAATATGTTTCATATATTTGTGTGTGCTTACAGTTTAATATTTACACCAGTTTAGAGATAAAAGAAGGTGAGTCCGTGAAAGTGATGAAGTCCAACTCTTTATTTTCATAACTTCGAGACTTCTCCACTTTTTGAGATATTAAAATAATTAATTATACATTAACGTAAATGGTTCATGTATACTCAAAATTAATCGGAACACAAACTAAAACGTTTTGGATCAGAATGTTCGGACATTTGGGAACAAGAAATCTCATTTGATACATTCACATGACTTTCTCTACCCCTCTCGTTTATTAGTTGGTATACAAAATCTTCTTACTAAAGATTATTTTTCTATCTACTTTATTTTAATATAAAAAAGTTTGCAGAAATAGCCACATCACACATTTCGTTATAGATACAAAGAGAATAGTATAGTCAAATGCTTAAGAACTGGAGGCTATACGATGGCCTTAAAATTCCATGCAACTGCTTCCATGCAATCGCGAGGAACAAGTGAATGTTGACAGAAGTTCAAAAGAATGATCAACTAGTGAGCAATACGAACCCTCAATAGCGGATATGTAAGAAATAACTTATGCCACAAAAAAGTTATTTGAAATAAATTGTGCGTTTTAAAGAGATCTACATTTTGATTCAGTACGTTTTCATCTATCGCTTAGTTTACCAGTTATACAAGATTATACAAAATTCCTTCCGAATGAAGAGGACTTTATAGGATATTCGCAGAAAATTTGAGATATACATTTCATTTACCAAGTAAAGATAGTAAATATGTGGAATTTTAATCAAAATAAACTTTTTAGAAAATCAAAGATTTTTAAAATCCATGTAAAGGGTAGTTAGGTGTGCGGAGATTTTCTTGAAGATCTTAGTCATATCTTTGGAAGATACTGAAATTAAATAATGCCAAGTTTGGTATTTATTCGCGCGCGCGCACACACACATACACACGGGCTTGTTCTAAAAGAAATTTTTATTCAGGGGTCCTCAAAACATGAATTAACGGTTAAAACTCAGTATCGAATTTTTGGGTGGAATGCAATACCTTATCTACCTACAATATACATTGTCGTGCATAAAACATGGCCCATTTCCCTATATCGCAATGTTTTTTTTTTCTCCGTAAGATTTCCACCTTCAGAAAACCAACTATACTCCACCCTGCGGGTATCAGTTCTCTATGTGACTGGCATGAAAAACAAGGCAGGGACGTACAAACTAACCAATGAATAATGTTTATAGTATATGCCAAAAGAAGGTGTGATAGGAGACCACCTCTATGAAAGAGTTTGGCTACGATTGGTACACAAGGAAATGCTAAACCAACTACAATATAACTTGAACTTCTAGAGGAATTGGTGAAGAATTATTTGCATGTGTGGTTAAAGTCAACAAATGCATACATGGACATATATGTATATCAGGTGAGTCGGCTGCCCCTATTTATTTTTGTATTTATGCAACGTGCTAAGCGACATATTTGATTTGCGCCTTTCTTGAATGCTGATTTGCATAACACTTTATGGAGGAGGGATAAATAACTCAGTGCAAAGTGTTTTATAGGACAGAATGCAATCCCTATGTATGTCGATACAAAAAACATCCCCCCTGACACTGGGAGCTGCGGTAGCACTCTTAGCCAATTTTACAAACTTTTATTATTTAGTATACATTCATGCACATCTTTGAAAACGCCCCTGAAGGAACAAGCTATCACATGCATCGGTTGACAAGACCATTTGAAAACAAAATGGCATATTTTCGCAGTGCGACCAATTGGATTTAAGCCGTCAGTCAACGTTGTACAGCCTTGTCAAAAAATGCTAAGTATTAGGTAGATAATTTCACTTGTGCCAGAAACTGTGGCACATTTTAGATCATACAGTAATTTTAATGACTAATGTAGTTTATTTCTTCGAATTAAAACTACCAAATCGAGCTCAAAACACTGTATGACGCTGCAAAAAGCGTGTAAATATTTGAGGTGGGATCTAGCTCTGCGATTACTAGCTTGTATAGGAACCCCAGCTAACGAGGTAGCATTGGCCTAATGATATTACCATGGTTGCTTTAACATTGTGCCACTTCAGTTCCGGTTCAAATCCTTCGGGTTAAGTTCAAACTTTTTATTACCTTTTGTTTTATCTATTTGGGTCTGTAATTTGATATTATGATATAAATAATATTTATGATAAAATTATAAGTGTGTACAAAATAGAAGAGTCGTCATGTTTTCCACCGCAAAACCCAAATCATCTACGAGCACACTCATACGTGAAGAATGCAGACAGATTATGCTGCGCATGTTACAGCATGCAAGAAGGTCCCTCCGGCAACGTACACAAATGTACACTGATCAAGGGGGTCGTCATTTTGAACATTTACTTCGTTGGTGAAATCCACGCTCTTTACCAATTTATTATTCTGTTTACCCGTGAACTTAGCACACTTACAACTCCTTTGTCAATAGAAGAAGTGAAACATAAGGTTTAAACATGAAACAAAAACTGTTATATATAATATCGTCGATATGCGGCTAAGAGAATGAAAGCTAACCACATAACACGGCTTACAACACCAATTACGGAACAGATATTAGGGTAAATATGATACACAATCATCTGATTGTAATTCTTGTGTGTTTAGCTCATAGGAGAGCCAATAACAAAAATGAATAAATTAGTACACTAAAATAAAGAAAATAAACACAAGGAAAGAATAACCAAAACACGAAGTAGAATATTTGTTGGTAGTTGGAAAATGCTTCATGTTTATCTGCCCCACATATGGGAGCCAATTTGTCGCGGTAATCTCGTGTTATCTTATTGCTGAGCGCCTGTTATTGTTTTACTATTTTGAATGTTGGGTTCTTTGTTCTCCGGCTAGCTATTATTAGTACTCAGTCGAGCAAATCTCTTAAACAAGGTGTGTAAACGGAAAGGATTTGTTACTGAAAGATAACACTGATAAAAGAATTGGTTTTTACAGTTTTATTACCGTCACAATTAATTAATTTCACATACTGACTCTTGATACACGCCAGACTGAAACTGTTATATTTTCTAATGTCACTATTATCACTTATTTGCCGCACATTATTATTTCGCGTATTTCACATCTTTTAACTAACATTACAACGCGAGAGATTTTGTAGAACTACGCGACGTTTAACGCGTGAATGATTCTGATGAACTGAGCGACGTTTAACTTCTGAATGATTCTGTTGGACTGAGCGACGTTTACCTCGTGAATTATTCTGTCAAACTGCGCGTTACCCGTTTCTGGCACGGAATTTATACTCCCTCACCCCAATATGCCTAAAAAGTATAACAGAGCTGCTATTGGTTAATAAAACGCGCCAACATTAGCGTCTATATTTATATCCAGTCAAAATTACGAACACATATGCTCTAGGGAAAATATTCCCTCCATTTCTACAGAAAAGCGCGCTAATCTGACGTCATTTGCTTGCCTCTTCTAATTGACAAACAACTCACCCCCTCGCTCATTGTTACCCGCTCTTATTGTCAGTTTCAGTGAGGCCGTGTAAACTTATTTCCTAACAATGCTTATAATTAACAAACATCTCAAATCAATGTCATACAATAATGCTTATTTACACTACAATCACTCTGGCATTTACATTGTTGTGATATAAAATACTGCGTCAAACAATTTGACATTTGTATCAAATTCGAACCTCCGGAACTAACCTTTGCTTCACCATATTCCGGCAGCTAACCCACTATGCCAGAACCCAGGTAGTCTATCCCGGTCTTCGGAATAACATTCTTCTATCTCCTTGCAAGCATCATATCCATGAAACGCCATCCTTTTTAAGTCTTTCGTAGCTCTTTGGTTCTCATTCAGGCCTTTAATCATTAATGCTAGTTGCGTATAGTATCGAATACAAGGGCAGAGCAACAATAACAGTTTGTTTGCTAAAAGGGTCAATGTTTTCACATTAGACTATAAACTGTGGGTTACATAGCTACCTAGAGTCAGGTGACTCGCCTGGTATATATATATATATATATATATATATATATATATCATCCGTGACTTCAGTGACATGTAGACGAAACTGTTGCCGCTGCTGAACGGCAATAAAAAAAATCGGATTGAGAAAACGTACATAGCATGAAAACAAAGTTACGTTACGTTACCCTTCGCCAATTGGCCATATTTTTTGGGGGGGGATAAAGCATCCTACCAATCTATTAGCTAGAATTATGCTTGGAAAAACAAGTGGACACGCTGGTAGGGGAGCCGCTAGATTTTGTCAGTACCAACACAAACACCTCCGTTCCACTATTCGCCACTTTTAATGAAGGCCAGTATATGTGGCCGAGAAAGTAAACATAGAGAAAGAAAGGGTTAGACAAAAATATTAAAGATATTCAAGTATAAGATACTCAAGCTTATACGACAGCCTGCACTTTGAACGAGGAAGATGTACAAGAATAATAAAAATTGGCTTTGTTGGGAAACATAGAATATTAGATACTTTGATTTGCAAGATCCGTTACAGTGAATTAAAACCAAAATAGAAATTTCAGTTGCCAAATTTAGTCTTGCAAGCGGAATTGCACAAAGATTTAATTCAAGAACTGTATAATTCTTTAAAAATAATAATTTAAAATTATCTCGGTGCCAGCAGCCTAGAGGAGAAGACCGTAGAAACAGCCAGACATATGTTTTATCCTCGCACATTTATATCGTGTTTATTTAAAGCAGAATGTATGTGGAGAGCTCTAGATTTTCCCTTTTGTGGCCTTAATCTGAGACACCCAAGCATAAATAGAATAAACCCAAATTATTGTTATTCCAGGAGATTTTTTGTTTTATTTCTTCTTCTTTTTTTCTTTCTTTCTTTAGCATGTGCTTATAGTAAGTAGACGGGGTGCTGCGTTCCAACCAATGGTTCAATACCCGGACTTCACCACTATGCGCTTGTCTGTATGTACGCATGTGTGTGCTTGTGTAAACAACATATCCCAAAATGGAAAAGTCGGATACATTCAACAAACTTGGTACGTATTTATCAGCATCCTCCAAGGATGCGACCTGAAGCTTTTTAAGAACATCCCCCAGCTTAAACGACCATTTGCATCCAGAAACTTTCGCTAGTTTCTATTTTCTCAAAAAGGCCCTGGCTGTTTCTAATAAAACGAAATATTTTTAATTATTTACATCGGGAATGAAGTGTATAATTTGAGTTTTCTGCAAATAGTTCGTGAAGTCTTCATTTATAAATCTTCTACATTTTGCATAGTTTAATATAATTGTAAATATTAAGAAATAGACAAAATATGGCTACACGAAACTGTAGATCTCTTTAAAAATGCAAGTTATTTTAAGTAGACTGTTGTTTATGCCATAAAAATTTAAAGGTATTCGTTATTATTGGTTTGAATTTATCAACCTTTTTTTATTTTTGAACGACGTTCACCATTCAGTTGTTTTCTCGCGATGACATAAAAAAAACATAGAAGTTTAAACTCAGCATATATGTAGCGACCAAGTTCTTAAAGATTTCGCTATCACTTCAGCCTCTTGTATCACCTTTGAAACTATATTAAATGTTTAATGTAACAATTTTTGCATTCTCGACTAATACGATGTAGATAGAAAAGGATTTGGTGTATTACATAGATGTGTGTCTCCCCAGCAACTATACTTTGTTTTAATGTAGCTTCTGAAAGCTCTTCTTGAAAAATGTTACTTCTCTAACTCCTTAATATTGCTGGCTGGCCCACTATGTGCTAGCATAAATGTTCTTTCAATGTCATCGCGAGAAACAACTGAATGGTGTCAAAGTATTGAACAATTCAAATCAATAACAACGAATATCTTAGCAATTGCTAGTGCTCTGAAAGCTTTGTTAAATAAATTAGGTTTTGAACGGATTACAATTTTTTGTGCGGTAAAATTGTTGTCTGTCTCTTATGGTATACCCGTTATACAAACTTATTCAAAATTCATTCACAATGAATGGAACTACACAGCATATTCCCAGAAGGCTAAATGTATACATTTTACTGGTCATTAAAATACATATTTTAAACAGGTGGTATTTGAATCAAACTCGGTAAAGCCATTTTTAAGAAAATAGTAAGCAACCAGCACATTTCCATGGATAATTTTATGTGAGGAAATTTCGTAAAAATGTTGTATCCCATCCTTCGAAGATATTGAACCTAAATACCTGTTTGATATTAATCGTACATTTTGCTCATTAAGATGCAAATACTTTTAATAATATTTTAATGGTTTAGGGAACCTCTGAACTTGTATTTGTAGTGATCCTCAATGTTGAGCTATTGTCTGGAATAAAGTACTTTCTCTATTTACAATAGATAAGCAATAGAATGGTGTATCGATTTAACTCTATAATTTGTACAGCGTACTGCATACATTCAGAGCAAATTCTTTTAACTAAATGGTAAGGTATCTGAAAAGACGTTCCATCGAAACTACTCATATAAAGGCAATTTTATTGCTTTATTGCACAGAGGGACGACTATAAACGAAATCGCGCGCGCGGACACACACATTTATATGATTATGCGCAATGTATTTTAACATTTTTAGTAAATGGAGAGTTTAGCCATGTATACGGAAATGTATTGAATACAAATAATTCACATTTGAAAGTTAACAGAACTTTAATTAACTGTGTATAAGAGAAGTAATTTCATTGTAATGTACCTATAGTATGCATTAAACTCCTCAACTTTGAGATCCTGCAGCGTTTTCCAATGGAGGTCATTGGCCGTTGTACTGCTAGAACAAACACAGCTGTTTGCTAAAGTGCAATTTGAATTATTAACTCCATTTATATAGAATAATTTATGTTTATAGAAGGATATAATGTTAAGAATATGAGAAACAGCGATACCAGCACGCCGAAAAATGGAACGCATTTTATACCCAATATATTTGAGGGTACGTACTTCGTAGCAACAGACACTGAGGATTAAATGAAGGCACATTGTGCCAGCATGTTTATAGAAATATTGAGATATTGTAACGATTTTATTACCTAATGAAGCATTGCAATTGAAGGCTGATTGTTTTTTTAATTGCGACAAATAGTTACTTATGCTTGTAGTTAGATATGAGCCTCACTACCGCTCGAATGTGTCTTGCAAGGAGGAGGCGTAAGCCTAGTTCGGTAATTACATGAGAGCGGTAATTATGCTCATTCCATTGCACAGAATATTTTATTCGCGACCATTTAATGACAGCTTACCTTATCTGCGTTCATGGTACGATCATTGATTCATGAGTAACAGTATCATCTTTCAACAAAATTAATTTTATTGAATTGATCAGAGTAAAGTTGGTCTAGAAAGAAAATAACTGATGTAAGAGAATTAGTGTGTATACGATAACATTAGAGTAATATACATTATCTGGAATTAAGAAAAAATTGCTGATTTGTTCTGAGTTATAAGTGATTCTTAAGAAAGTATCTCTTCTGATATTAAGGTAGCAGCTTCAATAGTTATTGCATTGCTTTTGTCAAGTAAATCTAGGGTAAGTGATAATTCTACACAAGGATAAATCGTCGTTGTGGGCACTGTATAAAATCACCCACAAACAGTTACAGCAGACCATCGATATTTTGCGCAGTGTAGTGTGCCTGTGAACTGAGGCAGCGTGGTGTGTGCGTGTGCGGGGTGCTCAAGATAAGTGCATTAACAATATTAGTCTACAGCACTTTAGTTTCTCGTGTCTCCACATCGCCCAGCAATATTGTGTCGTCGTCTGGGTGCTTATCACACATGTATATTATTGTTATATTTTGGTTCATCACACATGTGTATGTCATTTTTGTTCTTTTCATGTTTCTTATTATCTTTATTTTCCTTGTGTCGACGAGGGCGTCGACTTCGGTGGCCAGGGGGAGATGTGGCATGTGCACAGATGATAAACTAGTCGCGGGCATCCTTTCCCCAACCGGCTTCAAAGCGAACGGAAAGCTTTGAAGCCTGACCATAAACCCATCAGTAAACGATTAGTAGGGTCTTCCCATCCCTTAAACACAACACGTGGTCCTTTCTCCAGCTCCACCAAAGCAAAGCGTTGTTGCAATGTCATTTCTGCTGTTTCTTCGGTTTTTAGCAGCTGTGACTGTTCGCTCGTGCTTTTCTTCCATGTTCAGCTAAGCTTCTATATTACTTCTTCAGAGAATTATATAGTGTTTTACTTAGTGCAGTTTTGTAAGTTTAGCAGTGTTTAATAGTTATTAGCGTTTAATAGTTTAATTAAGATGTGGAGACCTTGGGAAACGAACCAAGTTGATGCCCCTCCGGTCGCACCAGCAAGTGACCCTCTGCCGAATATCAGTAATGCCAAGACCACGAAGAAAAGGGCTACAAAAACTGAATAAGCAAAGCCAGATTTTTATGTGTAATGTTCAAGAACATGTAGAAAAGAACCTTTTATGTGGAAAAATGTTTGTTATTGTTTTGAATTTCTCAAAAACAGCTTAACGATTTTTAGTAAAATACCGCAAGTTTAAGATATTTGCAGGAAAAATAAAATTTGTATCATGAATTTTATATTCTGGGAATAACTTGTAAAATTTTCCTCGTTCTCAACTTGTTGTATTACTGGTAAATTCTAAGAGAGAGACAAAATCTTACCTTGCGTAAAATGCAATCTCGGTAAAGGACAAATTTTAGGTCAAATTGTGTTAACCATTTCCGAGAAATTTTTTGTTGTTGGTTTGAATTTTGAAATACAAGTTGGAAGTCTCTGTTTGTATTTTCCTCGTCGTCATGCTAAGAGCATGGAATTTCAAAGTCATCATATAGTCATCTGTATTTTAAAAATCTGACTATCGCTTTAGCCTATGTATCCTTATATTTACAACGATATGTGCAATGAAATTTTATCTTATTATTTAAGAAGTAGATAGAATAAGCTTTTGTGAAAGTAGTTTGTAGAAGAGTGAGTAGAGATAATCTTGTGAATATAATACATAAGATTTTTTTTTTTTATTTTCTTTCTTTTGCCTTCGTATTTTTACTTATCCTGCATTTTATAATAAAGCTATTCATTTAAGTAAACAGAAGATGTCATGCTTATAAATCTTACACCTTAAACAATACACAACTTCTTGTATTAGCTTTATATTAATAAAACATTGTTGTGATACAAGTGATAAAAAACTTTTTACCATAGCTCCGCGCACAGCATAATCAAAAATGATGCTTTGATTTGGGAGTAAGAGTTCCTTTCAAAATAAATTAATATTTATGTATTTTAATTATTTAATGATAGTCCAACAATGTATAGTTTATTCGGAACATGTTTCTAAGTTTCTCTCGGATATGTTAACATGCATTTCTATTCTTGTAGCGCAGTATATTAGTTCAGATCATTCATTAGTTCACTTATATTTTAAAGCGTTTGCAACTTAAATGTAATTACTATGCGATTCATAGTTATTTTGTGTGTAAAGCAAGCAGGCAAACTGCATGATTGTATTCTGTACATGTGGAAATCACCTGCAAAGTTTTGCTTTTAAATACTATTTTTAATTTTGGCAACAACGCGCATATGCACATGGATGTCACTAAGATTTTATGGTGCTTGCGGTTAGGGAGGGTAGGGAACAAGTGTTTGGCTACTGCACAAAGGTCGCCGCTTGGGGATCCGAAGGCTGCGATGACCATATAATGTTAAGACGCTCTCTGGACTCCGAAGCACGGCAGTTTGTCTGTGAGTAGGGGCGAATCAGGGGAAACTGTCTAGGAGGGGATAGCGTTACTGACGCCAATTTAGCGTGGCTTCTTGTGTCATTCTGTGAGTAGGCTTCGAGTGAGTCAGACGGGCAACTGCCTAAGACATGGCGTCCTCGCCCGGCAGACACATGGGGTAAGAAATCTTTTTATAATAAATCTACCAGCTATCCATTCTCTTGCAGTTTTAATTATGATAGTGTAGAGTTCCTTTCCTCTCCCTTCAGCCAGATATTATGTTGGTGTAATAATATTTTGTGATTTAACTTAAGCTACGTCCTTCGTCGTTGCCTCGTAATGTAAAGTACTTTGTTTGATTTAACGATCCCTCTCGCAAGCGAGTTGCTCCCATCTGCATTTCTAAGTTAATATAAAGTGAGGCATACGACAGTATCAATTGGCATATCAGTGCTACAAATGTGTGAAATGTTGGAAAGTTATGAGAGAGAGAGTAACATCGAACATGAGAAAGCTTTACTTCCATATTTTGAACTTTTATCAAAGTCATACAAACCTTCATCTCTGTGGGTATATTATTCTATGCATATAAGTAAAATTAATTCATTATTACAATCACTGAACTGTACTCAGTGTTGCATTGAATACCATTACCATGGTGATATACGATGGATAAGTAGCCCTTATTAACTGGTCGTGGATAATATTCTTATGCTTTAATTCGCTATTCTTTTTTTTCGTCGTGCAAAGACCATAGAATTTAAAGGCCATTACATTGCGATGCGCTGTTTAAAAATCCCACTATCGCTTTATCTACTGTATCCTGCAACGAAAAGTGTCAATGTGAATTGAAAGT
Organism: Deroplatys truncata; assembly: GCA_030765065.1. NCBI lineage: Eukaryota > Metazoa > Arthropoda > Insecta > Mantodea > Mantidae > Deroplatys > Deroplatys truncata. The sequence continues at coordinate 112,088,530 of CM060981.1, forward strand.
TCCTCTAGATTTACAAGTATTAGCTAGAATAATAAGCTTTTGTAGGAATGGTGTTTGGAAGAGTGATTAGAGAAAGTCTGTGATTGCAACACATCAGATTTTTATAAATGGACCATTAGGTAAACCGGGGAAGGGGTGAAAAAATACAATGAAAAGAAGCCTAATTATTCTCCTTTGCTGCTACTTACCGTAAGGAGATAAGTAGGAGAAGTATTGATTATACCCAAAAATTCGATAGAGAGGTATCACTCGGGAAACACAAATTTTGAGGCTACATGAATTAAAGAAGAGCATGTTTTTGGAAAATGGCACGTGTGCTTATATATGTATCTGTGAACAGCATAGCTAAAAATGGAAAAATCTGTTAAATACTGAACTTGGTACAAGGGTCCATTCCAAGAACCAAACAAGTCCAAAAATGTTTAAAAAATTAAAAAAGCCATATTTTAATTTGTGCTGAATTGAATAACAATTTCTTGAATACCTAATATTGTGTTACTACCAGCTTTGCATCACACATAAAAGAAATTATTTTTAAGAGAATTCTTTAGAAAATATAAACAAAATCTTTGGATTTGTGTGGGTTTTTGCCGAAATCTTAGCTGAATGCAAAAATGAAAAGTATTCAGAAATGAATAATTATGCAAATCCCAAAAACTAACAAATGATTATTGAATGCTTAACATTTAGAGTAGCTAATTATTTTCATGACCATTAGAATTGTCATTGTTGTCAATATCAGGAATTTCCTGTGTGGGTTGATCTTAAGTGTGTAATTTTAGTTTCTCCAATAAAAATTCAGTAGATAATGGCGATTTTCAGGGTCATCAAAGTACTTTACGAGGTTCAACAAGACCCTTTTCTTAGCAGACTGCAATACAGGTGGTGACTGGTAGAGTTTTGGAATATTAAGAGTGTTAATGTCCACCCAGTAGATTTTCTTTCTCCCAATTTGCCTTTCCCGTGGTCCATAATATGATCACCGCAGGTTAATGAGTCGATCATCTTTCTGGATGATCATCCTAACTGTTCACAGTTTAAGAGGGATTTTGACATCTTCAAGAACAAAGTTCTACAGCACTCTTCACACTGAAAAAATCTGCGCGAGTCATCCTCAGGTCAAATGGTGTAGGGTACTTTCTTGCTTCTTGCACTATTTTGTCTCACTTTTCAGATATTTCTGTACTGGTTTTCTTTTACTTGTTATCAATTAGAACTAATTAATTTATAATTATACAGCTAATTGTATCTTCTAATGAGAAAGAGGTATATGCCCTTTTTGAATAGTTTAAGAACATGAATCAGACAGTACAGAAACTAAAACATTGTCTTGTTTTTATTTTGTCCTGGACACCCATCTGAGATCACAAGAAATTCATCATGCCTTTCATTCTCAGAAAAGTTGTTTAATGTATCTAAGATCATGGCTGTCATTCCATTTGGACGCCTGTTCCTCATGCTATAGATATAGATAAACTGTCCCAGAATCACCTGACAAGTCGTGAACACCGAAAATATTGTACTCCAATAGTTTGAATGTGTAATAGAGGGAGGTTTTGCATGAAATAAAAGCTTAAGCATGTTACATCACTTGCGTTAGCTTTCATAATAAACATTCCCTTTTCTCTCAAGAAAGCATCAGCTTTCTTTAAGTGTAGAGTTTTCTCTACTGTATATGTGGTTTATACTTCAATTAGAACTGCATTGATCCTTCGACGGAGTGAATCTAATATTGCACGCGTATCTTACCTTATAAAATCAAATCCTACGTTAAGGTGTTAAAAATTGACTAGAATGATTTTTAGGGTATATTAATCTGATAAAAGTTTGGTGCATATCGGCTACATTTAAATTAATAGGAAGCTATCCCCGGTTAGGGTTGACCTTAATAATTTGAGTAGTGAGATTTTAGTCTGATACGAATTAACGTGATGTGCTACAAGAAATACCTTAAAATCGGAAAGGTTTCTAGGCCTAGAATTATGGTGACCTTGTTTGTCTTTCTGGTGACTTCCAGTTGTCAACAAGCTTTGGTGTAATCTATTGAGGCTGTTCTTAGAAATCCCATTGAAAACTTAAAAAAAGCCTTTTGGTATTCAGGAACATCTTTACCTTCAACGCGAACTTTGAAACTGTAGGCAGTTGTATGGGTTTTCCTTGTAAGTTGGTCAGTATTCCACAGCCGCTTCCTTGAAATTACGCGGGTAGTGATTAGCCCATATAGATGAGGACCGTGATCGTCCCTTGTACCTAGGCTGTTAAAATCTTCCAAAATCAGCTGCTGTTTGCCAATGTCCATATTATTAAAACAATGGAACATCTGGACGCCACACAAATGAAACAACTTGGTGAAAAATTGAATTAAAAATAATGAAGTAGGAGTATAAAAACATTGAAATCTAAATACCGTATTGACCCAAAAATTAGCTGCCCTTGTGTATAAGCTACGCCCTTAAAATTCGAGGAGGGAAAGGGATTGAGGTAAGAAACATGAGTACATATAAACGTTTTATTTTCTTGTGCCTACGTACATGTACGTACAGTTTTCTTAGCATAGGGTACATCACATTGACATATTTTGGGTAACTTAGTACCTAAATCATCACTATCAGTATTCACTTCCTCACTCCCACTCTTACCGTTTTCTTCACTCTTCTCCCACAATACGTCATCCTCGCTATTCTCCAGCGCATTCGATAGAACTAACTAAATACCATAATACCGATACAAACTTAATGCCAAAAAGCCGGTAAATGTTTGCATTGTTGTGTAATAAAATCCTGCTAGTTTCGGTTCTAGAAGATACCTATATTATTGCAAATGAGCATAGATTTTAATAGCAAAGTTATGTAAAAACCAAGGTAGTGATATAAGCCGCAACTCGATCTTTTGTCATCGGAATCGAAAGTGCTACTTATTTTCGAGTCAATACAATATCAGCAATAGTAACAATAAATAGTATTGAACAACTTACCTGCAGTTTTCCCTAAATGGTTCGTTTTGAACAGGTTTTCCAACATGGTTTCCATGCTCTTCACCTTGCACATTTTGCATCTCTTACAATACATTCCTTTTTCTGCTTTGATTGGTATTTCTTTTTGGCCACATACCAGCATTAGTATAATCTATTGTTGAATAATATGAATGTAAATACTAAACAGAGCAGCAGAAATAAGCCGCACTTTGAACGCTATTTAGATATAAATTGCAGTGTTTCAAGTAACACATGGGAATGGAAAAGGCATATTATTCTGCAATTGCAGACAGGTCCAAGGATAGTCAGGATTTTATTGGAAAGCCATTGGATTTGTCTTAGGTATGTAGAATCTCCAATATTTTGTCCCGTATGTATGTCGATATGCTTGCTTTTTAGAGACAGCAATCATATCTATACGTAGAATTGGCCTTCGAAAGGAAGAAGATGAATTTACCTAAAAAATCAATTTTTCGACTTGGCTGATGAACCTTGAAGTGAATCTTTCTATTTAAGTTCAGGGTATTCCAAGGATACGATAACATGATGTTAAAGAAATTTCTTCTACTCTAAGCTACCATTTGAATAGGAGATTTTTCCTTTTTTTATTTTATCAAAAATTACTAACGGTTTATATTAAAGTACTATACTACAAGACATTTGCATGGCAAATTAAATGTTTATCTTAATTTTTCTACGAATAATCTGTGAAGCCCTGTTCATCCAGAATTAAATCCATTTAACTTGTAAAACATAAGAAATAGACCAAAGCTTATTGCAGAAAAACTGGACATCTCATTAAAACACATAATTCATGTCAAGTTTGTGAAGTAACCACTTCCGAGAGAATTTTATTACTGGGTGTATTCTCAAGTACTTCATACTTTTCCTATTGCTAAATCTATTGGTTTTTCTCCCCTGTTCATACAAAGAGAAGGTAATTTCAAAGTTATCACGTAGCCACTTGCTTTAGTATTGAATATCCCTTCATTCTGTTGTATCCCCTTATACCTAAAACGAAATTTGTAAAGGAAATATTTCTGCAAAAGTTTAGCTCCATTAGCATGAAGCGGATAGAAAAATAAAGCTTTTGTATGAATATTTTGTACACGAAAGATTAGGCAGAGAAAGTCATGTGAATGCAACACATGCAATATTTTTAAAGATATCCTCTATCGAAATTAAAAATATAAAACAAAAGCTCTCCAATAGGAATTTTGCAGCCATTATAGGTACCATTAATAAATCTACAGTGCAGCATATAGCTATGGAAGATCGAGTCTCACTCGGTAGATACCAGGATATACCTACTTATTTTCCCTAGTATAAATAATTAATTATGTTATTGAGGAGGAAAGTTATCACAGACAAATGCATATCGTTCGACTACAATCGAATCTAGCAACCATGGACATTTCCTTAAATACTTTAAAGTCTGAAGCATAGTTTAGGAGTAGCTTTGAGCAATACTTTTATGATGGATGTCTTTTTATATAAAATTATTAATAAAAATCTCTTCATGGTTCTAAAATTTCCTGCGGGCTTAAGTTTTTAAGCATACTGCTAAAATGCGATTGAAAAACAAGATATGCATATAAATATGCGAAAACCTAACAGAGAACAAAATTGTTACAAGGTTAGTAAGAAAAGTATGGAGGAGGCTCCACTTTTCTCATAAGCATGCTAAGAAAAGCGCTGCCAAAATATGACAACTATGATTCACTAAAATGAATGCTTTCATAAGTGAGAGCTTTCGAATTGAAAAATACTTTGCTCTGTTGGAAGAATACTCCAGGTACGTAATTTAAAACGCCCCAGGTTTCAAACGGAAAGGCTTTGAGAACTTTATCCTTCCAAAGGAAACTTCTACAGATCACAAACATCATTAAAAATCCCGGCACGCAGCATACTTAATTAGTTTGCAAATCTCGCCGGCAGTTCAGCCACGCACAATTGGAAATCTCTAACGGCCACTGTTGATAAAAACGTGATTGAAATTATAATTTATGATTAGAGATTAAGGAACGTAGAATATTCTACTCACTGAAACCACATTTGCTAGGAACAGAATATGTGAAGTTTTCCCTAGTTTAAGTCTGAGATTATAAAACTCCACAGACCATTTTAACTTTTATTGTAAAGAGGGACTTTAACTTTTGCTTGCAAGATAATAAAACGGCTGTTAAATACGTTCTCTGCAGCATAAGCCACATGACTAAACGGAACGACTTGGCTGCACTTGAAAACTACGGTAGATTTTTAATCTGAGGTTTTGATCATGTTATCTATTTTTGACACTGAAGATTGAAAAATGGACTTCGGTATAAAACCATTCAAAATAGAAAATGACTCCTTGCTAACAATCCTTCACATTTGCAAATACTAATAATAAAAATACAGGAAGTTTGGCCAATGTATACGATGACAGTGGTCTGTTTGTAGAACTATTACAACCTTCGTCTGTTTAATGCTTGTTTTTGGTTAGAATCGCGCAGCTCTGCAGTTTCTGCAGGAAGATTCCCTCTGTAAATATTACAATCCACGTAAAATTACAAATAACATCACAGATAAAACATTTCTACTACATTATTTTTTCTCTCTAATTGCAAACACGAACTGCCGTGCCTATTCTTTCACTAGTGTTTAAGTTAGGAGGGAGAGGTTAATACAGTCTTTATTCCGAAGAATGAACATGTGCTACCAAGCGAGCGAGGACATCATCATAGCTGCTAGAGGCGTGTGTATAACCAGTTATTCGACCGCTGTTGCTACGTCATAACTGCAGTGAAGATTTCACTTTGCAAAAAAATATATACGCTAAGTAATAGCGAAACAGGCATCGAACGAAATAATGAAAATAACAAACAATGTGTACGAGAAACTGCTCTATCGGATACTTAAATAAGAGTTGCGGCAGTCGACCCCACGTATGGCTATAAAATTTGCGATGGCCTTTGCCCCACGTTTAGGAAACAACCTTTGTGGCGGTGTCGTGTGTAAATAAAGTTTATGTGTAATAGTTTTTTTAATGCTTATTTATTTATGATTTATGCCTCGGCTGCGTCAGTAATATATGGTATAGCAAGTATCTCTAAATAGGGCTGCTACGGCTGCAGAATAATGTTTACACACGTTACACAAATTATAACTGTAAGTTTTTACATCTTTATTAATCCTTCACGGCAGTTGAATAACAATTTACTAACGTATCTAAATATGAAGCTGTGAGATATTATTCCTAATTACACTTTTAAAAGTTCAACATTTATATATTATCCGCACTGCACTGAATTCTCACGTCTACACACTTTCACATCCAACCACCGAACCGAACTGCTTGAGCACGCTACTTCTTAGCGTCTACCGCTTAAATTTGTACATTTTTATATTTCTAGTTTCTAAGCCTACTCCAATAGAATACTTTTATTTTTACTTTGGCTTGCTTTCTGCACCTACGTGACTATTTACAAACTGTTTTGAACATGACATTAGTATTCTTCCATGGACTGTTGGTAGCCTTTTTTAAATTTCTAAGTTATTCTTGTCTCAAAGTTACCTTAATGTTAACAACCTTCGGCTTCTACTCTGTAACTCCGTTTACTACGAAAAGCAGCTTGCTTCTATTCTCACGGCTCCTACATTATTAAACTAAGAAAGCCATTCACATAACATTTTATACATATAGTACGTAATAAAATAAACATAATATAATTGCTATAATATACATTTTATATATTATAATATATGTATATTTGTTATAGGCGGGCTATTATTTTTATACTATATAATTGGACTGATATCATTTAAGCGATAAAAAATACTGCCTCAGAGTTGCCTTAATTTTCTAGTGCGTAATTAGAAGGTTACAAAAATGGCGTAAAATTTATACTTGCGAAATTCTTGCCCTCACGGAGTAAAATAGTACATTCATTTTTCATTCGTCTCTAAACGCAGATTCGCCTGTAATTCTAAGAGTATAACTTCTCACTTGGTATATTATTATCTGTGCCTTATTCCTTCCACATCAGCACCACAGCACATTGCAATTCTGGTTAAGAAATTCGCATAATGATTACTTATAGAAAGACACTGCTTCAACAACGGATATGTTAAATTCTCAGTAAGCGTTAAGAAATTGATAAAACATGGCGAGTTTATGATTTAAGCAATCTAATAACTACTTATAGAATTACTACGCATAATACCTCCCGTTTCAGTATATGACATCTCGTGATAGCCAATTCTGATGTTGGCTAGATCCTCCACCAAATGCGTTTCATCCGTAAATATCTTTGGTGTTTATGCCAAACACAGGTTGATCCTGTGCTCCCACGGGAGAGCTACATTTGAATAGCACGGTGTTGTTTCATAATATGTCACGACAACCGTACTATATTTTCCGAACACAAGGTAGCACAGTGTGTCCAGTATACGTTTGAAAGCCTGAGCGACATCCTAGAGCATGCCTCCAATGGACTGTGTATAGATTGTTGACCGTCTGTGTATTGTTGGATAAGGTTTTCATTATCCTTCATAGTAACGCTATAGACTTAACTGCAGATCCATCATTCATCTTTTACGGCGAAAGGGGGTGAGAAGTCTTTCACATGCTGCGTTTATAAGGGACAGATTTAAGAGTGTTCACTGCGTGCATAGTATGCTTGTGATCATTATGCGCTTGATAATGCAATGATTCCTATTTATGTGCCTTTAAGAGAGGGATATAAAAAGAATAGGAGAATATAAAGTAAGTAAACTAATGAGAAACACATTTATATAGGTTTCAAAGGTATATAATTGTCTATGCTTACATTTTATTACGATTTATAAATCAACAATTGTATTTCTATGGGCCACACGAGGGAATTACTGATGAAATAATTTTAATTCTAATACCTTCAAAAGTTTTTTTTAATTTTCACTAAATTATAAATTAAACCTGAGTAGAAGAAAACACCTTAAGGCTATCTTGCAAACATTTTCGCAAGCTTATAAGCTGGCAACAAACATTAGGCTCGTACCACTTATTCAAATCCAGCATTCAATTTGAATGATATAAGATTAAATTCGAAAAATTCACTGCCAAATTCGAGACTCGTATCATTGATATTCTACCCATTGGACCAAACACAATCACGAGTCTTTGGAGTTTCATGCCTCTGGAGGCGCACTGAATCTCTCATTTGATTCATTTAAATTTTGACAAAGCCTTAATTTGATACAGTATGGCGACTTCCAACGCAAAAATATTTTTTTAATTAATCATAATTTAGCGCTGATTTGAATCTAGTGGTTGCTCATTTTCGCCATCATGTATTTGCTAAGTTTGAGAACTTCAAAAAGATTTCAACAAACTAGTACTACCAGGCTCAAAACACGATTTTCGATCCGGTTAAACAAGCATCTGTTTCGGTGGCACAATTAATGGTGAATTGATATATTAACTGGAAGATTCGATCATGACAAAGAATTTCTAAAATACTGACGCAAATCTTCACCCCTTCGCATGAGGTGGAACGTAAAGAAAATTAATAACTATAGAAATTAAAACTTTTGATAAAGCATTATACCTCTGTATTTAAATGGAGCTGGACACGGTGAAATAAATACCTTGAAATTTTCATATAGGAGCACAAGATAACGAAGTGTTCTTCTATTTTTGTCCTGTTGATTGATATCTAACGGTATTCAAATAATATTGGGGAGAAGTTTTTTGAGATTAGCTACGTTTTGCACCTTCTTTCATCACGGTAATTGAAAAAGAGGCAACAAAAACAATTTAAAATCCTCTATTTAGGGTGGGAATCCTTGAAAGTTAATGTCAATCCACTCCAAAGTAATTTTTATTGATTATAATGTGATGAGCTTAACCTGTTCCTAAGGAAATTTGTGTTACAAAGCCCAAAATGCTTTTAAGGGAACACCATCATATCAGAAATAATATAATTTTTTATATAATATATGTATGTGAAGTTTTATGTCTTGAAATACTGAATACCACGGTCGGTACTGAAACCATGGATCATCGCCTACCGGTGCAATTTATTACTGCTCAGCTACCATGGCAAATAGTCCTGTTCGATGGTATAGTGGGCAGGAGCGCAATGTTCCAGTTCCCAGTCATGGAATGCGTGTGGTTTCGAACCTGCCCATGAAAATGTAGAATTTTTGGCCCATATGTAGTCCGGTGCTCTCTCAGTATCGTGAAGGAGCTGAGATAGGAAGAGATTTGTAGGTCACGAAAGTCGGAGGAAGCATGGCGCTGGTCACATCTCTTCGTTTCGGCTCTGCGGTATTCCACTTCTGCTAAGCTATGCTGTTCCACAGATTATTATTACCATGGGAAAATACAAGTATGTGTCTTAAACCTTATCATCCGATACAAATATTCCGTTAACTTTTACGGCCAGTAGGTTTATTGATATACGAATTGGAAGTATTCAGGGTTTAACGCACTTATAAAGATAGCGGAACATGTAAACTCAGTTGTAGACAATTAAGAAGATAAAGCTCATTGTCATTAGGCATACCACAGTTACATTGTTTTATATAAAAACTGACCCATTCCGCTAGATCGCCATAGTGTTTTTCCCTCCGTAAGGTTTCCACCTTGAAGTAATCAACTCTTGTCTTCACCCAGCCGGTATCGGTTCTCTATGTGACTGGCCTAAAAATCAATACAGGCATATACAAACTAACCAACGAACGATGTTTATAATCTATGTGGAATGAATGTGTGGTTCGGATACCACCTCTATGAAAGAATTTTGCTACAATGGGTACACAAAGGAAGGCGAAACCAACTACAAATAATTCGGCCTTCGTGAGGAAGGGATGAAACTGGTAAAACTGTGCTTAAACTGGACTACATTTACATACATAAGAGCTTTCATCAGCGACATGGAGACATGCTGCTAATCAACAACAAGAAAAGGCATTAGAATATAAGATTTAAGTTGTAACGCTAGCCATCGGCAGTTTGGCCATACTATGGGGGAAGTAAAGTACCCTGTCAAGTCAATGAACGAAATTATGCACTTTGGTAAGGGACGGGGCTAGATTTTGTGGTTACCAACATATACATCTCCATTCCATTATGGGCCACATTTTATCCACACCAGTATATACATATGTGTTTGTATTTTTTTATTTTTAGCCTTATTTTTCCATTTACAATATAACTTAAGCTTGTGCATTATTATATTTTCAAATATCCGGTTTATTTCTATGAAAATGCTACTTTGATGAGCACCGTAAAATATTAAATAACAAAAGGGAATAATTAATGCATATTTCGTTACGCAGAGGAAAAATCATAATTTAAAATAATATTTATTTTAATTACTAGCAGAATCCCCGGCTCTGCTCGGTTCTATTATTAACTTCAGATATTGTTCTCTAATTGTACCTACTTGCTACCTCTCCTCCCCCTGAGCTGTCTGTCACTCTTTCCCTTTCAGCACTTTCCCTCCTTCTCTCCCTTTCTCTCTGCAGCGTAAAGTTCTGAAAATCGGAAATTACATTATTTTTCTGGAGTTTTAACACAATTAATAGATTCCAAATGCAGAGGTCCCAGGTTCGATCCCCGGCTGTAGGATGGGACTTTTTCGTTAGCCAGGACTATTTCCCATCCTCTTTAGATTCTAGAAGTATGAGTGAGAGTGTAAATGTGTTTGTGAATTAAATGTGTATAAGGAAAACTCAAAGTTTAACACAACAGTAATAACACAGTGAGCTTCATTGCCGATGAGCAACTGCTCCAAAGGCAAACCCGCCGATATGACCTTAGATGTTAAAGGCGGTGTATAAATTGGAACAAAACAAATTAATACACAAGTAAGAAGTTGAAAATTACAAAGTCCGACATGACTTAATCGGTTAAGGATGTCAAAAATAATAAAAAAACATGTGTCTGTTCTTTATGCTATATACGATCGGAACTATGGTATTTCTCGTGATAAATGATTCACGTACATTAATAATGTAATGAAAATAGTAGTATAACTTCTGTAATGTTCAATTACAACAATTGTTGTAAATAACGAAACCTTACTAGAAAAACCACGCTTACACAGCTTTATCTATTAGTATTATAAAGACTCCTAATGCGCAAGGTACTTCGATTTTTGTTTTCTTAGCCACATGGTCTATTCTCCCAGTGGAACCTTATGTAGGTCACGCTATCAAGGTCATTCTTGATTGACTGAAAAGGAACATACGCTTACCCATGCAATCTAACAGAAACCGAAAATTATAACAAACAATTACCTTACAGTATTATTATATGGTTAGGTATTTCGGAATTTAGAAATTCAGTATAATACAAATATCAAAATCTCATCATTCAGATATTAAAAACTAGTAATTGTGTTTTATAAATAAACAATATTTCGTTTCATTATATATTCTAGCTCAAGGTTATTCGAACACAGAGGAAATATTCTTTATTAGACTCTTCTAAACAAATTAGGTGTTCCCGAGTCACCCTATGTTTTGTTCCAATAGTCAACTTAAATGACAACGTTAGGGAAAGTAAAATATATCTACTGTTTCATCACTACTTTGTTCTGTTTCGTTTATTTTATTTAAAAGCGTTTGATATTGCTGATCGCTGACACTGTTATCGCGTACATGTACTAAAATTTAGGTTTGGTTGTTACATCGCTCTAACCGACATACTGTTTCTGTAATATTAATTGTAGTATTATAATACTTATATCAGTAATACATTAAAGCATAATAATAATAATAATAATAATAATAATAATAATAATCATACGTCCCGTCCAACATGGATTAGATATGTGAATTACTCTTTAGGTAGGTACTTTGATCTACATATCTAGCTGTGCTTTGTGTACGAGTGATCAGGGCGGCGGCTTCTAAAGGCGAGAATCCGACTTCGAAACCCGCTCTCATCTGCACCTTTATATCTTTAATATATCCGAACTTCACGTTTATATGTATTTTGTAAGTGTTTAAATTTCTACCACCTCTGAACTTTAGCATATAACCAACAATACCGCGCCGTGCACAACTAGAAGATATAATTTCAAGAAGCGGAGATGAATTTAGGAACACCAAACATATATTTTATCTGCTTCATTTTAATTCGGATAAACTTTTGCAGAAATAGGTATATAAAGGTAATAGCAAGAGCCAAATGTTTAAGAACTAGACGCTATATGTTGACCTTGCTCTTTCCGTTCAGTCACTAGAAACAACTGAATGTCGACATGACTTTAAAAGAATGACAAACAACTGAACATTTCGAACCATTAATAACTAATATCTAGAAACTGCTTATGGCACAAAAGCGTAATTTGAAATAGATTGTGCGTTTTGAAGAGATGTATATTCTTTGTGTGGTGCGTTTTCATCGCTCAACGTTTATAGTTATATAAGATTATACAAAGGTCCTTCCGGGTGAAGAGAACTTCATAGGCTATTCCTAGAAAATTCCAGATATAAGTTTTATTTGTTATGTAAATATACTTCATGTGTGGTATTTTAATCAAAATCGTTAGTCACGTTTTAGAAGATCAGAATTCTCAAAAATGTTCTATGCAAAGGGTAGTTGGAGTGAGGGATTTTGTTGAATATCTTCGTGTCGCATCTTTGGAAGATACTGAACTTAAGTACCAAGTTTGGTATTTGTCCGGCTTTTCATTTTTGAGTTTGCTGTTTATAGACAAACACAGAGACCTTTTTTTTTTTTTTTTTTAAAGATGTCTTTCTTGGGGTTTCGGAAACCTCAAAACATTTATGTCCAGTGAAACCTCGTATCGAAGTTTCCGGTGGAATATAATATTTTCCCTACTTACTGTATGTAGCAAGAAAGCAAAAGCATTCCATGACCATCTCTATCCATGTTCAAGGGGTCGCCCTTAACTGAACCGGAAAACGAACTCCTATTGTACCTCTGTCAGATACTTGTTTGTCTTCCAATGTGTAACGTTCTAGATGTGGTCTTTCAATGCGCTTTTGCCACGTTCAAATCTGATGATGTGCACAGCATTTTACACTGAAGTAAGCATGCTAGTGAACATTTGAACCCCGTTCTTTTAGTTTTCAATTACACACGTCGACAGCCATAAGATTAAGCATATGGTTTCTGAGCCATTAGCAACTACGGCTTCACAGATTCCTTTATGTCTTCCCCTTTATACGAACAGTTTCGGTTTCGTGTGTTTTGTTTATTGATTTTCCGTAACAATCCCATTGCGCTGGTTGAAAGAGATCACTGCATACGTAAGACTAAACTGTGATCTTGTCCTTAGTTTTGGAACTTTTCTTCTGTTTGCATTTATTTTTCTAACGATATTCTGCTGACTTTTCCACCCAATTCCCTTCAGTGAAAACTTTGTAATTCTGTTTAATGCTTCTTTCAGAGAGAGGTCAAATGGCATTAGCCATCAACCGCTCATCCCAACACTCTGCTGAATAAATCCGCTGCCTCCCCTAACTATGGGAAGTCTTTTAATGTGCTCCTCTCGAGTTCGCTAATGACTCTCGTCTTTTGTTAGCACCACAAGGCTTCTAAGGTTAAATCCCATATCGCACATTCTTCATCTTCTCTTACTTACACTATCCTAAAAGTAATATCTGGAAAGACGAGGGGAGGAACAAATTATTATGCCTCTATCTTCTGCAGTTACTTCAGCTTAAAACAGTCTTGCAGCATTACAAGCTGGCTTGCAGATTGCAAGAAAAAAGATATCTATCTCTGTTACTACTTTTATGTGCTCGAAGCCGTCCTCAACTCATCAGAAGCCACGTTAAATGGATAAACGACAGTGGCGTATGATGTTTCAAGACTTTTGTGACATAAAAAAGTTATGACCAGGCAAAGAGGTTTTAGTAAGTAAAACAAAGTTAGGAACGCACCGAGGGATGGTGGCGAGGAAAGTTGAAAGCGCTTGTGACCTCGCAGTGCTCTGGCAGTACACCCTACTTCGAAGGTAGACTAGAATTAAGGAGTATTAGAAGGAAAAAATGTATGTTTAGCTTTTTATAGTGTGCATTTTGTTCATGAGAACTACTAAATATACATTTCGAAAGCTGTAAATTCTTATTAGCGTATGAAACAGGTCCTTGAAAAATTCTGATTTTTAGTTTGGGGTTAATGGTTTGAAGGTGCACTTTCCTCATTTTTCTTTTCTAATGATGTCGCATAATCCTTGTGTTTAATTCAACTACCGTGTTGTTTAACATGATGTTTAAACGTCGTTTGAGATATATGCTATACCTGATGGTTTCGCCATTTGTGCTGAAATGTTTCCTGACAAATTCTGACACAAATGATTATAATTTTAATTTATAAACTATGCTTTAGTAATATTGCCATACTTTTCTACTGATGTGTATGCAGCGGGTAAGTAGAACAGTCGCAAAGAAACCTGCTGCTGGGGGGTGGGGAGGAGTGCATCCGTAGTATCTGATGTCACCTATACTTTGTGTGGTAACAGAATTGCTCTGTTATGACATACAAGTTGAGGTTTACAGTCTCCCTCTTAATAGAACTTATGCATTTTCATGACGATTATCATTTACAAACTGAATTTGATGAGAAGTATTTTTCGGCCCGATAACTTTTATAAACTCAACTTTCCTGGAAGAACGCCTTGTATAACAAAAATACTAAAAGGCTACGTTCGCATAAAGTATATCCGTTAATACTATATCTGGAGAGACTGTTGTGAATATTATGGACATAGAAGTCATATAGATTATGTGGTGCTTTTAGTTTAACAACGAAGTAATTTTTGTCTTGTCTTCTTTTAATTCAGTAGCACAAGAACCTCATGTTTTTAAGCTGCTAATTGCTGTCGCTCGATGGTATGAAGAAAGGTACAAACGAGATGTGGTCAAATACAGGCATATATAGAGTTATTTAGAAACGGAGGGAAAATTATGTCGGCAACAAGCACGTTCGTTCTGTTCCTTCAGTCGTAACATCACAGTGTAAACAATAGAGGATGAGTAAGATCTTAACAAGAAATGAAATGTCAAAAAATGCTCAAAGCTGGGGCCATTTCATTTTAACATCAAAAATATGTCCATGCATATGGCTTCACTAATGTCAGGAATTCTGCTAGAAATATTGCTCTGGATAGATGGTAGTGCCAGACGAAGCAAACTTGTTAATTCACGTAAACCGTGCTGCTCTGTACCCCCCAATTTTATACCAGAAAGATTTTGGGAATTTCTTAAAAAGAGTAACCTAATTGCATTATTTGTATTATTAACTTTCGAGAGTTATTTTAAACCACTGTAGTTTCTGGGTCATTGTTTACCTAGACTAATTTGGACATATAATGTTACACTGATTACAAAGTATATTGTCAAATTTCATATTATAGTGACTAGACGTTTCTTTATTGCTATGTTACCGAGCGAGTTGGTTCCGCGGTAACGTTCGAGCCTCGCATTCGGGAGGTCCCGGTTCGATTCCCACTCTGACCTTGGGTTTTTAGTGTTTTAACCTGGTCGGTAGGCGAGTGCTGGGTGCTTTCTTCCACCAAGATTTCTTTACCTTCAGTTACAGTTACTTTTGTTCCGTTTCCTTCTTATGCTTCAGGTGTGCTTCTAGATTTCGTGGTGTGTAGCGGTGCCAAACAGATGGTGCGGCTCCAAGGATAGAGTATTTCTGTGGACACGAGGGCTCCCTGGTTGGACGGGTCGTTCATCGCTCTCTCTCTCTCTCACTCTAGTAGTGGGACGGGTCTTCGAGCGAAGAATTGTGTTTCTGTGGCTTATGTATATTCATCTACATCCTACAAAAATGTCAGTCTCATATCTTAAATAGTGTCTGAGATAATGGGTCGAGACTTTAGCAGATTTAACATGGTGCGATAGTGTTTCTAATCTCCCATTAATGAAAAAATGTAACCCGGAATAAAGATGTAAAATGTATAAATCGAACTAGAATATCGAATTATGAAAATAAGCACATTAAAACGCCATCATAGCAATAATATTTTATATTCCGAGCTAATAAGTAATACTTTGTCATGTAAATGTTTCGTATTCGACTCTGTAGAACGATACAGGTAGTCGAGATTGCTACGGCATGAACTCGTGAACGAGAGGTCCAGGATTAAAATCTGGGCAGGTTTTGCTCATTCATCATAGCTGGAAAATTCCGGGAAATTATCCTAAACTTAGACCTGGAACGTTTTCCCTCGCCCAATTACAATTTCAATTAATATATAATCTGTGTATACTGCCTGTGGTGTCATCGTATGTAAGAACAACGGACATTAACCATTACTAAAAATGTAAATCACTCTGTCTCTAAGATACGCAACTCATAGGTGTTTTCTTAGCGTTTACATGTATATGCCTAAATATCTGAAAGCGGAATATAAATTTCGCCAATTCTTTACGGCTGTTGCATCATAAAGAAAATTAAAAAGCTGTTAACTGTTGCATAACAATGCGGAATCTGTGATAAATTATTTTCATCACATTCATTTTATGAGCAGAGTCGATTTTACATTGCTGAGTAAGGTAATGGAGTATTTCTTGGCACTTCTGGTGGGATGTACAGTTTTTCCTCTTTCATCTCGTATTTTAATATTTTTATTTGTTTCTCTACCGTTTACCTATATTAAGAGGAATTACATATTGTATTGCATTTTATAACATATATGACTACCTTGAAACTCAAATGTATAATTCCACCTCTAATGTCATTTACTTGTAATGACTGATATTATTGTATATGTTCTCTATTTTTAGATGTGACCATGTCAGTTACAATTGCCCACGATATGAGTGCGCTTGGAGAGGACTATACATTTTTGTTGACAATATCTAACCTCATCAAGGTTGAGAATCGAGGGGAGCGAGGGATAAGGCGATAGGGAAACGTACAGCTGCAGAGTACTACATTTGCAGGCCTCAACCTCACTGGTAAATTCTGGAACTGCGGATGTTTTCTTTATCTGACTGTCTTTCCGATAACCCATCCAAATGTTCCGTAACTGTTTAGTTCGTCTTCCCACCAAATGCATTCGTGTCATGTCGACTAGTAGGTATGTATATTGCTAAACGACAATATTGAAGTAAATCAGAGTTAACAGTATTGCATTTCATCCAAAAATTCGTCTTCAAGAATACAGCGAAAGATGCTTTCAACCTAAAAGTAATACGTTTTAAAAAACGGTCAGTGTATGTCAGGAGGAAGGTATGCTATAAATGAAAATGCCAACTCGGTGAGTACAGAATTTGACACACAAGTCCAGTATATTTCAAGGTATTAAAGAAATTCCTCCACACAAACTAATCTTACTTAGATCGTTTATTTATATTTTTCATTTTGTGGGAAACAACTCCAACAATTCTGATTAAAATATAATACACGTTTTGGACATTAACAGGTGAAATAAAATGTATATTATCCTTAATTTTGTGAAATAGTTTATGAAAACTTCATTGTGATTGAATTTTACATACCTTTTAATAAACATGAAGCCACCTGAGTAAGAAAAAGTGTTACAACAGCAAGTGTAGAATTTATTAAAGCATTAAATTCCTGTCAATTTTGTTTCAAGCGTAGTTCGGAAGTATTCCAAATATACGTTTAAAACTTACCAATTGTTTACCCATCTAAGGAAATGTTTGAAAGTTTACTCTTTTACTTCGAAAGGGCCCTTGGTTACACTAAATATTCCACCATGTTTCTCGTTTTGGCATTTGAGTGCTTTTTCTACATATTGTAATAAATGAGAAATTATTGCTTCATTCGAAGTCATGTTTAAGCACAAATGAATTCTGGATCAAATAATATAATAATTTAAATTATTTAGTTATTTATTATTTGTATAAGTGATTTCTTAAATTTTTATTTATATCCATGTTCTAATTTTAGTATCTAAACACAGACCAAAGGGAGAACCAAAATGATGAAATAATAGTGGGAGTAAGAGAATCGCATTTTATATAAATACTGTAATATATAAAGTATATGGTGCACCTTTAATGGGTAGAGATGACCATGTAAGTGTAGTACATTAGAAGTTTTTAATGTACTTGCACAGTCCGGTGAAAAAAAGGCGCGCCGACGCTTTTGGTTTATTATAGTGTTTTTCTTTATTTAATGTTGTCAGAAACCCCTTATCACGTGTATTCCATACCTTCACGAATGCACTAATCTCTTGTTGGTTTGAACAAAGTGATCGGCGAAAAGTATGAGAAACGCAAGCATTTTATCTGAATGGCTCCAAGGTACTCGCCAGATGTTTGCCAAATCTGTCCTGTAATTGGTTTGATGTTAAAGGTCTGACACTGAAAACCTAACCAATGAACAGTGGTCGACTTTCGACTCAGGAGCTAAAGAAGTAGGGGGAGGCATAAGATAAACATTATGTGGCAGATAGGTAGGTGGGTGGGTGGGTGGGTGAATAGGCAGGTAGATATTTTTATCTTGTAGAGCTTACGAGCCATAACATACGCACATAAAACTACAACTTAAAATTAAGCGCATGCAAATCACGAGAGCACACTTCAATTAGAAGTAATTAATAAAGTGAAATGGTTGGATGAGATTGGTTTCTAAACAATGTCCTCTTTATTATATATGCCATTTTAAACGAGCAAAGATATGGACAACAAAGCGAAAACTATTGCCCCTAATGAGGAAGGTTATAGCACAGCGTAGGCTGCTGAGCTATGGAGTACTCCAAGAACAGCGTCAAATTTGTGAAATAAATACCACGAATGTGGTTACTGGACACACAAACCAGGTGGCGTATTTAATTATAAATGCATAATTCAGTCCGCATGGCACCAGAAGCTTCAAAAATATATCACAACGGGATACAAAGGAAAATTAAATGGCACATGAAGAAAACAATTTAATACATAAACTTTTCAGAAGAGATAAAATAGCATTTTCTTTAAATTACAGTCATTTAATTAAGGCATTATGGTTCTTTTGTTATTATTATTGTTATTATTATTATTATTATTATTATTATTATCATCACGTTGTATTAATAATAATTGTTTCTTCCTCTTGTTGCTTTGCAGACATCTTGATTTTGAATTGTAGAATAACAGAAACAAGCATGGTAAGGAACTGAGTTGTACGAAATCAATCACGTAAAACAAAAAGCATTACAAAATGGTCGCAAAACAGCATTCTTAAAAAGGGTTGTCAATCTTCTTATAATCCTTTCTTGCAAAATTCTAATAATACAACTAATTTAAGATGATACTAGTTCTGAATTAATTATGGAAAGGTAAAATCAGGATTAAAACATTTAATGCCATAGTCGGGATTTGAACATTCGCTCTTCAGCTTCCAGTAGCGTTACTCCGCCGTCCGATCTCGATATGATAGCATGTCACGAAGTTCCCCATCTGACTCCAATTTTGCCGGTAAAATAAGCATCCTTAACTTCTCGTGAGATAACATACCCATGTTGAATTAGATACTTTTTCATTCTGATTATACCCTTTCAGCTTATGGAAGAGCAATTAATAAAACTGAAATATATGTTTTCTCAATTAATCTAAAATTACCTTGGATCTTGAATCGTACACATTCGCCATAGCCAAAAAGGCTATACAAAATCCACCAATCAATTTGGGTTGCTAGAACTATGAAAGGGGGAGTGGAGCTTTGAATAGGGAGGAATTCCTTACCAACTTAACACGCAGTTCACTATATCGCACGCTTTTGCACCCTAGTATACATCATGCGAATGACCGATTTAAAAATGAAAGGAGTTCTGTCGCTACCAGCTTGTTTTGAGTAAATCAAAAAGTAAGAAACACCAATTACCTGTTTACATTTTTGGCTCCTTACTTTCATAATCGTATATTAAAAAATAACAATAAAACTTTTTTGTGTTACCAAGTTAGAGTTCAGATTCTTTTGTGAGGATACACAAATCCCTGACATATGTCCTCAGGATTCAAACCAAGAAACACGGTATCTGTTTATGGTCAATTTTCTTTGATACATTGTTTAAACTTTAAATCACACTTTCGTGTTAGGAAAGGTAAAGAATAATGGTATCGAAGAAGTGGTCACCTCTTGACTAGAATCAAACCCAAGAAATCTGTGCTTAGCAGCCAGTAAAGCACGGATGGAATATACATGTTGCTATTTGCAGTAAATTGCGCCAGCATGAGAGAATCCTTTGTTTTCATTTCTCCCCATTAATACAAAATATACGTCACACAGGCATTATTATACGCTTCTTATGTATTTATAACGGCTCCGTCTCTGTGATTTAAAAAATTACACCTAGCGTTGCTTTGATATGAAGCTCAGTAGTACATGGAGGTGCTGAAGGGGGCGCAAAACTCTTTTGTAGAGTGTTTATTTTATTCTTACTGGCCTCTGAAGCAAAGTACACGGAACTTGAAAGATAACATACATTTGCGGTTATTTTTATCTCGGTTCAAATATATATTCATGAGTTCTGGCTCAGTCCATGTGGATCTCTTACCTCCTAACAGCACTCGCTTTAAACCACCCGTAATAAGAGAAAATGCCGACCTTCTATGTACATGTGTATATTTTGTTTTCACTGACTCACTACAACATTTGATGAGAAATGTTAATTATACACTAACTTCACCTGAAATTTTCATTGCTTAAATGTGTTATCAATGGTCTGGTTTCTAAGCTTAAGGTCATGTTTAAGTTGCATGAGATTCGCAATGAAAAATATAATCTGATGTGTTACACTCACATGACTTTCTCTACTCTTGTACAAACTATTTATACAAACGCTTATTCTCCATCTACTTCATGTTAATGGAGATAAATATTTGCAGAGTCTATCTTATTGCTAATTTTCTTGTAGATGTAAGGGGAATATATATTTACAAGGGCAATTTGGAAATACAGTAGCCTTTAACTACATACATCTCTCTTAATAACTGGTAGCTAGGTGCAGCACCATTCCCTTTTCCAAAGAATAATACTCTTTGCATCTCCAAGACAAAAAAATGAATAACGAATTCCCATTTGAGAAAATAAGTATTGAAAAATTTAAGGGAATAACAACCAATATCTCGAAAATGGTTCACTCAACAACAAAAATGAATATGACATAAATTGTGTATTTTAACGCGTTCTACATTTTTGTGTAGTAAAATTTTGTCTATCTCTTATGGTTTACCAGTTATGCAAAAGTCGTTCACAATGAAGAATACTTTTCGAGACATTCCCAGGAAATTCAAGATATACATTTTATTTGTCATAAAAATATCTTAAACATATGACATTTTAATCAAAATCCTTAGTCATTTTTGAGAAAATTAAAATTTTCGAAAAATCTTCCATGTAAAGGGTAATCTGGGGTGGGGGATTTTCTTGAAAACCTTCGTGTCGCATCCCTGGAAGATACTGAACCTAAATACCAAGTTTGGTGTTTATCCGACTATTCGTTTCTGAGTTATGCTGTTCACAGACAGACACATACACACACACAGACAGACACACAGACAGACAGACACACAGACACACATACACGGACATGCTTACAAAAATGCTTTTTTTTGGATTCAGGTGGTCTCAAAGCATATATTTCCGGTGAAATCTCGGTATCGAATTTTTGGGTAGAATACAATACTTCCCCTACTTACTATACGTAGCAGAGAAAGTAATAATCTATATATTTAGAATGATAAACCTTACTTGGCTAAACAGCCATAGTGGATGTTTCTTGAGTTTTAATGACATGTAGAAACATGGCGGGTTCATATTACCTTAGCGCACACGTTTGCAAGGGTTTATACAAATTACATAACTTCTGTGATACGTGGCCATTCATGTGGCATTTATCGTTTCGGACAATTAGTCTGTTACAACCAGCTGTGCATGCGTTTCGGCTCCGCTGTCTTAAGCTCCTACCTTTATGGAGGAAGTTGGAAATGCCGTTCGTCCTGCAACAAATATGCATTGTACCCTGAAACTGCATTATTTTTGACACTATTAAGTTAGCCCACATAAATAGTTTTATTTCTTTTTCGTTCAAATGCACATTAGCTGCTCGAATGTGTGGGCTTTATTTTTCATTCAAACTATCTTAGACTTTTAAATTTCAAACTGTTAGATTTGGGAGTCGAAGGACTATGGAGAAACACCAATCTCGCCTTTTGAGAGAGTTTACCATTAAGTTGAAACTATAACTCCTTTTAAAGAATACAAGCTATTGGCCAGTTGACCTCTGGTTCAGTGACGAAGTAAGGCGACCACAGTCGTGCTTCTGGATCACCTGGTTGTGAATAAGCGGTTTCATTTTTCATCGCTAATAGTAAACCGTTGCTTTATTTGCGGAAGACATGGAGATTCCTATTTATTGTGTTAATAATTAAGGGAGTAATGTTGTAATAGACTTTCAAGGTCCTTTTCGATTTCGCCTGTTCTTTTCTTCTGTTGAAATCGCATGCCTTTCCTCGTAAAGGTTTAAATTCGTGCACACTATTTTGAAATGTTGATCTAAAACGAGTCTATGATTCAGAATGTTACCAAAATTATTCGAAATTGTGGAACATTTTCGTGCTGTTAGATGGCATAAGTACAACACAAGGAAGACCATTCTTGCTAATGTCTTACTTTCGTTTGGCTATACAGGTTGTTATAACAGTAATGTGTCATCGTTTTATATATTCTAACACCAATGAAAATTGTATACTGTATCAGCCGTACACAGTTATACAGACAAAAAAGTAATAAAACGATTTCTTATTCTGATGTTTACACTCTCTAATTTTTACCTGTGTGTTGTGATAAACATAAGAGATGAGGTAAACATAATAAAATGGACACGAATGGCTGAGGTCGTTAGTATCTAATCTCGTAAATGAGAGGTCCGTGGTTCAAATAGGAAAAACGCTAGGACTGTCCTCCCTGACTGAGAATTTTTCCAACTTTGTCTAGGTCTTCATAAGTAGCAAATTCGGGGGAAGTACGTTAAACTTAGGCCTGAAACGTTTCTTTCACAAATTTCCTTTAATGTATCATTAGTGTGAACTGTCTGTGGTGCTATATGTGGCAAGAACGGGCGTTAAACAGTACTGAAATATACAAACAAGATAAATAGAATAATCGTTGATGTTTTTTAGGTTCTGACTGTGGCGGTATATAGTCCTCGCCATTTTATTTGCAGTTCTGGTTGGTAACATTAAGCGTAGCTTAGATTGGTTACGCCACGTAATTTCAACGTGGAAGTTTACCTCCATCTATATCCCGTCGGCATGGCTGGCGTGCCCTGATTTTCGACACATACAGACCGATTCCAACCTTCGTCGAGTCAACACTTCTGACTTTGGCCAGTTGGTTACATTCTCGATACGAGTGAGATCACGTTAGAGCATGATTATATTTGGTACTGTATTTCTTTGTATTTAACATTGGTAGACCTTGGATATCTCTCATATATCGCCTACCATTCAAAATTATAAATTCTAATTTAACGCGGAAGGATAATATAATGATTCAATTGTTTTAAATTTTGTGCAACTTGTTATTGAACTATGGTAACAGTCGTGGCTTAATGGGGCAGTTAACTACTGCGAATTCAACTTTTCTTAAGATCTATGAACTGGGGTGACCAAGCAGGGAACTTAATTGTATACAACACTAATTACTTTAAATTCACCTTCCCATTGGTTTAATAACTGAGTAATAACTGAGTAGAGGGTTATATAATGTACTCGCTTTGTATTCAAGTGTGAATCACTTGTATGTTCTCTTTTAAACATTTGTTGTATGTTGCACACAAGGGTTATTTATATATGTCTTTGGCTAGCTTAATGTATTACGAAATGCAAGGAATAGGAACACGATTCTTTAACTTCTACATTATGTCATTGCATTTTTATTTTATGTAGCTCATTTTATTATTTATTTCTAAATAGTTGACAGACAAATAATAATTTATGTATGTTATACACATCTCTCACTATATTTTATATGTGTTAAATTGTTACAAACTGTATTTATATGGTGGTTGAATAATTATTACTCATATCATTTACCCGTTAAATTATTTATGCTCCCCTATTGGTCCCGTAGTTTTCTTAGCCTCTTAGCTCCAGTACGATTCCAAGTTAACCCAACCACCTAGGAAGTTAGATTCCAAAAACACCCTCGTCAAGTGATTTACTAACATGACCAGAGGAGCTGCTTTGCATGATTTCTGTCTTTTAAACTATAAAACAAAAGTTAGAGACAAGCATAATTAAACAAATGGATTTATGTAAATGAAATTGTACAGACGCTGATAAACTTCCATTAGTATCTCTTAATTATAAACGAGAGAGGGTATACAGTACGTCCAATAAAGAAGTAGAGATAAGTGAAACGTTCCCTTTACTGCTTTCTTGGTCATGAACTTGCGTTTGCTTTGTGGAGTCCATGCCGTCTTTCAGCTAAACCAGTTCTACCGAGCTTATACCGCTTGGCCGACTCACGATCTGTGATCAGCATTATTATCGCCGTGCATTCGCGTTTACGCGTTCATTGTGTATTGTTGTCTCTGTTTACGCTTAGATCATTGTTTCCTTGAAACATTTATGATTTAGAAGCTTGTATTATACAGACTACAAATGTGTTAATAACCTACTATCCTTAAAATTAACTTTTAAAGGGAGTGAGAAGTGTGAACAGTATGTGGACATATAGCTACCCAAGTAACATTGATATCTCTGGCTATAATTGACATATCAATGTAAAACAATTTCTGTACTGTCAGTCTGTATACCTATCTCTCCTTAAATTTTTACAATTACGAATTTTGTAGTTTGCTGACAAAAATTATTAACTATTGCTTTATGTAAAGTAAATTTTTTCAGATTTGTAAATAAACGTGAGAATCAAAAGCTTTCTATGAATATAATTGTTTTATATTACACAAACTGAATTATCTTTTATTCTGAATAGGATAAAAATATTGTAAAAATACTTTTTCACAGTATAAAATTATAATTTATATGATTTAGAGAAAAGTCATCGTAGAAAGAACACAGAAACAAAATCATTGGAGGAAAGTGCAGCTGAAGTATGAGTTAAAGCTTTTTGACTAAAAGGTAGGGTGTCACTTAAGTCCCTTTTACACAACTTTAATTAACTTATCGTTTTATAATCATTATTTCTAGAAATAATTAAAGTATAACCAACCCAAATTTGGTTACCATTGATTTAGTGTTTATTGTGTAACCATAATTTAAAGTGGTGCCATATTTTAGCTTCCTTAACTTCCTTATGACACCCTATTGCCCTTAACCTTTAAAATATCTCTTAGTTCATTGCATGTAATAGGTTAGATACACAAGTGTAAAATTTTCAGCCTTAGAGCATTAACAGTTTTTAAAGGGTATTGGTAAATTTTTACGGAATTTTGAAAGCATTTATATGTAAGTAACGCTTACTATTGTTATTATTATCATTGATTTGAAACATAATTCTCTTATTGTAAACATTCTTGTCATTTCTGGTTACTATACAAAATCGTAGTTTTGAGCTGTCAACACTTTCTGCGTAATTTTGAGTGGATATTGGTAAAGAAAATGGAAGTTCTTCCAGAAGGTGCTTCTAAAAGAACATTTTCTTCCACCTTCTGTTTTAAATTCGAAAATAGCATAGCTGTTATTACGTAATTAAAAGTTGCATAGTCGTTGCACACTAAATACAAACTATTCTCTGCGTATTACAATGATTTCCGTTTACTTTCATCCTTTCTTTCTTAATGTTTGAATATAATTTATTACATCAATTAAATTCTTCCGCTTGTTAAACTTTACTACCAAAATTAGTTTGAAAAGCACGACTAAATTAGGATATACAGGGGAGAATTGCAAAAACAAAAAGATTACCTACTCTAACATACATTTGCAGGATAATACAACTACGAATTCAAAAATAATGATATAGATTTTGCAAATACATCTTCTCGGGCTACTAGCCAATAAAACAATCGAGCATTCCAAGACTGACATTGTTTTCATCTTCAGGGTATTTCCATTGAGGCAGAAGGGTAGTTTATTATTTTTAATATAAACATTGTATTTAACTACGAATATAACAATAAAGTGCCTTTAAAATTAATTTTGGCATTGTTACAGGAGACAAAGCTTTCGCGTTTGCATAAATGGAAATAGGAAAATATTTGAAACATTACTAATCGCCTATAAAAGCCGGTACCTAAAAGTCTATTGTACTTACTCGTTTGAAAGGCAAAACAAATTTAAATAAATTCTTAAAAATGTAATGATAGAAGCCCATTAAGTCTGAAGAAACTTAACCCTAAAATTTTGAAAAGTTATAATATTTAAGCGTTGGAATGCTTCAATATTAATTACGCAATTTTCAAGAATAAGGTAAGTGCAGAATACCGTCAAGATCCTTCGGCATCACCAAAGTCTTGCCCTGAAAATATGGCGAGAAAACCATTGCACCGACAAAAAGTCTTAAATCTACTGTACACTCACCGTGTGGATATACTCTTATCAACACACCCCAGGAGTAATTTGATCAATAAAATATGCACAGTCTAGTCCTCTAAATTCAAAACTCCCTCAAAACACTATCAACCTAAGAAGACCAAAATTGCAGTCTTCACGCGTATTGTTATAATGTAATGTTGATATATACAGCGCCTATGAAAGGGAAAGCGCCATACTTAGAACAAAGTTTAACAAAACTCGCACAAAATATGAAATAAAAAGAGGTAACTGTTGATAAGGGCACGAAATAAATTAACCTGAGCCTATAAATACAAATAAAAATGAATACACAATTAAGCCTACGCCATTTTATTTTCTTGTGATTTAGCCAAAATCTTCTACTGTCTGTGCCTCCACCGAGAAACGCGCTTTCGGATGCAGCTCTTTAAACATTTGATGGAAAGAGAGAGCTACAGGAACTAATTCCTCGACGAGAGTAAACCGATCCTCTGTTATTTGATTTCATCCTTTCCTTTTTGCTTTTATTCGTTTGAATCCTCATCATAGATTTACTCTTCCAGCATTTTGAAAATTGAATTTCCCCCTCCGAATGGCAAGTGAAGACGAAAGCTTGGTTCGTATTCCTTGATAAGGGGCCTCTGTTATAAAGCAAGGGACGGCCGTTCCAACGGTCTAATTAATCGCTTCTTTCTAAGCAATGCCAGAAATAAGATTTTGCCTCGTCACCGTCCTCTCTTTTGATCACTAATTAACGTAGCTGCTTTTTTTCCCCTTCATTTTGCTAGCAAAAGAGGTGTGGTGTTTTTAATGCTGGGTGGTTGCATCTTTTCGAAGCTTTGAGCAATGAAGACAAAAGGGAGTGGTTATAAATTATCCCATTTCTGATAGTTCCCTTTTAGAATAAACATTTTTAAGTATTTTGCAAAACTACAGAATGTTAAATTAGAAGCGTAAGAAGATTTCAAATTGCAAACTATTTCTTATTATAACTTCAAGATCGTAATTACATAAACACTAAAATGGCATTTCTTATTAATGACTGCTGATTCATAGTAGTGCTGGGGATTTACATTATAACGCATTAATGACAAAATAAAATATAAGTTAATAATTAAAAACAAACAATTTTGCAACAAATAAATAAAAGAGAAAAATTGAAGTTCTGTAAAGGCATTCTGTTTTATTTAGAACGAATCAATTCCATGTGATCTGTAAAACCTATTATGTAAAGTTGCCTACATGGTATGATTTGTACTTCAATTCATTTTAGATTTACTAGATATGCTAACTAGAAGTTCCATTTTTATAATGTGCTTCACAAATTAAAACTTTATAAAGTCGTAATAACTTTCACGTAAACAGGAAAATCTATTTCAATATATTATGGCATACTTAGAAGTAGTCTAGCTAGGAAGATGAGTAAAAGAATATATAAAAATTTAAACAAGTTCAAGCAGTTTTTATATGGATGATAATGTTGGGCATTAAAAAGGGAATTATTTTGAAATCAGAGGTAGCAGAGATTAAGTCTTAAGAGTCATAGCGAGCTATATTTCAGTGAATAAAAAGAGAAATGAGGATATTAGTGTAGAACGTTTTAAATAGAAATAGAATGGAAAAATATAGCAGAAATTGGCATTGAAATATTCGTAGAAGTAGTCAAGAGGGAAGAAACCTTCTCGACGAATAAGTCGAGATTAATTGTTAAGATAGGTTTATCATTTAAATTGGAGCCAGGAAAAACCAATTGCGTCAAATCTATGCAAGCAAAAAATACCGATAATAATGATTATGATGTTTCACGTAAAGTAACTTAAACTCAGAATTCCACATGTCACATGTTCAATATTATTTTAAACAGCGTGAACATGTACAAAAATAATTCTTGAAACCTAATTCTAATTTTAACTTCGGCCGCACTACGTGTGTGAACCAAGCAACATTTTTAAACATTTTAAGTCAATTGTTTGATAAAATAATTGTTTCTGGTACCGCAAATGTTTTACAATCATTTTCGTAGTGAGGCAGTATTTTAACACTTAAATGATTCCAGTCTAATTATATAATATATAAATTCAATAACAGCCCGCCTTAAAGCAATGTGTGTAACAATATATAAAAAGTGTATATTACAGTCATTGTATATGTTTATATTATTGTCTACATGTCTAATAATTTGTGGTGGTAAATTTGTTATAATGTTTGAAAGTTTGTGTTTATTCCACGTGGTGAAGCCACGCAATTTGCGGCAGTATTAGTTTTTGTTTGTAAGAATGCTACTGTTATTTTATTTAATTTTGTTTCACTGTCCTCCGGCTAGCTATGATCTTTTCGGTCGAGCACTTCTCTTTATACAGCTTGTGTAAACGGAAAGGAATCTTTTATCCAAAGATAACACTGGTGAAGGAATTTGTTTTACACTTTTATTGTCGAACACATTCACTATCACAATTTACACATTGATCTTGACACCCGCCAAACTGAAACTGTTATAATAACTTCTTACTGATCACTTTTAATTCACGTACTTCAACCTTTTGTATAATTAACTTTACAACACTTGAGAATTTTCCTAACTCTGCTACGCGTAACTTGCGAATCGATAGCCGACGTATACTTTACAAATATTTCTGACGGACTGAAGGCGACGTGTAGCATACAAATATTTTCGGTGAACTGACGGGGTCTATCTCTAACCTAGCCCTTTTTATACTCCTACACCCCGATATGCCTAAAGATTATAACTGAGCTGCAATTGGCTAATAAAACGCGCCAACATTAGCGTCTATTTTTATATCCAATGAAAATTATGAATACGTATGCTCTAGGTATAATGTTCCAGCAAATTCTAAAAGAAAAACGCGCCAACATACGTAACTTCCTCGTCTCTAATAATGATAAACAGCTCACCCCCTTGCTGCATTATTGCACGCTATTATTGTCAGTTTCAGTAAGGCAGTATAGACTCACTTCTCAACAATAATTACAATCAACAAATATCTCAAATCAATGTCACATAAAAATGCATATTCATACTATAATCATTCTTTACATTTAAATAATTTATGATACAAATTACTGCATCAAATTTTATGTGAATGTATTACGTAATTTAATAATGTAGGAGCTGTGAGAATAATAGGTTAAAACTTTTTAACAATGAGGTAACCTTGAGGCAATAATGAATTTGAAAGTTTAATAATGCTACTTGTGATTCTTGGAACAAATAATGTAATTTTCGTGACAGTTTATAAAATAGCCAATCAACAACCACAAAAAACTTTAGTTAAATGAAGGTATTCTATTGGACTAGGATTAGCCAATCAGAAACTAAAATGGAGCAAAATTTGCAAATTCAGAAGTCAGTTGCTTATAAACAGCGTTTCTAACCGGACGCGAGATGCGTTTTCGAGAAATTTAATACGTATTTTGTGTGAGAAAAAATAGTTTACGTGTTAAAAAGTGCAAGTATTTAATAAAAAAACGAATCTCGCAGCTCTCTCTCTCTCTCTCTCTCTCTCTCTGTCTCTCTATCAGTGAAGTGTTATTTAAATCGTGTCAAGCATTAATAAAAGGAGTGGAGTAAAATTATAATCTGTGTAAGCCTACATTCTTCAGTCGCAACACTCCCTGCTAGATACTGACGCAGCCAAGGCAAACATAAATATATAATGTTTAACAGTCAAAATCACAAAGTTCATATTTTTTAAGATTTGGGGCGAAGGCTACCGGTAAGTTTTTACCATACGTGCGGTTGCAACTAGTTGAAGCAGTCGAAATAGAATACACCTTCTTCAAACTCGCTTTCCATACATAGCAGCATAAAACCTTCTTCAGTAGTCTTTAGCACGTTTTTAAACCTCGGGAGTTCCGCGGTTCCGCATAGCGTGGCAAAATCTTAGCCGACTTTAGAAGTAAGCGCGCTTGTAAGTCGTAGCGAATAGTCGATAATTTGAAGGATAAATACCAAAAGGATATGCCATGGTAGACCATCAATTCGAATCTACCTAAACTAATTGGACCAACTTTGGAACCCTATTTAAGAGCAAAACTGGATGATAGTGGTGGATCCGGTAATTGAACTTGGGCCACCAAGACCTAGAACTCCAAGTTTTTGGACTTTAGAATAGTTAGCCTTTACAGATATATCTGCATTTGTTGTATAAAATGTTTAACAAAGTGTTTCCCTCGCTTACATAAAGTACTCCTGCAGAATATTCTGCCATATACGCATTCCACTTTGTCTACTTTCTTACTGCGCTTCTCTTCTTTACGACATTCTACAATAATTTCCTTTCAAGGGTTTCTCCTCAGAATTTTCCACCATTTTAAACCTTTAAACATATTTTACGTAATATAATTTACTTATATAAAATATATTGTCTCTCTTATTTTTTTTAACAGTATTGCCGCAGTTCAATCCTTAAATGCATTTTAATAACTTCGGTTTTATAATTAATGAAATTATTCTCTACAGGTTCTTAGGAAATAACCTTATGCTAAAAACATTACAATAACCCAAATACATTAAAAAAAATCTGATGTGTTACACTCACATGACTTTCTCTACTCTTGTACAATCTATTTTTACAAACGCCTATTCTCCATATGCTTCATGTTAATCGAGATATCGAGATGTCAATCTTATTGGTAATTTTCTTGTAGATGCAAGGGGAATATGGTAGGTTATAAGCGATAGTCAAATATTTTAACGCTGGTTGCTATGTGGCGCATTTCATTCTCTTTGCATGTCCAGGACATAAAAAAATCTGATGTGTTACACTCACATGACTTTCTCTACTCTTGTACAATCTAATTTTACAAACGCCTATTCTCCATATGTTTCATGTTAATCGAGATATCGAGATGTCAATCTTATTGGTAATTTTCTTGTAGATGCAAGGGGAATATGGTAGCTTTTAAGCGATAGTCAAATATTTTAACGCTGGTTGCTATGTGGCGCATTCCATTCTCTTTGCATGTTCAGGACATAAAAAAAATGAATAACGAATTTGAGAAAAAGTATAAGTATTGGAAAATTTAAGGAAATAACAAGCAATATCTCGAAAACGGTTCACTCAACAAAAGAAACGTATATGACATAAGTTGTGTATTTTAACGCGATCTACATTTTTTGTGTAGTAAAATTTTGTCTATCTCTTATGGTTTACCAGTTATGCAAAAGTCGTTCACAATGAAGAATATTTTTGGAGACATTCCCAGAAAATTCGAGATATACATTTTATTTGTCATGACAATATCTTAAACATATGATATTGTAATCAAAATCGTTAGAGCCGTTTTTGAGAAAATTAAAATTTTCGAAAAATGTTCCATGTAAAGGGTAGTCTGGGGTGGGGGGATTTTCTTGAAAACCTTCGTGTCGCATCTCTGGAAGATACTGAACCTAAATACCAAGTTTGGTGTTTATCCGACTGTTCGTTTTTGAGTTATGCTGTTCACAGACACACAGACACACAGACAGACACACAGACACACAGACAGACACACACACGGACATGTTTCCAAAAATGCTTTTTTTGGATTCAGTGATCCTCAAAACATGTATTTCCGGTGAAATCTCGGTATCGAATTTTTGGGTGGAATGCAATACTTCCCCTACTTACTATACGTAGTAGAGAAAGTAAAAATCTGATGTGTTGTATTCACATTCTTCTTTTTATATATCTTCCACAAATAATTTTACAAAACCTTACCTACTTCTACATAAATTTCTACCTACATAATTTAAATCATTTCTTTTTCCAAATAAGCGTTTGCAGGTTTTATTACACATTTTGTTATAGGATAAAAGTGAATACAGGCGGCTGAAATGATATTCGAATCTTTACATGTTGGCCTTAAAATCCCATTTTCTTTCCATAACATTGCTAGGAATAATTAAATGACGGCATCACTTCGAAAAAGTAAAAGAAATAGAAAAACTTAAACTAATATAGACGAGTATATCAGAACTGGCTATTGCTACAAGAAAGAAAAAAGAATTGCGCATTTCGAAACGATATATACTTTTTCAGAGGGGTCACGCTTTCGTGTATCTTTCATACAAAATTAATTGCAGATGAAGCACTTAATAGACTATATCAGAAAATTCAATATATTTCTTTTATTAGTCGTGTAATTATATTATAAACTTAAATTTCAACTTTGATATTTATTCAACTTTTCGTTTTTGAGTTGAACTGTTCACGGACACAAACATAAAGATTTTTCTAAAATTGTCTTTTGTTTTTTCATTGTAGTTCAAAACATGCACTTCGGGTAAATCGTCTTTTTTTGTCTTTTTTTTTGTGGAATGCAGTAATTCTTCTATCTACCAGAGAGAGTAGAGGTTAGAGCATTGAAGGAAAGGCTAGGTCAATTGAGCTACTAAAATTCCGGGAGAACGAGATGAGGGGCAGGGAATGAAGGGCGGCCAGATCTGAGGCGGCAGAACAAGCTCAGTGAGGTCCCTAACGTTTCCAGGTAAGCGCCCTTCAAACCTCCTCATACGGACGGACAGATTCGAGAAAATGTTCCGTACCAGGAAAGAAACGGTTCTCTCCTTAAAGTACACGTCACACACCACCGGGAGCCAGG
The DNA here is from genome assembly GCA_030765065.1 of Deroplatys truncata. Lineage (NCBI taxonomy): Eukaryota > Metazoa > Arthropoda > Insecta > Mantodea > Mantidae > Deroplatys > Deroplatys truncata. The sequence goes on from CM060981.1 coordinate 112,121,537, forward strand.
CCATGTAACCCTGTAAGATGAAACGTATTGAAATGAAAGAAACTGAGAGTCAAGCAAGTCTGTGGTGGTATACATTCACCCTATCGCTCGCCTATCAACCAGGAAAACCACAGAAAAGAAGTTCAGGGTCGCCGATACAACAAGAATCGAAGCCGGAACCTCCCGAATGCGAGCTTCAGACGTCACCGCCTGAGCCACCGCGCTTGGTTTGCCTACCATTCTTTCTACATATTAACAAATTAACTATACGGAACAAAAGTTATGAAAGGTTTAGTAAAATTTGCGGACACATGAAAATCTTCAACTAATGTGATATCCTGGATGTCATACTGGATGAGCAATGCATGACGCAACCGCGGGACCGGTCGGTAGAGCATGGCCGCTATGTCGGCGGAGGCGCGGAATATATTTTCATTCCGCCGCGCGAGACTTCAGTGTGAGTTGAAATATTGCGCTAGTAGCACATACAACCAACTTCTCTTTACCGGAAATTCATGACGTTATCACTAACAACATATGGCCCACAGGTTCCCCGATTTAACCCCCTGCAATTATTATCTCTGGGGGGGGGGCATTGAAGGAAAAAGTGTACAAAACAAATCCACACACTTTAGATGAACTTAAAACTAACATGTGATGAGCCATTTCTTAAGCACCTGTCAGAAACACTCGGACATCTCCTTGCTTAATGTATGTGAGTACTTTACATTTTTAAGTGTTTATGTTATGTATGTTGGAAATAACTACGAAACTGGTTGCGTAAAGGATCGTTCACCCCTACTTATACAGAGATATTTTCTTTGATATTCCTTTGTAATTATTTAAATTTATAGTATAAGACCCAAGTTACACATTTTTACTTCGCTATTAGTATTCTGATGTTTAAAAAGATAGAAAACTGCATCGCGTTTTATTTTTAACACTAGAGGATATTAAAAAGGATTTATTAAGAGATTTCAAGATTTCAAACATGAAACAATGTTCTTACGCGCAGCTCTTTAAATATTGATAATATGTCTAAACGTTCGACAAATTCACAACTCGAAAATGCTGTGTGAAACTAGGGACAAGGATAATAACATTAAGAAACAATAATACTGCTCTATGTTATTTTTAACCAAATTTCATGTATTCATTTAAATCTAATAAAACTTAACTAGCTATTTACACTAATTCTTTTCTCAGTTTTTTGGTAGTGGCAATCTACAGAAAAAAATTGCATGTGTTGCACTTGCATGACTTTCCCTACTCACTCTTATACAAACTATTCTTACAAACGATTATTCTTCTATCTTCTTCGTGTTTATCTAGATAAACATTTGCAGAAATTGACTTATTGTATATTTCCTGTAGTACAACGGAATTAGGAGAATACGTAGACTTTAAGCGACAGGTCACTATGCAACGACTTTAAAATTGCGTTATTTTACATTACCGAGAGAGAGATAGAGAGAAAGAGAGAGAGAGAGAGAGAGAAAACTTCCCATTTGAGCAATGTAAAAGTATTTTAAAATGAAAATGAACAACGAGGAATATCTTGGAAATCGTCAACGCCACAAAAAAGTATTTGCTATAAATTTTGTGCTTTAACGAGGTCTACATTTTTCGTGTAGTAATATTTTTTCCATGTTTTATGGTTCACCAGTTACGCAAAAGTCATTAAAATAAAGAGAAATTCAGAGATTATTCTCAGAAAATTCAACATATGTATTCATTTGCCACGAAAATATCTTAAATATATTTTAATAAAAATTGTTAGATCCATGTTTGAGAAATCACACATTTCCAACAATTTTTAATTTAAAGGGTAATTTTGGGTTTTTGGGTTTTCTTGAAAAACTTCGTGTTCCATCCTTGGAGGATACCGAACATAAGTGTGGTATTTCGTTTTTGAGTTATGTGGTTCACAGGCAGGCACACGTATACACACAAGTACGCTTTTCTAATTTTTTTTGTGTTCAGGGGGCCTTAAAACATATTTTCGATGGAATCTCAAATCGAATGTTTGGTTGGAATATAGTACTTCCCCTATTTACGTAGCAGAGGAAGTAAAAAATCGGTTCAGTGTCAGCAACCTTGCGTTAGCTACAGCAATAAATGCCCTCTTGAGTTACCCAGAGCAGTTAGCAATATTTTGACATTCCTAACATTGTCCTAAGATATTTAAAGCTTCCATTACTTGTTTGGGCAGTTTATGCAAGTTCACCCTGTGCTCCATTGTAATTCCACAAGCAAACACTGATCGGCGTATTACCCATATATGCTCATGAATATATATGCATTCATTACTGTTTATTGTTAAGGGCAACCCATGTTATATCTTGGACTTTCGAGAGAACCTTGTTTATTTTATGCAAATGAGGATTTAACGCTCAGTATAATAAGGCATTAGAACACGTCACGGACAGTAAGAGCGCTTTTGCACTCGGCTAAAAAAGGTTTTGCTCTTTGGTTCAGAGAGCTTGGGGGAAGCCATGAGCGCAACAAAGCAAATAAAGGGTACTCTATATGCAAATGAAGGGCCTAGCTGTTCGAAGAGCACCTTTATCCATCCATCTGGTTCTAAACGATTAGATAAATCAAATTAAGGACCTAAACAGTTTCTGACTCGAGGATTAACCCTGAAATCATTACAGTTTTCCTTGAATAGTACGTTTCTGCCACAACTCGTAAAAATAGCCATTAAGTTTCGGGTTTACCTTATTCCTTAAATTCTAGCTTGCTTGGAACACTGAAAATTGATCTCAGTTAAAAGTCAAAATACTTCATAATGGTGCAAAATATATATATATATATATATATATTCGATAAGCTAAAATTGACCATTTTTATTGTACACAGAGCGCACAAAGATCTTTGGCGGATTTTCCATCGTTTTCTGGGGTCTTTTGAGGCGTGTGCTTCACTTCACTTATCGCAGAACGTGGTGGCTTCATAACACAGCAATAAGAGGGGAAAAAGGGGAGGTTGATGCCTTTGCTTTTTCTGATGTTTATTGTCTCAGAAACAGTCATGCCGTATACTAGCGAAATTACTCGTGGACGTATCGTGAGTATGTGAAAGGCTGGTTGCACTGTTACAGCAGTTGCAACGGCAGTGCATAAACGTGTTTTTATAGTAACTTACTGGACAAAAAAAATTCTGGGAAAGTGGGGAAGATGGTCTACATACCCGTCAGAAAGTAAAACATCCGTAGATGATGGTATTCGTTTACTAAATACAAATTATTCTTTTGTTATAATTGACTGTTCAAACTAGAGATAAATATGCTTATGGTTTACCGAATATGACATACATATTATGGCAATAAAATTGGGCTATATTTTTTATTATAATCCTGATGTATTCCTATGATCAGCAATATGCAGTATGAAGTATGATGTTTGTTTGGTAGTTGGTTCATGTTTATCGGCACCACGTATGGGATCCAATTTGTCACGGTCACTTCGTGTTATCTTTTACTGAGCGCCTGTTATTGTATTTAATTTTGGGTTCACTGTCCTCCGGCTAGCTATTATTTTTCGGTCAAGCACTTATCTTATACAGGTGTGTAAACGGAAAGGAGTTTTTTATCCAAAGATAAAACTGATAAAAGAATTTGTTTTACACTTTTATAGTCGTAACACATTATTCACTTTCACATATTAATCTTGACACTCGCCAAACTGAAACTGTTATAATAACTTATTTACTGCACATTATTAATTCGCGTACTTCAACTTTTTGTGTAATTAACTTTATGACACGAGAGATTTTTCATAACTTTGCGACGCGTAACCTTGAACTGTGTGCGATGCATACTCCATGAATGCCTCCGTTGAACTACATGAAACTTAACCCTGACACTGAATTTATACTTCCTCGCCCCAATATGCCTAAAGATTATAACCGAGCTGCTATTGGTTAATAAAACGCGCCAACATTAGCGTCTATATTTATATCCAATGAAAATTACGAAAACATATGCTCTGGGGAAAAATGTTCCAGCAAATTCTAAAAAAAAAAAAACGCGCCACTCTGACGTTATTTGCTCGTCTCTAACAATGATAAACAGCTCACCCGCTCGCTACATTATTGCACGCTATTATTGTCAGCTTCAGTAAGGCCGTATAAACCCACTTCTCGGCAATGATTACAATCAACAAACATCTCAAATCAATGTCACACAACAATGCATATTCACACTACAATCACTCTGACATTTACATTTTTGTGATACAAATTACTGCGTCAAGTAAAGGTATATTAAAGCCAATTATAGTTTGAAGCAGACGGAAACCATGATGCTTTATTTATTATTTAGTTATATTTGCTTCTATGCAGCAACAAGTATTGATACCACTGTGAGAATACGGTTCTGTTTATTTTTTGTTACAAAGTATTGCTATGTATTTAATGAATACCATTCAAGCATTAATTTGCATCTCCTGAAAATCTCACACTACACATTCTACATTTTGCTAACCTGAGCGCTCATCAAGTTTTCCCCTTAGCTTTTAACCCTTTCAAAGGCGTGTCCTGTACTAGGGCTTTATGAGAAACGGAATGCACTCACTCTACCTCTTACTCTTTTAGCCAATACGCTTGAGAGCGTAAACATATATTTCTACGCCATTTTGTAACCTTTGTTGTGGTTATTGGTGTAACTATTTAGCAGAACGACTGGCGCACCCTTGCACCGTGGCCTAAAGCAACCAATGAAATGGCCATAGCTTAGCGATGCCACTTACACCGATAAATAATGTGACATAGACCCGAGGTGCAGTGAGATTTTCTTTGGCGCTCTTTCTCTATCCTTTATCTGCTCAATGATTACTGTTACTACTAGTGTTATTATTGGAGCTCGTTACTTGCCTAGTTTTAGTTTCTTTACCACGCACATAGTAGGTAGAGAAGCTATTGCATTCCACCCAAAAATGCGATACCAATATTTCACCGGAAATACACGTTTTGAGGCACCTGAATCCAAATAAAGCATTTTGAAAACATGTTCGTGTGTGTGAGTGTGTGTGTGTGTCTGTGAATAGCATAACTCGAGAAAAGTCTAAAAAATACTAAACTTGTTATTTGAGTGCAGTATCTTCCAAGGATGTAACACGAAGGTTTTCAAGAAAATCTCCCCACCCTTAATCACCCTTTACATGAAAATTTGTGGAACGTTTTGATTTTCTAAAAAAAAATTGCTTTGATGATTTTGAAAAAAATCCATATATGAAGGATATTTACATGACAAGTAAAATGCATAGCTTCAATTCTCTGGCAATAGGCTAGGATTCTCTTCATTTGGAAAGAATTTTGTATAATCTTGTATAAACTGGTAAATATAAGCAATAGACGAAAACGTACAGCACAAAAAATGTAGGTCACTTTAAAGCACACTATTTAAAGTAAGCTTTTTGTAGCATAAGCACTTTCTGAGATATCCGTTATTAAATGTTGGAATTATTCGACACCTATTGTTTTTAGCTCGTCTCATTGATTTTCAGTTGTTTCTCGCGGCTACATGGAAGCAGCACGGGATTTTAAAGCTAGCATATAGCGTCCAGTTCTTAGACAGTTTACTATCGCTGTTCTCTTTGTATCCATAACGAAATATGTAGTGTAGCTACTTCAACATAGGTTTATTTGGATTAAAATGTAGTAGGTATAAAAGTAAGCTTTAGTAAGAATAGTTTGTATAATAAAGATAAAGGGTAGAGAAAGTAATGCGAATGTATCACGTAAGGATTTTTTCCTTTGTTTAGAATCGTAGGCTTTGTATATATAAATATTTGATACTTCTATAAATAAAATATACTAATTTTATAGTACATATTTTAATTCTGCGTGCCTTTTTGTAGCTTAAGAAAGCTATCTTCTTCCTTTGTGTGTGTGTGTGTGTGTGTGTGTGTGTGTGTGTATGTGTGTGTGTGTGTGTGTGTGTGTGATGCTAACTTTATTAGTGCAACTAATATTTTGCGATCTGAGCCAATGAGCCATTGTTAACAACATGCCTGAGAAATTTATAGCACTGGCATTCCTTTCGTAACGTCACATTGTTTCGTGTAATCATTGTAGTAGCTTCTTAGCATATTAAAAGCCTATGGTAAATGAACAATTATAAAATGTTATTGATTTACAACTGAGGAATCCATTGTTTTAGTATAAACTCGTGCTTTGTTCATTAATACGATGCATTTGTTGTTTCCAACTTCCCACTTGGGCGAAAACACAATACTGACCTAAAAGTACTTATACGTACTTATTTCGTTGCAAACGTAACGGTGGTCTGTTATGAACGGGTTTAGTATGGTTTTAAAAAATGTGATAAGTATTACTTTATAAAGTTCGATGTATTCAGAACAAATTTTAAATAAATTGACTTTGAACTTCTTGCGAGTCATTTTCGGATGCTGAAGTAAGCAATGTTTTGGTGTAACTATGTTTAAGGGAATATCATATCATATGTCTGACACGTGAGTGAGTTATGGAATTTCTGCTGATACGCTTACGTCAGTTACTAGCTAGATCTAGGGTATTTAGATTTTTTGACGGCTGGGGCACGGCTGATCCTTCCCGAGGTATGCTGGTCAGCTCCTTAAATGTACTTAGTGCTAACTTGCAACATCGAAGTTAGGCACGACGAAGATGGAAAGCCGGAGTTTTTCTGTCCACCAGCTCTCTCTCTCTCTCTCTCTTCCTCATGAAATGCAGTTTAGTGGTTATTCGAAAGATTACAGTTTCTCTTGGGAACAGGAATTACATGTCTGTCACCCTTTCATTACCCTTCCAGCTACCGCAACCTGTAATCCTCTCGATATCATCCTGTACTACGTCCCCATCCTTTAGGTGACGCCTGGTGAAGGCGTTGATGTGGTTGTCGCCACGCTTACGTCACAATTAGTTTGGGCGCCGGATCGGTGCGTTACAATTGCTAGAGGCGTGGGTTCCATTATGTCACACTATTTAATAATAATAACAATATTAATAGTAATATCTACATAACAGACTAAATAATTATTACAAACCAGCGTTGAGCGTAAAACGTTTTTAAAAGAGACAGTACTTAAAAAGCGATAATTGAGTTTGTCATAAAAACATGCATACTATCTGAAGAGTGCAAATTTAAAGAAAGTTTTAGAATAATGGAATTAGTAAATTTAATATATAGCGATATATCTATTTGATATTTGATTTATACACTGTCCTTCGTGTTCAAAATGTATTTTTAAATAGTAAATGAATATATTTAATGCTTATTATGTGTATTTTATGCTTATAGTGCCAATATTAGCGCCTATTTTGGACTTGTAGTTCTTATTTGTCTGCATATTATCTGCTATTTTTCACCCTCCTAAGTCAATGTTAAAGTGGTCCCATACTTATTTAAACGCCTACATATTAAAATTTCAAACTAATGCAACTTTATTTTATTATGCAGGTTATATGTATAAACACACATACACATACACACAATGCACGTATAATCCTTTTGGTAGGAATGTGATCATAAAATTATATAGATCTATTGTATATTTTGCTGTAACCTTTAGTTATATGTAAACCACAGCGTGTATTTTAGGATGTAAAACAAAAACCATTTCTATTCACTGTAAAACAGCATTTGAACTAAGACAACTTTATTTCAATATCGTCCCATTGTCATTGGGAATCATTCAACTCTATTTTGTAGAGAGTGAATTGTTTTGGAAATCTTCTCCTGTAGACCTTGATGCCATCATTGCAGGGTCAGCTGGCAACAAACTCGTATTACCTCGAGCTCTCTGCTCAGATCATGTTCTTTGCTTTATCCACTGCACTTTAATAATTTGTTATTTAAACTTCCGGACCATCATCAACATCATCGTCACCCCAAACTGATAGTTATTCCTTTTAGTGCTATTTGAAGCTGAGGGTCTGATTCTGTAGCTGATGGGAGAAGGCGGTCGGGACGGGATAGGATGCGTGGCGTGTTTAGGGCTGCCTGCTTCTGCGCTGATCTTCGTCCTCTACGACGTCGCCTGTCGTCCTCTGGTGTCGGTAGAGCTATGGTATTGTTTAGATTTTCATTATAATTTATTTCGTATGTAATAAATACGTACACACTGGAAACGCTTGTGTTAGTTTGACAGTAAATATTCAAACAAGATTAATTTTATCACCATTGACATTTTATCATTAACTGGATCTAGTATAATATATTTTAGATCTAAACCTGAGGAATAATAAATTCCAATGGCACCTTTAGATTGATTTACATAATCATAAAACATATGGAAATAAAATTTGGTTGTGAATTCAGCTATATTAACCAACGTTCAGTTTAGTATGTCTCTCAGTTTTGTCCGGAGGTATTTAGAATCCCCTATTGCATCACTTGATCATCGCTCATGATGCTGTAAAAAATAAATCCTACAGGAAATTACACAATAGAATTAAATGAGATCAAGTTTTAGTGGAGAGACATTTACAATTGAATATTGTAATTACATGTTTAAATTATACTTTAGTATACGTTCCTTATGATTTTCAAAAATAATTTGTTCCTAAAAGCTTTATCTTAAAAATGTCGGTTTAATGCTTATACACCTCTACTCGTAAAGCTCTTTTGTGGTTAGCAATATAGTATTTAATTCTATGTTCATCTTACCGACAATGGACTCTACAAAGTAATTGCCTAACATCGGACGAAGTTATAAAACCGATAATTTTTTCTTTCAGTTGCTGATTAACAATATTCAGATATATCATTGCTATTCAGATGCACATAAATCATAGAGCAGGTAGGCAAATATATGTAAAATGTATGCTTTAGCCACTCGCAATATTCTCAGCAAAGCAAAAAGTAACACATTCATTACAAGCATTACACAAGAACAAAGTTTAAAATGTTTCTAATTTCCTCCACTTGTGAAGGAAATGCTAGTGATCACTCTGGAAAGAATGTATTTTTTTTTCTTTTTTTACTTTCTGTGCCACATGGCTATTGTATTGCACTCCATCCAAAAATTCAATAGTGATTTGCGATTTTCAGCGCAAATACATGTATTGAGGTCTCCTATGTCGCCAAAAAATTATAAACGTATTCTTTGTGTGTGCCTGTGTGTGTTAGAATAACATAGCTCAAAAACGAAAAGTTGGATTTGATACTTGTGCTCAGCATCTCTCAAAGATGGCACATGAAGTTTTTCAAAAAAGTCTCCCTGCACTAATACTGTTTATACACAAACCTTTAGAATTTGTTATTGTTTGTAAAATGCTTGTAATTAATTTGATTAAACTACCACGCATTTAAAATGTTTAAATTAAATAAATAATAAGATGTATATATATATTGAAATTTCTGGAAATAACCCTTGCAATCCTCTTCATTTGTAGAACACATTGTATAACTGGTAAACCATAAAAGATTGACAAAAATTTAGTACACAAAAAGTGAAGCCTTCTTTTAAACACAATTTATTTCAAATAACTTATTTGTGTCACTAGCTATTTCCGAGGTGTCCATTATTATGGTTTGAATTTTGCAATGCTCTTGTAATGTTTTAAGTGTTGTTGCTTTCACCTGTTTCTCTCGACATCATGCAAACTGTATGGATATTAAATACCTGGATACCGGTACCGGCTTTTCAACATGTGTTTTATCTATCCCCCCTCTACCTCAAGCAAATATATAATGAAACACTTGCATAGCTTTATCTCTGTAAACATGAAGTATAGAAAAATAAGGTTTGCAACAAGGTTTTGAAGAAACTATATATAAATGAACGACTGTGGGTAGGGAAAGCCGTATGAATATAACACATTCTTTTCAATGAATATTGAGTCCGAAAAACTATGCTATAGAACTTGCAGACAAGTGAAAGTTGTAGCACATAATCATAAAATGAGGAAGGCCCATTTTACATTGAACCTAATTTTAAAATGTGTGGAATTAATTTAGTTTGGAATGATTGATTAATTAATTGATTTTGAGGTAATCAAGGTTTGATCCACTTTGCAAATATTAAAAGCATGTTCTTATTAACTTGGACATATAAGTAGTTAACCTACGCAATCTCCAGTACGTTTTAATCATTATTTTTGTACAGCAATGCACATTAAAGGAGTTTGAAACCACCTATATGAATGACAATACATGCCAAATTCTTGAAAGAAAGTTTAGGAAAAATATCTTTTAATGTATTATTTAATTGACTGAATTGTAATAATTAGGGAAATTGGGAGTAAAGAACTGAAGATACGTTCAGTTTCTAAGTGTATCCGTGATGCTTTAAATAATAATTCTATTTTAGGAAGCAAAAGGAAATCACTATTGCTATTTCATAGATCATTATGTGTTTTGGTTTTACGTATTACTAAAATACTATAATTGTATGATGGATAGGGATAAAGGATTTTAAGTGGATTATAATCAGAATTTTGAAGTTACGTACTACACGTAGGTACTTCTGTAAAAATACGTCTTTCAATAAAAATCCAGCTTAAGGACTTTTAAAAACCATTCATCAGAATTACGATTGCCACTTGAATGCTGTTATGTAGATACATAAGAAGCCGTTTTTACAGTGAAACGACAGGGGAGGCTAAGGGAGGGTAGAAGGGATGACATGTTGTGTGCCAATGACAATTTGGCTGGTGTCCAGCGTTGGGATAACAGACTGTAACTGGTTAGGTGCCAAAAGCGTGATCCATATGTTACTGTCCCCTGTGTTGATGCTGCTCCGATGCTTTAAGGTTTTATGGCCTCTCTAATTACCTGTGCTTTTAATTATACACAGTAGCAATTGTATCAACGTTGTCACATTGAACAGAATTTTCCGTCATGGCAGATTGAAAATTGCCAATTTTTGTTGTCCGTATACGGTGCTTTATGAGGCATTTAATTCTACGACTGTCTGGCCAAGGCAAACATATTTTCAATAGCAACACGGATTGCTAAACCTTTGGAAAGGGAAGCATAGGCAATAATTGCGATCACTTATTTAATTTTACTTTTCGAGCACTGGTCAATCATAATTTCTTTTCTAGTTACTCCAGTGATACTTCGTATTTGTAAGTAGTTGGGTTAGTTTTCCTATTCTTCTTTGTGGAGGCACATATTACTATTTACAAATCTTCTATATTTGGCGTATATAGTCAATTGATACAGATATTGTGGCGTATTAATAATTTGGGGGGGTTACATTGTCATTCAAATAATTCATTGTGCAGTTTAAATTCTTTTAGAGTATAAATTTTGTTTTTCGGCGAATTAATTAGGATTCATATTCCATTTCATTTGTATTTTTTGCATTTTTTTCTATCTTTATTTCTTTCTTTCTTTCTTTCTTTCTTTCTTCGGCGGGGACGCGTCATTTTTGTAAGTAGGGGAGATGTGACGTATTAATAATTTGGGGGGGGGTTATATTGTCATTGTTACTGCCAGACATATTATTGTTCTACATTGTTATTACCAGACACATTGTTGCTTACGTCACTCCTGACTGGTAGTTTTGCTAGCCACGAGTGGTGGGGGATACAGGATCTGTCTTAGTTAGGATTCCGTGAGAAGCAGATCGCGCGTGCATGCCGGCTTTTGGATCGGTGGATATCTCCTTTCACCTTTCATATTTAATAATGTAGGAACCCCAAACGGCTGGGAAATAAATCTAGGAATATGTAAGTAGATTTATATTATGGATTTTGTACAGTGAAAACCCCCGCCTTCCTCTTAACCTTCCCACCACGTTTCGGTCCTCCGCAGCCAACTCAGTATACCTACGTCGCCTCAATGTACGTGCTGGGTACTAGAAGTTAATTTAGTTTTCATGTGAACTTTTAGGCCTCTACCCAGCATGTAACAATATTGTACTTTTAATAGCTTGTTTTTCGAAGAATTTTCAATTTGATAGTAAAGGATACCTTAAACAACTAAATCATTTACACACTCTTAAACTAAATAAAGTTGGAGAAAAGAAAACAGAATATAAAAGTATATTACGTACCTTACTTTCTGTCGCTTCTAAGAGTAAGTAGGAGTGGTTGAGGTGCCTTTTCTCCTTGCAACTAAGTCATGGATTTCTTTTCTACCTATATATTGTAACGTATCTGTCTAGGGTGGCAAGCTCCAGGGTATAGTTGCACATATAAGAATCTAAATATTACTTCCTGTAAATACACAATTGGCCAGAAAGACAGAAATGGGAAAAGCTGAAGGCAGAACTATATTAATCAAGGTAGGAAAATATTTTAGTGTAGTTAGTCGTCAGGGGTAAAATGCGGTACTAAGAATGCTGCCATCACATCTTTAATAGGACCCGCACGCGTGTTTCTAATGAGGCACAAATTCCCAACTGGCACACAATAAGCGGCCAACTCAATCACACATCTGTCACGTGACTCCTACTGGGTGATGATTTGCCCAGAGGAATCACACCAGCTATCGAAACGACATTCTTTTTTGTCTGTTACGCTGAAATAGGAAGGGAGATCCCCTCACTAAATAACAGCCTTTATATTTAGGTTCTGGGCATAGTTCTTACAGCCATCAACTTTTTATGGCTATAAGTTACACTACTCTAACATTAGCATAAAAGCTAAGTCCTAGCCATAACACAAAACATTTTTACAGTAAGAATTTAGAAAACATTCTGGAGACATTCAATGAAAAATTACAGTTGTGCCTATTGGGCACGTAATTGGTAGTCATATCTTGTTCGTGAGCAGTATTGCTTTGTTTTTACTGGATTCTTTTCTTCGTCGCTTGCTGTGCTACTGCGACTTCAGGCTCAGCTAGACTGGTTCACTTCGGGACAGTAGTGGGGTTCTGAACTGTACGGAACTAGGTGTAACTATCCTGTAATGGCGTTGTTATCGAAATTTATCTTCCTCTAAGGGCTTTCCCATTCTTGCATTTCACTTGAGTTTTTTTATCATAAATATAAGAAATTTTCGAACAAATGGGTATGGGGGTAATGGATTACAGACGGTAATTGGGGCATATTTGTATTTTCTACTCCAAAAGTTGAAATTTGTAAGGTACTGTGTACTTGTCTTGTCTCATTTAGGTGCATTGTTATATTGTTGTTTAATGTTAAGAGTTTATCAGAGCTTATCTAAATTGCAAAAATGTTCAGAGTCTATTTAGGATTGTTTAATGTCAAGAGCTTATATAAATTATTAATAATTTGGGTTCATTAAAGAGTTGCGGTTAGATTATATTTGAATGTAAAATGCTTCGCTCAGCGTTCTTAAATTTGGCTGTTTACTCAATGCTGAGTGCGTCATGTGAGGTGGAACGGGCTGCTGTCGCTAAATTTGTTTACTTGTGGCTTCTACCAGATTTGTGTTTGTTTCCTCAATGTTTGTTACAAAGTTTCTGCTCAGATGATGTAAACATTCATATATCCACATTGGTAAGATTACTTAGCTCATAACTGCACAACATGTTCAAACAGTATTTGCTTTTGTTAACTGAATTAATATATGTACGAAACCCAGCGTTCAGATATTGAAATTAAAGGGCAGTCTTCTTGACTTGTGCGTTTTACGTACACATTTTTTGGAGGGAGCCCTATGCCTTGTAGAGGATTTTGCCATGATCTTGTTCCCAGATCCGAATGTTTCTACGATTAAGCTCCTCCATCATAAATTTAAGTAGGATAAGGCAGAGCAATAATAATTTATAAAATAATAATAATAATAATAATAATAATAATAATAATAATAATAATAATAATAATAATAATTTTATAATAGTTTAAACAAATCTCCTTGATGCAGAATATAGAACAAACTAACTATTTACATAAATTAATTAGAATTCTTGTTTAATTCTTGCGCACATTATACATATAAAATAATTTTATGTACAAAAAATAAAACCTTAAAATACAGTTTACACAAATATTGCGTTTATTTAAAAAAACAGACTCCCAATTTACGCGAGGTGCAGATTTCCTCGTATATACACAAACATTGTACATTTTATACACAAAAATTGTATTAAAGGAACAACAATTAACTATCGCATTACCATTCCCATTTGTTTTTGTTCATGCAGTAATACCTATTAATGAGTTTTATATGAATTTGCGGCCCACTATCCAGAATATATTTGTTATACTCTACTTTTTCGTCATGGTTATTATGGTGAAAAGCATACTTTAGTTCCACACAATTTCGCATATTTACACATCCATGACTTCTTGCAGTTGTACCTGGAACAAAAAATAATAAATAGCTAAATAAAATAATCTAAACTAATAATAATAATAATAATAATAATATAATAATAATAATAAAACGCACAAGCAAGCTCGAACACACACCCAAATAGCGTTTTCAAATACCAGGGGCTACTTCTTACTGGCACCTCACACGATATCCTGCAACAATGAATGCATCAGAGCAATTCCACTATGCTTTTAACCAATCAGTTAGCCAAAACTCCGGTAGAAACCTCGTTCACTCACAGACAACCACAAGCCTTACCTCTAGCCAATTTCCTCATTGTGGTACTAACACAACGAACAACACATATTTCCATGGACGCAAAAGAACATACAATACAAAGTTGGGGCAGAAACAATCGGCCTCTCCCCCCCCCCACACACACACACCAATTAATTAACATTATCATGCATACGCTTGTATACATCCCAAAATAGAACTTAACCACACCCATGCACACATTTGAGGAAATAAAAATCGTATACTACCTTCACATTACTTTCTCTACACCCATCATTTTAGGAGTATACTATGTATTCGAACCCTCTACAGAAAGGTACATAACCCATTTCGTTACAGATACATAAGGAATTTATTTTTAAAAACTGGCCTTAAAATTCCATACTCTTTTCATGCCATCGCGAGAAACAAATGCAAATCGACAGGACATTAAAACCAGGACAAAAGTATTGAACATTTCGAACTATTACAAGCGGATATCTCGGAAATAGCTTATGCTACAAAACATTATTTGAAATACATTGTGCGTTTTAAAGAGATCTACATTTTTTGTGTGATATGTTTTCGCCTAAAGCTTAACGTATACAAGTTATACATGATTATATGTAATTTCTTCTGAATGAGCACTTCACAGGCTATTCTTAGAGAATTCAATATATGCTTTTTTAAAACTTACTATTTTAATAAAAATCGTTACATCCATTTTGAGAAAATAAGACATTTTGAAAAATATCCATATAAAGATAGTTTGGGGTGGGGGAATTTTGTTGAAAGTCTTCGGTCCCATCTTTAGAAGATGCTGGTGGTTTTACCCCACATTTCATGTTTGTGTAATGCTGTTCACGACACACACACGGACTTTTTTTCTAAAAATGTCCTTTTTTTAATTCAGGGTATCTCAAAACATATTTCCAATGAAATTTTGGTATCGAATTTTTGGGTGGAACCATTCGTGCACCCCTTTATCTATGTTTGAATTCCTTGGAAATCGAACATATTGATTTGTCTCTTTGTGGTAACTTATACATGTTTAGTATAATGCTGATAATACCTTCTACAGGTCTAAAAAACGGTATTTCCATCGATTCTGTCTTTCTCTTGTGGTATCTACTCTGTGTGTCTGGTTTTTCCATTTTTTTTTTCAAACAGGGTTACCATTGGAGGGAACACAAGCTTATTCAATTCCCCTGTTTTGTTCTTTGGTGTGCCTACCCTCCAAGGACCTTGTATTATTCAGTGCTTTTCCTTCACACTGCGTCCACCGCAGCTCGGATTCCCACCGAAACAGTTATAATGCCCTGCAACTGCATCACCTTCTCATATTTACAATTACAATGCTAATAGACAGGTACTTTATCGTAAGAAATGTTGGAAATGTTTGCCTTCTCTATCCGTATGTTCCTGCCATCTTCTCCGAAGTTTTCATTCACACTCCAGTTCAACATCCGAAATTAAGTGAATTTCTCGCGTAATGTTTTCTTTTAGTTCTTACAATATTTGAGAATTCGTCACATATACCTTATTGTTCATGTGATCATCAGAGTCGAGTAATGATAATGATACATAAGTGTAATTGGCCCATGTTTTAATATTCTTCCCTGACGAAGCATGATGCCATTACTATGGATATTTCGTTACAAAATAACAGATACTGGAGTACAGAGAAATCCGATTTTATACACGAGATTCCCTTGCATGACGTGAAAATAGGTGTGCAGTAAATGATTACAGAATATTAAGAAAAATATAAAACAAAATATTATTAACATTAAATGTTTTAATAGTTTATAATAAAACATTGGTCTTGTAAACCAAAAATAAGGATAAATTAATCTTTAAAACTTCAAAGGAAAGAAAATCTTCTATATTTTTTGAACAAGCAATAAATGCAGAGCGGTACTGGAATGTCATACTCACGCTATTTTTGAACAGCTGACAGACGTTCAGTGACAGTCTGGGTTTTTCCAACAAGACTCTGCTGCCACGCACACTGATAAGTCGTTAAATTTAATTTAGGACATGTTTGAAGATGGGTAATTAGTAAAGGATTATGGCCCTTATGAACCCCTGATTTAATTCTATGCGATTTTTGTATACGGGGGAACTTGAGATACAAAGTGTATGCAACAAACCACCACACATTGAAAAACTAAAAGGAAACATCAAATGAGAAGTTCACTCAATTTCGCATATTGAACTCTTCGAGTGTGAATGCAAATTCCCTGAGATTATGCTAGAAATGTGTGAATAGAGAAAGACAGCACTTCCAGGCTGTTATAATAAGGTACGTGCCTATTATAACTTTGAGAAAGTGAAGTGGTTGCGGGGTTATTGCAATTCTTTAAGCGGGAGACGAAACCGACCTGGCCGGCGCGCGATACGCCGAGCGGTGGCCGCAGTATGAAAAGAAAGCACTGTATCCGATCACCTCCAAAAGGAGAAAGGAACGGGACGATGCTGAGTGTCGCAAAATGGCATACCTGATTTAAAGACACTGAGATGCTAAATTTACTGTTCTATGAGAGAAATGTTGCTGTAAGGGTATTCGGATGACGCCGCTGGTTCAGTCGTTATGATATTAACTGTCTGTTGCATATTTCAAAACCTTTGATATCTACCTTTGATATTTACACCACTGGAAACAATTATATGGTTAGCACCGCTTTAGGCAACGTCCCAAAAGTGTATTGCCGTAAACTTGATCACGTACAGTGGGTCTGAATGCATATATGTAGTTGTAATTAGCTTAGGTTTTATAACGACAGCGCCTAATACTTCAGTGTGATAGATATTTTTTGTTATAATAACTCCCAGATTTTCATCAAATGAGCAGAGGAAATATAAGCAAATCCACATAATGGAAAATCATTATTTAAGAGCTAAAATTATAACCGTTTACTTTTCTTTCACCGACAATTTATTTTTACTCTTTCAAGTTGATTTTCTCTGCAGCTATCAATTCTTGGGAAATATCTACAATTGCAATCCCGAAGGTGTTATATTGTATTTAAGTGGCATGAAAATTCAAATTTCTGATACATGCGTTTACAGTACCAAATACTTCATGATTTCAGTGTCGCAACTGTGTTATCGCGAGAGCATTGGTAAAATTAAATGTCTTTGTCCTTTTTTGTTGCTCATATCAATTGTATTTCATAGCAATAATAATTCAACTGGTTTAATTTTTCTTCATGAGGGTTGTATAAGGGTATTAGATTATAGCAGTACTTTTAGAATGGTTCGTTGCCATTCATCATCCAACTGGCAATGGTCAGTATTTCTGATCATCAGTAAACATGAGTTATCTTAGAGTATCTAAATAAAAATTAAATTTTAAACAAGACACCTTTAGTTTAAAGCAGCACCAATTTAAACATTGATGCCATAGGCGAAACAAAATATCGCAATTTTATTCCTTAATTTATCTCTAAATGTAACATCTGAATTCTTTATTTCCATGCCAGTTGAAAAATAAATTTCTTTTTCTGCGAACTATAGAGAGATCGGTTGTAGCTCTATGCAGCCGTAATGGATCACATAGATAATAATGATGATAACCATCTTGAATAACTTTATTTAAATCTCTAGGCAGCCTGTTTTCTGCATTATACCCAACAGTTTGGTTATTGTTCTTGGTTCACTGTAATATTCTAGATAATCCGATATCCCTGTAGAATATCGCATTTTGTATGTGATTACAACACTGAGGACATAGTTGTAACCGAAAACGCATTGTATACCTAACTATGGCTAGGTATAGTACTTTAATAAAGAAACTTACTGCCAGAGGATAATCAGATTATTGATGTCGGCACGGAAATATTCCGTATGCAATCTAGTTCTCCTTTTGCAATGCAAACTTTCGAATAAATGCACTCGAACTTTGCTCCGTTATTCTTCCTCTAGCTAATATGATATAGTTTGACATTTTACATGAGCGAGTTCATGACACCAAAAACGATCTAATTAGATTTTCAAACAAAAATGCAGACCACGCCAATTGCTCAAGCGTTTTGTTACGCAGTAAGAACTTGAACGCGGTGGACTTGGGTAGAATTCATCCATTATAACCAAAACGCAAATTGAGGAAATTCTAAGGTCATAAAAACGGCCGATAATGTTCAGGAAGCTAACATACGCTGAAATTATTGGTTTTGTGACTTTACCAAAGATAATATTTGTAAGTCAGCCGGAGTTGTTGTGATTCATTTTCAGAAATGAATATGTAGTTAGTTCATATAATGCCAAAGTAACTGCAAACGAGTCCAAAGACGTTTAAGCAACAACAACAACGGCATTACATATCGCCGATTACAGGAGGTATAAACCTGGGAAACAGCGAGTATTCTTAGTTAAAAGGCGGTTTTTCTAAGCCGGTGTTTAAGGGAACTAAGGTTCTGTTAATAGGCTCTTCGACTTGACGGTCCCCATTATACATTAATTTCACCACATCAAAGGCTGTGGGCTCTCTGATGTTCCGAAAATACACTCCAAAATTCCTCTACGCCCAATTGCTCGTGCTGCAGTTTCAGCTACACAGTTATAAACATCTAAAGCCTACGTTGAAGACAAAATATATTTCCTTGCCTCGCACTATATGAACTGAAGAGTGTTAAGGAAACTTTTGTATCTAATCGCATTATACTGATGATTTGTGGCCTGTCTTTCGCAAGAGGACATGCAAGCAATTTTCACTTGCTGAACAAAGGGCAAATTCTCCTACGCCCTTTGCACTGGGTCTTGCTGACTTAGCAACACGTCGCGAACTTGCTTTCAGCAACCGTCTGCGTAAACAAAAGAGAAGATGCTAGGGAAACTCGTTATCCTTTGGTTTGCCATATTTTCATCCTTGTGTGCAGAGCTGTCATGCAAATGTGACAAATGCTACAGTTACTTGGATAAAGGATTCCAAGAATTAATGATATCCATTTAATCTATTTCCAGTCCCCATATTTCGAGCCGCTGCAACTGGAAAACCGAAAAGGAAAATTAAGATAGAACTCTTAAATGACTGCAATTATGAGCTCGTTCAGTACAGTTAAAGATATGTTTTCTTCTTAATGAGAAGCATTAAAACACTAAATAAAGTGGTAATACAGTGTATAAGAATCTCTTGTTTTTCACTAGCGAAATAGATAAATCGAAAAGCCACCAAGCCTTTATTTGATTCATAGATGAAGGTATAACGAAAATAGAAATGAAGTTCATGACACAAGTAATAAATAGAATGAATAAGGTACCAAAGAAGGAAAGAGATCCTTTATTTGCAAATTTTGTATGTAAAAATTTGTCTGTATTTTAAAATACAAAAAACTGCAGTTTAATATTTAAATATTCAGTGTTCCTTCTAGTGTACTAAGGTAGGAATACAAATACAGGTTTAAGTGATTTCAAGCTTATCATAATTTTTGTTATATACACACGCAACAAAAGAACGTTTGGATAACTGTTAAAACGCCAATAAGAACAAAAACGTTTTGATCCGAATTATTCAACTGCTTATATGCCACATGGGGAAAGCTATGCAGGCGTTTGTTGTCTGATCTGATATGTCCTGGGTTGTCTATATGGCTAACGGAAAACGTCCTTCGCTGGGTATATTTTCTCCTACTAAATAATCGGCTAATAGAGAAGCCCTTAGGTATCGCTGACATCAAGTCGTCTTCAAATACATCTTTTACAAACTAATCCGCAATATAAATGGAATAATTTTCCACTTTCGTAATGTTTTTCCTTGTATTATCAAGTTAGCCTATCATGTTGTATGTGCTCCCACCAGGCTTAGGTAAACTGAAACTTGAACACCATGATGGTCGTCTTTATTCAGATTTGTTTCACTGAATTATGCACATCTACGAGTACTTAAAAATTATCCACTAGCTTTTTCACGAATTAATGTTTCGCCAAGTTTCATGTTATTTATTTTTTTGTCATGCAGAAAATAAAATATTAGGGGTGTGTGGTTAATCATTCTCAACCCTGTGAGTTATGAATATTATTTCGTAAGAAATTCTGGTACAAAATTTTAATTTTCAAGCAGAAAATATCTTTGCCTTGTGCGAAATATCTGTTTCGAAAAATTTGTTTCGCCGACAAACTTATAACATTACATATGCAATTCTTGGAATTTATTTGTCACTACAAAGCTTTCATTCATCACAGGTACTTTATTTCGGGTTTTAGATGACGGAAGAAGGGCACTGTTTCTAACCACTGCTTTTGTTCACAAGGGATATCATACTTTGTCCTTTTACTATACATTTTATCAGGAGTATTAAGAATGTAATTTCTCGCCAGATTTGAAGATGTAAAAGAGATGTCATTCATGGCCTTGCGTTTAACGCTATTCTACTAAACATGTCTATGCAAAAGTTCCCTATTCTCTTATATCGTAATTATTAATAGGAAAATATAAATAATTAAATAAAGAAATGATAGTAAGAAAAATAATTGCAATAAAATAGTTTCCGTATATTAAATCAACATGTAATGTGATAAATTTGAGTTGAAAAGATTGTCCGGAGAAAAACGTAATTACCGAGTAAAGTCATTAGTAACAGCCGAAGTAGCGAATGCGTTAGTATAACGGTTCTTGGAATGCAGTTAGAGGTCAATCCAGTACGTTTGAACAGTCGCGTAGACTAGCGTTCTGTAAAAGAGAAAGGGAATAAAATTCTGGGATTCGGGGTGGTACCCCATTGTGGTATCCGCATTTGTAAAACTCCAGCTAAAATTATTGAACCTGAAACTGTGGCTTCTACATGTGCCCTAGGACTTTAAGATTGGAGTTTAAGATTGGTGCCGTGCGAGAAGAAACCTTGGTGGGTAGGCGGAGGTTTAAGTAATAAAAGAACATATATTGCTAAACGTAGCCTCGTAACTTTCTTTTCTTCGTGTACAAGCTTAGGGGCTTACAGTATCTTATGGCGATTGGCAGCTCGTAGCGCCGAGGACCGCCTGGTTATCAGTTATTTAGCGGTAACTGCAAGGGATTTTGACGGTGAGCATTTTAGGCACTCACGGCAATGACCCTTCCAATTTATTGTATTGCGAAAACAGTTATTTCAAACCGTAATATTGATACTACAGAAGTTAGCAGGTATTAATAATTCAATTGTTATAGTTTCGAGTGCTACAGTTCACAATCAGTTTATTCTTTATCTTCAAACTAGGCAACTCGCTTCACTGTGATGTTATCCCTTCAAAATACACCCACGCATACCGTGAGACAAAGATCCCATCCAACACTGTAACAGCTGGCAGCAAAATCAACAGCAGATATTGAAGCAAAGGGCACGGCTTCAAAACTTTGCACCATCGAGGGCTGGAATCGGTTTCATCTCATAATTATGCTACGCACAAAAAAAATAAATAAACAAATAAAATAAAAAACTAAATAAATTAAAAAATTGAGTTTTATTTATGGACCCTCTAACTACTATAGTTCTTGGCGTTCCATTCTATATTGGGCATGGAAGACAGAAAAGTTTGCTCAGAGGAGGCCATCAGGCTTGAGGTTCTTTTACGTGCCGTAAATCTCCGACACGGGACTACCGGCTTTACTTCCCTTCCGAAGGAAGCCATGCTAAGTATTTTTACGCCCGAAAATAACCCATTGCACTCCGCCGGGTTTGAACCCACGACCTCAGGAACTTTATTTCATTCGCTCTTAGGTTGATCCGCGCCAAAATAAATGCACGTGATCATTGCTACAACACTGTAGCAATGCGTGTAGGAAAGTAGTCCCATGCTAATAATCTAAATTTTAGAATGAATTTATCCGTAAATGGTATAATATTCCATACAAATTCCTTAAAGTCTAATTAACGCTAATTTGTACCGTTAAACAGAGCTACAAGTCCCAACATGCAATTCATGTAAGTACCTGACATCCGTGTATGCGCAGAATATTGTTTGTAGCCAGAAACCAGCAGTTTCGTCGACTTACGTGAAGCATAAACGGGCAAACTATTGACTAGTGGTGAAAAAACAATAGGGTTGGAAGTTTATTGTTAGGTATGTGAGAAATATTCAACACTTCCCGTGCAAGAAGTGGTGAAATTAACTTCTGAGTCCATCGGTGTTTCGAGTACATATAAACAGTGCTCGCTAAGAAAAATCTGAAACAGGAAAGTGGTTACACGCGGGAAAAACAGAACGCGTGTGAAATACGCGATGCAAGAATGGGACAAGAATGCAATTCACGTAACAATATAGAATTTCTTTTTTAAAAATGAGCCGCCAACATATGATAAAGTGCCGCTTACAGAGAGCGAATAAATGTAAGATATCGCATACCCGTTACATTCTTTTTCACTCATTTCTTTTAGAATTAACTATTATATGTACAAACACTTATTTTGTTGCAAATATCAATCTTATCACCTTCAACCGTAACAGAGTATGCTAGTCATCGTTTAAGTTGTCGGACCATGTTCTCTTCGCCTGTACTCCTCACATGGTCGTGAAAGTATGACAGTATTTCTGGTGCGAATGGCGGAAGAATACATTATAACGGTGCACTGGTCACCTGGGTTTTGTTTTGCTGCGGATCAACCTAAGAGTGAATACAGTTTAGAGACTCATGGTACCCCTAGACCACGCAGGACGACATGGTATTCTATAAACTTGTCACACTCGTCAGTGAACATGCGTGTACTGCAATTCTTCATGATAACCTCCACTTTTACCTCTTCCAGTTAACCTTATACAATAGTTTAACACCACCGTAATTTAACTTGGCATTGAGAACATGGCCGATATATGACACTAGATACTACTGCTGCTACTGTTGCTGCTTAAGGATATGCAGAGTGCGACAAGTAAGTATACTATTATGGAGCTGAATGACCATACGATCATGATGTTTAAAGTAACCATGTGCGCTATGTGGGCATTTGGAACGTCTCATCTTAAATCGTGCGAAATGTGCGCCAACCGTCTGAATGCGGTTGTTTAGCCAATTAATGGACCTTTTCCTGCCAAGCTGCTGAAATTGTGATGGCATTAACATAATTATTCCAGAGACCTTGCCCAACTTGTTGGAAGAAATGGCTTTTGAAGTCTTTCATAGACGTAATTTCAGCATGTAGTTCAATGGATCCCCAAAAAATTTCAGGACTGTAATTCAAGAGAATGTGAAACCTGCGTAACAAAAACGGAGTGGTAATGGAAGAACAAGCGTTGGTATGATCCTGGAAATTGAAGGCGTCGTTAATAACAAAATATAAGTAAAAAATAAAGCCACACAAAAGTTTTGCCCCGTCCTCCCAATGGATTATTTCCCCATATACCACATTGAAGTCTCAGGCACGAAACACAATTGGAGACCCAAGAATTCTTGTAAACTAATACCAGTTGATACCATGAAAGTAATATCGAAAACGCTTCTGAAAGATCTACTTGCACGTAATGCATAGGTTGTCATTTTGTTTTGGGATTAACCATAGTTTACTACATTATTACCTGAAACCTAGCATCATCTTAAACCTAAAGGGAATTTAAGGAAGAGACTAATAACCAACACTCTTTGGAATATTGAGATATCTGCAAGAGCGCTTCTCTAGCATAATTTCTATAAAAAAACATGATGGCACTGAAATTAGCTGTACCCAGCCACGTTTTTCCTTTAGCGCAAATAATTATATTCTGGATTATCTTAAAGCACTTAGTTACGGTGATGGTCCGCCTCCATGCTACATTTCAAAAGCACTAGGACGTAAGCAAAACCTTTTCTTTCAATACCATAAATGGGTATCTTTACTTTAAGAAATTGTGATATTTTTATTTTCATGCTATCATCATCACCACTATCTATATACACATTGGACCATATAGGTCTGATACGTCTTCAGCAAAGGCTGGTTCGATCATCCTTTTTCTGGTGGCCTAGTTTCTATTTCCAGCTGGTTTACACTTAATTATCTATTTTGGTCTTCTATTGTTATTCTTTGGATTTAAATGGGCCCACCATTCATTTCTTTACTTATTATAGCATTTATTTCTTCTACGTTTAAACGACTTCTTATATCCTTATTAATTCGTTCTATCGTTTTATGCCTTCTACATTTCTAAGAAAGCTCATTTCTGTTGTTTGAAACCTTTTTTCTTCTACATTTAAACGATTTCTTATATCCTTATTAACTCGTTCTATCGTTCTTATGCCTTCTACATTTCTTAAAAAGCTCATTTCTGTTGTTTGAAACCGTTTTTCTTCTGCAACTTTGAGGGTTCACGCTTCAGCTCCATATAGACATGTGGGGTGCGTAAGAGCTGTGTATATGTTTCTTTCCTTACTTTAATTTTTTAATTTTTTTTAATTTTCCGTTAATATGATCTATCCTGTTATTTTTCTCTGAATATCATAGTATCATAAAAAGAAGTTTAAATGGTGTAATTTGTTCTAATAACCTACTGATAACAATTTTGTTTCTTTTTATTGAAGGTTCCCAAAATATCTAACTTTTTGCTCTTTAAGGAAATATTTGTTAATTAAATGAATTGGTGATACTTTCCAATTTAAATATTGTTATTTTAATTTTCAGCAATTATAGCCTGCTCACCTGTAAGCAGTATAGTGAATAAATTATTGAAGCCATATTTGGTAAAACCCTTAATTTTATATTTGCATTGCCTTATAACTTCGTCTATGTAAAAGTGAACAATTACGGATTTAGCACTTCCTGTATCTGTCATTTAATTTTAATTTTGTTTCTTTGTATAACTTTTAACTACTAGTATTGGATGTAATGGCATTGCTCTTTTATTTACAAGCTTCTTTTTTACTATATTATCAGGCCTCAGTAAAACATGTAGACAATATATGTGTCTGTTTGTTGAATTATGCTTGTTTATATTAGCATTCCATTGAAGTGAAACGGAAGGTTTGGTGTTGCTTTGAGGTGTTAATATTTTGTTGTGGTCAAGGTGAGGGAAATTATGTCCAGGAAAGTTGATGTTTCTTGGCTGTCTCGGTCGAGGATGAATCATGTGTGAGGACTGAGGTTCTTATCCTAGGGAGGTGTGAATAGGAGATAAATTACAAGAAGCGTCTCACCTTCACTAGCTCCCTTATGTGAAAATCTACACGATATGTAAAAATACTTGCACTTTCAGAGTTCCCGTCACACAAGACTAATACGCGGTTCAACTATCAAATTTAAAGTTGTTACTGGTTCCCGTTTTCAAAAAGTCCCCACGTAATTAAATTCAATCGGCAGTTACTCAATACTTAAATATTCTGTATGATTGCCGGATCCAACAATGTTGATGCGCAGAGACAAGCTAACAACACCATATTACGATCGAAGTGACGATCTTACCCCTTCTAAAACTGAGCTCTCGTCCTCGATAAATTTCTAGTTTGTGCCCATTTTCTATTTTCGTCCAGGCATTACTCTATTCGCATGATTTTTATACACTTTTATTGGCTGCTTCAAAATGTTTCGCTGCGCCTATTAGTTAAAGTTACTTAGAGAGTAAGTACGTCTAGCGTATTCCATTATCGCCTTATTTATGCAAGATTTAATTTGCTGTGCGCATGAGTGTGTTTTACATTTCTGGATTTCCACAGATTTCCTATGACTTAGCTAGCTCACCCTTCACAATCACAAAGTTTTTTTTTTCTTGTACTACTTCTAATGATCGTCCTGCTTGTCCACTGCATTCACAGCAACAAGTTGCTTCCTTTCTGCACCTTTCACTTTCCCCCAGAATTATACGGTGCTTATATATTTTAATATTTATTCTGTTTTATTTGTGTATAATTCCCTTTTTATTAAACTTCTGTTCTCTAGATTTATTTTTTTACTTTTATATATATTCCACTCTTACTCTTTTTTGTTATTTATCTCATCAATATTTTATTTATTTAGTGTTTATTCTTTATAGTAATCTTATTCTTGCCTTATGATTTAACTATTATTTCCACGGGGGAATATTACAACCTCACTTTATTACATATAATGCTAATGAGGAAGTGCACTTCATACAGAGCAGTCCATAAAGTTTCGAATAAACGTTACAGCTATGTATCCCTTCCTTTCTCGATTACCACATTAATCTATAGCTTGTATCTTCTACGTGTTGCAGATATTGATCTAAATGAGTGAAATACCTCGTTATCTTTGGTGGTACTTAATATCGGATGGTAAAGGAATGAAACGAGAAGGTTTCCCCTAATGTTACAGGAAATTAAAGGAAAGTTAACAGCAAGTGTGGAAGGTGAAGAAAGGAAATGTGAGATAACCTCATTTACTTACTGGAAAGACGCAGTTTCCGTGAGATCAAGAGCTGTGCAGAACAGTTTCTGGTAGCATTATGACTAAACAGAGCAAGGGCTCTCTCAGTTTATCATTTATATAGTTCGATTCTGTAATTTGCGATACGTTATTGCTTAACACTGGTATGAAAGACTATTATGCCAAAATATTAGTTTATTTATTGAACGTTAATATGTGTAGAGCACAACTCCCTTTTACACCCGCTCTACTCGCTCGGCCACTGGTCCACTTCTCATCACAACCATCACTTATCACCACAAAACTCCTGTAAGAATAAATATAACAGATAGTATAGTACGTAAATGCACATACACTTGAGAGGGCATGTAGCAAGGAGGTGATATGCGCAAATTTGGTCCCTAGTGGGATATTTAGGAATGGTCTCGGGTTCGAAGCTAGCCCAGGTTCTTTCATGGATCTTGGATTTAGGGTGTGGTGTATAACACAATTGGTTCATTTTTCTGCCACTTTATTTTCCGACAGATTTTCCTAATCTGATCGCTGATGGAGCCTCGCCACACACACACACACACACACACACACACACACACTCCACACTTCTTTGGGCTCCGCATCTACTGTTGTACTGCAAATTACCGGCTACCATATCAGGATGCGTGCTTTGATTTTAACCTGCCGATACTTCAATATCAAATTTGAGGTCTCTTTGAAGTGTATCCACATTTCTTTTGAGAAGTGCACTTTTCCGCTTGGGTTCAATGGTCAAGATTCGCGACAAGTTCTAGAACCAAGAGAAGACCAGGAACAAGTGATTTTCAAAACTCTCCTGTTTATTTATTTCAAATCCCCCCATTTCACTATCACGTGATTTCTATGTTTCTTATTGGTTGTCTACTTTTAAGTTTCCACACAAACTCACCTTCCTACGGCTATCTGAACATGATCTTCGTTTTTACGCACCTGCTTTCCAGCAACGCACCAGTTATACAAGACTATATAAAATTCCTTCCGAATGAAGAGGACTTCATAGACTATGCGCCGAAAATTCAAGATAGACATTTTATTTTTATGTAAATATCTTTAATATATGGTGTTTTAATCAAACTATTTACAGTCATTTTTTAGAAAATAAAAATCCTTGCTCCGCTGCAGTGAGAAAAATCTACCCCGTTTCCTGTGCTGCTTTCTTTGCTCTGTCTAATCTATATTGATATTTACAATTAATATTCATTTCCTAGTCGTATTTAATATATTCCCAGTATATTATTTCTACTCTTACTAATATTTACTTTATCATTACTATGACTATCATTTTATATTTCTAGCTGGGCAGAATGCACTACCTCATATTGGACTCTCGAAAAATAATACTACCATGACTTTGATGCACTCTCTTTCGATCACTTGCAAGCTGACCTGTTAAGAAATATTAGATCAATGCGAAGCAGCAGTCCTTTAGATGGTCAAAGTAAACAAATTATAATGAAATGTTAAGGTAATTATAGTGATTGCACTGCAGTGCTCTCAAGTTTAATTTCACTTTTAAGAACATATTTTAAATTAAGGCTAAATATTTATTAGGGCGAATGGATGACCCTATCTTGCTATGCAAAATTGTATATGTTTAGAGCTAGGATTATTATTGAAGAAGCAATGCTTAAGATTGTGCAGCTTAAACTAACACGTGCATTTTGTGCACTAAAGCAGAATTATAAGAGTTGTTAAACACGAATAATTTGGATTATTTGTAGTTACGTTCTAATTTTTACTTTCCCTGTTACTTGTCTATGATGGTTAGAGGAACTACTCTAATCCAAACAAAATTTCTGTATGGATATTTCACCCGAAATCTATATTTTGAGGTCCCCCGAACCCAAAATGCTGTTTTAGCAAAACATCATCTGTTTGCGCGTGCGTTAGGGGAGAGAGAGAGAGAGAGAGAGAGAGAGAGAGGGAGAGGGAGAAAGAAGCAAAGAAAGAAAGAGAACAGAACCGCTGAGAAACGCGAGTTTATAAAGCATTTAGCTCTTCTCTTCAACTATTTAAGGATACAATATAAAGATTTTGCCTGCCAAGTTTACACTCTACAGCCCAGGAACAGTAGTTGGATATTTTATATCCTCTTTCATTTAAAATTATCGTACTTTTCCTTTGACAAAAGCTTAAGTAACTGACATTTTTTCATGTCAGTGTGAAAGTGAGCAGGTAGAGAAACAAACAGAAAGTCATACTCTGAACACCTGAGCCACATCTGTATGCAATTTCCCGCAAACAAAATTACAACTGTTTTTAAACAAATACACTTAATGTTTGTGAACGGGCAAAAACAATGCACTGCATATTTGTGAACAGTTTGTGGAATCTCGCTACATTTCACAAATATTTAAACTGACCATATTGGTCACAAATTTGGCTTTGTGTGACACAGCTTAGGACATTAATGTTCCTTATATATACTTCTCCCTAAAAAGAAATAAGTTACAGATGCTCGTGGATGCATGAATTTCTCTAACCTGTCCAGAAAATCCTAAAAATATTTCAAAGGACTTCAAATTTTAATGAGAGTGTAGGTTTAAAAATTTTGTCGCAGTGATTTTGAGTACTGATTCGAATGATAGGTCCTCGAATGTGCATAAGTGACAAATATAGAATGACTGGACCAGTACTATATCGATTAGCAGTAACTCTCAGATTCTTGGGAAGTGATAACTCTTACGCTAGCCTTATGTATACATCTCGAATTTCAAAACAGTCTATTTCACAACAGAATTATTTCAGTTTCATGAATATATAGAGCGCGCTTTTTTCTGCATTTCTAGTGGTACTAACTCAAAACAACTGCTCTTGCCCAGAGCAATGTATCAATCATACAGTGTTGAAAATACATGCAAAGTCTCCGTAATTGTTGTCACCAAAGCCTTCGTCAGTCTTATCTGCTTCCTCTGTTTTTTAGCCTTGGTGAAAGACAGCAACTTTTATATGCAGTATCCAAACCTGTATACTTTGGTTCAAGAAGAACCACTGCATTGAGAATCTATTAATTTATGTGTATACCGAAATTCTTTTATTGTCTGAATTTTCTTCTCCATTTTGTTAATGCTAATTTCATTCATTTTTACCTTCTCTACTACATATACTGAGTAGGAGAATATGGCATTCCATCCAAAAGTTTAATGTCGAGATTTCACAGCACATAGTAGGAAGTAGGTAAATTTCTGCCCCACGTATGGAACCAATTTGAAGTAGTTATTGTTGTTATTACGTTGTTTGGACCACGCGTCAATTTAAAGTAGGTTGTATTGAAGGAGTTGTATTATAGTTCAACTGTTGGGGAGCCGAATTTAAAATTCGTCGCAACCGCACGTATAGTAAACAGTTTCCGGTAGCCTTCGCCTCAAATGTATTTTCAGATGGCCTTTGCCCCAAGTTTAAAAAAGTGTTAACTTTGTAATTAAACTGTTTCTTTAAATATTTAATATTTATGTTTGCCTCGGCTGAGTCAGTATTGTTTTAGAGATATGGAAGTATTGGCAGGGCGTGATGCGACAAGAACGTAGGCTTACACAGATTTTAAGTTTTAATTCACTCCTTTTTATTAATCCTTGATACAAATTAAATAGCAATTCACTGATATCGAGAGCTGCGAGATTCTTTTATGTAATACTTGCACTTTTTAACACATATACTATTTTCGTCTCACACGAATACGTAATTAATTTCTCGCATCCAGTTACAAACACTGTCCACAGGCAACTGAATAGTTTTCAACCGTCTAAACTTGTAAATTTCTGTATTTCGAGTCTCTGATTGGCTATTTTTACTCCAATAGAATACTTGCATTTAACTAAAGCTGTTTCTGGTTGTTTATTGGCTATTTTTTATAAACTGTCACTAAAATTACATTAATGCTTTCAAGAATCACAAATAACATTTAAACTCTCAAACTCATTATTGCCTCAAGGTTACCTCATTGTTAGCAACGTTTAACTTATTATTCTTACAGCTCCTATATGATTAAATTACGTAATACATGCACATAACATTATTAAACATGTTTATAATAATATAAGCATATGCAATGACTGTTACATACATTTTACAAATTATTACATACACATATTGCTTCAAGGCTGACTGTTATTGAATTTACATGTTATATAATTTGACTGAAATCATTTAAGTGTTAATAATACTGCCTCAAGTACATGTTTTGAGGAGTTCTGAATCCAAATAAAGTATTTTTGGAAAGATGGCGTGTGTGTCTGTGTGTGACTGTCTGTGAACAGCAAAACTCAAGAACGAAAAGTGGGATAGATACCAAACTTGGTATCTTCAAAGGATGGGATATGAAGATTTTCAAGAAAATCCCCCCACCCCAACTACACTTTACATGAAACATTTTTCGAAAATTTTGATTTTATAAAACTGGCTCCAACGATTTTAATTAAAATAATATATATGAAGGATATTTACATGACAAATAAAAAGTATATCTTGAATTTTCTGGAAGTATCCTAGGAAGTTCTCTCTATTCGGAAGGAGTTTTGTACAATTTCTAAAACTGGTAAACGTTAAGACGATAGAAGGAAACGTACCGTACAAAAAATGTAGATCTCTTTAAAACATACGATTTACTTACAATACCTTTTTTGTGGCATTAGCCGTTCCTGAGATATTAAAAGTTCGAATCGTTTAATACTTTTCATTCTTTTAAAGTACCATCAGTGCATGGAAACTGATGCAGTAATTTGTATCACAAATTACTTAAATGTAAAGAATGATTGTAATATGAATATGTATTTTTATGTGACATTGATTTGAGAAGTATATTGATTGTAATTATTGTTGAGAAGTAAGTTTATACTGCCTTACTGAAACTGACAATAATAGCGTGCAATAATGCAGCGAGGGGGTGAGCTGTTTATCATTATTAGAGACAAGGAAGTTACGTAATGTTGGCGCGTTTTTCTTAGAATTTGCTGGAACATTATACCTAGAGCATATGTATTCATAATTTTTATTGGATATAAAAATAGACGCTAATGTTGGCGCGTTTTATTAGCCAATTGCAGCTCAGTTATAATGTTTAGGCACATCGGGGTGTAGGAGTATAAAAGGGCTAGGTTAGAGGTAGAGTCCGTCAGCTCGTCGAAAATATTTGTATGCTACACGTCGCCTTCAGTCCGTCAGTTCATCAAAAATATTTGTAAAGTACACATCGGTTATCGATTCACAAGTTACGCGTAGCAGAGTTATGAAAAATCTAAAGTGTTGTAAAGTTAATTATACAAAAGGTTGAAGTACGCGAATTAAAAGTGATCAGTAAGAAGTTATTATAACAGTTTCAGTTTGGCGGGTGTCAAGATCAATGTGTAAATTGTGATAGTGAATGTGTTCGACAATAAAAGTGTAAAAGAAATTCGTTCATCAGTGTTATCTTTGGATAAAAGACTCCTTTCCGTTTACACAACCTGTATAAAGAGATGTGCTCGACCAAAAAGATCATAGCTAGCCGGAGGACAGTAAACCAAAATTAAATAAAATAACAGTAGCATTCTTTCAAACGAACACTAATACTACCGCAAATTGCTAACACCAGATGGAGCTACAAACCTAACAAAGAATCACATCACAAAATGGCTTCACCACGCGGAGTAAACACACATACACAAACATTATAAATTTACCATCGCAAATTGGTTCCCAAACGTGGGTCTCAACAAATTAAATAAATAAGATTACAAGTATACCACTTCAATGGAATTTTAAGGCAAGCATATAGCGTCAGTTCTTAAGCATTTGACTATTGCTGTTCACATTGTATTTAGAATAAAATCTATAATGTAGCTATATTTGCAATGGTTTATTTGAGGTTAATGTAGTAGATAGAAAACAAATCTAATATGACACATTCACATTACTTTTTCTATTCTCTATCTTTATTAGTGGGTATACAAACTATTCTTACTAAAGCTTATGTATATAGAAAAATAAGCTTTAGTAAGAATAGCTTGTATGCTCACTAATAAAGATAGAGAGTAGAGAAGTTCGTGTGAATGTATTACAACAAAATTTTTACTTCATCTACTACGTATAGTAAGTAGGGGAAATGCTGCGTTACATCTAAAAATTGGATACCAAGATTCAAGCGAAATTACACGTTTTGAGGTCCTCTAAATCCAAATAAAACAATTTTTGGAAACATGTCCGTGTATGTGTCTGTTTCTGAACAGCTTAGCTCAAAAACAAAAGTCGGAGCAACACTTAACTTGGTATTTAAGTGTAATACCTTCCAAAGATGTGACACGAGGCCTTTCAAGAAAATGCCCTCAACGCAGACTATCCTTCATATGAACGATGTTTTGAAAATTTTGATTTTCTAAAAAATGGCTCTAACTATTTTGATTAAAACACCATATATTAACGATATTTACATGACAAATAAAATGTCTATCTTGAATTTTCGGCGAATAGTCTATGAAGTCCTCTTCATTCGGAAGGAATTTTGTATAATCTTGTATTACTGGTAAGCGTTAAGCGATAGACGAAACATACTACACAAAAGTTGTACATCTCTTTAAAGCACACAATTTATTTAAAATAGTCCGTTATTGAAGGTTCGAATTGTTCATTTCTTGGTCATTCTTTTAAATACCTTTCAACATTCAGTTGTTTCTTACGATTGCATGGAAACAGTATGGAATTTTAAGCTCAACAATGTTCTTAAACATTTGACTGTTCCCTTTGTATCTATAACTAAATTTGTAGTGGATTATATGGCATTATAATTAAATTCAGGCATTAAAATTTTGGATCAAAATGTAATAGATTAAAAAATAAACTTGAATAGGATAATTTGTATACCCACTAAACGATAGAGGGTAGAGGAAGTCATGTGAATGTAACACATAATTTTTGACAGGATTACAATTGCATTTTTCTTTGTCCTACTCTTACAGTCTTCATTCTTCAGTAGAATGTATGTCCTCATTCAGTGGCAGTTCACATTTTCCAAAAATATAATTTATTTTCTTCCTGACTTTATCTGCAGTCACTAACTGTAGTAATTTTGGCACACTGTGCATCTGTGCGCAAACACGTCCAGACCTCTGTGTTTATGATCGCTAGCATTAGAGCTCGGAAGTTAAAGACCTATAAATTTCCTAAAAATACCTACAAAATACTAAAATATCCTAAAATGCTTATAACTGAAAAATAACAAATGATGGAATTTAATTCATGTTTTCAGTAATTTTATTTTTAATTACGTATTTAAGTAATAAATATAACGCTTGACATTAGGAATCAACATCGTCCTCCGTAATGTAGTGGTTATCATGCTAGCCTCTAGTTCCCGAGGTCCCGGGTTCAAACCCGGCGGAGGGCAATGGATTTTTTCGGGCGTAAAGGTCCTTAGCATGGCTTCCTTCGGAAGGGAGGTAAAGCCGGTGGTCCCGTGTCGTAGATTTACGGCACGTAAAAGAACCTCAACCCTGATAGAGGGCTCTGAGCAAAATTATCAGTCTTTCACGGGTCTTCCACCGGTCCCAATATAGAATGGGATGCTAAGGAGCGTCCATAAATAGAAGTTAATTTAATTTAGACATCAAACATTGTTAAAAAGGAGAATGAATCATTTTCCCCTAAATTGTGTTAAATATGTATTCTTGATTTATATTAATACACGCATATTACAATGAGATATTGATTCACTTAATTTAGCATGTAGCACTGGGATGCTATTCTTTGAGTTCTAATAGAGTTTAAACATAGTTTGTTAAAAAGTACACAATAATGGTAGCATGAAACATACAGTGTGAAAAACCTTATTCATATTGTTTCAGGATTTTAGATTATGTTAATCTGCATAAATCATTGTTGCCTATTCGAATTGACATATTAC
Source organism: Deroplatys truncata (assembly GCA_030765065.1). Classification (NCBI taxonomy): domain Eukaryota; kingdom Metazoa; phylum Arthropoda; class Insecta; order Mantodea; family Mantidae; genus Deroplatys; species Deroplatys truncata. The sequence goes on from CM060981.1 coordinate 112,156,115, forward strand.
AGTACAAGTTGATCGAAGGAAGGTTAAGTTGCAAAAAACAAACGAGCAGACAAAAATGTTAAAAGAACCAAAAAAAAAAAAAAAGGCTACAAAAGAAGCAATAAGTAAAATAACGCCGAAAAAAGGACAAATAAAATCCACTATCTTCTAGCCTGCAGCGACCCATACTACAAAAGAAATTGCTTTTTCGTCAACTTTCAAGCCTTAGCTATCACACTTGTTTTCCATCCCGGGTGGGGGAAGAAAACACACACACACACACACACACACACACACACACACACACACACACACACACACACACACACACAAACATTTGTTGCATACATCAGCATATTGTTCAGAAACAGCTGTTAGCAAACACATTAAAAAGAGGTCTGTTTGTATACATCTGTTTCCTTGTTCGTGAGCAATTGTATGGATGTGTGAAATAACCCTAACAAAAGCTTGAGCGCGGATAATATTATAAAAATTTATTTTTAGTGGAGGTTCAGGAGGGCGTACTGACTTTTTATACAGAATAAACACTCTCTCTGTCTGCCATTAATGAGCAAATGAGGGGTTAAAAATAGTAACAACACCAGTGCCAAAGGGTACACAAGATATATCTACTCTAATTTATTAAAGCATAATTTCATGGGTTGTGCTCCCTTTGGTATGTGGCGTTAATAATTTAATAACACCTCTTACTAAAACATGCGCTGTGTCATGTTTATAGCATGACAGTGTTTTGTTATCAGCTGGAGATTTTGATGGTATCTAAGGTATTATTTTAAAAATTAGTGGGAGTTGGGCCTTTGTGTGTATGACATTGGTGTAATATTTGTACATCGCTTGATAACGTTTGCACCAATTTCATAACTGGATTATGGTAGACATTTTATCTGCTCGGTTTTATCTGCGGGCCTTAACTGAATACAGGTGGGTAAAATGTTGGTATTATGTAGCTGCAACTAGATAGTATCAGACAAAGGCCTGAAAACACGGCTTTCAGTAATGGCAAAGCATGTAAGCTTTTACACAAATTAAAGCCTCAAAATAAACGGTTTCGATCGTTACACATATTTTATGTGCGTCAGTATCGAAACTCAGTCATAATGTGTTGTACACTCACGATTGAGAGTTTACAGCAGTTTTATCTCTGAATCACACAAGAGAATGATATACAAGTGCTTCAATAGACTTAATGCAATCATGTCCCAATGCGCAGGAAAATATGACATGGAACTCATCTTTGTATAGGAATATACCTGCTTCAAAGAAAAATCTTCCATTTCAATTTTTAACGTTCTATTAAAATAGCCTTTTTGTAAAATTATTCTTTGAAGCTCTAGATAGGTATTGTTACAGGCAGTATTTGAGGTAGTATTTTTAACACTTAAATGATTTCATCTAATTATATAATATATAAATTCAATAACAGCACGCCTTAAAGTAATATGTATATTTAACAATATATAAAAAGTATATGTTACAGTCATTGTATATGTTTATATTATTGTATCCATGTGTAATAATGTTATGTGAATATATTACGTAATTTAATAAGGTAGGAGCTGTGAGAATAATAGGTTAAAAGTTGCTAACAATGAGGTAACAATGAGGTAACCTTGAGGCAATAATGAGTTTGAGAGTTTGATAATGTTACTTGTGATTCTTGGAAGCAATAATGTAATAAAAGTGACAGTTTATAAAATAGCCAATGAACAACCAGAAAAAGCCTTAGTTAAAAGAAGGTATTCTATTGGATTAGGCATAGCCAATCAGAGACTTCAAATACAGAAATTTACAAGTTTAGGCGGTTGAAATCAGTTCAGTTGCCTGTAAACAGTGTTTCTAATTGGACGCGAGACACGTCCTCGAGAAGTATATAAATACGTATACGTGTGAGACAAAAATAGTTTACGCATTAAAAAGTGCAATTATTTAATAAAAACATCTCACAGCACTCTCTCTCTCTCTCTCTCCCTCTCTCTCTATCAGTGAATGTTATTTAAATCGTATCAAGCATTAATAAAAGGAGTGAAGTAAAATTATAATGTGTGTAAGCCTACATTCTTGTCGCACCACAACCCTGCTAAGAGAAATGTGTCTAACAATAATACTGACGCAGCCGAGGTAAACATAAATATGTAATACTTAAAGAAAAAGTCAAATTACAAAGTTAATATTTTTAAAAATTGAGGCAAAGGCTACCGGGTACCATACGTGCGGTTGCAACTACTTCAAGTGTTCGGCTCCCCAACAGTGGAAATACAATACATCTTCAAACTGCCTTTCCATACGTAGCAGCAACAAACAACCTTCTTCATATTACATTTTGAATTATTGAAATACTTTCCGAGCCCGTAGCCCAAGCCCGCATTTATGGTTACGTCCAAAGCCTCCAGTGATACTTATTTAGTGTATTTATCGAATAAATGCACTATAAATATTATAAAATACACAAAATATATGTTTTTACTTACGTTCTATTTAAGAACAAATCTCAAAACGTAATACATCGTGAGGCGAACTGCCAACGAGACAATGTCTAGCTACAATCCTAATCCCAGAAGCAAAGGTAAAATGTTACGTTAAAATAATTAAAATACAAACTCTCTGGAGAAGTATTCATTTTAAAACAGAGTAATTAAATACGTGATACTTGATTAAACCTTAAAAGTTGCATTTGTTTGCATATTCCGCAATCGTAAACAAATAACTGAAGAAGCATAATTATGGAATTCTCAGGTTGTGAAAATTGCCCATAAATAAAACCGCGATTGGTTGATATGGAAGAATTCTCTAATGCCAGTCGCCCGTATTGTACTTACGTCATATGTGTGGAGTAGTCAATTGAATTATTTTCTCTGTATGTGTGTTTTATTATTATTATTATTATTATTATTATTATTAGATAAGCATCTTCTTTATGGGATTCATTTTTGAGAATCGCTGCGGTTGAGACTTGAAACATTTAGCGCACTGTGCAAGTTAATCAATACATTTCAAAATTCTATCTCATAAAAAGCATTTTTATATTATACAGCATTTTATACTGTAAGTTAATTAAACGTTACCCAAATCCAAAGAAACTTTTCATGCATACCCCTATATATCTGTGGAGATGATCTTTCGTTCTGATTAGAAATAAATATTTTTATTAAAAATATAAACAATGAAATAAAATATTTGAGTTTTACCGTGTCAGCTAATGAACGTGAAACCAATCAATCACTGACAGTTTCCTAGTGTATTTATTAAAAGAATGTTAATTGATTCAAAAGCAATTGAGTTATTTTCTTATTGATATCTGCTTTAGACTGTGGCCTAAGCTCATTGAAGCTATCCAAAGGATCCAGCAATGAAGTGTGGTCATTTGGAAGCCGAGTAGTAATGTCTCTTAAGTCCTTTATTTAAATGTTTCACGAAATAGTTTTATATCTATCTAGCATTCATGCATATATTTGAAAACATCAAATTTGTTTCACAGCTGTACATAGGTTCAAGTTATATCCAATAATTTAAATTTGAGGATAATTTTCATAATTAAAGTACATGTGTGCTGTAATTCAAGCTAATGTATCGATTTCAAGTTCCATTCTTAAATTAAAGGTGTTTGGAATAGGTCACTTTTGTTGCGAATTAGCATTATTTTCATTGCGACTAATGGAAGGAGGCTTACAAAATTCAATCCTATCGCATTTTCTGGTTGTGTGTGAAGGGACTCAAGAAAAATGTTTGTCCACATTATTTTACTACGAATATAGAGGAACATAAATCCAAAACTTAAGGATTAGTTAAACGTTTTCAGTAAAACAAAGTAACCCCGCCCCTCCTATATCGTACTTTGTCTTCCTGCATTTTTCATAAATGCTTTGGAATACATACATAGCTGAATGACGTAAATAGAACGCATCCCTCCAAAAGTTTTATTCCAGCGGCTTGTTGAAAATAATAACGTGTATTCATTGAATATTAATTTAGAATGTGTTGAATAAATTATCAGTCCGCTGTGTGAAGCGAAGTTTTTAATTTGGAAATGCCCAGACTAAGCAAGGAATTTAAGGATAACAATATGATTTCCCATTATGTTCATTTAAAAATAAAAATAATAATGATGATAATAATTCCTCAATTTGTACCATATGCTTATTCACAGTTTGTGTATCTTATTTCAATTCTAAGTTACTTATTTCGGAAGGGAAACGTCTGTAGAGAGGGAAAATTGCAGTTCACAAACTGCCAAACTTTGCACCTATATTTAAGAACCCCTTAAACATTAGATTAAGTACTGGGAAGTTCCATTTTTATACTAGATCCCCTAGCGGTATATTTTTCTTCGGCTTCTGACATCTAATGAAGACAGAGAATTTATGCCGATCAGCTCTACCATCCTTGGACTGGTGACTTATGGCATTAAGGGGAACTCGATGACGTAAATGAAACTGATAAAGCCGATAAAGAAGACTAATAAAAGCCACAAATCAATCAACTTCTAAACAGGTTATAAACTAAACAAAACATTTTGTTCTGGATTACATGGCAAATCTAAATCTAAAGTAACATCGAATAGGAAAGAGGGATCAGATTGCTGTTCATATTCTTGAAGCCAGCTGTAAATCCTCGAACCGGAAATAATATATGTGAAGTATTCTATATGAATTTAAATCATAACACTTCTGATTATAAAAAATGTATCATCGCTATTTATTATACACTACCGTTTGTGAAAATTGCAACACCAACAAGGAAACTATGAATTCAATGAATGTAATACCTCAGGTTAGGTACATGACGAGAAATAAATGATAAATCGTCCGAAAAAACTACATTTTGACACTCAGCATCCCAGTGATGGTGTTCACGTGCCCATTGCAGTCGGAGGAGCTTTTGGTTTCTGGATAATGGAAGCCGACGTAATGGCATGCACGCAACAAGTCCAATTGGCAGCAGACGGCGATAAACCATTGATGCAGACAAGTTCACATATGTTGCAGTGTTCCAGCATCAAGCCAACACTGTGGATGAAGCTATACGGCCCGTTATGGCCATGCGGAGAAGATGATGGTCATCCCATTCTGTGGTCATGTTCCGTGATCCAGTAGCCGCTCTTCGCTGCATACGACCTTCATCTATCCACTGCTTCCACACACGTATCATAGCAGCATGCCCTGTACGAGCCGAAATGTCACCGTATGACAAACCCGCTTCCCGGAGACCGATCAATCTGATCCGTTTGAACTCGCTTACATGACAATATGGCTCCCTATGACATCGACGAGGCATACTGGCACATACTTTGTTGTTTCCACCTTGTTTGACAGCTCTGCATTGACTACACTGGACGCAACATTGACCTTGTCGAACCGAAACGAGGGGGCTCTGCTCGGCCGACGTGTACCCCATTTCTCTGCAAACCTAATCACTTATTGTTTGCACACTCTTCTACACGTCCACCAAGTTTGGAGTTATTCGGGAAATTCTTTCTTGATGTTACAGTTTTGAAAAGTGGCAATGTATATTCATTGCTTTACTTTGCACAAATTAATGTATCCAGGTAGTTCAGCTTTCCATTTTTATCAAGAAGTGCGTTATTGGCCAAAATGGTATTACAGTATCAGAAATGTTAATCTCTTCATAACATTTTAAGAAGAGTGACAGTATTTTTAATTCGAGGTCAGTCCGACAGGGTTGCCCACTGTCTATGGGTTTATTTGTGTTGAGCCTCGATTCCCTTTGGATACAACTACAGTCATCCCTCGGCGGCGTAGAACGGCACGGTCAGCGATTCCAACTTAACCTATGCGGATGATGTGACTGTCTTCCTGGCAAATAACTCGGACATAGTCACCTTACATCAGTATCTACGAGACTATAGTGCCGTTTCTGGTGCCCCGGAGGTGTTACAGTTTGGTCATTGGCCAGAACCCCTGAACTTTTATGGTATGCGGACAGTAAGTCGCACGAAGATCTTGAGCGTTGTGTTTACGCACTGTTTTCGAGAGACTGTGGCGCTTAATTGGGCTGACAAACTGACGAATTTACGGGTGCTCTTAGTTGAGCAGCGCACTCGATCACTCAACCTTTTCCAACGAGTGTGGTATGTGCATACTTACGCCCTCAGTAGAATTTGGTACATTGCTCAAGTGTTGCCTATTACCACGCAATTTTCTCAGAGGATTGAATGCCTTATTGGTTATTTTCTCTGGTCCGGAGCTGCTTATTGGGTTTCCAGGGAACCACCACGGCTACCGATTAATAAAGGTGGTTGTGGGTTGATTGCAGTGAATGTGACATGTTTGGTACTTCTTGGGAAAACTATACTGCGTGTTCTGGACGGTAAGGGCCTTCCGCTACAGCAATCTGTTTGGGCAGCTCAACTTCATCTTCCAGATAGGCGGCTACCTAAATTTCGGCGGTGGTGGAAGACATTTACGGACCTACCCACCATTACTACGCAGAGGTTGGCCTTTACTCGGTCAGCCTTCTTTTACAAACATCTGATGTCTACCACCAGTGTTCTACTGCGCGTACAACAAAACTATTCGCTTAGACGATGGAGGACAATTTGAAATAAATTTCAGAATCCGAAGTTCCCCACTGACAGGAAAGCTGCGGTTTACTTGGCTGTCAATGAGGTTGTTCCCACAGCTGACAAATTGTGGCGGCATGGCAGAGTAACATCAAATCTCTGCCTCAGGTGTTCTGCAGTGGAGACCTTGAGTCACAAGTTGGTGGATTGTGCCGTCGTACGCCTAATATGGGACTGGGTATATGGACGCATGGAAGTGATTTGTAGTGGCGTGCAGATGTTTCCACGGGAGGTCTATCTGAATCTCGAATTCAAGCACGGTGACAAGAAACTGACAGATGCCCTTACTTGGCTCATCTTTGCCACCTAGTTTTGGGTACTAAAAGTTGGAGACGCAGTGAATCTACAGGCGTTCCAGATATTTATCCGGAAGGAACGCTGGGAGTTGGACAAAAGGACCACTTTGGCCTTGGATCTCCTGCATTTAAGGAAGCTCTAAGTGTCCACTGCAGGAGGGTATATGATAAGAATAGGGACAAGAAGAAGAAGAAACAAAAGAGATCTATCCTTCTTGTGTAGTAGTTTTCATATTATCCTAAAACCTATCCCAAATAAAGTAAATAAATAAATACATTGCACAAAAATTGTGGCAGTAATTTGTATCACAATAATGTAAATGCCAGAGTGATTGTAGTGTAAATAAGCATTATTGTATACATTGATTTGAGATGTTTGTTAATTATAAGATTGTTCGGAAATAAGTTTACACGGCCTCACTGAAACTGACAATAAGAGCGGTTAACAATAAGCGAGGGGGTGAGTTGTTTATCAATTATTAGAGACAAGCCAATGACGTCAGATTGGCACGCTTTTGTTAGAAATGGCGCGAATTTCTTCCCTAGAGCATATGTTTTCGTAATTTTTGATTGGATATAGAAATAGACGCTAATGTTGGCGCGTTTTATTAACCAATAGCAGCTCGGTTATAATCTTTAGGCATATCGGGGTGTGGGAGTATAAAAAGCTAAAGCCAGAGGCAAGTATCACCCAGTTCAACAAAATCATCCACGCGTTACACGTCGCCGAGTCCAACAGAATCATTCAGAAGTTAAACATCGCTTAGTTCATCAGAATCGTTCGCGAGTTACACGTTGCAATTCTACAGAATCTCTCGCGTCTTAAAGTTTGTTATAAATGTGAAACACGCGAATTAATAATGTGCAGTAAATAAGTGATTATAGTGATATTAGAAAATATAACAGTTTCACTCTGGCGTGTATCAAGAGTCAATATGTGAACTTAATTAATTGTGACGGTAATAAAAGTGTAAAAACAAATTCTTTTATCAGTGTTATCTTTCAGTAACAAATCCTTTCCGTTTACACACCTTGTTCAAGAGATGTGCTCGACTGAATAATAATAATAATAGCTAGCAGGAGGACTATGAACCCAACATTCAAAGTAGTAATACAATAACAGGCGCCCAGCAAAAGATAACACGAAGTGACCGCGACAAATTGGCTTCCATACGTTGTGCAGATACACATGAAGCATCTTACAGCTATAAACAAATAATCCACTTCAAAATTAGAAAAAAAGTAAAGCTAAAAAAATTTCTAAAGGTTAAATGCACACCTTTGTGCTCTAAAAAATTAAACAAATTAATACTAATAATAAAAAATAATAGAAAAAATTAAAAATTAAAAAAAACTAAAAACAAACAGATTTTACGGTACCGTTGTCTTAAAAAAATCAGAAAATCAATTTAAATCACGTAACGTAGTTTAATGGTAATTCTGCTACAGCATTACATTGTCACTCTTTCATTTTTCCTTCCCAAAATTTGAAAGATTAGAAGGTAACGTTTAGTTCTTTTACCCTTTTATTGTAACTGGTTTAGTATATTAGTACAAAGTTTCATTATGTAAAAAACTTCTCTTTAGGAGAAATTTTGTCATTTACTGCTTTTTTGACCGAAATTTTTCCCTCTTTTCCAGGTAAGCAGCTGGCAGTACATTTTAGCTCCTAGGTAAGTTGTAATTTTCTGCGAGCTGAGTATGCTTGTGAAATAAGTGTTACTTATATTGAAAAATAATTTGTATTTTATGGCATAAGAAATATTTTAGCATAAACTTTTACGGCGCTGGTATTCAATTATGGTTCTCGGGAGATAAGTCATGCAAGTTTATAAAAGTGGAGTTTTCAGTCACATCCTGTACTGTGCCCATCATCAGGATGACTGATGACAAAAGTTCCACTTTTATAAACTGATACGGCTGTTCTCCCGAGAAATCACAATAAGAAATGGTTATATAAATTCTAATTGAACCAGTGGATCCCGAAAGAGAAGCTTTTAGGCATTTTGTCGTAACATTCCATTAACTGACTGCTTGCGTTCATAACACTACACTTGCAAATTTTGTTACGAGACTGTAAGGGTTATTCAAACGAAATACAGAGAAACTAACACACTGTAATGTCGGACAACTTACATTATGATGACAGTTCGAAAGTGTACAGATAACCACTTCTACTACTCAGGTGCTTGTGCCAAAGCTGGAAAAGTTCCTCTGCGAAGAAGGAGTATGTTTCTTGGTGAAACAACCTGCAGCATCACGAACTCTTGTTACGGTTGAAACGCTAAGGCTCCCAAAGACTGGTTTGCTAAGGCCCGGTACGCTTGGAGCCTATCGTGAAACGTAATACGGTAAGCACATGACGTAGAAGCGGTCGATGCATGGCCGTGATATGATAATTAGTTGGTAAATTCAACACGTCCTGAAAACTATGAATAGAATCTCCATTTGGGTTTTACATAGGTTAGGTAGCAATGAAATATTTTTCTTGCTGTTCCTGTTTATTAAATATGCCCTCATCATAAAACCGTTGTCGTGTTATTAAGTATTACTTGACATGCATTCATGAGTTCCTAGTCCTTGATTTTCCAAATAAAATTGCATTTAATTAACCAGTTTTGCATTTTGCCATTCATTTGTCATTTTTATTTCCCCAGAGAGATTATGTAGTAAATACTCTTGCTTTGTTTTTAACCTTACTGGTTTAGATGTATGGAAATTAGTAATTGAACCTGAGAAGGAATCATTAAGTTAAATTGCGTTTTATTTATGGACGCTGTTTAACTACTATTGTTCTTACCGTCCCATTCTATACTGGGCGTCAAGGACTGGAACTTTTGCTCAGAGGCTTCTTTATGAGTCTTGAGGTTCTTTTACCTACCGTAAACCTACGTTACGGAACCACCGACTTCACTTCCCTTCCCTTCCCTTCCGGAGAAGCCATGCTGAGGACTTTTACGCGAGAAGTAGTCGATCACATCCTATTTATATATTCGACTATAGCGATGAGAGGCAAGAATACTTTCGTTTGATGAACTGACATTCTGAAAATGTTGAGTTCAGGACGAGGACAAACGCACAATCACTCTCCTGAGTAGCAACCGCAATAAATAATGCGATAATCACTCTGCGGGATACAGGCTATGTGGTTATCGCCTCTGTTTGACCATAGATTAACACAAAGTAAATAATAAATCACAAGTATCTAAATTTTCGTATGGTAAACCGAGTCACGCTTGCCTGAAGGAAGCCTTACTCTTTAAGACCTTTTTCAGTGGACCAAACACATTATAGCCTCAGCTGGTCTGTAAGTTGGGTGTTTCTGCAAAATTTACATAAATATGCCCAGTGTTGTGTTAGTCTGGTGGAATGAGCATTATCTTGGAGTATGAATGTACTTAGTGATATTTTTTCATTCTTTCCAATTCAGTAATATGTCGCAGTAACGTTGAACATTGATCGTTCTCAGTTGGACGCTTTATACATTACTGTTGTTTCAACTAGTGCTGTATTCAGGTTCTCTGCTACTACAATGAACACCAAACTATATAGTGCTTCCATCCGTTGGCCGCCGCATCAAGTATTTTTACATTTTTATTTTTGTTTTCTTTAAAAAGCTCCTATATAGTTCAGGGTCAGTAAAGTGATTTTTCATGAGCATCAGCCTCTTATTACTTATAACGCATTCGTCTGGTATTTCCTTTAAATAGTATACCGCTTAGAAATTGGAAAGGCGGAATCCGATGACTGAAAAGCTCAATGCCATAGCCGGGATTTGGACCGCGGATTTTCCGGTTTCCGCCTGGTTGCTCTAACCAGTTATGATGTCAACATGATGATAGGACTTTAAATTCCCCGACTGATTCGCAGTTTATTCCAGTAAACTACAAGGGGATTTCATTGTTTTGAGATGACATACCCGTGATATGTTGAAATCCCGGCTATGGCATTGAATTTTTCAATTGTCTGATTCTACCTTTCCAACCTTGCCGTACACACGGCTTGTGTGGAACAACAATTAATTACCATTCCTTAGAACTTGATACATTTACGTCCATGCTCAACAGTCCTATTCGAAATTAACGACATAAAGCCCTATATAAGTAATTTAAAGGTGATGTGGAACTGCCGAAATGTGTCCACATATATTTTCATATCCTGTAATATTCTATTATCCCGATGCAGAAATATTTAAGTATTTCCAATGCTTCTGTAGTTTTGTCATACATTATTTAAAAGCATAAAATTGGCGTTGTGCAGTGATTACTCGTTACTTGTTCTTTTAATTTTTTTATGTTAAGTTTAAATTACTTATTTCAGTTTATTTTAAACATAAGAACATCTTCACAAAGAGACACATTTATAGCAACCATGTACATTATTATGCTGAAAAAATATAGTAGGCTTGCTCACGGAACGTATGCATATCAGAGCGGCCAAATGATGAACCTTAAAAATATAAGGAAGAGCAAAAAAATATGTTTTTGAAGCTATTACCAGCATAGCACAATGCGTAATTTTCTCAAAATACGGTTTAAAAGTCCCTTAGGCCTCAGATTGCAGGTATCTGAAACAACGTTTGAATGAATTTTAAACACATCTAAATTAAATGTAAACAAGTGTTATATTTTAAACAGGAATAGCGAACGCTACTTTACATTGATAAACTCGTGACGCTCTGGTGAGAAAGGGCTACTAAATAAACAAAATATTAAAAACATAAACCTTTATTCTTACGAAAAAATAGACGAACAAAAAATAAAAATGAAGATACAGGGAAAAAAATGACTCAGGAAACAGAAAACTAACAGTAATTGAAAACCTGTTTCTTATGCTCCCTATATTACTTCCCTCTATTTCCTTACTTTTCTTCTTAAAGAGAAAAATCATCTGACCTCTATTTTCTTCTTTTACTGGAAAGAACTGGTCATCTGTCATGGAGATCAGAGATAGAATAGAGAATAGGAATCATAAATCTCGAACTCGAAGAGAGCAATTGCACTGCAATAGGAGCTGAATGGTAAAGAATGTAAATGTCAGTAACTTCCAGAATCTCAGTTTTTCTTGTCCAGTCTGCAGCGTCAGTCGGCATTCAAACATTTGTGAATAATGCTTGAGAAAGAAAATAAAGATCTCTTTCTTTTGATGATAGGATATATTAGGACGAATTCATCCTTGGAAGTGAAACCGCGAGAAAGATTTGCTGCATAAACCCAGAAACAGATTATGAAGTATGGCGTTCTATTTTTTGGAGGGGGGAGCGAATATCAGTTCTGGAGTAGAATATCGAACTCAATTACGTGTGACCTATCACATTCGTATAACGTAACCTCATTTTGGGTATTCCTAGGCAAGGGGGTAGAAGGGAAAGGCAGGCTTTGTGCCTTACAACTTATATATAAGGTATAGCATATATTCCCCTTACGCTGCTATTATTTCGCTAACAATTCTTTCCTCTTTACCTTTGTCTCATATGCCTTAAACTTCTCACGAGGTTCTAGTTGAGAGCCGGTAGCAAGAAGAGATTTGTTCGTTGATGCCAGAGAAAGTTCAGTTGGCTGACATGCCCTAGAACTCATGAGCAGCAATGAAATCCATGGTAGAGCTTTAAATATGGTTACGCAGAATTTGGAATACATTCGCTTCAGTTGTTCTGAGAAATAATTTTAACTTGAATTAGGTTGCCAGCATTGTTTTTATAACTACCTTAATACGGTTCGGTTGATAAATATGGAGTATTCCTTCACCTTCAAAGGAATTACAGATTATAAATACTTTACTCTCTTAGTATTTTTGCGTTCCGTTTAGCTTCATCGGTTAACAATGTACTTTCATTGTAACAGTTTATGGAAATCTATAGTCGGAAAAAAACTTTGTTTATACATTTTTTACACACTTGCTTTAAATCTACTATATAAGTTTCCCAGAAATTTATTTCTTAACCTTGAAAAGTTCCCCTTTTCAATTATAAATTTTTTCCTTATCGTTCATTTCTTAATATATTTCCTGGTAGGTGGAGTGTTTTCGTTTCTGTTCCAGATCATATTCTAGATATTACTAACAAGTCACACTTGAGGTTCCAAATTAATATATCATAGCATGCCATCATAGTCGACAAGGAAAACCAATATATTCAAATAAAACCAGCCTGTCCGTATTTTGTGATGATGGAAAAATCGAACTCAATAGGAGAAAGGTCGATGATGTCAATGTAGCCATCTGTAGCGAAGAAGTAACCGAAGCCTAAAAACTGAGAACTGTATCCACATTGAATGAAATATAATTGCATTTAGAACACACATTATTAGTATTACAATAATAAGTACCTTACATTCATAAACGACTTCATCGAGAGCTATTGAGTAATTCCGTTTTGAACCATTTATAACGATGAGTTTTCTAAACAAGATATGTAGGCTGGTTAAGTGATTACCAATGTAGTATAACAACTTAGTAAAATTCCTTTGACTATAGACTGCGCGAGTATTCAGAAGGGATACCTGTATTTTGCCTTAAGCTACTGAGTTAACCAATGAGACGTCTTAAAGAGGAACTGGGCTGATGTGCGGATAACAAGTGTCAGTCACAGTTATGAACACAGCAATTTTATAGTGTAGAAAAATGTAAGAGGATATTGTTTACGTCGTATGGCAGTTACCTATATTTGACCTGACTGCTAGCCCGAGAAACTATCGTCAAGTAATAGGACTGCTTTATTAAACTAGAAATAGCATTAGAATATATCGAAACTCGCCTAAGGTTTTCAAATTTTATAGTATTCTGAGTACAAAAAAACTGCGCATTTTTGTGACATCTGCAAGTAAGCATACTGTATATTCTTGCATGTAAAGGGTATAGATAAACGGGTTCCTGGTGAGTTTCCCGTCATTACGTTCCTATTGCTTTAAATTATATTTGGTACTGTCAGGTAAAACATTACCAAAAATTAAAACACAGCGCAATCCCGAAGGCCACCTATAAATCCACATAACTCGGAGAATGGCAAACACATTGAACTTTTGGTGCATCCTTTTTACCTCTGATGAAACGGAGAGACTATTTCACGGAAGACTTAATTTCGATCCTCTAACCAGTTGATGAAAATTTCGATAGCTCATGCATTATATATTCGAAGAGCACATTGCTCTTGATGCCAGTTTACCGTCTCTGTGATGTGAATTTACTATTTTCTGCAAACAGAACTCCCAATATGTATGAATTGCTAAATGTATGCTTCATAATGCTTATCCATTTATTTTCAACTTCATTGAGACACTGGGAGACTTCCAAACATACTATTTAATAATACAAGAAATCAGACTAAGATATGTATTACATCAAGGATATTCTCTACCATTTCTATAGAAAAATTTGATTTCAAAAGTATATTTTTGTATTTTCAGAAATGGTTTTATTGCAATTTCGTTGCAGGTACAAGGGGATTGTAGAAATGCAGTAGTCTTAAGCGACAGTCAAATGTTTTAAGAGCGAGTCGCTAACACTGCGATGGCTTTGAAATTCCTTTCTCTTTGCATGGGCCGAGGAAGAAAAACAAACAAGCAGAACATAAAAAACAACGAATAGCTGTTTTTCCCCTGTGAAAAGTGTAAACATATTGAAAATTTAAACCAATAACATAGAATATCTCGGAAATGCTTAACGTGTCAAAAACTTTAACAAGATCTGCATTTTTTTGTTTAGTAAGGTTTTCTATCTTTTACAATTCCAAATGTATGAAAGTCATTCAAAGTAAAAAGGACTTCATAGGTTGGTTCCAAAAACAAATTTTAAGATACACATTTTATTTGTCATGAAAATAGCTTAAACATTTGCTGGTTTAACGGAAATCGTTAGTCATTTTTCATAAATAAAGGATAACGAAACATTTTCCACATAAAAGGGTAATTTGGTGTGGAGCGATTTTTTTAACAATCTTCATGTCGCATCCTTGGAAGATGCTGAACTTAAATATCAAGTTTGTTATTTATTGAATTGTTTTCGAGTTATACTTTCAGACGTATGGACCTTTTAATAAAAATAACCTTTTTGGATTGGGGAGCCTAAAACACGCATTTCCGATGGAATCTCGGTATCGAGCATTTAGGAGGAATACAATAACTCCTCTACTTATTTTAAGCACTCAGTAGAGAAAATAATATAAATAAAAACACAGATGTCATTTATTTATACAGGAGAAACTATTATATTTAAATTAATGACATAGGTTTAGTTAAAGCTTCACCAAAATTAAAGTGTAACTGGTGTAAAAAAGCAGGATGGTGCTAATAATAAGAGTAGAAATATATTTTGTGGGAATACACACATACACACACACACACACACACACACACACACACACACACTAGAGAAAAGGTTCCAATATTCAGAGGAGGTTATATGCAACAAAAGAAGGAAAACACTTCCTATAAACATTGATTGAAAACGTAATAATTTCTGAATTATGATCTTATTTTCTACGAGGAACATATCTTGCACCCCGAGTGCTTTGGCACAAAACGAATGAAAGCATATTGTACGTAGAGGTTTGTTGCTATGCAGAACATCACGTTTCTCTATATGCTGTATCAAATAAGAATAGACACAACCGTAGTCAAACTGCAATATTCTACTGCATATTACATATGTATTGTCCTATTAGTCAGGTATGTTATTTACATTGATGTACAGTAGTACTCAAATATAAATTTGAGTTTGTTGTGACACTGCAGATCTGTAATTTGTTTTCTTGTTCTTCTCTGGACTTGCGCATCGGCCCATTTTCATCATAGGGTTAGGCGATAGGTAACACGAGTCTTTCATGAGTGATGGATTGGTCAGGGTGGACCAACACCTTGGCCTTTCCGTTCTACTGACCTTATTCCTTTCGGTTTTTGTCTTTGGGACATTTAAAGACCATGGTATATGCAGTCCCCATAAATTATGTGCAGACACTAAGAGAATGCGTGTTCAATACCTGTGACGCAATCTGACAGCAATCAGAAGTGTTTCAAAGAATGCGTGATTCAATAGGACGCAGGGTGGAAGGTAAATTGCAATGGATGGCGGTCACATCGAGGGCCAATTGTGAAGAGTAGATCAAAGCCATGGTAATCATTTATGGTTGTATATTAGACCATAACTCCGGAGATATTAGGTTTAAAACCAATATTTATGGGAACTGTTTTTCTTCTTTTGTTCCACATTACCTCCTCTGTAAATATTGGAACTCTTTTTCCGGACACCCTGTATAGTGTGTGTGTGTGTATACGCGCGCGCGCACCAAATATACTCGCTCCTAACTCTACTTGTTGTTTCCTGGCGGTGTGGTACTCTGTTCAATGAAGGGGAAAAAGTACGAAAATTGGCCATTCAGAAAGTTATATTCGGTTGCACTGCTGTTTTTTTTCTTTTTTTTCGATTCTGGAGCCAATCTCCCACAATGTTCATGCTCAACACCCTGTATGTGTTTTCCATTCCAAGCCTGCGGAATTATTTTGTAACCTATAAACATTTCTGGCTTTAAGATTGTGCTCGTCATGTTGATACCAAAGAAAGAATAAAGCCTTAACAAAATATGCATTTGGGACAGGCTTGCTAGTTGCGCTGATACTGTACTGCAGTTAATGTAAGGCAGAAGTGAAGGTACACCACATTAAAATCTGTAAAAGCCAGTGAGGTCAAAGTAAAGCAAAGTTTTGTGGTCGGGCTAACGGAGAGCAGGAAAACGCAAATTTCCTTACCTCGGGAATTCCTCCCACTACTCTTTTCGATTAGAGGCTGAGTGAGCCCCGTGGCAGTAAAAGGGATGAAAATCAGCGGAGGAAAGTACTTAAACTTAACACTTTTTTCTATCTTTACTTTTTTCTTCTTGCGCTTCTACACTCCTTCACTGAGCTCTTGTCGACATAAATATTCATGAAAACATAGTTCCAATTAGCAAACGCATACGAGTACCTTAAGAAGCTTGTGGTTCAGTAGAGAGTGAAACAAAAGTCAAAATGTCTATTCAAATTATTAACACAGTTTTCGCTTCGGTACCGTAAAATGTTTGAAAAGTATCTTGGATAAATCCAGCGTGTTGCGTGCTTTCTTTAGAATATGTAACCTGTTGCCTTTAACCCTGCTACATACATATATTATAAATTTGCATGTTTGACGGTAAAAACATATATTCTCAAGTCAAACGTACGTATTTTGTTATTCCAAAATTCAGCGTAATAGAAGGCTATTCGTAGAATGTTTACTTCTATAGGTATTGTCTAAGCCTTGCTTATTTGCTCTTCGACTTTTAAGTTATATTGCGACAGTTGCTTCTGGGCTTTTTTATACACGTATTCAGTATATATGAGAGATGATCTCAGTTGAATAGTTGCTTCTGTGTCGTATAGTTTGTTACTATTGATTTAATACGAAGGTGAATTTCTGGTAGTAATACGATTGCAGTCTTTGGATGTATATGTAATCACTTTGTTGCTGTGCAGAGAGCTTTGGTTCTGTAATCGCATTCCTTATTGCTAACTTACTGACACATGACGTTAGGTGCATACCCGACTACCTGTAACATGTCTTTTTATCTTATTTTGTTCTAAGGTAAAGTTTTGAGTCCTGTTACTGGATTCGTCATTCAGCTTATAACTAGAGAAATCACGAAAAAACAGACAGTGGTAGTTATATGGGGTTTGAGCCCGCGAACTCACGAATGCGAGGTACAGACGCTATTGTTTAAGCCATCTAGTTCGATAGCGGAAATTTTGTATTCCGTCCAAAAATTCGTTATCCAGATTTCATCCCGAATGCAGGTTTGAGGTTCCCGCAACTCCCAAAAGAGTTTTTAAAACTCATCGTTGCGCTCGCGCGCGCTTGTCTGTATTGATATGCACTAGAACAGCCCGGCGGTTCCCAGTTCAAGAAATGCTTGAGTCGGGAAGCCCATTCATGTCAATCGCGAGAGCGAAAGAAATTAACTGTGCTACCCAGCGCCACAAACAGCCAGTACTGATGAGCCAAGTGAGCCGGTAGTGATGCACGCTACTGGCTCAGTATGTGTGGGAAAGAAATTGGCAAGCTTCATATTTAAACGCAACATATTTCAGATACGCAAACAAGATATTCATAAAATTCTTCAGATTTTATTCGGATATAAAAAAAATTCTGTGCACACAACCGCACGTACTGGATCATGTGGGCTAATCTCTGCATTGCCGATGTAGGTTCTGTAATAGAGAAAGTAGAAAATTTGAAACCTTTTTACACTACATGCACGATGGTGTACTCCTGCTGTTGCCGGAAAAATTTAAAACGCACGCTTATCAAGTGTTCACGCCCCAGTGTGCAAACCGTACTTTTGGAGACATGGAGTCCCTTTTGAAAAATGGCAAGTTTGCCTTCCTATACAACAAACTTAGCGTTGCCAGTATGCTTTTGAATCTCTCGATATATCTGGAGTTGCACCAAAGCAAGAGTTGATGATCATTTTCAGTGCATTAAGTCGGGTGTACCATTGTTTCATCGCACAAGACTTCCCCGTAGCTCAGTTGGTAGAGCAGCTGCCAATCCCAGGTTCGATTCCCGTCTAGGGTGAGTGGGAATTTTTCTCCAGCCAGGATTAATCCCTATCCTCCCCAGAGTCTGGAAGCAATAGGCAATAAGTTTCAAAGACCAATGCAGTTAAATGGAAGTAAAAAAATTCACATAAAATATTTAACATAATCTCGCAATTGGTTTCCATTTATGTTTTTAAGTCACATCCGTGGCCTCTTAGGCTGTTGCATAAATATGACGTTACTTTAATATTGGATGCAGAAATAAGAAAGAGCACCAAGTTCAAAAAGTTATAAGAAAAATAAAAGAATCAGATAGAAGCAGCAGTAGAAGTAGTAATATTAATAATAATAATAATAATAATAATAATAATAATAGTAATAATAATATCACAAAACGAAATTTAGCGGAAAATACAAATACACAAGGGAAGCAACCAGTTACTAAAGAAGAAGTGCATATGGATTAGTATACCAGATATGCAGTAGCCCTCATAAAGTTTTGGTTCTGATATTTGGTATATAATTTAATTCTGAACAAAGTTTCTGAGGCAATTTACGAGTAAAACGAGACACGTGTATTTTTACCTTCTCTACTACGTATAGTAAATAGGGGAAGTACTGCATTCCACCCAAAAGTTTGATATCGAGATTTCACCGTAAATACATACTTGGAGGCTCCCTGAATAAAAAGCACATTAGAAAAAGGTTCGCGCGCGCGCGCGTGTGTGTGTGTGTGTGTGTGTGTGTGTGAACAACATAGCTCAAAAACGAAAAGTGGGTGGGATAAATACCCAACTTGGTATTTGGGTTCAGTATCTTTGAAAAATGCGACACGATTTTGAAGAAAATCACCCCACTCCAGACTACCCTTTACATGGAAAATTTTTCGAAAGTTTAGATTTTCTTAAAAATGGCTCTAATGGTTTTGAATTAAAATATCATATGTGTATATGGCAAATGAAATGTATATCTTGAATTTTATGGAAATCTTAAAAGATTTGACTATCGCTTAAAGCCTACCCTAGCACCTACAAGAAAATTAGCAATGAGATAGTTTCTGCAAATGTTTATCTCAATTAACATGAAGTAGATGGAGAATAAGTGTTTGTAAAAATAGTTTGTACAAGAGTAAAGAAAGCCATGTGAGAGCAACACATCGGATTTTTCTACCTAGCAACATCTTGATGTTTGGTCGCATAACCCCTTAGTTTTAGATTACCACAGCTCAATAATTTATTTCATTGCTGTTGCAATATTCATTTTTATTTTATGAGAAAGAATATAGCCATGGGATATATAAGGCTTAATATATACCATTTTGTTTGCAAACAAAGGTTATGTTTATGTGAACAGTCATTTGTACTAACATGTTCGTCAAAGTAAATCCCACATTTTTTGGCATTGAAAACCAAACACATGGGATCCTTACTATTTCCTCTGAACTTAAGTTTTACCGTAGAGCACAGTATTATTTTGGATGGCTATCCTATTCTTAGAGTAAGTTTCTGGCCGTGTTTCTTCTGGTGCAAAATAGCGTAAGTTTTTTCTGGAATATTGCTATGTCTAGAGTTTTCATGATAGCTTACACTGCAACTGATGACTTCAAGTTCGGGAATATAATGAGAGGAAATGAAATTAACTTATTAGGTCATCCTCTCGACGCTTCAGTTCGTTTGGCTTTATACAAGCAATTCTCAATATCCTATGTTATACTAACGTAAGACTTCTTGCGTGGTTGGCCATTGTCAAGCCCTAATCTTTCAATGGCGATTCTACAGTGGGAACCTGAAACGCTTATTCCATAATTCTATTCTGAATTAATAGTAATCCGTTGTTCTGACTCGGAGACTTGCTAGGGATTATCTTCTTATTGTAATATTTGCTTTACCTTGATTTTTCTAGGTTGGCCTTATCGGCCTTGAGCATATGACAATAAAAGTTTCAGAGATGCTGCAACTTCTCCAACAAGGCCTTTATTCCAAACGTTACTTTCTTCATTAGTTCCATTAAAAATTCCTTACATATAAACAGGACAGTCAAATAATCTCAAGCGTGCACCAATTCAAGGTCAAGTGTTTATTGCCACCGTCGCTTTGACATCACTAGTTCTTAAGATGACAACAAATGGCAACTAATAAAAAGACTGATTCATTAAACGAAAATCAATGCTAAATTTTGGCCCTTCAAGGTTCAACATGTGAGTATTAGGTTTTTGCTTTTTCAATGGAAAAATGAATTAAATATTACTATTATTATTATCATCATCATCATCACTATCACTATCAGCACGGCTCCTTGGTGTTGTGATAATGTGCCATTCTTCCAATCAGAAGAGCCGTTGGTTGAGTTCCACAGATATATTTTCTTCGGATTTCCCGTTTACAGGGCAAGATTTTCACTATATTCATGACCCAAATGCACACAGGGCATTCTTTTACCAATTTGATTCAACGTCTTTTTAGACCTGGTTTGTTGAACGGCATGTTAAAATCTCTTAAAATAGAGTAGTTATCATCAATAGGGCGCCACAACACACTGCATATGTGGTCAGTAAATGTAACAGAATTTTCTGCATCGCTTATTTTCGTCTCCAGCTTTAACAATTGGGCTCAGTCAAGATCGAAAAGTAATATGTTATTGCTGTGTGCACAGGAAATTAGTCACAACCTATGTTACATTCTCTGTTGCGTGTTACCCAAACTGACGTACTTAGCAAATAGGAAAGAAAGCCTTAAATGGGACAAACATTTTTTCTCTTCGCAAAACAGTGTGCCATTTACAGCAGATTAACACATTAATGGAATTAATGGAAGGTTTAGTTTAAAAGGGTTAAAGGGTTTAGGGATTAGTTTACGGTTTGTGAACAAATACACACTTAGGGCATCTTTAAGAGCTGTGTTGCCTGTAAGCCACGGATAGTTTACAATTGTTAGTTTGTGTTTTTGGAAGCGATTTTAATATTCTGAAATTATGGCTAATAACATTTATCAATCAGTTTAATAACAGTTACAATGGGTTTTCATACTTGAACACGGTGTTCATGAAACAAACAAAAAAAATCGAGCATGAAGTTTGTTGGGCTTTGTCAGTGATAAAAAATGCGCTTTTGTCTCTTCATTTTTCACTCCACAAGTTTTTAGGAGGGGTTTCTGCTGAAGTGCTGAAACGAGCATTCATCCCCGGGCACTTTTCGCTACTGAAACACGCTTGCATTCCGTTCATATCATCGCAGCAGTTCTTGGCAGGCTTCAACGCGCCGATTTTTCATTTGCGTGTGTGGTGTGGTTGTATAACGTACCTTGCGGCAACTAATATATGTGCCACTTCGATCCATAGCTGCTCAGAAGGGCAACTAATCAGACATAATGAGCAACTCTTTTTCCACATATATTAATCTGCCGGTTCCAATTAATCTTGCAGATCTCAGCCACATATACAGGATGCTCCATAATGATAGCCCGTTACTTCAGATTGTGCTCTTATGTTTCAGCATGACATGTTGAGTGTAAAGGATGTATATTAATTATGACTAACTATTACAGTGTTCAATCAGGGATTAAAAGTTCTTATAAAAGCAGCTTCAGCCATTCTTTAAGACACAGGTAGGGTGCCTATTCAAATGTCGTTTTGGAGGTATGGTGCATAATTTTGTAACAGAGTTTTCGTTGTCCTTTTTCGTCATCCCAATCCCTGACCGTGTGGTGCTGACTCGCCCTTTCCGACTTTTTCGCTTGTGCAGACGGCTTTCCGCACAATTTGAGACCGCGTATGATATTATTTCCATCGTTTACATTTATTGAAGAGACTGCCAGCTCTGCTCAATGTTGTCGTAAGTGCTTTTGGCTTTCTGTGAATTCTGTAGAAATTCTGTCTATTATCCGCAAAACATACTTACAAAGATGGACACTTTATTTTTAAATATCGAAACTCGAAAATCATATCCCTTCACAGAATAAACACTTAAAACTAGTGGCCATTTAATAAACACGGGTTATTACACCCCAAAAAACGTCAACGAAATCATATATATAGCTCATGAAATAACAGCTCTCCGAAGGATAGATACATTTGTTGTTAGCAGTGAAAGGGGTAAATTTGATTGCCACATCATTACAAATTACGTTAATGTTCAACTGTGGGAGCATGAGGGTCCGGCTTCGAATGCCAAAAGGAAGCCTTTAGGGGAGTTCTTTGTTATTTTTAGTCATTAAACATTGTTATCAAAGAGTTTTATTATTTTAGATCCCGAGTATATTTACACGTGCATTTCATGTTTTCTTTATGAGTAATTCTCCACTGCCTCTCCGGTTAAATAAATACCTTCAAGAATGTGTACAGGATGTTCCAGAACCTCGGACACAAACTGCGAGGAACGAAAAATCATCCTCCGACGCACCGTTACGGAGTTATTACAAGGTATCCGGTAGGATAGGTTTGAGAAGCGCAGCCAATACACTTTGACTCTGTTTGTTTGCAACTGCTGATTCATGTGACTCACTTAAACTTGAACATATATAAATATGTTGAATAGAATTGTATTCCTTCATTCAATGGCCTAAGTAGAATGTTGTAAATTTTATAACCACTGTCGGTCTATGTATTAAGTTCAAGCGATGTCAAATCACTGTAGCGTGAAAAAACTGCTAATTATTATTCTTTGTCACTTTTTAAATATTTTTAATGGTTTGAATCACGAATATAACTTACCTACCTACTATGATCAGGAGTTATTCTGGAGAAATAATAGAATAAAGGTATTACAACAATTCTAAGTTTAATAATACTGAAGCGCGCTTTTAATTAACAAACTCATTACAGAAAAACAAGGCATGTTAGCAGTAACTATCATTTAAATGTCCACTAAAATAACGGGAAAATAGTATTTTAAGCAAAGTAAACTCTTCCGTTTGGAATTATTACTAACGAGGAAATGCAGAGATAAGTACACAATTACTGCATTGATTAGGTTCTTCCTGGAGGAATGTTTAGATTTCTTGTCCTACGTGGATATAAAATTCTCCTGCTGCTTCAAAATTATGAAGAGATTACTAGATATTGTAGAAACCCAGAGAATCTAAATATTATTAATATTGTACAAATATAAGAACGCAGTAAAACATTTACGTTATATTCACTGGATTGTATCTATTATTCACTTATTTTTGCAGCTATGTTGGAAATTATTCATACAAAAGCTGTTTTTCCTTCTTTCTGCTTCCTGCTTATCGTATCAACTACATAGAGAAACTGCTTCAGTGAACATTTTGTAGTAGCCTCACAGAAGGAAATAGGAAGCTGATAAGATATTCAATTATGTCTATCTTATTCTATACACGAGTATAACAGAAACAAAAGAATGATCAAGTGGTATTGCATGAAATGTTTAAAAATTGTAATGAACATAGTAAGGTACTATGCATTTTTATTTTACATAAACTGTGCATTTTAACCAACTATCTTTTCATATGGTTTGTTTCGCAGCTACATAATAGCTACAAGGTATTCTCAGAAAATTCAAGACATGCATTTTATTTATCAAGCTAACCTCTCAAGTGTATGCTATTTTAATCAAAATAGTTACCCATTTCCTGTATGAAATTTGGTATTTATCCCACTTTCTTTTTTAGTTATGCTATGCTCTCTCCTTCCCTCTCTTTCTCTCTCTCTTAGTCGCTCTCCGCTGACACACATACACACTTAAACTCACAAACACAGAAGATTTTGTCAAAACTAGTGCTTATATTGAAATCATGATATTCACTCCTTAGTTGCAATACAATACTTCTTCTATAATAGGTATCTTAAGCATAGAGAAAATCAAACAGGTTACACTATTTTTCTGCCAGGAATGTTATCGGAAGCCAGTTATTCTAATATGAAGTATTTCATTATAAGCTATTACCACTATTACCATCGCCATTACTAGCTCTGCAAAGAACCACAAAATAATCCCCTTCTCCTACAACCACTACTCCACCACACCACCTACAACTGTACCATTATCACTATATCCACAACTACTAACTGCTAATACTAATACTTTCGCTCCCACTATTAGTAATATTTCCACCACAACCACTACTACCTCCACCAACATTATTACTTCTGTCGCTTCAAGTTATAATTTCCGCTGCCACAATTAATAACAATTATGATGATGATGATGATGATAATGATGATGACGATACGTCCTTAATCTTGAAATATATTTATTGCCTGTGGTAAATTCTTCCTTAGTCTTCTCTATCTATTACATGAGGTGCTTGCTAAGTAAGTCCTGTTGAGTTTTACACTCAAAACTGCCTACCATATGTGCCTAATGCATTGTTGTGCTTAGCTAATTGCACTCGATAAGCCTACAGCAAAGAGACACTAATATTTCTCCTCGGGTTTAGTTTCTGTCTATCATTTCGTATCTTTTTATAATTCTTTGAGGTACAGTACTGAAATTAATAATTTGAATTCCATGTTTTGTTTATTCTCCAATTAACTCTTCTAGTAACAAAATTCAGAGGCAAAAATAGCCTTTAAATTCTCTTTGTTTAGGTTGCTTAAGACCAGCAGGCCAACTTTTTATTTACCTGCTTCCTTCTGCGCAAGTCAATGCTTAATGAGAATCTATTACAGAGCGAAAGTAGAAAGATCAATAAGGGATTAAAGATAAAGTTTTGCTCAAGAGGACCTTGATTGTCTTATAGCGGTCAATGGAAGTGGACAGAGCTCGCCGTGGAAATTAATTGCGTTAGAGCTGGAAGCATCCCAAGAAAGAATCAAAGAAAACTAAGGTTACCATTGCATTTAATGGAAAGCAACGGTATTGGGAGAACAAACACAAAATTCTTAGTTGCAGAACAGTAATTCACTGTACTAGATATTTTCTTAAAGAAGTAAAATTCTGATTAACAGTGCCGTGATTTATAGGTATACAAAGAGAGTGAAAAAAGAATTATTATTATTATTATTATTATTATTATTATTATTACTTAGTGAACAAAATGGTTGTAGCGAAATTCAAGATCGAAGCGTAGAGGACGAACGATGCCTATGAAATGTGTATGTATGTATGTATTTATTTATTCTGCAATTGGGTACTTCCCGGTGGCAGAATTAAACCGTACAAAATTTACATCACCATGACTAGCTTACAATAATAATAATAATAAACAAGACTAACAATACAAATGATTAATTTTAAATATTAACAAAGCTTTTAAAATCCCTAATTACTGAACCATTTATAATTTACTTAACTATTCACAAGTACTTAACTATTCACCATTTACTTCACTATTCACAATTTACTTAACTATTCTCAATTTACTTAACTATCTACAAAGTACTTAACACTTTACAAAGTACGTAACTATTTTCGAGGTACTTAACTATTTACAATTGGTCCTTATATTTAGTTACCAGTATTTTCAACCTGGTAGTGTCAACTTTAATAGTATAGTTTGTGAAATGAGTACACTAGTTAATTAACCAACATTTATTCTGCTAATATTATTTCTGAACTGCTTTAAGGTCAGAGGACAGCCCTGAAAGGCTGCTACAGGCAATTCATTCCATTCCTCAATGGTTCTATTAACAAAAGAAAATTTTCCCACGTCGGTTCTGCACTTTCTACCCCTAATTTTAAACAGATGATCGTTTCGACCGTAGTGTGCTGGATTCTCTAACCTTTCTCTAACATCCGCCCAAGCATTTGAACCAGTATAAGCTTTAAATAACGCAACTAATCTATGTTTTTTACGCCTAACTTTTAGCGGTTCCCATTCATTCTCTTCACCTTTTGTAAACCCAAAATCTTTACCTCTCCTTATGAATTTTATAGCCCTTCTCTGCACTTTTTCTAAGGAATCAATCTGATTGACTCTGTATGGGTCCCAACATGCTACTCCATATTCCATAACCGGCCGCACTAAAGATTTGTAGGCTAGTTCCCTGGTCTTTGCGCTCCCCTTTTTCAGTATACACATTACGAAATGCAATGCTTTCCACGCTTTCCTAGATGTACTATTTATCTGTTCCCCCCATCCAGCATTACTTGACAAGCACACTCCCAAATATTTGCAGCTGTCCACCTGTGGAATTGGTTCCCCGCCCATTTGATAGTTATGTATAATCTTCCCCTTAGTTCTGCTAAAAACAATGGACTTACTTTTCCCAGCATTAATTGTCATTTTGTTTGCTTCGGCCCACCACCTGATTTCATTTAGGTCGTCCTGAAGAGCAGTCTCATGCATGGAATTCCTAATCTTATTGTAAATAGTACAATCGTCTGCGAACAGTCTTATCTGGCATTTAATGTTTATATGGATATCATTAACAAAGATAAGAAACAGTAACGGGCCCAGTACCGAGCCTTGGGGCACGCCCGAACTTACGGTCCCCCCTTCTGACAGTTCTCTACCTACTCTTACTCTTTGCGTCCTCCCTTTCAAAAATTGTTCTACCCACAATACAACGCGATTATCAAGTCCCGCATTTGCTAGTTTCCGGATGAGTAAACTATGTGGCACTACGTCAAAAGCTTTAGAAAAATCTATCACCACTGCATCAGTCCTTCCCCCTGCATCCACCTCATCTGCCAAATCTTGAATTAATGAAGTTGTTTGACTTTCACATGAATACCCGGATCTAAACCCATGTTGCGCTTTGTTGAACCACTGTTTGTTTTCTAAATCCTCCCGTATGTTTTCTGCAATTAGATGCTCCATTACTTTACACACTACCGACGTTAGGCTAACAGGCCGATAATTATTTATTTCTGTTTTATTACCCCCTTTGTATATTGGAACTACAATAGCGGATTTCCAGTCTTCCGGTAGTGCACGGTTGTTAATTGACATGTTAAACAATAGCATTAGGTAGGGAATCATGGCTTCTCCCCCTATTTTTAATATTTCAGTAGGTACGTTGTCCGGCCCTCTTGATTTTCGATTCTGTAGCATCTTGATCCTTTTACGTAATTTTGGCGCCATTATTTGAAAAAGCGATTCTCCACCACTCCTATTTTCCCGTTCAGGACTATCATCCATTTGATGAAAGACCGATACAAAATGTGCATTTAATATGTTCGCCTTTTCCTTATCATTTATTACGGCAGTCCCATTAACTTTGAAATCTGGTATGCCTTCTTTATTACCCCTGCGTCTCCTCACATAATTGTAAAATGCTTTCCATCCATCACTTTCCTAATTTAAAATTTGTTCTAAAAACCGCTCCTGCGCTTGCAACTTTTCGTTTTGTAAATTCTTGGTTAATTCTTTAAATTTAATAAAATGCCATTCTGATTTCCTCCTTTTATGATACGCGCGCCTTGTTTTCCTTTTAAGTGACCTAATACGTTTTGTATAAAATTCTGGATCAGCGTTATTTTTCATAACTTTAAAAGGTACATGTTTCATAATTGCTTCCGAAGTAAGTGTTTTGAAACTAGCCCAGGCTTCATTTACACTAGTGGCAGATTTTACGAAAGACCAATATTGCTCGCGTAGAAAATTCTGAATAGCAGCCCCGTCCGCTTTCTGGAAATTCCAGCTAATTGATGTTTGTTCTAATTCAAACCGGTTCAATCGTCCCCCCCAGCTTACTTCTAATTGCACACAATGGTGGTCACTGATACCTGGCAAGCCTCACATTCAGCAAACAAAGACTGAGGCCTGCATAAAAATACATCTAGTAAGGCTGATTGCCGAGTACTTGTGTTAACGACTTGCAACAAACCCTGTTCCCAAACCAGAAAATTAACAAGATTTTGGTCTTCGCCTCCTATTAACTGACCTTTCCAGTTTACATTTGGCAGATTTACATCCCCTGCTACAATAACGTTTCCCTTTACGGAAGAGATTTTTTCTATTAATTTATGCAACGTTTTGTGATTAGTTTCGCTAGGTGGTCTGTAGCAAGCTATTATTGTTATATTATTACCTTCGTTTTTTTGATCAATAATTTCAATTGCCATAATCTCTACATCCTCTTCTACCCATAGCGCTTTGCTTTGTAACTCTGACTTAGCGCAAATAAAAATTCCCCCTCCCCTTCCGTCCCTGTCCCTCCTAAACACCCTGTAATCTGAGCTGAAAACTTCCGCATCATTTATATCAACATTTAGCCATGACTCCGTACCTATAATTACATTTGGATTTAATATCTCCATTACATTCCAAAACTCTACAACTTTATTCATAATACTACGGCAATTTACCTGTAACAGCCTTAAAAAGCCAGCCCCTACCTGTGAATCTTCGTTCCTCCGAAGTTGTTGACTGTTGCTTCTGCCGCTTGCTGCCATCGCTCCACGTCGTCACCCTCCCGAACAAAGCTGCCAACTTCGAAGATCCACTTCGGTTTAAGTGCACACCGTCCCGTCCGTAGTCCCAGTCTTCAATCCACGAATTTGGGTCCAGAAACTTCGCGCCCAGTCGCTCCGCTACCCATGCATACGAGTCGTTTACCTGCATTATCTTCCTCCAGTTGACATCGCGTCGTCTCAAAACTCCACTAACGACGATCTTCGCTGAGGGAAATAGCTGCCTTGTCCGTTTAACTAAGTCGTACATGTCTCCCATCACGTAGTTTACACTTCTCCGCAGGTCATTGCTCCCAACGTGCAATACAATCGTCTTATAGCTGTCTTCCATCTCCTCTTGCTTTTTCTCGATTTCCCCCAGCAGTCCTTCAGTCCTTATGCCAGGATAGCAAGCTACCTCTGCATTCGGGTTCCCCGCATTTCTCACAATAGAGTCTCCGACTATCAAACATGGTTTCCCCTTTTCTTGTCCATTTCCTTTCCTGAGCTCCCTGAGTTGGCTATTCTCTTCTTCTAACTTCCGAATTTTCTCTTCCGCGCGTTGGAGCTTCTCGCGTAACACCCGTGCTTCTTCTTGCAGCTTCTCCAGTTTCTTCTGATTTGCGATGACCGTTTCAGTTCCCCTGCAGTCCTTACATTCCCAGTTTTCTTCGATGTTCTGGTCCCTCTTAATTTTTTGGCAGCCAAAATGGTACCACTTCGCGCAGCTGCTGCATTGTAGTCCTGTCCTTAAAGCTTTGTTGCAGCTCCCACATCCTTCATCAGTCACAGGTCCTGGGTTTAATTCAACACCTCCTATCACGAGCAAAGTTACTAAAACAAACGCCATAAAATAACACTTGGACGTTACGTTCGTCCTACCTAATACCTGACTACCTGCTATCCACGATCCCCTACCCGTCCGCATTCCGATCCTTGCTCGGTAAACCATCAACTCCACCCCCATGGCCGCTACTTGTTTATACCTGCGTGTACTTGGAACGTCCTGACACGACCTCTCCCCTCAAGGTCTCGAACACGAATGACGACTATTTACAGTTAATATGCTAGCCACTACTAATTTCGATAAATCCCTTGTTCAGAATAGGTTTTGTGGTTATAAATAAGCAACATTCTTTATGTTATATGTTAGTAAAACAATACAATGACACTGATTCAACACGACACTGTTTTGTACCACTCCGATGCAAATAAGCAGTCCACCATTCATTCATCTTTGTTTGCATTACTCTACTGATAATTGTCTAGCCTTAGCACATGTGGGAGGTGCTATTTACTCATTTTCTATTTTCATTAACTGCCCTTCATTCGACCCAGGAATCGCTAGACTCATCATAGCATTAATATTGATTTCTGTGTCATGAACAGTTGAATTTGACATCAAGTATGTTCGACTAGGTTTTATCTGGTTTTAATATCACCGTGATAGTTGGGAATATAAGATTATTGCCAAACCTTTATAAGTTTAATGAACTTCATTTCATAAGTTGGTTTCAGGAAAGCCCGTGCATAGGCTACCAACTGTCATTGCAGTAAGTCGCAGTTTTGATGAAAATTCCACACCAAAACTAGGAATTAATTCAAAGAAGAAGGTTTATGGGTGCGTTTTGGATGCTTCAAAGTGCGTTCAAGCTATGAGTCACATCATTGGCAATGACTAACTTCTCAGTGTTCATTGATCAAGTGATTCACATACGCATTCATTGACCTAAGGATAGGAACTAAGAAGAAGAGGAAGGAACCATGCACAACTTAATAATTTCTTGTTCCAACAGAATATTTTATGTCCTTCTTGAATAATATTTATGTAAAGTATTTGATTTGTTTGGCTTTAGATAATGCCATTTTCAAGGAGACCAAAACACTTTTCAATGTCACTTGAGAACTTCCTATCTTGAGCGATTCCGTGTATTTATCGTGAACTTCTTTATATTACCAATTAGGAAACACGTTACTGTCACCTCTAATAAATTTGCAGAAGAGGCATTCGGAAAACACGTTATTTTGTATTACTTACACCACAGTCTGCAACCGTATTTGAGGTTAAGCGCTCAGGCATCCCACCACCATATAGTATACAACAGTTACAGAACTTCACGAAAGTCTACCGTCACATCGCCGTGGTAAATGTGTTAGTGATGTAACGCCTAAGAGCAGACACGCATTCTAAGCTCGAGCGGGTGACGCAGCCTATTTTAGGAGGATTAATGCTGAAGCCGACTTCTTTTACGACACAAATCCTCCATCTCTCTGCAGATCCCCTCTGGTAATACATTTTCTGCGAAACCAAGATTAGACAGACATCTACCGTTGCTGTTCTTCCCATCCCAAGATGATTTCTTCACTCGATTTTCAATTAGTTAACCGAGCAACTTGGTTACGCTAGAATTCAACTCTCTTTCATAAAACTACGAGATCCTTATACTACAGCTCTTTATAGGAATGAATCCTGAATTCCGCCAACTTATTTTGTTGTTAAGGTTAATAGTTTAATAACCTCTTTGGTATTATTATGTACGATCTAAATGCAATAACCCACATTTTCTTGTATTCCTCTTATTAAATCGGACGGATTTCTTCAATCAATCTAAACGCATTTACAAACCAATAAGTTTATAAAGTCCAACACGTGCTTTGAATTACCTCTCAGTAGTTTAAAAACTTGATGTTACAAGTGATAACTGCGAAAGAACCAAAAACATAAATTTAGGAGCAGCTGTTCACATGTATTGATTCTGTACACACTACACAATAATCCGCTAATAAACGCAAAATCTCCGTTCTACCAATCTTTGCTTTTCTGACTTGCTGATCTCCTAGTTTTCACTGCTCTAAGTTAACCCCTTCAGACCCGATTTATTTTTAATTTTCAGAAAATCTTAGCTACGCGTACTCTGAAAATTCTTGATACCTCTTCTCGGGTTTGTAGATAATGTGACCATGGCTTGCAAGTCTTTGGTCTCAATTACAGTATGTGATTAGCCTCACTGAAATTCTCATTGGGGTGATGAACTTGCTGTGTGATAACAGGACATCGGTAACACTGTGATGAAAACAACCATTGTTGCTTTTTTTCAAAATAAAATTTCCGAGTCAGTTTTATACAAAATGTACGTAACAAAGCTTGCGAATTCTATAGCACTGTAGATGGGGAATGTTTTAAGTTTAAAGTTTCTTGCAACTGTGCATTTGTTTTCTATTTGTATAGCTTGAGAGCAACTGATAGTGTTAGTGACTCGAGCTTTTGGGTTGCCGTTGAGTTTTTACTTTATTTCTTCATATTGCAGTGTAACGTACATTCACTCCCATGATACATCTGCTATAGAAAACATTCCTTCCCTAGCCGCAAATTCAGCTTGGAGCCTCCGGTTTGAAGGTATTTTGTTTTGCTGCAAAGTTGTTTACAACCACGTGGGAAAATGTGTCTACCTTTAAACCAATGGCGTTATTGAAGTAATTAAAGTAACCAGCCTACTCGGTGCATTTTTGTTACTTCAAACTTTATTTTCCTTTATATTAGATAATGTTTATTTTTAAGTATAAAAACTGCTGTAAGTTTTAAATTTCATTACAACACACAGTTCTGTACTATTCTATCTCATTTTATATGCAACTTCTGTCTGCCTCTACCTCTAAACCTCTCTCTCCCTCCCTCTCTATCTCTCACGAAAGTTGCAGTATAATGCTCAGAATGATTAAGCAAGGGCTTAAGATTTTTTTATATGTTTAGTTGAGTAGGGATAAGTTAATAAGGGATTTATACCTTTAATTTTTATTTCAAGACTTATGCTTATTCATTAAATTAAAAACATTAATTTTTCTCTGAACTCAAAAGTGGGCATGGACATGAATAGTAAGACAGTACTTTTCAATATTGAAAGGTGCTTTTAATAACAGACCTGCAGAGAGTATGATATTTAGATGAACCTGGTGTCGATTGAGCTCTTTTACCTTGGATGTTTTCTGTGACGATAAGGGAAAACCCGGGAGAAAAAACTTATTCCGGCAACTCACGCGAACCAGATTCCAAAACAAACCATTGGGTTTGATGGCCACACTACCAAGGTGAACTATAACTGCTTTGGAAGAATAAAACTAATATGAATAATAGTTTTCAGTGCGTTTATCAGTATATTATAAGCCATTATACAAATTTACAGGTTGTTCAATTAAGGTTTGCATGGTTACACTATATCTAAGGAGTTGAGAATAGGATATTGGTAGCTTTTAAAAAGCTTTAAGTAGCCTGGAGTTTTCTTTGAGATGTAAAGTGTAAGTGTTCAAACGTTCTCCAGATTGCTTCTATAAGGTAATTGGTTGCTTGTAAAGGGCTAAAATATGAGTAAGGCTGGTTTTTGAAGATTATAGAGTACCCTATAGTTTTCGCGTATTATGGATCAAATGCACAGATTTGTGACCCATTTCTTCAAGTGTAGTTTTTGCATTTATGGGATTGAAATTAAAAGTTTTAAAATAAGTTTTAATTCAATATCTACAGAAATCGCGTGATCAATTTGGATTCGATCGAATCAATAACTTGAGACAGTAATTAGACCTCAATTGGCATGGCCTAGATAGATGAATAGCTTGACGCTAATGTTGATGGAGAGGAGAGGAGAGGAGAGGAGAGGAGAGTGACGCTGACCTTTTCCGCATCTGTGCTCTTGCTGCTACTTCGAGGAGACTCGGGTTGGATTGTTGGATGACAGGGATTAGGAACTTATTCTGGTAGAGCTGAGGTTCTGGTTTTCAGGGGTGGTGACATTGCCTTGATAATATTGATAACACTGTCGGCGAAGTTTGAGTTATATTTTTTTATTTTGTTAAGAAGATTTCTATTTGGTCGACCCGCCACTTTCGTCGTCAAAACCACTTTTATTATTGGCATAACTTTCGAAGTCGCTATTTACTTGTTCCTCCGAATAACCCTCGAATAGCCTAGATTTCGACACTTCATTCTCACACTTCAAATTTCCTGATTATTTTCTTACTTTTTTGTTTCATCAACCGTCCTCGTGGTTAGTTTTTACCCGACTGTTTCTCGACGTTTTCCTCTTATTGTTTCACGCCTTTTGCCAAACTTAGAATTTTCCCATACCCTTCTTATATTTCGTTCCATTTTAAGTTCAAACGTAACTAGTGATGTATACGCGATCTTTTAATGGCTATCATTTTTGTTTCATGATTGTATTATTGGCTATCCCCACTTCGACAACTTTCATGTTCTGCTTCTTACAACTTATTTTGAGTATAAAATCTTCCCACGAATATTCTTACATCGGAGATAAAACACGTATACTTTCTGACCCTGCTAAGTTTTGAGGCCATTGTTAACTTCACGTTCGAGCCAAAGTACAAAAGCGAAACTTCCGGTATACTTCTCGGCGCCTATAGCCGGTATGTGTGCCATCTGCCTTCCTTCCGAGGAAAAGCAAAATTGTTTTTCTGTCGTTTTCAACAAAACCCATTCCTAGTATGAATTTAGAGCGGGCATCTCTTTCTTTTAATTGGTTCTCTGCATACTCTTTCAGCTATTTGTCGTTATGTTTGATTATGTTTTTTTTTTCTTTATATTAATATTGTCTTCTCGTTTAGTTGCCTATTTATGATTTTGATCGTATTATATAATTATTACTATAATTATTGTTGTTTTCTCTCCTGAGTATCTCTCCTGACAACCGGCTTTAAGAGGAAAGGAGAGAGAATTTTTTATGTATGTAGAGCGTAAAGAGCGCAGATTTTCAGTGCACAAGCAATGTGTCATTACTAGGCATAGGTATTTGTAAGCGCGTTAAAGCCAAGACAGAAGATAATAAAGTTGAATTGTTACTAGACCATAGGTAGGGACACTGCAAGAACCAACTACCTCCATCCTTTGTGGAGTCTCTATGCGTTTTGAAGCAGTATGTTTTGAGTAGATAAATACAATTATAATCATAGGGAAAATAAATATTAATAACAGTAGGAATAGTACTGAAAAAGACTGGGAAACAAATGTTACTGTAAATGTGAACAAGAGTTGAATAGACAGTGCCATCAGCGGCCGGAAATGGATGGTTTTTCCCTCTATAGTTAAGTCTCCGTTAGGTTTCCTGGAACGCAGATGTGTAGAAAAGGGTCAATGTTCGCAAAAGCCAGATAGCTTTAGGCATCCAATGAAAGAAGTTAGAAATCAGGTGATAGTAGAATGGGGAGATGAAAAATTTGAAATAGAGAAACAGGAGAGTTTAGAAGACACACTTCGTCGTGATAGTTCCTTGGAGATGGTTCTTCTAGAAAATGTGTCGGCGGATAGGTGCGATGGTATGAAGCGTAGCAACAAGGAAATGCGCGTGTGTGTGTGTCGACGCAGTAGCAGGAATCAGGTTTTAAAACGATGACGGGAAATAAACGATCAGGAAAATAATACAGTCACATTCACCACAAACCCGAGATCCAAGATCCATGCAAAAATTTGTGCCGCCAAATAGCCAGTACCCCCGAAAAGAGGCGAAATACCGCCGTAGTTTGTAAACAGCACTCAAACCGGGCTTTATCTGACCATCAGCGATCCTTGGCTGCTGTTCTCCTCGTTCTGTCTAGTGATAACGGTTTGTGTTGATAACTTGGAGCCAACTGCTTAAGAATTCCTGTGCAGGGCCATTACATTACACTATTGTAAACCGATGATTATCCGGCTAGATAATAAAGACTGTTGTATTATTTTCAATATGAGTTCAAGAGCATATATTTGTAATTAGCAACCTACAGCAAAAAGTGATTGTAATTTATTTCATTGCACATATGTTAGAAATGTTATTTGTATTTGTTTAGTTTGACGCTAATGTTGGAAAAGAAAAGCAAAATGCTTTAACTACTACTGTGGTATCAGAAGGCTAATCAGGTAAACAAAACAGCTCCGCAGTTCTGAGCTACAATTTACTAGCGAAGCTGAGGCCTGCAAATGTAATTCTGCTTTCATTGTGCAACTCCCCTCTGAATCTAAGACCTTGATGACGATAGGCATGTCAACAGAAACAGTGGCGCCCTCCTACAAGCGTACTCATGTCGTGGCCGACTAGTATCTATGTAGAGAGCAAAGAGGTCACATTTTCAGTGCACATGCACTCGGACGGCAATGTGTCGTAACGTTACACTACTTTAAAACGATGATAATCCGTCTACGTAGATATAAATACTCTATAGCAAGGGTGGCGAAAACTACTTCCTTCCGCGAGTTCAACAAATATGCAATACGCACTGCATCAATCAGTAGCATGTGAAAAACAAACGGAAGGTTGCAGAGAGGGAACGACGCCTGCGAGTCAAAATAACTCGCGAGTCACGTTTTCGCCACCACTATGCTCTATAGTAACATATTGTATTCAATATAAGACCAAGAGCATGACATCTGTAATTAACAACCAATAGCAAACTGTGTTACGAAGACTATTAGGCAAATACAGATTTGAATCCAATCAGACATGCTTACTGACTTTGTTGACCAATGCATTGTATACGACAGATCTGTTAATCCACAAAGTGAAGTCAAATAGATTATTTATCGTTATCATCTGCGTTAAATAGTTATATATTTAATAATCTGAAGCCACTATTTCATAATGTGTATAATAATATTTTATCATCCGCCACTCATATTCCTACACTATATTACTTTAATTCAAAACAAAACGCGAGAATGAAGAGATTACATTATCGAAAGTTTGTCATTCAATGTATGGGTTATATGTACATGTGCGAAAGTACTTGAGGATTACTAAACACAAAACAGCTATATGTATTTATAATAATTAATACATTTCTTCTACGAAAACTTTTCAATCCCTAGAAGAAAGAAAAGAATCTCCTGGCTGTAGTACTTCTACGCAACATCGCTTACCATCGACACACGAAGTAATGAACTCAAAACCGATCTTTTTGCTTCATCAGTATGATCATAATTGAGCGGTTAAGTCTTATATGGACTATCGTATAATATTTTGTTATGGGATTTTGTAACATTTTATTACTCTAAAACCCACCGTATGAATGGAATAAAAATATTTTTGAGGATGTTTACCCTGAAAATACGATAAACTACTCTTTACATGGAATGCATTTCGCTATTTTTATTCTCTAAAAAATGGCTCTAGCAATTTGATTAAATACCATACGTTTAGTAAATTTTATTAAAAATAAAATGTATAACTCGAATTTTCTGGGTATTGCCTCTGCAATGACTTTTACGTAATTAGTTAATCGTAAGAAGTAAACAAAATATTTTACGGTTTACCAATTATACAAAAGTCATTCACGGTAAAGAAAATTACCAGAAAATTCAAAATACACATTTAATTTGTCATGAAAATAGCGTAAACATATGGCTAACTTATAACATTTTTTTAGAATATCAAAAATAATGAAAAACTTTCCAGATAAAGGATAAATTTGAGTGGCGGAATTTTCCTTAAGGTCCTACACTTAAATACTAAGTTTCGCATTTAATCGACCTTTCGTTTTGAGTGATGCTGTTCACAGACACACACTCGTGGACCTTTTTCTTTCTTCTTCCGCTGCATACAGTAGACTTTAGCCTGCTGCGGCTCCAAATTGGTCCGCCCATCTCTTGATGTCTTCCTATATTTACCCAACCTCTCGGTTTATGCCTCAAAGCTCTTCTTGGTTATCTTCCTTCTAGGATATGTAGTATTTTTATGTTTATTTAAATATTATATATGTATGCCTCGGCTGCGTCAGTAGTAATTTTTAGAACACTTATCTCTTAGCAGGGCTAAGACGGCTAAAGAACAAGGCTTCCACAGATTATAATTGTATTGTACTTTGTTTATTAATTCTTCACACGATTAAATAACACTTCACTGATGTATCCTAAGAGCTGTGAGATTATTTGAAGTGTTATACTTGTTAAGTTATATTTAATTTGTTAAGCCCACGTTTGGAAGCCAATTTGTGACGGTATTACTTATAATGTTTGTGTATACTCCACGTGGTGAAGCCATTTTGTGTCGTGATTCTTTGTTAGGTTTGTTAGCTCCATCTGGTGTCAGCAATTTGCGGCAGTATTAGTGTTTGTTTGAAAGAATGCTACTGTTATTTTATTTAATTTTTGGTTCACTGTCCTCCGGCTAGCTATGATCTTTTTGGTCGAGCACTTCTCTTTATACAGGTTCTGTAAACGGAAAGGAGTCTTTTATCCAAAGATAACACTGATGAAAGAATTTGTTTTACACTTTTATTGTCGAACACAATCACTATCATATTTACACATTGATCTTGACACTCGCCAAACTGAAACTGTTATAATAACTTCATTACTGATCATTCTTAATTCGCGTACTTCAGCTTTTTATATAATTAACTTTACAACACTTTAGATTTTTCATAACTCTGCTACGCGTAACTTGCAAATCGATAGCCGACGTGTACTGTACAAATATTTGTTGGACTAAAGGCGACGTGTAACGTACAAATGTTTTCGACGAACTGACGGACTGAAGGCGACGTGTAGCATACAAATATTTTCGGTGAACTGACGGACTGAAGGACTTTACCTCTAACCTAGCCCTTTTTGTACTCCTACACCCCGATATGCCTGAAGATTATAACCGAGTTGCTATTGGCTAATAAAACGCGCCAACATTAGCGTCTATTGTTATATCCAATGAAAATTATGAATACATATGCTCTAGGGAGAATGTTCCAGAAAATTCTAAAGAAAAACGCGCCAACATTACGTAACTTCCTCGTCTCTAATAATGATAAACAGCTCACCCCCTCGCTGCATTATTGCGCGCTATTATTGTCAGTTTCAGTAAGGCCGTATAAACTTACTTCTCAACAATAATTACAATCAACAAACATCTCAAATCAATGTCACACAAAAATGCATATTCATACTATAATCACTCTTTACATTTAAATAATTTGTCATACAAATTACTGCATCATATTGTTAATTGTACGTTTTAACGCGTAAACTTTATACTATTCTCACCGCAATAAATTTTCATGTCTCACACTGAACACGTACCATATCTAACTGACTGCTTGGGTACGCTATCTTTTAGCGTCTGCTGCCTGAATTTGTACATTTCCTCTATTTCAAGTCTCTGATTGGCTAAGCCTACTCCAATAGAATACTTTTATTTCACTTAAGAATTTTATAGTTTTTGATTGGCTATTTATTAACTGTTTTAAATATTACATTATTGTTCCAAGAATTATTAGTAGCATTTATTAAACTTTCTAATTTATTGTTGTCTCAAGCTTACCTCATTATTAGTAACTTTCGGGTTCTGCTTACTACATAATACATTCACATAATATTATTATACATGTACATAATAATATAAACGTAATACAATGATTATTACATACACTTTATATATTATATTATACACATGTTGCATTAAGGTGGGCTTTTATTATATTTTATATTATATAATTAGACTGGTATCATTTAAGCTATAAAAGTACTGCCTCATATGTGTTCCAGCCATTTATTTCTAAAACTGACAATTGTTTTATTTATATTGTACGACAGGTCTAGTTTCCGTCTTTTGTTTCGTTTTTTATTCTATCTCCCATCGTTATTCCGATTACTGACCCTAGAAATCGCATTTCAGTTGCTTGAATTCTGCTTATATCTCTTTTATTTGAAGTGCAGCTTTCACTGCCATATAAACAAGTGGGTGTAGTCATTGTTTTATAAAATTTAATAGTTGTTTTTCTCCTTATTTTATTTTTAAATGTTCTTTTTATTGTGCCAACATATCTGGTTAAATCGTTCTACTTTATTTTGGACAACTGCTTCACTTTTATTTGATATTTTGCAGCCGAGATAATCAAAACAGTATATGTGTTATAATTTGCTGTTCCGTGATTATTTTAGACCTTACTGAAGTATTGCCTCTGGAAGCCATCACTTTGTATTTGTTCGTGGCGACGGTCATCATATATTATTTACTATTTCATTTAGTACTACACACATTTTCTAACGTGTCATCATTATCAGAAATAATCACGAGATTCATTTACCTATAGAAGAGTCACGATAAAGTTATTTTTCTACCAAATTTCCATAATATTTAAAGTTTGTAATCGTTGTTAACACTGTTGGATAACATTGTCAATATACAAATTAAATAGTAGTGGGGATATTCGACACCCTTGTCTAACATCTTTGATACTTAGTTCCAAAATAGGACCAGTTGACTGTCTCATACAGATTTTGGTTGCTTATAAATATTTTTTAATATTTTTATATGGT
The DNA here is from genome assembly GCA_030765065.1 of Deroplatys truncata. Taxonomy (NCBI): domain Eukaryota; kingdom Metazoa; phylum Arthropoda; class Insecta; order Mantodea; family Mantidae; genus Deroplatys; species Deroplatys truncata. The sequence goes on from CM060981.1 coordinate 112,196,115, forward strand.
GTCGAGATATACCTCTTTTCTCTAATATATTTCATAGCTTCCTTCTAATAACCTTCTCAAATGCTTTGGAATAGTCAAGGAACAAGATATGTGTTATATTCTCTCCTTTTTTTCTATCATTTGCTGCAACGTATAAATATTGTCTGTTGTGCATCTACCTTTCCGAAATTCCATTTTCTTCTAACAGCAGAATTTTGTTAATCTTAGGAATTTGCCATATATCTTATAAACGCTACATAATGAACTTGTTCCTCTGTAATTATCTTTTTCTCGTCTATTTCCTTTTTTAAAAATGGATATGAAAATTTCTTTATCCCATTTCTTTGGTACTAAGCCCAGTGTCAGCATTGATTTAAATAGATTAGTAATCCATTTTGGGCTTGTTTAATTCATCCCATATTTAAATTGTCAATCCAGGATAATTTGCTGTTTTTAATTTCCTTTAATGCTCAAAGTCATTATTAAATTCCATCTTTTCACCTTCATCCTCTTGTTCATCTTCTTTTATTACCATAGATTCTTAAAGTATTCTTACTATTGTTTTTCAGATATTAATTTTATAGTGATAACTAGGGCTCGGAATTTTAGGTTTTAACCTATATTTTTCTCACTATTTAATTAACACATTTCAAGATATACACTCGTTTCACACTTCCTGGAGCATAATATGAGAATTTTATTACACCTAAAAACACCTAAATGAGGGGTTGTCACCTAAAATAACCTAAATAGCTGTTTTTCCTTTTTCAAAATTAAGAATGTTATTTTCGGATTGAAACTCATTGTAAAATTATTTCCACCACCTATATCCAGTAGATAGTTCAAGTTACTACGGTTAAACGCCGCACATGCGACGTGCTTGGCTTTCTGCTGCCATTTACAATGCCGAGCACTTAAAAGACGCTAAAATGTCAATTAATTTCCTTTTCTTTCTCTTGAACTGTGTTTTTACTGTTTTTCATTACCGCTTATTACCGCAATTACACACACACATACACAAACACACCCATGCCCATGGCGGGACTCGAACCCGCAACCCTCAGCTTGGCGGAGCGCCGAAGCTACACACTCCAGCAACCACGGCTAAGAGGGCTGGCATGAATTGGATGAAACAGAAGCTTCCTGCATTGCCAAGGCTAAGAAATCACTCGAGTGACACACACTTGCCGCTTCCCTTGCACACATTAAGACACATTTTTGTATTATATCAGAAGCTACTCTCCGGTTGAAAAGTACAACTTCACCACTGAAATATGCTCTAGATATCATTGGTAATGTTTTCAGTAAAGAAATACCTGGACCAGTGGGAGTTGCATGTTATCCGAAGTTACAGAACATTCTTTAACGAAATCCTGCTTTTGAAGATATGAAAATCGTCAATTTAGTATTGCAAGGGCAAAAGTATACAGGAAAACTACCCCTAGAACCCGCTGCACTGGCATCTATGTTCTACGCTCCAATGACGGTATGTACCATTGAAAGAAGCTTTTCTTCATTCAAGAAAGTGTTACTGATAACAGGAAATCGTTTACGCCAGAAAATTTGAGAATGTATGTATCTACTGCAATGCCAAAAAATAAATCTTACAACTAAGTACCAGAAAAGTAAAATTATTTATACCTGTATTGATCCACGAAGCAAAACATTAAAAAACTATTTTAATCAAGAAAAACCTAACAAAACCTATTTTAAGCATATAAACTCCACCTCCACCTAAAAATCCGGGCCCTACTGATAACGTACCAGTCATCTGATTTTTAAAGCGCACAATGGTGCGACAATTTTGAAATAGTATACTTGACCTGCTTCTGATATTATTGTTATCTCGTAGCTCATTCTGTTATCTTGTGCACCAGCTGCTCCAGTGGTATAGTTATGACTACTTTCTCGGGGTATGTGTGGGTGTAGTGAAAGGATAACACTTGTTTAAATTGACTGAGAAATTTAATGTGATTAATACTTGAGCTATTGAAGTGATTTGTCGACCGTTTGAAAATAAAGAATGAAACTGATTATGAATCGAATCACTCAAAACCATAGCAACTGACTTATTATACCTGCTAACTTCTGAAGTAATCAATTTTACGGCTTCAAATAGCTTTTTCCGCAGCGAAAGAAACTGGAAGTATAACTAGCCATGAGTCGCTGAAATGTTGCTCGGAAAGATCCCTCGCGATAACCCAGAAATCTTACTCGCACAAGCGCGTCATTAGGCGCTTAAAATAACGAACTGGTCATTACAAGTATCCAGAGTGACGAATGTATGCACGAATGTGTGCACGAACGAGTGTGTCTCTGATCAGAATGCACGCCCTTATATCACTTTTAAGCTCCTCATATTTTAGAACTATTCCACCAACTTTTCTTTCCCACCTGGGAAAATATTAAACTTTCTTCATATGATTTCTGACTGTTACTATGCCGTACTCTTCTCTTTGCTAAGCTATGACTCGCCTGAATCTATGAACGTTGCAATTTTCCAATTTCCAAAATTGGCCTACGTGATTTTGTTAATGTTATAACCCAACTGCATTCCAGGAATCTTTATGTCTAGCTCGTTCTTTCCTCGCAGCTGCTAGTAACTTTTCTTAGCATGACTTGCTAGCTACCTTCTTTTTTCCGGACAAGTATTTTCAATTTAAGCTTATTACATTATACCATGAGATAATATATACGGAAATTATTTATTGTAATTATTTCTTCATCTTTTTATTATTTCTTTATTTAATCATTTATTTCTTCCTGTCAATAATTATGGTATCAGTATTCGATACATCCTTCTCTGTTTTATTAAATGAGTTCATTGCCCATTTTGATATTTGTCTGCCATCTGCCTCTTGATTGTTCCTGATATGTGGTGTGATTTTCTAATGATTTTGTGGTTATCCACCTTATGTACGCCACCTTCTTATCAATTGCATTCTTGATATCATTCCATATAAAAAATCTGTTCATTTTTCTCATTTTACGTGCAGTTGTCTCTATTACATTCACAAAACCTCTTCATTCTATCTCTATATTATTACTTGCAGATCTGTTATATAATTATTTTCTGAATCTTTCCTGATAAATCTTTTTTACGGAGTCATCCTGAAGTTAACAACACTTCTAGAATGTTTGGTCTCTTTTGCTTACCGGCGACTTCTATGCCATCTCGATTTCGAACCTAGTTTTGGTTTTAACAAGTAGTAGTTCGATGAGATATCTGCTCCTCAGTGACTCCCACATCTTTGAAACTAGAGGAGATTTCATCGTTTCCTAAAACGTAATCAATTATGAATCGCTGTCCTCTAGCCGTCTATGTGAAAAGAAAGAGTTGATTATTTTAAGCTACTGAAGTAAAATAAACCTCTTAGAATTCTACAGTTCTGATTAAATATTGTTTCCCCGTGTAGCCCTATTAGATTTGGCACTGGGGCTTTCCCAATGAGTGCGTCAAAGTCTCCTGTTACAATTATGTAATCCATTTTATACATTTATCTATTACTGTTTGTAATTATTTGCAAAATAATTTAGTTTCTTGTATATATCCTTCATCTGGTCATAGACTCCTAAAAGTGTTAGATAACCCTTTGGGATCTTTAACCTTACGGATATACATAATTCGTTCACTATTGCACAGGTAAGAATGATTTTTTTAAAGTTTAGGAACTTCATAATGAACTCCAAAATATTAGAATTGATACCGTGGTAATCACCGAAACTAAGAAGAAACAAAGAGGAAGCTGTGACTTAAATACACCGTGAACTAATACCGCGTGCCATTAGAAGAAGGAGCTAAAGCAGACGTTGCCGTATTACTATTACCTTTCTTTCTAAAAATGCTTTATTTGGGTTTAGAGGGTCCTCAAAACATGTATTTCCAGTTGCCTCTCGAATTTAAAGTTTTGGGTGGAATGCAATGGTTCCACTACTTTAAGTACGTAGTAGGGAAAGTAAAAAGAAGAAATGCCCTGAATAGCGGCTCTGAACATAACAATTATTGTATGTGTACGCAGAAGTATGGCTTACTTTCTCTATCACGTATATAGAAGGTAGAGAAGGTATTGCAATTTATCTAAAATTTCGATACCGAGATTTCACCGGAAATGCACGTTTTGAGATCCCTGAATAAGGAGAACCATTTTTAGAAAAAAGTCCATGCGTATCTGAAGCGCATAATTCAAAGTCGAAAATTCGAATAATAAGCAAACTTTGTATTTAGGTTTACCATTTTCCAAAGATGAGACAGAGATTTTCAAGAAAATCCCCTCTCAACACTATCCTTTAAATGAAACCTTTTTCGAAATTTTTTATTTTCTAAAAACACGGCTCTAACAATTTGATTAAAATACCATGTATTAAAATATTTGCTTGAAAAATAAATAATTCGAATTTTCTGGGAATAGCCTGAGAAGTCCACTTCATTCGGAAGGAATTTTGTATAATCTTGTAAACGTTAAGCGTAGATAAAATGTGCATAAATTGTGAGTTTTAAAGAGATCTAAAGGTTACTTTTGGAATAAATTTTTTGTGATATCAACCATTTCCAAGACATCGCTATTAATGGCAGGAGTTGTTCAGTATTTGTCAATTCTTTTAAACCCCTGTCGATTTTTCAGTTGTTACTCGCGATGTCATGGCCAGATATAGTGTCCAGTTCTAAAACATTTGACTATCCCTATTCCCTTTGTATCTATAACGAAATGTGTAATGCATCTATTTCCAGAAAGGTTTATCTTGATTAAAATGAAGTAGATAGTGAACTAAACTTTCGTAAAAATAATTTGTATGCACTAAGGGTAGAGAAAGTCATGTGAATGTAACACAACGGATTTCTTTTAAGGGTGTTCTGCCCACTCACTTTATAAGTCCTTAGAGAATAGTGTTCGCATTATGCCGAGGTTAATACTGGGATTCTATAGAAAAGAAACGAGTGTTTAAGCTAAGTGCAACTAGCGGAAAATTAAAATGAAATTTAATTTTGGTATTTACAAATAGTAATGCTCACGGAAATATTGATATCTATTGAAAAAAAGAAGAGAAAAGAAAAGAAAAGCGGAATACGAAAGAAAACGAAGAGTGAAAGTGAGGCAAGTCGGGCGAACTATGAAATGAAATCCTCTCTTCTTTCAACCCGCTTCTTTCTCTCTCTCTGGCGCTGAACAGAACCAGCTTTGTTCTACTTTAATATAATGGACGCTTAATCCACTGCGTAAAATGTAAATTCTGGTAAACTTGGTAGAAGCTGCCCAAATCTGTCGCAGCATTTCTCTACAGCATGCTCTAATGGCTAACATTCCTAAGTTTGGTTTATTATGAGAGGTTGAGCGATAAGTTGCAGAATTAAGTCGCCGTGATTCTCTGAATGAAGCTTGAATTGTACGCAACGATTCTTGTTTACTTTATGTACTTTCTACTCCAACGATTCTTGGTTTTTGGAGGTTGATCGATAATGAAACCTGTGATTTTGCAAATCCTTATTATTCTCATAATCGCTTTAGCTCGAGAAACGGTTATTCTGTTGGTTGATGCACAAGGGTCACTATGTGGCATGAAGTTGGTCGTAGTTGTGTAGTTGCCTTCCTGCCCCTTTAACGTATGACTATTGGTTTAATCAGAAAACATATTTCGGAATAGCAGATGCATAATACTAATGGAATTAATTGTTCTTTCACACAAGCCGTGTGTTGGACAGGGCTAGAAAGGTAGAATCAGATGACTGAAAAATTCATAATATTAATTCAAATAAATCATGAACCTTAAACAAAGCAAAATCAGCAAAATCTATGGATTAAATACACGTCATTGCCTTCCTTGATTCTTAATGGAACTTGGGGATAGTATTAAATATCCAAACATGTATTTACCTAGAAAACAAGTCCTTCTTTCCAAGCAACGCAGAAATAAAGCCCCAGAAATTTAACTTAGTGTTAAGGGTGATTTATAGGGTAGGGAGGGATTTTGGACTGGTGCATTTGGGAAACTGTGACCCGGTATTGCCGAAGCAAACTGGGTTAACTGCTTTCTCGTACAGATGGCTTATAACAGTATCTTATTTAAAATAAATTTAAAATTTGAAAATATTACACAGAAAAGTTGATAAACATGTTTCTGACAAATGTTCTTGTTTACAATGTTTTGATAGGATGAATATTAAAGAAACTATATAAATGTTTCGTAACAGTCATTGTGTATACGAGACATTTATACATACTGCATTTGGTATATTTTTATTTTGGTTTTCGATTATTACGGGAAAGAGAACAGTTTCATACGCATAATAAACATAAGCAGGAGACGCAGGTTTTTGCATTAATTAAAAAACATCTGATGTGTTACACTCACATGACTTTCTCTACTCTTGTACAAACTATTTTTACAAACGCTTATTCTCCATCTACTTCATGTTAATCGAGATAAACATTTGCAGACACTATTTTATTGCTAATTTTCTTGTAGATGTAAGGGGAAAATATATTTACAAGGGCAATATGGAAAAACAGTAGCCTTTAAGCACATACATATCTCTTAATAGCTGGTTGCTAGGTGCAGCACCATTCCATTTGCCACAAATTATAACTCTTTGCATATCCAAGACAAAAAAATGAATAACGAATTCCCATTTTAGAAAATAAGTATTGAAAAATTTAGGGGAATAGCAAGCAATATCTCGAAAATGCTTCACTCAACAAAAAAAATGTATATGACATAAATTGTGTATTTTAACGCGATCTACATTTCTGTGTAGTAAAATTTTGTCTATCTCTTATGGTTTACCAGTTATGCAAAAGTCGTTCACAATGGAAAATACTTTTGGAGACATTCCCAGAAAATTCAAGATATACATTTTATTTGTCATACAAATATCTTAAACATATGATATTTTAATCAAAATCGTTAGCCATTTTTGAAAAAATTAAACTTTTCGAAAAATCTTCCATGTAAAGGGTAATCTGGGGTGGGGGGATTTTCTTGAAAACCTTCGTGTCGCATCTCTGGAAGACACTGAACCTAAATACCAAGTTTGATGTTTATCCGACTGTTCGTTTCCGAGTTATGCTGTTCACAGACACACAGACACACACACGGGCATGTTTCCAAAAATGCCTTTTTTGGATTCAGGGTGTCTCAAAACATGTATTTCCGGTGAAATCTCGGTATCGAATTTTTGGGTGGAATACAATACTTCCCCTACTTACTGTACGTAGTAGAGAAAGTAAAAATTACGCACGCTTCGTTATCCTTAAAAAATAAGTTATATTGTTTTCCAAAATTTACACGAAATATATGTTGCCTGCAGCATAAAATAAAATGGTGGAGAGGGGAGAGAAATGGAGGGAGTGTGAGAGCGACAGCAATAGAAGAATATCTGCAGTTAACGCAATAACCTTAGTTTTGGATAAATTTAAAAATTCACCAAAACGTGCCTTAGCGTTGGCGAGATTTAACCTTCGTTGGGAAATATTAGGTTGCGTATGGTCACAAATTGATTGTGCGTTTAAAGTGTTACTCAGGGCTATATCATTGACTGCGATTGAAGCTACTTACTTATGTCAACAGTGTTAATTATCAAAAATATAAACAGACAAAACGGATCCATATTAGATATTTTAATTTGTATACCTTACTTTGCTTCCAGCGATATAATTAGCACCAATTTAATTTGTAAAGTAGTTACACAGAGAATGCCAATAATAATTACTGCATTGCTTTGGTAAATGGTTTTAAATTGAAGTTTGCATAAACAATATGCCCTTTGGGGAAGAAAATGTGCTCGTGTACAGGATGCAGAAACAAGGTAGTTTTTAAGCGCATAGAATAATTACTAGTTACTGTTATGAATTTTAAAAGTTAACTATTGTTTTTTATGAGAGTTTTTTATTTCCATAGCTGTTTAAATCCAACTAACAAAACTATTCAGAAATGAGAAAGAAACGGATACAACTATGCTTTTACAAAAAGAAATTGACACACGTAAAATAATGATGTGGCATGTTTCTTAGCATTTGCAGGGATTACAAACCCCATAATTTGTTAAAAATGTAAAGCTCACCAATAGAATGTATATTTTTTGGAGCTCAGTCGAATTTAAAATTACTGTTTATTTTCTTGAGGGAAGCAATTAGATTTTGAAATGTTTAAAAGCTCGGTTCTGTGTGGTGCTTGAACTAACTTCACTCCTTGTTGTCAATTCTTTGCTTTTATCTCATTAATTAATTAATTAATTAATTAATCAGATAACAATGGTTTTTACTAGAGTGACTTAAACTTGAACGTGGCAATTTGTAGTACAGTTAAAGAATTACCAATTTCAGTAATTTTCTGAGGATAACACTGTCATAACTATGATTTCCTATAAACTGGCAAAGAAAAGGATTTTGCACTCGTAGGGAGTATTTATTATATGAATAATATTACGTTTTAATTCACATTATAATGAGTATTGTTAAACTGCGAATACCCGTTATTTAAAACAATCAAGAAAGCATTTGACAAGAGCACCATTGTACCAGTAATAGAGAAAGGGAGGAAGAGAGTGAGAGAGACAGAGAGAGAGAGATGATTGCCTTATGTTTGAAGTTAGCTTACAGGCATAATCGGACAGAGCTGCTTACTTGATATTGTCGAAACCTCTTTTATATTCACTCCATTACGGGGAGTAGACCACAGGACCGGAATCTAAAGAATCCCATCGCACTTTTCTAACACGAGGCTCGACGGGGGCAAGTTAACAAAATACTTATAACACCTGAAAACCACCAAAATATTAATAAATCGTCATGGGCTAGGAAGGAAGGGACCACCGACATAAATGATTCACATAGTATGAAGATAGATGTCAAATATATTATACCAAATAAAAGTGATACAGTTTACCTTTCTGTTTGGCGAAGCGCCATGCTAGAAAACACGTCTTGCCAGTCCCACAAACAAGGCTCAAAGAGGACGCGGCTACATGCTACCTCAAGATAAAACCAGTTAACCCATCCCCTTCTACGTCACTACCTGTTTACATTGCCAACCTAAGCGTTAACCATACAGAGTTACCATACCACATTCTTACAGTATTACCACAACCACATGCCACAATATACGGATAGTAACGAGAGTCGATATTCTTTATTCTCTTTGCACCATATAGATACAGGCTATAGAGCTCCGCCAGGAATTCTACTAAGGCAATTATGATGACTGCCACAGCAATATGTAAAATTTGCAATCTGGAGGTATAAAGTCACAGTAAAGCATCTATTATTATCCGAATACTTATCAACCTAAACATCCGTTAACCGAAAGCGTTCCAATTCGCATTTTCAGATTTACATGCGCGTTATGTAATTCTGATCGAGGAAAAAAATGATTCAGCAACTGTATAAGGAAGTTAATTTGAAGGATACTGTGTAGGTGGTAGTAGAAGCTTGGTCCAATATCGAGGGCACTACATTAGCAAAAGTTCGGAATAAGCTCCTTCCGTGAGATGAGACCATCCCTGCACCTGAAGAGCCATTAAACAGTCAATATGTACCTAAACTGGCTGTACTGATTAAAAAGAATTTTCAGAATTTGAAGAATACGTCCAGGAAAGCATTGAAAACTGGCTCAAATGTGATGCTAATGGCTGGCTATCAAATAAGAGTATTAACTGAGGATAAAATTATTGCCAGTGCCATTGACCAAGGTTGATGACGACGAGGAAGGGCCTGGCTACGATGACTACGACCATGCTGAAAAGTACCATCCAGTGAGAAAGCTTTTCACTGCCTTGAGATTGATATGGAGTTAGAAAAACAAGAATGTGATGCTGTCCAATTGCTGTCTGTAAAAGTTTGCAAGATTTAACGCCCCCCAAAGAATCAAAGATGGACTTCTTTACGTTACTATAGGCGTATTTTAATTGAGGCGGTATTTTTTATCGCTTAAATGTGCGATAGTAACATTCTTGGTGCTTACGTAATATGTTTTTACGTAAATTATTAGAACTTGAAGATCTTATATTGTGCTGCTTTTGTTTTGTTTAGTTACATAATTTTAACTGCCCCACGTATGGGAGCCAATTTGTAACGGTATTACTTACAAATGTTTGTTTACATCACGTGTGTTGAAGCCATCTTGTGACGTCATTCATTTGTTCGGTTTGTAGCTCCATCTAGTGTTAGCAATTTGTGGTACCTAGTATCAGTGTTTGAAAGAATTTTAAGTTTTGTTTATTGTCCTCCGGCTAGCTATTATCTTATCTTGGGTCGAACATGTGTCTTGATCAGGGTTGTGTAAACGGAAAGGAATCTTTTATCCAAAAATAACACTGATGAAGAAATTTGTTTTACACATTTATTGTCCAACACGTTAACTATCACATTTATACATTGATCTTAACACTCGCCAAACTGAAACTGTTATAATAACTTCTTACTGATCACTTTTAATCCACGTACTTCAACCTTTTGTATAATTAACTTTATAATACTTTAGATTTTCGTAACTTTTGAATCTATAGCCGACGTATCTCATACAAATATTTTGACGAACTGACGAACTGAAGACGACGTGTAGTGCACAAAGAATTTTGATGAACTGAGCTAAATACGACGTGTAATGTATGAATGCTTTCGGCGAACTGAAGGACAGACTGACTTTACCTCCAACCTACCTTATTTATACTCCCTCGTCCAGATACGCCTAAAGATTATAACTGAACTGCTATTGGCTAATAAAACGCGCCAACATTAGCGTCTATTTTAATATCCAATGAAAATTATGAATACATATGCTTTTAGGGAGAAAATATTCCAGAAGTTTCTCAACGGAAAAACGCGCCAACATTACATAACTTCCTCGTTTCCAATAATGATAAACAGCTCACCCCCCCTCGCTGCATTATTGCGCTATTATTGACAGTTTCAGTAAAGCCGTATAAACTTATTTCCCAATAATAATTACAATTAATAAACATCTGAAATCAATGTCACATAAAAATGCATATTCATATTACAATCATTATTTACATTTAAGTAATTTGTGATACAAATTACTGCATCAAATGATATCAGTTTAATTATATTAGTATTAAAAAGAATAACACCCCGCCTAAAAGCAATATGCATATTATAATATATAAAGTGTATATTACAGTCATCGTATTATGTTCATTTCATTATGTACATGTATAAAATGTTATGTGAATGTACTTCGTAGTTTAATAATATAGGAGCTCTGAGAATAGAAGCAAGCTGCTTTTCGTAGCAAACAGAATTACAAAGTAGAAGCTGAAAGTTGCTAACAATAAGATAACCTTGAGACAACAATAAATTAGAAATTTAAAAAAGGCTACTAATAGTCCATGGAACAATACCAATGTAATGTTCAAAACAATTTGTAAATGGTCACGTGGTTGCAGAAAGCAAGCCAAAGTAAAATAAAGGTATTCTATTGGAGTAGGCTTAACCAATCGGAAACTAGAAATACAAAAATGTACAAGTTTAAACGGTAGACGCTAGGAAGTAGTGTACTCAAGCAGTTCGGGTCCGGTGGTTGTATGTTAGTGTGTATAGACGTGAGAATTCAGTGCAGTGAAGATAATATATAAATGATTACCTGTTTAAAGTGTAATTAAGAATAAATCTCACAGCTCCATTTTAAAATACGTCAGTAAAGTGCTTTTTAACTGCCGTGAAGGATTAATAAAGAAGTAAAATACAATTATAATTTGTGTAACGTGTGTAAACATTATTCTGCAGCCGTTCCAGCCCTATTTAGAGATACTTGCTGTTCAAGATATTACTAACGCAGCCGAGGCATAAATAAAGAAACATTAAAACAATTATTACACGTGAAAACTTTATGAACACACGACACCGCCGCAAAAGTTGATTCCTAAACGTAGGGCGAAGACCACGGCAAAGTTTGTACCAATACGGGGCTACAACCGCCGCAATTGCCATTTTGAACTTGTCAAACTAGGCTAGTCAGTTCTCTGTGTTATTTATAAGACGTGATACAAATATACGCACAGTTGTGTTTACTAATAGTGCTTCTTTGTTTCATATTGACGCTATAACACCGGGTACAATTTGTTTTCATAAACGATCGGTTATCCGACCATCCCCCATCCCCAAATTGATGCTCTACTGTATTTGTACTCTCGAGGGACAAGAAAACAGATAGAGATGGACAGAGATGAAGAGATTCCAGCTTAGGCATCGAATATCGCCACAAAAGATATCGCATGTGATAAATAAGAAAAGAAGTGAAATAAAGTAAAAAAAAATCTTTAGATAGTTCAAATGATGAACAATTGTTAAGCCGCCTGTATTGTGTATTAACTTTTGCGAACAAAGACCATGTAACTTCAACAGTGCTGTACTTATGTCTTACGATACAAAGCTGATTCACTATAACCCGAGAACGGAAACCAGAATTGAAACGGGAATGGGAAGCAAAATAGCATGCAACAACTTGGTTTACAATATAACAGAAACGAGAATGAGGATGCATATCGATGAACATATTGGTAGCAAAAGTGACGTCTTTGGTCATTAAAATGACAACATAATGCAGGTTACTCAACATCAGAATTCTTTTTCTAAACGCAGATCCATTTCGATTCCTCTAATGAACGTGTCGCACTATTGGCAGTCCTTTATTGGTGAATGAATTAATTAGTGAATGAATGAAAGGATTTAGCCACTGTTTTCCTTATAGAGTAAGGCTTCCTTTAAACGGGTGGCTCGTTAAGTTCTCGCTTGGTGAGCCATTCCAAGCGAGGTAATGTGCTGTGGGCTTGCATATCCCGAAAACTTATGCCGAATTTGATCCTAACACTATAAAACTCTCTAGCTAGTGTTAGTTTGACCGTGTTAATTCTAACACTTTAACTAGTAATGCTACGTCCTAGTTCTTCAAATGAGTTCTGGGTTTTGCTTTCTTGGCTCTGCCTGTTTTTTTATTTTTTTTTGGGGGGCCAACATTTACTTGCATTTAAACAAACTACAAGTGTCACTTCTGCTGCAATAACCAAAGATCAATGAAGCTGAGGGAGCTAGGATGCATATTTGTCCGGGTTTCTTCCGGTTTCAATTTCCCAGCTTGCGAATTGAAAGAGAGAGAGAGAACTCTAGCGACTGTTGTCACAGCCACCTTGAATAATTTCTACAGTGAAGTGTCTAATATACATAACATGGACCTATCCGCTGTTAAAGCTTGTTAACGAGAAAGTTAAAACTTGATCAAGTTTTTTTTCCCCCGTTTCCAGGACACGAGAGGGCTTCCCGTTAATTGTGAACGCTCATTGCAATGCATCTTAACTTAGTCGTTCTCGTTCTGGTTTCCGTTCACCATTTTGGTGAAACAAGCTGTAAAGGAAGTGCATCAGTGATTAGAGAACAGCGTAAATCTGTGGTTTCTTCTATTAAGGATATTTTGATCGCTTAGGGTGCTTTACAACGTTGCATCATATACCTTTTGTTATGTTACGTTTCTGGATCCTGTGATGCAGCCATCTCCAACTCCAATTGTATAACATATAGTTTCCCAATAGTTAATATACTAGTCGTAAAAATCCTTCAAATGATTTGAAAAACTAAATTACAAAGCAATACGATAACATCCGCAATTCTCTTTCAGTAGATTAAAATGTTATTGTGTATTGCTAACAACGCATGTGAAGCCCGTCGTGGCTTTGCCGTAATTAGATTTTCAATAGCAGTTTTTGCCTTTGACCCGCGCAGGGGTTTGTTAAACCTCATCGTTGTCACCATCATTTTGCAACATTTTGCTGGAGTTAACGGCTGATTAATACAGTAGGTCGTATACAGCGAACTTATAGTCTTCTGATTTTTTTTTATTATTCCAATTTTACACGTATATCTTAATCTGTTCAACTTCTGTTGTACATACAGGTGGACCATTTAAGTTGAGACTGTACAATATCTCCAAAACTAAGTTGTAGATCAAAATGTGTTGAATAAAGTTACTTGATATTATTACATGTTGGGGTGAAGGCCGAAAAGGTTACCAGAAAATACCATAAGATTAATTTCGGCCAACCCAACACCCACATGGGGGGCGCAACTCGCTGGCAGCAAATCGTCTGGGACCTTGGTGGTATTTTAAGGGGAAGCCGATGGTTTTATATGATACTAAAATATTACATAACACACATTGCCTGGGATTTATTCACAAAACAACGTTTGGTTTTTCTACATAGTTAACAAAGCATGCCGGATGAAGGGAGTTGCCCCAGACCGTAGACCGGCCACACACTACCGGTTCCAACGACCACTTACTCTCGAGTGACGTTAACATTTCCCCCACCAACCGTATCTAGCCAAGCCAGACAAGATTGACGCCATACCAGACAATTTCAAACAATCCCTCCTTTTGGCGTGGCCAAAAGGAGAGGCCGATAAGCCGAAATATAACTAAAGAGATAAAATAATGCTACGTCTGGTAGCAACAATGCAGCACAACAGTGCGTCTGGTAATGACAAAATTAATAATACGCCACACTATTATGGGCGAAAGAGTATGCCATTAGTCGTTTTATTTGGAGGACGTTGTGATTATCATTTTAGGATCAATTTAATTAGACCCTAATTGTAGGTTCCCATTTGAAAAATTAAATTTACCCTAAAATGGTAAACATAGCGTCCTTCAAACAAAACACGACTAATGGTATCTACTTTACCCCATAATATCAAGCAACTTTTATTAAAGACATTTCTTTCTACAACGCTTAATTTTGGAGATATTGTACAGTCTCAATTTAAATGGTCCTCCCTGTATATACTGCAAATACTGAAATAACTAAGAGATAAACTTGATGGGTGATAAGTAGGTGAACTAATACAAATTAAAATTTACTTTCCGGTTCAGTGACTGACAGCTGTCTGAATGATACAAATATTAGTAATGTTGTTTTACTCGTATGTAACATGTTTTGGGAGATTCTAGGGAAGTTGGGGTTCTCCAGGTTTGGAATAGCTTTCAGGTGGTTTATGTATTAAAATGAAACCCTCTCTTGAAACAAAACATAATTAGTGGCTTATACTATTTGAATAAACAATTCTACGCAACAGTATGCCATGCAGTATTTGTGATGTGTGCCTTAAATAAATTACCAGTGTTTATGCTACGTAGTCATTTCCATTACTTATTCCCTTATGTTCCACGTGGGAATGAGCATAACGCTAACATTTGCTGCACTTATACATGATATTAATGCTATCACTCCTCCCAATTTTATCTCTGCTCTAAGCCTAGGTTATTGGCGATTTGTTTTATGTTTGCATGTTATGTTTGCTTATAGCATAGGCAAATTGTTTTATGTTTTAAGCTTCAATCAAACATAAAGCCACTACTATAAATAACCTAATTTTAATCTAAATTTATCTGCATATCTACATACGTTTGTGGAAAATAACTACAGTTGCATGTTTCAGTTTTATTTCGTTCGTAGCTTTAAAAAATTTTTTTCCTAAAGAAACGAAATACATCCCAAAACATATTTTGCATACTCAGCGTAAGAAAAAAAGTGGAATTGAGATGCAAAAGGATAGAGATACGCATAACTGTTCAGCATAGACTTTTAAGTTCCGTTTATACACCATTTAACTGCAATGGTCTTATCGGCGGCCTTTCCTTGGGGAAGTGATGTTGCCTATAGGCAATGCTGTTAATTCGTATTCGCTTCTCGTTGGATTCCTGGTAAACTTTAGGTTCTGTTCATTATTGTAACACACCTTTACACTCTCATTCATACTTCTAGACTCTGGGGAGGATCGGAATAATCTTGGCTACGGAATAATCGAATCCGGGTCCACTTGCCCAGCATACTTTTGTCTCTAAATACGAAAAGTTTGAAAACCTCCATACTTTAAGAATATAAATACTGAAGTCGTAAAACAACTGATATTAAGTGGTTTTAAAAGCGGAGAATGCTAACCTTACGATATTCCGTAGTAATAATAATAATAATAATAATAATAATAATAATAATAATATACATGGCCGTTTAAAGAACAGTGCTAAATCAGTCAAGCGTAGCAAAGGAGTCACACAACTTTCTGAGAATATTAACCATAATGCATAGCATTAATTTTTGACAAAATACCAAAATCTGTAGTTTTGACTGGTCGCAATTTTTTCATTGAGTCTCCCCTTAATCGAATAATAGTACATCCAGTAATACATATCATGTGTTGCAAGGAATTCGAAAAAAAATTTGTGCACATGTATTAAATGCTGTTTGCTATTATATTCTGCTTTATTTTTAAACTACCTGCAAGCTCTAAATAATATTTTACGTATTACTTGGATATTCCTTGGTGGATAAGCACATTATTGGCCAATATTTATATTCTTTAAAATGGACTTTCCTTACTTTACTTGCAACGACGTACACTCATCCCCAGTAGTGCAAGTTTCAGTTCCGGGTAAGTTGAAAAGGGCGATATGGCATGCGGTTTGTTTATCTTTCCCCTCTTTCTGGAAATAGGTTCGTGCGTAATTCGCGTCTGAGCTGAGTGATCTCATCCAAACATGACGAAGCCGACTCTTTACTTTCGATAGGCGATCATGCTTCGCCTATCTCTAACACTGCCTACGAGGTAAAATGGACATAGAATTCACACCAGAGAGTACATTGGATAGAAAAACATTTGTAACAATAGAGATGCTCTCAGCCGTCTTTCTTATTACCCAGTGGACAGACAGACGGTCACGGTGGTCATCTGTCACTAAGATGACCAAGATTCGTGTCTAGTGCCGGGATACGGAGTCAGAGACATAGTGGCGCTAGACATCCGGGTGCACTATACTGTTCTGTCATCCTTATTTCAGCTTCACCTGCAGTAAACATTTGATAGTCTCATTTAAGAGCTCAACTCTCTCCTAAAAGGGTGTTATGGAAATCTCATTTAGAATTATGAAGATCAAAGGAAATAATCAATATCAAAATGAATAACAATAGTGAAGTATTACTGCCCCACTCTATATGAATAGGAACTAATTTGTCATATTTCAAGTATAAGATATTGTCATCCAAATGTTTATATTATTCAACTGTGTCTCATTTTTGAGCTACAATTCATCCGCCTCCCTTTAACGTTTTCTTTAATTTACACAGCATTCCCTAAAAATACTCGACTTAAATAGCTTCATTTCCCAGTTTACAAATGAAAGGGTTCTCTTTATAATAAGCATTTAAAATTCACATTGTCTAAGAATCAGAGAAGGGATTTTTTAAATACTTCAATTCCACTGTTGCTCCAAAAAATGGTTTCAATATGATTTTATCTCGGTTAGCACCTGCGGTTTTAGTGTTCCAAATAATCTCCGATTAAATATAAACTTAATGAAATCAAATGCTATACATCGCGTATTCATTTATGACCTTAAGCAAAACTTTCCGATCAAAGAGTAGAAATAAAAATCTTTATTATTTCTATTATTGTTTTAGAATATAAACCAATCTGCGTTTAAAGGTTTGTAGAGTATAGTAAACTTTTAATTGAAAATAACTTAAAACATGGATTTATAATTTTTTTGCACATTATGTCCAAAAGGCTGAAACCAATAGCAGCAAGATCATATAAGAAAGCATAGCATTATATGGTGCTTCTTCTTCGTGGTATTTAGCGGATATTTTGCATTTTGGGAAACAATGTTAAAAGTGCACGAATTTCAGAGCCTCTCCAAAATAATATCCTTAATTCTGAACCGATTTCCACCAAATTTGAAATTCGTCATTGAGTTTTATTCAACTGCGTACATGATGTGGTTACCTAAAAACTAAATTCCTTTAGAAGAAACTTCAGCTAAACTACCCTGTTTTACCAACTTCAGCTTAATAACATATTCTCTAAGTCGATTTTTCTCAGACCGAATAACTACCTCAGAGTTTTGTTATCAAATATCTAATTCTAAATGTTTTACATAAACACTTATAGAACTGCAGGAACAATATAATGCAAAATCTTTCCGTTATACTTGTCCATTTTATTTTTTTCTCTAACGCACAATGCAAATTTTGTTTAAAAACAAAACAATGTGGAACATAATGGAATCTGTAAAAATCTGTTCAGTCTTTAGCTGATATTAAAATCCGATCCAACAGCGATGAACGACAAATATTGCTTTAGGTAAGCAGAGATTAATAATTATTTCGCCATTTTCTGCGATATTTCATTAATAAACGAAATGCAGCTGTAACTTTATCTCTGGAGTGAAGCAACAGCTGGGGCCTCCTCTACACCAGCGCATTAATGTTGTTTAATCCTCTCTAAAGTAAAGCTTAAAATTCGCTGCTATGTCTCCAGTGTAAATACGGCGAGAAAAAAAGAATTGGCCAGCTCTTTTCTCGCCCGATGTTATGTTTGTGCATGTAATACCATTATGTACGGATGGATACTGTGCTTCGAATGTTTGGACTGCGAAATGAATCGCTCTTCGTATGTTTCTGCGATTTTCATTCACTCATCTGCGATATCCTTTATCACGATTTCTCATGAGGGTTGGGAGAAATCCTATACCACCACCACCACCACCACCACCACCACCACCACCACCACCACCACCACCACCACCACCACCACCACCACCACCACCACCACCACCACCACCACCACCACCACCACCACCACCACCACCACCACCACCACCACCACCACCACCACCACCACCACCACCACCACCACCACCACCACCACCACCACCACCACCACCACCACCACCACCACCACCACCACCACCACCACCACCACCACCACCACCACCACCACCACCACCACCACCACCACCACCACCACCACCACCACCACCACCACCACCACCACCACCACCACCACCACCACCACCACCACCACCACCACCACCACCACCACCACCACCACCACCACCACCACCACCACCACCACCACCACCACCACCACCACCACCACCACCACCACCACCACCACCACCACCACCACCACCACCACCACCACCACCACCACCACCACCACCACCACCACCACCACCACCACCACCACCACCACCACCACCAATAATAATACTAATAATAATACTAATAATAATACTAATAATAATACTACTACTACTACTACTACTACTAATTATTATTATTATTATTATTATTATAACAACAATAATAATTAGAGATCGAATTTGTATGCAAACCAAATAGAATAAGCATGCAAATATGCACAAAAATGTAAAACTGTGCACCAAAATTTGCAAAAACATATTCACAAAAATCAAATAAACTATTTATTTTGGGGTAATCTCCTACCAATGAGAATAAGGACTCTTATACCTCACCACCATTACCGTACGACCATAACGAGCCGCAGTGAAACCACAGGGTCTTCTGTTTGGGTGATTGTAAATTGCACAATGTTAACTACACTAAATCATTAAAAGTATTATATGTGAATAGCAGTGGTTGTTTTCATATTTGCTACGTAAGGTGTACTGCGACACCAGTAGTCAGGAATGTAGGATCGTACAGATCGTTGCTTCTTGTCTTCATTCGTAGTTCATTTTACTTCATTTCGGTAAATATACCATAAAATTATCGTACAGATATTTAAAATATTCCATAAAGTTTATATTAATTTTTTTCTTTTTTTTGGCTTTAAAAATAATAGTAAGTGTTCCTTACTATTTAGGGATTTATTTCTGTATGTATTGTTGTTTATTTTGTCGTGAAATAATTTTGTACCACGCGTGAATTTTTTATTTTGACATAGACAGCGTTCTGATAGTACACCAGCTCTTCCACCGAAACGTATATACTGCCGATTGTGAAAATTGCAACACCAAGAAGGAAACGCATGAATTCAATGCATTTAATACCACAGGTTAGGTACATGATAAGTAACAAATGACAAACTTTTCATATCTATACATGACCTTTTAGCCCTAATATTCAGTATTTGGTGTGGCCTCCATGCGCTGCAATAGAGCTGCTATACGCCGTGGCATTGAATCAAAAAGGTACCGAATAAGTTCCTGAGGGATTCCTTGTATTCAAGTCCACAAATCCCTGACACTGCTTACTGGAGGACCGTGACGCACCAGGTGCGGAGCAACCATATCCCAGACATGTTCGATGGGCAACATGTCAGGCGAACGTGCAGGCCAGGGAAGCAATGGTACCCGTCGCTCTTCGAAGAAGGCTTGTACAATCCTTGCAAGATAAGGCCGGGCATTGTCCTGTTGAAATGTGGCCAGTGGAGATGCCTGAAGCAGGGGGTATCTCAGACTCTATAACCAGCGTTAGCTACCGTTTGCTGTTCAAAGTGCTCTAAATTCGTAGGAGACGAGATAGTTTGTTGTAACGAATGGCGCCCCAAACCATCACCTGGTGTTTTTCCGCTATGCCACTCAACAGTGCGGCCCTCCAGGTTGTACTCACCACGGTACCGCCGAACACGTATGCGGTCATCGCTGTAAGGCACGTTGTAAGCGGGACTCGTCCAAAAAGACTACATTTTGCCACTCAGCATCCCAGTGACGGTGTTCACGTGCCCATTGCAGTCGGAGGAACTTGTGGTTTCTGGACAATGGAAGCCGGCGTATTGGCATGCATGCAACCAGTCCAATCTGCAGCAGATGGCGACGAACCGTTGATACAGACAAGTTCACACCTGTCAGTGTTCCGGCGACCCGGCGACGAGTCAACACTGTGGATGAAGCTGTACGGTCCGTTATGGCCATGCGCACAAGATGACGGTCATCCCGTGCTGTGGTCATGTTCCGTGGTCCAGTACCTGCTCTTCGCATCGTACGACCTTCATCTATCCACTGCTTCCACACACGTATCTCTGTCGTAGCAGCATGCCCTGTACGAGCCGAAATGTCACGGTATGACAAACTCGCTTCCCGGAGACCGGTCATTCTGCCGCGTTCGAACTCACTCGCATGCCAATTTGGTTCCCTTTGACGTCGACGAGGCATACTGGCACTCACTTTATTGTTTCCACCTTGTTTGACAGCTCTTCACTGACTACACTGGGCGCAACACTGACCTTGCCGGACCGACACGAGAGGGCTCTGCTCGGCCAACGTGTACCCCATCTCTCTGCAAACCTAATCACTTATTGCTTGCTGCACACTTTTCTACACGTCCACCAAGTTTGGAGCTATTCGGGAAATTCTTTCCTGGTGTTGCAATTTGCGAATTGATATGCGAATAAAAACATCCACGAGTATTTGTAGTTCCATCAGTGTCTACTTATTTAGCTCAACAAGGAAGATTAAAATTCAACAATGTTCTGACTTTCGGATTATAGTGTCATCAAATCATTAACAAATGAATCACCTACTTTACTTGGGTAACCAAATCACAGTCAAGAGTGAGTCCTTAGCTTTGTACTTGAACATGAGCCCTAAAGCTTATATTTTTGTCTACCATTCATTAATTGAGTTAAATCTGCATAGAACGATTTCATTACACGGCTAAACGGTTCGCACGGTGTTGTGAATAGCTATTTGATAGGATTCGAAATAATAGTCTTGGGCCCAAATGTCTAGCGGAGTTGCTCCACATGACTCTGTTCTTCTTCGGAAGCAAAACGAATATCAACAGCACAGTGACCATTATTAAAGATATTAAGTGTATACATTTGAGAAAAGAACTTCATGAAATTGTCAAATGTTTTGTCAACATACACCAAAGACACATTACTAAAAGGTCCAAACTCGTACGATAAATAAAAATTACAATCCGGCTATCTCTATCCTTATGCATTAAAATTGCTCAGCTAAGTTTTTCTTAATATCTAGAGCCAGATGGTGACGTGAGCTTCATTTCAATTAAGAGGAAGTTTAGGACATATATTTCACTGCAAATTATACACTGTATTCTTCTCTTTCGAGTTATATCAGTAATGCCTATACTATAAGTATGAAATTCCTTCTATACGAACTGCTTTTCTCGGCAGTGTCTTTTGTTCTGCAATAAACTTAAGTACTTGGCGTTGCACCTTTGTTACGATTATGAACCAAATGACTTCTTACAACATTTATATTACTTTATAAAGTATAAATTTTAGCATTGTATTTTGTAAAGGAAACTTACGTGCATAAAAAAGTGGCGCCCAACAGCTGATTATATTGGTAATGACAAATGTAGCCCCAACCTCTTTCGACACGAGCTACTCTGTTCCTAGATCATAATTTCTAGCCACTGGATTGGCAGAGTACTTTCACTCCCCAAAAATATGGCAGAACTCCCGAAGAGTAGCATAACACGCTATAGTTCTACTACCGGAGTACGGTTAAAGCAATGCTTCGTTTAATCTAGGCACAAAAATAAAATATAGTATAATAAAAACGTACAAATTAGGGATGGGACCTCGATACCGTCGATACCTCGATTAGGTGGTATCGAGGTATCGAAGTATGTCTAATGCTTTAAGATAAACCTTCGATACTATTAAATGTTTAAGTTTTACATTATTGAAATTTGTTGCGATTAACTTTATGCTAGATAAGGAATGAAAGGAGTCGAGACTTCACGTTATTGTCTCGCACGAGTCCCCAAAGAGTTGCCGGACTATAGTTCTTGATGGACCATGACTGCGTTTCTTATGGTTGAATCAGTGCAACATTCCATAGACTCTGGTATCTAAATTAAAACATGCAAAACAATGGGGGAACGGGTATAGGTACTCATGTAAGATGTAGCGTTAACTGAGTTGTGAATAAAATCATTTGGGTGACGCACTAAATCGCGTTTCTGCAACTAGCCATTTTATTTACCTACTCCAGTGACCAGAATCTATTGAATCAGAACTTAAGACGTGAGACAATACAGTGCATGGGAATATTTGTTCTTACTTTCCATCTGTTAGTTTGTGTTTACGCAATCAAACTCAGGTCACCGGTATACCGTGCGCTTAATTTCTATAATATGGATATAGAATCCTTTAAAAGAAATTTTTCAACACAAAATATAGTTACATAAAAATAACGGCAAATAAATTATTATTATATTATTATTATTATTATTATCATCGTCAGGCTTGACTAACAAATGGATATATATATATATAAAACCTATGGCATTATCAAGGTAAAAATACTGCCATTTGGAGAATGTAATACAGGACCAATTTCGCAATACGATAAAAAAATTTGTTACATATGTTTATACACAAAAACTACTAATAGTGAACACGCTATCGCCTTTACAGTTTTTTTTATAGAGTATCGAGTATCGGAAATAGTGATATCGCCCCATCACTAGTACAAATAAATACCAACAATTTTTTGTTCGTCTCCATGTCGCTAATGAAAGCTCTCATTTAAATGGCATAGTTTTCGTTCAGTTTAACCACACATGTATATAATTCTTCACGTCATTCTATAGAAGGCCGTATTATGAAGTGTTGGTTTCCTCCTGTAACAATCGCAGGGTAACATTTCCTTAGAGATAGTATCCGAACTACTCCTTCACTTCACATCGATTATAACATCGTTCATTGCTTGGTTTTTATGTTTCTGGATTGTTTTTCAGGTCAGACGCATAGAGAACTGATACTGGCTAGTGGAGTCAAAGGTTTGTTATCTTATGGAGGGAAGAACAAGGGGAATGAGCCACTTTTTATGCATGTTAGTGTACGCCTTCGTTTCATTAACAACTGTTAGTTCACTGTCATAATATAGTTTAAAATTATCCACAATAATTAAATCTATAGCTCGCCCACTTGCACAATATACAGCTGATGACATTACTGATGCACTAGACCTTTGTAATATATATGCACATGTAAGTAGTGGTGGCGCTGTTTGTTTTATTTATACTGGCAGCGCTGATTCAATGACTTCTGGTGATATTACTAAGCTTTGAGCAGCGTGGTACAGTCTTTACATTATTTTTCACTACATGCACTAAAATAGGGAACAGTGGTTCTTAGAACTTATAATTTTACATTCAAAAGGTGATTTTTTTTCCGAATTTTCAATTATTCTTTTGATAATAAGTTTCTACAATGGTAGGTTTCATTTATAAAGATAAAAATGAAATCTATCATTGTAAAACTACAAACAGCAAAATAATTAATCGTATGATACACTGCAGTTTACATTAGAGGCCTTCGGTGCAGTTTACAATTTCCCTTTATTTTCAGTGCAATTTCCTACCGCCCCTCTGGTTGCGAGATTTAACCCAAAATTGTGCCACGGTGTGTATGAACTAGGTTCATACTGGTTGCTGGTCATCTTAGTGACCCTGAAAATATGAATTTTATACTACTGTTGATCATTTTGTACATTTTTACCCCTTCTCACTCCTTACTGATTCTTGGTCTTAATTTTAACTGGGAGTATCACTACTCATCTCAAGGACACAAACACTACAAATTCGACTCTCATAACGGTCGCTTTTTATTATATCTCCGTGTCGCCTCTTCCCACACCACATTGTTTTCTAAATTGTAGGTGTACTGAGATTGTTTGAAATTGTTTGAGGTTTTCTAGAGTCATGCTGGATCACATGCACAGCAATATAGATTAAATATTGATTGTAGAGGGTTTATTAAGTACTGGTAATTATTGATTAGCTAATAGGGTAAATTATAATTTAGTAGTGCATTTAAGAGTAAAACTTGCATTAAAATTTCAAATACGCATTTTACCATTTATATGCATTATAAAACACTGCTGAAATTGCCTGTGAAAGCGTGGCTTACAAAGTGTATCATTTCTGCATTTATTTAAATTTATAAAAAAGAATTCGTATTTTGCTTACAAATTTGGCCTGAAATAATAACAAATAACAATAAGTTACACAAGGATGTAATTAATTCTATACACGATTTACGAAATTTCCGAAGCAAGCATCTGACGACGAATGGTCGGTATCACCTTTTAATGTCGTCTGTAATAGCTGCCATTGATACTGCTGCCCCTTGCTACAGTAGTTGAACATGAGATCTTTCTCTCAGGGTATACGTTGGCGTGGTGTGAAGGATGACACCGTTTAAATTGACTGAGAAATTTTATATGATCTAAAACTCGAGCTATTGAAGCGAGTTGGTGATCATTTGAAGATAAAGAATGAAACTAATTATGAATCGTAGCACTCGAAGCTATAATAATTGAATTATAATACCTGCTAACTTTTGCAATATAATTTTACGGTTTGAAATAACTGTTTTCGCAATAAAACAAACTAGAAGTATAATTTGCCTTAGGTTGGTAAAATACTTACGCAGTACCAGCGCGGCCTTAGGCGCTACGATCACCGTAAAGACTGTAAGAAATATAAACGCTAATTTTAATAATACATGCTCTTTTATTAACTTAAGTCCCACCTACTTTAAAACTACCCCATCGAAGTTAAGCACAGTGTTAAAATGCATGATGGACTAAAGAAGAAAGAGGAAGTTCCTACATTATACGTTGCCAAATCTTACACATCTGAAACACAACTTTTACTCTTTGGCTACCAAATCCTAAGAATTCTTTTACTTTCCCAGCTGGCCTACGTGAAGTTTCACATCTCTTATTTTTTGAATTTTAGCTACATGAACCTTGAGCTAATGGGTTTCCCTTTGACTTAAGTTCGAATGCTTAAATGCCTTAGCTGCTCTAAACTTTCTCTAATTACTTTTCCTGAACCCGTAATGTGCCTGGTACTGATATGCTATTCACTTACAAAATGTGACTCTTTTTTCCTACATTATGTATTGATTGAATATACGGAAAACATTTATTGCATATGTTCATCTGTTTTACTGTAATTTATTTACAATTATTTATATATTCCTGTCAATAATTTCAGTATCAAAATGCCTCGATACACGTTTGCCCGAATAAAATTTTCATTTTCAATTGTCGACAACTCATTCAATTTTCTTGCGTATTTTATATATTTCTTCTTCTTTACAACTCGCTGTTACTCACATGTATTTCAAGATAAATTAATAACTCTTAAGTTTAAAAATTAAAGAATATACTTCTTATCCTAAATTTGCTATGCTATTTTACATTTGTGGTTTTTCTTTTGAATTTATATACATTTCCAAGAATTGCTTGTTTTTGTATTTTCTTCAAGCACTGATTTTAATGTTAGTTTTGTTCACTTCAATTTCACTATGTTCTGCTTAAGAGAACCTTTTTTATACAATTTTGTACTTATTATAGTTACAATTTTTTTAGTTCCATTTATACCCCTCCTTTAACCACATTGGTCTTATCGGGGCCATGCCTTTGGAACTTATTTCCTATTGGCAATGGCGTTAACTCGTATTCTCTTGTCGTTGGGTTTCTTGCACTTTTTAGATTTTAATCATTAAATCACACACACACACACACACACACACACACACACACACACACACTTCCAGACTCTGGTGAGGATAGGGAATAATCTTGGCTACAGAAAAATTCATAACCTCCAGCCGGCAATCGAAGCCGGAATCCTTCGCACAGCAGACAGGTGCTCTACCGACAGAGCTACGGATAAATACAATTTTAAGAATACTGTCTTCCACGTTATACATATTTATTACAATTATCCATTAACAGATTCAAAAATTCACTTTCAAAGATTAGGAGCATCTGACTCCATCCTGTATAAATGGAGGAGCTGTTTATGCCAACGAGCAATTAATTCTTCATTTTGGCATCTCGTACTAACACTAAAACACTTATTTCAACTTCTCACTTTTTCTTAACTATTTCAAAAGCATTCCTAATCCTATCTTGCGCACTCAGCTGAACTTATTATGGTTACTATTTCTATGAGACTGTGCCCCTTGCCCGAAGAAACATGAACTTTCTTTTTCATTGCCTCCTGATGTCTGCTATTCTCTGTGACTTCACTTATAACACTACTTATTTCTCGTCTAATTTCATCCATGAAGGTATCTAATGCATGCTCTTGATTTTTTTGCTTCTTTCCTAATTCCTGTGGAGTATGTTTCTATTTTCATTGCTAGCTCCTGTTGACTGATTTCTAATTTTTCTTTCAACTTGTTCCCTAAGTTCTTTTCCAATTCTTGTTGGCTATTTTGTAACTTCTCTCCTGGCTTTCCTATAAGTTATTTCCTAGCTTTTGTTGGAAATATCTAACCTGTGACACCTAACACTTTTTTTTGTCATAACTGCTCTTTGTACGCATAAAGGTGTAGAGATTTGCGAACAACTTTCTACAACACGCCTAGCTCTCCTGGGGTTCCTTGCAAATGTCTCCCGCATCTTTGCGACACGTCCATCCGAAACTGAAAGTGCACTTACCTTTTAAAACACTTCCTGCCTCTTTTAAGCATCTACACACTGGTATACGACCCGTCGTATAGAAGTTTGGTCGTGGTACACTGTTCTCAACTTACGCTGCACTCGTGCTCTAGGTTTTAACTCCATTAGTCACCAGTAAATTGTTCTTGGGTGTCGCCAATTTCTCTTTATTGAGCACTATAGCATCATAACTCACCAGAGTCCACAACTAACACAACGGTGTTGAACTTTGACAGCTTAAAGTACGTTTCTGTGTATCACTTAAACAATATAGTTTAGTTTTAATTTTGTAGAGATATGAATAGTACATATCTCATGTACACTTTGTGTATAAAAAGTGACCCATTCCCTTAGATCTTTATAGTGAGTTTCTTTCCGTAAGGTTTCCTTACGAAAAACGAAGGTAACCAAATTTTGATTCCACGCGGCCGGTATCAGTTCTTTATGTGAAAAACAATTCATGGCCATAAAAAGTAACCAATGAACGATGTTTATGATCTAGATGAAATGGAAGGGTGGCTCAGATACCACCTCTACGAAAGAGTTTCGCAACGACTGGCACACAAGTAAAGGCTAAACCAATTACAAATAATTCGGCGTCTTAGAGGAAGACGTGAAGAATCATTTGCATGCCTGCTACGGCATTTACATATATGAGAGCTTTCATCAGCGATATGGAGACGAACGTTAAGTTATTGCTTCAACTTAACGGATATAAGAAAACGGCATTAAGAAAGGGGTAGAGTAGCATGAAAATATAAGGTTTAAGTTGAAATGCTACCCTTCGAATTTCAGGCATACTTACTTTCGGGGAGGTAAAGTATCCTGTCAATGCAGTGGCTAGAATTATTCTCGAAAAAGAAATGTGGTTACCCTGGTAGGAGATGTAGCTAGATTTTTGTCAGTATACGACATAAACAGCTACATTTCCATCATGGACTACATGTTATGCACGCGAATATACGTGTACAGACTCATTTCAGAATAAAAGCTGTGTTTATCTATGGATTTTGACATGATATAATGTATGCAAAAGGATTGTTAGATATTAGACCCACAAGTTTAGTATTTTAAGCATTTCATTTGAATTGCTAGATGTAGCAGTTGCAGCCATTTAATTTAGGTTGAATATCCCAAAGTCAACACTGTGAATTCCCAAGCTTTTCTTACAATTGATAGTCGTAGCTTTTGCAAAGTTGGCATTATTCTGCTTGATAAAATTGATTACCCTGTGTTATAAACCTTGGAATTTCTGAGACAAACTTTCACGATTCTTCGGATAGAATAGCATTTTGTCCTATGAAAGTTTTTCTTACGACATGGGACTACCGCTTGAATTGCTTACTGAAAATACTGGTTGCCTCAGACCACTCCTCCGGGATCTCTTCATTTAAATGTACCTAATCAGCGTATATGGTTTGTTGTTAACGGACAACAGAAAAGTATATTTAGAAATTTGGATCGACCTTTGGAAACTCCCGAAGCACGCATTAAAGTATCTGTATATGATTCTGCAGCATAGAATGAATGTCTTTGTACTTATACAAAAGCTCTAGATCCACCATTTAGAGCTCTAATCTCATGTCCGCACTGGACATGTTGTAGAGGTAAACAATATGGATTTACATTCATGATTGTCCGACTTCAAACGTGACAGTATTATCAAATGGAAACCATATATTTGCTTTGTATTTTTTGTGATTAGCTTAAAGTGCAGAGCAAAATAAGGTTTTACACGTATCGATTTTGAAAGTATTGTAAATGGAAGTTGACAGAGACAGTAATGATTTAGAACCGTGATATAGATACTTCCGATTAAAACTATAAATAACAGGGGTTTAATTGAATTAGAGCAATGGAGATACTCATTCTTAAAGGTTTCTGCTCACCAAGTCATAGGTGTTCATTACTAAGTTCACCACTATCACCTGGTTTTCTAACATCTACCAGTTTTTATAAAATATAGTTATAGTCTTACAATGTATATATTTGTTCTTGCGGTTGGTTTCGTTATAACTGAGAGGGAAAAGTATATGATTTTGAGAAAACACACATACAGTGTAGGGAAGCTAAGGTTTGCCAACTTGTTTTCAGTTCATACCACTTCTATGGACCAGAATTTCATTATATTTTAATTACTGTCTTACTGTCTGCGCGCAACCCTATATATTCGATGTGGTCTTCTATGCTGAAGTTTATTTTAAACCGTACCTCGCTCACAGCCCCAAAATTTGTTATAAAAGTGTGGAAAGATGAAAATAAACCACAGTACCTTGAATTGTAGAGTTTTATTTATACAAAGATCATAAATCAGCTTTAGTTGCAAATTAAGATTAATGGCACCCTAGAGCTCCGGGCAGAAAAACAAAAGAGCTGACAGTCAAGCTGCTTAATGAGGGTGTATCTCTTCAAATGCTATGGCGTTGAAGCCGAAAAGAAAATACAGTATTCGGTGAAACGGCTTCTCCTCTCAGCAGCACGAAGGTGACAATTTATTGCTTTTTTGAACACGATAAAAATCATTTCTCATTGTAAATGAAAAATAATTGCATCTATGTTTATGAAAATCACCTTCGGCTTATAGCTTTTCCATCAACTGAACTTTTACATTGCGGCAGTATTTTTAACACTTAAATAATTTCAGTCTAATTATATAATATGTAAATTCAATAACAGCCTACCTTGAACCAATATGTGTGTGTAATAATTTGTAAAATATATGTAACAGTCATTGCATATGCTTATATTATTGTATCCATGTGTAATAATGTTATGTGAATATATTACGCAATTTAATAATGTAGGAGCTCTGAGAATAATAATTTAAAAGTTGCTAACAATGAGGTAACAATGAGGTAACCTTAGGCAATAATGAGTTTGAGAGTTTAACAATACTACTTCTGATTCTTGGAAGCAATAATGTAATTTTAGTGACAGTTTATAAAATAGCCAATCAACTACAGGAAAAAGCTTTAGTTAAATGGAGGTATTCTATTAGAGTAGAATTAGCCAATCAGAAACTGAAAAGGAGAAAATTTTTACAAATTTAGAGTTCAGTTGCCTGCAGACAGCGTTACTAACCAGACGCAAAAAGTATCCTCAAGAAATATAAAATGTATTCGTGTGAGATGAAAAATAAGTTTACGTGTTAAAAAGTGTAATTAATTAATAAAAAGAATCTCACAGCTCTATATCAGTGAAGTGTATCAAGTATTAATAAAAGGAGTGAAGTAAAATTATAATCTATGTAAACCTACATTCTTGTCGCATCACAACCCTGCCAAGATATCTATGACTCTAAAATAAATACTGACGCAGCCGAGGCAAACATAAATATTAAATATTTAAAGAAACAGTTTAATTACAAAGTTAATATTTTTTTAAACTTGGGGCAAAGGCTACCTGAAAGTACAGTTGGGGCGAAGGCTACTGGAAACTGTTTACTATACGTGCGGTTGCAACTACTACAAGTTCAGCTCCCCAACAGTTGAAATATAATACAACTCCTTCAATACAAACTACTTCAAATTTACGCCCAAAGCGTAGTGCAAACAACGTAAAGACAATACCTACTTCAACATTAATTTACTTGCGTTATTTGGTCTTCGTCAGTTGAGATATTAAGAAATTAACAAAATTTGCAGACCTGGAAAGCTAGAATAGGTCTGTAAAATGCAATACCATAGCCGGGATTTACACCATGTATTTTCGGCTTACCGTGAGTCTGCTCTAACTAACTGAGCTACAACAGCAACACCCTGGCATGACATTAAGTTCTCCAACTGACTCATATTTTCCAGTCTGATTCTACCTTTCCAACCTTACCCTACACACGGCATATGTGGAAGAGCAGTCCATTAACATTAAATTTGCAGACCTGTAAATAATAAGGATGTAATGTTGGCATGTTTTGAAGTAAGGTTTTATTACAATAAATATCTCTGCCTCCCTTCCCCCTATCTCTAATACTGCTGTCAATTAATAGTAATCCCGAAAAAAGGGATCTTTAAAGATGTCTGCATTTACGAGATTTTTGTACCGTTGACGTCTTCTACTCCGATTTACCTTATCACGTTGCAACGCTATTTCCACTGTATACTTTGATAGTACATATAAATGAACATAGCTGTTGATGACTTCTTACTGCACAGTAGATTATAATGTTATGACTCTTTTTTAAACTTGGGTCTAGTTTGTAGCATGTTCAAATAAACCATTACAAGTAGGGATATAATGTCATGTCTGAACAAAATTGTCAGGACATAGCTGTTTCCTTTGAATTGAAAGTATATTGTTATGGTTACATTCTTCTTCGAGGGAGGTTTTAGATTCTCCAGGGATGAAAATAAAATGCATAAAATAGAATAAGACAGCGATAGATACAAACATAAAGACCAAGTTTGGTAAAAATGAATGAAATTATAATGCTCCTTGCCCATACAGACCACAGTTGCTCACTGGAAATTATTTTGAATGTTCTATAGGAAATCCCGGTTACCATATTACCATAATAATTATATCTCATTGTTTGTAATTTGTTGTAAGCAGTATCATCTATTTACATTTTTACTAAATGCTACGTTCTTGAACCATTTGAATACGCTGCATTCTTTGTTCTCAGCTGCTCTTATTAAACCATGTTAGATTTCAAACCTTTATGCGTGCAGCCTAAGAAAAAATAAATGAGCTAAGCCAGGGAATGGGTTCAATTTGGAAAACATCGGAAGCATTTGCTAACGCTGCATTCACAATACACATTTAATACCACCTGTATTCATTTCAAAGCTATGCGATAAGTAGCAAAATGCCGTTCACTTTGATTGTATGTATAGCAGCCGAGCGGTGAAACGCACGTGTGTCGTAATTGGAAAATCTGGTTTTCAATCCTTGGTGTATATGTTTTATTGTTTAAATTTTAATTTGTTAAATATATACCAATGACTTATATTTCCATGCACAAAAACATAACAATTGCCCTTTTAGTTTTCAAAATAAATGTCATATTAATGAGAATTCTAAAGTACCAGACTACACAAATGTTTAATTGACCTAATGTTGGATGCCCAAACTCTCTTCTCATTCTTCAACTACGAATGACACTGGTGTGATCATGCGCGCGAATTTCATAGCCTTGGAGTTATGATGGTGAGTGAGCAATCATACTGACTTTTGTATGGCTGAGTGCACTTAGAAAGACGAAGCTACAAGGCGATCTCTTCTTACTTAGTGAACGTCGCTGGATACTCTTGTGTTTCAGGCTGCAAAAGCACTTTAAGTTCCTATATCTACGGCTACGAGGCGGGTGCAGTTATCGAGGGAAGCGATTGTTCGTCGTCGACCTAGTTTGGATTGAATGTGTTTGTCCACTTCTCAGTAGGAGACTGCACTTCTAGAAGAGGCAGACAACAATCCCTACCAGCAAGTATCTAAAAGCAGAAGCAATTCTAATTTCTCTGGATCAAACCGCACAGTCTTGAGTCGTTTGACTACAGCAGGGCTCTTTGATCGATCTGCAGGAAGCAGTGTCTTACAGACGATCATACATTATGTCGCTTCGCATTTGCAGAGGAAAATGTCAACCGTAACCGGCATAGGGTTATGTTCACAGACGAGGTGATATTTTCATCTACAAACGAAAAACTAATTGTCTACCGGCCCAAAGGAAAACGTTACGATGCAAAATACCTGGCACAAATGGATGCTAAGGTCGAGTATCTGTGTCGTGTTGCGGTTGGATGTCACAAGATAGTCTAGGTGTGTTGTAGCAGCTTAATGGCATATTAAACAGCCACCAGTATAAAGACATCCTCAAAAACATAATGGTTTCTTCTTTAAGGACTACATATCCCGATGGAATGGTTGAATTGCAGCAGGATAACCACCCTGCCCATAAGTCAGCAGATTTCAAACTGGCTCTCGCGAAGTCAACATATCATAGTGATTGATTGGCCTCCTTGCTCACCAGATTTGAACCCTATTAAAAATGTGTGGGCAGAGATGAAGAAAGTTTTGGAGTTAAATTGGCCTGCAAGAGAACACAAGACAAAAGAGGTTTTAAGAGATCAAATACAGATTGCTTGGAAGGAAGTATCCTCTCGTGAAAATTTGGCTGTGCATTTGATACCATCCATGTCCCTTAGAATGAGGGCAGTAACAGTATTAGAGAGTGTACACAGCCGAAATTAAGTTGGTTTATATTTTCATTTGCTTTTTCATTTGTGAATATGATATTTGCTTATTTCATATGTAGTTTGGAAACAAAAAGCGAAGCGTTTCAGCTTTTATAGTGCGAGCATAAATACCTTGAAATTAAATAAGCCTAAGCAATTGGAAATTATAATATGGGCAATAAATATTGCATTTTTCTACACAAAGAAAGATAAATTATGCTGAGGATACGTACTTACCTGCATATAATCGCTCGGCTGTCTGCCCATATAGAGTAGCCAGGACTCCATAGAACGAAGATAAAGACACATACTGAGACACCATTATGAATCGTCCACGGAAACGATTTGGACTTCGATTAATATACGCTTCGAGAGTCCACTCAGTTTCTTTTTGTCTTAGGTGTGCAAAAATTTGTAAACTGCACCTTTAGGGTGTTTTACACAGTCAAACATAAACAATCTCACTTCCCTTGTTTCTTAAGTCTTTCTTCGTTTCTGTATATCTTTTCTTAACCTTTATGTGCAATATACAATACTTTAGCTTGTATGACATCATTATTTTCCCCTTTTAGTATCCTTTTGATTCTTCGCTCCAGTTCGGCCAGTCTAACAACGATTCTTTTCTGTTGTAGAAGATCTTCAGTAGGGATTAATGACTTGGGTATAAAAAACAAAACAACGCAAGTGATTTCTTTCTTGCCTCGTTTTAATGAGGTAAACAACTGTAAACATATAACATTAAATACATCATCGTCCGCATGCATGTATATTACTTAAAACAATAGTAAAACATGAAAAATAGAAGTTAAAACGAATGCTCTGCTATCTATCCACAGATAATAAAAGCAGGTAGACTGGACGGTACCCTAATACCATCTGTCCGGCACGTGTGGTAGCAGTGGTACAGTTGCTCTACACATGTCACTGTGGACATGTGACGAAGTCAGATGGTACGGCACAGGGATGAAACCTAGAAGGTTAGCTGTTCGCCACACACCGAGCCACGAGGTATCTCCTAACATCGCGATATGACTATGTAGTTAAAGTGACGTATACGTAAGCTTTCAAAGTCGTGTTTTAAAATGTTACACGTATTTCAATCATTTATCATTACCAATACAGACATTTCATGAAGACTACTCTTCAAATGGCACCACGCTTTCTAATCTCTAAGTCAGTCACATCCATAGGAGTGGTGTGGCTGATGAGGAATACTCTTACCTCCACCTACTTGTTTTGAGATCCACTGGAAGGGCTTTGTCTTCTGCTGCCGTCTCCGATCATTAAGGATGCACGCACTGGCTATATATTCTCAGCGCAAATAGCAAAAATTCTGCCTATGTCTTTTAAAAGACGGTCGAAGATTTCGGGCCGAAGAAATATGCATGATAGAGAAAGAAGTTTCTGCGATGAATACATTGCTATATGATCTCGCCGTATTGCGTTTCTAAGTATCGGGGCTCAGTGATCGTACCAACGAAGACAGATATACCATCAGAGATCGTCACTCGAGTTACACAGACACTTGCGCTTTTACAGCAATTAACTCCATGAAAATAATAAAACTTATTGCTGAACTTTTTCGCGGCAATCTGCTACGACAAGTGATATATTGACGGCTACGGAATTGCATTGGAGTGGCGCAGTATGCCCAGAACCACACGTTATTTATACAAAGTACCCCCCTCATAGTCACAACTTTACCTCCTTATAACTGGCTAAGAGTTCGCGGGCATCACAGCATAGGTACTGTACTGCCATAGTTTACCTGCGGAATCATATGACTGTTTTATATTGAATTTCAGAGTATTTACTTGATGGTCCGTCTTCTACTGGTACACTCACTTCTATTTAAACTGTCCTTGCAGCTTTGCTAGCCTTCACAGGTGGAGTGTGTATCTACAATAAAGAGGGTATGTATGTATCTGTTTACCTTTCCGCGCATGCAGTGGCGTCCTGTTTTACGTGCACAATTCTAGATTATTCATATATGTATGTACAAATTGAAGCAATAGATTTACTCGTTATCACTTATAATAATCATGTGTAAATACCTAACTAAACAAAACCCTGTTTTGCACAATATCTCCATGAGAAATATTTTAATGGCAACATAATACGTTATACGTTTTACTCCCAAACATAACACATTTACTAGACATTGTTTTAGCAATCTGTCCAATATTCATTCTTGTCCAATACCTGATTTAGCCGCCTAGGCCGTGAATCACGCGCCGCTCTCTGGGAACCCTATCATGAAATATGAGAACATTTGCGTTCAGGGCCACAGTTCTTCCAGCACCTAATTAATTCAGTGCCGAGGCGGCTAGATCAGATATTAGACACGCATGCAGATTTTTATATAATAACATTATTCAAATAATATCTACTATGTGTGACCTCTTTGAGAGTAAAAAGTTAAGTTTACTTCTGTTTATACTTTCAGTTAAACGTTCAATTCAGTACAGAACACTGTTTTATTTATTAGTATATATTTGTATATTTCGATAGGACAGACGATTCCAATAATGTCTAGTAAATGTGGCCTCTTTGAGAGTAAAAAGCATAATATTGTGGCGTATGCAGGCATTGTTAGTGCATACGTGTCCGTTGGTCGCTTGGATCGGGGATGACGTAAGAGTGGTGGGGGTAGAACATAGATAGCGTCCCCACGCGGTAAGCGTGGCTTGGCTTGTTTTGGCTAGTCAGTCAGTGAGTAGGAGCGCACCGGACAGATCGTGTTATTATTTATTCTCCATACAGGGATGTATGGCGTCCTCGACGCGTGGTCAAGGATGTAATGTAACACTTTTAGTAATACAACATAATACCGGCCAAGCCTTACCTGTTTCATTTACCATATTATAAAGCTCCTTTCTTCCATTCTGAACGATGTAGGTATCCTTTTAGTAGTTATCCTATAATGTTTTTCATATTCAATTAGCTGCATCCCTTGTCGTGGCCTCGCCTTTATTTGATTTGTTAACTTCCTGGTACCTTATTAGCGAGTGTTCTACCGCATTGAGCGAGTTGTTTAGAGGTCACGACAATATACTTCCATTTTACATTATCTTGCCATTAAAATATTTGTTCGTGGAGATATTGTGCAAAAGAGGGTTTTATTTGGTTGTATATTCAAACGTGGTTACTGTAAGTGATGACGAGTAAAGCTAGGGCCTAAAGTTGTACATTCATACGTGTATGATCCAGAACTGTGCACATAAATACGCATCCTTCGAAGTAAAACGCATCTTTTAGCACCGAAACAAAATAACCAGGGGCAGCTTCTTTACAGTGAAGAGCTACATGATATAAAATCACTGTTTACAGCAGTTATACAAACGCATCATAAGATTAACAATAATGGTCTGTCTCATTTAAAATTATTCTTATCCTCATAGCTTTATTCTGCGCAACTCGCACTGCATAACTGCGCTGTATTAAAAATAAGCGTCATGTCTCTGAACAATAGTATATTGCGATATAGGTGCAGTGAATGTATATTTGGAGAATGAAGAAGAGTTTCAAAATACAAAACTCGATTATTTCCTTCTTCCGAGATTCTCCAATTCACTTAATGCATGTGTATTATATACTATTTTTCGACAATAATGAATAATACAAGTACTACTCATGCGAAAATAAAATTAAATACTAAGTGCTTTTTGAACATGGTGCTTCCAGAAGCAAGGTCATCAAAATTAACCTTCGTGACGAACAAGAGATCGATTGTACCTGACAGGCTGTTGGTCTTAAAAATA
Organism: Deroplatys truncata; assembly: GCA_030765065.1. Classification (NCBI taxonomy): domain Eukaryota; kingdom Metazoa; phylum Arthropoda; class Insecta; order Mantodea; family Mantidae; genus Deroplatys; species Deroplatys truncata. The sequence goes on from CM060981.1 coordinate 112,233,271, forward strand.
AATGACTAGCAGCTCGTACTTAACCACTGTATAAATTAAACCTTAAATATTAACAAATAAAATAAAGGTAAAGACATAGGTAAGATTTAACTGGTGAAAATTAACTATCAAAATTATTTAATTCCATGTCGCAAGAATAAAGATGTCAAAAGTTAGAGAGTTAAATATAGTTCATGTATATATTACTCGGGACATTTAGCAGTAGTGCTGATATCGTGTTTACGTTCAAGAAGCCCGAAGTCGCTATAAGTACAGGACAGTGATAGTTGCTCCATTGGCCGCAAGTAATATGCCCCGTGTAGTACGTGCTGTAAAGGAGCAAAACACACAGTCATGTTAGGTTAGAGACAGTTACTGTGCTGTTTGCTAGCGGTGTGGTTCGACACAGCCTCCTAGTTTTATTGATGACTCCTTCATTATGAACATCCTTCTTCTCGGCTTTGATGACATCCATGGCTAGTTGATAGATTTAGGTCTTTTGGATAGGGAACTTCGGTAAAAATGGATTTAGAATAATATATTGTGGTAAGAATTTGTGACATGCTGGTCCCAGGTTGTGTCATAGAAAGAAAAAATACTACACCTTTAATAGCACTTTTAGGAGATATTCTAACACTTGCCACTGTTCGCGATGAAATATCGGATTGCGCTATTAATTGTTCATTAATCGCTTTTTATACACTACAGTGCTTCACATAAATCGACAAAGAACTGCATTTAACACTCGGTATTTGCATTATATTTCCCAAGAACTATCACATAGCTACACATATCTATACTCGTAACCTCCAAGTTCAAAAGAAACTTTCCCTTTCACTTTTAATGCAACATGTAATTTCGTCCGCCAGAGTCTTGTCTGAACGGCGTACCAGTAGTTTTCATTGGTAAAAGTAAATTTGAGAAAACGGATGTATTTGGGATATAGTGGTGTTAAAATTATGACGCCATACTATTCTATTGTCATTGAGTACCATTTTGTGCCTCTCTTAGCGTCTATTTTGCATCATTTTAATTCATGAATGTTCATGATTTTTTCCTTTGTCGTGCGACTGGTTCTTTAGTTTTCCCTGGGGTTTTTCGGCTTTTGACGTCGTTTCTCTTATCACTACAAAGCTGGAATAATATAATGTAAGAATAGAAGTTTACCCCAATGCAAGTAACAATAATGTTGCAGCCGCAAGGATATCGTAAAACTTGGTTCTTTCGCCTGAATGTAAGTTTTCATAAGCCATCCCTGACATACCAGTTGTAGTATTGGATCCTAACTTACTGTTTTATCATTTTACACTATCAAAACATATATATATAGATATTTTCACTCATCACTAAAATTGTGTAAGATAATAATTCTGTTCCTTAAAATTATTTCCAAAGCTGGGGCGATATTACTGCTTCAGTTACCAGCACTGAATACAAGAAATTCAGCTTTCTACCATGACAGCAGAAATGCATCAAAAACACTGTCATCGAAAAACAGATTATGGAGGTAACACCACTGCAACGGCCCTACTATGGTACCATATAGAGCCTACGACTTGAAGTTGTATAAGGGGATGCATATAATATACTTATAAGAGCACCCAAGGCAGAAATGGAAGGCACAAAGAATAGCCCGCTAGCGTGCCGGCGTAATATTTACAAAGAGAGTTTTTCGGCAAGCGATAGTTCAAAGTCGGCACCTTGCAACTAACTTAGCTAGCCAAGCAGAAACCGGCTGATACCTTCCGACGGGAAGTACTGGTACATAACTGAACTAGATATGGGGCGATTCATGAACGAATCGTTCATATGAACGACTATAAAGCCAATCCACACTTAATAGCTTATTAATGCTTGAAACCGAAATTAATAAAGACTTGTTACTGCTAAATACCTGTTTGCTGTTTGCCTGGATATCGAACGTGCCTATGATATGGTCTGGCAGGACTACATAATCAATGAACCTAAAGAAAAAGGCATAGGTGGAAACATTCTTGCTTTTCTCTACAACTTCCTCCAGAACCGCCAGCTACGTTTAAGTGCGAATGGTAAAACTATCAAAGAGCGTCACAAGACAATCACATACCTCAGGGGTCAGTATTGAGTGTGATGCTGTTCCTGGTGGGCATCAACAATGTGCTTTCCTGTGTTAATTCCCTACCAAGGAATGTTTATTTACAGATGACCTAGTGTTCTTCTGTATGGGAAAGACTATGAAATTTACATGGGTGCTTATACAACAATTTCTACACCGACTTCAATGTTGGAGTTATAAAACAGGTTTCAATTTTTTTTGCACATAAAGGTCAGTACATTTCTTTATCCAAACAACGTAATCGACACCAACAGGAACACATACTACTATAGGGAGCCCATTGTCTACCAGTTTCCAACACAGTTTGCATTCTTGTATTGCTTTTTATCGCAAATTCACCTGGATTCCACACCTAAATTTCTTAAGGCCAGTTGCACACGTCTTCTCAATATTTTGAAAATATAAGCTGCACGAAATTGGGGACCAGATCTCAATTTTTGCTGCGCACGTACAAGACCTCCATCCGCTACAAACTTGACTAAGCATGTGTCGTCTACCAAGATGCTAGCTCCTCTGCTCTTAAAATGCTCGACACCGTACGATACACCGCCCTACGAATAAACTTAGGAGCATTTTGTACCAAACCTTGGATAGTCTCTGTATAAGAACTTTTCAAATTTGAAAATGTAAGAAATCTGCTGGTTTCCGGTAATGAAACTTGAAGCATATTTATTGGACTGAAGTGCATAGTGATACTGTTACGGTTCAGTAAGAGCTGACGATAGCCTTGCAAGCATATTATGAAGTAAATGATCGTGTTTGGTCGATATTCCAGACATTGCTAAACGTTATTGGTCCTTATAAAATACGCGGCGTATGACTGGAATAGTCTGTAACAAATAACCAAATGAGGTATTCAGTATCGAAATCAGATATGGTGGTTATGGTGATTGTCTTACGTATGCGAAACATATGGACTTGGTTTCTGAAATACTTCTTCTGCAATGTAATAAAAAGAAATGTTTTCTAAGATTAAAGCTGAATGTTTTAGCTGCTATATTGCGAATATTTTAGAAAGTAATTTTAATAGGCCGTTTGAAGCTTAACATTCTCAGAATATAACCGCAATTACCTCTTAAACTTTATAAACTTCTTGATATGTTTTAACTAATGTGCTTCGTTTTGAAGGAATGGCGGGAAAAAATTTCATGTCCTTTTTTACATCATCTTTAATTCTTGACACCGATGGTATTTTATTTAAAAGTGGCGTTCATAATCCTCGTTATAGCAACCTTACGCCGAAATTTTTGAAAATTTTGAAATATGATATCCAAATTGCCATCGAAACTATAATTCTGAAGAAAATTTTAATCTGAGATCAAGTTTACCAATGCAACATAATGTCCCATCTGTCTGAATTTCTGCGAAGAAAACTTTTCACGTTTATCAGTTCATTAAATGTTCCATGTGAGGATATTTTTCACCCAACTAGCTGCAAATTCTTTTACAGAAATTAAATACTAAACACAGAAAATAAAGTAAATATTAATTACAGAAAACTAAAACAAAAAGATCATAATAGGATATTTCTTAAATATATTAATGCTTTAGAAATAATGCAATACAATAATTGAAAATCCTTTGTAGAATCGTAAAAAAAGTTTTGTACAATCCTAAGATTTTTTTTCTGAAGCTGTGAAATATGCCGTAAAAGATAAATTTGAGTCCCGATTTAAGTTATTGAAATGAAAATTTTAATTCCAAAATTTCAGATGGTTTTGACGCATATTTAATTTTATGTATTAGTATCTCTTGAAATTTTGCACAAGCTGCATGCGTTTTTGAGTTCCTTTAATAATAGAAAACCTGATATGGTACACTCACATACATTCTTCAATCATTAAAAGTTCACGCATATACTGGATTGGATTGTGAAGCGGGGAGGATTCGGTACTGATCCGGGAATGAGGATATTGTACCCTGAAGGAGGGCGGCCGGAATCAGGAATGACGGCACAGCAATGACAGGGTCCCTACACCGTCCACACATAGGCACACCGTCAGTCGGACAGGCAGACCACGGACCCCGCCCCACACAGGGTCCAACGCTCCCCTCCCTAGGGGCGGTCCTTATACCCCGGCAACCAGCCGAAGGCCAAAAGACGCAGAAAGCTCGCACAGAGCAACCTTTATCCCTGCCAAGCTTTCCGACACTTACAACTTTGATAGAGTGAAGGATGAACGAAATAATTAATGGAACGAAATGGAGGGATAGGAAATTTGGGGAATGAAAGAAACCACTCCAGTTTTTGCCTGCCGACCAGGGAAAACCACGAAAAGAAAACATTGGTCAGAGCAGGCATTTGCCGGGAATCAATCCCGGGACTTTCGAAAGCGGTCCTCAGACGTTGCCGCCTGAGCCAACCCGCTCTGTTTGCACACTGTAGTACTCGTACAAATATGATTTTCCTATGAACTGCCTTATTCAAACTACAATATAATTGGCTAAAAATGATTTTAAATCAGGAAATAAGTGTTTAGTTACATTTAACATGATTAAACAACATTGCAATATTTAACTAGATGTATGGAGTAATAAATTGGAAGTATAGTAAGTGGTTAATGCGAAAAAGGAACAGAAGAGGAAGAAATGGAAACTTTCAAATACGTCAGATAATGAAAGTACCATAGGAAAACGTGACATTTAGAACACAAAATTTTTAGAAGGAATAACAATATGAAAAGCACTATTTAATACAATTCTACATTTTAATGAAGTCCACATCTTTCCTGGAGTAACTTTTTATGTATGTTTTCGGGATTAAACCAAATTATGCAAAAATAAATCGGAATGAACCGGAATTCACATATTATTCACACAAAACTCACACACAAATATATTCTTCATGTCGGTATGTCAAAAAGATAATATTTTAACCTAAATTGTTAGAGGAATTAAATATTTTCTATGTAAATGTTAATTTGTGGTAGGCTATGTGAAAGCTTTTGTTGCATCCCTGAAAGATGCTTGAACGTTTTTTTTTTGTTTTTTTTTCACATTCATGTGACTTTTCTTTTTTGACCTGCTTACTCACACACACACACACACACACACACACACACACACACACACACACACACACACACACAGGGAGAGAGAGAGCGCGCGCGAAAAAGTACTTTTATAGATTCAGCGATCTCAAGATATGTATTTCCTGAGATATAACAATTTTTGGGTGGAATGCAATACTTTCTCCACCTACTAAAGGTAAGTGGTAGAGAAAGTAAAAATATGGTGATAAACATCGGATAACTTGGTTATGTGACAATAATAATTACTTGATTAGCAACATTAGTATCCACACCACATCACATTCATTAGGGTCAGTTGGTGAGACTTGGTTATGCAGCTGCTCTCAGTAATAGCGCCTGTGGTTCACACAGGAGCCAAATAGGCACAACACATGATTGAGTGACATCCCAATGTTACCACTCTAATCGGTTTTTGTCAGATTCGTGTCTTTTCATGTGCCAAAGTTAATCAAGTCAACAGACCCTACTTTACATTCACAACACCTCATTATTGCTTTGAAAGTGTAAAACGTTGGGAGGACTAAAAAAAACAAAAAAAAAAACAACAACCAATCATCAGGCGCTCTTGCACCCACCGATTTGTTCTTTGCGAATATGAAAATGAGATTCTTTCAGTCAGTTCATGTAGATAGATTTATTTAAAATGTTAGAAACAACGAAGTACCAGAATAGAATGTTAATGGAGTCTTATTTCAGAATGCGAAGTCATCTTGCAAATGACCAACTATAATTACAAATGAGATAAAATGATGCTTTTCTTCTTTGTTTTACAATTTTTGTGTGGGTTTTAACTGTGCTATTCTTAAAAAAAATAATAGTCATTTTGAAGTAGTTTGTATTGAAGGAGTTGTATTATAGTTCTTATTATGGGGAGCTGAAGTTGAAGTTGGTTACAACCGCACGTATAGTATCTGCTTTTCGGTAGTTTTCGCCCCAAGTTTACTTTCAGGTGGCCTTTTCCCCAAGTTTAAAAAAATATTAACTCTGTATTTTTACTGTTTATTTAAATATTATAAATATTCATTAAATATTATACTTATGTTTGCCTCGGCTGCGTCAGTATTTATTTTAGAGACATGGATGTCTTGGCAGGTTTGTGGTGCGACTTAAGAATGTAGGCTTACACAGATTATAATTTTACTTCACTCCTTTTATTAATGCTTGATACGAATTAAATAACACTTCACTGACAAAGAGAGAGCAGTGAGATTCTTTTATGAATTACTTGCACTTTTTAACAAGTGAACTATTTTTGTCTCACACGAAAACGTATTAAATCTCTCGACGCATCTCGCATCCAATGACAAACACTGTCTGCAGGCAACTGAACTGATTTCAACCGCCTAAACTTGTACATTCCTATATTTAAAGTCTCTGATTGGCTATTCCTAATCCAATAGAATACCTTCATTTAACTAAAGCTTTTTCTGATTGTTGATTGGCTATTTTTAAACTGTCTCAAAATTTACATTATTGCTTCCAAGAATCACAAATAACATTATTAAACTCTCAAACTCATTATTGCCTCAAGGTTACCTCATTGTTACCTCATTGTTAGAAACTTTTAACCTATTGTTCTCACAGCTCCTATTATTATGTAATTCACGTTACATTATTACACATGGATACAATAATATAAACATATACAATGACTGTAATTTACACTTTTTATATATTGTTACATACACATATTGCTTTAAGGTGTGCTGTTATTGAATTTTTATTTATATAACTAGACTGAAATCATTTAAGTGTTAAAAATACTGCCTCTATTTACATGGTATTTCAAGTTCAACTTAACATAGGGAGTGCAGGTTATAGAGGTTCACAGCTTCCATGGTGGTTATTTCTGCATACGGTTTATCTTTTACCACATTATCAAAACTCTTGGATTTTCAATCTCCAAGATAAACCACATACACTACACTACCAGCAGTTTCAGATCTGCTAAATATATTTACAGTCCCTTGCCTTTACATTCATACACTGCTACCTAAATATTTTTCATACAGTTCTATGGTCTTCACAGCATTATTAGTACTCCCTAGCAGTATATGGCGAGGTATTCCATGTTTGTACCTTGCGTGTATCAAGCTAGATTGCTGACACAATTCCATTCAGAGAAATGTGGCTCCTCTACTCTCAAGAACGTTAAAAACAGCTGCAATGTCACTACCTCCAGCTTCTAACTTCATGCAGGTCACCATGTAGTGTTTTGAAGCACCTATGAAATCTTGTAGCGGCATATTCATCATGACGCCAAATGTTTGTGCAGATTTAATAAATTTTCTATGCCTCAATAGAAGCTTGAATTACATTTACTGCATAACCTCTTATGTTGCTTAATTCTGAGGACATGGTACACTTTTTTCTCCACTAAAAGTACAGTTTAAAATAAAATTGGTAGCCAAGCCCTTCCTGCACGACTTCTTTTCAGGCAGCTGAAAAAAACCACTGCACCACAGTTGTAATTTACAAAACCATTTACAAGCTCTGAGAGCACTCTAATGTTTACAATTACAAATTAGTCTAATAAATATCGTAACTATTTATAATGCTTATATTTTTGCATCTTCAAAATAGCAGGCACAAACGGATGCCTCAATCTTCTCATTTGAAGCGGTTAGTTGGACCTTCGTTGTCTTTGTTATTTACACATTTAGAGCAATGATTTCCTCTATATCTAAGCTTTGGATTAAACGCATTAGTTCTAGGCATCTTTATACGCTTTCAGCAGTAAAATAGGCAAAATACCCCGAAAGCAAGAAAAACAGTCATTACCTTTAGTAGAACTCTTTGTTTACAAAATACTGGAAAACAATAGCTACCACGCTCCAGGATTACTAACATACACGAATGCACAGCTTTAGAAGCTGCCTGTCAGATTTATGTGAAAAATGTTTTTGCATAACAGGAGCAGCAGCAGCAGCAGCAGTAAAAAAGAGGCAAATTGCTCCTGACGGAGCTGCTATTTAAAGAACGAGCGGTTACAGCGCCAACATCCTTAATCTTTGCATTTAAAGCCCTTAAGGTTTCATAAAACACACGCAAACCATATATTTTTGATAATCCGGAAAATCAGCCTTTTGTATTGCGTATCAATTGAAACAATCCATTTTATAGAGATTCTTCACGTCCAAGGACCTTTAAGTTGTTAGTTTTTAAATGCTTAACCAATATTTTTCCTGTATCACGTGTTATAACTCGAGATAGGTTTTGGTTTTTTTGCTGCAGTTTTCGTATAGTATAACAAATGCTCCACGCAAAACATTATTACTTATAAATAAACTAAACTCTGGCTGTATGCTTCTTTTGATTATGTCTACAAAACTTGGTATTCTTTTTTAGATATTTAAAATATTTTTGGAAAAGAAATTATTGAATACATAGATGACTTTTTCCAAATTAATATTTTTCAAAATTTAAATTCAATAGCAATTAAACTGCTCCATCTAGATAATTTAAAATACCAATTTTTATGAAGCAGATATCTAAGAATATGTGTGAAAAATGTCAAAGAAATCTATTAAAAACTGCATTGCAAGGAGCATTTTGAACTTTAAAAAACGTATAAAAACAGAAAGAGAAGAAAAAGCAATTTAAAGTTTTAAATGCATAACAACATATATTTATTGCTTTAGAATTCTCCTGAACCATATGAAGGTCCTTCAAATAACCATTAGCTTCCTCTTCTTTAAGGTTTACTGCTTCTTTGCTGATTTGAATGCACTTAATGTACTTAGTGCACTATGCTTTAACCTTCACCTATCCCTGACACTACTAATTCTTTTGTAGACTGGACTTAGTTTTCTAGCTGTGACTCTTTCCTTTGCATACATAGTAGTCTCACAACGCATATTGAATTCACTGATAGTTGAAGTCACAGCAATTTGTAATTTATTTCTAGGAACAAAAACTTCTTTGGCACATTTACTCCATACTAAACTATGCAAACTCTTATTTCCATTTTGAGTTTTTCCCTTTGTACACCTCTCTAACAAATTAGTAAGGCTAATCTCTGATATACTGGCAAAATTGCACTGACTACATTGGATGAAAGAAATGTTCTCCTATTCCCTTCATGTATAGGGGGTCCCTCACTGTTAGCAACAGCGCGATTATAAAAGCACCAAGATGATTAATCTCCAGGACGTTTGAAGTACTGTGATTTCACATCAGTGGATATGCGGTGATAGAGAATTGCAAATATAGCAAATTTCAGACAAACTGCATTTGAAATATTGTTTTAATTGCAATTCTATAATAATTTTGAAGCGTTACAATGGTTTGATATTTACATCAAAAGCTGCCCAAGAAGAATATTGGTAACTCTAGGACTAATGCATGTATCCACATAACTTTTATGACAAGAAGAACATTGTACAATTACTTTACTGGCAAAACCTTTTGTATCACTACAGTTTGCTTCCAAATCTTACACTCCACAATCTGTGCATGTTAAACTGTTAAATATTTTACTCCAAACTTCACTGTGCACAAGTACATAATCTGAACTTGGTAGTTCCACATTCCACCATCCTTGGAGAAATGTTGACATTTTTTGGCACTTGAACTTGCTGGTAGGTGTTGGGCTATTGGGTCAAGCTTACTGTAGATCTAACCTTGTTTGTCAGTTTGCCATCTAGACATGTTTTTTAATTGCTGCAAGACATTTGTCTCAATTGCCTGCCTTCTCTTACTAGGTCTATCTATTTTGTAATAATGTTATGCAAAATAATAGCAAGAAACGTATGGAAAGTTACTCCACCTAACGTACAATTTTTACAACCTTTAGTAGATTTTGACAGTGAGAAGAGAATTAGGTGCTTGTATGTTTACAAACAGCTAAACAAAGAACCAGATTTTGTCTTACTCTCTTGGTATTCCCTGCCTTATTTTCTACTATATTATACCTAGTCTTACTCTAAATTCTACTTAGGTACTTGTAAGTCACTATAAAGAAGACTTCTCTTGTCTAAATTTTTACAAAACACGAGCAGGTGGTCACTCTCTCGCAATAAACAAACCAACTGAAGCTATGCTTTCACGGGGTGAATGTTTGCAGAAAATCACAGAAGATGTCTCTGCTAACATTTACCAGCACTGAATGCGACCGCCTGATTTAAACCTCAAAATTGTACGCGATTTTGCTGCAACGGGCTAATGAATGCATTTCAGGAGCCACCCCCACTCGCACATTGGCATTTAAATCATGGCGCCACAGCATTTTAAATGGCAATGCGGCGTAAACTACAATAGTTTCTGAAAGTACAAACTATAAACACAATTTTAAGGCAGAAAACAGAAAATCGTATTTTTCATCATTTTTGCGCAAATTTCACAGATGCCTCCCCTTATTAATATAACTTCTACATCTTAAACACGAAATGTGCCAAGGAGATATATGATTCTTACAGTCCACAGAAAAAGTGCATATATTTAGAGTTTCAGAACTGCACTTTTTCAGGGACATAAGACTGGTATAAGTATTTCTGGTGTAAGTCTTAGCAAGTTTTACCATCTCAGATTTTCAAGTTTTTGTACCATATGGTTACCAAGCTAACAAAACTCTTCCAAAATAAGCAATTCTTTTTAAGCTTATAGGTAATGTACGATTATTATTATTATTATTATTATTATTATTATTATTATTATTATTATTATTATTACAAGTTATCAATTTTACAACCAAATGCAATCTGCATTGCATACATTTCGGGAATATAAATTCCAAGAGAGTATCCCTTTTTAACCTTGGGTTTACTCTCCTTCTAACACTGGAGTATATACGAGGGCGGATTGATAAGTCCATGACTTTGACGAGGGAGAGAATTCTAATCAAAGGTTTCTTGTTTGCACCCAAGGCTTACATCTATTCTGGGTATAATCGCAGAAATTCGTCGTCATTTGTTTATTAGAATATTGTTGAGAGCGTCTAAAATAAACAGATGTGTGTTGCTTCGTAGAAAATGGAGAAAAGTGAATTTCGTATTCTGATAAAGCACTACTTTTTGCATGCTAAGACGGTGAAGGAAACTGAAGAAAAGCTGAACAAGTAGTATAAAAGACTCAGCTCCATCACATGGCATGGTTCACAATTGGTTCACAGAATTTCGATGTGGCCGTTCGAGTACAAGAGATGCCATGCGCACAGGACGGCTGGTTGAGGTCACAACAGAAGAAATGGTGAACAAAGTTCACGATATTGTGTTGGAAGACCGCCGAGTGAAAATTTGCGAGATAGCCAAGACCATAAACATCTCTAATAAACGGGTGTATAACATTCTGAACGAATTTTTGGGTATGAGAAAGCCGTCAGTAAGATCATGCCGCGATGCCGCGACTGCTCACAGTTGAGAACAAGCAGAATCGTGTGACCTTTTTACAGGGATGTTTGAACATGTTCCTGCGCAACCTAAATGAGTTTTTGCGGCGTTATATCACGGTTTATGAAATTTGGATCCAATAATATCAATCTGAAACCAAACAACAATCAAAGTAGTGCATTTCCTTCGGCAAACCTGCTCCAAAGTAAGCGAAAACCATTCCGTCGGCAGGAAAAATCATGGCAGCTGTCTTTTGGTATTCACAAGGGATGATAGACATCCACTACTTGGAACAGGGTAAAACGATTTCAGGTTCATATGCCGCAATGCTGGATCAGTTTCACAATTGTTATTGTGAATTGTTAAAGAAAGGACCCCATTTGATGAAGAAATAGGTTCTCTTTCACCAGAATAATGCACCTGCACACAAGTTGGCCATTGTCATCGCAAAATTTGTGTAATTGGACTACTAACTGCTACCTTACCCACCATATTCTCCAGATTTGGCTCCGAGCGACTTATTCTTCTTCGCAAACATGAAAAATTAGCTTCCTAGGAAGTAATTCAGTCAAGTGAACACATCATGGCAGAAACAACCTCATATTTTGCAGAATTCAAAAAATCATATTTTTGGAAGAGTTAAAAAAATTGGAGAAATGTTGGACAAAGTGTATTGAATTGAAAGGAGACTATGTTGAGAAATAAAATTTATTATTTGGAAAAAAATTCTTTTCATTAAAAAGCTACTGACTTATCAATCCGCCCTCGTGTTTACTATTGCTAGAATCTATGAAGGTCTAATAGGGAACTACTTTCATCTACAGCCTTGAATCGAAGCCAGAAGTTCTTAGATAAGACGTAGCGCGCTGCATCAAGATTAGTCACAGTATAAAATGTTTTATTACCTATTTTACTTTCTGATTTTAATTGTGAATTTCATTGTTAATTACAACAATGATAAAGATAATATACTCAAAACCCCTACACCAAATGAGTACATTGATGATAACAGGTAGAGAAAGCAAGATTGTTCAGTGATGCATTTCATTGCTCAAGTTGAGACACGCTTCAGAGTATCTTAAGATTCACAGTACTGTAATAATAGCATTGGGTTGAGTACCGCAGCATGGTCTACGTGATCTGTATACGAGAACGCTTTGTGATTAGTTGTGGTCCCAAGTGAGCTGTAAGCTGTTTCTGTCCTTCAGTCACGCAAAGTAACCTCAGAGTATGGCTATAAGGAACACTATGCCCTAAAGTGTTACAACTAGATAAGCTGTAGAACTTCGGCTTATTACAGTTCTCTTTTATTGACAATATCCGTAGATATTGCCCTTTCGGGTGGTTAATGTGCTATTCTTCTGTGGTGAGACATAAAAGAGACATCAACCTGGATAACACTTGGTCAGGAAAGCTGCAGCATGGAATTGTGAAGTAAGGCTTATTATGGTTGATTTATCTTTTACTGGCCTTCTCCGCCGCCGCCCTTGCCACCACACCGTGTCATTCAGTCCATCGATAAACGAGCATTCTTTCATTTAGCAATGCAAAATAATACATTTTCTTAGTAATAGAGAGTAAACACAATTTAAACTCCGGCTACATTACAAAGGGAATCGTCTTGTAGTAAGGTAACTTTTTTCGGAATTGTAGGTCGTTGCCTAACCGGATAAACTCTTTGGGTACAGCTGCGATATCCATCTTCTACAGAATCCCATGCCCCTGTTGGTCTATATACATAGACACTAACAAACACAGCATTAACGCCCGCCTATCTGAATACAAAAGATTAAGTGGGTCAAACCGATAACCCATCTGTTGCCAAACACGCTCTGGTGGCTGAAGACAGTATCTAATCAAACACGGGAACGCCAACATTCTATCCACTGTATCACATCACCATACTCTATTGCAGGCTACTGAGATTTACAGACAGGGATAAATGTACCACAAAGGAAGAATCTTTAAGACTTAATATTTGAAATTCCATACTACAGAACATAAAAGGGAGTGTTAGCTTTTACATTTGATCAAGAGGATGGCCTAATCAGAGCGCACGGTCATACATCAACCAGCGCAAACAGGCAGAGCCGCATCGTCTCTGAGTTCCCAATAAGGATTCTAAGAACTCACCACTATAGATGGATGCCACAGCTACATACAAGATGTGTGGAACAGTTTATCTGTTAGACTAAGGTCCACAAACCCAGAGGACACACCTTATCCTGGTCCTGGCGCTTTAATTATGTTATGTACTGGTAAATTAATGCGGGATATTAAGAGTTGAAATACCGAATTCATGGCATAGGCTGAGAATAGAGTGGGTGAGTGAGTGCGGCAGGTAAACGTCATTTAAACAGCATGCCGAAAGCGCTGTGCTTGTCAAGTGACATTCTGTTGGCTTAAGCTACAATGTTTGAGTATCCCTAAACTGTAAATAATAGAACGTTCAAACGCTGCTATTACTTGAATTTCTTGGTTACTTTAACATAAGGGTGTGCACATACCACTGGAAGCAATGCGCTATTTACTGAATGTAAATTCAAATAACAGGGGCAACTAACAATTCCTCAGGAACACTGATAAATTGCTAACATTCTGAGGACAAGTTAGTAGAGAATTGCGGCATGGGACAGGTCGACAAGGTATTTTTACAGGAGTAGCGTGCCTATCTGTTTAATAATATAATATACCGTATTGTCCCGTCTCAAATATTTCAAAAGACAAGCTGTGCATTCTTCATATGGTTTAAATAATGCGTAGCGAACGAAATATATTGGCTCAGTTTTAGGTAAAATGTGCATATAATATACGGCAAAGAACATTGCATACGTATACACACACATACATTACCAGGGCTGTTCCAGAAGTACCCGACCTAACAAAGAAAACAGAAAAATTTTGGGAAAAAGGTCATTATTTCTCTACATAGTCTCCTCTTAGCTCGATACACTTTTCCCAGTAATGTTCAATAGCTTCGATACTAGCTTGAGAACCGTCGGGTTCTGCAAATTAGGCATCAATGCAAACTCCACCTCTTCATTGTTGCCAAATATTTTACCACCAAGCCATTTCTTCAACTTTGGAAGTAGAAAATAATCAGAGGGAGCTACGTCTGGTGAATAGGATGCATGAGGAAGCAATTCGAACTTTAACTCATTAATTTTGGCCATGGCGATAATGGATACGTGAACTGGTATATTGTGTTGATGAAACAGAACTTTCTTTTTCGCTGAATGCGGCCGCTTTTACTTGATTTCATCATCAAACGCTGTAATAAAGTTTGCATAATACTCGCCATTGATTACTTTTCCTTTTTGAAAATAATCAATGAAAATTATCCCACGCGCATCCCAAAAAACCGACGCCATGATCTTGCCTGCAGAGGAACTATCCTCCCCTTCTTTGGAGCCGATTCTCCCCTTTCAATCCACTGTACTGACTGTTGCTTCGTCTCAGGTGTGAAATGATGGACCCATGTTTCATCCATGGTAATGAATCGACGAAAAAGTCGGTTTTATTGCAGCGAAACATAGCCAAACACTCGAGTGAAACATCCTCAGGACACTGATTTTGTTCCATTGTGAGTAAACGCGGCACGCATCTTGCGCACAGCTTTCTCATGTCTAAATTTTCAGTTAGTGTGTGATGTACAGCACTTTTTGAAATGCCTACGATGTCTGCTAGCTCGCGCACTTTCAGTTAACGGCCATCCAATACCATTTTGTGGATTTTCTTCAGAATTTCTGGCGTGATCACCTCATTTGGTCCAACGCTGCGATGTTCGAAGATTATATGTAACATATGTTTTAAGAGTACTTGTAAGGTCGCTTTTCCTCTAATTTCCAATATATTATCACTTTTTTAAAATGCAATGCTAGTTTCAAATGTTGCCTTAGAGACTGCAACTAGTTTACCCAAAACGACTTTTGGTCTTTCTGTTTTACGTTTACCTTCAATTTAGAAATCCATTATACTTTAGGTTCTCTATCGCAATGTGGAACTAGAAATCGCGGCGGAAGAACCAGTTTATACCTTTTCCGTAAGTATCGAACAGGTTTTGTGCTTTCAGCGCCATAAAATTGAGACACAAAGGATAGGCAAAATCAAAGAATTAGTCAGGGAAGAAGAGGTTATCATGTGGAATTTATCTGCTGGTTGATTAAAAATGATACCCAATAGGTTTAGGATCAAAACATTTGCTAACAATATTAATAGCACTTAAAAGTAACTTTGGGTATGCAATGAATAACTCCGTTTCTAGTTAGGATTTATTAGTGACGTGACCAGTTTTACAAGGGTTCAAGTACCGATATAGTAGCAACACTTGATCTCCGATCTCCAGTTCCAACTAAAAGGTAAGAGCTTTTCCTATACTGTTGACTTACGAATTCTTCTCTCCCTGACACTCATTCTCGAAGTATTTTCAGATAACTTTTAGACACCATCCAAATGTTGTTGATTTAGATATTAAACAAAATCTTTAAAATTCTCTTTTTTCCACCGATAGCAGTTATACTCCTGTATTCATACTTTTCTCTTGCATATCTTACAGCTCATTTTAGCTCTTTTGGAAAATTATGGTAGGTAACTGTATTGTTGATGATCTCATGATATATCTGTCAATCAACGCAATATTACCCTCCCCTCTTTTGGCAAATTACAAAAAAAGCAGATACTTAGGAAAACAAACCTGAAATTGCAAGTGTAGCTTATCAGCTTTCCAGTTTTATTCATACATTAAGATTTTAAACTCGTGTTTGTCTCTTAAGCAAATTAAAGTATTAACGAAAAATGTGTTTTGTACTTCACAGTTCCTTATAAAACCCCAGGTTCCAAAGGCACTATGAAAGAAGTGATCAGTTTAAAAAGTGCGCAAGTGTATCCGAACTGCCAAGAGTTGAGGTGTATCACATATTAATCGCCCTTCATAATGTAATGATACATGAACGAAATTGGATTTGTTTTACGTAGTTATTTTTTGTCAGTGAGCAAAACACTAAAGGATAAAACAGAAAAAGCAGCAGAATTAAACTTCATGAAACAATAACGGTTCTTGCCTTGCTATCCGGAAGAGAGATGCTAGTAAAAAGAAGCGTTTAGAGTAAAATTCAGAATACAGAAATATATTTTTTAATAAACTCAAAGAATAGACACGATTAAAGGAGCAAAACTGCATATACTTTCCATTAGGACAAGCAGCGGGAATAAAAGAAAGCGATTTAACTGCTGCGTAACAGTAATACCGGAATGGAATCAGCTAGCAAAAGGTAGTAATAATTATGCTGCATACAGGGTGCGGTAAAACAACGTGCAGTAGATTGTAAGGCAGCATCAAACTAAGCTTTTGAGGTTAGGAGGATGGGGATGCGGTGTAACTACAGGACCGCTGCATGAACATAATTGAAATCTGATTTTATGAAACATTTTCATTCGCCAGTCAAAAGGAAATGTAACTAGCACGGTAAGTATATACCACTGTCTCGCTAATGAATATGGTACAAAATAAGAAACTATTGCGTGCATGTATTATACTGAATCAGGTAGAGGGGGTTGGGTTAATATTTTTAAGGGAACATTCTTTGCACTGAAACAGACGAGCTTTCGGTGTCTCGTACCATCCAGTAGGCTTGACAACTTAAATGCTCAAGCGCACACACACACACACACACACACACACACACACAACACACAACACACACACACACACACACACACACACACACACACACATCTCCTAGCGACAGTGAATACTACAGCACAAAACTATCTTTTTGTTTATTGCATCTGAACTTCACAAAAAGCTTTAAAATCGGACCTCTAACATGATGGATTTAGAGCTGATACGTGGCCCCGTATAAGGGCTTCTGCGATCCATTCTGCTTATTCTCAATGTTTATTTTGATGTTATTTCTACTCTGTAATTTTCTACACATTGTTTTTATGCATCCGGAGATAGGATCAGTCAATTTGCCTAATCCTAGAAGTAAGGAAGAAGAAAAGAGAAGGAGGTTCTTCCGGAATGAACTTTAAGTACGAGTTCACACCATCTGGGATTCTAAGTTAGTTCCCTGGATTACTCGATAAATACAATATGCGTTACTCTAAACAGATGGTCATATACAAGTCAATAAAATACAAAGGTAGATAACCGTATAAGCGGAACGTATGCATATAATTTTTGTTTTTTGCATTGCATTTATCTCCAGTTAGCCCACTCATGCAATGAGAACACAATCCGCATTAAGCTGTAAATGTTACCTTTGAAATCCTTTTCCAAGAAGGCCTCTTTTATAAAACTTTTTTCCTTGATTTTACCGGAAGCACCAAAATGCTGTTTTAAATGAGATTTTAATTGCAGCTGTGAATTAACAAACTGGAACCATGGAAAAATGTAGGTACAGCTCTTTGAAAAGAACGCCGAGAAACTGTGGACCAAGGGAAAACGTCAGTGTTTGACATTCTGGGGCTCGGGGTGTGTCGTTATCTATCGCACAAACTTGTTGCTACCCAGCATCCTTTGCGGTGTCACGTACAGCTCCGTTCTTATTACTGTTTCTGCTACGTAATTAAGTGCCCTGAGGCCAGTAGGTTTCAAGTATGAGCGAAATGTCAAAGACTTGCGGTTAACAAACGGTTCTGTTCGGGACGGTGCCCTCACCATGCTACTTAATCAACTTTCTTGTGACTACATTTATCTTTTTACATTCTTTCATAGTATTTTATGTCACATGATCTTGCCGTTTAGAATGTGAATGTTTATATCTTCTATGGAAAAGCAGAACTTGCGAAAACAACTGAAATTCTATAATAACTAGGTAATAGGCTGTGTTTGGAGAAGGGCTAATAATAATAACTCCTTTAATTATTAAGAACACTGAATCTTAAAAGTCGTGCAACTTTCTTTACGTAGACATAACTGCTTCTCAGAGCTGTTCGTCAAATTAGTCATTGAAAGTTACTTTTTTATCTATTCCATTTTGATGTGATAAAAATTACGCGTAAGTGATTCAAAGTAGCGACGGCTATGGAAATAGTTCTGGCAATTAATATACAAAAGTCCTGACACAAAGGTATGTGTTCCTTAACCTGAGCTTATGAAAACACGCCCCTTTTAAGGTGTGCTTCTGGAAAATTAAAACCAACAATAGGAAATATTTTGGAAATCGCCGCAATACTTGTATTTTGCATAGATGCATATTTAAGCGATATTTTTTCTTCCGGTTGCTGGTTATTGGACCACAGATCGATGTGATGAATTTTTTCAGGTTTTAGAGAACAACTTATGTTTAACAATTTTGATATATTTTTTAAAAATGGTAAATAAATTGAGATTCGCTTACAAAACCTGATTGATACTGTGTTGGATATTGATTAACTACAAATACAAGAATTGTTACTGGACATTTCGGATAACGTTCCATCTATTGCCGAATCGGAAATGTGTTTTATTCGAGAATCCAGGAGAACAACCATCAGTACAGGTTGAAGAATGATGGACGTGGGGACCACCAACAGATCGCATTATCAGTAATTTTTTGCTGTTATATCAAACTTGTTAAGAATAAAAAGGATTTTACAAATATTTGAGGGAAATTAGAAACGTACGTTTTATCCATCATTCCAGTACTCAGTATACAAAATGTAATGGGTACCGTTAGAGGAATATTTGAAAGAATAGAATTCAGCGGGATTTTTTTTCATATAAGCATTGATTGTAATTGGGAAATTTCATTAAAATCCTCACGTTTTCACTTAAAGGGTATTTGATTTTCGATTCTAAGTTAGCTGTTGGCGGCGCCACGGCCGAGTGGTTAGACCGCTCACCTCTCACCAAGGCAGAGAACCGCATGTGGGATTTGCGGTGGACAAAGGGGCGTCTGGACGGGTTTCCTCCGAGGTCTTCGGTTTCCCCCGCCATTCATTCCACCAACTGCTGCTATACAACACCATCTTTCCTTTCATTCACATCACTGTCATTTCATATCATCTCCTTCCTCGCGCTCATATCAGGCTTCGGGTTGATCTCTATCCTGGTTGATTCATATTCTGATCCATAGTCTGTGCTCCCCGACAGGCGTTTGACACAAGGACCCCCCTTGTAAGTCCTGGGTAGTGTAAGCCCTAACAACGGGGAGGATAAACAGATAAAGAAGAAGCTATGCTGTTCACTGTCAACTGTCGGTGCATTAATAAGTCTAGGGGTACCATTCTAGACTATAGTTCCCGAGATCGCGGGTTCAAGGGCGCTGGATTTTTTCGGGCGTAAATATCCTTAGCATGGCTTCCTTCGGAAGCGAAGTAAAGCCACTGGTCCCGTGTCGTAGATTTACAGCATGTCAAAGAACTTCAAGCCTGATAAAGAGGCCTCTGAGCAAAATTTCCGCCTTTCACGTCCAATATAGAATGGGACGCTAAGGACCACAGCAGTTAAAGAGCGTCCATAAATAAAACTCAATTTTTAATTATAGAGGGTTAACAACAAAGAATTATTTTCTTAGGGGGACATCAGGATATTTCCGATAAAATCTGATATTGAATCTCATTTTTCTTTGCTTTAGATACATAAGCTGAAGAGAGAGAGAGAGTGAGGGAGAGAGAGAGAGAGAGAGAGAGAGAGAGAGAGAGAAAGAGAAAGAAAGGGTCTCAACTTTAGGGATAACTATCTGAAGAGCAACGTGTAGCAACACAATTATTTACGTAAATTATTTAAGCTACTTGAAAGTTTTAGTTTTTCCCTACTTGCATTGCTTGATCAGTTATGAACACTTTGTATAATGTCTCTCATTTACAAGGTGTGTGAGGACAGTGTCAAACTATTTGTGCGTCGTTCGGATGACTTCGTCATTAAGATTTTACCTAAAAGGAATTTTCAGGATTTAAATGGAAATTAGTCAATCATGCATATAGTAGCTCAGCGTAACATAAACCTTGGATATATCCTCGATTAACAATTCATATTTTCATTGCTTCATTGCTTTTCGAGAGGGATTTCAGACCAATCCTGCTTCTTTCTAATATATAAAGCATATCTGCATTTTAAACGCGACTCTCTGTTCCGGCGTGCTTCATAGTTTCAGCTTCAGAGACCTTACTGTCTCTCGATGGCTCTTCACAATAGTAACGACAAAGCATTTTTTAAGATATAGCCTATAAGCCATTCGCACTTTGGATAAGAATTACTTTTAGGTTATAAAGGTTCCGCTTTTATTAGAAGTTTCGTTTTGATAATGTCTGCTTTATAAAAATAGAAGAGACTCGAAAGTTCTACGTCACTATTAAACTCGCAAGGTTTATTTGAATTAATACACAGTCGCAGATGAAATAACAAACCTACAACAATCAAAGGCGACACCGAGCATGAGAAGTGGAGTAAAAAGAGCATGCCAGCAGCATTCTGGGCATTGCTAAAGGTAGATATGGCAACGTGTCCATCCAAGAGGTGATAGAGCCCGGCTGCGAAAGGAAAGCGAGGGTAACTTATATTATTTTGTAGCTTCTTTATAAAAATATATCGGAGATAATAAAGTGTCTGTCCGAGAGCAATACCATTGAGTGTGAGAGCGAAATATTTCTTTTTCATTATATAATGATTATACATAAGTTATTCCATGTTCAATAAGCGATACAAATTATATTTGAATGTGAAGGAAGTCTAAATACCAAAATAAGCTAAAACAATGTTTGTCTCAAAGTTCAGGATAGTCACTTACAAATGTTGAAGCCTTTATCATAAATATTTTTGATCAATTAAAAGTGTTTATTTAGCTTCGTTTGTGTAAAATCATTATTTGGAATAAATATTTTGAAAAAGGCTTGTAAATAAACGTAGAGGAGTCTCCACGTATTCACAAGTAAAACTGTCATATTCTTCTTTTAATGTTATAATAATTGGTAAACAAAATACTGCAATAATTTTCGCTGAAATAGGATAATTTTTGAGATTGGTAACAAATCCGCTGAATGGGCTTGGCAGCAGAGTCTAGCCTCTAGCATGATTTTCGGCCTGCGTCCTTTCACTTACATACCTCTTATCTAAGTGATACTTTCTGGGCACATACATACTACTAAGTAATGGTTGCTATCCGTCTCTAAATAAACCTGTATAACAAGACGCCCTGCTGGTTTAAAATAATTTTTCATTATATTGTAATTCTGGACCATTGAAATCCTTTGTTCTATTTACCATGTGCGTTACCCAAAAATAATTCTGTAACCTAGCAAGAAATGTTATCAATTTGTTATGTCATACTGTTATGTTGCGGCCGATTTGCTTTAATGGCCTTATTCCTGTGTTTGTAAGCCATTTGTTATGGATCCATAATATACATAAAATAATGAAACTTAATTACCATAATCAATAGAATACAAAACACTATTATAAATTAAAGATACAGTTGTTCCTTTTTACAAATATATAATATGTTTATTGCTTTTCTGGGGCCTAGCTTTCTCGATCGAGCTTGGCAGGTTAAAGTATATAAAATTATTATTCTTCATGTAAATGCACAATTATCAGGCTTTAGTATACATTAAAACAGATTAGCTATGATGCCAGGAAATTAAAACCACTCGAAATTCTAATCCGAATACCTAGAGGTTAGGTATGAAGCCAGGAAGTTAAAGGCATACGAATCTTTAATGCTAATAATAGAGGATATCTATGAAACCAGGAAATAAAAAATGCTGGAAACTTTAATCATAATACATAGAAGTTAGGTATGAAGCCATGAATTTAAAACTACTAGAAACCTTAATCCAAACACTAGAGATTAGCAATGAAGTCGGGAAATTAAAAAACACTAGGAACCTTAATCCTAAAACTTAGAGATTAGCAATGAAGCCAGGAAATTAAAAAATACTAGAAATCTTAATCCTAATACCTAGAGATTAGCAATGAAGTCGGGAAATTAAAAAAACATTGGGAACCTTAATCCTAAAACTTAGAGGTTAGCAATGAAGCCAGGAAATTAAAAATACTAGATACTTTAATTCTAATACCTAGAAATTAGCTATGAAGCCAGGAAGTTAAAAATACTAGAAATTTTAATCCTAATACATAGAGGATAACTATAAAACTAGGAATTTAAAACTAATAGAACTTTTAATTCTAATAGAGAAGTTAGCAATGAAGACAGGAAATTAAAAATACTAGAAACTTTAACACTAATACATATAGTTTAGCAATGCAGCTAGGAAATTAAAAATACTAGAAACTTAATTCCTAATACGTAGAGATTAGCAATGAAGCCAGGAAATTAAAAAATACTAGAAACCTTAATCCTGATAGCTAGAGGTTAGTAATGGAGCCATTAAATTAAAAAATACTAGGAACCTTAATCCTAATACCTAGGGGTTAGCAATGAAGCAAGGAAATTAAAAAATACTAGAAACCTTAATCCTGATAGCTAGAGGTTAGCAATAAAGTCACGAAATTAAAAAATACTAGAAACCTTAATCCTGATTGCTAGAGGTTAGTAATGAAGCCATTAAATTCAAAAATACTAGGAATCTTAATCCTAAAACCTAGGGGTTAGCAATGAAGCCAGGAAATTAAAAGATACTAGAAACTCTAATCCTGATAGCTAGAGGTTAGCAATGAAGTCAGTAAATTAAAAATACTAGACACCTTAATCCTAATACCCTAAAATTAGCTATGAAGCTAGGAAATTAAAAATACTAGAAATTTTAATCCTAATACCTAGAGGTTAGCAATGAAGCTGGAAATTACATATACCAGGCACATCAATCCTAATACCTAGAAATTAGCTACGAAGCCAGGAATTTAAAACTAATAGAAATTTTAATCCCAATACAGAAGTTAGCAATGAAGCCAGGAAATAATGCTAGAAACCTTAACCCTAATACCTAGAGGTTAGCTATGAAACCAGGAATTTAAAACTAATAGAAATTTTAATCCTATCACCTAGAAGTTAGCTATGAAGCCAGGAAATAAAAAATACTAGAAATTGTAATCCTAACAACTAGAGGTTATCAGTGAAGCCAGGAAATTAAAACTACAAGAAACTTTAATCTTAAAACTAAAGGTTAGCAATGAAGCAAGGAATTTAAAGCTACTAGAAACGCTGATCCCAATACCTAGAGTTTAGCATGAATTGAGGTAAATAAAAGTACTCGAAACTTGGCAAGGATTATTTGAAGCATGATATCAAGATGGTCTACCAGAAAATTTAAATCAAATTAGGTACTATAACGCTCTTACGGGCATCTCCCAATTGTACGTAAAGTATCGGCATTGGGAGCTGAAGAGCTCCATTCGTGCCACTCAATTTTTCAAGTATGATTCAGCATTCTGTGAGTGTATTGAATAGGTATTAAGATAGATAAAATCGTATGACCACTGTGTATGAGATTGTTGCTTGCAATTAGAAAATATTTAGAACTAAATTTTGCAGTATTATGGGTAGAAAATGCAAAGTGTGATGAAAGTGACGAAACAAGACAAAAGCAAATAAATGTAAGTCCGTAGACAAATTTTGAAAATATATGGAGTAACTGTTCCTCACACAAAGTGCACATGATATTGCAGAATGTATTCAGCTGCTGCACTCTTTGTGGTACTCCACTTCGTATAACGTGCTTTCCTTCCTCTTTCAGTCTGACACTCTTCTTGGTCTACCTGCAGTACGTACGTTGAATAAGAATGAACCAGTTATGCGGAAGCTCTACTGGAGTCTCATGGCTCGCTGCCTTCCGTCCATGGTGCAATAGCGTTGCATATGTAAGGTCACGATATGATACAGCATGCAGTTCTGTTACAGCTGTTGCAAGGTGTTGATTATTAAGTATTTGAGGATAATATATAAAATACCGGGCATGAAGCGTATTTTAAACCTAACAAGCAACACTATGAAATGTATTTGGTTATTGCTCACTGTAACGAAATATTTTAGAAAATCTTGATTTCGGAACTGCATATTTTCTACTTTAACCATGTCTGTAGTTAGTCAAATTTGTATTGCGAGCTGGGTTTCCCATTCGGAGAAAATGGTAGGCACAAGATTCTCCTAGAGTCAGAACAGACACACTTAAAAAATTCTAGCAGTCAGATTGCTGCTGAGGACCAATTGGTAATAGAGCTTATTGAGGAGATTCAACTAAAACCTCCATTATTCACGACTTGATAAATGTATTTCCCTGTCAGAGTAAATGATTGTACTCTAATGACATTTTCAGACATTACATAGAAACACGAGCTTTAGTAAATGCATGTTAGTTACTTTTTAAAATACGATTACAAAGAAGTTGAGCATTTGTACAATTTCAAAAATTATTAAATCATAAAAGGAAATGCATAAGCTATTGCCAGAATACGTTTGTTCTTTCTGTACGGTATAAAGGAATCTTTTCTATCCCTAAATTTGATTCCTGGAATCTGTTGAAGTCCTATGGAATATGTTCTATTCTGATTGTATTTATTAACGATGAACTTACCCGCCTTTTCGCTCGCTTTGTCCGCCTGTTCATCAGATCGGTTTAGTATGTACCACATGAAGCCATAAATTAAGATTTATTTAAGGACGATCTTTAACTACAAGGGTAAGTCAATAAGTATATACACACCATTTTTAATATTTTGTAGGTTGGCCATACTGGTTAGTGAGCGTGCACGTCGGCATGCTGTTCCTTTGTCTCCGCTTCTGGAATGTTTGACCGTTCATTCTAGAGAATGTTGCGCTGTTGCATAATAAACATGGGTGACCGCTCACCGTTTGCAGAAAAGGACAGCGTGTACAAGAAGCCGAAATCTATCAAAGGCTTTGGGCAGATATGAGGGCAATGTTTTACTACGGTGCGTAACGTATAGATTTAAAAGTTCAAAAATATTTGGTCAAGTATGAAGGACGTGTGCAGGACGCCCATTCGTATTCACTAGTCCGTATCTTGATTCAGGCGAACCGAAGAGTGACTATCGAGGAAGTGGCAAACCATATGGAAATTATTCATGGTTCCACATTTGACATTATTCATAACAGGCTTGGCTTTCATAAAGTCTGTGCAAGGTGGGTCCCAAAAAACAGCTCAATGAATAACATAAGCATAATCGTGTGCCCGCCTGCCAACGCATACTGGACCTCCATGCTAATGAAGGGTAAGCGTTTTTGAAACGAATAGTCATTGGAGACCAAACTGGATCCATCACTTTGAGCCTGAAAGAAACGCCCTGCATCTCCAAAGAAATTCAAGAACTCTCCGCAGGAAAAGTGATGCTCACACTTTACTGCAGCGT
This sequence comes from Deroplatys truncata, assembly GCA_030765065.1. Taxonomy (NCBI): domain Eukaryota; kingdom Metazoa; phylum Arthropoda; class Insecta; order Mantodea; family Mantidae; genus Deroplatys; species Deroplatys truncata. Next base: position 112,258,954 of record CM060981.1, read on the forward strand.
TATTTGGGGAAGGGCTCAACAATAAACAGTGCACCTTACAATGAGATGTAGCAGCGATCTCAAGCCTAAAATTCATATCAAAAGTTGAGGCCTATTGTCGGAAGCTCTTTTGATGAATGACAATGAGCGTCCGTATACTGCCGTCCACACGCCCAAACTATTGAGAAACTGAGTGTAAAAGCATCCTGCAAACCGTCCTGATCTCGCCCGTTCAATTTCAATCTTTTTTGGTCCACTTAATAATGCCTTAAGGGGCCGTTGTTTCACCACAGACCAACAAGTGAAGGAAACGGTGCATACATGGCTTGCTGCTCAGTCAAAAGACTCTGTCTCTGAGGGCATCAGGAAGCTTGTGCAACGATGGACGAAGCGCATTGAGAAGCAATGGGATTACGTTGAAAAAATAGGTGTTTGTAAATTTGTATTGTCGTTATAATAAACTTAAAAAATGATTTGTAGATACTTATTGCCATATCTTCATACTATGGTCCTTAGCGTCCTATTCTATATTGGGCGTGAAAGATCGGATATTTGCACAGAGGCCTCTACGTAAATCTACGATACTGGACCACCGGCTTTACTTCCCTTCCGAAGGAAACCATGCTAAGTATTTTTACGTCCGAAAAAACCCATCGCCCTTCGCCGGGTATGAACCCGTGACCTCAGAACTAGATGATAGCATGCTACTCCTAAGACCACGGAGGATGACACCGGATTTCCGCTGTAAGGTATAGGTACTTTCACGCCTACACTGAATCTGTTGCTTTTGAGTAAGAGAGGAAAAAATATAAAATGATGAAACGTATAAGAAACATTAAATAATGGTCTTTGGGCATTTACAACATTCTTTATTAAATGAAAGGATACCTCGTAAGTGAAAACCTATAATTTCAGATTCTACCCTTTATATTATGAAGGTATTTTAAAAGTAAGGAGATTTATCAAGCTCTCTGCGCTGTTTATAAAGTGAAAATAAAAAAAAGAAAATGGTAAGAAAACAGCTAGGTATCGGTTTTCTGGGTTTCCTTAAACCGAACATGGAAAACAAATCCTAAATTTTTAAAATATGCACTGCACTTTAATACAATTGCATATGTTTATGGTTGGATAATATGTTAACGTAATTTGTTCTTAGCCGGAAATTTTCTGCGGTTTCTTTCAGTGAGTTAGGTCATCATGTAAACAAGAAGTTGCAATCGTTGGGTAATTTGCTATGCTCGCTGATGCCAGACGATACTCCTTAATCCTTATGTTTTCCGCATTGCATTGTAACAAATGTTGTCCTGCTTAAGTATTAATTAAACTCAGGTAATGGATGTTGGGACAAATAGTCCAACCATGTGTAGGCTTCTGTTTATGTTGCGAAAATTGAATGTTCACCTGGTGTACAATGTTATTCGCTGACTAGCATTTCTTCCTCTTTGCAGTTAGAAATATATACTGATACAATTTTAGGTGGTTTTATGTGGACTATCTCCACTGGCCCGTCGCACAGTTGTACCTGTTCGGAAGACTTTTCAATGCATTGCACTCGGGTCTTCCTCGCTCAAATGCATCCACATACTCCCTATGAAGCATTTAGTCGGCTGTTGTACAATGAAGTTAAGTGAAGCTCGTTTAACAGTGAAACACCCCTCTTTTACTTTGAAGAGTCGAATTTAAAGAGTGGATTTGGCAGAATTCAAACTTACAGCTCTTATGAACTCTCAAGTCACATATATAACAAAGTCGTATTTGTGCTCTGGGAACGCTTCATACCAACCATAGTTTGCATTGAACATTCCAGAGCCACTTTATGTGTTGATTTGTACCTCGTCCTTAAGTTTGCAGAACATTGTATTTCTTACCGAAGGCAATGTACTAGAATCCGCCAGCGCCTTCAAAATTCTGCCTGCTGGTACAAGTTAATATGTGTGTGTATGCGTACTGGGAGTGCTTATGCTTTAGTGCAATAGAACTGCTACTAACGTCTTCTGATCAGTGTTCAAGTTAGGGTTTTAGAAGCTGAAGAGGATTTCAGTCCTGCGGTCAAAGCTAGGTGTCGTGTCTACTAAATCTACTAAACATCTGGGAGGAACAGACTTTCAAGCTCCTTAGCTCCAAACTATGGATCAGAATTTTTCGAGGATCTGTGTCATACGCTAATAAGAGTGGATATTGCTTTAAAGGCTTTATAGCTTTCGATATAAAAGAGAATACAGTTTAACTCAGATTTCTGTATATTTATGCCTCAATTAAATAATGAGCTAACTTTATTGAGTTATCAATAGCTAAACATAAATTTCCTTTTTTCCTTCTAATTTTCCTTAATTCTGGTCTACCTGCTATCGAAGTAGGGTGCACTGTCTTCAAACTTTACATCATATTTGTTTACAGAGAACACTGCAAGGTGACAAGCGCTTCCACCTTCTCTCGCCACCAATCCTAGGTGCGTTCCTAACTTCATGGTTTACTTACTAAAACCCCTCTGCCTGATAATGATACAATTAAGGCAGAGGAAGGAAATAAAATTATCTACGAGAGGTAAAAGTGATTATTCTAAAATCAACACTTCTCTCAATACTATCCTTCTGTGTTGTAAATAATATCTAAGTTTATGTTCCAGAAGGAAGTACTTCTTTATATGATATATAAAATAATTCCGTTCTCAATGTCATAAAATCACAGTAGGTTTCCAATTCATAAGCAGTTCAACAGCTACCTCTATGCGGCAGTTATCAGCAGTTAGGTTGTTGAGTAAACAGCATTTAGAACATACCCAGCCATACATTTATACCTGCGTGTCTTAGAGAATCTTATTCTCACAAAGTAAGCTTAGTTGGGTTTTCTGGTACATATTTATGTTAATTTGTGTAATATTAATTAGTAATACAGTAGGTAATTGATATTACTTTATCCTGTCATCTTCATTTCGGAGTACAGCCTCTAATTCCCATTCATCGTGACGCGATTGAAATCATAGTTGATACCAGATGCTTGGATAAGGCCACCTCCAGGATTCTCCCTAATATTACTAGTAATGGGAACCCAAAGCTCCTTTGAAGACTCATTAATCAAAATATTTCATCAGACTCAGTCACAATTTGTCGCTTAGGCACAGAGGGAATACTATCTCCACAAACGGGTAGCAGCACAGGCACCGTCAGCGATGGTGGACCGATGTATTAAAATACAAGGTCGTCGGCCTGTTGTAGGGGCCGTGTTGCTGGTGAAAAAATTGTTTCTTTCCCTAATTCAGCGTTTGATAAACTTCATTCATTTTCTGAATATCTGACAGGTTTTTATCCTGGACATTCCAAATACGCCCACTTGATGTTAATTAGCCTGAATATATTGTATATCTTTGAGTAGTACTACACGCATCAACAATAATGCATATTCTAATATTCAATAATGCTTTTAATGCGTGATATTAAATGCAACATTTAAAAGTAAAATTTTGTAGCTTGGAGGTATTTAATTTTGTTATATCTCAAGTAAGATTCAAATATATGTACAATTGAATCACGCTTATAAGTTATTTACTTCTACATTTTTCGCAGACATACGTTAAACTTTTAGACATCGAACTTTGTCAATTAATATTTCACTCAATTATACGTTGTTTCAGTTATACGTTTCTCATTAATGCCTCATATTTTTTTGGTCTCCCTGTACGAATTACATTAACTTACTTATTTATACGTTATATTTATGCTTTGTTATGATGTATTATGTATGTTGCATCCTTGCTGTCGAAGCACAAAACGGTCTGCATGTTGGACAAAGCATCAATATTTTGGAAGGTATTATTGCTGCAAACGTCTTGACAAATCGGTCGGGCAAGGCTATTCTTCCCCAGGTTGGTGAAACTGGTGATGACAGTGATGAATAAATGGGCCTAAAGAATAACAAAACGTTTCTCGTGTTCACGAGATAACTGAAGCTCTATAAATTACATGATTATCATTGCAAAACGTAGATGAAAATAAAATTTCTGTGCTTAATGTATAGATTTGACTAGTGGGACTGTGGAAAAAAATTTAGAATTTTTTAAACCATTATAAAGCAGCAGTACTCTAAATCCAATTTTATATATATATATGTCGTGTATATTAGTTTCAATTTGAATAACAGTACTGTCATAAGTGTAAGTACTCCATATAGTATATTGTGTTTGTTATTTATGTTTCTCTTATTTATTGCGTTCTTTTATTAAATAATGCATAATTATTTTGAGCAACAATTTAATAAAGGAATTTCAGTTCCTAAGAAAATTCACTTTAGCGTTTATACATTATTTTAGGCATCTCCCTTTGAAAAGGAATGATTGGGGTTATACTGTATATTGTAAAGATGATACATATTTGCAAATTTTAGTAAATGAAGCTTCGCTAGTATTAAGAAGGTTGTATATGTGCTTTATTACAATGTTATATAGTTAATATATTTTCGTTTGTAGCTTTTGAGATTCCAGAAACGTTACTTCTTTACGTGTTACTCATACTACAAAAGTTAGCTGATCCTAAACAACCTATTAATGAACATAGGTTTGTGATATACTCCACGATCAGTGACATAGGCAGAAGAATATTGAGGAAGTTGTGCATAGGGACCCATTTTTTAAACCATTTGCATCACTTCAAATGATAAGTATGAATTAAAACTGAGTTGAGGTATTTAAATAAATCGATTTTGTATTCATAGATTAAGGTGTAGCAGTTAATTAAAATTATGATAGTATTTTTTACGTATTCTAAGCGACAAATGTGTTATGATATGAGTATTAATCACCACTGTGAGATATGTTATACCACCATTACAGGTCACTTCATTTCACTTCAAAATAGGATTTCTAAAGTGGGAGATACTGTATTCATTTAGAAACCGCTCAAATTTAGCACCGAACGAAAACATTCTCCGTTATCCTAACATGGCTGTACCCACACCATCTTAAGTATAGGTCTATTTTCTCGTCGTGAAGTCAGAAACGCAAAGGAGGAGAAGGTAGTTTAGGATGGGGGAGAACGGCTGGCAGTATTCCTCTTTCGTGGAACACTCTCTCAGAACCGTGGTAATGTCACTGTATCTCATATTGTGTACGCGGCTGATGCTCTGTTAAACAAAACCAACGCTCCTTCCAGAAGATAAATAGACTTTTCAACTACTGTGCATACAGATAAGCCTATCTCGACGAAAAACTTGTAAGGTACAGTTTCTCTTACTGTCACCTTTGGCGATGTTGTCTAAGACATGCAGCGTAAATATAGCGTTACCGATGATAGGATTCTTTTTCTGGACCACGGCCCGTCCGCTAAAGCTCCGGCTGCACTGCAGATTAAAGGCTTATTGTGCTAACCTTGTAATGATTGCTAACCCTTCACACCAGTCCGGTGTCCCTCACCAGATTACACAGACCCAATAATGTGATGGGGTCGTAGTCCTCTGGTTCTATAAAAAGTTTCCCAAAAGTTTCCCGTGAATGGTAACGCTTCACGGTTCATATTATAAGATAGGCTGTTTCACTTTCAGACCTGCACAGTAAGTCCGTGTTGCCCTGAAACCTTCTTATTATGTGTAGGTGCTTTCTCACTTGTGCATGCCCAGTGGCAAAGGCTACTATTGTTTTTAATTGAGTCTTACTACATTTAAGCAGTCTGTCCGTTAAAGGTTCACATGGTTCTTTGATAAACAATTTCCCATGCCTAATCCTCTTCCAGGCCAAAGAGTTGTTTTGTTTTGTTTTTATAGCAGTTTGTTACAGTCGCTCTAATGGAACACTTAGGTGTGCCTATAAGTGACTCTGGTTTGGGTTTCAGCTGTGTCGATCTTTGCTTTGCGAGTTCGTCAGCTTTCTCGTTGCCTTCATTTCTTTATGCCCTAGGACCCATGGCAAACATACTTTGTTATATTCTACCAGATTGAATAAGGCAGTAATACATTCACCTACCAGTGTAGATGACACTAAAGGACTGTTTAAAGCCTTTAGTGCTGCCTGGCTGTCTGAAAAAATGAAGAAATGTTTATTTTTGTACCCTCTTCTGAGATTTTATTTTGCACATTGTAAAATGGCCAATACTTCAGCTTGAAATATTCCAGACCCATAGAATTACTAAAGCTACACCTGGGTCTTAAAGCAACTACCTCAGTACGGTTAGAAGGCATCTCGTTGTTGCCAACCTAGAAACATACTATTATTTAACGAAGCTATTTGCTATTAATTTTTAGAATTTGAGCACGGGGGCGTTTAATCACACAAAATCACTAGCTGCACCTCTGTCTACATTGATTTTAACGAATCGCGAGTTTCTTGGTTTTAATGATAAACTCGTCTCCATAACTTACAGTTCCAAATTCTCTGACCACCACTACACTTCTAGCATCAATGTAAGACACCTCAATTCAGGTGTTTATCATTCCACCCCAATCTCTAGGAATGATAAACCGACTTATTGTTTTTTTTACATTAAACCAATGTTATTGATGCTGGCTGTAGGTCCTATCACGTCTCATGCTTAAAAGACAGTAAAGGTTCAATGGGGCTCACTGTTGCCACATCATTATACGTACGCTCGCAAATTTGGCGCCTAAGTGCGATAGATTTACCAATTTAATTTCATCTGTGAATGATATATTACCAAATAGTGCAATATCTGCTCTGCTATTTAAGACATTGTAAGACATTCAATTTTCACCTGAATTTCTCCCCTTTGTATTTTTATTACTTCAAAATACGATTTTACAGGCATAAAGTTACATGTTATCAAAAAATATTGAGATATAAAGTGATAAAATGTATAATTTTTGAAGAGTATCATCACTTTTTACCCTTGAGAAAAATTACATTCAACGTGGGTGAAATGTTTTAAACAGCAAAGAATGAGCTATGCGTAACGCTTCGCTTTGCACTATTCCATTATATTGCCTTAACTTAGCTTGCTTTTGTTTCCCTCATTCTTTTTTTGCATTCTTTTTATGGGTCCTTAGAGGCCGTTTCATTCGTTCCTTTTTTTATCCTATACATTACTGTTTCTGAACATCCGGGTAACCTTAGCTGTTTGTTTTACTGCCTTACTAACACTCATTTTACTTAAATAATAACCAACACATTCATTATTACTCTTCTCAGTTACCAACGTTTCGTCTCTTCTTAGGTTCTGTCTTTCCACATAAATATTTACGTAAATGCTAAGTAAATGATCTACCTACGTAACACTTCACACAATAAACGTGCACACCTCCTTACAAATGATGTTAATCTTTACTGTCTTCTACATTTCACCGGGCCTGATAGTTGAATAGATGGATGATTTTCGTTTGTCATACACAATCAATGCAGGAAGTTAAAGGATTCCGGCTTCTTTTAAAGACTTTCTCTAACCCTCCTCAACATGTTCTCTTTCTTGGCGACGTTGTAAACCCACTAGCAAAAACTTCCCTCGCTGGCTGACTTTTCTACTGCATAGGTGTAGAATTTTCCGGAAATACTTAATTTAAAAAGCTATAACGCTCATGTTATTCAAGGTGGAGAATTGAAACTGGGAAGGCATCAGCACAGTAGTTTCGAAGAAAAAACATATTGTTGCATTCTACCTTATGCAATAAGCGTATTAACAACAAATATTGGACTTTTACTTAAAAAACGCATTTTCTTTAGAAATGTGTGCCCACAAAAATCTATAAAATCTCTAAAATTCCATAATCTGATAGAGAAAAATATTCTGCATAGGATAATGTGTTCAAAGCTGAATTTATAAGAAATAAATATTTACAGCATGTTATTACTTTTAGCAGCTTGGCGAAGCGCGAGAGTAGAAAAGGACGAAGCTAATGGCTACATGTAAGGTTAGATAGAGAGAGAGATATGCCCTTTACCTCCATACCGTTTTGAAGGTTGAAACAAGCTTTAAAAGAGGGAAAGGGCAATATCAAGAGAAGGAAGAGGAAATTCGAATTCTGCTCCAATAGAAAGTATAAACAGTGAGTGCTAGCGAGTTCACAAGAATTGTAGACGAGGGAAGCATATGCTTAAGCTTGAATTTTAAGTAAATAATTCATTGCTTAACGCTACGATTATAAGTAATCGTGATTCACTTTCAAATATTCTAGAAAATATGCAATTAAATAAAACTTTGTATAAGCATGAACGTCACAGTCATAATTATTTTCAAATGTAGGCTATAATCTTTGGTACACTACTCTGCTGGTTCAACATATACAAGGCAATCTATATAATGTAGAGCATATTTTAGGTTCCATAGCTAAGTGTAAATAATGACTGTATAAAACGCATCTTGTGCATGTATGGAAAGCTCAGCGATCACATATTGCGCTCAGCCCTCATCTTTTTCCGATTGCCAGCACATAGCCTTATTGAACTAATTTGAACGCTTTTAACAGACAAACAGTAACAGTGGAAAGGGAAAGAGTGTGCATAACAGTGCCTCCAAACATGTCTGTTTACCACATCAGTTAATTAAATGCTCTCCAAACACAGAGTTTTGAATGTTGAACAAATTTACTCCTGTCTATAGGTAGCAAATGTCTCTACATTCCTAAACTATGCCACCATGGTTACAGCTTTTCGGTTTACTTTAAACACGGCGATTCAAAATATAATGTAGTGGTTCATTCTCAAAATTTTTCAAACCTATGCTTTACTTAAATTTAAACAAATCTGATTATTTAAAGTTACATGACTCTCTCCGGCCACTATAATTTATTTTCGAATCTGCTATACAAACCGTATATACAAAGTCCTATTTTTCTATCTGCTTCATTTAATATAAAAAAGTACTTTAATTAGAGCATTAAAAGGTGTTTGCAAAAACATTAGGTGTTTTTTTTCTAGGTTCACTTGAGCATATAGGAGACTGAGGCAATAATGAATTGTTAAAACAAAAGTTGTTTATAGGCAACGTTAGAGTTTACGTACTTATGGCATTACTTCACAGGATACAAAAGAATGGTGGCTTAGATCTCCAAAACATGCGGGATTTACAACATTGGGGAATTGAAACTAATATCGGCGAGTATTTCCGAATTTCTAATATAACAAACATTTTTATTGACATAAATTGTGTGTTTTAACGAGAATTCCGCTGTTGTATTTCTCTTTTAACAGTTTTCCAGTTTTATAAAATTATATATTACTCAACTCAAATGAGTATTGCATAAGCTACTTTGAGAATATGGAAGATATAATTTAATTCTTCGTGCCGTTATTGAAATGTACCGTATTTAATAAAACTTTTATAGCCTTTTGAGAAAATGAATTTTAATTAAAGTTCTTTTTATGTGAGTGATAGTTGGAGGGTCGTAAAACACTTGTTATTGCAAACTTCAAAGATGCTTCACTTAAATACGACATTATATATTCGTCTACATTTTCGTTTTTGAGTTATGTTGCCCGAGAAACACAACAAACGCACAAACTCAGACTTTATCTTTGAGGCAGTGTTTTTAACACTTGGATGATTTCAGTCAATTTATATAATATATAAATTCAATAACAGCCAGCCTAAAAGCAATATGTGTATGTAATAATATATAAAAATGTATGTAACAGTCATTGTATATGTTTGTATTATTGTATACATGTGTAATGATGTTGCGTGAATATATTACGTAATTTAATAATGTAGGAGCTGTGAGAATAATAAGTTACAAGTTGCTAACAATGAGGTAACAATGAGGTAACCTTGAGGCAATAATGAATTTGAAAGTTTAACAATACTACTTGGATTCTTGGCAGCAATAATGTAATTTTTGTGACAGTTTATAAAAATAGCCAATCAACAACCAGAAAAAGCCTTAGCTAAATGAAGGTTTGGATTAGGAATAGCCAAACAGAGACTTGAAATACAGAAATTTACAAGTTTAGACGGTTGAAATCAGTTCAGTTGTTTGCAAACAGCGTTACCTACCAGACGCAAAAAGTGCCCTCAAAAATTTAATACGTATTCGTGTGAGACGAAAATAGTTTTACGTGCGAAAAAGTGCAAGTAATTAATTAAAGAATCTCATAGCTCTATATCAGTGAAGTGTTTTTTAAATTGTATTAAGTATTAATAAAAGGAGTGAAGTAAAAATTATAATCTGTGTAAGCCAACATTTTTAGTCGTACCACAACCCTGCCAAGACATCCATCTCTCTAACAATAATACTGTTACAGCCCAGCCAAACATAAATATATAATATTTAAAGAAACGATTAAATTACAAAGTTAATTTTTTTTTAACTTGGGGCAAAGGCCACCTGAAAGTACATTTGGGGCGAAGGCTACCGGAAACCGTTTACGTACGGCTGCAACTACAAGTTCGGCTCCTCAACAGTTGAAATACGATACAACACCTCCTAAAATATACCTTTCTCATCCTTTATGAACTCAGAGAATCTGAAAACGCCTACTTATCCAGTTTTTTGTTTAAACACAATATTTCCTTACCCACTATACGTAAGTGGTAGCTGAAGTAATAGAAATAGGAGTATATCTATTCTCTTTACCGCAAATAAGCAAACTGTATCTCGTGCTAGATCGCAGGATTTTGCCATGGTTTCAAGGTGCGATACTTTCGGCTGAATATTTTTAGTCTTTCTTCCGGATCTTGATTGATTTATGTAGATAAAATAATTAATACTGCACCTAAGCCTCATATGTTTGAAAAGTAAGTATTTGTTCCACTTTTTATTTATTTAAAGTAATATATTTGCATCATTCTTATAATTTTCTACTGATTAGCTTTGAAAAAATAGTATAGCTTTAATTATACAGTAATGAAACCCTTATCCAGTATGAATACGTTTTTGAATGTGTGCATGAACATCTTCCTTACACTTTATTAAATTAATGTTATTTTTACAGTTAGACAGCCAAAAGCATAATATGAAGCAAACATAAGTGCGGGGAGAAAACGGACTTAAGTTTCTGCCGTATTGCCAGAGAGATACAGTTCAGTGGACAAAGTTACTAGTATGATATATAAAGGAGAAATGCAAATGAAAAAAAAAATGATTTTGCCTACGAAAACAGCTAAGGTAATAGCTCATTCTATCGTCGCTCATACTACAAAAGAACTGGACAGCTAAACACCGGAAATCAAGTATTTTATTACAAATTTAATCTTTACTACTACGAATATTTTCAACGTGAAAGCAGAAAACCTGTAGTAATACTTAGAAATATTTTATTATGTGTGTATAAAATACACAACTTAAATTACACTTTAATTTTACTAACTTAATTTAATATTCTGCTCTATTTATCACTGTTCAGTGCTGTTCAAGTTTGTAAGTAAACAATTAAATAGCGCACTAAGAGCCAACAGAATTAAAATTTCTTTTTGAATAAGAAAGCAATTTTAAAATGTAAAATATGAGTATATTTATTATTTCACTTATAATAGTAGACAAATATACATTTTCTTTTACTTGACGAAATTTGACGCTCTATACAGCCACCAACCATATCAAATTTCCCAAACCGTGGTGCTATGAAGAATTCAAACTTCAATCTGCAGATTAACTAGAATAAAAACCACCATATATTTATTATAGTTGTGAACTGTCATGTTCACTTTTACAGTTTACTCTTCTTATTAGCTGAGTATTAAGTGTATGAGTAAATTATGCAACGTTGTCTGATTTACGACAAGCCCATTATCAGTCATTATAATAGGCTGTTTAGGATGGAGTGCTAATTATGCAACTAGCAATGATTTTGATGTAATTTACAATGACATTAGAGTTAAATTAGAGTTACTAGACTGACTGAACGCTGGCCTTAGAGTGGACACAGTTGCTACATTGACTGTTCGTGTTACTAAAGGCAGGTCAGGCGCCAAATAATTGAAACAAAACAAACACAAAGAATGCTCGGATTGCATGGCTATATTACGATGCAATGGGAGTTGAAATCACGTTAATTGGGAACACATTCAGTGCATATTTAATTCGCCCCGTTTTCTTCAGTCAACCCCATTCAAGCATGCATCATTGAAGACAAGGACATGCACATAATATAGGCCATAGCCCATGCATTTGCCATACATCAAAATTAAGAGAAGAAAGCAAAAGAATTGAAAAAAATAAAGAAATTAAGTTCTCGCTACAGGCGGTTAATGAAATCCTGATTGCTTTCCAGAATTTTTATAGGAGATGGAGGAAAAGAGGGAGAATAACTAGAAGAGAGGAATTAAGAAAGACAATCAAAAAAATGTTACACACAGACTGTAAAAGCCAAGTGAAACGTAAAGTAAATGTAAGTGTCACTATTTATTTGTAGCGAAAGTGTTATTCTGTATGTAATGTTTGAAGTCATTTTGTGTATTTTTAAATCATTTAAATAATTATAATTTTAATGCGATCGAATCTGACATATATATGTGTGTAGGTTTCAACGAGTAAACTCACTCTCATATAATAATATTCCTAAAACATAAGTTTCCGAATGTCTGTGTTTGAGTTGTATAAAGAACTTACAAGACCAAGTGTCATTTATCTACGAAATAGGAGGCGTATTTTAAAAGTAATGTCCGATTTTCAATTCGAAATACTAGATCTTTTTTTATACCTAGTTCACTTTCTGGTAGTTTACTTACACTACTTTTCTACCAGTTACCAATGTTTTTCGAAAATTTGTCTTTGCGTAGCATAAGTATTTTGGAACCTTATCACAGACATCCCTGCCAGTAGGTACATCTAGAAAACGTGTAGCTGTTTCTGGAGTTAATTTTTTCTGTATTGAAAAAGAGCTGTGATAATTTCTTAAGGAACATTTGCGGTGCATGGGCAAAAGCTTCTTGAAGGACATAAATAATGAGTCGTCTATTTTGGCTAACATCACATTAACTTGCAGATTCAAAAATTGTTTCCTTTCAGCAACTTCCGAATGTTAGCATGTTCTGAAACCAACGATGCCAATAGTGCAATCTCTTCTACCATGGAGTGTTAGAAACAGTAAAAATGCATATTAGAAACTATACGACTATTTTATGGACTGGCGGCGAACTTCTATTATGGGGGCAATTAAAACTTGTTCTACACCACAATGAGAATTTAATTAATTGTGAAAGCTGTTTGAAAAGAATGCTTAAGTTATATAGAATGGAATAAACGATTAGTTAGTCAAAATATTCAGTAGTTCCTGTTTTATTGTATAACGGACCATATTTTAAAAACATTCCTCGTATATTGGTTATGTGTTCTATCATATTAAATAATCAAATTAAACTCTAATACATAAAACCATAACGTTTAAAATAAGAAAATACAATATTATGTCTGCATGAATATACGTGAATAAATATTCATCTACACTAAACATACGGCTTTAGAAGCATCTTAACCGAAGTGATTTAACGAATTGTTTATGTTTTGGAACACTATACTCCGATCTTACTTAGAACCCTGTCTCAAGTCAAGACTCTCTCTCAAGCAATCTGTTCACCTACGGCTTGTTTTCCACAAACAAAACAAGCCAAAATGGAGAACACTTTATGCGGTTCTCTACAAGGAACCACTGTTAAATATAGGTCATGTACTAAAATCTGTGAACATTCTGCGGTGTGAAGATTGCTACTGCTCGTTCTTTGACGTTAGTGCTTCCTTCCATCACCGAAGGTGTGGTAGAATCAACATCCAAAAGAAATAAAGAAAAATAAACATAGTTTGGGCTACCTTATCACACAAATGGCATGGTAAATGCTTTTATGAAGATAACCCGGAATCTGTATACATACATTTCTTCAATTTACCTCCGGATATGAACATCAGGAGCGAAAAGACTTCTTCGGTCTTCTCTTTCACGTATTTTCGCTTGTAGTATGGTATTATAAATGAGATGCGGAAGAAGAAGAAACATGCCTCTTCTGATATCGTAGCTTTGTCGTTCTTTCTAAGAAAAGTGAAGTCTCGAAGTGTATCATTAGGCGGCAAAGGTAGCATTAGTGCTAATTTACGTAGAAAATTTGTGTAAATAAGCGTCAGTACAAAGGTATCGTTTTTGGTCAACGAAGCAGTTGCAACTGAAATTAAATGACATTTAAATATTGTTGGACAGTGAAAAAAGCTACCGATGCACGTTTTAAAGAAAGAGAAAATGCTTCCGAGCCGTTTGAGTTTCGATCTGCGAATATCAGGGACCGATGTCTTTACAATGCCCTGCTCTTGTCTTGTACTAGCAACGGATTACCCCCTCACACTAGATGAATCTTGGTCGCGAAGACTTAAATTTACATTTAAACTTAGACAAGATCACATCTGAGGATTTTTTTACTTTCCCTACCATGTACATAATAGGTAGAGAAGGTGTTGCACTCCACCCAAAAATTCTATATGGATATTTCATGGAAAATATATGTTTTGAGGCCCTCTGAATCCAAAAAAAGAATTTTTAGAAAAATGTCCTTGTGTATGTTTCTCTGTGTGTGTGTGTGTGTGTGTGTGTTTGTGTGTGTGTGAACAGCATAACTCAAAAACGAAAAGTTGGATAAATAACAAGCTTGGTATTTAGGAACAGCACCTTCCAAGATGAGGCACGAATTTTTTTTAAATAATTCCCCACTTGCAAATACCGTTTAGATGGAACAGTTTTATATTCTAAAAGATGGCTTTAAGGGTTTTTATTACAATACCATACATTAAAGATATTTACATGACAAATAAGATCTATATCCTGAATTTTCTGGGGATAATTTGTGAAGTCCTCTTCATTCGTAAGGGATTTTTGTATAATCGTATAAGTGGTAAACGTTAAATAATAGGCGAAAACGTACCACTCAAAAAGTATAGATCTCTTTAAAACACAAAATTTGTTTTAAATAACTTTCTTTATCACCCTTTCCAAGATAACCGTTATTGATGGTTCGATTTGTTCAATACTTTGTCATTCTTTTCAAGTCCTGTCAATTTTGAGAAGGTTCTAGCCTTTACGATATTAGCCCCACGTTTAAGTTCCAATCTGAAGAAGTTTTTTGTATTGTAGTTCCACTGTTGGGGAGCCAAAATTGATGAAGTAACAGCTCCACGTAAGTACGAAGTGGCCTTCGGCCCAACGTTCACTTTCCGGTGGCCTTCCCCCCACGTTTAAGAATCAACTTTCTAATTTGAATGTTTATTTAAATATATATATATATATATATATATATATATATATATATATATTTATGTTTGCCTCGGCTGCGTCAGTATTAATTTGTGGAAACATGTATCTCTTAGTAGGGGGTGATGCGGCTAAAGAATGTAGGCTTACACAAATTATAATTTTTGTTTCACTCCGTTTATTAATCCTTCACACGATTAAATAACACTTCAGTGATATGGAGAGCTGTGAGATTATTTATTAATTACTTGCACCTTATAACACGTAAACTTAATAATAATCTCGCCATAATGAATTTTATGTGTCTCACACCGAATACGTACCGAGCGAACGAATTGCTCAGGTACGTTGCCATCTAGCGACTGGCGTTTACCGCTTAAATTTGTAAATTTCTCTATTTCAAGTCTCTGATTCGCTAATTTTACTCCAATAGAATACTTTTATTTAACTTTCAGCTATTGTGGTTGTTGATTGGCTATTTATAAACTGTTTTAAATATTACATTATTTATCCCAAGAAAGCATTATTAAACTTTCCAATTCATTATTGTCTCAAAGTTACCTCATTTTTAGCAACCTTCAGCTCCTATTCTCCCAGCTCCTACATTATTAAATTACCTAATACATTCACATAACATTATTTTACATGTGCACAATAATATAAACATAATACAATGACTGTTACATACATTTTATATATTACATTATACACATATTGCTTTAAGGCGGGCTGTTATTTTTATTTATATGATATAATTAGACTGAAATCATTAAGTGTTAAAATTCCATACTCTTTCCATGCAATCGCGAGGAACAACTGAAAATTAAGGCAGTATTTTTAAGACCAACAAATAGTGTCCAGTTCCTAAACATGTGACTATCGCTATTTCCTTTGTGCTGTAACGAAATTTATGACGTAGCTATTTCTGCAAATGTTTATCTGGATTAAAATGAAGTAGATAAAATAGATATTCTTCTTTCGTAAGAATACATATATACCCATGAGTAAACGATAGGGCTAGAGAAAGTTATGTGAGTGTAACACCATTTTTTTTAAATTAGAGAAGGATAAATAATGGTAAAGTAAAATGGGAAGAACTCATTGAGAGAATCTCAAATAGTCTGTGGTCGGCATTCGGGAGGTCCCGCGTTCAAATCCCGTGGGCCGATCAATCTGTATTAGGTTTTTTCGTGGTTTTTCTCAGTCACCAAGGTAAATACCGGATTGATTATTTAATACCACAACCCAAGGTTCCACCTTAAGTCTAAAACAATAGTAAAATGAAAAATAAGTGATAATAGCTAATGCTATGCCATCTATCTACAGACAATGTAAGCAGTTAGACTGGAAGGCACCCTAACGCCATCTGCACGGCACAAAGCAGAAGATCCGGCTGCCATGCGCTGGGGATCTCTGTGGGAACGTGACGAAGCAGGATGGCATTTCCAGGGATGAGACCTAGAAAGCTAACTGTCCGCCTTTCTGTGTGAGGGTGGTGGTTAGACTGGACGGCATCTTAATGCCAAATGCATGGCATGAACCAGTAGGTTATAGGGATGAGACCTAGAAGGCTAACTGTCCGCCTTTATATGGGGACGGCGGTTGGACTGGACGGCACCCTATGTCGTCTGTACGTCACGCAGCAGAAGATTCGGTAGCTATGCGCTAGGAGTCTCTGTGACACGTGACGGAGTGGGTGATTACAGGGATAAGACCTAGAAGGCTAACTGTACATCACATATCGTTCTAAGAGAACAACCAACAGATCCGTCGCGATATGACCAAGGAGTTAAAGCGACGTAAAATAAAATAGAATAAAAAGAAATTCAAATAACGGATTACCCGAAAGTTAATGAAATATCAACTATACACTGGAAGGAGCGATTTCGTTAGACCATGAAGACATGGCTTGATATTTGGACCAGAGCACTGAATAAGCCATTAAATGAGAAGAAGAAGAATAACCTACACTTAAAAAAACGTGATTAGCATAGCACCTCAAGATTAGGATAAATGATAAATGGGGGTCTGTCAATTTCTCCCTACAAATACAGTTATCTACTTGAAAATGTTCACACTGACGCGTAAACATTTGCAGAAACCATCCAAATTTCTATTAGTATAAAACTGAACTTCGTCCTGTTTGTCTTTAACTTTCTTACGTGTAACTATATAAAGCTGTAAGTGTGAAAAAAAATATTTTGTGTTCAATATTTATACACGATTCCTGTTCATAGAATATGCGATAAAATTATTGTGTTTTTATAAAGTTTGTTTAAATTCCTGTTATATGTTGTTAAAGAAGCGTATTTAATTTTGTAACAGAAGGATTTAATGTATCAGTAAATTAGGTTTTTTTTTCATATTTGTTAATATCAAAACAGGTTACTACAACAATTCATTGCTAGGGGAAATGGTTAACTACTTTTAGTAATGCCCTTCTGTTCAACTAAAAATTAATGAGATTAATAGTCCATGAAGCAAGGATAAACACCAGCCTGCGCCGGAAGTTCGGGATTCAGGAGAGGCCAGGTAGATACACGCACAATGGTGTTAACTTCACTGCAGGTTGATCACTGCGGTAGTGGCGTAAATATGCAGGGTAAAGGTAAAGCTGCAATTACAGAGGGGCCCACAAAAATGGAGTAGAGTACCGCAAGTAGGCCGCAACGGCCCTTTTAGCTTCTAACATGATCCCTGGGTGGGTGGGTGGGAGGGATGGATGGATGGATGAGGGAAGAGACTCTAAGGGCGACCAGATCCGGATGACGGCAGGTGCAAGTATGGACGGTGTCCTCGCAATAGAACGCACCCGACGCCGCCCGAACCCCCAAAACCGCGGCGATTCCTCCTTATGGGGTACACTTCGGAGGTAGGTCCCGACTGGGCAATCCCGACTAACGCCTGGGAAGAAACCTTTACAAAGTGCACATCCAGCGCCCAGATGCAACACGCCTGGTCCTACAACCCTGAAACAATGACAATAAAGGAGATGATGGGTACAGGAAATGAGAGACAGGAAAGTCGTGGTAGAAGAGAAACCACCCCAGCACTCACCTGCCGATCCGGTGAAATCATGAGTCAGAGTAGATGGTCGCCTGGAATCGAACCCGGTACCTCCCGAATGGAAGTAGCACACCTTCGCGTGGCGCCAAATGGCTCGGTACTTACAGAAGGGAGGATGCCCAAAACGAACTTAAAAGCACTGAAAAGTTCGTAACCAGAAATGAATATACTAATTATGTACTTCTGATGGTATTTAAACAAGTTTAAGGTATTAAACTAATGCAGTTGATTTTAAATATGCATTCAAATCCTATT
Source organism: Deroplatys truncata (assembly GCA_030765065.1). Classification (NCBI taxonomy): domain Eukaryota; kingdom Metazoa; phylum Arthropoda; class Insecta; order Mantodea; family Mantidae; genus Deroplatys; species Deroplatys truncata. The sequence continues at coordinate 112,277,354 of CM060981.1, forward strand.
TTACAGCTCATCTCTGCAGAAAGTTTTACAAACATTAGTTAATTATCTTTGCCTAGGAAATATAATCCTTAGTCCACAAGAGCGTAAAATGCTGTAAATTACACTTTAGACCAGCACGAGGAAGCGTTGCACTTATTTGAGATGTTTGTCTGCAAATAATTTAGAACAGAATTGAACCACTTTTACAATGACATATGAGAGTGATTAAAAGGTTCCATTCCCTCCGATATCAGATAAGTGATTCGAGTAATTCGCTCATTAATAATTTTCAAACAGCAACTTCTGGCTAATATTCGGGCCCTTAGAATCCCTTGGTACGACTGCTAAGTGCGAACAGTAACCAAATAAATATTTTGTAGGCTATAAATACAATTATTAACAATTTTAAAGTTTATAAACATCCCTGAAAGCTATATAAAAACAGAGTAATGATCTAGATATCCCAGACGTCCCGATTTTAGCAGGACAGTAGTAAATTTAAGACCTTTGTCCCGTATTCCACCTAAATGTCAACATTTGTCATGCTTTTTGTAACAAAAAATAATGTTAGTGTTTGTAGATGTTTGAGCTTTTAAACACAAAGGAATTATATCTTACGACATACGTAACATTGATGATTTATTCATTGTTGCATCTGCTAAGGATTTAAGTAATTATTTAAACGCTCTGTGCTTCTGATTTTAAATGGTGTTTTGTTGCGACGCCTGCAGTACAAGACGCACGTGAAACGTTCGGTTTAGTTCCATCAGTTTCCAGCAGTGTTGCCAAACGTTGCGGAATTCCGCTACTCCTAGTGAAATTTGAGCCTTCGGGAGATATTGCGCAAAAAAACACGAAAAAGTGGGAAAATGCAGCGAATTTTGTAATTTTAATTTTAAAAAATAAATGTATGATTATTATTCAAATAAGATTTGAAAACTTTCAATTATATTCTAGAAAATTAATTTGATCATTTTAAGTATTACCAATAAAATAATAATGAGTGATAAAGGGCACTCCACCCTTAAGAAAAGCAGGGTAAACCATGGAGAATTGTCGCAAGATGAGAGAAAACTGAGAAAGCAGTTGTTTTCGGATAAGTGCTTGAAAAACATTTTCTTCGAAATGGTTAAAACTATTTAAAGAAGACAGTGCAAAGGGAAAGTGTAGAGAATGTAATGTTGTTTGGGGGACAAAATGAAATGATGTTTTGAAAAGCTGTGAAAATAAGAAGCATATGGACCTAAAAGCGACTGACAGCACAAACATTTCTCAGCAAATTAGTAAACTATGCTTTACATTTTACTAATAAATGTACAATGATTAAATTCATTTTAGCTTAATAATTCGCTTAATCGAAAGTTAAATTACTCCAATTAAATGGGCCTAAATGACCAACAGAGAGACTATAATAATTTTGCTATCATTTTTATAGTAATGATATGTAGAATTGTTGTGGCACAATGTACCGGAATTTTGTTCGACGTATAGCGAGATTCAATGTTGTATGGTTGGTAACACTGGTTACCAGTAGCGTGTGGTATGGCGTGTTACGTATACTTTGCAATAATGATGCTCCTCTTAAAAATGGTATATTTTCGGATGTTTTAAGACATGAATTTGCACTTTACGATTGAGAAGAAGGTGACGTTGACAACGTGAGATATATTATAGGTAAGGGTATGTTTTCTGCAAGTTGTGGTAATAGTAAACGCATACAAAACTATAGATACTTCTACAGATCCGCGCTTTCGACAAATACCACTCAGCCTCTACATCGATGGAGAAAATGACCTCGACATGACTCCGTTGCATCAACAAGATAGACTTGTAAGTTAACGGGGCGGTGCTATATGTCTATATATATTTTTAATTGAAAGCTTTAAATTATTCCCTTTTCGAGTACATGTCTCGCTTTTTCATACTGAAATTATTGTATCCCTGCAGTACTCTAAATTTCCAAATTTAAACTTACTGACCACTAAGGTGTTTTTCCCAAACTTCCGAAGCGAAAAATCCTGTTGAAACCTCTGATTCGTATTGTATATTTATTTTGTTATTTGTTTCAAGAATATCTTCGCTTATTTTGCAAAATGCAGTTCTGTACAGATAGTAAAGACATTATGTCTAAAGCACACATTGTCTTTTAAAATCTGTTACATTTTATCAAGGAGACAAGTTTCATCCCGATTCATTTTTCCACCCTTGGCAAAATGGGTTCGCACGTTATTTGCTCTAACAAACGTATGAACATAGATCACTTTTGACCTGGCTCAGAACTGGCTAACGCAATGAAAACAGTTCCAAACAGTAACCAGGTAGTTACACAGCACATCTCCTGTTTGTGTTTGACCAACTTTATTTTTCAACCCCTGACACAATAGCAATAACTATAAAAGCATGTCTCTCCCTTTCCGGTCGCCTTTCGTTTCATTTTCATAGCCCTAACAACACAAGCGCTCTAAATCTCAGAGTATACAGTAAACCATATATTCATATTCCTTGATATTTAGAAGTTAAAAGACACACTCGCAGAATTTTCTCTACCGATTGCTATTAACAAGCATTCTTTATAAATTTTACTACTCATATTTCCAATATATACTAATTAGATAAATTCCTAGAAATTCTCTCAAATTAAGCAATGCAGCTTGCTAAGTTCATGATTCTGTTTATATCAGAAATTAACTTTTATTACATATTTACTCATGCCAAAAAATATACCGTGTTGCAATCACTCGACTTTCTCACCATTATTTATTTTCACATCCAGTATGCTAATTATTGGTTATAAATCTTTATATACCTTTCATTCTATTCATTATACGGATTGCTTTTTTATGGTTTCTGTCTATATAGAATTACAGGTAATTCTGCTGCCAACCCCTCCCTTTGTTACGTCACGCCGCTAAACTATACCAGCGATAGACAACGAAATTCGCGAGGAAGATATGTGGGTTGGCAAGAACGAATGTAAGTCCGAGTTCCATAGGGGAACGGAAGTAACGAATAAAGGGAACTTGTATTAGCGGAAAGGACCGGAAGTGGAACTGAAACGGATCGTAGGGTAGGTGAGGTCACGTGATGAAGCATTAAATTAAAATACAGAAGTAAAAGAGGGCGTACAATGTTGCTTTTACGCAAACTAGGACACATTATTAGTTATCGTGCATTTGCAATTCTCTTTTAACCCCAATAATTTGCTGATATTAAGTTTGGTAATATGGGATATCTAAATCATACCGTTTGCCAATCACACTACCACAAGAAGCTGCATGATGGTTAAATAAGCATATATTAAGAAATGTATTGTCATTTTAAAGTGATTTATCTATTGCGGAAATGCGCGGGGTTGATTTAATAGCTTCATGGTACATGAATTAGCTTAAGTTTACTTCATCAGAAATGACGTACTCCCCGTTACTTAATGTATTCACATAGATTATTTATCTATTGCGGAATTACGTGAGGTTATGATTTAATAGTGATGTGGTACATGCATTAGCTTAAGCATATTTAATCAGAAATGACGTAATTCCCGTTACTTAATGTATTCACATAGGTTATTTATCTATTGCGGAATTACGTGAGGTAATGATTTAATAGTTCCTTAAGGTTATGTGGTGCATGAACATGGCTTTACCCGACTTCTTTGTCTTCTCGGTGGCATGACTTATGTATTGCGTACAACTTTCCTATTCCGTAAGACACATTTGGCGTAATTTTACCGATATTTCATTCGCAAAGGTTGCGTGTGTACCGTGACGTAACAAAGGATGATGCTGGAAGCAAGATTACCGAATTACGCACGACACTAGAATGACAGTCGAAGGATACCCAAAGGTGGAATTTATGAATCTTATAGCTTTAACAAACTTTGTCAGACTTTTGACGCATTCTGCTGTAGCATTATAAGTACATTATAAATTTCACGTAGAGACCACTAATTGTTTCTGAGAAAAAAGTATTTTAAGTACGCTATATACTTGTTAATAAAAGCTTCACAGGATTAAAATATAAAAATTGTGAAAAAATAAAGAATATTATAATATAAATTACATTAATTCTAATAAAGAAAATTATAGAGGAGTGGAAGTGTAAACAGTATATAAACGTGCAGTTAACCCAAGGAGTATTGGTATATCTGGCTCTAAGTGAGAGGTATTACTCTCTTTATCTCTCTTTAAGTTTTCAGAATTATGTTTTGAGTTTTTCCGAGAAAAATTATTAACTTCTACAACAGGTTTGCTAGATAAAAGGAAATCTTGCAGCTTTGAGTTGCAGTTTGATATTCGCCCAAATCCTCGTTTTTGAGTATGTCGTTTACTCAGTGAGAGACCAAGGATTTTTTAATGAGGAATCTGGTGAAAGCTCTACATAGAATTGTTGGGCAGAGTACAGTTGGCTTCCTCTATCTACTATAAGTAAGCGGTAACAACAACAAAATGAAACCTTCAGACACATTGTTTTAAGTATCGCCACAGGTTTAGCAGTTTTAACTTAGAAAAACTGTAACATACAGCAGCGAGTGCTTCAGGTAAGAAAACAGCTGGTAAAGTATAATTAGATTGAAAAATTAAATTCAAATCCGGGATTTGAACCACGGATTTCCGCCTGGTTTTACTGACCAACTGAACTACCATGGCAGCATGCCAGCACGATATGGAATTCTCCAGCTGAGTCGCATTAAAGTGCTTACGACATTATAAGTCGCCATTGGGGTATGCTATCTCAAATGAATTTCAGATTTGTTTGTGGTTTACTCATAAAAATGCGAGTCAGTTTGAAGAGGTTGTTATTTTTGGAGTTTAAATTGTTTATTTATTTAACTCCACGTATGTAAAGCCACTTTGAGAAGGATTTTGTTCTTGGTGTTTGCACCACGCTTTGGGCGTCAATTTTGAAGTGGTTTGTTACGTAATATGCTGTTAGGTATGAGAAACCGACTTGAAGATGTATTTTTGTTGTTATGTTGCAAGTTTAAAACAAATATTTATTAACTTTGTTATTAAACTGCTTTTATAGATAGTATTTATATTTATGTTTGTCACAGCTGCTCCAGTATTACTTTAGAGACACGTTTCTCTTAATCAGAGCGTGGTGCGACAAGAATGTAGGCTTATACAGATTTTAAGTTTAAATTCACTTCTTTTTATTAATCCTTGACACAAATTAAATAGCACTACACTGATATCAAGAGCTGTGAGATTCGTTTACTTAATATTTGCACTTTGTTAACGCATATACTTATTTTTCGTTTCTCACGAATACGTAATATTTCTCTAGAGAACACATCTTCCATGCGGTCACTACCAAGGTCTGCCAGCAACTGAACAGATTCCAACCATCCAAACCCGTAAACTTCTGTATTTCAAGTCTCTGATTGGCTAATCCTATTCCAATAAAATACCTGCATTTAATTAAAGCTTTTCCTGGCTGTTGATTGGCTTTTTTTTAAACTGTCACCAAATTTACATTATCGTTGCTCTAATAATGACTAGTAGCATTCAAACTCATTATTGCCTCAAGGTTACCTCATTGTTACCTCATTGTTAGCAACTTTAAACTTATTATTCTCACAGCTCTTACATTATTAAATTACGTAATGCAATCACATAACATTATTGAACATATTTACAATAATATAAGCATTTGCAGTGACTATTACATACATTTTTTTAGAAACCATTACATATATACTGCTTCAAGGTGGGTTGTTATTGACTTTATATATTATATAATTTAATTTAAATAATTCAAGTGTTAAAAATACTGCCTCAAGTTGGAGAATTCAATATCATGCTGGCATGTTGCCATGGTAGCTTAGTTGGTTAGAGCAACCGGAAGATCCGGATTAAAATCTCGGGTATAGCATTAAATTTTTGAGTCTGATTCTACTTTTCCAACCTTGATTTGCTCACGGCTTGTTTGATGAAAGAAAAATTAATTAGTAAGAAACCAGTTATCTGATAGAAATCTTTAGAAATTGTATATTTTAACTATTGTAGCTTCTAGATTATGTCCAATTCAGAATTTTACAGACCATTTTACAGAAAATTCAAGATATACATGAATAGAGAAAGTCATGTCAGGAGGCATTTATAAGACATTGTTCGTTAAAGTCTTAGAATGTATGGTTAATGAACTGCAGAAATAAGTAGCTGTAGGATTAATAACTCAAAAAGCGGATACAGTATGGATTCAGTTTGAAATGTGACTAAAAGAAACATCACTGGCGACTATGGAGGCCAAGCAAGAAAGCAATAAACGTCAAACGAAGCAGAAATGAATACGGCAATGATTACTCCAGTAGGAGAGAAAGCAGGAAATAAGGAAAACAGAAGAGAAGGTGATTTGCTGCAGTACTTAGCTTGACTGCTGTGCCGGGAATTACCAAGAATGTGATTCAACTGCTTCCCATCTGCTATATTATTCCTTGCACGGATGAAAGGAACTGTCCTCATTTGATTCAGTTTTAAACTCCTGAGCTAATGAAAAGGGAAGATAAGGCTTTTCATTTATTTCAAGCTACGAAATGTAAAAAGTTGCTCATTGAGCAAATTCCGAATTCTAAACTGAAAGCCAGACGCACTATTCTGCAGAAACTACCAAATATTTAGAAATCTTCAAGGTTCAAAGTGATAGTATCAGTGTTTGCAGATACAATAATGTTCTACTCTTGTCGCAGACAAGAAGGATTTTGAAGTACATGAAATGAGGGTTTTACATGTGTTTTACGGCTCTGATTACGATTAAAAATCAAAGGAAGTAGCAAATAAAATAAAACCAGATGATTTTCATTCCGCCAGTCACCAGCAAAACAGTGCCCCGTCTCCTTTATTTCTTCCTTCTTAAACGTTTATACAATTTCATTATGTGGTACAACAATTCACTGCAGTAAGTACAAGTGCAATGTGCACTTGCAGGCCACAGGTGATCTCATGTGACGTAGGATGAAGTAGGTTTTTGTTTCACGTATGGAAAGCCAATTTTAAGTAGGTGTTGTATTGTAGTTCGATTGTTGGGGAGCCGAACTTGTGGTTGCAACCCCACGTATGGTACCCGGTGGCCTTCGCCCCAAGTTTAAGATTCAACTTTGTATTTTGAATGTTTCTTTAGAGACATGAATCTCTTAACAAGGTGTGGTGCGGCTGAAGAATGTAGGCTTACACAGATTATAATTTTACTTCACTCCATTTATTAATGCTTGACAGGAGACAGCTGTGAGATTATTTATTAATTACTTGCAATTTTTAAACAAGTAAACTATTTTCGTCTCTCACTGAATACGTATTAAACTTCTTGAGGACGCGTATCGCGTCCGGTTAGAAACGCTGTCTACAAGCAACTAACTTCTGAATTTGTAAATTTTGCTCCATTTCAGTTTGTGATTGGCTAATCCTACTCCAATAGAATAGTTTTATTTAACTTAAGCTTTTTTCTGTTGTTGATTGGCTATTTATAAACTGTCTCAAAAATTACATTATTGTTGCTCCAAGAATGACTAGTAGCATTATTAAACTTTCTAATTCAAGGTTACCTCATTGTTACTTGATTGTTAGCAACTTTTAACCTATTATTCTCACATGTCCTACATTATTAAATTACGTAATATATTCGCATAACATTATTGAACATGTACATATAAACATTAATACAATGACTGTTACGTAATTTTATATATTATACACATTTTTCTTTAAGGCGGGCTGTTATGTTTTATATTATATAATTTGATTGAAATCATTTAAGTGTTAAAAATACTGCCTCAAGGCCTGAGTATCTTTGGCTAATTAATCCTACTGCCTGAATGTGATGCATCTGTGAAAAATACAAGATGGGTTATACTAGTATGGGTATCGTACTACCGATCACAGGTGAGAAGAATGCTACTCCGGACTAGGAGCTCGCATTGACAGTTTGCTTACCATGCATGTCATGTTGCCAACTGTACCCGAATTCCGTTTCACCAAACGAAATTGAGAAGATCTGCTCGCGTCGATAGATTGTTGAGGAGCTGGGACTCATTCAATTGGCAACTCGTGTATGTGTGTGTGTGTGTGTGTCCATATCTGTCTGTCTGTGTGTGTGTGTGTCTTTGAAAATGTTAGGAAATGTTTGCGTGGCCTATTTCTCCTGCTAGCATTCTTATCATCTGGCTATTGTATATGGCTGAAACTTCTACCAGTAATTACAGAGAATAATAATTTGGCCAGAGTTTAAACGTCTTAGTAATATACTGGTATAAATATTAATTTCCATTGTGCAAACTTACTAAACATACTGTGCGGATTATATAATTTCTGCCTAGAAATATTCTGAAAAAATTAGATTATAGGCAATGAAACCACAGGCATCTGTCAGATTAACTTTTTGTTAACCTATAATGATTCTATAAAACAAATCGCTCATAAATCTTTCAAAATTGATAAAAATTTTAATTTTTAAAAACAATTTTTTCTAAAAATAGAACATTCATTTCGAAACAATATATTATCTATGTCTTTAGTGGATATCGCAAAATGTTGCCAAAGTTTCGTGAAAATAAAAGCTGAGTATTAAGTGAAACCGTAGCGATATGCCGCTGTTTCTTTAAAAGATAGTAGGACTTAGTCTTAAATATTCCAAATCCCAGAAGAAATCCATTTTCATAAACTTTAGAAGTGCCCATTTTTAAATGGATAAAATCAATGAACTGATTTGCCATAATTTTCATAAATGCATGCTTTTAAATCAAGCATATTTTCGATTTGAAATCTAATGCTACAGTATGCCTGGGCGGATGTAGAGATTCCGTTTGTGCTATTAAAATTCAAAAGTACTTCGGAAGAAGGATTGCACGCAGCCTTGTCAGTAATGCAGACAAGAGGAATTCTTTAAGTGCACCGTTTACATCGTTCTTTGTTTATGAGCACAGACCTCGGGAACCGATGTGGCAACGTTGCATCAGCTGCTCTATCGCGACAAGTGAAGCAGCGGACCTAACTTTGTGAAAAGAACAGTCTTATAACAGGGGAAGCAAACTTGCTGTCAATTCTAATAAAGGCCGATACCAAAACACGTTACAGTGAATCCTGCCCAAAAATGACACATAATAAGCCGGAATACTATTTTGAAAAAATAACAGAAAAAAACTTTTGGTCCTGTTGAAAATCATATACTCTTATGTGTAATTTTTCCTGAACAACACGGAAACTTCTCAACATAGAAATAGAAAACGTCTGCAACTGCTTAAAACGGAAATATGCAGTATTAAAGCGCATATTTTGGGTATATGCTGTGCTTCCAAGTAAAACCCAAATATTTTATGTATTAATATTTTCAACGTGAATACTGCACTCCCAAGGAAACTGCGCATGTAGGTAGCTAAGGTGAATGACGTCAAGGACGAAAGAAAGGAGTATGTTTTTCCTTGTGTTGTCTGTTGCTCTGGAGGGTGAATTATGAGTAACTTTGTGTATTTTGTATTAAAGGACGTTGCGTAAAATGTGGCGTATTTTCAGTTATGTGTATGGTGCAGATTCATAGATTTGTGTTGTGATGCCGACACTCAAATGTATACTATAAAATGTCTTAGTGTTGTGATAAATGTGTGATGAAAGGAAAGAGAAACTGTAATAGTTTATGTAACATACACAATATGTACGGGATTACACACTGGATATAGAACATACGTACTAAGGCGAATGCTCCTTAATAGAATTCGCGATATTGAAGTAATTGGCATAATTTTTACGATAGATCTTAAAACCATACACGGAAAATACACTGGAATATATAATAAGCGGAAACCTCTCCAAAACGGAGAAAGAATTGGGATCGTGCCACTTCCGTCTTCAACTGGTTTTACTGTATTCATATATGCGTACTGAATTAAAACAATTTATGTAATGAGGAATAGCATTACTATTATTTAGTTTCTTAAAACGAGATACAGTGTGTTTGGTTTACTTCAGGTATATGTAATAATGTGAAGCATTAACGCATCGTGAAATAATAACGATCGTTCATAACGTACTTTCTATAGTGCGTTAACAGAGCTTAGTAATTTTGGCTATGCAACGAATCTATTGAGGTAGTTTGAAATTCTGTCAAGATTTATGACTAAGGCCGTCATAACCTTTTAACCTTTAGATGTATTGCAATAATGATTTTTTGTGCTATTCTTAGGCTGCTTTCAAGAGAGAGAGAGAGAGAGAGAGAGAGAGAGAGAGAGAGAGATGTATGCCGGATACAGACAGCTGAGAATTTACTTAATCTCAGGCGATTCATTGCCTAGATATTATTGCTACCTGGTAAGCTACATTCAACGGCATCTGTAAACCCGGCTCTACAGATGCCGTTTTTCACAGTGTATTGCTGTCTCTCTGCCAAAGAGAGTGCAATAACTATAAAAAGTAATACTCTAAATCTTTAGTATTATTATGACAAAGATAAAGGATTGGTGAGTCATAAATAGTGAGTTGGCAAATTCGTAACCATTTCCAGGATTATTTGTTTTGGAGAATGGACATTTTCTGGATATATAACTCCAGTTCAATTTACAGAATTTTTCTACTAAAGATTAACGCTTTCCCAAAAATGGTGCCGAACATGAATATTGTAAGCAGTACTAATGCCAGTGTAAGAGAAATTCTAAGGCATTAGACAAAGGAAATAAGTTTATCCGATGCATTAATTCAATACTATGAGAAATGCTTTGTTTACTGTCAATATTGCACTACAGAATATTAAAGAGAATACGATAAAAAAGAAATATATTATCCTTATCGGTTCCTCATGAATTTAGCTCTTGTTGCGTATTTTGATTTGCATTCTGTGTGACTTTGAAGTCGTCTTACTGAAAAATAGCAAAAGTTAGAATTCCTTAAGTTCATTTGATATCTAGATCTCTCTTGCAAACAGGCCGTAGTTTAATGCAGAGGTGGCGAAAACGGTACTGGTGATGCATTTGGACTTAAAAGGCGCCGGTTTATCCCTGGCTTACCGTCCATTTGTGTTTTATATGTTGTGTAATGCGATTGTATACTTGACGTCTTGCGGAAGGAAGGTATTTTCGCCACCCGTTGTGTAGTGGATTTGAGTGTAGTGTTCCGGTTCCTGCTAAGGGATTTGCATGGATTCTAGCCCCCCATGGAGGTGCAGCCTGTTTGGCCCATGTGTAGGCCGTTTGCCCACTCAACATGGTCAGAAATTTGAGAAGCTGAGATTAGTAGTGATCTTTAGGTTTAGTAAACCACATTCCACCTGGGGGAAGCAGGATGCCGACCATAATATTTCCTCATATCGGTTGCATAATCAACCATTTCTGCCAAGGGCATGCAAGCCTGAAGCCTATGGTTGTTTTGGTAGGTCAATGCCCAAAAAAGGCTGCCGCTTCAGAGATTTAGATCTAAATAGGTATCTAATGGAGCTATCAACCTTTAACTTTGTTGTGTCCATTTTTCTGTCAAATCCTTATTATTATACCACTCATTGGATTGAATTCGTACAGTCGAAACTTCTTGCTAGCACTATCAGGATGTATGGTATATGAAAAATAATTAAACAAGTTTTTTATCACGTTCTATTGAATTAGTTTCGGACTATAATTTTAGACTTTAATATGCGCCTTATCTGCCACGACCTTTAAATTGTAACAATGTATTTTGTTACGTTTTTATGTAGACTATTTTGGTTCTTTGAAGTTAGTGTGGTTATGTCTAAATATAACTAATAACAAACAATTTTTCTACTTAAAACTAATCATTAATAATGTATTATAACTTGTCAGCTGGCATTTACATTCCCTTACAGCAGTCAAGGTGTAAATTACTAATACGGGACTATTTTCCTATTGGATGTCTATTACACCTAGTTTACTTGCTTCATACTGTCGCATAATATTTTTGAAGCATGTCTCTTTGCTCCAGGAATGAGTAGATTTATTTCCAGGGCTTTTGACCAGTATTCTAATAACATGATAGAAAAAGGATTACCTTATTTACTACGTTACGTACAAGAATCGATAGACTGGCAAACAAAGAAGCAGGCTATGGGCAACAAATGGATTAGCTGGGACTTCTGTCTCCTCTAAATAAATGGATGTACACTGCTACTCTATACTCGTAGACCTCAAACAGAAGAACGAAGGCAAGAGATTTACAGCAACTTCTCCTCCTGTAAATCCTTGCCTTCTACTTACAATTTTCTTTCCCTTTCCTCCCTACTATCTGGATAATGGACAGAACGTTTGGTTACTGTATCTTTGAACCTTCTATCTATCCCTATCAAAAGAATGAGCAACAAAAGACAAAGTTTTGTCCACTTTAGACGTTTTTTCTGACATTACCAATAAACTGAGCTTCGCGTTCATGCTATAACTAAAGATAATCTGTGTCCAGAAAAAGCCAGTTTTCAGGAGATAATAATCTAACGACAAGATTTTAACCAAGGTATCCGGAAGTTTCTGCAACATTTTTTATACGTAATCAGCAGTTCATTGCAGATTTAGGAGTGACTGGAGAGCGTACGTGGGGTATCCCCACACTTCCTTTGGCTTTGGTTAACTGCTTGATTCCGCGGAAATAAACGATTTGTGAATTGAAATAAGGAAGGGGGGATTACGGTTTTTTAAGTATTAGCATTTTTCAACGTGTGTAGTAAAATACAAAGGAGTATGGAGGTGGTCCTGCGTGGTGTAGTGGTTACCATGCTAGTCTCTAGTTCCTGAGGTTGCGGGTTCAAACCCGGCGGAGGGCGATGGATTTTTTCGGGCGTAAAAATCCTTAGCATGGCTTGCTTCGGTGGTCCCGTGTCGTAAAAGAGCCTCAATCTTGATAAAGAGGCCTCTGAGCAAAACTACTTCCTAATTATACATAGAACCTCAGCAACCAATAGAAATTCTGTGTATAAAATGTTTAGGATCAAATCAGTTTTAAGCCAATCAGATTGTTTAACGCATGTATTGTTGTCCGAATACAGCAAGAAAATTTGCTCTCTCTGAGTTACTAAGCTTCGCGTAAGAAGATGTATAAAAGAGACAAGATAATTTGGATTATCGGCGTAAATATTGACCATCCTAATTGGGAATTGACATCAGAGTATATCTGAGGGACTTATCAGACAATTATTGTTAATATAATTAAATTAAAACTTTACTATAAGAAATCAAAACATGCTTATTTCAATTATAATTATTCTTTGTACTTACGTTAGTAACAAAGTGGTAAGTTAAATCAATTTAAAGAATAAACACACATCATGCATTCATTTTCAACATCAGCAACTTATTCTTTTCTGCAAGCCGCAGCCCGAGTAGGAACAGGAATTTCATTTCTCTGAGCATAGCCGAATAGCTACTAACTGAACACAATTACAATGTAATTGCAGATGATATAACAACAGAGATAATATACCATTCACTTATCATTTCAACGCTTATGTCAAACAGTTGCTGCAAAATTTCATTTTTAAAATAATAAAGATCCTTCGTTAAACCTTTCCAAGCTATGTCATTTTATCCATTATAATTGGGTGCAAAAAATAGCCGATATAAACGAGCTGCATGTTAAGTTGGTAAATATTAGTAAGACAACTCCCCCCCCCCCATTCATGGTTTCACCTCGCTCCTTATTTAGTTCCAGTAATCCAAGTTAACTGATGGCTTTTGCATAGGCTTTTTCACGGTGGCGGATGTGCACCAGAGGCTAATCCAAGATAGTTTTAGATTCGTTGAGAAAACGTAATCAATTCAGTCTTATTAATGGTTCTCCCGTAGGCTGAAAAGGTAGAATCACAATGAAAAGGTGTATACGTTAACATTGGGGCATGTTATCTGAAGAGAAGTTAAGGATGCCTTGTGTTTTACCGGGAAAATTGGAGTCGCATGGAGAATTTTATGACGTGTTATCATATCGATATAATAGCTCAGACGGCGGAGCAGCGGTACGCAAATTTGAAGATCGGTGTTTTATTCTGATTCAATCTTTGCACAGATAACTCAGAATTAGTATTCTCTTAAATAAAGTTTATTACCAGAATTTTACAAGAAAAGGAATATAAAGAGGATTGCCAACCCTTTTCAAGTAATGCAGAAAGGGTATGTTTTGCGACTTTTTTGTAATGCATTTTTGTTTTACGTGGTTCATTACTTATAACTCTGTTCTTCTTTACCATGCTTGTTTGTGATATTTTATAATTCAAAATCAATATATCTATCTGTTACTCTTGTTGTGTGCAAAGAATTTTAAATAATAGAAGGTAATATAATAATAATAATAATAATAATAATAATAATAATAATAATTAATAAATCCCTAACCTGTTAAATAACTTATTCAAATCAAGATACTTTTTAATCTATCCTGAAAACCATATTTATGAAACTGTTTTATTCACATTTCTTTTAATTTTGCTTTGTATCTTTTTGTGATATGTTATTGAAGCTTCTGGTGCCATTCGGACTGCATTATACATTTATAATTGAATACGCCACCTGGTATGTTTGTCCAGTAACCACATTCATATTATTTCTTCCACAAGTTTGACGGGTTCTTGGAGATACTCCATAGTTCCGCAGGCCTCGCTGCGCTATAACCTTGCTTAATAAGGGCAATAATAATAATTATTATTAATTATTTTTTTTACTGTTTGTTCTCCATATCCTCTGTTCCTTTCAAATTAAATAATATATCCTAAAGAAAACACTGTTTACAAGCCAACTTAATTCAACCACATCTATTTATTAAGAGCGTTATCCTCTCCAGGAATTTCTATATATCTGAAAAATAACTGTCTAAATTGAAAATGGGGGATAGATTTTTTTGACTCTACCTTATGTATAAACTTATTGGAGATTTCTCCAACATTGTTTTACAGGGCCTAATTATAAACGTTTAAGTTCACTGCTTGTATTAAAACCGAAAGAAAAGTTATTCGGGTTATTCATTTCATGTGCTGGACATAGAGCTTTGACCAATCTAAGCTGAATGGCATGAATTTTAACTAGTCCTGACCGTCAGTCACTGTATTGCCGAAATGTGATTAACTTAAAATAGTCCTTTTGTCGCATTTTTCAGTTTATCGTAACTAATAGACAAATACAATTAAGGTGCATATGAGTATAGAACATACATTGTTTATATTCTATAATCATACTTTACTTCTACGGTGAGTAAAATAGTAAATAAAGTATAGTAAAGTATACTTTACTTATATATATATATACAAGTAAATTAACTTTTATCGAATACGAAGTAAATATTAAGTATTTAAAGACTTAAGACTTGCAAGTATTTGTAGAATTCTGTACCCAAAATAATCTTAGAAAACACCACTCTTGTATTAAAACAGACGTTTCCTATTGTGTGAAAAGTTTTGGCTCTAAACACCTCTATAGACTACCGAAGTAACAAGTGCGCTACGACATGAATAAACAAGTTGTCAAGAAACGAGACACGAAATTTGATTTAGTTCCTGCTTTGATTATGGACTATATAATATGCTAATGTCATTGTTAAAAGAGAAAGCTGCAAGGCCCGGCTTTAGGAGATCGAAGCATAGCTTTCTAAAACAAAAAAGGTAGTGTACAATAATTGAAAACAGAATTATATGTAGCACTGCCACACTTTTATTTTTTTATTGCCAATTTGCATGTATTTCTTATAAATTATTCTATTCTTATACTAAAATTACGTTTCGTTATGCAAATGTTCGCATTAAAATTACACAATAGATTTGTACGTTATAATTTCCAAGGTAAGCACACAAATTTACTCTGTTACTTAGAATCAGAATGAAAGGGATTTCATAAGCTATTTACGTTTACAAGGGAATGAATATATACGTTGTGATGACAAGACGTTAAATTTATCAAAATATTAAGCGTTTTGAAAAATTAAGTAAAAATAATTTTAATGTAAATAGTTTTTTTTTTGGGGGGGGGGAGTTTGGCGAAGTTCCTGAAAAATTGTGTGTTGCATCCTTAAAATATATTGTACCTATATGAATTTTGTTATTCATCCGTTTTTGTGTGTATCCAGTAAATCTAACATCGAATCTAAAAATGTGCAGGCTGCAAAGGAAAGAACCTACAATAGAGTTCAAAGAAAAGGTGAGCTCTTGCCTTTTAATAGTCTATGCATTTTACGACAAACATAATTCTAATCATTGTTTTATGTAATAGTATTCCGTACGCAACACCCACATTCAGTTTTTCACTTTTTCGTTTAACATACTTGAGCAGCTGGAATATACGATGTAGCAGACACAATAAAGAGTGTAAAACATGTGCTACTGATATAGAGTCGGCTGAAAGTTCAAAGGTTTCTGTATTGTGCATAAAACGATCCGAAACATTCAGAAACGTACACTCAGAAACAAAAATGCTTTCCAAGATAGACTAGTAGATTCGGGACTGATCACTGTGCTTCTGCTTTTAAGATTGAGTAAATTTTAACATACTATTGATGTGCGATTATACACAAAAGCGGGCGGCTCACTCAAGTTCTAACATCTTTTAAGGAGCATAATACGTATTTTGACTATGATACATTTAATATTTAAAATCATCTTAAAGGTTGACTAGGAAACTTGAATCAGACGAGAAGGTTTAATGCACATACGGGCATCCTGCCTTTGTAGCTCAGGGGAAGAGCATTGGAACGATAGCCGAAAATCCATGATTGGAGTACCTGTAGTGGTGACGCATTTTTTATTCAGTTTGAATGTTCTAACTTGGCGCATACGTACTTTCGGTTTATCAAAACATATGTTTGAGGCTATCAAAAGGATTGTGGTCTATCCTTTAAAACGCTAAATATAGAAATGTTTTCCCTCAAGAATGCGGTAATAAAAACTGTTGAGGTGCGATTTAAATTACTAAAGTCAAACGTAGAAGCATTACATAAAAAAGTAATTTCTCCTTCAGTTTCCAATTGGGGTTGATGTTCCTTTAGAAATTAAAAGGCATTATTTTATTAATTATACCCCGCCTTTAACTGTAATGGTCATATCAGAGGCCTTTGGAACACATTGCCTATCGGCAACAATGTTAATTTATATACAGTGGTCATTGTGTTTCTGAGTTTTCTTTGGATCTTATGCAATAGATCCCACACACACACACACACACACACACACACACACTCACACACACACACACACACGTACATTCACACTCTCATGTGCATGCTGTGTGTTAAGCTTCCTGAACTGAAATGTATAATATTTTATTTAGTCTATAATTGAATAAAAATTGTTACTTTAAGCTTACTTAAGTTCACTTTAAGTCGAGGCAAAAAAAACGTGACTTTCATTTCATGCATTCCCAAAAGACAATGAACTAAAAAAGGAATTGTGCATAATAATTTCTCTCCAGGGAGACAAATATGGGCTCTCCTTAGACATCGGAGTCAAAGTCTATTCTGTAGCAAGCATTTCAAACAAGTTGATTACAGTATCAGCATATCTATAAAGTGCAAAGTGCCTAATTCCTAAAGTTGATATTAATGTTTGAAGGTTTCCTATTCAGAAATAGTTGTTTAATCCTCAAGATGCGGAAACAAAATAAATAAAAAACACTGAAATTGGAAATGAATACTTTCCCATTAAGAAAGTGAAATATTGAGTACCAAGTACACCTAATGTGATATTCAATGCCACTTTAATTGCGCCAAGTACATCTGAGACTGTCAATGACGCTTCAGTTGCAGAACCAATGCAGAACATTACTGCACTACCTCTTGATAACATTCCAAGAGATGTGTCATACCAAAAACCTAACCAAATAATACTAAAAATAAAAGTACTGAAGTTAAATTAGATTTAACTGTACGTTAAAAAATTAAAGATACTTAAATTAACCATTAAATTCTGCAGTTAGAGGTATTCTCCTTGGAATATTTTGTGAATTTATAGTAGCAGGTCTTATGTTTTCTCCCAATCAAGGAATGGATTAATACGTATATTGATTCTTCACTGTATATATAGCAATATCTTTGATGTATGCACATTTTATTGCTGTATACGATGTTAAAATTATGAGAGGTAAGCAAAGGTTACAAGTTTTAAAATCTAAATGTTACTTATATGGGATCATTATACATTACTAACTCTAGAATGTTTGAATATGGTTAATAACGTTAAAATAAGAACGACATAATCTAATTTCTTCAAAGCTTTCATGTTCTGTATATAATTCATGTTTACAATCTGCTTTAACCTCAAAATATGTCGCTTAATGTTGGGTCCATTATACTTCACAGCACACAGAACTTACGAAAGTATTTTGACTTAACATGATTAGTAATCCCAGAAAAGCACATATGTGTAGTTTATTTGCTCCCGGGATGGTAATAAGACGCACATACTATACCTTCAAGGAGCAGAACCAAACATGTATTTGTTACTCCATGGTAATCATTTTATTACAATGTAAACAAATATAACAATTGACAAGTGACACGCACTCAATACTCCATCCCTTCAGTGTTCAACTATACTTCTGATTAAATCATACACGTCGTCTATAGGGGGTTACATCGGATGAAGGCGAGAGAGTCTGTGGCGTAGAAGGGCATTGAAAAGGTGTGACTCGACTTGTTCACCTCGATCTGATATAAGTGTGTGTGTGTGTGTGTGTGTGTGTATAAACCGAAGCAAGCAATCCAACCAGTGAAAAATGTTGTTGCAACAGTCTCTGTGGTGATGTTTACTATTAGATATGCTACCGGCCAACGGGAGAACTAATCGACATTTGCTCAGTAGGTGAATCGTTTGGATGGAGGAACAAGTCCAAAAATATCGATGTGAACATGTTCAAAACGGTAATTAGGTGGGGCAAAAAAGCCAAAAGGAACTTTGTAACCTTGTTGCGCTGGCAGAAATTGCAGTTACGAAGTTTCTGCAATCCTTCAATATGGGGCCAAACAAAGGAGTTCTTCACCAGCTGGGTTGCAGCTTTCACACCAGGATGTCATAGACTCTGTAATGATACAATAGCGTATACTTCATAACAAATGGGCGAGTTGAAGGCGTTGAAACATCACAATTCAACTGAATGCTGGAATTTGGAATCAAAACGTTTTTAAATACTAGGCTTGTATTAGTGCCAATGATTGAGTTCGTCATTGGCTAGTTGAGTTACAGGAAGACTAAAGTCCACTTCCGTCGCAACGATTAATATGCAAGAAAGTGCATCAGCTGGCATATTGCTAGAACCTTTGGCGGTGTATGTATGTTGAAAATTCTGCGATATTATTGATGGCGTGCCTGACGCGGTGATGCGTTTTCTGGCTTCTGCTGAAAAGCGAAAGGGAAAGGTTTGTGATCAGGATAAAGTGTTTTCCCTCAAGCGTGTGTCCAAACGGATTGACTAAAATATAACCAGCGTAGAGTTCACGATTATATGCTAACCATTGTTGTTTTGACTGTTATAATTTATGGCTGAAAAATGCTAATAACTGCCAGCGACCTCCTATAAGTTCTGAAGTGATGCTCCTATTGTTGTTGAGGATGCATCTACCATTATTAATAGTGGTGTATCTGGTAAGGGGTGCGGGAGGAGAGCTCCGCTGGCAACACTTCCTTCAACTGGTGAAATGCTTGTTCGGTATCAACGACCCAGGAAAGGCTTTGTCGGGTTTCACCCTCCAAGAATTTGTTTAGTGGTACAACGATGGCTACTGCATTGGGAATAAAACGCTGGCATAAATGGACTAACCCCATAAACCTGCGGAATTTTGACACACTGGTTGGTTTTCGAGAGTTTTTTATTGCCGTAACTCACCAAGTATCTACGGAACTGCACCTCATCTGAGCCTAACACATTTTGCGGATTTAATCACTGCTCCAAATTCACGAAGTCTAGTGAATAATTGACATAAGTGTTCGATATGTTCGGTTTCATCATGGGAGGAAACCAGTACGTCATCAATATACACGTAGCATAAGTCGAGATTGCAAATAAAGGTCGGAGCAGCATTACAGAGTTCAATGGCATGAAGATAAGTTCATATAACCCAAATAGAGTTGCCACTACAGTCTGGGGGATGTCTTCTACTGCGATGGGTATACGGGTATCTTCAATATCGTAAAGATCGACGGTGGAAAATACATGACGTCCTTGAAGGATGAAGAAAAAGTATTCGATGTATATAACTGGGTAGAGATCGGGAACTATGGGAGCAGTCAGCTGACGATAGTCACCACAAGGTCGCCGTTGGCTACTCTTCTTTGGAACCATATGCAGTAGTGATGTCCAACCATTTGTTGATGATCGACATATTCCTTGATTTAGCGTAAATTCGAAGTCTCGCTTCGCATAGCGTACTTTTCTAGTGCCAGTCGACGAGGTATTGATCGAACTGATTGGCCTGATGTGATAACAATACGATGAACGGTAGAGTGTCGGACTGGTAAGAGTTGAAAACGGACGAGTAATTTCAATGAATTTGCTAAGCAAAGAGTGGTAGAGTGAACGGAATTGTTGCGGAAGTGATGCAGGAATATGTCTATTACTGTTCATATCGCTAATTGAGTCATTGCAAAGTTTATGACGAACATCGGGAAGGATTTCGTAGTATGCAAGGAAATCATCTCCGATTCTGCGACAATCAAACGCCAGGAGAAATGACGTCGGATAGAAAAAATGAAGTTTCAGAACTGCATAACCGTAAATTTTAATGGTTGTTCCGTTCGTAGCGAAAAGTTGGTGCTCTTCTAGACTATGGCGAGGAAGGCGCGGTGCAGGAAATACAGAAACTTCGGCACCAATATCTATAAGAAAGGCATCTTTGGATGATCGGTCCGTCATAACAAGACTGTGATTCGAGTATATGGGGTCAGTTGTAGTCTCTAATAACTCCCAGAACTGCTTCCCTGTCTGCATAGAGGGCGATATTGGCAAGCATTAGAGCCAAACGTGAGGTAAAGCCAGCAAATATTCCTGTTAAGTGAGGGTGGTCAAGGGGAACAATAGCTGTATAAAGAACTGCGTATTGAACGTGATCGCCTGGTTCTGGTGTTTCTGGCCAACATTTCGGTAACCATCTTCGTTAATTCATTGATTTGTAACGAGTTGTAACGACGCGATGGTTGCGTTGTCAGAAGTAGATGCCATTACACAGGAGTGTTGCCAGATATAATTCAATTAATCTATAGGTAATTTTACGTGTGCATCTAGGTTACCTTCAGAAACTATGAGAATTTTCTGTGCATCGAAGGAAGGCGAAACACAAATATTTTTATGCATGTCGTCCCTCATAGTTGTACTGGCTAATGCTTTCAGGCGCCGGAGGAGTTGAGATGAGGTGCAGTCTCCAAGTTCCTCGGTGTGTAATCGTTTCTCAATAGGTTTCGCGTCAGATTGTGACACACGGTCAATTAATGCTTGTACTTAGTGATAGCTGGCGGCGACGATAAAATGTATTGAACTTCTGTATCTATTTTTTTACTTAAGTTAGCCACTACTGACTATATTTTGTTTCATTCGCAGTTGCCTTGGCTAAGGTGAACTGACTTTCAGGATTTTCAGATCAAAACGGAGGTGCCTTGACGGAAACGTGAAAAATTGCCGGTTGATCATCAGACGGCATGAGGAGCAAAAGTAATACAATGAACGATATAACGGGCACTGCCAGCGATATAACTGTATGCGTGAATGAAGTAAGGTATGTTTCTAAAATTCAATTCAGTTCGTGGTCACCAATTGTAGCTGATTTGCTCTCTGATGATAATAAGACGCACATATTATCTCTTCATGGCATAGAAACAAAACTCTATATTACTCCCTGATAACCATTTTATTACAAAGCAAACAAACCTAACAATTATAAGAAACATGTACTTCATATACACTCAAAGTTTCACAACATTGCTACAATTTGTAATTAAAATTCACTTTGACAATTCCGAAAACAATTCAATGGCAGCTTTCTCGTCTTAGACTGCGATCGAGCAATCCTAGCGGCAGTAAGTGTAAATACGTTCAGGAACTATTGAAGTATAAGAATACGCCAGCTTGTAATATCTAATGAGCTATGACTCATGGTATAATTATGCAGACCAACCAATTCGCCGTCTTTTTTGTTTAAGACAGTGGAAAATCTG
The DNA here is from genome assembly GCA_030765065.1 of Deroplatys truncata. NCBI lineage: Eukaryota > Metazoa > Arthropoda > Insecta > Mantodea > Mantidae > Deroplatys > Deroplatys truncata. The sequence goes on from CM060981.1 coordinate 112,299,422, forward strand.
AAAGAAACATATATATATATATGTTTATATATATATATATATATATATATATATATATATATATATATGGAGAAGGGTCATACGAGACATGCCACTTCACCGTAATCAACATACTTATCAGTCAGGAAAATTCTATGATTCGGCTCTACATTGCTTAGTGTTAGGATTGAGGACGCCCTGATTGTTAAGGAAACTGCACTAGTTGCATTCTTCGATATTGAGACAGCTTTTGATAACACCTCATATCGATCTATGGTTAATACTGTTCATGGCAGAGGTGTACAGAAAACAGTCACTAGATGGATCGGCACCGTGTTGAAGTGCAGAATTATTTAATCTGTCCTTAAAATCAATCCCTCAAAAACCAACATTCTTACCTTCACAAAGAAAAGGAATCTGGAATCCTTTAAAGGATTAAAATTTTATAATACTTGTGTAGAGATTTCTGATACCTTCAAATATCTATAGATAATCGTAGAAAGAAAATGGACGTTGAATCCTCACATTGATAATATTATCCGCATATCCAAAGAGTCGGTGGTAACCTGCAGACGCTCTGTCGGATCTTTTTGGGGCTTAAAGGCACAAATTGCCATTGGTTGTATGTGTCGGTCAGATACCACAGGTAACTGTGTTTGCCTAGTTTGATGGGGGAGGCGCAGCAGTTAATGGTGACAAACTGGCGAGTCTTCAAAGGTTTGTCCGCTTAAGCATAAGTGGCGCCTTCAAAAATACCCCAACCGCTGCAATGGGAACCCTATTGAAGCTTCCACTACTAGATCTCTACCTTAAGGCAGAAACTGTTCTTGCTGCCTATAGGTTAATTAATACTGATAACTGGAAGAATAGTCATGGTTATGGACATAACCTAATTCAGGATGCTGAAGAAAGAAACTCAGCTTTAGCAATGAGATCAGATTTCATGATAAGTAAATATTGCTTTTACCACTCCTTCGAGATTCAGATAGGAACCGGAAGAGACTGTTCTAGTTAACAAATCCCAGGAAGATTCCGGAACCATCTGACATGGTTTATAAATGGTTAGAAAGATGGAATACACTGTGGTGCAGGAATTTTCAGTGCCTCTCCAAGGACAGAACTTAGCTTCAGTGTCCGTATATACAGCACTATGTTTCAGGAAATTTTTGCCTGTGTACAAAGAGATTTAGAAAAGGACTACTAAGAAGAGCACCTACGTACTCTCTCTGACAGTCAAGCTGCTTTAAAAGTACTTGATTCGTACCAATTTTATTCGAATCTAAATTAGTGTGGGAATGTTCTGCAAAGCTTGCAAACATTATCACAGCACAACTCTGTGGTGCTAGGATGGGTGACTGGCCAACGGTGTTGAAAGCAATGAAAGAGCAGACCAGTTAGTCAAAAAGGGAGTCAAAACCCCCTACTGAGAACTTGAACCTTTATTGCGGTATAAGGAGATATGTGCTAGAACCGCAGTAATAAAATAGACGAGAGCGGAACATAACAATTTTGGAAAAATGTCTCTGACTAAATACTATGTAGATATATTGTTAAAGGGCCAAATGACGCCTTCACTCGATTTCTTCTGCATTTAAGCAGAAGTAGAATCAGAAAGTTAGTTGGACTATTAACTTGACATGGGAACTTCAAAAATCACTACGAATTGTAAGTATCCCCAAGGGCATACCAGCTGCAGACTCTGTTAGCGGCGAGAAGAACCACCAGTCACTTATTATTAGATTACAGAGTGAAATGGCTCAGCTGTGGCTCGCGTTCGGAAGGTCCCGGGATCGATCCTCGGCAACCGTCCATTCTGATCGATGGGTTTTTTCGGGGTTTTACCGGGTCGTCGGGTGAATGCTGGAGTGGTTTCTTTCATCCCCCGAATTTCCTGTCTTTCCATTTATCCCATTCTTCATTTCATTCCGTTGGACTCGGCGATGATGTTTCGGACATGATGTTTTCCTTTCGGGAAAAGGATTCTCTATGTAAATTTCCGTCCTGGGCTTTCGGCTGGCTACCAGGGTATCCGAACCCCCTTGAGGGGCATTGATTCCCCTCTGTGCGGGGTCCCTGGTCTGCCGGGATGTCTCTATCTGGAAACTTACGGGTTCTGCAATTGCTGTGCTGTCGCTCCTGGCTTTGGCCGCCCGGTGTGTCCTTTCACCTCCTCCTTCCTCCCGGGGAGGCCTCCTCGTAGGGCGTAGGTACAATATCCACTATGTATCGGTGCCGAGTCCTCTACGTAGTCCATCCAATTCAATCCTACTATTAGATTGCTAGATCCTAGGGAGAAGGAGACATCGAGCCTTTAGAGCCTCAACATTGGATAAATTTAAAGGTCCTATCTCTGGAAAGGAGTGCTGTAGCTAACAAGCTCCGAGGAACTCGAATGCCTATGAAAGGAAAAGCGACGCACCAAGGACCTTAGATCGAGGTGTAGAACCACTGAGCTCTCATAGATCCCCAAACTTACTACTACTAACTCTAATTTTAACCATGCTTTCATAAATCAGTAAAAATGGATGTAAAAAGTTGTTGAAAAATTATATATATATATTTTTTTTCTTTCTTTATTTAACGGTAGCGACTGTTGTATTCAGATGCGCCTCGCAGATCTTGCAGAGATATCGCACAAAAATTTTCAAGAAATCCCCCCATCCAAAACTACTCTACAAATGGAAACGTTTTCGAAATGTTTGATTCTCTAAAAAAATGGCTCTAACGATTATGATTAAAATACCATATCATAATTTGAATTTTGCGGAAATAGCCTCTGAAGTCCTGTTCATGTAGAAGGAATTTTGTACACTCTCGTGTAATTGGTGAACGTTCAGATGTAAACAAAAACATACGCACAAAGAATGTAGATCTCTTTAAAACACACAGTTTATTCCAAGTAAGCTTTTTTGCGTTATCAACCATTTCCAAAGTATATGTTATTTTTTGTTTCAATTTTTAAACATAAACACTTTTAGAATTCTTAAAGCGGTCGCTATTCAGTTGTTTCCCACTATGGTATTTCCAGGCGAGCACAGAGCTACTCGCTTTTAAACATCTGACTAGCGACTCAGTTTCCTCTTACCAGCCTTTACCTAAATGAAATGTGCAATGAAGTTATTTTTGCAAATGTTTATTCGAATAATGTGATCTAAATAGAAAAATAAACCTTTGTAAGAATAATTTATGGGAGCTATATAAAAATAAACAATAGTGAGTAGAGAAGGTTAAGTGGATATAACAAAACATATATAATTGTTCTTTTTCTTTTTGAAAGCTTATGGATCAGCGAATGTAGACTAAACTAAAGCACTGTTTTAAACACATATACAAAGGCATTAAAGAGACTAATCATTAGTGAGTACCGTAAATATACAATGAAGCTAAAACTTGTATTATTAAGCCATGTAACTTTGCGCTGTTTAATGCTGGTTACTTTGCATTTTAATACAACATACATCCAAGGCAGTAATTCAGGTAGATAGCTCTATATAGCTCCGAGAGGTACGGCATGAAATAAGCTGTAAATCCTTAGGTGTTTGCTCATTTGTTCTGTGCTAAGCGTGAAATATTTAGGCCCTTGTGATGTAAACAGCAGCTCCAGAGGGGGCACAACACGGCAAGAGAGGACCACTTAACACAGCTGCTGTCTCTCTATTAACATGCGGGCCCAAGGAGGACCACATGGCTCTTCAAACAAATGTGTTGGCTTTTGTGGACATCACTCTGTGGGGAACAGTCGCATAGGGAATATGCATAAACATAAGGGCGGATCTGCATGACATGTCATACTATTTATTTCAATATGCCGCTTTTCCGCGCATATATTTCGTTTAATACCCTTTCGGAGGGGGCAACAGATTTAAAGCCGCAAATCCTCTCGGGTGCAAACTACAGTGAGCGTTAAAAGTATAAAATGAGACGAAAATTTAAAGTTCTTCCATAAAACTAACATTTCACCAGCTCGATATAATCAACAGGAGTTTGTAAAAGAGCGCAATAATCTGAATCAATACACAATCACATCGACAATAAATGAGCGTTATCGTAATTCATTCTGATAGATCAACTACCAGTTTCTGATATACGTGGATACAGGTTGTGGCCGACGCAACGTACAATAAAGCAACTAACATAACAAGTATCACAACATGCACCTACATGATTCCATTAAAATTTAGGTGATGGAATTGATTTTCCGATATGGTGATCGAAATGAATGAAATAACAATATAGATGAATCTGCAGCACTCCACGAAACAAATACTGGTATTTATTTTCGGCAGACAAAATATTCATGAAAAGCTTCCCTTGATGAGATAATGGGGCAGAAAATCCATTATAAATGCTTTGTTCTTTAATTTAAATACAGTAAGCTAAACTTTAGGATATTTATGGTAGAACTTGTACTTCTAAAAGCTGTACATTCCACACTTAAACATTTAAAAATTTTCATTTCTTTTCACAAATTGTACAAATCATTCATGAAAATAAGATTCCTTATTCTCTCTCTTGTTAATAACGATAAATATTCAAAAAATACATTCATCATAAATTTTTTCGAGTACACAGCATCTCAAAAGGATGTTAGACAAGAATAACTCCTATATGCTATCCTGGATATTGCATAGATAGTTTTTGTGTGCTTTCATTAGAACTACAAGGGCGGTAATTTAACGTTTCAAAGTGTACTCCTTAAAATATTAACAAATTCAGATAAAGAATAACCGAAATATCTCGTGCCATAAACATGTTTTATTCTGCATAATTGTGGATTTTACGTGCAATAGTGAGTCTCCCCCAATTGTACTGAAATTAAAGGTGAAATTTATCCGTGGTGATAATATATCGAATTTTACGCACTTTAATCAAAGTAATTTAAAAAACAAAATAAAAGATATAAAAATTTATCCATTCAAGGAATGATTTGAGATGAGGGGCAAGTTCATAAAAACGTTCTTACTTCGTTGAGAGATGTCTAGTCTACCCCCCCCCCCCTTATACACACACATATAACGACTTTAGAGTGATACGAGATAATACTAGATTCCTATTTCTGGTAGGACAGAAGTTAAAAACTTCAAGTTCATTGCTTCCTGTTTTCAATTTCCGTGTTCAGAGCTATTCCGGCCGTTGTACGTCAGGTTTGTCATGGACTACACTTCCCGGTTGATAGTTTTACTTTAACTAGCACTTCTGTCTTGCGGGAATGTACTGCCTTCCGAACTGCCAGAGGGTTCGAAAGTTTACTAAACTCACGCATGTCGCATAAAACAACGTAATATTCCAAATAGAACACACGAGGCTATTCATAATTAAAGGAATATGCTTATTTATTGATAAATCTCTTGCTAATGTGTGGGTGTGATAGTGTGTTTGGTATGTTTGTGCGTGCGTGTTGTGCGCGCGTGCGGGTAGGTGAATGTGAGGAAACTGGGAAGAATAGTTTCAGACCATTTAAAGCAAATCACAGGAGGATGTAGGTTAGTAAGTATGTTTTCTGGGCGATAGGCGTCAAAACACAAATGAAATAACTTCTCAAATCGGAGGCGCATCATGAACATTTGGTTTACATCTGGTTTTATATAGTTGAAATGGAAACGTGCATAGATACAAGATTTTGAGGACTAAACAAATTGCAACGTTGAAGTCAGTCGTCACAGATGTATAGACTTTGGCTTTTCACTTTGATTCCTAATTTCCAAATATCCTTATCTTGCCAGCCTCTTTCCATACCCAAGCTTACATTTCTTCAATAAAACTCACATAGCATGTTTTTCATGAACTCCCTTTTTTGTTTCTTTTTCTTCCTTGCAGAAGGTGACTAAGTAAGAATCTTTTTCCGCCATCTGCCATCATCTGAAAATGTTTGTGGTAATACAAAGTCTTTACATCTTCTCTGGATGATTTCTCTTGCATCCATTTCTGATGTTACGTCTTAGGTATTCGTTTCATATGTGCTTGGACCCTACAAGATCGTACTTCAAAAGCCAACCATGTCTGTAATCTACGGTATTTTCTACATTGTTTCATTTATGGTACAACTCTTTGCTACAGAATCTGTATTGTAGTTTTTAATATAAGCTATTTTTATTTTTCGGTATAGCTTTACTCAAATACAAATCAAATTGCTCTTTGGCTCCATTAATATAACTTTGGATAATTTTTCCCGTAATGACTGATAGACCACAGGTAGGTATGTACATTAAAATTTCTTTTCAAATAAGGATCACGTAGAGTGCGAAGGACCAGTAAAGTATCCTTTGGAAAAGCCAAGGTTAACGGTAACAATAAGGACGATACAAACGGTTTTAAGTAAAGAACTCTCTTGAGAGCTACAGCAAACCTATGCACCCAAGTTATCAAAGACATCTTGAAGCAACATACAGCACTAGTCACGGACAAACTAATACGATAACTCATTAATGTAATAAGATATCTAATTCACAGCTTCTCAACATCAACACATTAATAGTTTCTTTCGTCATTTTTTATCTAAGTTTTACGTGTTATGTATTTTTTTTGCTAATATTGTACGTATAATAATTAAGATGATGTTAAAACACATATAGAGGTAGAGAACAAATATATAACGAAAAACATATAAAATATAATATAATAGGGAAAGGTCATTGTTAGATATACAATCAGTAATATAAAATTACGAGGAATGCAGTAGTATCTGCGTAAACATGTAACGAACCTTGGATGCATAATTAAGACGATGGAAGTCTGTAAACATATGTTTAACAGTTTGTTACACACATATATATATATATATATATATATATAAAACATAAACTGTTATTGGATGTTATTGGATAAATAGCACCAATTAGGTACATTAATATATGCTTATAATTAAAATACTTACGTTAAGAAAACGGTTGAAGGGAACGCTAACAGAAGCTTGTCAGACTTCGAGCAGGAAAATGGTGTATAAGCTCGTCTCTCGACTATCAGTTATACATATTTTAGCATGACAAAGGTAATAGTGAATTGTGATGTATCTAAAATACAAGTAAAATAATTAACCGGATACGTGTGTGCAAAATATTTTAACCTTCTCCATGTCTAACCCTGACAAGACGCAATTGCTCTCCGACACAAACACAGCATCCGTGGCTTAAACATAAAATAATAATTACAACATACTAACACACACAAGAATACACAGATACACGATGATCAGATTCCAGTCTACGAGAACCTCAAGATACATCACAAGAGTACGGGCATCAAGACGACCTACAGGTATGTAACACAGCATCCATCATCAACGTAGCGAGGGCCTACTAAGGTGGAACCGCTCCAATCCCAAGATTCGGACTGAATTGCGCCACACACGACTGATGCAAACGTACAGCTGGATTATGGATCATTTAATTGAGTGATATGTTAATTCGGAGTATTAGAAAACGCATTGAACTAAAGGAAGATTGCTATTGAACATGATACCTATATTGCCGTTCTATTACCTTTCTAAAATAGGTGAAGAGTTGTTAGCTACACATGATAACTTTATGGAAACCAATGATCAGCTAAACAAAGTCCTAAGTAAGCATGGACATTAGAAATTTTCGGAGATAAACAGAGTACTTCCATAATGTTACCTGTGGTGGGTATATAGTGTTTGTCAATCTGTGATATGACACAGGTAATTCTTTCTGCCCCACGTTTAGGCGCAATATGACGCAGGTACACTCCGTTCTCCAACAACTGAAGCAATAGCTTTGCCTCACGGTTGCTGATTGTCTCCTCCCAGTTGGTTCTTCTTTTGCCACGGCTGCTCCAGCATGAAACCTTAACCTCAGGGTATGCGTGGGTGTGTACATAGAAACACACAAACGCTGTCTTGGAACACTTTTATTCACTATTTAAAATAATACTTTAGGTTTGCCGATCACTTGTAAATGCATACGATGCTACTGTGTCTTTTCCAAGACCGAAGAATATTAACCAAAGCTAAGCGTTCTACCCTCTAGCATGTTCGCCGCCAATGTTCACAGCTCGACGAGAATGTCGTCCCGTCCTCGCCAGGCACTCAGGACAGACTGATATACCCACGCTACTACAAGGAAAACCAACGCCTAAACTTCCCCTCTCTTCCCTCAAACGCTTTCCTCAAACTTAGCGTCATGATGCTTAGAGTGGCCTTCACCAGGCTAAGTGCTGCTGTACTCGGCTGGTTACCAGGAAAAACTTGCTTCAATGGTATTTACCCTTGCTACCTGAGGCTGGTCCCTAATTAAGAAAATTGTGCCTGTCTGGTCTTTCTGTCACTTTTACAGTCAACAATTTTCACAATGCTTCTCCTTTTTATAGATACACTGATTTTAAATATATTATTACTTATTTTATATCACTATCCTTCTCAAATTATTATGATAATTATTGCCTTTATAATTCCAGCTTCAGATATGTTGTATCATTGAATAGAGTCCTCATTTGTATTCTATCCTATATACTTTCTCATGTACCTATTTATGCCCTTATTTATTCATTTCTTACACACTGAGCTGTATAAATTCTCGTACTTGTTCTATATTTATTAATTTATGTAACCTCCACTTTCTTGTTCAATGATGCACCTTTTGTTCAAATTCCAGCCCCCAAACAGAACAATGCCATGCGTTTCTTGTAAAAACTGTGTAAAATGAAATGTTTATTTTTCATGAAAAAACGTAAGAAATATTGGATCCAGCTAAGTAATCACAAGGCTGCAAGCTTATACATCTTAGATACTGTATATTTATGACCCTATACGTTGACAATTTGTCACCTATACTAGCATAGCAGTGCTCTGTGCGCTCTTCGGACTACGTGCTGAGAATTTCCTCGTCTCGATGCCGTGACACGAACCGATGTAGTTTTCATCCCATCCTCCCCCGCATCCCGCAGGAATCGCACACGTATACAGCATGGGGGACGGATATAAATTACTAGCTTGACAGTGTGCAAGTACAATATTTATGCACGTAATATAGGGAGTCCCAGGCGTGTAGCACACAGGCACAAGAAATATATGATCCAGGCTGCCATTCGCTCCCATAATAACATAAGAGGATACAGTAGACGACGCTTCGTCTTCTTTAACGAAATTCTATTTGAAACATTTGAAATTCATATTCTGCTTTGGCAGTTTACCATATGCTACCCCTCTACATTCCTTGTGAAATCTGGATCCTATGAATACATATAATGCATAAGATAAGATATATCTTAAGAAAACAATGACATAGGTCCAAGAAAATATATGTAGTAGTGCAGTCTATTGCCGGCATTAACTTATTCAGTTTACTCAAGTCTTATATAAGCATTTATGAGCAGCTATGGTGATGCAGTACTAAAGCAGTAATGTATTTTAAAAATCTGATGTGTTGCACTCACATGAATTTTTTGTACCCTCTATCACTTATTAGTGGGTACACAAATTATTCTTACGAAAGTTTATTTTACTATCTCCTTATTTTAATCGAGATTAACCTGTACAGAAATATCTGCGTCACAGATTTCGTTATGGATACAAATATTTTAGAACTCCAGGCTATACGCTGCCCTTAAAATTCCACTCTTTTCATGCCGTCGCGAGAAACGGCTGAGAATCCACGATACTTAAAAAGAATGACAAAGTGTTGAACAATTTTAACTATTAATAAGGGATATTTTGGAAATGCCTGATACCGCAAAGAAGTTATTTCAATTAAATTGTGTGTTTTAAAGAGATCTACATTCTTGTGTAGTACGTTTTCGTCAAATCACTTAACGTTTACCAGTTACGCAAGGTTATACAAAATTCTTTACGAATAAAGATAACTTTACAGGCTATTTCCAGAAAATTCTAGGTATGCATTTTATTTGTCATGTAAATATATTTACTATATGGTATTTTAATCCAAATCGTTAGAGCCATTTTTTAGAAAATCCACGTTTTCGAAAAATCTTCCATGTAAAGGGTAGTTGGGGTGAGGGATTGTCTTGAAAATGTTCTTGTCGTACCTTTGGAGGATATGAACTTAAATATTAAATTTGGTGTAGTGGCATTTTTCCGATTTTTTGTTTTTTTTTTGTTTTTTGTTTTTTAGTTATACTGTTCACGTGTGCGCGCGCGCATACACACACACACACACACACACACACTCACACGCACACAGGATAGATGCATGCACGGAGCTTTTTCTAAAAATATTATTTTTGGATTCAGGGGGCCTCAAAATATGTATTTCCAGTAAAATCTAGGTATGGAATTTTTGGGTGGAATACAATACCTGTTATGCACGTGGTAGAGAAACTAAAACTACAATACTAATGATGATGATGATAATGACGACGATGATGATAAATGTCCATCCTATTTCGGTGTGCTGTCTGCTCAGCGTATTTCTTTATGAATTTGACGCTTACCCTCAAAATAGAATTCTATGATGTTCCAAAAAATTAAATCAAGATAGTTTTGCCCCAAGTCTGAGGCACTGCAGAACAATCCCTAATCATCCATCTTACCTCAACGAAAACTGAGATAGGCAGTTTTAGAAAGCATAACACCAGTTAGTGAGAAGAGATTAGGTCATTATGGTTTGTCCTCAGCTAGAAAACTTTCTTGTTACATTTTTTATTCGATTGTCCAAATCTTAAGCAGGAAGAGTGATTGAACTAAGGCCAGAGAGAAAATTACTTAAAAAGGGTAACGGTAAGGGTACGGTTTATTAGTATCCTGAAATAAAACTGTAAGTAGGTTTTAACGCTTCACAACTCTTCTAAACCAAAAATACATACCTCAATATTACTTTTGAACTGCTGAATTTGGAGTACTGAAGTATCTCTGAGCCTAATGTGCATTTTCTGTAAGTGAAGAGAAGGAATTATAAGTGACTTGTTACACAAAGAAAAAAATGTAGTGAATCTAATTTACAATCAGGTACGGTTTAATAGTAAATAAAACTCACTGACTAATGAAAAATAATGAAAAATTTATACGGTTTAATGGCTCAGAAGGGGAAATGCAAGGCAATTAAACAATACGAATAATCATTTCATCACATGCATCCGGTAATCCTCCGCCGAATACCAAACCATAAAATGGGCACATTTCAAGTTCAAATGCTGACATAGATCTCCTTTACTGACCCATGGCACGTTTCACTATTTACTTGAATTTCGTCTTACAAAATAGCTTGACTGAACATTCGATACCTCCTTGTATGACAAATCTATACTGTGAAATGTTGCAACATATCAAAACTCATAAATGCCTTACCTTGATAATCTTGAATTTGCAAATAATTTCTAGAGTGCAGCGAGCAACATTAAGGTATTAAGCCGGAATCGGTTGCCGAAATTTCCACAGGTAATGTCCGCTTTCAATTACCGCTAATCATCTGTTTCCATTCGCTGAAAGAGTTCCCGCGGAAGCGACAAGTCAGCAGAATCAAGTAATCCAAAGTTTCCTCCCTTGGGACACTTCGTGGCTTCATAACCCAGCTGTGGTCTGACCACCTCCTCTCGGCTTGCATTTCAAACCGGATTTTACTGCGGTTATGGTCAGGGAACCTGAGATCTCTTGTGATATATGCATTTCACCAACGCAGTGTAAAACACTAGACACATCAGTATAGTTTCCTCTAAAATATATTGCTACAAAGGGCGCATTTGAGAGATAAAGTATCGGGTTTAGTTAAATGTAACATAAAAAAATAAACAGAAAAGCATTTGGTTTCCTAACCTTTCATTTCCATTATGTATGTTTTTATAATAAAATACTATTGAGGATTATGGAACAAGATTAAACAAATTCAAGATCAACCCACTGTCATTATGAAGTGTTGCAAATGTATTTTGTCAAAATCAGTACAATTTGAAATCCTCACGCAGGATGATTCATTAAAAAGTGCCAAAGCTTTACAGTATGAATTTTAGACAGGTATGCACAGATACACCAGAAAATATGAAATCTTGGCATTATTTTCTAGCTATAGTGCTTGGAGTCCAATAAGTACAAAACAGATATCGTTGATACTCTTTTCTGCAAAGGTATTTCTGGAATGAAAGTTTGTAATTCTAAAGAAATTTACGCTGCTAAATTCAAATCTGAAATCAAAATTTTGCTGTCAGAGTTAACTTTCCAATAATTTCGATCATATATAATGGGTGAATTACCTAAAACTTGCATCGCAAATATTTCGGAAATGGAAATTGCTATTGATTAGTAGTCAGGGGCTCATACATTTAGCCTATAAACAGATTTTAATAATACTGAGTAAGTGTACTTTTTCAGCAAACATACAGTTTTTTAAATGGAACAATGTCTAGTTACATCAACAGAATAAAGACAGGGTAAATTAGTATGTCAATGGTCTTTGTTGCAGGATTCTAGTGCAAGTGGTTTACGAGAAATCGTATTTTGAAAAGTTTCCACCCCGACAATTGTTTGTCCCATTCAACCTGCTTTGTTGCTAGGTATATGTTGTTATGTTTGTTTGCATTGTGTTTTCTGTTCATTAATTGCATTGCGACTTTCTGGTCAGTTAGTTTGTGCCAGTTCAAGCAGTAAGTCGTGTGTGGAAGATGAGGTTTATAATGCAGAAAAACCGGCATGCTCATGGTGTATGGAGAGTGTAGGAAGAATGCAGCTCGTTCTTGAACGGTGTATACGTAAACGTATCCCAATAGACGTCAACCATCTCGGCAATATTTATCAACCTCTTCAACCAATTACGTGAAAGTGTACTGTACACTAGAAAACGTAACAGAAGCAAACAAGTGACTGGGGAAGAGGCAGAAATTAATGTTTGGCTGCCATTGCATTAGATTCGCAAATTAGTTCCCACATAATCGCACGCGGAAGTAGCATAAGTCAGGCAAGTGTACTGCGCATTCTCCATCGACATAGGTTGCATCCCTATCACATCTCTCTCCATCAAGATCTGCATGGAAACGATTTTGAGAATCGTGTTATCTTTTGTACATGGGCATTAAGACATGACTCTCCAGATTTATTATGTATCTTGTTTAGTGATGAGGCAACATTAACTAATCATGGCCAAGTAAACTGTAGAAACATGCACTATTGGTCTGTTGACAATCCCCGTTGGCTTCGTCAGCTGGAACGTCAGCGTCCATGGAGTTTAAACGTGTGGTGTGGGATAACGCACCAATAGCTCATGTGCCCTTTGTTCATAGAAGGAACAATGAACTCGCATAAGTATCGCAAATTTTAGGTGATTCACTCTGTATATACGCGACAAAAATAGTGAACCTTTGGAAGTAGTCGGTAATATATTTCTGGCTCTTTCAGAATTGAAGTTACGGTTCAGATAGTGTGGCATGTTAACCTCAACATCACCGAGAGAAAGCATCAATTTCTACTAATTTAAAATATATTTATTTATTTGGACTCCTAGGGATTATAAAATCAGTATTATTATATTTCTATAATATTTCTGTGAATTCTCTTCTCCTATAGTTTATTAAATATTTCAATATATCTATATTAAGTAGTGTAAATACATCATTTATGTAGTCATATTATTTTTTTTCAAGCTGCCTCATCGTAACAACTGCAAGTTTTCACCAATCGACTTCTGTTACATTTGTGGGAAGTTCACCGTTTTAAGAAATATATGATTAGGCATACAAACATTATTTTGGAGTAGCTGTTGGAGAACAGGTTAAAGACTGGGCGACGCATGTGTGTTGTGCAAATTGTTATTGTAAACTAATTAACTGGTGTAAAGTTAAAGAGAACGCTGCGTTATTTGCAGTATGGTGTGGAGAGAACCACAAGACGATACCATAGATTGTTATTTCTGTCTGACGAAATATTAAGTGTTTACCAATAAGCAATCGAAACGACATATCGTATACCCGATTTAAATTCTTCCGCAAGAAGACCAGTGCCGCATTCTCAGACAGTTCCTGAGAAAGAAATAAGAGCGTTAGCGAAGAAATTAGCTATGAGGATGTCTTCTTTTCCTGAAGGAAATGATCCTGTGTAACCAAGGCATGAGTGCTGTAAGCAGATTTAAATGATTTGGTGCGGGACGTAGCCTCAGTAAACAGAAAGCAGAACTTCTTGTTCGAGGTACAAGAATATAATGTTCATCATCCGGTACAAACATTAGTGAGTTTAGACACGGGGAACATATGTTTATTCCATATTTTGTAACTGGCAAACATTAACATTTTGCAATGATGCTCGTGTTCTAATGAACGCTCTGGATATTAAGTACGATCCACAAGAGTGGATAATCTTCATAGATGGATCGAAAATATGTCTCAAATGAATAATAAATGTAATTCTATACAAAGGTCAGCACTTTGAGCTAATGCAATTTCAAGTGAATAAATTTATTGCGAATTCTAAGAACTCTTTTTACCTATTGGCATCTTTACGACTTCTATTTGTGGCGACCTCTGAATGATTAAATATATTTCCTTTGAATACATTTCGAAGAGTATTCCTTACTCTCATTCAAATTCCGGCATGTCTTTATGATTATGTTAATCATATTAAGTTTACTAGTTACTCAAACTGATTTACTTATTCCATATTCGACATTTATTTATTTATTTGATTAAACAATAAAAATGTTTGTTTTCGAAACATAGCAATACGTTGTAGACGAAGCCTATTAAGTATTCACCACACTACGTCGGGGTGAAAAATATTAAGTACGCGACGTCTGGGTGAAGAGTGCTTCCCCTCCTATATCTGGACAAAAACCGTTAATCCTTTGATGTCTGGACGAAGAATGAATTTGCCCCTGCTGGCATATGTTTAAATATACCAACGATGTATTGTATGGAACATCATTAACAAATAACAAGAAAGCTCAATATAGGGTTTAAGTTGAGATTACACAATATCTCCAGAACTAAGAGTTGTAGACAGAAATTTCTTGGATAAAAGTTTGTTGATATTATAGGGGAAAGTGCATGCCATTAGTGGTGTTTTGTTTGGAAATCCCAGCGATGGCATTGGAGTTTTCATTATTATTATTATTATTATTATTATTATTATTTATTTATTACATATTAAAGTTATTGGATCACCAGAACAAAATATTTCTGTCTTCGCTACTGTATTTGTAATCTGTAAAATCTATATCTGTGAAATATTGTGTTATAAATGTACCTACTTGGAAAAGAGAATAGATTATAAAGATCTGGAATATGAGCCTTGGTTTAACGAACAAGCTACCAGGTTTAAGTATTACAGATTAGTATTTATTTATTTATTTATGTCTTCGCCACTGCTGCAGTATTCATTCTGGTTCACTTTTTATACTTTTGGACCATAATTTAAGGACGTGTATGACTTTGAAGTATATCACAGGGCAGGCAACTAAATAATTTGAGAAAGAAAAGAAGTAAAAAGCGTTTCCTCAGCGTTTTAAATATCAAAGCACGTTTAAATGGCTTTATATTTTATATACATCCTATTGAATGCTTCATAGAATAAATTCTGAAGTTCTGCAGCTCTTTCTGTAAAGCTAGTTTCTGCATTTAGTATATAAGGATAAAGAATATCCGCGCGTGTTATGAAAGAAATGAACGACTTTAATTAAGCATTTCATAAAGTAGCTCTTGCTGGTAGTGAAACCCCAGATTTATGCTTTACTTTAATAAAGCGTGTGACTGGTCGGAGCACATGGAATGCAAAATGCCAGCTTATTTCATTTCTGCAAACGATATACAGTTTCCAGAACCGTGGGTTGCAGCAATGTATTAAGTTAACTCATGTACGTACTACCTTATAAGCTTAAGCAGCCCCTCACACCACATTCTCCTTTACAGGCTCCTCGGAGGGTAGCTTGTTTTGCATATTCATTTTCCTTTAAAACAGGGATGCACTTATTTTTATGGACATAAAATTTATGAAGGTGCGTTTTATGTTTCTGACGGCTGCTTGATTCCTGCCCTGCTTCTTTTCATTAGCAGAGAGTCGTTAGGACTGTTCGTTCCAAGCTTTTTCTCAAAACACCTTAAAAGGTCGTGTGCTATGGCGTTGAGTCTCGGAAAACTTTAAAAAGTTCTGTTTGTAAAAGGCTGAAGGAGACCTTATTTATCACAAGAAATACATTCCGCTATGTCTCAGAAAGTGCAGTTATGTGGGAATAATGTGAGAAATCCTTCTGGAGTTCGAGTAATTTGTTTTCTCCTCAGACACATCTAAGTTTATTAACGAACATAGACAAAGTAAATGGATACGTTCAAACGATACAGTCGTGAAAATTAACGCCGATGCAACATGGATGTTATTACTCCACGGATAAACATATTCCGCATGTGCTGAAATCTAAGCATTTATATGTCGGTTGACATACTGACTGTTTTAGTAGTGTTTAAAGCCCATTTTTACTGCTTATGGCAGCACAGTTGCTGAACAGTGATGTTTGAGTTTATAGTATCCAGCCCAAGGCATTTGCTAGTCATGAGGACTGAGAAAAATCTGCAACAAAACCTCAGGTTAGGGTATACAGTTCTGTTTCAGCAGACCGTTCGCGAATCCGTGCCTCGGCTACGCTTGTCAGTGCATACAAGTGTGAATATAAAGGAAGTGATATTGATTTTCATATTGCATAGTGCTACTTGTGGAAAAGATAATCATACACAATTCCCAGGTACTTTAACAATGCGATACCACATCAGGCACGAAATGCCTATGGAGCGAAATAAGAAAACAACAAATCATACACTTAATTTTCAAGTTATTCTCACATATGAATACGTATATATAACATATTTTCTGATCATGCTAAGCGGAGGGGTTTTAGAACTGACTGCGACCTCCCTAGTTATTTCAGTATCTATAAAGAAGCATCAGGTCACTTGTTTCAACAAATTACGCATTGATCGCTGGAGATCTCAGGGAAGTATATTGCTCTTGTGAAAATCTGCTTAACGCTCGTGAATTTTGACGTATTAACAGCGGATGGTATTTTACTACCTTTAAAGTTTCCATAGGTTCCTTATTAACGTTTACTCCCATCAACCATCATACTCTTCCAACTGAGGTAAATCTTGGGAAATAGAAATTCACACATGTACAAATATCACGAGAGTTAGAAACGTATCGGATATAAATTGGTATGCGTGAGTTAGTTGGCTCTAAGGCCCAGTAATCAATTTTTGATAAAAAAGATATACTACTTGTAATTCGAATGGCAACACATTAATTGGACAAACAATGTTTTACAGAAAAATTAAGCCCCATCTGAAATTATGTCATACCGTTGCATGTTCATTTCTTGAATATAACTTTATAAAGGCGAGGTCCACCAGACGTGACATTAATATCTGCATAACGATTGACAATTCCCATTAATCTAAGAGTTACATTCCTTAATAATGATTGATTATCGGTTCGAATTTTGCTTGTATCGTATGTCTTATCACCTGAGATAATCGTCCAGAACACATTAAGAAGTGATTGAACAATTTTGCTTGATATATGTAAACATTATGGATACTGAGAAATAAATTGTAGGGCTCGGCTGGGACGCCTCTATTTATTTTGCAAATTTTCAGGAGTGTGAGCGTTCTACGACCCGCAGGCCTCTTATCTGTATACTTTACCTCAAACCAGGATGCATTGACACATTAGAATTTCCCTGTTTCTTCAGATGAAAAATGACACCTATACAATTGTTGCCTTTGTGTAGTTGACACGTAACTTCAAATGCGCTTCTTACACAAAATATATTCGACTAACATTCCAGCATTACAAAGCTAGTATAAGTTTTTTATGGCCTTTTATGTATATTATTGGTATACTATACAATTCCTGACCATGTCCTTGACTTTAAGTTTTCCAGTTGTTTCTGCAGAACTCTTTTTGGATACACGTGAAACTTATATTCTGTGTCTCTAATCGTGTTAACCCTACTTTTATGCTTCGTAAGGCAGGACAGAAGCAATGTTTGGCATACTTTAAGAGGAAGAAGCTACTTAGCGTTTCAGTATCAACCGCAACTGCCACGTCCTATATTGGCAAGACGTTTTACAAGACTGCACACTTAAAAAGAGTTTCCGACCCTTCTAGATTACAACAGAAGTTTTTCCTCCCAAAGTTTTCACGCTTGTCTCAGCAGTATACTGTCACATATGCAATTGGGAAGTATACTAAATTATCCGAACTTAAATATATATCAGGGTTTATTAAGAATATAAATTCTATTGAGCTTTGAAATTTTACATTTTTACTTAACTTTCTGAGTTGGAACATTCCTAAACGTGAAGAATTATTGTCTTTATTACGTTGTTTGCACCATGCTTTGGGCGTCAATTTGAAGTAGTTTGTATTGAAGGAGTTGTATTTTTTAACTGTTGGAGAATTGAACACTTGAAGTTTCTTTGCAACCGCACGTATGTTACCCGGTTTACGGTAGCCTTCGCCCCAAATGTACTTTCGGGTTGCCTTTGCCCCAAGTTTAAAAAAATATTAACTTTGTAATTTGACTGTTTCTTTAAATATGTTATATTTATGTTTGCCTCGGCTGCGTCAGTATTTATTTTAGAGACAGGTTTCTCTTAGCAAGGTTGTGTTGTGACTAAGAATGTAGGCTTACACAGATTATAATTTTACTTCACTCCTTTTATTAATACTTGATAGGATTTAAATAACACTGCACTGATAGAGAGAGAGCTGTGAGATGTTTATTAAATACTTGCACTTTTTAATACGTAAACTATTTTCGTCTCACACGAAAACATATAAAATTTCTCGAGGACGCATCACGCATCCGGTTACAATCACTGTCTGCAGGCAACACGTCTGGTTATGAGCACTGTTTGGATGCAACTGAATTTATTTCAACCGTCTAAACTTGTAATTTCTATATTTCAAGTCTCTGATTGGCTAATCCTAGTCCAATAGAATGCCTTCATTTAACTAAAGCTTTTTCTGGTTGTTGATTGCTATTTTTTTAAACTGTCTCAAAAATGTACATTATTGCTTGCTGCTCTAATAATGACTAGTAGCATTTAAACTTCCTTACTCATTATTGCCTCAAGGTTACCTCATTGTTAGCAACTTTAAACCTATTTGTCTCACAGCTCCTACATTATTAAATTACGTAATGCATTCACATAACATTATTGAACATATTTACAATAATATAAGCATATGCAATGACTGTTACATAATTTTACAAATTATTACATACACATATTGCTTCAAGGTGGGCTGTTATTGAATTTACATATTATATAATTTGACTGAAATCATTTAAGTGTTAAAAATATTGCCTAAAATACTGCCTCAAACGGAACTTTCTGTTTTACCACTACCGTTGACGACTTACATGAGACATTAG
The DNA here is from genome assembly GCA_030765065.1 of Deroplatys truncata. NCBI lineage: Eukaryota > Metazoa > Arthropoda > Insecta > Mantodea > Mantidae > Deroplatys > Deroplatys truncata. The sequence goes on from CM060981.1 coordinate 112,318,717, forward strand.
TAATTCCGCTTAGTAATAAACAGAATAATGTTCAACTCCACATTGTCACATAGTCACATGCTACTTTAAATTTGTGTTGGTTTATCATATATGGTTAACATGCGTCACGATGTGCTGTTCCTTAGGCAACCGCGAGACTATATAAGATGTAGCGTACATAACTCGCCCGGCTTTGCTCTCATCTCTTGGACTCCCGACTTGCGAGGAACTTTCCTGCCGCTGTGCTACTCGCCAAAATGCCGCCGAGACCGTTGTTAGTATCGCGACATAATCCTTGAGGGTACAATGTAATCTCAGTTGTTAATCTACAGGACATGCCCTTGTAAAAATCGCTTTCACAGTTAGGTTCTTGCGTTACAGTTAGTGACCCTAAACTTGTAATATTCTATCCTATTTAATAAACAACATGGCATGCCATTTTACTTTTTGCTCTACCGTCTAATAGATTTGCCTATGCCCTCCTAGTCACAAATTAAACGGTGACATTTTGGTGGACGTGTCGGTCCCTGCATCTTTTTAATGCCACACTCTCACTTCCACTAACGTGTCATTTGGTGGAAGCACGGACCACCTTAATACCGTTTTCTTGAGAAGTACGGTTCAATCCCATACCTCGATCTAACATTCCACCACTAAATGTGAGCATTTCTTTTTTATTTTGTTGTATGGTTTGCATTCTCCCCTCCTACCCGTTCCATCCTCTGCTTTTTGCAATGACTTCTGAACTGAGGTGTATGTAGGAATGTGATAAGTCTTAACAATACATTTAGTTTTTGCTTGCGATTCCAGCAAAGCATTTGAGTATTAATTTCCACACAAGGTTATCTATTCTCTTTTCCAGAAATTCGGCTTGAATGCTTATCTTACGGCTTATTTCTACTTCTTGGACTATCGCTTTAAGTACTATAAGGTTTTGATATACTAATTTTACAAAAGGGTCACTTCAAATCGTATCAGAGTTTCTTCAGGTGTTGGCTTCTAGTAAAGACTACAAACTGGCAAAATTTTAAGACACATGCTCATGTTACCGTTTGATTATTTTTATAATCGGCATTGGCGTATCTGCAGTAACTTTATTTACATTGACTTTTTAATGCACACTCTTTCAACGAACTTCTTTAATTGTCAACATTTTGGAATATGCTATGGTAGTGTTTATTATCAATGTTTCAATTTAATTAATACTTGATATTCTTATCATACAGCCTACCAATCACTTGAGTGTTTTAATTTTTATTTGTAATTCAACTTATATCTACTTGGGTTCTACACAAACCTCACATTAATCGCGCTCTCTGCGTTAGGTTTTCGTTTCTACCCTAAAGCGCACTATATAGTAAGTGTACCATAGATTACCAAATGATGCGAATATTTAACAAAAGATTATTACAACAGTATTTTCATGAACTTACACCTTAACTAATGTTACATTGTTGTTCTGAGTGCTCACTCATCGTGAATCAATTCTTTATTTGGTGTGTTTTTTCATTCTGTACCTTTCTGATTACATGCTCACTGCGTGTGTTGAAGATACATTGTTTTTATGTGTAGTTAGTCACTTGAAGGTTTTGGAACTATGGTTTTCAAAGCTTTTGCATTATGTCGTTTAAGAACTATTGTAAAATTTTCTGCCAATTGTTTTGCTCTATTTTAATTTCTTATTTTACAATGATACATTTCGTTTAAAAATTTAGCATCCATTTTCCTCCTGAAGCATTAAATATTTCCTGAACCACAGTTGTTATTTGTTACACTGTCATTAATTTATTCATTACTGTAGTACTGTATACTACTTTTGGTCTGAATTAAAAAAAAATTACATTGTTCGATACAACGCTTCTTGTAACTAAACAGTTTCTTTTATATGTGACTGAAATACTATAATAAGTGTATAATTCATTTCTCTCCTACTTTCTGTTTACTAAGTTACAGATACTTAAATTTCTTACCTTAATTGCAGCCATCTACACTTAAGGTGAAACAATGTCACTTCTGATACTAATTTTGATCATTTTATTCCAATATTATGATATTCCTTCACTAACTTTGTTCTTACTCCCTATCAGTAGCATGGTCATTTACTATCAGCTGAGACTCTTGCACTTCTAACTTCCACTGCACCGTTTTGATATGTTTCTTACGTCTCTTAGGGATATGGTTCTGAAGTGACCTGTTTTGCTGTGAGACGATCTATTTATATTTTTCTTCTCTGTTTCCGTGGTTTTCGTGTTTTCTTGTTTTTATAAATGCTCCTACAAATTGTTTGCTTGTGAATTAATAGTTCAGGTGTGTTATTGCTTACCTCCTTTCTGAATTTTGGAGCCTTATTATATAACACTTACTCCAACATTGCTAATAACCGCATTACTTCCTCTTTCTGATGCAATGTGATAGGGTCCATCAGATTAAGTTATCTTCAGAATCCTTAATTCTCGTGCACTTATAGCATTTATTTCTTCATGCTAGATAATGGTATTCTCTTTACCCCTTAGTTGCTCGCTAATGACAGTAAGGGTGATATTTGATTGATGTTTCGATCACTAAGTTTACTTTACTCTTGATTTCACGAGCCTTCATTATTTAGTATATTTTTTGTGGATAATATTTCGTGTTTGGACACGCATGTCCATGGTATGTCAGGAAATTGTACTACTATACGGTCATTTAGCGACTCTACGCTAGGTACATCGCGAGGTTATACGCTTGTGGAGTTCGTATTGTTTTGATAGTGTTCATTTTATATTATCATCGTGGATATAGTATTTAAGCGACCGGAAGTCGCCGCTGGACTTCTTTGTTTACAGGTACGCTGCGAGGTTGGTCTTGGAAACAGGAATCATTATGGGGAGTTCAGGAGATTTCTTAGGACTTTTCCTAGGCTCTTAAGTTTTCAATTGTCCCTCTGAGAAAGAGATATAGTTTTGGAGCGCCAGACGCTTGAATACAATGTTGCTTGTTCTGGTAAGTGTGGTCTACCCAGGTGAGTACATTGTTGTTTTCTGGTAGCTAGTAGTCATTATTAAATGCCCTCTCTTAAGTTGAATATGTATATATTGTTGTTCTGTACGTGCATTTGTTGAGCGCTAGAGGAGCGCAGAGATTACCTACACGGAGTTACCTACACACGATGATAACAGTAGTAATGTAAGTAGGCCTACGGAGTTCTGCGTTAATAATGATCGATTTTCCTAACATTCCTTATAACCAGCGATGTAATGTTCTTGTTTGTGGAGGTATTGACCTGTTTTAAATTCGTCAGGTTCCAACGTACTAACCTTTTTTAAATTCCGGATCTGGTTATTGCGACCTGAGAATCCGGAACCCTGGCCGCCAGCTAAGCTCCGATAGTTTCTTTTATGATGGCGTTTTAGTTATATTTGAATTTATGTTTATTATGCTTATACTTATAATATTTCATGCATATTTTTTAAGTTTTGTTTGCACAATTGATTATTTTGACCGTCGACTGCCTGAAATTCTTAAAAATGTGACTACGCTACGTCTGAATGACATTTCTTCTCTGTGACCCCTTTCATCTCCAAACATTGCTAAGTTTCCTGCATCTCTACACGACAGGATCCGTCAAGAAGAATCATCTGTTGCTTTTGGTTGTATCCTATCATTCTAAATTATGTTTACTTATGTATTATTACACTTTTATGCATTTTAGTTTTTATTTCCATGCTTGACGGTCTGTAGCAAGTGTTATTCCTATTGCACATTTTTTCCACACTGTTTTGAGTTTTATGTTTATTCATTTTAAAACTGTCGCTACTGTGGTACATGAGATACACAACAATCTTTACGTTAAATTTTATTTGGGATCTTAGTATCCCTTATGATGCAAAATTGAATTTTTTATCACACCGACAGGCATAATTTCTGCAAAATACCGACTTTTACCTTAGTCGTACCTTTTCGGTGTTTGTACTGTTTCGCATATTGCACTGTTGAGTCTTTTGGTTTTAATTAGCTCACTTTCAATTTCATGCCGAGGGTACTATTATTTTATGATAGATTGCAGTTTCAATTTGTAATTTTATTTCAATAGTTTGATGGCTTTAATTGTTAATTTTCCGTCTGTTTAACGTATTTGAAGTCATGATTCAACCATGTATTGCTATCCTAGTTATATATGGAAACTATTGACTAACGCTGTATCACGTCATTTTCTGGATGCTTACTACAATTTTGTTTGGGCATTTTTCACATGAAATGACGGAGATTGTAATTAAGTTACTGGAAGTAATCAAGTTTTGTTTTTGTTCACCTATGTGTTAAATGAGTTACTTTTGCTTTCTTGTTAGAATGATTTTACGAAACTTATTTTTGTGAGTCTTTATAGGGATACAATATATTTTACTTTCCCTTCCTTTTTTATCCGTGTTTGTACATCCCCTTCATTTTTCCTTCCATATCTTTGTATCATACAAAATTAATTATTTTTATTTCCTCCTTTTGAGCAATAGGTTCCTATGATTAATGTTCCTTTAGTTAGTTTGATAAAATTTGTTTCTGTTTTACACTCCACCTGATCCTGGAGTTGGCACGAGAATATTTTACCAAGAACGTCTGCACTTTGGTCGTTTCTGCTGAACCCTGGCACAATCATCACACACCGGCTGCTGATTGCACGAAAACTCTACGCTTGCGATCTACGTTTCAACGCTTCATTACGCCATGATATCTTCAGTTACTCTTGGATTACACTGCCGATATTGTTTCAACCCGACTTCACTTCAAGGACGATAATGTGCGGAAGTGTTATCTGTACTCCGGTGCGGATGCGCTTATCAACCGCACTTTATTCTCCAGGAACGTATCACCTTATAGTGATGTAACTGAACGTACTCTCCAGCAACGTAATGTTTTGCGGATTTGGCTTTTCTTACTCAGTGGTGAAAATTCATATGTAATGTTTTTTCTGGTGGTACATCTGAATATTGTTACACGGTGTGTGTCTGTGTGCGCTCCAGCAACTCTTTTTTGTTCTCGTGTGCAGTATTACAGAACTTAATTTCAGCAACCCCATTCTTTTCTGCTGTCTGTCCCCTTGTTCCCTCCCAGCCTACCATACAGGATAGAATCTTTCCTTGGTTCCCTATTACGTATTCCTTTTGTCCAGTAAGTTAATTTAATATATGTATACATATATTTTTTTAATTCATCATTTGTAAACAAAAACTTCACTTCTTGTTTATATTTGTTCGTAAATTATTTGCTATTCAGTTATATACAATGTATTTTTGTGAATTGTTTTTAGCTGTAACATATTATGATGTGTATTGGAGATAATTTAGTAATATCCATTTTCTTTGTCGTTTCGTGGGCGACATTTGGCCCGCGGTAATATGTCATATGTGCTATTGGGAACTATACTAGATTACACGAACGTAAATACTTATTATAACCTATTAAGAGCTTTGATATTTTACAGTTTTATTTAACTTTCTGAGTTGGGACATTTCTAAGCAAAGCTTTCTGGCTTACCACTTTCGTTGACTTACATGGGACATTACAGCGACACCATTTTCCGCTTAGTAACAAGTATAATCATGCTAAACTCGGCACTGTCACGTAGGCACATACTACTTTAAATTGGGCGTTGGTTTACCATATATGGTTAACCTGCATCACGATGTCGCGCTGTTCCTTAGGCAACCTTGAGACTATTGTTGTCCTCAGTGAGGTTAGTAATGGAAGTGACAAAGGAAGACAGAATAAAAACTGAAACAATAAGACAGGAATATTACACGCATGCAGTATACATGAAAGAATTGTTAGATTTAGAAGTAAATGGTTGGACGTCTGCAGCACATGCCAGAAGTAAAATACACAAGAAGAGCTTTAAGGCATGTACCATGAGGATGGAGAAATGCAGGAACCCTAACAAGAGATGGGTGGATCAATTTAGAGACAAAACAGACTAATAAATCTAATGCATGCAGTGGAAGAATAAGAATAAGATTGAGAGATTGTAGTTATTTATGAAACGAATTCCCTCTCCCGGATAAATTTACAATTATTTGATAAGGTAGAATCAAGCGACTGAAAAAATCCAATGCCATAACCGGGATTTGAACCACTATGGTATTGAATTTTTCAGTCGCTTGATTCTACCTTTCCAACACCAGCTTGTGTGGAAGAACAATTAATTCCTTACAATTATTTACTAATTACACACAGCTTGAAGTTTCACGTTTCTGTTCTTTCAATCTTGTAATGTATAAAGCATTTTATTAGCTCTCCTGATGATGTGAGACATGAAAATTACCTGTCGGTTTATAACAATTACTCGTACACTCCATAGCAAGCACGCACCCAAGTAAATTACATCCAACTTAAAGTGTGCAAATGATTTCCTACGGGTACACTTGCATCTAGGCAATTCCATTGTTTCTGAAACATTTAAGTGTAGTGTGGAGTTGTACACAAGCTCGACACTCTTGCCCGGAAAGCACTTTCACAGTGAAAATCATTAATTAAAGGACTGAATGTGGGCGAACTTGTAATTGCACACCTTTGTCTTACGTGTGCACGTTGTTTATTAAACTTTGTCTTCTGGTTTTCATTTTCAAGAGTAAGTGAGAGACGCTGTTTGTGAGCTACACAAACAGCACTGAAATGGGAATGTAGTGTTTCCATGTCGAGGCAGATGTCGCACGCATATAGCTCGGCCGAATTGAAGGTGACTATTGTCCAGGATGTCTATTCAAACCATTAAATTAGGAACTGAAGCGAATTGCTTCAAAATACTACCGTTGGTATCTTAAACAATAGAAGCCATTGATACGTTTGTTCCCTTCAGTCAAGTACTTATCATAGCGACCAACACAATGATTCAAACAATTACCAGTAAATGCATTTCTTCATGCAATGTTGCATTTGTTCCAAAATTGAATAAATAATCTGCAATTGACTAAAGACTAAAACTAGATACGACTAGACAATGGGTTTAGTTTTTCTAATTATTCTTGTCAAATAAGGTGACTCCCGAAAGTATTTGTCTACACTTACAATTCTAAAAGCCAAATTAACAAAAATAAAAGATGAAATTTTAGTTTTCAGAAGAACTAGCAACATTTTTAAAATATTTTAAATACCACGGATGAGAAACACTAAGGGAGTGAAATTTAACAATAAAGTTACAAAACTAATAGAATTCGAAAAAATCAATAAAACTAAATCTGGTAAATAATATAAAAATACGTAAACTCTAATCTCTATTGTCACCTCTGCATTAAAATTTAGAGTTTTATCTCTGTATTTTGATATATAATATAATTTGTTTAAAGTAGAAAGGAATTGTTTTTGAAGTCACTGCAGTTATTGGGACATTAAGGTCATTTTGAGTCCTGTATTTTAGCAGGCCAACTTAATTAAAGATGGTGTTACATCATTGTGGTGCAAATGATTACAGGATACTGAGCTTTGTAATTAAACTTTCAGACGTAAGGGTGAAAGATGAGGCAAGATATACACTTAAATTACGCCTTTACACAAATAAGTGGCAGGCAAATTTTCTATTCTTTCTTTTAACTTCCATATGAATGTATATAACTAACTGTTTTGGCTGACCATAACGCCATTGATATTATAGTCCTATTAAGTTTTATTTCTTGAAATCACAGGTGCTCTTACATGTCAAAAAACGTAATTTTGTGCTGCAAATATATTTTCTGATAACTGCCTACTGTTAACAGCGCTTGCCTGAGCTTTAGTGGTGTGAAAACTGCTTCAAAGCACTTGTCATCTCAGAATTCTTCCGGGAGTAGATTTAAGCGGTTTATGCGATACACACAGCTAATTGAATCCACTAAAACATGGATTTATGTCTTATAAAGTTACCACCTGCAACATTTATCACGATTTCTCACGTTTTACCCTAGCCGTCTAAGTATAATTCTTTATTAAACATTAAATATTTAAATTTTGCCGCTCCGGGAGTCAAACAAGAACATCGGTATACCTATCTTGTTATTCAGAATAATTTAGTTAATGTTAGCATTTAAACGTAATTTGTCCCATGCATCTAAGCATAACACCTAATTAGCAAATAAACACCAGTTTGAGACTACTAGGGATTGAACCACGGCTAAGACTCATTCTTCACACTGTTCTAGCTAGGTATTTCGGGACGTGTTCTTTATTCTCAGGCAATTTATTTATTTTATGCAGTGAAGCTGTTTTAACTTGTTTACGGGCGCGCGTGTATATGGAATATGTGTGAGAGAGAGGGGAGGAGAGAGAGAGTACAGCCTAATCAGATGTCTCTGTGAAGAAACATTTTCTCAATGGAATAATACACCTATACTTACAGCACTTTAGCTAAATAGGGATTCGCGCAATACTTTGTAGATGCAGAAATTTTTTCAATGGTAGCGGTAGATGCCGCTATAGGGCTGAATTCAGTCGACATGTAACGTTTGGTGCATGAAATAAGAGAAGGGACAGCGGGTTTCAAACAATACAGATGAGGTAGGGAGCCTTTTAAGTGTACGATGAAGCGTGTCGTCTACACAGAGGTGTAGGTTACAATCTGTCCCAAAAATCGGTATCGGAAATTGCTATTTAACTTATTTTAATATTCGCAGAAGCCGTGACTTTTTATCATAGCCTTTAAGTTCTGAGGGAGCTTGTTAATACTTAAAGTTAGGAAATATTCTAATATTTTTGTCATTGCTTGTCAATCATCTCTGAATAATTTCTCACTGTAAAAGAATAGCATGCCTTAGCGCATACCGCATACTAACCCCCTACTGATGCCTCTCGAATCATTAGACAGATCCAACCTAGTGTGTTTTTCGCTCCTCAAAGCAGCAAGTGGCAGCGTGGAACTTCTTACATGTGAAATGACGCTTTTTAGTTTTTTAAACCACCCTTTCATTCGTTAGACGTGTTCACAACAAATCGTAGCTTTTATTCGTGTATTTTAAAGTGTGTGTATAGAGTGTGCGTGTCTGGGTGTACGTGTGTGATTAGTGTTATGCTTTGCGTTATGCTCAGGACTCCTTTACGTGGGACCCCATAGTATCACCGTTTCTCAAGGGATGGCGGTTCATATTCCACAACTATCTGGAAATGTTAACATTGTTTTTATTACCTCTCCCACAACAGACCTTGAATCTGTGCTAGAACATTGGAGACATTTAGGTCCTCTTTGCTCTAACAGCTAATATATTTCCGGAGATGCTAGTTAAATATACATTAAACCCAGTTAAACCCAATTAAATCCAATTAAATGCTCATTAATCCCAATTGAACACCCATTCCACTAATTAATCACAAGTACTAACTACCTTCCCATCCACAATGACCTGTACCAGAAACATAGATTTGTATACTACTTGCATGAAATATAGTATTTCTTCTATGAGTTATGGAAGTACGAGTTATAGACGTATATTAGATGCTACAAGAAAACGTCAGTTTGAATCCCGGGAGTAAATAAATTGAAATGGACATTGGTATTACATGATAACTAACAGCGCTGGAATATACATATAAAAATATTTCGCTAAGCTCTAGAGCTAGATGTCTAATACAATCTACCTTTTCCTCGAAATAGTACGTTCTAGGGTTTTTTTGCTGAGCTCGGTTGCTAACTCTATTTTTTTTTTGTCAAGGAACCTAAATTCTCTCCTAAAGCAAAACATAATGGAACAAGCAGAAAATACGTTTGCTTTTTTTGAAACAATCCGGTGCAATTGGTCCTGAATTGGTCAACAGTAAACCGCATTAGAGGAGTATTGGCAAATGCTGGAGCCTGCATAAGATTTGTTTAACAGTGAATTCAGGCGCTGTCATAGATAGATGCGTTGACATTTACAGTAGTTACATCTTCAGCATCGTTAGTCATTTTTTGTGTGGTCTGAGCCTCTTTCCTCTTTCTTTTCGAGCAACGAGAGTCGGGTTAGAGCATTCATTGGAGTATTTGTTAATTTCACGCCCTGCTCACATTTAATCGATAGCTACGGAATTGGACCGCATTGACGCTGGAATATTGAATCATCGTCCGTATTCACTAGAAAAGTCCCTCGTTACCTCGACTTTCTGCCTTGGATTAAGGAAAGCACCAAAAAGACACTCTGAATTCCAAGACATACAAGTTCGAAGCATTAAAAGCTCCAATTCTACCCTCAACATGAAGTATCTTAGGGTTGCTTGGAAAATGGCAAGAAGAGGAATTTATGAATCCAAAATCCCGTTACAATAACACAATTGTCATCACCACTATAATCATGATCATCATAGGTTCCATGCCTGGCTGGATACTTCAGTTGGATTGGCGTTGGTCTTATGATACCAAGATTCGCGGGTCCAATCCTGGCGCAGACCGAACGTTCTTAAGTGTGCTTAAAAGCGACAGCACCATGTCAGTAGATCAAGTAGGATGTAAAAGAAGTCCTGCAGGACGAAATTACGGCACACTGGCCGCGCTGATATAATCCTGGCAGTTGACACTGTCGTTAAAAAACATACATATAGAGTAACACATTTTTAAATTTCCGACATCTATAATTTAAGGTCACTCGATTCTGACTTTTGGACAAAAATATTTTTAAAATTTTTATAAAAAGTCCACAAATATTGTAGAATTAGGATCCCATTGTATTTTTTCCCTTCTGGTCATTTAAGTGGCCAAACTGACGTTTCAATAGTCGTGCTCAGGTGTGTGCAAATAGGGCGTAATTTTCCAAATTTAATTTTCTCGTTTTCCATCTAATCTATCGTTCTAATGAGATATATTCGAGAAACGTCTTCTTCTTTCTCTGTTTACCATTCTCGCATGTAACACTTAAACCCCCCTAGGACTTGCAAGCGGGTGCTTGGGGCCCTAGGCCTGTCGAGGAGCAGACACTTTGGATAAGAGTATCCGGGATGGGTGATCAGCCCGATGACTTGTATGAGAGCGCTGAAGTAGATGATATGAAATGATGGTAAAATGGATGAAAGGAATGGTGGTGATGGAGCATTTGGTGGAATGGAAGCCGGGAGAAAGCAGAACACCCGGAGAAAAGCCGCCCAGATTCCGCTTTATCCACCAATATCCACCTTTATCCGGTTCCCTGTGATCGAACCCGAACCCTGTTGGTGAGAGGCGAGCGGTCTAAACGCTCGACCACGACGCCGCCTATGTTTGGGATACAATATGTAACAGTTTAAATTTAGAGATCTTTACATTTTCATTACATAGTCCATTTATTTTATAATTCTATTTTCATTTTTGTAAATTACTTTCTTAGAAAATTATGTGCATAAGAACACGAAAATTATGTTCTGTTGTACTTATATTGAAAAACTCGGCTAATAAAATGCCACATACATTTACAGAAATTCATAAGTATTAGGAACTTCAATACCGAATACCCATAAATTGTTCATTGCAAGTCTCTTTACTGTGTTACGTTGAGGGCAAGAACTCATAATTAGAATCGTGCTATATGTATCTTGTAATTTTATGTTGCATATATGCATTCGATTGATTTTGATTTTTGACCCCTTTCTTGTCTATTCTTTTGTAAAGTCGACGACATTCAGTGCTTACGGAGATTTGTTTAATAATTCATCCCTCATTACATCACAGACAGTTAAATAACAGTATATTACTTTCGTTTATAAGTTCTTTGTTATTTCTAATGTGCAGCCCCAAAAATTTAAGGTTATGCTGTCTTAAGCAAAATTATTTGTCACATAACTCAGTAGCCTCCATTCGTTTTCTTATCCTAATTTGGCCCTGAGGTTTAACCTCTTCCAACTTAATTCAAATTCGTGTTTTTTCTCTTTTTAGTTTATTTCTTTGTTAACATAATCAGATATCTTAACTTGGCATTTATCTTGCTTCTGATTTTGTGTTGGCGTCCATAAAGTACATCGGGCATTTCATTAGTTTATAAAAATTATATTTTCCTACGTTTATTCTTTCTCAGTCACTCATAATGGGTAAAGGAAGTACTTTACTCCATTCAAATACATGTTTTGGGGTTCACTGAATAAAAACGGAAATACTTTTGGAAAAACGCTGAGCCATACGCTTGGAATAATAATATTAAAATGTGCCTGTTATTTCTCAGTCGTCGTGTCATTGAATAAGTATTGAATAAAGTCGGAGGGGTTGGACATCCTTATATCTTTATATACCCATAACTATATCCTAAAGTATTGCCTTTATCAACTCTGGATTTCATATTATAATACGGAATAAGGACTGTACTCGTCAAATGGATTGTGCATGTTTATTTTCCATTATTAAGTCCCCTGTACACGATCAATTTTTTGTCAAATTCAATAGTTTACAAGACCTTTCAAGAGTTGTCAACTTTACAACCTTTCTTGTCAAATTGCTTCCAATAGTTTTAAACTCTTTGAAAGTCTTGAAAGCAATTAAGAACATGCTCTAAACGATCAAAGATTCGAAATTTTTTGATGGCTTTAGCTAATGAAATGAGAGTATTTATAGTGCGTCACGAAATCTACAACATGGCGGAAAGCGAAAAGTAAACAAAAATGGTTACCGGCCAAGGTATTTTGTAAGCAAACTGATTAGGTTATACATAAGCTGGTCATGTCCGTATGTCTAGGGCTCTGTGGATTACCACAAGATGAAGCAAATGAAGGCATATGAAGAAATAATTGCCAGGCAGATTTCTGAACTAAATATACATTAATGCAATGTTAGATAGTGTGGTTAACCAATCAGTTGGTATTATTTCCATTGTATCCCATAATCGTAATATGATTTCATTGGATATAATACGCGAAAATGCTACATAATATTGGTATAGAACAGTATTTCATTGCCAACTATTATACCTTGACGCAAATAGTAAATTGCTTTGTGCGTGATAAATTATTTATTAATGTGTTCTGAAGATTTTCAGTTTGAAGAAAGATAACTTGTAAATCAGATTTATGACATTGTCAAGTCTTGTCCAATCTTGTCACATATTGAAAAATGTTGAACAGCTTTTCTTGTAAACTCTTGAATTGGAAAAAGAGCTTGATCGTGTACAAGGGGCTTAAGACATATCTTTTATCAAATAAATTTGTCAAAAGCTTAACATAGCAATAAATGGGTTGCAAAATGAAATTCTCCTTTCTTTTCAAATAAAATCTCCTTTTATATATAGAATACAACATAGTGAAGAGGTCAGCTATTAATTCTGTGTTGTTCACCGCTAAATATTGCTCCTGAAAACAGACGTATGAGTCTTCCAGCGTTCAACAAATGTTAACGAGTAACAGATTATCTCCAAATGTAGACTATTTAACTTTCCCTATAAAGTGAAGTGATTGGAACAATTTATCTTGTTGGTTTTCTATTTACTAGTTCGCTTTGGGCAAGGTAATTATCGCGGATTTCACAAGACAAACTAATGCCAATCATTACGGTTCATTTAACCTAGTACCTTGCACTGAGTCGAGAAGCTCTAAATTACTTCAACCATTCAGTTACAACATTTATGCTTTGAAGGACCAACATTCTGTTATTCACAAAATTAAAAGGTTTCATAGTATCTAAGGAGCACGTCACATTTAATTTAATTCATGGAGAGGAATAAATATTATCTATCCTTAAAGACTGAGTCTGTCCAAAGTCATAGATATTTTTAATATTACCATCTGAATTTTGGGTTAAACTTATTATGAAACGTTAGCGAGATCCTTCAACCAAAATTCAAAAATATTTTAAAAAATTATTGTAGATCTCTAGAGAATCACAAGTACTTCGATTTTATGAAAATCTTAGGAAATGTAATTGTGGATTGGCTGGTATACGATATTAAAACTATAATTTCAAAATTCAGATTATCGCACATAAATAACTTTCTCTTATAACTCTATAAGGAAATGATAGGTATCAACAAATCAGTCATTATTAATATAAGAAGTAAAGTTTTCTAAAAAGGTTACATCATTTATGCGATAGTTTTATGAAGTTTTTGTAGTGCTTAACGTTCTTTCTTACTGATATGACAAGGCGGTAGACACTATAACACATGAAATAAAATGTTAATTGGGAAAGGGAATTTGGAAAGGAAACGTTTCATGCCTAAGTTTACTTACCTTTTCAGTATTTGTCAGTTATGAGGACCGAGGAAAATCTCAAGTCAGCAAATACTCGCTGGTGGGATTTAAACCGCACACCTCCCGCTCACGAGTCCGTGATTTGCGATGTCGGTATTTTTTTATGCAAGTGATAGCCTTTTTTTTTTTGTAATTCTCATTTGATTTTAGGATGTCTTATATATTTACTTTTTGTTGATCTCTGTTCTCGGTTTCGATAACTTATATGAGTTCTTTCAGAAGATCTGCAATTTATTCTCTTATTGTAGGATTCTAGCGTATCTTATGTTTGATAATAGATAGGTTCATTTTATTTGTTGGCAGCAACTTTTTGCGATATACTGACTCTGTATTTTTAAAGAATAGATGTAACTGAAAATGTAAACGTTAGAATTGCTACTTAAAATACAAATACTGCTGTATTTGAGAACGTCCTTTACTGCTATAATTTGCTAAGTTTTACTTCTGTATTAGTCTTAGTCTTAAGATAATCCAAAAGATTTCATAGTACATTTAAAAGTTACTTTTTGGGTTATTAATGATAATTATGCTATAATTATCTCTTAAAACCTGCGAAAATGAGGAATTACTTCACTTGCGTCCTGCATTGTTAATGCTATAGGTAGCTTTAACATGTCTTCTATTACCAAACTGCAGTTACTTAAGCAGCCTCTTCAACATGTCACTTGTATCTCATACGTCTTGCTTCTTTACACACTGAAAAAAGTTTTAAGTGTTCATTATAACTCTATATATTACACGAAAGCATAATATATATATAAATAAAATAATCTTTAGTGATCCCACCAGTGAAGATAGTTTTTCTGTAATTTATTTCATGTTAACTACTGCTTGTTGTCATGATAAATACTTCGGTACCGAAGGTCAAAAAATTATATAATTATGTATATATACAGTATTCACCCAATTTAAAACATTCTAATTTCCATATAAATTCAGAGAAAATTGTCAGGTTAAATGTATCGAGAGAACACATTTTATTACAGTTTATGCGTTCTGGCGTTTTTCTACATTTTTCAATTATTAATTCTATCTTCTTTTAATTATCCGATTTTTGCTTTTCATATATAGTGTTTAAGACATTATTTTATGTGCATTGATAATACAATGTTTACATAATGTTTGACAGTTTCGCTCTACAGTAATTAAGCTCGTGTATAAATTAATTCTGAAGCCCTAAATAGTCAGATGTTAACGAGAAAGTTCAGTAAATACGTAAATATTTCTGACTTTAATACTCTTTTCGCTTATCAAATGAAAGCCCATATTCACTGCATTTTCACGTATCGTAATAGAATTTTCTCTACTAAATGGAATTAAAATAATTTTAAACACCATAAACAAGAAAATGGAAAATGGTTGTAATTTTTAACAATTATAAGGGTATAAAATGAAAGGACTGAAAAATACCAGAACAAAAAAATGTTTCTGGAGCTAGAGTACAAAGCAATAGAATGAATCAACACATAACCCTAATCTATCCTCATATATATTTGTTCGTGGTACCAAATTTTATTTCAGAACACAAGTATGCATTTAAATGTGTTACCGAAAGCTTTAGTAAGAGAAATAATCCTAAATCCAAGGAGGTCAAAAAGTGTTTGTGAAGTTTTGTTCTCTGTGTTAGAATTAATTACTGTTTTCTTTATATTTGTGGGCGAATGCGGTTATTTTCGTAGCAGCCATAGCTGGTTAGGTATGTGTTCCTCGTTGGGTATATAAGCTAACTTTACTGAACCCCGCTTTGTTATCAACTCGGTTTCCAACCTTATCTTAATTAAACCCCTTCTCTGAACTCGGGAGTATATGTGCTTGTGATCCCAGATTTAAAATGTGATTTATATTTTGTAGTGTCTTTTTTCCGGGGAAGGTTTTAATTACGCACTTTATTAGAATATTATAACTTGCTACGTAGGCTAAAATTGCAAACCTCGTAAGTTAGCTTTAGTTCGAGTTGTTAGATTTTTTTTGTTTCATCAAAAGGAAACTCAACTGAGAATTTCATCATTTGTCCCTCATTCTTTTTAAGCGGTATTTTTACAAATGAAAAATCTCGTCCAAAGGTTAATACAACTAATCGAAGAAAATGGAACTGATTAGTTTTCAATTACTTTAGCTTTGACTATATCTTGTGTACACAGCGAGTCCTAAAGTGGAAATTAAAATAAATTAAAGTATATTATTTCTAGAAAAATTAATAATTGAAACTTGTACAACAAATTATTCATTAGTCAAAGACGCGAAAATTTATGTAAAGCTCAGTCTGAGGGAATATTCTTTGATTTACTGTCACTAAAACTTCGAAGCTGATTTTTCTTTTCCTGCAAAAAGGAACATGACTCAGTATCTGGTATAAAAGTGTTTAATTAGTACATTTTCTTTCTTGCTTATTTTTGTATTCTATTTATTTTATGCTGCCTTAATTACATGTTCGTATCGCGACAGATCAGTTAGGAGATATCTCGTGGCTTGTGCGTGGTAGACAGTCAACCTTTTAGGTCTCATCACTGAAGCATACCATCTTGCTTCGTCAGGTGTCCGCAGAGGCCTGAGTGCTAGACAACTGTACCTCCGCTACTATATGTGTCGGGTAGCTGGCAGCTTCGACACGTATCTACAGAGCCCTTAATGCCAGACAACTGTGCTTTGCTTCTATATGTGCCAGGCAGCTGGCATTTCCTGGACACACTACCTTCTTTCATTATCTGTGCAAATATGATAGAGCCTTCGCTGTTACTATATAATTTTCATTTTTACTATATTGTTTTAGACCTAGGGTGGAACTTTGAGTCCTCGTATTAAATGTTCAATCTGGTATTTACCTTGGGGACTAAGGTAAAACACGAAAGAAAATAAAAAACAACAGTCAGATTGGTCGGCCCAGGGGATTTCAATCAGAGACCTCCAAATGTGTGCCTCAGACGTCACCATCTGAATCGTTCATTGTATCACTACCCTAAAATATTACTTTGTTTAAAGTCTTAAATATGCGATTATTGATGCAAGGTCCTATTTTTAATAATCGAAAAATCGCATAAATGCACTCTTTACCGTATTGCCAATTTCTAAAAGGTTCAATTAATTTAGCTAAAATTTTAGCACAGATTTTTCAACATACTATAGCACAGAATTAATACTCATGACCCTATGACCTAACTTTCTTAGAAAATAATTTTCTAATAACCAAAATCAATCCCTACGCAATGAACAGCTTTAAAGTTTAACATGGTTCAAATTATTTCGTGAACATTTCGTGTAACATTTAAACCTTTTATGAAATAAATAAGAATATGAAAAATTAAAATAGTAAATTAATAAACACCTTAAATTCCAAACTATAACTAATATCAAGAAAAAACCCTTTTGATCTCTTCAACAATCTTAAAAGAAAGTATGCTGAAATTATGAAGGGAATTAAAGAAGAGTTGTATAATGGAGAGCATTTTAAACCGGCAAAAATGTAAGAAAGCAAGATTCCGGGAAAATTGGTTTTATAATGCACGCATTTCACCCACAAGTCTACGCACATCTATTTTAACATTGGATATGGGCATTTAAATGGCCAGAAAGGCATCCGGATTAAACAATATATCTATAATAATTACTTTCCTGGATTATATTCACCAGCATACACAGTGATACTTTTAAACTGTAGGTTATAGACCACGATGTCATCTGTTATTGTAGCTGCTATCCCTACCCACCCTAGTGCTTTGTTTTGTCATCCTATCATCCGTTATTCTTTGTAAGTTTAACACAAAATATGTGCACAGACCCTCTTTATTTATTTGTTTATTTATGTATTTCTCTGATTTATGGCATTGTGGAAGGCCACAAAGAAAGAGTCGACAAGATTAACTTACAAGTGACTGTCCCCATTAAACGCTCTTGAACAACATGTATTCCGTATAGCATACACCAGCGGTGGCGAAAACGCGACTCGCGAGGCAGTGTGACTCGCAGACGCAACTCCTTTTCTAGCCGTATATGCATTTGTTTTCCATGTGCTGCTGAGTGGTGTAGTGCATGTAGCATGTTTGATGACTCGAGAGAGAAAGGCATTTTCGCCATCCTTGGCATACACAATAAGTTGCAAAGCAGTAAGAACCTGTATAGTATCTGGATGTTTCATGGGTAACAAATGTGTACTTCAGTGTCTGTTTGCATATAGAAATATTCCACCACTACACCTGCACTTAAATTGAAGGTAAGATAAAACGATAAGCTGCCAGTATAACCAGTACATAACTAAGTCCTTATAACGAACGTCACGAGAGGTTACAGTTGGAAAAGTTCATAATTTAACAAATCCTAAAAGGCCAGTAATTGAGTTGACATGAACTCGGAAAATTGATTAGGATTGGGATTCGCTACGAAGGGGACACCGAGCGCCACGACCAACACAGGGGTCTTCTGTGCATACATCACCGGGAGGAACGGATGCGATTAAGGAACCGCAGGTGACGTATGAGCTGCAGAACCGGCCGACTCAGGCGAAAGAGACGCGCAGAGGTCCTAACAGTTTTAAGCGTGATCACCCAGCCGGAGGGCGCTCAAGGCAGCCGTACCAAACCACTGGAGGTTGACTCACAGGCCCCTCCAGTGGAGGCCGGGAAAAGTTCAAACCAGCAGCGGAGACTCGAGCGGCCTCCATCTGAAGGGGCCGAGACGAAGCCATCTGCGCCATCTGTCCGCAGTCGACTGACACACAGCCCCCCAACCTATAAGCTGAAAGAGGAAAATAAAATGAGAGATGATGAGGAAGGGAAATTCGGAGGAGTCAATGAGCCTTTTCAGAAGTCCCCTAGTGATCCGGGGAAACCTCCGAAACACCCATGGGTCAGGAAGTCGACCACGGGAATCGAACCCACAACCTCATGAATGCAGACCACAGACGCAACCACCTGAGCCATCCCACTGGGTCAGAAAATACATTAAGAGAAGACATTAACAAGATCCCAAATGTTTAAAAAACTTAAAACTTTAAAATAGTATTAAATTACACTAAGTTACATTACGATTTTGATTCTCCAATTGTGTACAATGTCGTAAAGTATTAATAAAAGATAAAGATGCGAATACGGAAACAGCAAGCGATCAGAAAATGACAAAGCCAGCAATTATTTGCCGAAGGAACGCGGCTACATATTACATAGTAACTCACCGCTTATGTTGCAGTGCCCACACACAGATTAAGAGCCTGAAAACAAGACATTCGGGCAGGCAGCTGAACCGGCCAGCTAACCTCGGCAGGGAACTAGAGCGCTCCAAAACCCAAAGCAAAAGAATAATTGGCAGCACTCCAGTGCAGCATCACTTGCATACAAACATTCCCCTAATCTAAGCGCAAAAACTGACATGAACAAATACCCTGAAAAGAATCGATACACCTGAACATTCTAAATTCTACAAGTTACATTCAGTTATTTTTATATTTGTACAACACATATATCTCTCAAAATATACACAAGCTTACAAGTTTTGATGTAGGTGTTGTATTGTATTGTCCCACGTTTGGGGAGCCAAAACTTGAAGTAGTTACAACAACGTACGATACAAAGTTTCCGGTGGCCGTCACCCCAACGTTTACTTTCCGGTGGCCTTCGCCCCAACGTTCACTTTCCGGTGGCTTTCGCCCCAACGTTTAGGAATCAACTTTGAATTTTAATGTTTCTTTAAATATCATATATATTTATGTTTTGCCTCGGCTGCGTCAGTATTAATTTGTAGAAACATGCATCTCTTAGCAGGGGGTGATGCGGCTAAACAATGTAGGTTTACACAAATTACAGTTTTTGTTTCACTCCTTTTTGTTAATCCTTCACACGATTAAATAACACCTCACTTATGTAGAGAGCTGTGAGATTATTTATTAATTACTTGCACTTTTTAACACGCAAACTTTATAATATTTTCGCCGTAATGAATTTTATATGTCTCACACTGAATACGTACCGAGCGAATGAACTGCTCAGGTACACTGCCGTCTAGCGTCTGGCGTTTACCGCTTGAATTTGCAAAGTTCTCTGTTTCAAGTCTCTGATTGGCTAATTTTATTCCAATAGAATACTTTTATTTAACTTTCAGCTTTTCTGGTTTTTGATTGGCTATCTATAAACTGTTTTAAATATTACATTATTGTTCCAAGAATTACTAGTAGCATTATTAAACGTTCTAATTCATTATTTCGTCATTGTTAGCAACTTTTGGCCTCTACTTTCACAGCTCCTACATTATTAAGTTACCTAATACATTCACATAACATTATTATACATGTACACAATAATATAAACAAATACAATGACTGTAATATACACTTTTTATATATTTTAGTATACACATATTGCTTTAAGGCGGGCTGTTATTAATTTTATATTATATAATTAGACTGAAATCATTTAAATGTTAAAAATACTGCCTCAGTTTCTACAAATAATTATAATTATGAGTATGAAACACAAGTAAGATTTTAAAATGGTTCAACGTAGTAAATGTAGAACTATTTAGTATTAAACTTGCTGTTTTTCTATTTAGGAAGAGTATGCGCATAAGTTCATGTATGATTATTAATGACAACGTAAACAGGCAAGATTTAGAGCTTGTGCTGCTGCGCTCTGAATTTATTCCGATTTTCTATACCCTCTGGAATGTGAAGTGCTGATTACATCTAAACCACTGCTTTTGCATAAGACAATCCTTCAACTTTGATTACTGCTGAGCAGTATATCTGATACAGGGAGATATTTGTGTGAACAAAACTGTTGAAAATTTTAAATGGGTGAAAACAGACATTAAATATTACAAACACACGAGCATGGTAAGCCTTACACCTCCTACTGAAGCTCCTGACTGCACTCAGAATAGCCATTTTTTTCTATTTTACTACAAACAACTGTTTTAGACATTTTCATCCGTTGTAGACAAAGTAATCCAGAATTTCCTTTTTATGGAAAACGCTCATCACAACATAAAAGGTTGTTAAATAACATTACATGATCGAAAACAAAGACAGCGTGGAGCATGAAAAATGAAGGATAAATGAATAATTATGTTAGACATTGTCGCGGTATCTCGTGTTATCTTATTGCTGAGAGCCTGTTATTGTATTACTATTTTTAAATTTGGGTTCTTTGTCCTCCGGCTAGATATTATTTCTCAGCCGAGCATATCTCTTAAGCAGGGTGTGTAAACGGAAAGGATTTATTACTGAAAGATAACACTGATAAAAGGATTTGTTTTTACACTTTTATTGCCGTCACACTTTATTCATTTCACATAATTACAGACACATGGTACAGACGCTTATTTGTTATTTCTAACGCTCCTCAAATGGTCAACCTTCGGGGAAACCTCGTTCCACCAAGCTGTGTTTAGATCCATTTATTATTGAAGCCACATGACGGAGAAGTGTTAAATCATTTTACTTATCATCTGTTATTTACCATTTTCCTAGAAAATGTGGTTGTGCATAGAATTTGGAAACTGTATATTAACGAGTAAAAAGAAAATTACTTCATTAGTTCAGGCATTATAGGTAGAGCGGTTGGTGGATGTTATATTCTAAGATATTGGGTTAAATTCTGGCCTAGGACAGCGAGTCTAGCTATGTCTAAATGCGACAGAAGTAGATTTACTGATACGTAAAAGAACACCTGCGAACCATAATTCTGGGTCAACGACGACGCTCATATGACGTTTTAGTTGATAGCTCGTTAAAAAATCCTACCAATTATTGTATTTAACTGTTTATGGGATTAGGATAAGTGCAATTGCGACTCTGATGCAAGGAGATGATATTATTGAATTATATATTTCAATAAGATAAGTGTTGATCTAATAATAGCTCTAACTTATTATTCGAGTGGTTTAAATTCATTTACACCTGAAATTTATATATTTTATTTTAGAACATCAAATGCTCGTTAAAAAGTAAACTTTCAATTTATCTGCAGAGATAACATCATAAAACACAAGGATAAAATCAGATGGCATTGCAAATTCTGCACGCTTGTCTCTTTGAGTCCTTTCTTTCGCCGAACTTCCCTACAAGAATCGAAATATGTGGTTTTCACCGAGAAAGTTACACGTTCCCTGCCCAGAATGATTGCCGCATATGTGGTGACCTCAAGGGAGACATTTCCGCTTTTCTTTGTGTGCGAAATCCCCTTTCTCTGTACACCATTTCTTTACATCGAAGTCATTCCCTTTCCTTCCGCAGTCCCTGCGTTTTATCCTTTCTTATTCTTCTTGTTGACCTCACGCTGTCGTTTATTTCGATCGTCTTTGCTGCCAGGGACATCCAAAATAGTAAGCTGGGCATGTTTTGAGGTTTCCAGGTCCTTCCCATAAGGAGCAACTTCAGTGTATATGTGTCTGCGAATAGCTTAAGCCAAAAACGAGGAGTCTATCTTTACCAAACTACGTATAATAGTTAAAGGTAGAAACGCGGTTTTCACGAAAATCCCTTCCACCTACAATTCTTTGCATAAAAAATCGTTAGTTTTTGCTTTCTTAAAATGACTCAAACAATTCTGATTAAGGCATCATATATTTCAGGTATTTTTTATTAAATAGGTACATTTCTATATGCAGCCTGTGAAATCCAATTTATTTTCCTGCAACTTAAACGCAAACACACGAATATAAGTTAAACCAAGATGTAATGTAGCAAAAACGTAATGCTTAATATAATATACAACTTCTATTGCACATTTATTTGTGTAACAGTAAATCATAAACGCCTAGACCAAATAATAAGTAAAACTGATGTGTTGCATTCACATGACCTTCTCTACTTATTCTTCTACAAACTATTCGTAAAACAACCTTATTCTTCTATCTATTTCTTGTTGCTCGAGATAAACTTTCATTACGTATTTCGTTGTATGTATGAGATGAATACATTGGGCTAAAGTGATGTCAGAATTATAAAAAGCGGATCGCTTATGTAATGGCTTTGAAACTCCACAACGAACCAGGAAAAACTAATAGCAACTTACCACTTGAAAAGAGTGTATAGAGATTTGAAAGTTCAAACCAATAACTAAAAAAAAATACTTAATTGCGAGGCGCAACAGCCCGTTGCCAGGTCAAGGTCTGCCGCCCGACCGCTGCGTCCCCCACCTCCGCCCACAATAGGCGGTATGAGTGCGATGCAGTACTGGAAGTTGGGACTTAGTCAGCGCCCCGGATCCCTTCCGGCAGGTGAATGCGCCCTCTTTAAACTGGAACCACTATTTTTCAAACAAGTACCTCCTCAGTTGCCCCCTCAGGCACCTAACGAGGCTGAGTGTGCACGCCGGGCCAGATTTCCCAACGCGAAAAAATCTCCATGTCGGTACCGGGAATCAAATCCGGGTCTCCCGCTTGGTAAGCTCCTGCGCTATCACCATGCTAAAGAGACAACCACCAATAACTAAAAATGGTAACTAATTGCTCTTTCACACAAGCCGTGTATAGGACAAAGTTGGAAAGGTAGAATCAGACTCGAAAACTCAATACCATAGCCGTAATTTCAACTCAGATCTTCCGGTTTCCCTCCAGTTGTTCTATGCCTGTACGATATTAACATTCCCAAATGACATGCATTTTTATGGTAAACCACAAGGGGATGACACACCCTAATTGTGACTTACAATGTCGTAAGTCCTGCACTTCATAGAGTATATCTCGGAAACGGTTAGTGCCACAAGCAATTTTGACATAAATTATAGTCTTTAATAAGATCTACTTTTCTTAGGTAGTAACATTACTCATTACTAATTAATAATATTCAGAATTAAGTGGACTTCGTATGCTTTTTACACAAAATTCAAAATATGCGCACATTTTGTCATGCGAATATCTTAAACATATGTTATTTTAATGAAAAGCGTTTCAGCTGTTTTTGAGAAAATGCGGAATAAAGAAAAAATGCTCCATGTACTACCTAAATGGTAGTTTGGGATGGGGAATTTTCTTGAAAATCTTCATGTGACATCCTCGAAAGAGCTGAACTTGAGTTCCAACTTGGTTATTTATTGGAAATTTGCTTTTGTGTTATGCTGTTTACACACACACACACACACACACACACACACACACACAGACATTATAAAATTATGTTTTTATTCAGGGACCTCAAAACGTCTATTTCCAGCGATTTATCCATATTAAAGCTTTTGGTGGAATGCAGTTCTCATTATTACCAGTAAGTACAGTGCTTTTCTCTCACATTGTGGCCACCGCAAGGCTGCTCGCGAACCGCCCTCTAAAGCTGGGACTCCTACCGTAACAGTTATAATATCCCTGCAACCCTCCCCCACGTTCTATAGTTACGGTTACAATTACAAATGCCTTATCATAAGAGATGTTTTCTCTATCTACATTTTTCTTGCATCTTCTCAGGAAATTCTCATTTGCACTCGAGAGTTCAATATCAAAAATTGAGTGAATCTCTCGCCTGATGTTTTCTTTTAGTTTTTCCAATGTGTATTTTTTTATAAATACACTTTACTTTTCAAATGCCCCAACAAATGAAAATCGTATACACTTAAATCAGGGGATCTAGGGCCATTATCCTTTACTAATTATCCCATCTTAAAATTAAGCTTAATGACTCAACAGCTCTAGTGCAGTAGCAAAAGTCTTGTTGGAAAATCCCAGACTGACATTCAACGTCAGTCAGCTGTTGAAAAAATGGCATACCTCTCTGTATTCATTTTTTTGTTTAAAAATGATAGGTCCTATTATTCTGTATGCATTTACTGCACACCGCACACCAATTTTCACAACATGCAAGGACATTTTGAGTGTAAAATCGGATTTCTCTGTACTGCAGTATCTGTTGTTTTACGACGGAACATAACAATGTAAATGGAACCATAATTGTCAGAGATGAATATTAAGAAATGGTCAATTACTTTATCCTTGACATTTCGGAAAATTCAATTCCATAAAGTTACCCGACTCTGATGATCACTGAAGAATTTTGTACAACAAACGTCATACATCGGAAGGAAAACTTCAGGCGAGAAATTCACTCAGTGTACGATACTGAACTCTCGAGTGTACATGAAAATTTTCTAAGAACATGCAAGAAATGTAGGGGTAGAGAAGGATAACATTTCCAATATCTCTTATGATAAAAGTATGTGCTCATTATCATTGTAATTGTAACTGTAACCATGAGAATTTGAGGCGGTTGTGCGGATATTATAACTTTCGGCGGAAACCCAGGCTGTAGAGCTGGGCGCGCGAACCGCCGTGCGGTGGCCATAGTGAGAAAGAAAGGCACTGTAATAGAGAAAGCAATAAGTACAAAGAGCAGGTATTTATGAAAAGAATTAAACATTAGGATAAATGGATGTCTACCAAATATTATGCAAAAGGTGTTAAACCATTATTTACGAAGTGATTTCAAGAATTCTTAATGTTCCTTGTCTTCGTTCCCAAAGGAGATAAGGGTTATTATTAAAATTGATGACAATGTTATTATATGAATTATATGTTGTATTCAACGATTTCCTACACTGAATATAAATTACGAGTAAAGTAAATTGTATATATACACCTGTTCAGGCGAATAATGTTTTCAGCGTGACCCACCTTCTCACGGTAAGTGTGGAACTGGGGCGAGCAGTTTGGGTGGATCGATGTTTGTCCATGTTTAAACATCTGTACACAGGTTTGCATGCTTTTTCTTGCTTATACTGCTGCATTCCTACTGTTGCATCATCCCGTCCTAATTTCCTGGCATTTTACCGTAAAGGTATTGACTTCTCAGTTTCTCTGTAACGCAAACAAAATGTAATAAATTAGGCTTTAAATCCCTAGTTCTGCAATTGATATTTTGATGAAACAAAGATAAATAAATTCCTATAAGGAGACTACGATTTTTAACTAAGTGAATAAGAGAAACACAAGTTGAGAAAATGCATTGTAATTAACACAACTCCCTCCATCCAGTTCACAGGTATTTCAAGCGCGTTCATCCAAAGGCCTAATTTTCTATCCACTTCACTTCACAACTTTAAACCTGAAAGTCGTATTCATAGAGAAGTTTATGAGTAGGCAATATACATATGTTTAATACGACAGGAGGTTTAAAAATTACAATCTACTATTTACAGCATAAGTTACTTTGTTTTGTTGACGCCTATGAGTTAGAAATAATGAACTGAAAATACGGTTCGGATATGTCAGGGGAAGTAACATTTGGCATACTAACGGGAGCAGTGTCATTGACTACATTCTATGTTCACGATGTATTATTGTTAGTTCAGATTTTAAGGCTGAAAACCGCATTGACTCCAATTACAATTTATGACGAAAATAAAAGAGTGACTTGCACTCTTTAATTAATTGAAGCAGTCTTACGTAACAAAAAGCAACTAATTATCAGAGTATAGCATGTGCTGAATTCAACAATCTTTTCAATTATTGTGTCTCCAGAAACAAATTGGGCCAGATGCTTGTTCAGTTTAGACAATGGTTTAAGTTAAACAATGTCTTATAATTGCTAAATTGCGAAGGGGTGTTTAAAGCTGATGTTTAATACCGTCAAGAACATTGCCGAAATCAGTTCTTTTCTTGGATGTATTTTTGAAAGAGAAGTTGAACAATTAGGAGTAACGGGAGTGCGAGATAGCACAACAATGCAGTCTATACGACATAATTATTAAAGAACATTAATGTTTCATACATGGAAGACTACAAGAAGAATGGCCGTTATAGTACCAACCTTATCAGCAAAATTAATTTTGTTTGTGTTGTTCCTAATCGGTTTACAGACGGTTAACTCTTAACTGCTTGCATGAGGTATATATTACCCCAAATTCTCAAATTATTTCTTGGTAAGATACATTTGACAAGAATGAATCAAGTTTAGAGCAACTTTGGTACAGTTGGCTAAACTTCCATCATAATTACGATATGCTCGTATATGCTATGAAGTGCTACAGAAGTTTATAACTAGTGTGCTTAACGAGGAGATGGTAACAGAAAATTATATATTTAGTTATTCAGCCACTAAAGCCGGCATTGATATTTTAAATTAACTTTTCCGTTGTATTTATATGCAAGAAAGACATGTCGAATTCTTGTAATGGTTTCTTCTTGTTGAATATTGATATTTTCCGGAAAATCAAGAGAATGACTTGCTATAGTGAAAAGATCCTCCTTGCAAGAGCTTGGTACTTTGATGAATGATTATTTGATGATATGACTTGTAAAAATTTATCTGGGGATTAAAAACTAATAACAATACCGCTCAAGTCCAAGGATTGCACAGAGCACGAAGAATATGCGAATTTTATCCAGATCATTGGTCGTAAGATTCCGTTTTCTTCTAGAAATTACAACACTTCTGTGCAAAAGACACTATGTGCGTAATATGAGAGAACTGTATCATAGGGAAAAACGGTAAATTGCATATTATTATCTTTTGTTTAGTGCAGTAATTACTTCCTTTGTTTTCTTTTTGGGGGGTGAAGGGAGGGACTACTTCTCTAAGATAATTGTATTGCAATACTTAAACCTGTAAACAGACGTTTGACAAGTTTGGCGTTGTTCTCATCAATGTAACATTTTGATTAGTGGGAATCAGAGTTAAGTAAAATGTACTTCATACTTTTGTTTTCATTGTTGATGTTTTGATTTAAATCACTGACTAAACACCGGATGAAGGCTGTTTAAAAACAAAATCTTTATTCAACTTCATTTTGTTTAGTTAGGAAGTGTCTAAAGCTTAAAATAAGTTATTGTTTCTAAACTCTACTCATTGATTCAATTAGGAGAGCATTTCAACCACCTAAGCATTAAATAAGCTTGCTGTAAGTTAAAAGTATATCTAAATTCAAAAATAATTTGTAAATGAATTTAAACATTTATTACATACATTTAATAGTTTCCATAGAAGCTTTTAAGCACTATTCTAGCTTGAGACCTCAAGGACATGTGACAAAATCAAACAATACACGTTCATCGCGCATTGCATTTGATTGTTAATTCTGATCTATAGTTATCTGCAGTGGAAACGTTTAAAATATACTACACCCGTTTCACCGCAGCTGTCAATATTTTCTGGTAACAGTTTTAAATCAGTGACGAACCCGTGAAAATTTATATATAATCGTTTGCTGCATTAAAATCGCACCAACAGTCAGCATATTATACTGAACTGAAAAATATTGTAATCGCTCTCAGCTTCGATCGATGGTAGTGCAGCCGAGGGTTTGCCGCGTTTAGCTCCAGAGTTTTATCTTGAATTATTAGCTGTATATCGCAGGACGTTTTAACTATACCAATAATTCGTTGTCAAAATGGAGAAGAGGAGGGAGCGATTAACATCATTCCTGATAAATGCACACAATTCGTCAGCTGTAGCTCTACATTTTTGGGGCTAGATGTTGTACTTCTGGACAATGATATATGTTCTTTCCGTAATTTAAGGACAGAGTTATTTATTTTAGTACTTAATATAAGCAACTGAAATTATGTCCTTCAAATCACACAAATAATACATTAATTGCAATTATATGCTCTATTATGATTATATTTTAGGCTAATAATGAATTTAAAGTCTTGCTTCGCACATGTTTAGGTAAAAGGCTTTAATTTTTTGCGAACAGTGCACTCTGGTTTTAAATTATTCAATACTTAAGCAATCTGAGTTTTTCAAATATAAAATACAAATATAAGTATAGGACCGCAAATGAATAGCACATTTAATATGTCTATAACGTAAAAACAGAGCTAGAATGTGAATGTTCAATTAGAAGATCTGAAAAATAATTAACATTGTGCATTTGAATTGCACGTGTACTATTACTCTGAGACTATTTATTTGATCCAAAATTGGAATCTAATATTTTTATTACAGGTTTCAGGATACGAAGAACAATTTCAGGTTCAAAGCATGAAGATTATGGCATTCTGTAGCATTTGAATATGTTCTTCTAAGCTCCCGTAGTGTTTGCTACGACCTTAGGGAGAACCTCGTCCCAGCAAATGATGAATGGACACGTTTACTAGCTGTAGGCACCCAGCTGGTGGTGTCTGTTACATCAGATGATGACAATAAAGTGTTGATGTTTCGAGGGGACCTACAGCTTTTACCGCGGACTCCAAACCATTTATATTAGCTAGCTGCAGGTGAGCGCATGATGCCTACCCATTGCCCAGAATTGAAATTTGTATCCTGAATAGAGTATTGTTATACACGCAAAAGGTTTTGCAGCTAAAATATTAAATTTAGTTACCCCGGCATAAACATTGCTGGACGTAACAGCAGAGCAAACGAGAGATACCAGGAACTTGCTGCACAAAGCTAAAGCAGTCATAGAATATTTATAATACAATACATAAATTCACATTTAACTCTGGTTTATTATAAGGTTACCTTGCTGCAGCTACATTATTTCTGAAAGGTTACAGACAAACATTATAGGGAGTTGCTCCACACTCACACAGACCACGCATTCCTACATACAACCACACACTCTGAAGATATACACTAGACTGACTCTACTGGTCTGACCCACGCATCAGACAAAGAGGCTCGTCCCTCAACTTGCCTTCACCCCGCTAAACTAGGAGGTGGAGGGAAATGCCGTACCGGGCAAGCATTCAGAGTCACAAACAAAGTAATTAGTTCAACAATGTGATTATACACAGCAATAATGTGCCCAACGCGACAATGCACACACATACGCTACATCATCTACGAAAGAAGCCACTTAAATATCCCGGCGTAAGAACAGTGTAGAAATTGTGCATTTAACGTACGTAGGCATTGAAGTATGATATCATAAAGGCTACTTCCAATTGTTATTGGGTTCTAATATTTGTCTATATAACGATCTAAGGCAAAAAAGTATTATTCTATAAAAGGAAGAAATTGGAATTTTCTTGAAAAATTACCTGAATTTCACCCATGAAACCGCTTAAACTTGTCGTAGTTAGTATAATGGAGAGAAGCTTACAAAACCAATATCTATAATATCAACTACTAATGAAAGAACACTATATTACCAATGAAAGGGCACTATAGGATTCGGAGATACGACTGCTAATAATTTTAAAATGCACCAGATTTCACCACCTACAGTTTGATATTTAGCAAATGTATATTTACTAATTTTATTATAAGCACGTTTTATGGAGCGTGTGCTCACATCAAATTTTTCTTAAAACTAAGAAGTAACCGGAATAATAATTTTAGTTTTATACTCTATTGTTTGCATCAAGTCCACGTATTCAGCGCATCCAGGAGTTGAGAAATGACTTCGTCGTCGTAACTTTTGATGCTTTGCTCGTAAAACATCAGCAAATAAAAGTGCTGAAGCGTTAGCACAGCTAAAACTGGTTCCATTGCCTTCCAAGTGATCGTTAACCCGGCACTAGGGAATACTACTATCTTACCTACACATAAAGTGTTTTATGGCTAAGTAAAGGTTCGCAAACTTAATGGTCTTCGTTGATTTTCTTGTATGAGTCTTCTGTATGCAACTCTTGAAATACGACCTCGAGAGCCGGCATTCTGTATTCAGATAGGGCATAAAGTTTATCTGCCAATATTACATCAGGTCGCTTAATAAAATAGCTTCCAAGAGAATTTAAGATCTTAATCTCTAATCTCTATAGCGGGTAAAGAAAGAATTGTATTCGTTTCACAATTCAGAGATTTCAACCTAAATACACGTTTTGGGGACTTTCGAGTGCAAAATGAAGCGCTTTTGTAAAAAGTATATGTGTGGTTTGTAAAAAAAGTATAAATAAAATCTGAACCTTTCACTCGCAGGACTTTCTCTAACCATTATACTTCATATACCCCTTATTTATTATAGTATTCATATAAAAAGGCATTTGCTTACTTATGATAAATGTTTGAGTCCAAATTAAAGAATGTGGATTTGGTTGCATCGAGAATACGCTAATAAAACACAAGTATCCGGCTATCGTAAGTCGGTTGTTACTAATGAACCCATTAACGCGGAAAATTGCTTAAGATGTTTTATAGATGTCGCATGATAGGTGAACCTGGGTAACAGTTGATTAAAAATATACAATATAAATAGGAATTAACAGGCGAGATAAAATTATATATATATATACATTTTATTAGTCACTAATATTTAAACATACCCTATTTTGCCAAAGTCGTTAGGAACAAAGTTTAAAGATGGAAGTACACATGAATGTGTACCTCATTAATTTATAACAATACATTTTACATAACGACCCATTATTTTCTATATTTAAATCTATTTTATTTCATACTACATCTCATTTCGGTAATTAACTGTATAATGGTTAATACTCTAATATTCACAAAAGCATGCCACTTTCATTAGCATATGAATAAACCATGACGAGCTTAATTAGAAAATTTACAAGTAAAAACGGGAAGATAACAATAGAAATTAATGGGAAACTTTATTTATTTGCAAATTATTTCATAATATTTAAAAGTTTGCTAATTTATATCTACCAACTGTAGCTTTATAGATGGGCCCGCAAAAGCGTAATGGATTTGTCAACTTCAACGCCACATATGTTAATACCTATTGATTAAAATAATGACATTTAACATAGTATAAAGCAAGGTATTCTACATTACAAGAACCCAGAATGTTTACGAATTAAGTTCGAAATTCCTAGATTTGCTTTGACCGAAAACATCTAAACTCATCCTTAAACCTTACTTTCAATCATTTTAAGGTATATTCCTATGCAGCACAAACATATCTGCAACTACAATGTATTTCACTCTCACTTTGTATTTATTATAAAGTAAATGTGGTATTCCAATAGCAAGGTTCTAAAATGCATCATGTTATAAGCGTGTGACTGTTTATATTTTTTAGTTTATGATTTTCAATAGTAAAAAGTATGTGTATTTTGAGTACTGCAGTTGTGAAAATCTCGCTTCTTATTCCACATATGCTCATTATTTTAAAAAGATTTAAGTACTTTTAAATCTAAAATGACATGGAATGGGGATATTAGGCAATGAAAGTGTCACCTTTACTCAGAAATATATATTTATTGCATGACAATTTATGGTTGCAATAATCACAATACAACCAGCAATGAAATGTCTAGTTAAGATGAAACTGGTTTAACTATGCAGTAGGCCACAGTAAGCTCTATACTTCATATGATGAATAAAAATACTTGCTAACCCCGTAAAGATATAACTTTCGTTGTGCACTGCAGATCTTGCTGGTTCACTTCGGACTCCAGACTGACAAAATCGGTTTAGCTACAGTGGCATGCTGAAGGAATAAGGTTACAAGGAGAGCAACCTCGCAAATAGTGTGCATGGTACGGCGTCTTAGCGTTCACACCCACTGAGCTTTTGCGCAAATTGTGCTGGCTATGTAGGAATAATTATTTTAACCCAAATTCAACAATCTTGCTTATCATATATACTTTTACAATAATAATTATATAGAATATTTATTGGAACATTTATTTTTATTTTACTAGAACATGTATTAACAAACCAATATCTACAGTGTGAAAATTGCTTTAACAAAACCTTACGTCCAGCTGACGAATATGCTACATGCATATTCATTCCAGAACAATAATTCTCTTATATTTATATTTACATTCCATCCCTCTCTGTGGTACATGGTCGCGTGCAGTACAAACAAAGCCCATGTATTATTCTATGCTTATTTTAAACAATGACATGTACAACGCATGTTAATCAGCAGTAAGATAAACACAAAGTAATACAGCTATTAATAATCCAGTTTAACTCTGTTTGCTTTGCACTACATCACAATTTAATGATGGTGTATGCAGCACAAATACGAACGTTCCTCTAGTATATCATTAATTTCTGTTATTTGTGCATACTAGTAACTCCGCAGAATCCAATTTTGATTACATTCAGAGAGTGCAAGGGAAATGAAACTGTCGTAATAGGCAATATGGTGAGCTAGGTTATTGTGCTAAGAAATTAAATTATTTTAAAGGTGATCCTTGTTAAAGTTTTGGTTCTGCTTTATGAATGAGAAGAACTGCTCTGAAGTAGCTATAATTCTTATTGTAGTAAGCTTAAACACTTAGTTTTTGAAAATACCAATAACTTTAATTATGCGACAAAATTACATGCGGATTTAAGATTTGCAACATGTGGCATTTTAAGCATTAAGGTGAAGGATCGATGTCGTCTTCCGGGTCTAAGGGTACCAAGCTAGCCTCCAGTTACCGAGGTCGCCGGTTCAAGCCCAGCGGAGGGTAATGTATTTTTTTCGGGCGAAAAAAATTCAAGGAAAAAGCATGGCGGGAAGGTAAGTAAAGCCGTAGATTTACGGCACGTAAAAGAACCTCAAACCTCTTAGAAAAATTTCTGCTCTTTCACGTCCAATATAGAATGGGACGCTAAGAACCATAGTAGTTAATGTGTGTCCATAAATAAACCTCAATTAAGTATAAGGATCACTGAAAATTCTCTCTTCTAAAAGTGTAAATCTAAATTTCTGAAAATTTGGTCACTTGCTTCAAGCGATACAATTGACCACGCTAAGAATTTCGACTTTTCTATCTTAAAACATGTTTATTTATTAAAATTTATTTAAGTGATGTAGTACGCTATACAAATTATTATTTTGATGACATATTTTTTAAAAAACAACAAATAAATTTATATCTACTTAATTTTAGGATTTAAAATGTACATTTGATTTATTGAATTCTGCAATTGTTTCCGAAGAAACACTTATCGATTTGTTTTTAAAAGTTGTTGAGAATTAGTATTCTGCATCAAATGTTCACCAAATGAATGTGAAAGATGTACAAAAACGTAAAGGCCATGTTTCATTTCTGTTTTCTCTAGCACGTACTTATAGTCGGTAAAGGAAGTATAGTACTCCGCCCAAAAATTTTATACCAAGATTTCACCAAAAATACCTTCTTTTAGGTCCCGCGATAAAAAAACCATTTTAGAAAAATGTGTTTGTGCGCAAGTGTGTGCATTTGCATGTGTACACTTAGTCAAAAAGCAGCACAAATATCATTTTTGTGATATTTGAATTCAGCATTTTCAAGAAGATGCCTATACCAAATTGCACTTTACAGGGAAAACGTTTCTTAAGGTTTTATTTTATAAACAAATGGACGATTTTTATTAAAAGAACATAATATATATGCATGAGTAACAAAATATTTATCTTTAATTTTGTGTAAATTGTGATGTCCTTTTATTTGGATAACGTTTTGTGCAATTTTGAATAATGGATAACGCATAAGATACTGAACAAAGCTACTACACAAAAATTATGGTTTTCTTTTCCCTTTGTTATGGTACTGCCCATTTTCCAGACATTCGTTGTTATGTTTTGAATTTCTCAATAATTTGTAATTTTGGCACTGCTGTCACCTTTTATTGCTCGCCACCATATAATGTATCGTTTTTAAACATTTTACTATCGCTTTAGGCTTCTGTATCTCGTTTTTGCTACATCGAAATGTGTAATAAAGCTATTTCTGCAAACATTTATATCGATTGGCATGAAGCAGATAGGAAAATAGCCTTTGGAAGAATAGCTTGTAGAAGCTATATGAAAATAAACTATGGTGGCTAGAGAAAGTTATGTGAATGCAATATATCAGATCGTTTTCATTTACTTCGTTAAAGATAAGTAGCAAACTTCAAGTCAGTTGCTTAATACAGTTTTATAGAACGCGTAGTGTTGAAATGTTGAAACGAGAGAAAACAAGGATCGAATTAAACCATTTCTGTTATTGGGCTGTATATAGTAAAACTTTTAGACACAATATTTACACCTTTAAACAACAGAAGTGGAAAAAGTGAGACTTTTTAAGGATAATATTTACAGTTTCAGATTTTTAGTAGTATTTTCATCGTTTTTAACAATTTTTTCCTTGGGAAGGCAGTTGTGGCCAAGCTATTACCGTATCGAAAGAAACAGTTATATAACGCCAATGCCAAGAAGGAGCTTTTTATGGCACTGTTTTGCAATAGTGTTCTCATACGACTCTCTTGTTTCACAGCTTCTATATACAATTTTAATGTCCTTTGCAAACACGTTTTTCGTTTTATACAGAGGGGGAAATGGTTTTGGAGGTTAACAATAATATTTCGAAAATATTTTTTTCTTTTTTATATAATGGACTTATACCCTTAAATACCCTCAAACAAAGATATTCTAGGATGTATCATAATTAATAGCGCAAATTGAAACGGTAGAAAGTATACGGTGGTAGAAGCAAAAGCCATTCAATAAATATGGGTCCGCAAACAAGCCATGTGCGAGATAATTGCAAATGTGTGATTAGAAGCCAGCACTCACTTCATTAAGCAACATCGCCTAATTAGCACAAATGAATTTCAAAAGTAGGCTTTTCATTTAATAATTGCCATTCTAAGTTGCCTCGACGAAATTCATTCAAAGCTGAACTTAACAAGGAATACAATTCTACTTTAGTATATTGCATGTTATTAATACAGTATCTGTTAAAGGATATGTTCAAAGCGTCGTCCTTTCATCTGGGTGCAATATTGCACCCGTCTCTGCAATGAATTTTTAATTGTTTCAAACATCCCCGAATCATCTCTGAATTTTTGAAAAGCACGAACATTTCTCTGCTCCAGTACTTCAACGAGAGTGATATACACTACACTTTTAAGGTTACTCCCTCCACAAAACTCTAAAGGATTGGGATCAGGTGATCGTGGAGCCAAGGTATAGGCGCTCCTCGACCTATCCATCTTGGACTATATCTCCACGTTAGATGTCCTCTTGCAGTAGCACAAAATATTCTGGTGCTCCATCATGCATATATCACATTCTCCGACGTTGCTCAAGGGTACATTCTCAAGCAATTCACGTGAGTGGCGTCTCATAACCACACATTCGCAATAATAAATTTCGCATACGGCTTGTTTGCGGACTCATGTTTACTGAAATTGTTTGCTACTATTATCGTATACTTTTAACCGTTTCAGTTTGCGCTATTAATTATGATACACCTTGTATATTTGTAAACCTTCAGATGTGTCCTTAGCCTCATTTCAGTAAGTCAATATGTAAGCACTATGTGTGTGTGTGTGTGGGGGGGGGTTTCTTGCTTCGATTTCGAGGCTTTTTTCCATCTTTTGAAAAATGTTTCACTCTAACCGAAAATGTTAGACACCTGAATCAAATTTTTCATACTGATACATCTTGTATGTGCTATATATACCGGAATCCTTCTTATATTAGTTCTAGTTTGTTTTGAGCTTATTTCAACGTTTGCAGGAAAAAATAAAATGGTAAAAATTAAGGAAAATTGCTGTGGGTATATGACTAATTCTTGTACTACATGTATTTTATTTATTTATTTATTTATTTGTTGTTGCAATCTTCCTTAGAATATGGCTATACATCAGCCCAAGCTGTTATCTTGCCATATTTCACCCCTATTACTTTCTTTGTTTATGACATAAAAATATTATTATAATAATATAATAGTAGT
Organism: Deroplatys truncata; assembly: GCA_030765065.1. Taxonomy (NCBI): domain Eukaryota; kingdom Metazoa; phylum Arthropoda; class Insecta; order Mantodea; family Mantidae; genus Deroplatys; species Deroplatys truncata. Next base: position 112,355,278 of record CM060981.1, read on the forward strand.
AATACCAAAATGATAATTTAATAATACTAAGTTTATAATAATGATAATATAATTACATATATTAACATCTCTGGATGAAATTACTTCACATCTCCTTTTATTTTCCATAACTATTTCTTTCTTACTTTGGCCAGGTATTCTCCTACCTTTTTATTATCCTTGTTAAAAATCTTGCTTAATGCTACTTTCCTGTCCAGTTTTAACCATTTCCCATGTATAGCTTGCTTTCTCCAATGCCGTGTACCTTTACAATCAAACACTATATGTTCTAAATCTTCTCTTTCCCCACATATTGGACTCATTCCTATTAGTCTCCATACACCTGCTCGTAGCCAAGCTGTACTCTCTCTTTGTTCCTTATTTGAGTAATCCACATACTGTTCTCTAACCCATACATTTGTTATTAATATATATGATTCCAAGGAACTTTTCTTCCCGATGCTACTAAATGCATTTTGTATCTCTATATCTTCAAACCTCCGCTTAGCTTCTTTCCAAAATCCCTTAACGTTATTTTCCTTCCTTCTCCAAATTTCTCCCAGAACACTATTTTCCAAATTAGTTTTTCTTTTAACTCCTTTCTTGAAACTCCAGACACGGCTTCAACAAGTTTTTCTCTTCTAACTTTAATAGTCTATACCAATATTTAAGAGCTCTCTCCATTATTATCCCTTTTCTACCCACTCTCTGCATTTCAATTAGAGCAAGTTCCTTTTACTGCGGCATTTGGCAAACCTAAAAAACTCCTATGTACCATATCTATCACTTCCCAGGCTCCTCCTATTCCTCATATTCCACTTCCATATGACATTTTTGCTTCAACTACTGTGTTATATATTTTCTCTAGCCATGTAACATTTATATCTGGTATTCTATATTTACACCGTGTAATCGCTGACATTGCCCGTTTCCCCTTCGCCCATACCAGTTTCTTCTGTTTCTCTCATTTTCCACCCCTATCCATTTTGAACCCTAAGTATATACAATCTCTGACCACTTTATATTCCTTCTCTCCATTCTTCCACTTTTCATACCTGCCCAGTTTGGCACCTTTTTTAAACACTATGATTTGAGTCTTCTCTTGGTTTACTTTCAGATTCCATTCATCACAGTATTTATTCATTTGCTGTAGGGACTTCTTCAGACCAATCGTTGAAACAGATCCTAGCACTAAATCATCAGCAAATAATAACCCAGGAATTGATACCTTATTTATCACAGGCAACCAATTATTGTTTCTTCGTATTTCAGTGAGGATATCATCAATATACAGATTAAATAGCACTGGACTTTGAAGTGGTATACTTCAAATGTTTATTTATTTATTGAGCCCCATGTTTTGGAAGCCAATTTGCGATGGTAAATTTATAATGTTTGTGTATGTGTGTTTACTCCACGTGTTGAAGCCATTTTGTGACGTGATTCTTTGTTAGGTTTGTAGCTCCATCTGGTGTTAGCAATTTGCGGTAGTATTAGTGTTTGTTTGTAAGAATGCTATTGTTATTTTATTTAATTTTTGTTTACTGTCCTCCGGCTAGCTATGATCTTTTTGGTCGAGCACATCTCTTTATACAGGTTGTGTAAACGGAAAGGAATCTTTTATCCAAAGATAACAGTGATGAAAGAATTTCTTTTACACTTTTATTGTCGAACACTTTCACTATCACATTTACACATTGATCTAGACACTCGCCAAACTGAAACTGTTATAACAACTTCTTACTGATTACTTTTAATTCACGTATTTCAACCTTTTGTATAATTAACTTTACAACACTTGAGAATTTTCCTAACTCTGCTACGCGTAACTTGCGAATCGATAGCCGACGTATACTTTAGAAATATTTCTGCTGGACTGAGGGCGACGTGTAGCATACAAATATTTTCGACGAACTGACAGGATCTATCTCTAACCTAGCCCTTTTTATACTCCTACACCCCGATATGCCTAAAGATTATAACTGAGCTGCTATTGGCTAATAAAACGCGCCAACATTAGCGTCTATTTTTATATCCAATGAAAATTATGAATACATATGCTCTAGGAAGAATGTTCCAGCAAATTCTAAGAAAAACGCGCCAACATTACGTAACTTCCTCGTCTCTAATAATGATAAACAGCTCACCCCCTCGCTGCATTATTGCACGCTATTATTGTCAGTTTCAGTAAGGCCGTATAAACTTACTTCTCAACAATAATTACAATCAACAAACATCTCAAATCAATGTCACATAAAAATGCATATTCATATTATAATCATTCTTTACATTTAAATAATTTATGACACAAATTACTGCATCAACTTAGTTTACATCCTTGTCGTAACCCCTTCCTTTGATTTACTTCTTTTGTTACCAATCCTACTCCTACTTTCACACAAAAAGTGTTCTCCTTGTATAGAGCTTTAATTAAATTCACCATCTGTTGGCTTACTCCCTTCCTCAAGAGTTTGTGCCACAACACATTTAAATCTACACGGTCATACGCTTTCTCCAAATCAACAAATGCCATGTACAATTTACTCCTTTGTTCTTTTAAATACTTATCCACCAGAGTTTTAATTATGAGTAAGTTATCTACCGTTCTTCTCCTCGTACGGAAACCCATTTAAAACTCCGAGAGGATATTATATTCCTCTACCCAGTTTTTTATTCTATTTGCTAACATCTCTGTAAAAATCTTTCCAACATTTATATATAGGGAATCGCTATATAAAATACAGTAGGAATTTTATCAGATATTCAGGCATTTGGGGAATGTTATGTTCTAACATTCTGTAATTCAAATAATATTAATAATAATAATAATAATAATAATAATAATAATAATAGGCAATGCTTAGATATTTTAAAAGACAGTATACAAGTTGTAATTTGCTCGTGAATAAAATATATAGATAAATTATATTACTCGTATCCACAAACTGATATTTTTGCATACCGAGTTACAAAACATTGATTTCTTTTCAATGTACATTTCAATTCATATCTTCCCCTTAGTGAAAATGGATGACTGTATGCTCACATAACAAGAATGTCCCGCCTTTCTTCGAAGGGTGCACAGTTCTGAATCTTAGAAGTTAGTATTTCAGAACAGAGCTGTGTAAGAAATAGTAGGAAATCAGTGCCATCAACTTTTTATGTTCTAATGGTATTTATAGAGGAGCAAGCGGTTATTGTTGTGAATATTTATTAGTAGTACTGTAGTGACTACCTTTAAATTTATTAATTTTAAAACGAGATTTTTTACATTATTTTCATATTGAAAATCACCTAAGAGTATATTCTTAAACACCGGTGAGAGTGAGAAATAACTATTCTGATTCTATAGGTGTTAATAACGTAAATGTATATCACTAGCATCAAGTTGTATTAAATCATTACCTATTATTTTTTTCCAATTTCAGGTTTCTCTGATGAACACTTTGAAATGAAAAAATAATACATTGCAAATAAGTCCACACCCTAATACAATTAAAAGTGTACCAAAGGTTTACAATTCTTCTCAAAACCAATGATTTAAAGGGTAAGTTTCCATATTAGGCTCGCATCTGTTACAAGAGCAGTTTCCCTTTCTACGCGTTAAAACACTCGCCACCTCTTGCTTATAAACTGTTACTAAAGGAAAGAGCAATAATCACAGATAAAGCAGCATTTACATTCAAGATATAACTCAAAATTACCAAACCGATTATAATTGAAAAAGGCCATTAGTTATTTCTTACACAATTCGTAAATTTTACATGCGCTCAGTGAAAATAAGTAAATCAAAATAAAATTAATAAAACTGAACTTCAGTTTATAATTCTGCACAATTTGATGTTGATTATAATGATGAGTAATGATAACCATATACTTTCTGGGTAATCCGTTATTGCTTATAATGTTTATGAAATCTATGCTTATTTTGTTTCAAGAGAACATTTTGAAATAAGTATTTACTAAATTAATTCCACTTAAGTCAAACAAAATAGGCTGTTTTGTTATATATCCATATATATTGTTCATAGTTATGGATATTAACCGTTATTGGCATAAATGCATCAAATTGTATTATAAAATATGCATCTAGAGTTGCTTCAAAGTCATTAGATTATTACACTTTTACTGCATACTAGTTTTTAAACGCAGTTAGCTAATAGCCTAACGGTTTGTAGTGTATAAAGAGTCATTACTTATGAATTCGACGCTGGTATACAAAACATTTACTTTACGTGTTACTGTAAGAAAAAATCCCATTTATAGTTCAAGAAGAGCATGCACGCCTGATCTTGGGGAGCCGCGATAACTACATATGATTGCTGACTGACTACGTCATTGAGAATCCCTCAATCGTAGATGTGTGACAGATTTATGTCATTTAGCTCAGTCACACTGGAACTCAAATGATGGATATCCAAATATCTAGTTCCATTGTTAAGTGCTTTCGCTGTATTTGTAAACCTAGCAAAAGCACAAATAGATAAGATTTTCCGCTAAGGAACTCTCATACAGAATTGAATTAATTATTGGCAGCATTAGTTTCGTTTGATAAGATATCTTTACAAAATTCAAAATAAATTTTTGTAGAGGTATAGAATGAAGTTAGACGGAGGGAAATTCGGTAAAAAAGAACACGATTTAGAGGCTAATTCTGATAATATTCTGGGTTGTAATAAAGCAAAAGAAGCTGCCATCTAATATGTATATGAAAGTTCGACATATAATACCTATTTCGTCTGGATACTACTTTCTTGTGTTGAATGACATAACGCAGGTCATTTAAGGGGAGCTTTAGTGACGAAAATAGCCAAATAAGAACTTTCAGTTTTTTTGTGTAGTCTTTAGTTTTTTGCACTTGTAAACAAATGTTTCTACATTAAATATATATTTTGAAAATGGTGCTGCATCTGCAACTTTGAACAACAATACTACACTACTTCATAAAAAAGCATAACTCCTGTGCTCTGTGGCTAATTTTTTAGGATAAGTTTTGCTCCACAATCTGTTACCGCCCCTAAATATGCCAATTTCCGCATGTCTAAGCAATGCAGTGGTTTCCTTGTAAATATTATTGAGATTTACTCTCTTATCTTTTACTATGAGCAGTATTTTGTTTGAGCGGCATTTTATAACCCGTTTTCTCAGGAACTACTTGTATTCAACATATTCAAATTAAATTTTGAGATGATAAAAGCATCCATTGATGCTATTATACTACTTTGGTGTGAATAACTTGTTGGAAAGTTTCAATCAAAAAGCGCTAATTAAGAAAGAGGCCTATCTTCCTTAATAAAACACTATTTGTATCATAGTATAACAGTAAATACATACTGTAAAAGACACATCTGCATCGTATTAAGGTTTCAGTATAATATCTTAAATAGTTTCCGAGTTTTTGGATCACGAAGTTAAGAAATTTAACATTAGAGGGCTAGAGCCTTTAATCTCTCCTTAAACATTCATGATATAGCTCAAGTTTTAATCTCAAGTGGCTTCGGATTAGGGGAGGCAAAAGATTCCTGGTGTTAAGCTAGAACCCTAGCAAGCTTTCCATATTAATAATGATTGTAATCATCAGCATATTAATAATCTTTATCGTTGTTGCTAAGGTCTGAACTCAAACATGATTTAAATCTAATTCATTACTGTCCATCACATTAGCCTTTCATCTGAAGTCATAATAGCTGCAACTTCATTATCATTCCTAGAACGAGGAAATTCCTCTTTAGCAAAAAACATAAGCTAGTCAACTTAATGTATTTGGGAATTCTAGTCTCTGGACTGGGAGTAACACCAATGAAGCTCGCCACAATAACGACAGCTACAGTGGTATGAGACTGTTAGTAATAACCTCAGGATATATTCATTTTCTCTTAAAGCATTCTAATTTGTTCTCTTGTATTCGTGTTCTCTTCCAATATTTTCTTTACTTCAGTTTCTTTACTCTACTACTATTATTGTTGTTCTTCTTCTTATGGTTACTATTGTTGAAGAATTGCTCAATATGCTAAACACTATTTTTAAATATAATTATGATATTCTATATTTATCATAAATTACCCAGTACAACAACCACAAATGCAAAGTTTTTGACTTACGTTTTTTAAACGTGTTATTTATAACACTGATAAACATTTTGAGTATTTTATGGATAACAATAGTAATAAAATATTGTGATTTCGTTGTGAAATAATAATAATAAATAATCCTTTAATAGCTTATTTATCTCTCATTTCTGCAATAAATGGAAACTGGGTTTATATTTGTGTGAACTATCTTAATTTTGTTAAAGGTTTACCTTAAATTATTGAAAACCTGAGTTACGTTGTATTCCTAAATAGGCTATTTTCATTACATAAGCATTCATTATGTACAAGGATATTTTGCGTGAGCAAGAATTTCCTGTGTTTGAAATTAAATAAGCTTTCGGTGTTATTAGAATATGATTAATATAACTTAAAATAGACTGCAAATGCAAACTGAAAGGACAAAAGTCATTCATTGAATAGATGAACGGTTAGAGTACACATGAAAGAATTCCACATATATGCCCATAGAATGTGTAAGATTTAGCTCACTAAGTATCCAGGATTATATAATCATCTTCTAAGTGTAAAAGCTCGCACATTATAGCTGTCAAAGTAAACCAATTAGAAGTCACGAATTCTATCGCATTCTCTAGTCAAGCACCTCCTAGCCTAATGTCTATTAAATCAGACCTGCGTCACCGACTGAATGTGTTTTTGCTGTTTTTATTGTCTGACATATTGTCCTGCATTGTGCGTGTTGAGCTAGACGAATTGAGACATATCTCAGCGTATAAAGAACAGTAAATTGAACTTCAGCCGCACCAAAAGAGTTCTGAAGTGAAATTTTCTAGTTCAGTACCCCTTTTGGATAAAATGAACTATTTTCTAAAAGAAACATACAAGCTTTAATTTACTTGATTTACTTTTAATCTTATCAGTTTAACCCTAAACGGGATTATTATGCTTACAATAAAAAATATTTCGTTCAAATATACCAACGGAGCAGATTTTAATAAAATCGTTATTTCCTTAAATGTGTCTATTATCATGCATACAATAAGAATATACGGTTTATTTCGCCCTGCTAGTATAACTCTTGAGTACTAGTTAGTACACGTTAGGTCAATTTGTTACATTCTTAATGAATTTTAGAAAGATCGTGAAAAACTATAGTAGAGCTAAGCCATATTCAATAAATCAGTTTTTATAGTTGCAATACTGTTGAACGTATGTAAACCTATATTACATAACTTGTGTTTTTAACTGGAGTAAAGTATCCAATTCTTTAGCGGATAACACAAGTTCATGTATTACTCTATTTAAAAAGGGTACCTGCTGTCATAAACGTATAAAATTAAAGTAATTTCTCCTTATATTTAACTGTGGTATAAAGGAGCTTAGAATCTAAATGACAGTATTATGACTAGCGTACAGCATTGGCAAAAGGGAAGATTCTTTAGAGAGAAAAGTCTGCAAAATCAGATACGTGGGTTAAACTAACATGTACCTTGCGAATGGCTATTCAATTCACTCCGACGTGTTCAATGAGATCGTTAATACACAGCCGTCGGTACCTTAATCTGTAAACACCCATTTAAAAATATCTGCGCTTCTTCTACATCTTCCTCCTTGGGAAATAGGGCGAACACACTAGCTATAAGTTGTAAAAGTATGTCATCTTTCATGGAGTTTGATGTAAAACTATTGTTATGTTGTGTCTTGTAGATGCCACCTCCGACCGGGATAGCATCGTCAGAATTGTTTATTCCTCAGTATGGGTGATCTTTGCTAGCACCTTGAGAGACGTCAGGAGGGTTGGTGACTGTGAGGGTGGAACTGAGAGACGCTTTCTGGCCCAGATGTGATCTGAAAGGAACAGCTCATATATAAAGCGTCTCCTCAAATTTTAGTACAAGTTCTAGCAAACCACAGTTTGGAATTTTTAAACTGTTTAGTTTTTATTGTTAATATTTTTAGTTGTTAAAAGTGTTAAAGTAAATATTTAAAGCGGTACCCGTGTTGTTATTTAATGAGTTAACCCAGATCACACGCAGTCCGCTAGATAGCAAACCACTTGATGGTGCTATTCACACTACGAGAAACAACTATGAAACTGAATCTTTTGTCTCCTCAGTTTTCCTTTTATTCCTCCCTCTTGCGCTGCAGCTCATTTATGAGGCTAGTTACAATATAAACTTTAAATGTTACGCCTAATTTTAAAAATGAAGTCAGAAAGTAGCTAGATAACGCAATTATCTAAAATAAACAATATTGTTTATCAATGTTAGTATTTTACTTAAGGTATTGTATAAGCAAATCAAAGGAATTTTGCTGACAAAGTAGCATTCCCCTTCTGCAACATTTACTATTATTCCTATACGTCTGGAAAGGGAAGGGGTAAAGCCACCATAGCGAAAGTCTTACCTGTGTGATTGTAACTATGGTCATGTATACATATTAATAATAATGTAAAATATAATTGATAAGCAAAATACTTGTTATGTAAATAGACGTTAAGTATAGGTTTTATATATATATGCGTAGGAGTGCAGTTGGAACTGTGGGACACTTGATAAAAGCAGAAAAACATGTTTTGTTAGAATTAAGGTCCAGGCAAAACGACTGGTAGCGGGATGTCACTAGCAACACCTTGAGTCATTGTGTAAGAGAAAATGCGACAAGCTAGCACAACGTATATTTTTGAAGAGAGGTCACATGTTTCAAAACAACGAATAATGGCCTGGTAAGTTTTCTAGAATGTTCCAAGCTAAAGTAAAACAGTCAATAAAGCTTTAGGAAACATATGTTTGAATGTGTAAGTTTAGGGAACTTAGAAATAGCGTCCCCAAGCCAGTCAGTGCGGCGATGTGCAGAACATAAGTGTAGGCTCTCCGAAGCAGGAGTTATTAATTACATAGCAGAATGTAGTGGGAACGTTGACATTATATCAGTTTGAAAGTGGAAGTTATGATAAGGGAAGCAAAGTATTGTTTAGGAACGTGTGATAAATACTACCATTATTAATCGAGCACTTATAAAATACGTGATTGCTAAGCGACCTTTCTACAGCTCCAACTAACACAAATAACTAACGTAACTGTGTAGCTTCTTACTAAAGCAGAAAATGCGTGTGTCATTAAAGTATTGTGTTCTTCCATTGATTTAATCTTGTGTTAGAGTTCTTACTACTTACCTTCCTTCCCGTGCCAGACCCCGATAAGTTACACATGCTCTACCATAAATCCAAACAGCAGCAGCCGTGGCAAGAAGTAAAATAACTTCAATACACAATTTAATAGTAACAATCTAAACACCAAGATAATCAACAGAGATAATATATTAATTCATATATTAATATATTGACTTGCGGACATACTCCGAGTTATAATACCAGCTACGAGGGTATACCACACCTGTATTAAGGGATTTACGAGAAAATGCTTCAGAATTACACGCACCTAGCAATATAACTCCGCATATTGTAAAGAATGGAACTGTACAAGTATTAACAGCTATGTTATCTCCTTTAAACTGCACTTCATGCGCTTTAGAGTCCAGCTTTAGACATTTCTTAAGCAGCCATTGAAATCGCTGGGAAAATATTGATTACACTATCCTTTGTTTGGGCTAGAGGAGGGGCAAGCTGCCGCAAAGCGAGTTTCAGAAAAGAATTACGTCGTTATTATTTTTATCATGGTGCTATGGATTCTGGAGGAGCCTTTAATACAAACAATACAAGGACCTTTACCCGTCTCTTTTCATCCGTTTTCGGTCGATGGGAAGTGAAAAGCGACGAGAGTCGATATATCCAAAAGAAAACTGAAAGCTCTCTTACGTATTTGGCAAAATACCGAAGATGATATCGGATTGTGAAAGAATGCTACTTCCCAAGCTTCGCCTCTTTTCTTTCGTGCCTTAAGACTTCAGGAAAGTGCACGACAGCAAACTTCAGTAGGAGTTTGAAAAAATTTTTAAACAAAATTATTTTCATGCGAAGAAAGAAAGATTAAGGCAGAGACTATACAAAACTGGCGAGAAATCACTCCATATAATTATGTTTTAGTGTTTGCTTCTAAAACACTTTTAAGGTTTCATAATTTTGTAATATATCGATCGGTGTGTGTAGGACAATATTAGTATTCTCCTTGAACGGTTTATGAAATACTATTTCCATTGAGCATGCATCCACGCCATTTGTCAGGCACCGTCATACGCTACCAAACCTAAAACGTTCCTGAAAGATGAAGGAAACGGAAATCGTGGTAGAGAAGAAACCACCCTAGAGATAGCCTGGCAACCCGGGGAAGCCACGAAAAACCCATGGGTAAGAGTGGCGCTCGCCGGGGATCAAATCCGGGGCCTCCTGAATGAGATTCGCACAAGGTGTCCAAATCCGTGTTAATTATATTTTGCAGTTATATTTCTTGACTACAAGTTTTTAAATACTTCTAGAAGCACATGAAAACCTTAGGCGCCCTTTTTCTCACAAACTTTTATTAGAATTGGAATTTGAACAAGATCTTGAAGAATCTCCTTATTAATTACTTATATTGTGTATTTGTATAGTGATTGGGTAGACTCAGTCTTTTATACCCTCAAAAATATGATAAAATATAGAAGTCGTGAATTTCTTTATTTCTTAATCTAAACCCGAAGGATGTAAATTTATCAATTTTCGCCTTAAACCGCTTCAGAGGAATGCTGTTTAAGTGACTAACATGTTCGTAACGGCTAAAGTTCATTAAACTTTTAGAATTGCTTTTCAGTACATATCTTTTTCTGATGGTGTGCTTAACCCGCACACCGGAAGTGAATTGAACGAATTGTATAGAAACCGCTTAGTTTCTAACTAGATAACGATTTGGTAAATTGAACTGTACTGAAATGCTTATAAGTTTCCAATTGTGACGCACCAGTGTCTTAGCCAGACGTCACGTAAAGGATAGGGAATGTAGCACAAGATGGCCTCGAGGGCTACAGGTTACGATAGCTGGAAGTGTGGTAAAAGAGGTGCCATTATAATACATGTAATTTCTCTTCGTAGTCTTTCTAACCTTTAATTTGTCTAATATAATCTAAACTACATTTCAAACAAAAAGAAATAGACAAATGGTGGATTTACCTACGTGAACAGAAGAGGTCCGGCTATCCATTGTCGAGGCTAGCGCTTACTTCGGGATCGCAAAAAACACTTAAGGGCCTGTTTCACCAACAGATGCTAAATTTTAACACAATGTTAAACGGATTTAACACTGACAACATCAAACAATGTTAACCTTAACAATGTGTTAAAATCGGTGTTAAGTTAACATCCCCTGTGTTAAGGCGTTTAACAAATGTTAGAAGCTGGAAAATGGCTGCCGCAAACGAAGCTGTTGATGCGAGTTTGCTACAATTGGCATTTTTGAATGTCATTTCTAAAATAATAGTCGTACGCCATAATAAACTTGAAAACCTGCAAAAAGAGGCTCTTTTAAAGCAATATAGACTGTCCAAGGGGTCATAAGCATGGTTTTATGCAAAATACGAGAGGTCAGAAAACTACCAATACAAGCATGTCTCTTTCTCCTATGCTGAGTGTTAATTCTGTACTTAGATGTTATGTACTAACATTTTTCATTTACTTGTGATAGTGCTAGTATTTCCAAACCTACCGTTTGTGGGTTTATCCGGAAGGTTTCCAAAGGAATTGCTTCAAGAAGTAAACAGTATTTTTCGGGTCTGCTTGATTAATTAGCGATAACACATTTTCGTCCACTTTAGTTTCAATGCAGTGTCGACAACCAGTTTTAAACCGTCTTAAACGCTCTTCGCACCTAACTTTCTGGTGCTGCCTTTATGTTAGCATAAAATTGCTGCAGTTGCTTACTGGACTTAAGACAAAAGCGTTCGTTTCGGTTACATTACTCGTAGATTTTGTCCCAGGCTGCAATCTTATCCTTTAATGTAAGACGACCGTCAGATTTCTCGCACTTGATAATACGTCTATACTTATTAACCAGATGTTAATTAACGCATTTCAAACAGTGAAGCATTTATGTGACGTCGTGATTCTAACCTCAAGCAATCGGGAACACCACATGGTCATTGGCATGAATGTAAATAGTTGTCGGCTACTGATACAAAGAGCGCGGTGTTACGTAGACAAAAGTGCATCGGAGCACGTTCAGAAGCAGTGTAGTTCGGTCACTGCCTTCTCGAAAACTAGCGTTCACAGTTGTCTTTGACGTTAACATAATGTTAGCTAACAATTTCCTGTAAAAGCTTGATGAAACGCAAAAGTTTTAACCTTATGTTTAACTTTAGACGCCTTGTTAACAAAGAAAATGTTAAGAGTATTTTTAACATCGGTTGGTGAAACCGGCCCTAAATGAATTTATAGAACGGACCAGCAAAGGTTGCTGCTAGGCACGTGGTTGGCCAAGAGCGAGCTTTCAAAAATCCCTATGCTTAAATACCTAAAAAAATACTAATAAATGCATAGCATGTAACTGACGTAAACGCATGACAGCAGAAATTACGTAACTCACACATGTGTCGAACTAGAAGTGATCTTTTACCCTAAATTGCGCATGTCACCCAATTTCTACTTACTTCAACATCCGGGAAATGACTAGCAAGGAATCTAAAGACAGTTACTGGCGTTATTTAAAGTTTTCTCTGAATATCTCAACTGCCAAAATCCATATTTATCAAAATTTATTAAAATAAAAGTATAACAATCATCTCTGCCGCGCCTGTCCACAGCTGTGATAAAACCTACTAAGAAGAAAAAAATAAAACAAAAGTAAGGGTACCTAACCTGGCAGAAGAAAAGTAACAATGCAAAATTAGACTGATATTACACATGAAACAGATCGGATAACTGAGGATAGGGTAAGAACGATGACGGGAGAGAACAAAAATAGCTATCGCGCAGAAGAAAGAAAAAGGAGAAAAGAAAGCGAAGACACAAGTGAACACAGTAGCACTCGCAATGGCATAAAATGAGAACAGTCTAGTGGCTGTTACAGTAAGCGCAGTATTCGTGGTTGCCTTTCTAGCAAAAGTCACAGCACAGTCTTGGAGGCACTGTACGTGTATACAGCATAAGATAAATCTTGAGATAATGCCCCTGAGGTACAATTCATTCGTAACAGATAACAGGAATTTTCGTAATTGAATTAGCATTAGAAGCTAATGGTAGTATGATTTTTAGTGTGTGTGTGTGTGTGTGTGTGTGTGTGTGTGTGTGTGTGTGTGTTTGCTTGTTGGTTTGTTGGTTTTTTCCTGCATACTATATGCAGTACGTTAGCTAACTCTATAGGTCATTCTGCATTCGAATTGCAACGCAAAGAAATACAGGGGCTGCAGAATTACACAGCGTATCAAAAGCATTTAGCAGCAGCAAAATCCTGTGTACTTGAATAATAATCATAAATTGTATGATTAACTGATTGAACTAATTCACTGATTGAACTAAATTGCGATTGAACTGCGATTGGAATGACATTAACAGTAAATACTTAAAGGGGTGTACCCTTCAAACAACTGAATGGGTAATTGCGGTAATGCATCGAGAAATCGAAAATCGTAATAGATTTTGCTGGGAATAGCTAAGAAAATATATAACTAAGCTGAAAATAAATTAATGGCATGTGGGTGCGAGTTATATAATGTAATTACCAAGCAAAAAAGAAAATTTCAACTACAATGCTACAGAGTGCTGAAAACTCAAGCAAAGGTTTCTTACTCTGCAAAATCCTAACATATTTTTAACAATCTATATAAAATTACAATTAAATGCATCTTCAAATTATATTGCAATAATATGTTGTAATACATAATATTTATCGTAATTCTATGAAACCATTGAAAATTTATGGAAAAGGAATGTAATGTTGAACATACGTGCACTCATGAAAGTTACGTAGGTGTATACATTAGTTGTAAACAATTGCTTACTTTAGAACAATCTAAAACTGTATACCTACAACACAATATTCAAAGAAATACTACTACCAAAGTCAGAATAGCAATGTGCCCTGTGCTTCCTGTGCAATGAAATTTATGCAATCTGTTGTGTTATTAATAACACAAACTTAAGGGACACTGGGAGTGAATTTTTAGGTGGAAATGACAAAACTTTCGACTTTGGAATTATATCGTATAAATAATTTATAGATACTTATGAATCATTTTGGCCAAACGTTTTGCACTATCTGGTACTTTTAAAAGCCCAGCGACATGTTTAAATCACCCGTGCGCTCCCTTAAAACTCCACTGGCCCCGCTCACTTCCTAGTTCTTTATGTAAAGCATAATAATTTGCTAATTTCCACATATTTTTCTATTTATTTTGCCGTGTTTTGGAATCGGACGTAAGTGCCTACATTGTGCTTCCATCTAGCACCTAAATGCATAACTATTTACTACGTAATGAACACAAGTTTAGGCTTTGAAAAGAAAAATTATATTTTGGTACTCTAAGAGTCTATTTCATTAAAAATCTCACCATTTACTCATATTATCTTATTTCGCAGCATTTTGCAGTTATTTTAATACGTTATTGCTTCTTTAAGGCTTTGTTTATATATCTATCTTACAGATCTTTTTATACACTTTGTTCTTTATGTACTATATGGAATATTGAAAGCAAACTTTGAGTGAGTTGTTTGAAAATGCCTACTGTAACGAATGTTAGTGTTCAAATGTGACTACAAATTATAGAAAGACATGGCATTGCTAAAAACTTACGTTTGAAAGTGCAACAATGGTGGTTTTAGTCCTACCCAGAAATATTCCAGTCCTCGTGTCATTAAAGACAAAAAACCTAGAGGTTTCCATTTGAAATAAACAGAAAATGTATATTACAATTCTTAGCAAATTAACTTTTTTACCAATATAAATACTATAGTACAAAATATTCCTGATAATGTCGTATGAAAAAGGCTATTTCTGTCATCGTCAGCCACTGCATGCCAACAGACAACATACCCCAGCATGGCAAATGTCTCACTGGCACTGGCTCCTGGTGCTTTCACAACTAAAGTATAGCTAATGGTACACAACCTGATACCAGTGATAAAATGTCCATACAGCTTTCTGAATCAACTGTTTCCAAGATAATGCCTGTCTACCAAAAACTAGCCTGTGATCAGCTGCTGCATAAATGTGTAAGAGATATTACACAAAATCAACATGAATCATTGCGCGCCATGTTATGGAGGAATGTCCAAAAGGAAGTTTTGTATCAACGAAGAGCATCACAATTGTTGTAACAAATGTTGGTCAGAATTTTATATGGGGTACTCGGCTACAGAAGAAATGAAATCTACTATAAATAATTCTTCAATTTGCAGTGTATCAGATGTGATTATGAAGACATGTGACAACGGAAGAAAATATGATTGTGCTCGATCTTCGCCTGAGAAGAAGAAAACAGCTCGCAGGAAAAGTAAAAAAACCAAAACTGAAAAAGGATGAGAAAACATATGTTTCAGGGCAGTTATAAGTACCTGATAAGCTGTAAATTTAAAAATAATGTGCATACTTTAGAAATATGTATTTTTTCTCAGTATTTCATTTTTGCACATGAAATTGATTCCTTGCATTTCATTTTTGCTCTAATTTGTATGTAAATTTGTACATATCTTCTCAAATGTAATATATAAAGATTTAAGAATGCATTTTTATCATTGCTTTACTCATTGGCTCACAAACAATTAATTTTTACTAAAAAATCAAGGAATTTTGATATCACTTCATAAAAAGAAAGTTTTATTTCTATACAAATAATAACATCAACTTCAATCAAATGCTTATATTTCTTTTCATAGTGGTAAGGTATAGGAAAATGTCACTATCATACTTCTGTGACAAATGTGAATGTGCATGATAGTTTGAAAAGTTTTTGTTTGCTAAAGAAAAATATTCAGTTGTATTATCTGAGAAACTATTTGAGCTAGAGCTTTGATCCTTTGCACAGCCATTTATCTATTTACCTATTAATTAAATGTACCAATTTTGCAGTAAATAACTTTAAAAAAAGTTACAAAATTCAGTCTCGGTGTCCCATAAAAATCAGTCACACCTTGATACAACTCGACTCTACGAGAGGAGGTTTGCTGCTACAGGCAGGAAAGGATCTGCGGTGGCAAAAAGGGCACAAAAGTACAGAAAAGGGACACAAAGGGAACCACAAACACACATGATTAAAATCAGTACAATTCATTGTTTCCCAGCAACATATTTTATAAGTAAGCGTTTTTCTCAAAACTTCATTTTCACACATTCAAAATTAACCTCGTGCATGAGGTTTTGTTTAAATACACCTAAAATTTCTCAGAATCTGCAGAAGTATCTATTGTAACATTCTATGTGACAAAAATATGCCTAACACTAATAATATATTTTTAAAAATATATTTTTGTGAAAAAATGGGAATTTTAGAGATTTCAAATTTGTAAAGTATTAAAAAACTTATAATTCACTCATAAAAATTTATTGAACTTTCAAAGCATACTTTTTGTAACTGATTCAAAGCTTCAATTCTAAAAATGTCAACCAATGTTCTGAACTTTTGATGCGCGTGGTTAATTTTGATTATGCCATACATTTACATAATGAAATTTATGAAATAATTAATAACTCCCAAAGTGTTTATCCAACTTGAATGAAATTTGCTGTTCACACTAATCTAACAGCAGTAGATTTATAGTAAAATTTTCAGAAATATCCATACAATAATATGGACATTTAAAAATTCACTTCCAGTGTCCCTTAACCGCATTATAATTGTGAGAAAGAATACGGAAAGAAAAAAAAATGCACGTCTAAGCATTCTGTTAAAACCCGAATTACATGTATGTTGTGATTTACAGTGAAGGAATTATTCATTTAAAAGAATAATCTCAGGACTCGCACAATATGTTAAAAAAAATGAATGGACTTTAAAATTTAGTAGCAGTGCAATCTTACCATCCAGGGAAAACATAATGCACCCTACAAACATGAGTGAACCGGTGGGAATCGAACCACAGCCCTAATTATAGGAAGAGGAAACGACGACTCCGACAATCGTGGCGTAATGGAATGGACGTGCAACTCCACCAATTGTGAATTAATCATGGCGACGATGCCATCAGCGTCTTCGCCAGGGCCAGTAAAGGAATGGCGAATGTAGCACAGGATGGCACAAGAGGATTAGTGGTTTCGGTTGCTGGAAGAGTGGTAAAAGGAGTGTCATTATTAAGACATGTAATTTCTGTCCCCAATCTTTCTAACCTTTAATTTGTCTAATATAACTTAAATTACATTTCAAGCAAAAAGAATTAGAAAACTGGTGGATTTACCTCCGTGGCAGAGGAGGTCCGGCTACCCATTGTCGTCGGACGTAGCGCCTACATCGAGATTGCAAATTAGCACTAAACGAATATAAAGAACGGACCAGCAAATGTTCCTGCTAGGCACGTGGTTGGTCAAGAGCGAGCTGTCAAAAGTCCGTAAGTTAAAATGCCCAACAAAATACTGATTAGCGTATAGTAGTAACCGACGTAAGCGTATGTCAGTAGACGTTACGTAACTCGCCTACGTGTCGGACAATAAGTGATCTTTTACTCTAAATCGCGTGTCGCCTAATCTCTGCTTACTTCAACTTCCGGGGAATGACTAGCAAGAAATCTAAGGGCAATTTCTGGCGTTACTTAAACAAAGTTTGTTCTCAATATCTCAAACTGTATAAAATATATTTATGAAATCTGTTAAAATCTTAAAATATATTTGTAACCTTCCCAGCATCAAGCGCATACACGAGGTAAAGATTTATGCTACATATTGACATTTATATAATTTCCCTCTGTTTTTTTTAATTATCAGCTGGTCAGTGGGTAGCTCTCTTAGGCTAAGAGTTACTTCACGTCTGTGTATCTAATGATATTGATGTCTAGGTAGAATATTATGGAGTAGTCATTTGAGATATTTAAGGGTTTGGTTATTAAGAGTACTTTGTACCGACTTCAACCAGTTTAGTTAAACTTCATATCACAGACTTAACATCATTAAAATACAAAGATAACTTCCGTGTGCTTATGTACCTAACTTTACAAGAAAACAGTTGTGTAGAAATAAAATTCTAATCGTGTGTACGACGCCCAAAGAAAGCAAAGTGTAAACAATTTCAGCTTTGAAATTTTGCGTATGTATTCTTAAGTATACTTCTTACAAAACAAAAAAAAAGAGATTACAATTTATGTAACTTTAAAATTCTTCTTGGGGAAATAATAAATTGTATAATACGTATGTTTTTAAAATCAATCATGTATTACAATACTAAAATACTAAATCCATAACTAAACTTTGTCTCCTCATCTACCTTCAAAGAACGTTAGTGAAGATGTGAAAGAAGCTGAGCTAAAGTTGTATCATGAACATTTTTAAAATTAAGAAAATGTAACAAAACAGGATTGCAAGAAAATAAGTTTAAAATCACATGGGCTATTTGGACACATCTAACACGTCCATTGAAACGTTGTGTTTGGGCCTTGACATAACAAGAAAGTAAAAACGTAGTTGAACACTCCTTATTGTATAATGTATGATGATTACTTTTACATTAAAATTTTAAGCAAGAATTGCTTTTATCGAAAATGTTAGCATCGAATTTCCTTAAATAATCTAAGGATAGCACATATGAACTCTTAGCATGTCTGCTACTTAGCACGAGAAAGAAAATTTCTGCAAAAAAGAAAGAAAGAAGAAAATCTCTCCTAAATGTTGATCGTTAAGGGAGTCATCTGAGCTAATGGGTGAGTACTTAGGGACTATCTAAGTAAAACATCTGTGAGTTTTCAGGTAACCGTTCACTGAAGCGTCATTTTTTGTTAATTACTTAGTACTACATTGGTGCTATGTCACCTTTGAGCAATGCTTGTCTGCTTTTGGCTGAAGAAGAGGGGGAGAGAGAGACTATCGTGTAAACACGGACTCTTTGAAGTCAATTCGCTCAAGAGCCATTTGATTCCCGTAGTTAAGTACCGGACCTGAAGTTGTAAAGGGATATTATTACGACCAAAGTTCCAGGGAACTATATCGAAGAGGAAACTCACAGATACCCCCCTGAACAGAGTATTTCAGCTATTTGCTGTGCGAACACAAAGGAGTTTCTACGTGTGCCCTGTTGTTTATCTGATCGAGTATCTCCCCAAAGGATTAAGAAGCCATAGAAAGGTTTTGGGGGCAGTGCGTGTATACTTTGCTAAAGGAAATTTTATCAGTTTCATCAGTATATTCTGAAGTTGGGAGTTGTTAGAAGTAGCTCACAGGAATTAAACTATAAGATCCAAAGAACAATATTTACAGTAAACAGCAAGATACATGCATAACTATATGCAACTTTAATTCCACAATATATGCATCCTTGAATGCATGAAATTCTGCCCATTTACTGTCTTAGCCTACACTATGCTTGGGATTGGTGGATGAAGATTGTGTATGTAAGTTAAGGGGATCAAATAAAAAAATCATTTAATTTTCATTTAATCACACGGCAAGTGATTTACTAGTCAAAGTGAATATTTCCATCCGTATACTGTGAATTTATTATTACTTTGTCACATACTATGGTAGATAAGTAAAGTATTATATTGCATACAAACATTCTAAATGTATATTTCACTGGAAATACACATTTTGATTCAGGGGACCTAAAAATATGCATTTCCGGTGAAATCTCGATATTGAATTTTTGGTTGGATTATCCAGCTAGCTACAAGGTATAGAAAGTAAAAATTCATTATCAACAGAATGTACGGGATCTGAAAAATCATAAGTGTAAATACTAATAGAAAGCAGATACATCCGCATTATTTCTTGTCCTCAAGTAATTGAACTGCAGACAGTGAGCTTTCTCTTGCGGGGGACTTACCCATATTGAGGATTTTTTTATTTGTTTTGCACTTCTGCAAGTACTTAGCTTTAAACTTAGTTGAAACATAATTCGTATTGTGATGGACACTACAGTGACCTAGCAATTCTTTATTTGCCTTCCAAACTGTGACTTCCAATCTATTCTAATAACGATAATTTACCGGAAAGTCCTTTCCGAAGTTCTCCTCGTCCTTGCAAGATGAATGTCAGACAGCTTTCGGAAACAAGAATGCAGAATCATCTGTGCAATAGGTTTCGCTATTTTTTATTGCTACAGAATCTTAGCAGAAAAGTTTATAGGACGCCCAAAGATAATAGCGTATCGGAGACAAGTGAACGTGGAATAAACAGTTGTTGATTTTACCCAAATTCTCTTTAAATGTATGCCTTTTCGTTAAGTGTAGACATTTTTCAGCTTCAAAAACTACATTCTATAGCAGACAAAAAGAGTCCGGTGAGTGTTTTTATAAATATTGCTTCACTAGTTCCCAGAACATGCTAACATTCGCACCATTCTGAGTAAGGTTAACCGTTTTAGTTTCCTCTAAACAAATAGCCGCTGAATATCCGTCGTCACACTGCTAATGAAAGCTAGAATTAATTCATCACCAACTTATGCTACAGTAACCCAGTCTACCCCCACTAAGGAACAACTAACCATTATTGATGCTCATAAATATATTCCCATAAAGGATTATGTATTAACGACTTAAAAAATTACAAAAAACACATCAACATTCGGCATGTCTCGTGAATATAAAATGCAGGAGTGTCCACGTTTTACCAACTAAGAGAATCGTACGAGAATTATGTCTTACGTATCCAACTGTAAATATCGATAATAAACCAACATTAATACCTAATCAATAGTAACAACCGTGTGATCTTTCTAATGTATGCTTAGTAATATCGAAAATTTAAACTAGGAATAATTCCAAAGTCATAAATTTCACACATCGAAGCAGGTATTGCCATAAATGTTTTCCCACATTCAGCTTCCTGTAACAGTTGTATGTGACGCCGGAACACGCGCTTCAGGTGACATACGAAGCAACTGCTTACTGGATTTGCGTCATCTTATATACTTAGGCGTTTTCTTTGCAAACAGAAGGCCATTTAGCGCGTCAATGCAACTCAAGTACTCCCATCTCTACAGAAAAAGCAGAATCACTTCAGAATACAGAAATTCCTCAGATATGTGGTGGAGAATTCCCTGGAATAGAAGAAAAAGAAATAACGGAACAGCGGGCGTAAATTAAGAATACCTCTCGGAGCAGAAACTGCAGATCCAAACTCCCTTCCTAACCTTACTCCTGCACAAACCGCACAAAATGATGACTGCAAAAAGCGGCAAGAAATCCCGACGGTTGAAAAACCAGCCACTTCTGTCTGTTATCGGAAGTCAACTGGCATCCGAAGGGTCAACTGCTAGCAGTAGTAGTAAAGTAGATGTCCTCTCCTGGTCTGACATTTCCTATAATTCCCAAGAGGACAACAGTGAAAATGATATGCATTTAGGACACTACCCTGCCAAGATTATCTGCAACTGAAACAACCTGGAAAGAAACCCAAAAGAATCGAAAATCATCAACCCATAAGAGCTACTTCAGCGCGTAAAGAACGTAAAAGATTCATCCCTTGAAGAATATGTATTAAACTTCGTTCAGTTGAAGAGCCTTTTCGAAAATACACGGATGTATTGCAGATGTTTACATGCTACTAAGAGTTACACAAATAGCATTGAAATCCGAATTAAGACGCTTAGGAAGCTTTACCCTTTTCTAAGGAGTGGAGCATTAAAACAGTAGCTCCCGAATGGAAAAGGAATTTCTAGCAGCTATTGTTCATGATGAAATACGCGACACCAAGGTCATCAAGAAATAAGCTTTAACTTGTGCAACGGGAATTATTCAATTACGTTGAATTTAGAAGCGTGATAGAAATCAAATCAATAAATAAGGAAATTATTTATGTGAAAGAAGGTAACAAACGTATAAAAGAAATTATAAGAATGCAAAAGAAATACGAACTTTAAATTTATATAGATCCTCATCGAGAGGATAAGAAGAACAAGAAGAAAGCAATGGAGCTACCTAAAATTGTTGTTAAAATTTTAAATTCACTTATATCTATAAATAACTCTATTGTAAAACAAAATATTAAGTAAAGAATGAAAAGATAGTTCAACAAAGAGCCGCCTCGTCATAAAATATTTACAATTGGTACAAAAAAAATCGTGGAAGATGCTTGCATATGCAAACGGAAAAGCTCTGGTTGTCCTCGCATAACAAATAGTGCTCATTTTGAAAACATAAAATAAAATTTTGAACGTTCCGCTATTTAGTGATTATCGCATGTGTCGCCATCCATTGTCGTTCATTAGAAATACATATTTAAAGTCTGTTCCTTCTTTTTGAATAATCCTGTAAATTGGAGCGTTTCCATTCCAGTGGAATATAACTAGATTTCGACCTGAGTATGAATATCTGCAATATGCAATCAATAAACATCAACATCATATTATTTCTTTACAAGAAACTAATTTTCGTGATCAATTTACAACTAGCAATAAACAACATACAGTACGCCACAAAAACTTTATTTCTGAAACACACCAAGTGGGGGCACAGCCACTTACATCCTTCAGAGTATTTCACATTGTAAGATTTACCTAACCTTTGCAGAAAAATTAGCAGTCACAATTTTAGCACTTATTATTATGTGTATATGTAATGTTTATCTACCAAGCAGTCAAAATAAAAAATTTCAAGACTTAACGTAATTAACACTACAGCTACCAAAGTCTTTTAATTGTACCTGGGAGACTTTAACACACGTAATACACTATGGAGCAAAACAAAATTCAGTTTTATTTTAGGACGCTCTTTAACTGCTGAGATTCTTAGCGCACCATTCTATATTTGGCGTGAACGACCGGAAATTTTGCTTAGAAGCCTTTTATTCAAGCTTGAAGTTCAAGTTAGTAAATCTAGGATACGGGACCACCACGTAGATTTACTTCCCTTCCGAAGGAAGTCATGCTAAGGATTTGTACGCCCGAAAAAAATCTATCGCCACCGCGGAGGAGGACACTATGGAGCAGCTCACATACAGATCACAGAGATAGAATAGTTGAATCCTTAATAGAAAATTACAATTGGGTACTGCTCAATTCCAACAACTCTACACGTTGCAATATAGACTATGGAACCTTCAGTAACATAGATCGTGTTGTCCTGGACTTGCTCCGCTGTTTGCCTGGTCTGCCTATAACGCACTCCTAGGAAGCAACCACTTTCCAATTATTTTACACACAATCAAAGCACCCAGAAATACAACACCAGTATTTACTCGTTCGTGGAAAGTGGAATAGATTTAAGAACTCCATGGATGATGCTACTAATAGCCTAATGGATTTCATGATTTCATGAACATACAAGTAGTAAGATAGTATCTGATTTAACTATTGCCATGTTAAACACTGCGATATTAGGTGTTCCTACTCTAAACATAAACCATGTTAGTAAAATCTTCCTTGGTGGGATGATTTTTGCAAGGAAGTAATTCACAACAAAAACAGTGCATACTATGAATATAAATCGCATCCAAACCAAGAAAACAAATTGCTTTTTAAAAGCTCGACGTATTATAAAAGTAAGATGGCTTTTCTTTGTATCATCACTATCTCATCAAACTCCAGCTCAGACAGTGTGGAAATGTATAAAGAAAATTGGCATTAAAATAACAATTGTATTAATATTTTGTTTAACAAAAATACTAACACCAACATAACCTGCCAACAAGACATTGTTGATACCTCGGCAGAGACATTCGTAGAAATATTGTTACATACTGGGGTGGAGGCCAAAAGGTTCCCAGCAAATTATTAAATTTTTAATCACCCCGACATGCACATGGGGGAGACGTAACACAGAAATTGTGAGAGGACCAGGACCTTGGTGACTACATTCCGATGAAGCCGCGGGGTTTTTGACAAATTATACACATACTCACATCGTTCACATTACCTGTGGTTTATTAATAAAACAATTAGTCGCCCTACATTACACACAGGGAATAAAGGATTGAGGGGAGATGTCTCACACACGCAACTACACCTCACACACTTACTCAACAAGTAAGGCTCAAACACACAAAGAAGTAACGTTAACATCTATCCCACCTCTCCAACCCTGAATAGGAACGCTAGCTAGAGCTGGTGAATGTCTTATCAGATGGAGTTTCCAACAAGCAGAAGAAATATCAAATCACCCCAATAATACCGTCGAAAATGCCACGCAATAATGTGTCTGGTATGACAATACCCGCTCATGCACCCAATATCCAGTGACGTTAATTATAACAAAGACTTTTTAAAGCTAATATTCCGATCCTTGATATTCCTGTATTTCTGCAAAACAACTCTGAACATGATAATAGCGAATTCACTACAAGATGCTCATCATTGAAAAAACCCCACTCCAGGATCAGATATCATCCCTTATCATCCCTACAGCAACTCCCTCCTAAAAGAAATTCGTCCACCATGCTAACCTCTAGTTCCCGAGGTCGCGTGTTCAAACCCGGCGGAGGGCGATGGATTATTTTGGATGTAAAAATCCTTAGCATGGCTTCCTTCAGAAGGGAAGTAAAGTCGGTGGCCTCCTGATATAGATTTACGGCACGGAATAAAGCCTTAAACTTGATAAAGAGGCCTTTTCAGCAAAATTTCATGCCAAATATAGAATGATACGCTAAGAACCACAGCAGTTAATGAGCGTCCATAAATAACATTCTATTTCAATTGTTCTCTTAAAGTGCTAGAATATATGAACTCATTATTTAACCACATACAGACACAGAAGAGTTTTCCTAACCAGTGGTGTGACAGTTTAATAATTCAAATCCCTAAGCCTAATAAGATCCTTCCCTTACTGATAATTACAGACCCATTACGATAATATCCACATTCTCCAAATGAATGTAGAAAATAATAAATAAATTCTTCAGGTGATTTCTTGAAAAGTAACATTTCTTCGCTGAAATATGAAGTGGTATTCGTCAATTCAATTCCATAATGGATAATCTACAAGCTCTCAGTCAGATATGTTGAATGCCTTCCAAAACAAGCCATATGTAATTGCATATTTACAAAGCTTACGAAATGGTATGGAATGAGTATATTTTAAGAATGTTAGGTAATAGAACAAGGAATTCCAGGAAACATGCTCAACTTATTTATAACTTTCTACAAGATCGCAGAGAACAAGTAAGAGCTAACAGTATACTGTTCGAGAAGGTCTATGTATCTAATCGTATACCGCAAGGTTCTGAAATCAAGATTATGTTTGTTGTAATTTGTTTTTAATAACTTTGTTTAATATTAGGAATAAATCCGCCAGTTATGGCTAGCTTATTAGCGGATGATTTAATGATTTATAAAACGGAAGAAACGACAACTCGTCAATGCCTGCAAGAGTCAGTTTAGAGCACTCAGTAATGGTGTTCAGAAACTGGTTTCAAAATAAACCCTTCTAAGACAAAGGACATATTATTTTATGGGAACAAAAGGAACCATATTCCAGAACTAAAATTCAAAAGCGTCGAACTTAAGGTTCAAGACACCTTGAAGATGTCCTAACTTATATTTAACAACAACAACAAAAAGCTTATATCACACACTCGTATACAAAATCTAAGAAACATAGAAACGAATATTAAAGGAGGTTAAATGTCTTATAAGTCCTAGGGCACATAACTGGGGGGCTGACTACCATCCATTGATGTGAAGCCCCAAGGCTTATGTTCGCTCACAATTGGTTTATGGTTCTATAATCCACAATTCTACTAAAACCTCCAGTTTGAAAATACTTATTTTCAAAATACAGCCATTCGGGGTATATCAGGTACCCTACGTAGCAGCCCTACAAGCAGTATGTTGATAGGGACCAATAAAACCCCACTCGAATACCGTAGAAAAATACTCATCACCACCTATGGCCTCAAGATAGCAGCAATACCGAACTCTAGAATGAATTCATATATAACTATTCCTAAAATATCTTCGCAGGTAACAAACGCACTCCCTGCCATAAAAAGATGCCTGAACGAACTAAGTTTGGCAGTTCCCTATATATCTTCAAAACAAAGAAAATTAGATAATCCGCCAAAGAAGAACAACTTGCCCTTCATTGACATGGATATCTAAATGAGCACCAAATGGAGCCAATCCGATAATTCACCAACAACTGACTAAAGAAAAAATCGGAAACACCAAAATAGTTTCTATATAGACACAGAGCGTTCCAAAAAGGAAGAAGGTAATGGATGATGTATAGTATGTAATAATCGCACGTTTCAGCACAAACTGCTATCACTTCTTTCTGTGTTCAGCTGTGAGTTGTATGCCATTAAAAAGACATGGAATTTATATTTGAAACTTTTCGTCACAATACATTCTTACCGTCTGTTTTAAGATCTCTACTAACGATATCATTCAAGGCATACACGCTCTCTAAGAAACCCGGGAAAGGACATCACTATTGCATAGATACCTTCCTACCAGTGTATTACGAAAAATGAGGAAGTGGATGCTGCAGCAAAAGAAGCAAAACGTTTACTTGCATGGATCCAGCCATAGCAACTCCATATTACGATGCAGCCTCACACATCTGGAGACAGATACGCAGCCAGGTAGGTTGGATGCACAACTCCAGCGGTAACCTCAATAATGTAGATTGACCTCGTCCGCAACTTACCCAGTTAAAAACCTCCAACGAAAGACCAAGTGGTGATAATTGGTCACACTAGAACTACTCACGCCTATCTATTGAACGCCCATCCACGAGAAGTGCCAACAATGCTAACAGTGAAACAATACATATTGGCATGTTCAGTGTTTGAATAACTCAATGACGTCAAGTTTAACCAAAAGAGTTAAGAAGACAGTTGTTACTGATTTGTTAATTATCCTTGTATTACTGTGCTACAACTGTACACCATTCTTGTAAAAAGCAATCTTGCACCCATTGTATTGATTATATACCATTCTTGTAAATGCATAGTATAAGAAATTCAAATAGGTCGCGATTATACCAACATGGTTAAAGGGACCTCAAATAAACTTTCATAAAAAATAAATATGGGTGGGTGGGTGGGTGGGTGAGTGGGTGAGTAAGTGGATGAATGGATCGATCACATGAAAGACTCAGTTAAAAAAAAACTAGCTGCCGACAATCGTATTTTAGAAGTAATAGTAGTAAATGAGCAATATAACCAGTTTTATTGTTGTACACCATATTGATTCATATAATTAAAATAGCAAAATGGCTTTAGGAAGTCAGATTCTGCGGAAACAATACTTTTTCTACTAAGAAAATTATTGAGGAACATCCAGAGTATAATGAAGAAACACACATGGAATATATTGATTTCGAAATAAACGTAAATAAATTATGGCAAATATTGGAAGAAAAAGGTTAGCCGCAACAGTTTGAGTAAACATTGGTACCAAGCGATTTTTATGTGATTCTTCAGCAGAAGAATTTCCTTGGTGGAAAACATTTCAACTACGATGATGATGTGAAACTAACATAACATAACTTCTCAATCTGCAGACCCTATAGTGAGCTAGAGCAGCTTAAAGAAAGCTAGTATACTCTAGAAGTAGATTACGTCATAAATACTAGAAGTGCAGATTTGGCTTTCATTGCAGGTGGCACCATTCTTTGGCGAAGGCATACAAAAACTGGTT
Organism: Deroplatys truncata; assembly: GCA_030765065.1. Classification (NCBI taxonomy): domain Eukaryota; kingdom Metazoa; phylum Arthropoda; class Insecta; order Mantodea; family Mantidae; genus Deroplatys; species Deroplatys truncata. The sequence continues at coordinate 112,382,946 of CM060981.1, forward strand.
TCCCGTTATGACAAGTGCCGGAATAACGGTGGTGACTGTAAGAAGTAGTGTAAGGTAATGAATGATGATAAATTATTTGGAAAATACTGTTCTGTTGTTTTTTAAAAAATCATCTGTATTTATTTTAAAAACACACGTCGTATTTAGGAAATTATGTTATCTATAATAGACAAAGCGACATTGATATTAAAGTAAACAAATTTCAAATTATCTGTGGCACTATTAATCGTAATCCGAGAAATAAGTAAGAATAGATACAAAGTTGAAATTTTATAAAACAATGACTTCACCTGTATTAATTACGGATGTGAACGAAGGACAACAACTAATGAGCAAGAACATAAAATACAGACAACAGAAATGAAATTATTTCTCTATACTTGACAATAAAAAATGAAGATATACTTCAGGAATTAAACACTTTTAATATTAATCATAACTTGAGAAATTATAAGAAAATGGAAAGAGCATAAAGAAGAAACAAAGAATTCGCACCTCAACTTCCGAAGATCCTTGGGAATATACAAAAGGATATGCTTGGAAGACCTTTGAGGACGGAAGAGGTAGTGAATGCGTATGACTTGGAGTGTAGAAGAAGAAGAAGGAGAAGAAACATTAGCTCATTAAAATTATGAAACCCAATATACGCGCCACTCTTAGTTTCTTTGGAAGCCATGAAAATACTATTGCAAACACCTGTGGTAAGAAATTGAAAATAATCTCATCATTGGTACATACACAGAAGAAGTAAACGACCGGCCAGTTCAGCGTTTAGAACGTAAGTGCAGTTTGAAAGGTTTCATAATATAAAAACGTAAACGCATGTTTTGAATTTTGTTAATACTCGTATCACAAATATTTGTAAGTAATGGTATATTTTAGCAAAATTGGTGCTTTAAATATTGTTGAATTTCATTGTCTCCAATGGTTCACCGTTTCTTCTTTACTTTTTTTAAGCTTGTTCAGAACGATAACAGAAAATTTTTAATATGCATTCCAATCATCTTGCTAGCATTTCAAATTCTAATCACATCTCCCAAAACATTCAAGAGAAAATAATTAAAATCTAATGAAAATTTCCCGTATAAAGTGAAGGAAATTCATGAAAATATTCAGCTTAAATATGAGTTTTGTTGTTTATCCATTTTTCTTTTATGAATTTTAATGTTAATGTTAATATATAAGTGGAAACATTAATGGAAACACACTCACACATTAGTCTTCTTAAAATGCTTCGTTTTTATTGTTATTGAGCAGACTCAAAACGTAAAAGTTATAAGGGGTAGATAAAATAAAACTGGATTATACTTGCGGTTTCATGAGATAGGAAAGTATAACTTCAGGAGGGTCACGCACTTTCTTCAGACTACATACAGAACTTGTGCCACTGTATAGATCTCTCCATCCCATTCCATTTGCAACTGCATGTCTCGTGGTTTGGAAAATACTGGGCCTGAGGATAAATGAGAACTTGTAGAGGACATGCACTCCAGGGTGCTTTATGCTCCCCACAGTGCCCTTTACCATCCCCACGCTACATCAGCTTCCAAACTGTGCTCTAGAGATCTATGCTTCTGTATTATTTACATAACACTATGTTTCTACAAAGATAAATCCGATGGAGATACTTTTCGATGTGTCCATGCTATAAATTGACTCGATCGGCCTTTGAATTTGACATTTTGATATAAGAAATGTTAGAACCGGTTAACTGTGTGGAAAATATAGTAAGAGCACATAAGGATTGTGTATTTACTGCTAATGTAGCTTTTGATAACTCTAAAATTTCCGGCTTCCTAAAACGTCCACTATGCTCAATTATGCACTTTCTCAGTAGTTGCCACACAATTTAACTGTATCAACAAAACCTTGCAGTAGACTGAAAATATCTCTTCTAATTTTCTTTTGTTCCGTGCAGTCACTCTTTGAATTTCGGATTTCGGTTATATCAATTTGTAGCAAGCACAAACAGTTTACCGCCTTGATTTCTGTTTTTTTTAATTGGTGGTTCTGTGTGTTCCGAAGCTTACAGCTGCTTATTAGTAATTAGATGTCCCAATGGAGAGTTGCTAGCACCCTTACCTTAGGCATACTGCCCTCATCACAGCTTTGGGTCTCATAATGTTTCATACATAGGAGAAGAGAAAATATTCCACCAAATATTTTATAAAATACATCCAATTAAAATATGAGCTGTAGATTTTCTGACAGTTGGAGGCCCGAGAAAATCTATAGTTACAATTCGAGCATTTGGAAACGGGACACGAAGATTGACTAAAGGAGACAAACAAATATTACAGATTCATACATGAAGTTCTAACACTAATACAATATGGAATAAAAATACTAACAGATACAAATATTCATAAATTTAATTATGGCCCTAGATGTCCTGTGGGTGCAAAACAATAATATTATTTTGTGCTTTATTCGTGCAAAGCTGCAGGAAGCAAAAGTATAGGCATTAAACAATTTTTGAGTGAATTAGGGACTGGAACTGGCCCTTTGTGACCTCATAATGATGTAAATGTTATAAAAATTATTATTAAAATTCTTAAAACAAACCGAGCTTTTTTGGCCTTGGTCTAAACAATAAAACATCGCCTGATGTTTCGCACGACATTCGGTGGGCATCTTCAGAGGGCACAATGGGCGGCTTCTGCACCAATAGATGCCCGCCGGAATGTCGGGCGAAACCTCAGGCGACGTTTTGTCGTTTAGACCACAGCCAAAAAGCCCGATTTGTTTTAAAAATTTTAATAATAATTGTTATAATGTAGACGCCGGCCGTGAAAGCTTAAGTATGTGTAAACGATGTTAATGGTTCTACGTATCATAGCACATTTTACATAATCTATAAGCTCAAACTAAAGGTTTTCATTTTCCGCATCCTGCAACCAGTGGAAGGATAATGATAAAGTTCTGTTCTATAAATGTATTTCCAAAATCCAAATAATAAATATTATATCTTAAAATTGTCCCTTCATTTTAAGCAAGTGTTGTATTAAGTGTAAATTAAGTTATATGTCATAAAAGGAGTTCTTTTTAATAATACCTATGTTTAGTCGTTCTAGAGTGATTACGCAATAAAAGCACAAGAAAGAGATTAAAAAGAAGATTTCGTTACTTCGGGGTTATCTCTTATGTCAACTTCACGTATTTGTGCAAAATTTCAAACTAAACACAACTAGGGGTTTTTGCAGTTTTATAGTATGTGTGTATGTGAAACCAATTAATAATACAGGCATATATTTAGTTCCGTATTTTTAAGGCATTTACTTTACGCACAGCCTTGAACACAATCCCTCAAAATACCCTAGTAAACTTTATAAATCGAGTGGTAGGTTGTGACAGTTGGCATTTTGTGCTATCTAGACATAACAGCTCCGTATTATTCCTTTCGAATTTATGAAGTATTTAAATTTGGAATCCTCTGTATAATGCGAAGAGTTAGGAATCTTATTTTAATCGTGTCATAACACATGGTAATACGTCATTCAAGGCGTTCGGTTATTCTGCGCAATGATTGCTTTGGAGAAAGGACTTTTACTCGAGCTTTGTTGCATAATTACTCTAGAATAAGATAAATTCGATTTATTTAAAATCAGGGAACTTATTCTAAGAAACACCCCAAATGCAAAAACACAACTTTCAAGAAAGCTAGTATTTAAGTTTTCGATTCGACTATTATACCATTTTTGTATCCAAACTTCGGAGCTTAAATTCGGTTGGATCGGATTCGAGTGTAGGTAAATGCATGAAAATAATCTGAATTCAAGAAAGTGGCAGCTCAATCCCTGAATTACTTCTGTGTCGTGTTCGTAATGAGACCGAAATGAAACTTCTTAAAGTAATAGCTGTACGAAACAAGCAGTATTGAGATTACAGCAAGAAGCAATTGCGAAGAAATACATAACAAAGGCAATAAATTGCAACACTTGTGGTGTAATAGCAAGCTCATTAGAAAGAAAAACTCTAACATAAACAATGTTAAAATTCTATAGTAGAAGACTATTTCTGTTTTGCAATGTCGTTCACAAAACATGAAGAAATAAAAAAATTAAGTTTGGAACCGTACACAAGTAGCAGAAATGAAATATCCGTTAACGGTGAAAGGTTACTCTAAGTCAGATCCAGTTAAAAATGAAGATACAGGAAAATATTTGTAGTTGTTTTAGCTTAACAAAGAAAAAATGTGAATTATAGGTAAAAGTGGAACAATCGTCTATTAATTATACATAATGCTCACATTTCCTTACAGAATGACAGGTACAAACCCACCGGCTATAGAAATTTGGGAAGACCTATTAAACCAAGGTAACATGAAGCCTTAATAGTGTAGTCCTAATCTTTGAAGAAGAAGAAGAAGAAGAAGAAGAACTCGGCACACTTATATCGTATTGGGTAAACCTTTGGTTGGGTTACGTGTGTATGAGGGAGGCGTTTCCTATAACACAGTTCTCGTTTTCCCTAGTTTTCGAACAGTAGACATAGGCATAATTACGAAACAGACCCAAACTCTCTTATATTTTATACAAAACTATAAACGCAGATACTTTTTATAGCAGAATATATTTGAAATAATTGGGTTTATAAATATTGATTTAGAAAATTATGCAGTACAAATATATTAGGTGTTAGTTCTCATTTTTCTGCATCACATGCTGACAAAATATTACTTTTGGAGTTAGTGCTTTCATAGTGTAGGCTTAAACATATCAGTTCCTATTTTACGTTAAGATGTTAAGCCTAAGTAAATGCTTAAAAATATCGTCGTTTTAAACTGTAGTGATTCTTTGGAATTTAAGGTTTTGTACAATTACGCATGAAGCAACCTAAAATTTTTTTATAGTGCTAGTGCCTATATGATTATGCGTGAAAATTATTTCTGTCATCCTGTAATGTAAACTGGCTTGTAAGACGTACTGAAAGGTATGAGGTGAGTCATAGCTTTGTTGGTACGAGTGTATTATTGCCAAGTCGTGAAGTTAGAGAGAAGAACGGGGCAGAAAAAAGAAATAGCTCAACATGTGCCACGCCATGGGGTAAAGCCTATATCTACTAGTTTTCATAATTATAACAATAACAATCGTATAATTCTCTCCCTTGTAACATTTATGGGAATCACTTATCGCTCTGGTCATTGCCTAACACAAATAGTCTTTTCCAAAACTAATTTCGAATAAACGCATCTACGGAGTGCATTGAACGGAAATAAACGGACTAAAAGCACAATCTGAAATGCGAGTTCCAGATTCACAACCATTTTTTATTTGTCACTCCTACTCCAACTTCCATAAATAATAAGAGCAAGAATGTGCATAAAGTAACGGAAATTCAAGTATTATAAAAATAACGTATTTGGTTTATCCTGAAACCAATAATGAAGATGTTTATAAAATCATAGCTGCTAGAAAATCACATCCGAATTTATTGCCTTATATTTTAAGCAATTAAAATTATGACCTTTCCCGTTGTATTTTTGGGCGCAAGAAAAATGGGAAACGCTAACTGCTCATGTCCGTTCTATGTGTCCCACTACACAACATTGCACGTATATTATAGGATTTGAATCTCTAGGTGAGTCCTGCCTTAAAACTCCCCATATAACTTACGGCGGATAGCTTGTGTTTATACATTTAACAAGGGAACGACATGGGACAGTGATGTCAAGTTACATACTGTATAGTATGTACGGACGATGATATAACACACTTCTGAGTGCACAATGTTGGTTAAAAATCTGAATGTCTTTTTCCCGCTGGCTATCATACGTTTGTGAGTAATTTGTCACAAGTATGTGTATGTAACAGTTCTCAGGAAACCGGACTTCTCTGCTGGTGTTCTTTCTTCTAAACGCTAATGTATGGGCGGATTGATAACTCCATGACTTTGACGAGTGATACCGTTCTAATCTCAGGTTTCTTGTCTGTACCCAAGTTTTACATTTATTCTGGGTACAGCGCAGAAATTAGTCGTTATTTGTTTCTTAGAACATTGTTGAGAGCGTCTAAAACAAGCAGATGCATGGAGAAAAGTTAATTTTGTGTTCTGATAAAACACCTTTTGTGTGGTAAGACGGTAAAGCAAACGGAAGAAAAGCTTAACAAGTATTATGAGGACTCTACTCCATCACATGACAGGGTTCACAGGTGGTTCGCAGAATTTCGATGTGGGCGTTCGAGCACAAGAGTTGCCGTGCGCACAGGACAGTCAGTTGAGGTCACAACAGAAGAAATGGTGAACAAAGTTCACGATATTGTGCTGGAAGACCGCCGAGTGAAAATTCGCGAGATAGTCCAGACCATAAACATCTCGAGTGACGGGTGTATAAAATTTTTGGCTAAGAGAAAGACATCAGCTAGATGGGTGCCACGACTGCTCAAGTTGAGAGCAAGCGAAATCGTGTGACTATTTCACAGGGATGTTTGAATATGTCTTAAGGCAACCCAAATGAGCTTTTGCGGCGTTATATTAAGGTTGATGAAACTTGGATCCATTACTATCAACCTGAAACCAACAACAATCAAAGCAGGTGGATTTCCTTCGGCGAACCTGCTCCAAGGAAAGCGAAAACCATTCCGTCGGCAATAAAATCATGGCAGCTGTCTTTTGGGATTCACAAGGGGGGACAGAAAAGTGTAAACCGATCACTAATTCATATTATGCCGCAATGCTGGATCAGCTTCACAAGGAATTGTTAAAGAAATTACTCCATTTGATGAAGAAAAAGGTTCTGTTTCACCAGGATAATCCACCCGCACACAAGTTCTGGAATTGGGCTACGGACTGCTACCTCACCCACCATATGCTCCAGATTTGGCTCCGAGCGTCTTCTTCCTCTTCACAAACCTGAAAAATTGGCTCGCCCGGAAGAAATTCACGTCCAGTGAACACATCATAGCAGAGAAAACCTCATATTTTGCAGACTTCGAAAAATCATAATTTTTGGAAGGGTTCAAAAAAATAGGAGAAACGTTGGACAACGTGCATTGAATTGAAAGGAGATCATGTCGAGAAATAAAATTCATCTTTTGGAAAAACTCGTCATTTTATTTAAAACGTCACTGACTTATCAATCCGCCCTCGTAGTTAAAAACTAATGTTGTCCGTCTCAACTTCGAAGTTAAATTATACCTGTGATAAGTGTCTCTGTAACTGCAATCAAAACAACACATCAAGCTTCAAATTTCATTCTTTTGCAAATGACACAATGAAACAAAATATACCGAAATTGGTTTCACTGAAGCCCACAGGCACAAAATAATATCAGTGGTATTACAGCTTGACATTGATGTACGTGTTAATTTAGTGCTGTTCCTGACAGATACAACTGTTTTAAATCACGTGGAACTTATAATGGCTTTAGAATGCTGAAAAAAATTAGGCGACTAATTAAATTTCATTGAATTTCACTACAAATCCATCCCTCTAGTAATTTTATTTCTACGTCTATGCAGATGCTACTGAGTTCAAACAGGTAGTGGTTTCTGTATCTTTAGTGATCTATTCACTAGTATGCATGATATCGGATGACTGAAAACTAATAAGTGATTCTGACTCACTTTTGTATGCTGATTTCAGAACTGCTTTTAGTTGTTTTCTATCACGTACAGTTTTTTCACAATTTCACTTCAAAAATATAGAGATATAGGGATATAAAGATATTGTTTCCAGCAATACACATAAAATTGGGCTTGATGAAGCAATTTGTAAGGGCTCCACCACAGGATGAACCCTGCTTCAGGTACCTTTCCAAGAGATTTCCCCTCATTACACAAGACAAATTAAAGTCTGGAATTTTTGTTGGTCCTCAAATAAAGAAATTGATGAAGGATGAAGATTTTGAGAAGACAATGAATGAGAGAGAAATGGAAGCATGGACCGCCTTCCGATCAGTTACTGAAAACTTCTTAGGCAATAACAAATATCTTAAGCACAAGGCCATTGTCGAAACAATGTTGGAAAATTTCAAGAAGATGGGTTGTAACAGGAGTGTAAAGGTGCACTTTCTGCATTCACATATCGACTACTTTGTAGAAAATCTGGGACATTATAGTGAAGAGCAGGGTGAACGTTTTCACCAAGATATTAAGGAAATGGAGAGGAGGTATCAGGGGAGATGGACTGAAACTATGATGGCCGACTACTGTTGGATGTTGAGGAGGGACAGTCATCTTCAAGGTTCTGCAAGGAAGTCAAAGAAGAGAAAGTTTGAAAATATTAAATGAAACACTTTGGCTTCTTGTTTTGTTAAAATGTAGTCATGAAATAAATTAGGGGAGTTCTTGAGTGTATTCTTAAAATTTTTCTTGAATAAAAACTTACCTTGTGTGAAATAGTATTTGAATACTTTTCTACGCTCATTAGTAAAATTGTCAAAACATTACTTATTTTTTGTAAAACCCTGACGTGATAGAAAAAAAACGGAAGTTATTTCTGGAATCAGCATAAAAACATGATTCAAGAACACCTACTTTTAAGAAATCATTTGACAAAAAGTTTGAAAATGCAGACTAGTGTTATCATTGTCAAGGAAGTTTTTAGATTTATAGGATCCGGCTTGTAGTATTGTTGTAGTATTTATTTAAAATCACTCACGTTATGATTGCTTCGTGAGAGATTACCGCTATACTATGAGGAAACACAAAAGTTATGTTTGCAATTTCCCAATAGAATGCAACAAGCTATTATAAAATGTGAAGTGGTTTTATGTTATTTATTTAACATTATTATAGCCCCACGTTGTGGTAGCCAATTTGCGATGGTATTACTTATAATGTTTGTGTATGTGTGTTTACTCCGCGTGGTGAAGCCATTTTGTGACGTGATTCTTTGTTAGGTTTGTAGCTCCATCTGGTGTTAGCAATTTGCGGTAGTATTAGTGTTTGTTTGGCAGAATGCTACTGTTATTTTATTTAATTTTGGTTTACTGTCCTCCGGCTAGCTATGATCTTTTTGGTCGAGCACATCTCTTTATACAGGTTGTGTAAACGAAAAGGAGTCTTTTATCCAAAGATAACACTGATGAAAGAATTTCTTTTACACTTTTATTGTCGAACACAGTCACTATCACATTTACACATTGATCTTGACACTCGCCAAACTGAAACTGTTATAATAACTTCATTACTGATCACTCTTAATTTGCGTACTTCAACTTTTTGTATAATTAACTTTATAACACTTGGGATTTTTCATAACTCTGCTACGCGTAACTTCGAATCTATAGCCGGCGTGTACTATTTCTGCTGGACTGAAGGCGACGTGTATCATACAAATATTTTCGACTAACTGACGGGCTCTACCTCTAACCTAGCCCTTTTATACTCCTACACCCCGATATGCCTAAAGATCATAACTGAGCTGCAATTGGCTAATAAAACGCGCCAACATTAGCGTCTATTTTTATATCCAATAAAAATTATGAATACATATGCTCTAGGTATAATGTTCCAGCAATTTCTACAGAAAAACGCGCCAACATTACGTAACTTCCTCGTCTCTAATAATGATAAACAGCTCACCCCCTCGCTGCATTATTGCACGCTATTATTGTCAGTTTCAGTAAGGCAGTATAAACTTACTTCTCAACAATAATTACAATCAATATACTTCTCAAATCAATGTCACATAAAAATACATATTCATATTACAATCATTCTTTACATTTAAGTAATTTGTGATACAAATTACTGCATCAAATGTTCGTGATCACAAATATACTAGAGTTATCTTAAAGACATAAACTATATTAAAGTGCTGTGATCTTACAGTTAATAAATTTAACGGTAATCAATGTAATATTAATTCACGACAATATCCACTTACGTTTAGTTACCTAGTGTTGTAAAGGATGACTTCATGGATTTACCATACCAACCTGAATCAAGCTGCCTATCTAGTGAAACACATTCTGATGTCAAAGTGTTGAAGTTTTTTCAGCTTAGAAGAGAAGATATTGTGAATGTGCTTATGTGCAGCTATGTTGTTTTAAAGCTTTTGTACGTGATATTAAGATTTTAAAATCTGAAGAAAACGTCATACTATCAGTAAGTAATATCGATATCTAGTTTGGTAAACCTTAAGTTAACTAGCACCATAATGTTTAACTATAACACGCTATCGTGTTGGCTGCCTGCCTATTCTTGTTTTTGGAAGTTTTGTTATCTTAAACATGTTTGGCAATCTGCAACTCTTCCCATCAATATTATTGGCAAGTCATTACCCCACAGTCTATGCGCTGAATTAACATGATTTATGTTTCTAAAGGAAACATACTTGGTTTTGTACTTACGGTAAGGGTATTCATCGGATTTCTCTCTATTACCTACAAAAGATGTAATCGAAATAAAATTCTCCATTTAGACATCATTTTAAGTAAGTTTTGTTAACATTATTTTTCTATCTTTACATTTACTAATAAAATAGTATGTTTTGAGTCTAAATAAGTACTGCGGGTAGGAATCGTCTGTGATTTGTTAGCTTGAATTAACATCACCGTTCATGACAGTTTGGACGATGGCCTTTCTGCCACACCACGCTAGTTGTGCTAATGAATACGAGTATTAAAATATCTTAACTGAAGAATCTTAATCTTAATGATAAACGAAATGTATAAATGCTTTGATATTACAAAGCAAAATGCAACAAAATTAAATAGAGTTCTATTTATGGAAGCTCTTTAACTACTATGGTCCTTAGCGTCCCATTCTATATTGGGTGTGAAAGACCGGTAATTTTGCTCAGAGGTCTCTTTATGAGGCTTGAGGTTCTTTTATGTGCCGTAAATCTACGACACGGGACCACTGGCTTTACTTCCCTTCCGAAGGAAGCCATGCTAAGGATTTTTACACCCAAAAAATCCATCGCCCTCCGCCGAGTTTGAACCCGCGACCTTGGTAATAAAAAATGCAACAAATCAGAAGGAGCATCCTACAGCAAATAAATATGTTCTAACTAATCGTAATTGTATTATATTGTAATAATTCAATCTTATTTAACTATAACAAGAGATTCTGATGCAAAATAATTATAAACATTATTCTGTAAAGTGTTAAGTAAGCTTTCCAAATTTATTTTTCACCTATGGTGTAGTACTTAAAATAATTATTTAAACATTCGGTTATATGAATTTCATTACAGTAACATATCATACTACTGTGCCTTACCTTTTTTTATAAGTAAGCTGGCTGTATTACTATCCTCCTACAAGACCAGACAGAAGTCTGTAATATTTAAAGGAATCTAAAATAGCACAGGGTATTTAGGCGATGCGAAAATTCGCATTTCTCTTTCTCTTCTCCTGTTCCTTATTTATCCCTTTATCTGTAGCTAACCAATAAAAACGTGTAAAAATGGCGTGTTTCGAATCATTAAAGCACAAAGCAAACATACAAATACATTAGATGTGTTCCTTATTTCCCCTTTTATCTGCAGCTGACCAATAAAAACGTATGAAAATGGTGTGTTTTGAATCATCAAAGTACAAAACGAATGTACAAACACATTAAATGAGAGTTCTAAAGAATCACTTGATTTTACAGACACTGCTGTGCTTTTTCTCATGTTATAGGCTAGTAGCCATTGTCTTCCTTTAAGAAGAGTTATATCTGCTGAAAGAAGAAGCAGGAAAAAAAATTAAGGAGCACGTAACATCGCAATCAGACGCACAATGGCAATCATCAGATCAAGCATTTAACAAAACCAGCTTTGCAAACATTTGTGGTAGTGAATTTAATAATATTATACCATTAAGGAAGTAAAATTTCTATATTGGTTCTAAATTAAGGAAATGCTAAACAATATATTAGAGACTACTGAGAGACTGTATTTTAACTTTGTGCATTTGAAATTTCATGTATCTGTAGTAGAATACACCTATAAGCAGAATTCTTTCCTTAAATTTGGATTTGAAATAAATAATCGATGTTAATGTGTATTGTTCTTAAAAAATTCGAGTGTTTAAAATATGTATTCAAATGTGATTGTGCGCACGTATGTGTCTTACTTTTTCACTAAAACAGCTTGGGTGATAACACACTGTAGTCATGAGCTAAGGCATATTTGTAACATGGCATTTTAATGCTTTATCTGTAGATTGGCTCTAATGATGTGTAAAAAAACTGTTACGCAACGCTTTTTGGAACATATTTTAACCAACTTTGGTATGTATACTTTTAAAAATGTGAATGTCGAGGTTTAACACCTTTAATTTTCTAAAACAATAAATTGCAATTTAATTATTAGGAGCCTAAGTCCCAAACTACACTTGATATCAAGAACAGCCTCTTAAATCTCTTGATAACCTTCAGATAACTTGTACTGAAATTTGAGGAGAAACTGAACATAAATTGCATAACGGGGAGTATTCAGCGTGTAAGAAAATAAGTTTGCGACAAAATGTTTTAATGCTTCAAGCGGTATTTATACACGCACGTGTATGTCCATTTAAACGAATATTTTGGATATTATAAAGACAACATAGACATACGGTAATTGCACTCTAATCTATAATATACAGGTTTATTCGCAATCTATGGTAACAAACTTAAGACCCCTTACCTTATGAAAAACCACGCCTCCACCAGCAGTGATGTTCTATGCGGCAGTCTTTAACTTGAGCTATCAGATCAGATCATCTCAGTTCAGCTTCCACTGGAGCAAACTGCTACGAAATACAGGGTTGTCCAGTTTATTCCATTCCTCCTGGCAGCTTTCCATAGTACGCGGCCGTCTGCTTCCAAGGGCTATTTTCAGTAATCCAAATGCACAAAACTCCATCAGTAATGCATCAGATGACTTAATATGGATATCGCTGAAGGATATGGAGTGCATTCCCACTTCCCTTTCTAAGTTCTCCAAGAATTTGTACGTTTAAGTAGACGTATGGCTTGATGCTTTATCCTGGTTCAAGCAGACTTTATTTACATCTGCACCATAGAGAGCAGGGATTTCTCTATGGAAAATTCGAATCGGGACGTTAGTCTGATAATAAGCCGAGTTGATTTTCACATTTTTATGCACACGACGAATGGTTAATTTGCCATCACAACTGTACCTTGCTATTAGCATGAAACCATTGGGAAAATTTTCGTTGGTTTCCTTATACCAACTTTCAATTCTTTTTCTCCCCTTGCTCGGTAATATATAGCTAAGGTTTTGTTGCAGGCACTTAGATAAACATGCCTCATCTAAAAAGACATCCACCTTTCACCAGCTAGTTATTGTTCATACAGCTTTCTGCTATTAGTGACAGTTCTGCAAGGTGTTTAGTCAACAGCTTTTATCCGCGGCTCTTATGGCACTTTTCTAGATTCCAATCCTGGCTGGTTATGGTGTTCATAGTAGTAATAGAGATCCCTAATTACAGTGCAATGGACCTCTTAGTTGCAGGATATGTTCCAGAGACATGGACCTTTACCTTCCAAATTATCTCAGGGGTTCGACTGGTGGCCAGTCGTGGATTTCCCTGTTTCATGCTCTTTGGAATAAGTCCTGATGTGGCTTTACCTTTTTGTTGAGTGCACCTAAATCACTTTCTTGGATATGGTAAAGCCACGCCTCTTGCACTGCTTAATAATCTTAGAATACAAATATTTTGCATCGGAAAGGGAAATTATGTGCCCTTATCAGGATGGTTCTATTTTTGGCGTCATTTTATGCAGCAAGAACAAGAGCACACAACTGAGCAAATACAGTGATATACTCATATTGCTGAACATTCATTCGGTTCCACATGTTTCAGCGCGGAGCTATTGTGCTCATCTGATATTGTTACCATATATCGTGTACAACTCTCCGTATTTTAGTATTGTTTGCATGAATATTTCGCTACTTTTTTTTGGAAATATCACTTAACCCTTAGTTGTGTAGTGTAACATGTGTTCAAGCATTTTAAGTATACAGTGGCAGATGAGTAACCGGCAGGTTGTTATATAGAAAGTAGATGACAGACTTTTTTAGGATAAGCCTACTATAAACTATTCCCATATATTTCCCATATATTTCTCCTTGCTGAATTCCAACGTAATTCATTTCATATTTGCACTCAGAGACAAATTAAGTTCCTAAGCAGCAATATTTAAAAACATGTTATAACTTTTTTTTCTGCACAATGATATTTCGGTTGTTCTGTTATGTCAAATGCAGGGAGCTTAATTTCTGCTATCTCCTCTAAGAACCGCTGTTAATGTTTACATTATAAAACATGGTATTTCTTGAAAAGCACTAGGACGTCTTTTTATCTATTGCCACAAGAAGAAGAAGAAGAAGAAGAAGAAGAAAGACTTCGTCTTTGGAGGCCCCCGTTTAATCTAGTTCATTGTAAGCGCAGAAAATTCTCAAGAGACTTAAGAGACAAAGAAAGGCAGATCTTCCTAACAAAACGCGTGATGATATCACCGTGTTGTCTCCTTTTGCAAGCTTGTAGGTAATCAGCTAAACCTCCGGGGACGTGCTGGCCATCGTTAGGACGCCTGTCACCGGCGAGTTGATGCTCGACGATTGCTGTTGCGATATTCTAGTGTATGTGTACTCTACTCTCTTTCTCATTACACATTACCTCCCTGCTTTCTATTTGTTTAGTGGCCTTTGTTTGTTTTAAACAAGAAGCAGTTTCATCAAGGTATGAAGAAACAAAAGGTTTGGTAAGCAAATTAAACGTTGAAACACTGTTTGCTTCACTTTCTAGGGGTATCTGTGTAAGACAGAAATGTCTGGGATGAAAGAAATTCATACCATTATCATCAGCATTATATTGTTGTTTACTAATACTATATTAACTTAAAATACAATTTGTAAAATATTTTAAAATACATTCTGCATTCTTCTGAATCCCTTGAAATATGTGGAGGAAACAAAACAAAGGACTACTATGAATATTGTGGCTATATCCAGTTTTTAACTGTCACTTCACGTTTTAAACTAGTTCAATTTCATTATGAATTCACTTAGTTCAAACTTCGCTAATGTGAACTACTTCAATTTTCCATAACTTCATTTTCTTCGTGATGTATCCAGTATGCGCAAACAAGCCTCTTCTTTGGTCCACTTCACTCGCTGTGGAATCGAACACAGGATTTCCCTAATCTTCCGCGGTAGCAGCACTCGGTTGACGTTGCGCTAATGTTACAGACTCGCTTGCAGAACCACACTTGCTGTCGCAGCAGAAACCCGCCCATCAACTCAACCACTGACTGAATTACTGGCTCACTCGCGAGAATGCTCCCTCAAATAGTAGTTGGTTACAATTCTAGAACATTCTAGAGGCGGAGAAAAGGAAAACGTTCAGAAAATGCGAGTGTGCTACTTATTTCTATTTATCTCTGCACTGTTCGGCGCCGACATCCCGATAACCATAACCGCTGCGTCACTATATTTAATGTGAAGGTTGATATATTGCAATTTTCTCACCTGATATATTGTATGCAATGGCACATGTGCTAGGTTATGGATTTATAAACTAAGAGTTACAGCCATCGTGGTCATAAATCGGTGAATAATGCAAGAAGAAATATGCTGTCGAAGAAAGAATGGATTAAAGAAAACTTTAACTTTGGACCTTTTATATTCTTAATGTTTTATATCCCGATAGTTTGATTAGATTTATTATTAGTATTATTATTAAAGTAGGTTGAAGTAGGTATATAAAATATAAATGGAAAATGCATACTTCACCATAAGCTACCGAAGTTCCGCCAACATCCACAACGTAAATCACCGTTTGTTGCAGATGGGTTATTCCCGTGTTTACCATAGACTTGGTAATACAACAACGAAGATGCGAGCCTAAGAAAACCCGACAATGGTATCCTGGCCTATTATTTCTATGTTTTTATTTAAAGAGCTACAAACTCAAGAACAGAGGTATTTACGATATGCCATGAAGTATTAAAAACAGAGCAGAGAAAATTAATATCTTAGTTTCCTATCTATAATATAAACTGATTCTTCGCAATGGGTTACTCGAACTCCAATAAATCATATTAACGAAGATCGAGCTTAAGAAACCGCTACACCTAAATGCCTGGCTAACGATTTCCATTTTTTAATGTACAGAGCTACAATCACAAGAACAGAAGTATTATTTTACGATATGTCATCAAGTACTGCACAGTCTAGTAAGGACTTTCTGTAAATGGAAGCTTTCAGAAACAGCAGAATATTCTAATACTAGTTTTGGTGTAGTTACAACTAGCAGTTGTTGATGTAATTATTTTATAGTTTGGCGATTGTTTCATGAGTTCCGATAAAGCACGGTAATTAGTAAGCAGCAGTACGAGCAAAACTAGATATGTTGGACATGTTAGACCCTGTAGAAGTGCTGCAGAAGTGATACCGCGTTGTTCTTAGTTTAGATACCAAGTTTTAAGACAGATGGAATTATTCTAGTGTTAAAAGGCGCTGAAAAGTCTGAGCAGAGATTCACGTTGTAAATTAATACAGTAATTAAAGAGGAAATTGATAATTTATTATAAACAAAATTTCTGGTAACATGCTTCGTTCAGTAAGGTCAGCGCAAAAAGAAAGTTTGAGCTCTATGTTAATCAATCGTTGTAAACACATCGTGACAACATCTAAAACACTTGCTTCTCAGTATTGTATTATAAGAAAACTTACACGCCACATAAAATATTCAGTATATCTCATATAAGTCTCAAGTATGAACTAAATATGTTCCACAGTGGATTAATTAGAGGGACCTGCGTTTTTCGTTTTCTTTTTGGTAGAAATCGCGGTAATTGTTTGAGAATTTCGCGTTATTTTTACTAGTTTTTATTGTCATAGTTTGGGATTTTAAAGGTACTTTTTCATGTAAATAGATTACTGAAGAACAATGTGGCGTTTCATTTTAAAGAACACACATTTTATCCTTCAATTATCACTGAAGAAGGCATAACATGAAAGAAAAATACACATTCCTTTGTATAACTGGCAAAGGAGCATATTGTCGCTTTCCTGTTGCAACCCAAGTCGCTAAAAACTCCTGAGTAGTAAGAGAAGAAAATTTCACAGGCAATATTAGACACTGATACTACAATGACTTGCTGTTAAGTCTCACTGAAATGGACATGCTACCATAAAAGAAAAGTACATTATACTGTGTTTTCTAACTGTCAAAGGAGAACATTGTCATAATGTTTACATTTTCTTCTTTCATGTTGCAATGCAAGTCGCTCAAAACTCCTGAGTAGCAAGAAAAGAAACGTTCAGGCAACATTACCATATGGATACCACACTGACCGGGGAGCTCTGCCACTAAACTTAGGATGACTGTCAAGCAAACTACGTGGAACTTTCACAATATTTATTCTTCCATCTTGCAACATAATTTTATTGGTTTGCTCTTCAAGTTCACTGTACCCTTTTGTAATTACTGAATCATTCAGATTTTTAAAGAATGGAATAGACTTCACTTTGCGTGAAGTGGAAGGAGAGCATAACTCGCAGTATGTCCGATATATTAATCTATGAATTAATATATGAACTATGGTAATGTTAAATATCTGATGTTTTAGTTGTTACTCTTATTGTTTATTTTTATTTCTTGCCACGGCTGCTGTTATTTGGGTTTCTGGTAGAGCTTGTATAGCTTTGCAGGGTGTGATACGGGAAGGAAGGTAATAAATAACAACTAACAATTGGTTAAGTTATTGAAGAACACTATGCTTTAATGGCACACGCATTGACTGTCTTAGTAATAATCTACACAGTTCTTAAGTTAGTTGGAGCTGTAGAACGGTCGAGCCCTACCACGTTCGTAAGCCAAACTTGCAGACGCTGAGCAATCAAGTATTTTATACCTGCTCTAGAAATAATTGTAGTATTTATCACACGTTCATATGGACTTTTAAATTGATACCATTTCAATGTTCCTACTACATTATGAAGTAACTAATAACGCCTGCTTCTGAGAGCTTACATGTATGTTATTCACATCGCAGCACTTTATACTCAACCGCCCTGGCTGATGGAGACGCTAGAACTAACATTTCTCCCCTTGAAGATTTTAAACATATTCTTCCTTAAAATTTCATTGTCTGTCTTCGTTCAGCTTGGAACCTTCCAGAAGACTTACCCGGCTATTGTTATACGTTTGCAAACACGTGGCCTCTCTACAAACATATGTTGTGTTCGCTTGTCGCATTTTCTATTTCACAAAGACACAAGGTCTGGCTTTTATGACTTTCCCGTACAAGTCCTTTATGCCTGGGCCCTAATTCTAACACAAAGATATGTTTGTGGGCTTTTAACAAGAATTCCACAGCTCCAGCTACACTTGCACATACATAAAACCTATGCCTTAACTTCTATTTATACAACAAGTATTTTTCTTATTAATACCGTTTCACATTATAATTCACATTATTATATACATGGCATATATAACCATAATTACTGTCCCAACTTTTTACACTAGTGCTGAATCTAGGCTATATTTTTAAAGCAATATGTGTATAATATAATATTTATTTATTTATTTGTTTGTGCTAGCAATCTTCATTCTAAAATATGGCTATACATCAGCCCAAGCTGTTATCTTGCCATATTGTACCCATATTACATTCTTTAATTATAACATAATAATAATAATAATAATAATAATAATAATAATAATAATAAAATAATAGTAGTAATACCAAAATAATAATCTAATAATACTAATATTATAATAATGATAATATAATTACGTAACTTAACATCACATGATGAAACTAATTCACATCTCTTTTTATTGTCCATAACCATTTCCTTTTACTTTGGACAGGTACCTACTCTCCTACCTTTTTACTGTCTTTGTTAAAAATATTGCTTAAGGCTACTTATAAAATGTATGTAACAGTATTGTGTTATGTTTGTATTATTATGTATATGTATAATAATGTTATGTGAATGTATTAAGTAATTTAATAATGTTGGGGCTGTGAGAATAGAGGCCGGAAGTTGCTAACAATGAGGTAACCTTGAGGAAATAAGAATTGGAAAGTTTAATAATGCTACTAGTAATTTTTGGAACAATAATGTAATATTTTAAAACAGTTTATAAATAGCCAATCAACAACCAGAAAAGCTGAAAGTTAAATAAACGTATAGTATTGGAGTAAAATTCGCCAATCAGAGAGTGAAATAGAAAAAATTAAAAATTTAAGCGTTAAACACTAGTTGCTAGAAGGCAACGTACATGAGCAGTTTGTTAGGTCGGTACATATTCAGTGTAAGACGTATAAAATTCATTACGGCGAGAATATTATAAATTTTACGTGTTAGAAGGTGCAAGTAATTAATAAATAATCTCACAGCTCTTTATATCCGTGAAGTGCTATTTAATCGTGTGAAGTATTAATAAAAGGAGTGAAGTAAAAAATTATAAAAATTGTGTAAGCCTACATTATTTAGCCGTATCACCCCCTGCTTAGAGATACATGTGTCTACAAATTAATACTGACGCAGCCGAGGCAAACCTAAATATATATAATATTTAAAGTAACATTAAAATACAAAGTTGATTCCTAAACGTTGGAGTGAAGACCGGAAAGTGAATGAAATTGGTTTTGATCCAATTATATCTTCACGTCTCCCATTTTCTTTACGTTCTTTTTAATTGCAATTATTTTTTTTAATTTTTGATGTAGAAATTGCTTTAATTTTACCAATAACTATTATTCCCGTTGGGGTGAAGGCCACCGGAAAGTGAACGTTGGGGCGAAGGCCACCGGAAACTTTGTACCATACGTGGAGCAGTTACTTCATCAAGTTGGCTCCCCTACAGTAGAACTACAATACACTCCAAATAAAAATACTCCATCTGCAAATCGATATTACTGTTAATGATGAATACTGGTTTGAACACTTCAAGTGCTGAATACAACTTATTAGCAGAGTCTTCAAGCATTAGTAACTGTTAATTTTGCAAATGCTAATGCTGCGGTGTTTTTCACAGCTTATCTCAGATCTACTTGAACATCTGCGCTTCTGATGCAATTTAGCTTCTCTTCTGTTTCAATAAAAGAATTCCCTTCTTTTGCTACTTCGAAATTTTTTAATATTTTACTGAGGTCTCCATAAAATGTATAACTTGTTGGATAAGAACACCCTTCTAGTTCAGTGATGTATTCCACTAAATCATTGATATGTTCCTTGACGAATGTTGCCTCAGCTGAAATTATACTTACTTCATCGTTCGTCAATAATTTCATGAAATTGCTACCAGCATTGCTAGCTGAGTCCATATCTTCTAACTGCACGAACTCATTTATATCAGAAGATGCTTCTCAACGTAGAAGCCAGCCTCTAACCAAGTATTCCATTTTGTCAACACTGGTAATGTTAACCGTATAGGTTTCTCAGATGGATACTTTTCTTTGATAAATCGAACATACAGGTGCCTTCTCTTTCTCGCATTGAGAAATACAGCCAGGAAAACACCGTGAATTCGCATTATTGTGCATATAAAATTGACATATTCGTGTTATTGGCTGATTTAGTTTTATTTCGCGAAATAAATCTATCTAATTTTCGTATTGTTAACAACGTTATGTATAAGCAACTGTTTCCCAAGCATTTTAGGGAATATTTTTAAAAACTCGGCGTTATCGCAAACGCGAAAAACGCAGGTCCCTATACATAGGGTGAAACAAAATAGGAATTGAGAAATGGTATTTTAATCAAAATTTTAGTCCCACATTTTAGAAAATCAAAATCCCAAAAAATGTTCCATGTAAAGGGTACTTTTTGGTGGGGCGTTTTCTTTAACATCTCCGTGTCGTATCTTTGGGAGATTGTGAACTTAAATATCAAGTTTGGAGTTTATCCTACTTTTTATTTTTGAGTGGAGTTTATCCGACTTTTTATTTTTTAGTTATGCTGTTCAGATACATGTACACACTCGCACACGGACCTGCTTCTGAAACTTCCTTTTTCGGATGTAGGGGGTCTGAAAACATATATTTCCAGTGAAATCTCGGTATCAAATTTTTGGATGAATGCAATACCTTCTCTACCTACTAGGTGCGTGGTAGAGAAAGTAAAAATGAAAAAATGTATAAATACATTTAGAATTTATGAACACAAGGATTTTCTATAGAACTCTTATGCCGTGCAAAATATGATAAACAAAATACGCTTTAGAAGTCTGTAGATGTATAAATACTTGTTAAATATGACAATTACTAGTGTAAATTATTACAAACGCTAACGTAGAATATATGTTTGAAACAAACCACTAAGCCCCGTGGCTTCTCCACAGTTATTCACATGTAAGGTAGAGGAGAAACTGCAAAGGGGACACAAACATCTACCTTGTCAGCTGTCAGGTGCTATAACCACACACACTGTAGGAGATACTCCACAACAAGTATATCAACACAAGGTAGAAATTTAGCGGAACCACGGTACCCACAGCTGTAATCCGCTCAGCTAAAGCAGGAATTTCATCATTAATAGCTGGTTCAGAAGTAACATCCGCATGGCTTTTACCATTCGTGTATTCCATTACAAATGAAATACATTTGTTTCATGTTATAGTCTTTATCATGTCGCATTATTCAAACAAAACAGTATAAAAATTGACACATTAATCGTTATTTTATTGTCTTCAGAGCTTGTTTGTAGGGCTTTGTGCAGCTATTTCATTATGCGTGTAAACAGAGCATTCTTTAAACGCTTTTTGTTATTTGTTTGTCTGAACACTACAACGCAAAGTAACCAGATATCCAATTACACCTATAATTATTGATATGTGTACATGCAGATGAAATCTCCGTTTAAAATCTATATACACACAAACACAACATTTTTAATCTCCAATATATTTCTGCTTTGCAACAGTTACAATTATGAATGTTTGATGCTTTTATGGGAACGTATTTAAACTTCGGCATAAAAACTGCTAATTGTCATTGTCATTAATCATTCATTACTAACCCTGGCATCCCCCGCGTCAGCATTGGAAAACTAATTGTCTAGCAAACAAATATGACAAACTTTTAACTTAGGGCAATAATTTCATCTTCTCCAAACTAAACAAAAAATGAAAATAGAAGATATTTTTGTTACTTTTCTTCGATGTATCACCGTTTGTTTTACGTGGATCCTTCTATAAATTTACCATAGATTATTAGCATTGCAAAGAGGATTCTGTTTAGGAATTCTGGCCTTAAGATCAGCTGAGTTTCAAATCCAAAAACAGGTAGTAAGACCTTTTAGAGACAAAAGAACTTATGATTTGACTCTCAAGATGGTAAAGCCGGATTTGCTGGAAAATAAAACATTACTAAAAGAATTAAATTCAATGAGCTATTTTGACCTCTGAAAATATTGTCAAACTTTGCACCAAAAACAAGGCAGGTATATAGCTTATATTCATTCTACAGAATCATTCACTATGTTAGCAAATTTACAAATAGCAAAATTGTTCCTATTTGAATGTAAGAATAAGCTTAATTCTCCCTGAAAATAAAATATTTTCTTTAGAATCGTAATCAAAGCTAAATAAATAACCTTAAATCATTAATAACTCGCACAGGATAATATTCAGTATGTAGGTAGGGACACTTTCGCTATTAATATGGTACACAGGCACTTGCAAGCCTATCTTAATTATTTTTATATCATGATTACACATACTTAAGATCTTCTAGTTAAAATCCTTATTAAATGACATATATTGTCACTTTTGTTTCATTTTCACAAGTTATACAAATCGGGCCTCACACGCTCCTCAACTGAGGCATCAAGGGGGCGTTGCTGCTGTTGTGCTTCTGCTGCCAACATTGAGACATTCAGGGCCCTAAGCCGCAAAGCATAGCCGAGAGATTGAGGGCCCTAAGTCGCAAAGCGGGGTGTTTTTTAGAAGGAGCGACGACAAGACGTATCCCTAGGATCTGCGCGACTAACTCGAATGAACCGCTTTAGCTACCTTTCATTGCTTAGCGACATTCCGTTAGCCTTTTTTTTTAATGTTGGCAGTAACCCAAGACAAAATGTCCGCCGTTGCCACTATATAAAAACGGTCGCTAAGAAGGTTCGGTGGGTCCAATAATATCGGCCTGGCCAAGCAATAAGTCCTGCACTATTTAACAACTCAGCATATATACAATCAACTCTCTATATTAAAAAGTCCTGAAAACCCTAACTCCGTGAGTACTTAAACTTTTATAGCTCCTACCCACATACTGAATAATATCATTGTAAACTGTAATTATTGTGATTATTTTTAATAATTTGTTAATTTTTATTTCCTTCTAATTTTATTTTGTTGGAGAAAAAAATCAGTAAAATAAACGCTATAAGTGGAATATTCATGTTTACTTTCTCTACCACGTACCTGGTAGGTACATAAGGTATTTCATTCCACACAAAAATTCGATACCGTGATTCCATCGGAAATATCGACAACCGCCTTTTCTTTTAGAAAAAAGACCGTTTATGTGTGTCTAAGAACAGCTTAATTCAAAAACAAAATTTCGGATAAATACCAAACTTGGTATGAGATTCTACCTTCAGTAGATGCGAAACGAAGATTTTTAAGAAAATCCTCCACCCCAAAATACCCTTTACATGGAACATTTTTCGACAGTTTTGGTTTTATAAAAATGGATCTAGTCGTTTTGATGAAAACGCCACATATTAAAGATATTTACATGCAAATAAAATGTGTATTTTGAATGTTCTGGAAATAGCCTGTGAAGCCTCCTTTATTTGGAAGAAATTGTGTATAAATTTTGTTATATTAAGCGATAGACGAAAACATATTACATAAAACTTGTATATCTCTTTAAAACACACAATTTATTTTAAATACCTCCTTCTTCTTTTGTTATCAGCCGTTTCCGAGGTATCCGTTATTAATGGTTCCATTTATTCAATACTTTGTCATTCTGTTTAAGTCCTCGATTTTCAGTTGTTTCTGGCAACTGCATGGAAGCGGTGTGGAGTTTTAAGCCCGCATATAGCGTCCAGCTCTTAAACATTTGAATATCACTGTTCTCTTTGTAATGTGGCTATTCCGCAAAGTTATTTGGATTAAAATGAAGTATATAGAAAAATAAGCTTTCGTAAGAATAATTTGCATGCCCATTAATACACAATAAAGGCTGGGGAAGGTTATGTGAATGTAACAAATCAGAGTTTTTTTAATTTAGGAAATGGAAGTTTAAAAAAGGAAAATAAAAAGAAAACATTAAGAGAATAGCTTTCTGAGTATTTTTCTGAACAACTAGCTTCCCATAAGAAAGCAAACACTCGCCATATACAATATAAATAAGCCCAGGACTTGGTGCAAACTTCTACAGCTAAATATTATGGGCACCTTATGCAGACGGCACTAGAACATTTGATTAACTAAGGTGCTAATACTTTATTTCAAATCAAGTAAAATAAATACCAATTGTGATATTCTACCGAACCTACTAAAATTATTTTATACTCTTAATCTTTGTTTTAGAGAAGCATTTTACAAGCTATTAGAGAAATGAGTATGTTCTGACTGTTATATCATATAAGGAGGAATAGCACAATGAGTAATAAAATTCTTTAAGTTATGTTGAAAGTATAATTTATTTCTATTTCTTGACTCACAATTTTTGCATAACTGTGAAACATAAAATATGTGTTTCATTATTAAGTTCATAAAGTTGCGTTAGCCCAAATCTCCAATATTGTCCTCAGCTCCACAGTTATGCCAATAGCACTTCATAACTTCCAGAAACCTATTTCATAAGGAGGCACTAAAAGGAAAATTAATGTGTGTAGAGAACTTAGTAAACAGAATGGGAAATTGTAATTTCTAGAAAGTAAATAATTGGCACGTATTTTTCATTATACGATAAATTCAATAATGCTAGTTTTACTGGACAATTCATCGTGAAAGGTCTGATATCTATGTTAATAAAAATGTATAAAATATGTCGATAATTTCTGATTTGGGCATTAGTAGAGCTGTATTGTGTTTCGGACGAAATACTTTTTTTGAAATTTTAATACGAGTTGAAATGAAATGTATGAACGTTCTTTGTTTTTCACGAACTTATTGAGGATCTATCTGCGTTCTAGAGTTGACTTTTGTTTCACCTTCCGGTATTTTTACAAAACAAATGTGCCTTAGTATCACTGGTAAATATTTCGTGTGATTAAAAAGAAATGAATAGAAGATCCAGCTTTTTATTGCATATAATAATTTGCAACGGAATGTTCTACCGGGACAGTGTATGCGTATGTTTTCACTTTAGGGTTAGGGTTATTAATATTGGGAGATCTGTATGCTAGAGTTGGTAAAGTAATTATACCTAAACTAATAGGACCATATGAAGAAGATGTAAATACAAATGGAAGAATGCCTAGATATTTTTGCACTTTTAACAATCTTACAATAACAAATACCTTCTTTCCTCACAAGATATTCCTAAATACACATGTTCAGAACGAGATACAAAATCTATGATAGACTACGTCATTACAAATGAGAAGTTATGGCCATATATTTTATATACCAGAATAAAGATACGGGGAATTTAGAATTTACGTAGATACGGGGAATAAAGCGGACACAAATCATTATCTAGTGGCTTCTAAGATATACATATATCAGGAAAAAGAATACAATTCAGAAAATGGAGAATGAAACCAGAAAATACAGCTATTGGAACAACATCGTATTAGACAGCTTTACCAAAAAAGATTTGATAATATAATAAGAGGAAGGGTGGAACATATAGAACAGGACTATAAAACCCTAACTATGACCCTTATTAAAATAGGCAGGGAAATATTAGGAACACAAAGTAAAAGAAAACCAAAGAGATAAAAATATGGTATGAAGAGCTAAAAGAATCAATTGGTAGTAAGGAAAAATCATACACGAGGTCTAAATATATCAAAAACAAAAAGTCATATTGTATATAAACATAGGAAGGCAATAGTTTATAAAATGACAAGAAAAGCAAATAAAGAAAGTTAGGAAAGCTTTGTTAAGCAAATGGAATATGACCTTACAGGAAGACAGAGATTTGGATAAATAAATATTGATACTGCTAAAATGGATTTAATTCCAAACATAGAATGAATGGACTGTATACTATAAAGGTGTATTTATAAACAAAGAAGAATCTCATGATGTAGAAGCAAAGCATTTTAATGAATATAATGCAATAACTATGCTAACCTTAGAAATTGGCCTG
Organism: Deroplatys truncata; assembly: GCA_030765065.1. Taxonomy (NCBI): domain Eukaryota; kingdom Metazoa; phylum Arthropoda; class Insecta; order Mantodea; family Mantidae; genus Deroplatys; species Deroplatys truncata. The sequence goes on from CM060981.1 coordinate 112,409,123, forward strand.
AAGAACTTAAAGAACAGCAAAGCTCTTGGAATTGGTAATATAAACTATGAACTAATAAAATATACGAATTTGAAATAGAAGACGACTTTTACAATGATTAAATGAAATATGGAATGAAGGAAAGGTACGAAATGAATGAAAATGTGCAAAAATAGTTTATATATAAGAAAGAATACCACAGAAACTGTTGTAACTACGGAGGCATGTAACTACTTAATACAGCATGCAAGATTTCCTCTATAATAATTAAAATAAAAGTCAACCATTAGCAGAAAGTATCGTAAGCGAAGAGCAATGCGGAATTAGAAAGGCACGATCTTGTGTATAAGCAATGTTTGTTATTAAATAAGTAATATGTCGTCCTCCGTGGTCTAAGAGTACCATGCTAGCCTCTAGTTTCCAAGGTTACTGTTCAAACCCGGCGGAGGGCATGGACTTTTTCAGGCGTAAAAATCCTCAGCATGGCTTCCTTCGTAAAAGAAGTAAATTGGTCCCATGCCGTGGATTTACGGCCGTAAAAGAACCTCAAACCTGATAAGTAGGCCTCAGAGCAAAATTTCGCTCTTTCTTGCTCTATAGAATGGGACGCTAAGAATCATAGCAGTTAGGGAGCATTCATTAATAAAGTTCAATAAAATAAAGGGGGGATGGAAAAATAGGGTTCAATTTACCACGATATCCTTTCCATCTGAATTATGAAAGTGCATTTGATAGGGTAAATAGACAAATATTGTGGAAAGTTCTGAGCGAATATAAACTTCTAGAAAATGTGTTAAATGATTATATATATTGGAAACAACAATTTAGTTAATAATAGCCTCTTTGCAGACGATCAAGTATTATTAGTGGAATCGGAAGATGATCTCCAACTCAATGTGACAAAATTAAACAACATCTTACAAAAGTATAATATAAAAATATCTATCCCCAAAACAAAAGTGATGGCATTGAGGGAAAAAATAACATCAGAGCTAAAATAGTTATAAATAACAATATAATAAAGCAAGTGAAACTTTCAGATATTTGGGATGTGAAATATAAATATGTAAAACAAAGACTTGGAATGTGGCGTACAAAAATATAATAATCTAAACGTATGTAAAAAAGACACTTGGGGAAAATATTAATAAAGGAATCCAACAACTACATAACCGATTCAAAACCGTCCCTGATATACGGAAGTGAGACAAGTGTAAAAGACTTATAGAAGCAGCCGAAATGAGATTTATTAGATCTATATTAGGAGCGAGCCTTAGAGATCAAAGAATAAGTCAAGAATTTAGAGAAGAACTTAAAGTAGAAAAAGCATGAGAGATGGCATCAGCATGTACAAAGAATGTCTCCTGATCGTCTGCTGTTGCGGGCATAATCTTATAATCCAATAAGAAAACAGGATAAGGGGCGACCCAGGAAGAGATGGAAACAGCAGTTCCAGCAACACTTTAGCTTCGGAACGAGAAATAAGATCAATCCTTGAATTGGAGGAGGAGGAGGAAGAAGAAGAAGAAGAAGATATAGGAACTAGGCGTTAGTTGACCACTGCTTACCCTGAACTTAAATTACGTTGTTACAGCAGAGTTAAGCTACATAATTGTTAATTATTAGCTTTATATATCCAGATTAACAACTTCAGAGCATATCAGTGATGTGCCGAAATTCTCTAACGTAGGATTATTTTACTTGTCGGTAAACCCATTGCAACGCACCTATAGGGCAGAGGTAAGACACTTAAATCCCATTGTCCTGTGCTGTGAAGAATGATTTTTGTATTGTAACTTGTTTGCAACACGCTTTGGGCGTCAATTTGAAGTAGGTCGTATTGAAGGAGTTGTATTATAGTTCAACTGTTGGGGAGCCGAACTTGTAGTAGTTGCAACGCACGTATAGTAAACAGTTTCCGGTAGCCTTCGCCCGAAATGTACTTTCAGGTGGCCTTTGCCCCAAGTTTAAAAAGAAATATTAACTTTGTAATTAGACTGTTTCTTTAAATATTATATTTGTTTTTGCCTCGGCTGCGTCAGTATTACTGTTAGAGACACGTTTCTTTTAGCAGGGTTGTGTAGGCTTACACAGATTATAATTTTACTTCACTCCTTTTATTAATACTTGATACGATTAAAATAACACTTCACTGATATAGAGAGCTATGAGATTCTTTTTATTAATGAATTACACTTTTTAACACGTAAAGTTATTTTTCGTCTCACGCAAAAACGTATTAAATTTCTTGAAGACACTTTTTGCATCTGGCTAGTAACGCTGTCTGTAGGCAACTGAATTGATTTCAACCGCCTAAACGTGTAAATGTCTGTATTTCAAGTCTCTGGTTGGCTATTCCTAATCCAATAGAATACCTTCATTTAACTACGGCTTTTTGTGGTTGTTGATTGGCTATTTCTATAAACTGTCACTAAAATTACATTATTTTTGCTCCAATAATGTCTAGTGGCATTTAAACTTTCAAATTCATTATTGCCTCAAGGTTACCTCATTGTTAGCAACTTTTAATCTATTATTCTCACAGCTCCTAAATAATTAAATTACTAATATATTCACATAGCATTATTACACATAGATACAGTAATATAAACATATACAATGACTGTAATATACACTTTTTATATATTGTTACATATACATATTGCTTTAGGTCGGGGTGTTATTGAATTTATATATCATATAATTTGACTGAAATCATTTGTGTTAAAAATACTACCTCAGCTGTGATCAAACGCGTAACCTTGGACAACGCTCAAACTACTGCATAACCCAGGGCAGCTAAGCGGGTTCATATGCCGGTTTGTAAACGACAGACGCAAAGCTTTCAATGCAGAGAAGTTCAATTTTGTTCCTCTTGTAGTTGTTATGAGAAGGTCAGTTATTCAAGTGCACCCAACTCTCCTGATTCACCCTCTTTAAACAGTTCGATCCGCTCGCTTAGGCTTGCTTTCAAGGGGCGATACGAGACTTGTCTGCTTCTGTTGCTACCTACCATTGCTTCCTCTTGGAAAATAGAAGCTCTGAGAGATCACAGAACCGCGGACTTCTCTGCAATTTATTTGTTCCCAATAGCGAAGTTTAAGCATCAAGGCGAGAACCCTTCAGAATCGTGCAATGAGTTTCGGGATGCGTACAAGTGGTGAAACGGCTGCTGCAAGATGTAAGGTGAATGCAAGTTGGAAAAGCATCAAGAGTCTGGAACATTAAAGGTGTTAAACAGATAGACTACGAGTTCAGTAGAGTTTCAAATGTAGAATGATGAAGTAAATGGATCAATAGTGTACATGGGAACAAATAAGAAAGAAGGAATGCATAATGCAATTCTAGCATACACATGAAAATACTTTATGCAGTGTTTCATTGTAATGGACGAGACAGTCAGAAACACTTCTTAAAATATTGGCGATATCCTCTTTCAGCTGCATAACGGTTACTGAAAATTTAAAAAAAAATAAAGCTTTACTGTGTTAAGATCAACACTTTTCACATCAAAGTTAGAGGCTCCTTCATTCCCGATAGAGGAGGTTTTAGTACGTAGTTACGTAAAATATTCCTTTTGAAAGATCGGTCTTATGATATAAAAATTCTATTCCAAAGATTAAACAGACAGAGTAGATCAGAGAGGAGAGCAAAATCGCAAGAAAAATTGTTGAAATGGTTGCAAAAACATTACAAACACTTCAACTTATTCAATTATTTGCCCTATTAGTTAATTCGTTGTGCTAAAAATAAAAAAATATATATTTATCGCATTAAGAAATTAGCCATTTACTTGATATTATAAATGGGACATAATTTAAAAATGGGTTTGTATTCACCACAATTCATTTTCAAAATTGGCGTTGAAGTGATTACTGTACTATTGATAGCGTTACAGAAGAAAGGAATTTGTAATTCAGCCTGTGAAAATGTTCATATTTATAGCTTCAAGCAAATGAAAACCACTAACGCATATAATTTAATGTAACAGAGTCTACATCAAGTTTGGCGAAAACGACTACCTAGCGGCGGGTGCTGTAGCGCTTCCATGTATCCACGTGATATCTCACCTTGACGATGTGTTCCGGGTTTAAGTTCTCAGAAGTTCGCTGCCTAGGCTGTCAGGCAGTAGCTGTAAATAAATTCGTATTCCTAACTATCTGTATCTCGGGATATTTTGGGTGAAGGCAAATTAATACAATGAATTTCTTAACGATTGGATTTATTCCAAATCAACAAAATAATTGAAGCGGCTAGCAACTATTCCCCTTTGAATAATGAAGTTATCTCTATACTGTAGTTTCCATCTTACCGCTACTTTAAATATTGTAGTGCCCCTAGCTATTTGCGTCACACACATCTCCCACCCACCTAACACTTACCGTAATATGCCACTAGACAATTCAATGTAGGATATCAGGGAAGTATATATGCAAGTGTTGAAATCCTGGGCGGACTTTTCTTTTAGCACTTTTTTTAACACTTAAATGATTTCAGTCAAATTATTATGCAATATAAAATATAATAACATCCAGCCTTAAAGCAATATGTGTATGTAACAATATATAAAAAGTGTATGTTACAGTCATTGTAAATGTTTATATTATTGTGTACATGTTCAATAATATTATGTGAATGTATTACGTAATTTAATAATGTAGGAGCTGTGATAATAATAGGTTAAAAGTTGCTAACAATGAGGTAACCTTGAGGCAATAATGAGTAAGAAAGTTTAATAATCCTACTAGTCATTATTAGAGCATCAATAATGTAAATTTTGAGACAGTTCATAAAAATAGTCAATCAACAACCAGAAAAAGCTTTAGTTAAATGAAGGTGTTCTATTGGACTAGGATTAGCCAATCAGAGACTTGAAATACACAGATTTACAAATTTAGGCGGTAGACATCAAGTCAGTTGCTTGTAGACAGCGCTCATAACTGGACGCGTTGGTTGTTGACAGTGTTCCTAATCGGACGCAAGACACGTCCTCGAGAAATTTAATACGTATTCAAGTGAGACGAAAATAGTTTACGTATTAAAAAGTGCAAGTAATTAATAAAATAATCTCACAGCTCCCTATATCACTGAATTGTTATTGAAATTGTGTCAAGAATTAATAAAGAGGAGTGAATTAAAAATTATAATCTGTGTAAGCCTACATTCTTCAGCCGCACTACGCCCTGCTAAGACATCCATGTGTCTAACAAAAATACTGACGCAGTCGAGGCAAACATAGATATATAATATTTAAAGAAACAGTCAAGTTACAAAGTAAATATTTTTTAAACATTTTGGGGTAAAGGCCACCGGAAAGTACATTTTGGGCGAAGGCTACCTGAAACTTTTTACCATACGTGCGGTTGCAACAACTTCAAGTTCGGCTCCCCAATAGTTGAACTATAATACAACTCCTTCACTACAACCTACTTCAAATTGACGCCCAAAGCGTGGTGCAAATAATTTAAAAATAACAATACAACAAACCATTTACTTCACTTTTTATACCCCGCTGCTTTGACGCTAACTTTCGCGCCCTTTTACCTAATCTCTATGTTGATTGGTTATTTAATAGGTGTACTATGAGAAAGAAATCATTCACTTTTACCAATCATGCTTTTTCTGCCTTCTTTGGTGAAACCCACATGGCTCTGTCTCACTCACAACTCTTTTTTCTCTTTCTATTTGCTGACTTCTTATCCAACTCCTGGATTTTTCCTGGAATTGTTCCTCTATCTCTGTTCTTGTCTCTTCTCGGACCTCTTTTTCTGCTCATCACTATTTTGCTTAATCCTGTGTCCATTAGTGTGCGTCATTGGTGAACTTCTGCCCTGCTGCTAGTTCGCTTATTCCTAGCTAATTACAATTCTTTCTTACATATCTCTTCATTTTTATACAGGTCGTTTTACAGTATCTATTATATTATATTATTACACACCTATCTTGACTATTCATTTATGATTTCCCGTTATTTACATTTTTGATCCTATCAGGTGAATGCATGTTCCCCTACACCACGCTAAACTTCCGCAGTATAAATAATTCATTCATATACTTGTCTACACATAACGTCAAGTATCAAGTGAGTTTTGATACAGTTTAACTGATGTTTTGCCAGTTTTGGTAAATATCTCCCCCATTTTGTGACTCTTAGTGACCCTAAGGAGTGATTCGTTTCGGTTCTTGATACAAAAATATGAAGCTAAAAATTGTGACAAGGGGATGTTATTAACTTTTACCTAAGCTAAATAAAAATCACTGACCTTATTCGCTTCCACTGACCTTATTCGCTTTGCTTGCATCTTTAATTTACAAGAACTTATACTTTTCCAGCTCATATCATTCTAGAATTAAACATTGGACTATATATTCCTTGCCTAAAAGCTATAAAATACGCATTATTTTTCATACAGTAGCTTCCTAACAACAGTATATTTGTGAGTGGTATTGCAGCCTCGTGATAGTAACAAAAAGGGTATGTTTTAGAAAGTGAGAGACTTTCACAGCAATAGTAACCTTTTTTAGAATGAAAAACGCAAAGCATGTCTCAGAAAGTGTAGATAGAAACTTCATACTAATCCCTATGCAATAGATTCAGCTGAGAGGCGAGTGTGTTTAAAGAATGGCCTTTGAAGGCAAATTCATAAAATATAGGATTAAGTCATGTAGGGATTCCGTCAGCATGGAGATTTGTCTCTCCTAGCCCTTTACTGCTTCCCACCCTTGTGTATGCATTTATATATTTAATCAGATTAAATTTAGTCATCCTTCTTTCTGTAATTTACACACCTACCCATTCATTCAGCCATTTATTCTGTTGTCTTCACTCACTGGAAAATTTCGTGCTCAGGATATTTTACGAGAGAACGCTTATTCGGTGAGCGTATAAAAACTCTAGTCCATTCGTTAAACTGGTTTGTGTACCCAGAGTAACGTATAATACTGGTGTTTTTATCCCAACTAATGATTTATTATAATATGCAGAGGAAATACTGCATACATTCTACTAACATTTCACAGAATATACACATATTGAAACATTGAAATACTTTAACAAATAAATAAAAAGTGAGAAAGAAATTACTATGTAAAAACAAAATAAGTCCAAAAATGGAGATGTCCAAATTTCAACCCGAGTTAGCCATGTTTAAGATCGTAAAGGTTTGGAAGAAAGTTCTTCCACCTAAACTACATATATATATATATATATATATATATATATATATATATATGGAAAAGAATTCATTATTTTTTAAAAATTGTGATATGCCTAACATGTCGATATAAGGAATAAGACAACTGAATTTTCTATGAACAGCCCTTAGAGTTCTCCTCATTTCTGCTGTAATTAACAGACCTTTACACAAGTAGAAATCTGCAACAGTAGAATATGAATTTACTAGAACTCATTAAAATACGTAATAAGCGACAAATAACTTTTTGTAGATTTGGCCCTTTATGAGAGATTTAGCGCTGTTAGTTTGATTTGTCCTGTATTTCGAACTATTTTCTTTTGAAATATTATGGCCTTTTTTGTCAGCAATATAAAGACTAGCTTTCTCTATTGTTCAAACGTCCTGCAACTTTCTACATTCCTACAATTAAAATGTACCGAAAATATTACAGAAAATGCTTATCATGATTAGGTAACAAGAACTAGATAAAGGAAAATAGTATTTCATATAAATATTTTGCACAACACAAATGAAACAAAATTACAATAGTGGCGAAAATTTGTCAGTTTCTTCTTCAAATGTTAGGTACCTTTGAGTTTAGTTAACTTAATGTATCAGGCAGGAGCAGTTTTTATTTTAAAAGCGTTATCAATGAATATTTTTCTTGTGTTATTATCTTTTGCAGAATTTATAATTATGTCTATTTAACTTTATACTGTGTAACGAGGTAGCTTTAGACTTATATTGCGAAAGAGGAAATTAGGTAATCCTAGCACTGACAGCATAAATAAATAAATTCTGAATATTCTATCGCGTGAAAAATACATAAACTACATTTATTTACAATATCAATAATTCTTTATGATAGACTCTTTTCTGTAGTTTTCTAGTTTTATTTCCTCTGCCATATAAGGTAAAAAGTCGAATTCACCAAAACAGCCGAACCCAAGATTTCAACGGGCATAGGTTTTGAGGTCTCCGATGATGATAATAATAATAACAACAATAATAAAAATTTTTAGAAAAATTCTATTGCGCGTGCACTGTGTGTGTGTGTGTGTGTGTGTGTGTGGTGTGTGTGTGTTGTGTGTGTTGTGTGTGTTGTGTGTGTGTGTGTGTGTGTGTGTGTGTGTGAGAGAGAGAGAGAGACTTTGAACAACTAACTCAAAACGAAATATACATTTAACTTTAATAAATCACGTCCAAACATGTGATATGAAGATTTTAATTCCTCCGACCACAGACTACTCTTTTCATGCAAAACTTTTCTAACTTTATTATTTTCTCAGGAATTTCTCTGTCGGTTTTGATTAAAATACCTTATATTTAAGAAATTGACATGAAAAATTAAATGTTCATATTGAAGTAGTCTGGAAATATTCTATGAAGACTTCTTCATTCTGAATGAATTTTATATAATTTTGTTTAACCGGTAAGCCATAAAAGATAAACCACGTCTTACTTTGAAATAAACAATTTATTTTAAACATCCGTTTAAATATATCAATACTGTCATTGCATTTTTGAAGTACTGCCAAACTCTAGTGTTTTCTCGCGATGTCATCCAAAGATTATAAGGGTTCAACGACAGTATAAAGCGACACGTTTTTTTAAACATTTGACAGTCTCTATCCTCTTGTATCTATACTGAAATGTGAAATGCAATTATCTATGCAAATGTTTTCTTCAATTAACTTGGAGTATATAGAAGAATAAAATGTTGTAAGACTACTTTGTAGAAGCTATGTAAAAATAAACAATAGGAGTAGAGGAAGTAGTGTGAATGTAACCCAATGTTTGTGTGTTATTACACAGCTAGAAATGCAGTTCTCTGTAAGGAGAGTGGTTAATTTTAGAAGCTTTAAACAGTTTAAGCCAACGCTAGTTTTATTCAAACACCTGCTATTCCTTAAGAATTTGAAACTTATATGCACTATGATGTCTTTTTTTTCCTAATTGGAGTGCTTATTACTAAGGTCTGATGTTCAAATATATCAAACCTTAATAATACGCTAAATAAACTTAATTATGAAAATTCAAAATAACACTTCCCTCAACACGTTTAACCAGTATTGTATTTTTGCAGTTGTATTTTGGCACGATGCCACAAAATAAAACTTAACTGAGTGGTAGATCCTGATTTGGAATTTTAAATTTATACAATCTTGAATTTCTGACAAAGTTTGGAAAAATTAACTGTTTTAAATTTTCGTTGAAAATCCTCAAATATACCCTGTGTAAACGGGGTTGAATTGCGGTTTTGCTCTTCTAATAATTTAGGTGACCAAACTGGAGGACTTAATGGAGTATAGGTGTTTGTAATTATTGCATAACATTTTAAAACTTTATTGTCTCGTAATCCTTTTTTGTAATCCACTTACCGAGCGGGATGGCTCAGGTAGCAACGTCTGTGGCTAAATTCGGGAGGTGTTGGGTTCCATTCCCGCGGCCGAGCTTCTTGACCCAAGGGTTTTTTCGGGGGTTTCCCGGGTCATTAGACGAATGCTGTGAAGGATCATTACATACCCGGAATTTTCTGTCCCTCTATTTCACCTCCTTTCTCATTTCACTTCATTTTAACCTGCATGGTCTCTTTCTCGAGGTGTGCATGGCAGGGAAAATGGATGCTCTGAGTAAACCTTCGTCCCCTGAATTGGGGGCTCCGAATCCCGGGCCCCAGGGGATGTGTGAGCCCACTGCACCAGTGCCACCCGGGGAGTTTAAATCTGTAAACCAGGGATACCCAACCTTACAGATAGAAGAGATGAAGGGAATTTCCCTTTCCTCTCATTTGTACTCGTGCTGCCAAGGACTGAAAGTTCATTGGTTTAGCTTGTCAGTCTCTTCAAATATAGTATAGGGGTGACCTATGGACTTTGAACCATAGAGAACACTTTGGGCTTCACTGCTGTAAACGGTAGGGATCTTGCCATCTGCCTGTAGTGCCTTCTAGTTCGGCCGCCCTCTGTCTCTTCTCACCTCATCCTCCCCTCCCTGTGGCGACACGTCAGGGGCCTAGGTACAGAAGATCTACATAGGCCTCATCTGTCCCTTGTTCTATCCTATCCTTTGCTAATCCACTTAGAAATGTTCCTCATTATAGAACTTTTATCCAATTTCTTTCAGATTTCCCGTATTTGTTCTCTGAAGGTAAATTAAGAGATGAAAGAGCCCTTTCTTTATATCAAGCATATTTTGGGATTTAGGGTTTTAAAATTTTTATGTATGATTGATTTTTAGAATTAAAGAGTTACATGATTTTATTATCGTTTAAAGAACGCAGAATTTAATGTTTGACTGCAAAGAATTACATTCCTGGGACGATAACAACATATAAAGGTTTTAACATTTTCAAATTTTCATAAGTAGGAAATTTAAATATGAGTCAGTCTTCCTTGGTAAATTATTTTCTTGGAAGGATAGTTACACAGATACACAAAAATTAAGTTTCTATTATAATTATATTGTACAAATATATGATAAACGTTTCGACTAAATTGGTTGAAACTTGTATAGATTATCATTAGCGATACCGAATACCCCTAATGTTACTCCTGGAAGTTTCATTTTGACTGATCAATCTCGAAGGTTCCTCTTGAATTACCTACGTTGCAATAATTACTTCCAAAATATAATTGTCCTGCATTTTCAATCCCTATTTCCGTATAGATAGTTATTGTCGTGCCCTTCGTAACACACAGAGAAATGGACAGGAAATAGCAAATAAATCGAAGCTGAAAGTGGGATTTATCGCGAGAGGCAGTTTTATATCGGCAACTGTTTCTCTGGGTGATCAATATGCTTGCAGGCTGCAATGATGGGTTAACAGGTTTTATGTGAGTCGGCCTGAGCGCATTATCCCAGTCACATCTGTTACAGGCTCACCACAAGGGACACCCGTTTAAAATGGTTTGGTCGGCGTAATATTAGCTTGTTATGGGCAATCTGCATTCCGGTGAATCTAACATTTTCGCAGCTATTTTATTCACGCCCAAGCCGGTCACATTTTTCCCCTTCTGTTAAAATTATCCGTCCCACTGACTGCCGATATATTTATATATTACTGGTGCTGCTTTTTTTATCAACCTTTCTTCCTCAATACCGTTAACTATGCAGTATTTTTTCCCGGAAGTACACTTGATATTGGGATACTTTACTAAAATTTCGATATATATATATATTTATACATATATCGAAGTATATGTATATAAGTGTATGTGCACCTTTAATGTGAAATTTAAACACCTGTGATTTAGATACTCATAATAAAATCAGTGGCAAAATGTAATAGACATGACGTATTTATCTGTTTTGCGGTGCGTTTATAGTCCGTATGGGTTCGTTTTGAATATGTTCGACTTTAAAACATTGCTCATTACCAATCATGTCTACCTGTATACATTTGGTGTTAATTGTTAAGATTTCTTAGAAAGGTTTCTCTAGTCCATGGTCACGCATGGTCATCCCCACTCTCGCTCTGTATATCTGTATCTTTCTACAATTTCCCCTCCAGTCTCTCACTTCTTCAAAGCTTGAAACCAGAGTTACAATACTTTACTGTCTCAAGAATACTACTGCTACTGCAAGAGGGGAACTGTGTAAGAGGAGTAGAGGGACGGTTAAAAAAGCAGGGAAAAATGGCCTTGAGTAGACTGGCGAAAATTAAAACACTATAGGCATTTTAGAGTCGCTCTTGAACATTATATTTCCATTCTCAGTGACACACTCATCTATGATGTGACGTATCAGTAAGTTCATTGTCTGACCAGACGCATTATTGTGTTGTATTGTTGATAGCATTATTGGGTTCCTTTCATTATTTTTCGGCTTAACGATCCCTCATTTGGCGCGGAACACACCAGAGAGAGGACTTTGTTTGGAAACGCTCTGGTATGACGTCAACCCTAGCTGGCTTGGCTAGGCACGGTTGGAGGGGGGATACATTTAGCGTACCTACTTGTGTGTAAGCAGTGGAAGCAGCAAGTTGCGTTTGTGGTTAGTTCTCGACTTCGGGGCAGCTCCCCTCATCCTGCATTCCTAAGTGCACAAAGTAAAGTCTCCAAACATTTGTCAATAAATTCCAGATGTGTCTTATGTGTCGTAATGAAAAACCTCACGCCTTCATCTAAATCTAAACACCAAGGTCCTAGTCCTCTTGCCGTTAGCGAGCTACGCTCCCCCATGTGCGTGTTGGGGTGATCGAAATTTTATCATTTGCTGGAAATATTTCGGCCCTCACCGAGCATTAACAATAATTCCTACGTCTAAGGAGAGTCCTGGGTAAAGATTTCAAGATTTGCAAGGTAGTATGTTATCACTAGAGTTTCAGCATATGCCTATTCTGCTCCTTAGAATTGTAGGATTTGTATAAATATGTTTCATGTTTACGGAGTAAAATATATTTTTAGTACCCATAAATGCCTATTTTCATAGTATTATCTCTTCATAGCTTAAGGGCTTATTATAGCATTTATTGTAATGAGAACTTTATCATGGTATTTGTCAATCTTAATTTCATTATTTTTTGTTATTGGTGGTTATTTATTGTGATGTTAACCTTAGTAGTGCAATTAGTATTTCGCGCTGTGAGCCCATGAGCCACTGTTGAGAATATGCCTGAGGAACTTTGTAATACCGGTATTACTTTCCTAACGTCAGCTGTTGTATTGTTTCGTGTAATTAAATATAGGCTACTTAGCATAATAAAGCGTAAAACTAGGAAAAACTATTGATTTACTACTGAGAAATCGTTCATTTTAGCATAACTCATCGCTTTGTTGATAAATACGATGGCTTTTTTGTTTTCTAGTTCTCACATGGACGAAAACTGAGGCAGTGTTTTTAACACTTAAATGATTTCAGTCAAACTATATAATATATAAATTCAATAATAGCTCCCCTTAAAGCAATATGTGTATGTAACAAGATATAAAAAGTGTATATTACAGTCATATATGTTTATATTATTGTATACATGTGTAATAATATTATATGAATGTATTACGTAATTTAATAATGCAGGAGCTGTGAGAAATAGGTCAAAAGTTGCTAACAATGAGGTAACAATGAGGTAATATTGAGTCAATAATGAATTAGAAAGTTTAAATGCCACTTGTGATTCTTGGAGCAACAATAATGTAATTTTCGTGACAGCTTATAAAATAGCCAATCAACAACCAGAAAAAGCTTTATTTAAATGAAGGTATTCTATTGGAGTAGGATTAGCCAATCACAAACTGAAATATAGCAAAATTTACAAATATAAAAGTCAGTTGGTTGTAGACAGTGTTCCTAACCGGACGCATCAACCCGACGCGAGAAATTTAATACGTACTCGTGTGAGACAAAAATAGTTTTACGTGTTAAAAAGTGCAAGTAATTAATAAAAAAATCTCAAAGCTCTCTATATCAGTGAAGCGTTATTTAAATCCTGTCAAGCATTAATAAAAGGAGTGAAGTAAATTTATAATCTGTGTAGGCCTACATTCTTCAGTCACACCACTCCCTGCTAAGACATTCATGTCTCTAACAATAATACTAATGCAGTATACATACATAAATATGTAATATTTAAAGAAACAGTCAAATTCAAAGTTAATATTTTAAACTTGGTGTGAAGGCTACCGGAAATATTTTACCATATGTGCGATTGCAACTACTTCAAGTGTTCGGCTCCCCAACAGTCGAAACATAATACATCTTCAAACTGGCTTACCATACGTAGCAGCAACAAACCTTCTTCAAATTGGCAAATAACAATACAACAAACCATCTTCTCAAAACAAGAAAACAGAAAGACCTAAAAACTTATTTCACTGCAAACGTAACAATAGTCTTTCTACAATAATTCATAATGGACTGAATAATAATCACAAAATAGTGTGGGAGTCTAAACGTATTCAAAAGAGAATTACTTAAAACCTGATAACAGGGTTTGCAATGAAGAAGGGTATAAATTGAAAGCAATAATGTTTAAAGCTTACACTTCATTAAGAGAATAGTGTAATTTAGTAAATTTAATGTATGGTATACGACTATTTGATACTTCTTTACAGTTCTGTCATATCAAAATTTGTTTTTAAGTGGTAAATGAATAAAGTGAGTGTGCCTACTTCAAATTTTATTGCTGGTAGTGTCTATATTAGTGCTTATTTTAAACCCCTTGTAGTGCCAATTTGCCTGATTATTTTAAGCTTTTAGCGACTATTGCGCCGAGCTCTAGTTATGTGTTACTTTTCAAAAACTGTGTATATTCTTCGTGTCTAGTTATTTTCTCAGTGTTCTGTTATTTTCCGCAGTATTTAAAGCTTTCGTTGCTTTATTGAACTTTGAATGTGTTTTAAGGTAATGCATTTGTGAAATTTGACCAAAAATGGTTAATAAAGAAAAAAAATTCATTTTTTTCATTACAAAATAATATCAGTTTTAAACTTTAAGAGAAGGTCGTATTTTTTCCAATTAGCGCATACAAACTACCAGTTATGTGAAGCTATACATGTACAGGTTCATGCTTCTTAGGCAATAGGCACGCCCAACTTTGAACCTTTTTTTTTCGCAAGCACTTTTCCAGTATTTTTCAGCACTCAAAATGCCCCACACAGTACAATATTTTACTAATTTGTTTCAAAAGTGTTGTACTGTCACTCTAAAGATTGTTAAAGCAAATGATAAATAATTTACTTTTTTTTAAAATAGTGCTCCAATTTCGAGAAATAAATTATTAACTTTTGAAAAATCAAGAATTTAGGGGAGTATAAAAGTAATAATGTTTCTGAGTATTTAGGAGTTAATATAGAAAGTCCAATATAATAGATCTTGTTGCAAACTCATTTACTGAAAAACATGAATTTTTATTCAAATATTGTTTAAAAACGCAGCCTATAGAGCATTCTTATGGGAACAATTAATTCAAATCAAAAATTAATATTTGAATAAATATGCAAGATAGAATTTTCAAATATAGCAGAAACATTAGCGTTATTGTCCTTCTTATTGCAATAACTGTCATAACTTCAATAAGATATGTTAAACCCCTAACCTTGAATAAAAATCATACAGAAGTAGTGCAAACTTTCATGTATGCAATATGAGGGCGTGGCTCAGGAAACACAACAGGTTTACAAAGCTAGAAGTGGCATTTGTTATAAATTATTCGTAATTAATTACACATAAACAGGAGTGCAAAATTTAGCTTTCTAAAATGCTAAAAGTAGATAAAAAAACAATTGACCCTGTATGTCTGTCGACGATTAGAAAGAGCCCGGAGCAAAATCGACGTTGACGCGGAATGCTTCCAGTGGTATGGCCTAGCCTACCAGCTTAACTAACACGTCATTTTCGTACTCTTGTAATTTTTCCGGCGGATTGCGAAAGTTCGGAGTTGCCCTACAAAACCTTTTCGAGCTTTACAGCTTATAACTTTATACTCAATGTGAAAACTTGTAAATATACCACCGTGTTTAATTTTCAGGAAAGTACGTTAGGAAGTGCAAGGAATCACTTCGGTCGGATTCGGTGACTACCGCTGCAACCATTAATGTGGTGGTATGGTCTAACACTTGACGATATACATATTTCAGTTTCGTTTATCTCGTACTCATTCAATTTAAGGGAAAAAAGAAGTCTAAAGTGGCTGCTCTATCTTACAAAATTGTTGCATTACACTATAGTTTGGTAAGACCAATCACCATAAGTTGCTCGAAAGTGTGGATTAACTAGTACTGCAGTCCGTGCAGTACCATATTAACATCAACGCAAACTTAATGCCACATTCTTTCGACAATAAGGGAATTGTGAATTCTCAATAATGTTGATGCTAGGATCTAGGTCATCAGGAAATTTAATATCATTCAGTAGCCGTTTTATCTTTCCTGCTGCCAAGGGGCACAATACAACCCAAAAAGAAAAATCCGAGGGCTTTGGAGAATACCTCGTTTACTAGGAATAATTTGGATGCTGCATCGATTGAGCCTGCAGACAAAACAAGCTGAACACAGGGACTTCTCAGTTTTCTTTTTATATTTCAAAAGAAGGTTCCAAGGTTTTAATCTCATTATATGCCTCTATAATACGATGGGGAAGGGGAGAAAGGGATAAGAATAGTCACTTCTCTACCACCCCAAACACAAGTAATACGTTTTAACGTGTATTAAATTACTTTTCCGGGTCTTAAATTTTATGCTTAAGACTTGTAGCTATTTTGACTGCTAGCATACTCGATACTCAGTGCTTTATCATTCATTTATTTGAATAAAACCAGCAGCTCTTGGACACTTTATCTAGGCCCTAGTATGTCGTGCAATGAGAGAATATGTGCATATTCCGTATACTTCTGCTGTTATGACATAACGATTTTGGACGCTCTCAAACACACTCACTGCTCCTGAAAGTGGGAATATTTGGATCTACACTCAAACTCTACACCCAGTTCAATATATCAGCTAACCCGGCTGCTGCATCACTCAGAAGTTATCAAACTTGTTGCTTGATCTGCTTCACGTGCGTGCGTTACGAAATATGACTCGCAGTGCTAATTGAAATTATCTAGTAGGCGGTAAAAAGCAAATTTTAAACACGTTCCTGCTTCTGTGCTTTAAACGCATTTTATTTATTTAATAATTATATAAACATCATAGAATATAGTTCAGCTATATTTATATTTTACTTAACGTACAACATAATTTATGTTTCCAGGCTAATGTTCTATTCCATTTAAATTAAGATGTGGGTTTTTGCTGGTACGTGTAATTATTTTTCTTCTTACTGTTTTCAAATATACGATTTTGTTTCGGAACACCTGGGATTTAAATGAGGCCGATATCTGCGGTGATGGTCAACAGAACGTTCGACTTTAGTGTTTTATAAGCGCTGGGTATGGAAGTTTGCGTTCGCGTAAACACCTTTATATCCGAGCGAAGTAAAAGCAGAAAAAAACAGTAACACGAAAAAAATACATGAATAAAAGGAAAAAATAAAAGAAAGAGACAAACATTTTAATTTGCCAAATTAATACGAAACAACAGGTAGTTTTTTTAAGAGTGAAAAATAAAATAATCCAGTTCAACCTGTACTGATGTAAAATTGTTCTTAATTTTCATGACGACAAAGAAAATACATTTTTCTCACAAATTTGTAATTATAGAGTTAGCAGAATGTTGCTTCTGTAGAAAAAAAAGGATTTTAAAGTCCATGAAGATGTCTACTCATAAATCGGTTTCAACAAACATTTTTGGCTATTGAACCAACTGTTCACATGGAAAGAGACACTGATCAAGCACAGCAGGTGGATGGAGATAAAAACAACATTTAAAAAGTCCCCATTTTTTCATTAGTCATAGGTACCTCATATCTGCGTTTAATGGCCAGTAAGTGTCTCCTTTTGGCGCTAGGATCTTTGTTAAAAACCCGAAACCCTTCAAGTTATTTTGGGACCTGTGTTTAAGTCTATAAAATAATAGTCCACATTTTCAAACACTCTTTACATTTCGCTTACATTTACATATAGCAGGTGACGTCTTGAGTCTATCTTGAGCGTTCACTCTACACCTCACATGTGTACTTACATAGACATAAGACGGTAACACTCGGTGAATTCGTGATTTAAGAGAACAAAGGTATTCGCGATACGTCACACTACGCATATTGCAGCACACAAGAACTTCTCTGCCACAGCGCGTTCAAATGTGTGTTAACGAAAGAGGGTGATATTTTGAGCACTAGCACCATCACTCAAGCACCTTTTGAACTCAGCTTATTCTGGCATGTGATTTTAAATGTGTTAAAATATTAACTATATTTCTGTATTCACTATATATTGCTCTTTTATATCTTGTTATTTTGCAACTGTATGTGTAGATTAGATTAGATTGGATTGTATTCTGTGAGTGCACTATCAGCCATAAAGACTTGTGAACATGGAACATGTCAAGGATATGTACAAAAATTACATATAAACATAAATATTACATAGATTATAGAACATTTGAAATAAAATAGACACATATTATATGCGTGTCAAGGAAATGTACAATAAACTTACATATATACATACGTATTACATAGTATACAGAACATTTAAAGTAAATAAAGACATATTATGTACAAAATGAAACAAATCAAGTGTAATTTTGTACAGAGTCGAATACCTCCTTACCGTTATAAGGTTAACATACGTATAGGCAAGAACAGTTATTTTAACATTCACTAGGCTTGTACCTTCGTTCGTCTCATCATTTTATTCTATTTGATTTGTAATGCATAGCATTTACTGTCAGTTCTTAATATACTTACATTTAAATAGCTTCATTAATTCTAGAACAGGCATCAAATATAACTGGCAATTGTCATAAATATTTCCTAATACTACTTACAGACCTATATATGTATTATCAGGTTAATTTGTCATTCAGATAATCTTGTATAGAATAATATGCTTTGAGCATAGGTACTCTTTAACAGCAGTTTAAAGACATTGAAATTGTCAACTTTTCTCTTAAGATCATTAGGGATAGTATTAAATATTTTATGGTCTCGTAATATACACCTTTCTGGAAGCAAGAAAGCAGAGTAAAGAGTTGCTAAACGTTATGGATTAAATGCTAATAAAGTCATATGAACCGACATTAAGTGCGTTTCCAGAAATTGGTTTTCCATTCTTTATCCAGTACACCGAAACCTTTAAATCTGATAATTACTGATTAACACAAAAAACATTATTCGTATAACCCTTAAGGTGTTTGTACATGTGAAATATTCATGTAGTTCATGACAGACTGACATCGACTCGACCACAGAAAACCGCTACTGATCCCTCTCACACGAAACATTTCGGCATCCAGCTGTTTTCTAGTCTACGAAAAGATATTTATGTTTTAGCTCTTGGCAGCTTATTGGTGTTCACGGAACTTTTCGTCATCAATATCAAATATACCCAAGAACAATTAACTGCATCTGACGCAATACAGCGACAAAACAAATTATTGCTTGACAAATAGAGCGATGCTTTCAAGCTAGACTATAATCTGCGGATTGCATAATACGACAAATTAGGATCAGCTGATTCAGTTGACATAATTCTGAAGGATCTTCGTAGTAGTATAAAAATACAGATGTTTAAAAAACAGTATACTCCTTTGTGTTATTAGCTGCGCTTTAATTCTGCTTTTATTGTAATTTTTCATTGATACTTGTGTATATTCTCGGATTCTTGAGGTCATCGTTTCTTGCTAAGATCTATTTTGTAGATATTTATTATCAATTGCATTTAGGGGTTATATTATGTCGTCGCTCCTAAGCCACAATAAACATTTCCGTCTTTGATAACCATAGAAACTTAGGGGTACCACAAAATTACCAGTAAGTACAACAAAGATATGGTTACCAATATATATGGTAACCGTATATCAATACTGAAACACTATACTTTGATTCTGCCCAATCTCGTTCTGCTCAGTTTGACCAAAAGGCATTTTAAGAGTAAAGCGTCTTTTCAAGATTGGTTCCTTCAAAAGCTAATTGACCAAAGCTTTGAATAAAGCTAACTTCAGAAATATTGAGCGATACTCTTCCCTTCTAAATAACTTTTAGTGTGCTATGATCTAGTCTACAATAAATTTGAGAGAATCTGATAATACATTTCAATATGAATGTGAGAAATGATCTGATAAATGTATTAAAATTCGCTGTGCCTAAGATTAACTTGGTTGTTTTTTAAGAAAACAAAAACAAAAAAATCTCACCTAAAGTCTTAAGGTGATAAGGTAATACGGTATTCCTGGATTCACCTGTTCGATTTCTCTCACCTAACTAAAGGCATGCAAATTATGCTTTCATTAATTGAGACATGCGTCTGTGCAAAGTAATTTTGTGCTGGAATAAAAAGGGCTAAGAATATGTAAGAAAATATTGACTATCTTACTTGTAGCTGTTCCCTTTATATCTATAACAAAATGTGTTATGTAACTATTTCTGCAAATGTTTATTTGGAATAAAATGTAATAGAGAGAAAAATAGGATTTCGTAAGAGCAGTTTGTATAAGCACTGATAAGAGATAGAGGGCAGAGAAAGTCATGTGAATGCATCATACCAGGCTTTTTATATTAAAACAATGGTTTATTCTAGCTGTAATTTTTTAACATAAACCCGTATGAATACAGAGAAAATTAAATATCATACATATATTTAATGCTTTTTTTACTCGCTGAAAGCCAATATTTTGCAGGTAGCCCTTTATGTACCTCAGGGCGGGAGTATGTAATTATTATATCATAGGTTGTCCAATTATCACCTTTTTGTTTTTAGTCGCTTAGGTTACATAACTCAAAAGATCCCAAATGGATTAAAGTTTAATTTCTTTAAACATATCAACAACAGTTGTTTACTCCAAGGTACCTGAAATATCAAAGTGTAACATTCAGGAAAGGCCGTTTTATTCATTTTCACATTAAAAATATGAGTCCATAAATGTTAAGATGTCTTAGTTCATATTCTATTTCCGTCCATACTAACATTGTGAGAACTTATCATTCTTGAGGGATAACATGGGGCAGTACTCCGAAACATCCATGTGGGATTTAATTGATTCTGAGCCAGGAGCTGCTTCTTTTCCGTCAAGTACATCCTTTGATGATCCTGAAGAAATTCGATGCAACCGTTTCACACCTCCATCCAAAAAGGTGTATTATGGAAGAACCAGATATCTAATTCTGTAGGCTAAAAGGCAAGGACGTCACCAAGAGATTATTATTATTATTTATTATTATAACATTTGAAAAATACTGTATATTGACATACACACGGGAACAGAGCAGACACTATTCCCCTTAACTGCAAGCTACCAAAAATAAGAGTGTATACATACATATACAGGGTGAACACCTAAAACTTGCACCACGAATATTTCGGAAATGGAAAGTGCTATTGATGTGCAGTTTTCACAGCATTGATTGGTAGTCAGGTGCTCGTACATTTAGCCTATAAATAGATTTTAATAATACTAAGGAAGTGTATTTTTTGAGCAAACATACAATTTTTAAATGGAACATGCCTAGTTACATCAACAGAATAAAGGTAGGGTAAATTAGAATGTCAATGGTCTTTGTTGCAGTATTCTAATATCGTATTTTAAAAAGCTTCCACCCCGACAATTGTTTGCTTAGTTGCTAGGCACGATGTCATGTTTGTTTGCATTGTGTTTTCTGTTCATTGATTGCTTTGCGACTTTCTGGTCAGTTAATGATAGTTCAAGCAGTAATTCGTTCGTGAAAAATGCGGTTTACTAATGCATAAAAACCCGCCATACTCATGGTGTATGGAGAGTGTAGGAAGAATGCAGTTCGTTCCTATACGGTGTATGCGGAAACGTATCCTAATAGACGTCAACCATCTCGGCAATTATTCGTCAACCTCTTCAACCAATTACGTGAAAGTGGTACTGTAACACCTAGAAAACGTAACAGAAACAAACAACTGCCTGGAGAAGAGGCATAAATTAATGTTTTGCCTGCCGTTTCAGTAGATCGCAAATTAGTTCCCGCACAATCGCACGTGGAAGTGGCATAAGTCGGGCAAGTGTACTGCGCATTCTCCATCGACATAGCTTCCATCCCTATCACATCTCTCGCCATCAGGAGCAACATGGAAACGATTTTGAGAATCCTGTTAACTTTTGTACATGGATATTAAGACGTGATACTCCAGATTCATCATGTATATTGTTTAGTGATCAGGCAACATTTACTAATCATGGTCAGATAAACCGCAGAAACATGCACTATTGGTCTGTTGACAATTCCCGTTGGCTTCATCAGGTGGAACGTCAACGTCTATGGAGTTTAAACGCGTGGTGTGGGATAGTGAACCATCAGCTCATAGGCCCTTTGTTCATAGAAGGAACAATGAACTCGCACAAGTATCGCAGTCTCCTGACAGACCATCTGCACAGTTGCTAGAAGACGTTCTTTTGCAGACTAGGAGGAACCTGTGTTACCAACATGATGACTGTCCAACCCATAGTGCACGAAGTACTACAGCTTGTCTTAACGGATTGTTTCCAAATCGTTGGGTTGGAAAAGAGGACCTGTATACCTCGGCCGGCCCTTTCACCGGATCTGACCCCTTTTGACTTTTTTCTGTGGGGAAGGCTGAAAGACACTGTCTACAAGGATGCACCAACTACACCAGACGATATCAAACGACGTATTACTGCTGCCTGCTCTGAAATTTCCGCTGAAATGCTACAACGTGTGCACCAGTCTTTCCATAGCAGACTGGAAGCATGTATTGAAGCTGTCGGTGGTCATTTTGAACACAATATTTGCAGGTCTATGTTCTCTTTACTTGTAAGAATCCACATAAGTATTGTAGTTCCCTTTTGTTTTTCATTAGTTTGTACTACTACAGGTTGTACTTGTGTTGGTGCGTAAAAGATTCAAAACAAGATTTCTCGTAAACCACTTGCACTAGAATCTTGCAACAAACGTCACTGACATTCTAATTTACCCTATTTTTATTCTGTTGATGTAACTAGGCATTGTTTCATTTACAAATTGTATGTTTGCTAAAAAAATACGCTTTCTCAGTATTATTAAAATCTGTTTATAGGCTAAGTGTACGAACCTCTGACAACCAATCAATGCTGTGAAAACTGCACATCCATAGCACTTTCCATTTCCAAATATTTATTTGTGGTGTAAGTTTTAGGTGATTCATCCAGTATATATATGTATATATATGCAAGCAAATATTTGTTACGTAGAATGAAGGGTTGCTTAAAAATGATTGTATGCAGTGTGAAACCTTATCCAATCGCATGATACTAATTCGCAAATTAGAGCAAAAGTGTGACATATTCCACTTCAGATTTATATGAAAATGTAGTAGAGGGACAATGAAATTAACTCTATATATGCTGCATTACAGCAAAGGGAATCATTATGGTGTATAATATGTACGAAGCCTAGATTTAACTTAAGGGCAAAAGCGTCTTCGTCACTGTTCCTTTAGCTTATTGTCCCGAAATTCCGAAAAGCCGCGATTCACTTAATGCCTACAAACTAGTAGCTAGTTGAAATATATATGTCGAATTTTTAAAGGTTATTAGTAGTAGTTTGCACCGGCAGGCACAATAAAGAAAGCTCCCTACGTGCTTCCCATTTTTGTAACATTTTTGTCGCAACAAGCAAAATCCGTAAATCATCAAGTTATCCACTATATTAATTTAGTGAACCCATTTAGAACTACTAGCATGTTTTTCAAATGTGTGACGTCCACGAATATGCGCAATGGGCCCAAGAACTTTATTTTTTGTTTCTTAACGTGATACTTAACACACTTCACAAAAATAAAGCGGTAGGTGACTCATTTAAGTAGTAAGAAAGCAACCGAGATCTAAACAACACAAAGAAATGATTGCAATTCTTGCAGCTATAACTTGAATGCATTTAACCATTCATTAACACTCCATAAATTTACATCCATTTAAAAAATCCGTAATATTATGAAGGTCTTTGTTCTTCTTGCTGCTCTTGTACATTTTTAGAATGAATTAAAGGTATTTGTCTTTACAATCAGCTTGAATAGAAACACGGTCTAATCGTAATATTTGCTATACACCATAGGATGCTATTCAAAATTGATTTTTGAATAGTACTCACTGAAGAGATTTAAGAAATTTAGAAAAGACCGAAAGCCTGTGGTTTTTGCCACTACATCATGCGTCCAGCTAAAGCCACCGATCCGATGGTAGTAAGCTCTCGAATAAAGGCCGACCTGCGGAGTAGAAGACCACGTCATGCAGCACCAACATCACCCCGAAAGGAAGCAGACCGCCATCTGGCTTCTGCTTCCAGCGGGCTCGGTTCTCTACCATGATGGTTGCGTCGTCTCGTTGGCAGGCGTAACTCATGGCTAGGTCAAATAATGCTGATCGCCACTTTATTTAGCTAGCACTGGCCTGGTAAGACGAGCAACTGGACGTAAAAAGGGAGCCAGCAATGGTTCAGTTTTTAACTTTGCCTCTTTACCGTCATTTTAGCTAATGGATAAGACCACGTCGTAGGCTCTTCTGGTACGTATGAGTCAGTTTATATATTGATTGCAGAGCCGTTGACGCTGACCTCTGACTCATCAGCTGTGGTGTTCCTGGCAGTTGCTTCAATGGACTCAGAGTCCTGGGTTCGTTGGTTGGATGGCAGGGATTTGGGGTTTGATTCGGTAGAGCTGAGGTTCTTGTTTTTCAGGGGTGGTGACACTGCCTTGATGATATTAATAATACTGCCGGAGAAGTTTGGGTTATATCTTTATTTTGTTACGTAGATTCCTATCTGGTCAACCCGCCACCTTCGTCGTCGAAGCCACTGTTATTCTTATCACGTTCAAAGTCGCTACTTATGTGTTTCTCCGACTAGCCCTCGAATTGCCTAGATTTCATAACTTTATTTTTACACTATCAACTTTCTGATTATTTTCTTCTAATTTCGTTTCGTCGACTTCCTCGTGGTTAATTTGTACCGGAATGTGCCTCGGCCACTGTCATGGTTAGTTTGTACTCGACTGTCTCGGCGTGTCTTTCCTCCTTCACGCCCTTCGCCAAACTCTGGAATTTTCCCCTCTCCCTTTCTTAAGTTTCGTTCTGTTTTAAGTTCAAACGTATCATGTGATGCCTACGCGATCTTTCGATTGGCTATAATTTTTGTTTCATGATTTTTTTTGTTATTGGCTACCCCCACATGACAACTTTCACATCTGCTTCTCACAGCTTATTTTGAGTTTTAAAATCTTCTCCCGAACATTCTTAGATCGTAGATAAGGCACGTCTACTTCCTCACCCTTTTAAGCCTTGAAAACCGTTGTAAACCCTGTCCGAGCCAAAAGTATAAAGGCGAGACTTCCGGTATGCAGGTTCGTTGACCATCGCAGGTAAAATACCTCTGCTTCGAGGAAGCAAACCTTGTTTCTCTGCCTTTCCTCCAAAACCCATTCCTAATATGAATTCAGCACATTTTCGTCGCTATGTTCGATCGTATAGTATCATTATTATTATTATTATTATTATTATTATTATTATTATTATTATTATTTCTCCTGGGTCTCGATAACCAGCTTCATATGCCCTGACGGTAAACTTATCATCGGACCTTTAGGTTGGATGATGGGTTTATCGTTAATGTCCCATCTAAGCTAATCTAAAGTCCCTCTCTCCCTCTATTCCTTTCATTTATCATTTTATTTATTTATTCATTCATTTATTTAGTCAGTGGCTTACGACGATTTGATGGCGAGCCCACCGTTACACATTTATTCTGTTCACAATACATTTCAATCACTGTACACAATACAATTTCAAATTTACACAAGTATTTTCACCAAGTAAAAGAAAAACAATCTACATAATATCTGGCCGTCAACAACCAGGCTACAAAACATTTACATTTAAGAAATCTGTTTATAAACACAATACATTCTTCAAACAATTTTTTTTTTTAATTTAATTACACATCTTAGTTCCATCTTTCTCTCTCTCTCTCTCTCTCTCTCTCTCTCTCTCTCTCTCTCTCTTGCACATTACATACAATACTGTTTTTCTTGAAGCTATTAGCAGCCTCCACACTCAAGACACCTTTTGATACCTTTTTTTGCCAGGTATACGTTCTGTCCGGTTTTCTTACTGTATGTCATTAACATCGTGAATGTCAAGCACACTGTTTTAACAGGACATTGCTATCCCGAAGCTACCAATTTGTTTGTAAACAATGTTCGCATATATGACTTTTCTTACTCGTGTTCCGAGTGCGTTTGTACATTTTCCCTATCCGACTCTACTAAATTTCCTTGATCCTGCTTGAATGGACGAATCAATGATAAATGGTACCTACCGATTATTTTCCCGGTCCTCAATTTTTTTGGAGTTGAAATACCCTGTCCCCGAAGGTTTGTGGTATCCGATAAGGACCTTTCCAAAACATATGCATACGTCTGTATTCCTTCTTTACTCTTGGTGGTTTAAGCAGTCTGTTGATGCTACATATTCGTGTATACCTGATAGGGACATGTTTTGTTTACCCACTACCTGCGAGTCGTCCGGTCTCTCACCGAAATAAACATTTCCATTTTCTGTGTTTAACTCACAATACTGGGGTGCTTGACCTACTTCCGATTCATCAGCTGACTGCAGAGGCGTGTCGTTAAGATCTCTCCCTTCGCACAGTTGTTGCGTGAAAATTCTTACCACGTTAATGCCTTTTCCCAATGTGCAAATATTCAATAAAAATGGTTCTTCTGGTATTTTTGTTCTCGTTCCCTGTGTAATGCGAGAACCTGCGCGCATTCTCCGAGGTTGAGCCTGGGAACGCTACAATTCTTCCTGTCTCCAGTTTTCCGACCGTCGTGGCCACGATCCTTGACTGGGGCCTATCCCTTGGCCTATGCTTCGTCCTGCCATTGCCCCGCTTCGGTGACCTATCGCGTCATCCATTTCGCGGTGGACATTTTGCGGCTGTCGTGTCTGTGATAGGTACGCGCTCGGCGTCCATGCGTAGCTGTACGTAGGCATGCTTGAGAGCTCATGGTCCTCATCTCTACGTCGTGGGGTCGCTGGCCGGCTTGGAGGTGTTCTTGGCCTGTTCGGAGGTGTCCTTGGCCTGTTCCGGGGAGTTTCTGGGCAATTCGGAGGCGTTCTTGGCCTGTTCGGAGGTGTCCTAGGCCTGCCCGGGGTGTTTCCATGTCGGTTCGGGGGAGTTTCTGGGCGGTTCGGAGGCGTTCTTGGCCTATCCGCTGTTCCACCGTGGAGGTTATTTCCCCGGTGTTGCCTACCATTCGCCGGGTACCTGGGGAATCTCATGTACTGAACGGGATACTCCTCATGTTGCCTCGGTGGCCTACCCGTGCCCGTTTGGTTCCAGGGCCTATAGCTTCTCTCCCGATTTCTTGCAAATGGCTCTTGATAACGCTGTCGGACTGTGGAGTAGTTGTTCAACGCACCTTGTGCCCTCGTCCCATCATTACGATGCGAATTTATCCGATCAATGTGTCTGTCTTCAGTCCTGATTCTGGGCCTATCTTCTTCCCGCGTTCCGTACCCCTGCAGAGCGGTAAGTAGTTCAATGGCTTCGCTCAGCGTCCTCGGACGTGCTACCACGAGGTGATGACGTATAACGTCTGGGAAGTGTCGTGTCAGGAGGGATACAAATTCACCTTCGGGCATCGGTGGGTCCAGGAGTTGGCTTAATTGGCCGAGTCGCAAGAAGTAGTCAACCATCGACTCACGCTTCTCTTCCCTGTATCGGCCATTATTTATTTCTGCGCGCACTCTGTACTGTGCAACGCCACTCCAATATTTTTCCAAAAATGCAGACCTAAAATGTTCATATTGTGCATGCTCGCCTACCGTCAATCGAAACCAACTCAGGGACGGGCCTATCAAGCTCCTTTTTATAATTACCATTTTAAAACGGTCGGGAATTCCCCTAAGCGCGAAATAAGATTCGAGGTCATTAATGAACTGCTTCGCATTATCGACTTCACTGTTGAACTTGGGGATTGGCAGTTCATTCAAAAATTGTATAGGTATATTGCATTGTTGCAGGGGCCCTACGGTGCTTGACATTTCACTTGCCGGGTGCGGTGAGGCCGAAGGAGTGCAGGCAGGTTCGTTCGACCTCGGTTCGCTAATTGGGTTGTTACACTGGAACGACGAAAGCGCGGAAACCTGAGAGGTAATTCGCGCGTCCGTGGCTCCTTGAGATCGCGGTTCGATTTGTTCTACCGCGTCCCTGCGAGCATTGACGGTCTGTGTCAGTTCCTCCCTTAATTTGTTAATTTCATCATTAACCCCTGCTTCAAGTGCCTGCTGCTTATTCTGTAATGATACACAGACTGTCATTGCTTCTTCCCTTGCCTTATCACTAATTGTACATATTAAGTTTTCATTGTTTACAATTTGTTGGGCCCTGATGGCGTCCATTTCCACGACAAGTTCCTTCCTCACTACTTCTACACTATTCTGTGTTGCTTTTAGTTCGTTTCTTATATATTCTACATCCTCGTAGATTACATTTTGACTTGCTCTAATTTCTGACAAGACACCCTGTATTTTATTTTCTAAGCCCTGACTGATTTCCTTCTGTTGGATGCTTAATTGCTGCAATGTTTGTTCCTGGGTGGACAATTGTTGTTTTAGTGTTTGCTCCTGTACTGTTAATCGTTGGGTTAGTGTTTGCCCTATTGTTTGCTCTTGTTCTGATAATCGTTGAGTTAGTGTTTGCTCTTGTTCTGTTAATCGTTGATTCAGTGTTTGCCCAAGTGTTTGCTCTTGTTCTGATATTTTAGTGTTTAGGAGGCTCAATTGAGCCAACATTTGTTGCAGCATTTCGCTCGCGTTAAGTGATCCGGTAACTTGGTGTTCTAATGTTTCGCTATCTCCATTTTCTACGCCTACCCGCGTGCTATTGTTAGTGAAAATTTCCCCTTGTTCATTGCTATTACCTTCCATAACGTTGCCGGTTAATTTCTTGCTTCTTAACAGCATTTACAAACATACATACCCCAGTTTACCTATATCTATTGCATATACACTCCCTTCCAAAATTTCATTAACTTATGTATCATGCAGTTAACACTTACTCGGTGCTGGGTTGAGCTGCTGCGAAGTGTTGTAGTAGTTCACAAAACACTTCACTACACTTACACACTTTTTTTTGACACTGATGATGTCTGCGCTGAATGTCTGCTTCCTTGTTGTAATGGAGCGGCGTCGATGTCGCTTGTTGCCCCACGTCTATCGATACACTCTGCTGCTGGTGGTTGCTGATGTCGTCATCGGCGTCGTCTTCCTTCCGTTGTCGGTTCTCCGGGTGCGTTATCCGCTGGCAGTATTTCGAGCCCCAACGTAGTGGGCGCCAAATGACGCTGACCTCTGACTCATCAGCTGTGGTGTTCCTGGCAGTTGCTTCAATGGACTCAGAGTCCTGGGTTCGTTGGTTGGATGGCAGGGATTTGGGGTTTGATTCGGTAGAGCTGAGGTTCTTGTTTTTCAGGGGTGGTGACACTGCCTTGATGATATTAATAATACTGCCGGAGAAGTTTGGGTTATATCTTTATTTTGTTACGTAGATTCCTATCTGGTCAACCCGCCACCTTCGTCGTCGAAGCCACTGTTATTCTTATCACGTTCAAAGTCGCTACTTATGTGTTTCTCCGACTAGCCCTCGAATTGCCTAGATTTCATAACTTTATTTTTACACTATCAACTTTCTGATTATTTTCTTCTAATTTCGTTTCGTCGACTTCCTCGTGGTTAATTTGTACCGGAATGTGCCTCGGCCACTGTCATGGTTAGTTTGTACTCGACTGTCTCGGCGTGTCTTTCCTCCTTCACGCCCTTCGCCAAACTCTGGAATTTTCCCCTCTCCCTTTCTTAAGTTTCGTTCTGTTTTAAGTTCAAACGTATCATGTGATGCCTACGCGATCTTTCGATTGGCTATAATTTTTGTTTCATGATTTTTTTTGTTATTGGCTACCCCCACATGACAACTTTCACATCTGCTTCTCACAGCTTATTTTGAGTTTTAAAATCTTCTCCCGAACATTCTTAGATCGTAGATAAGGCACGTCTACTTCCTCACCCTTTTAAGCCTTGAAAACCGTTGTAAACCCTGTCCGAGCCAAAAGTATAAAGGCGAGACTTCCGGTATGCAGGTTCGTTGACCATCGCAGGTAAAATACCTCTGCTTCGAGGAAGCAAACCTTGTTTCTCTGCCTTTCCTCCAAAACCCATTCCTAATATGAATTCAGCACATTTTCGTCGCTATGTTCGATCGTATAGTATCATTATTATTATTATTATTATTATTATTATTATTATTATTATTATTATTATTATTATTATTATTATTATTATTTCTCCTGGGTCTCGATAACCAGCTTCACCGTCTTTTACCATCTGTTTAAGTAACTCCAATAGACAGAGCTAATTTCGTAGTCCATTTTCTGCACCATTTGGCTTTTTTCTATTAATTCTTCTAAATGTGCACGTTTGGTGTCGACGGTTGTAAGTGCCGGACGCGCTCAATTGTGAGACTGATGCACTAATCTTTGTTACTAGATAAATGTCCTTAGTTGCCTAATTGCCTTTCTGTACTATCAGTGAATTTTTGGGTTCTGAATTTATAAGATGAATAATAGACTATAATTTTCTATTGCAAAACAGTAAGCGAAGCACTTTACGGCCTTGAGTAATATGGATATTTAGAACCTATTTCTCTTCTGGTAGCATGCAGAAACTCGTCTCTCTATTCAGGTACATAATGAGTGACCAAATGGTACACATTCTCATTGTACGCATCATCGTGTTCAAGAACCATGCCAAATTTTGAGAAAAATTCAAGCATAGTTTGCGAAATAAATGCTTTCAGAAGCCGGGGAGTATAAACAACAAATATAAGGCTTTAGTATTACGAGAAAAAAGCTTGTAAATCAATTTTTTATTTATTTGCTTATTTATTTATTTTTGTAATGGAAGGTAATTCCAATGTGATTATAATGCTCGATTTTATTTATGAATTAAAAACAATAAATGCAGCAACTAGTGAACCACCCACCGACTTTATGGTGATGTTAAAGACCGCTTATCGCACAAGTGGCGCCGGCAACCAAACTAGAAGTAATTCTTTTCTGTGAAAACACAGAATACTAAGTGATGTAGTAACATGTTAACAGCTTTAGATAATTCTTCGGGGAGTATTGGAACACCCATCTTACACTGTCATTCGACTATCACTTGTTTAGATCATTTAAAGGGTCTTTGGGAGAGACAGAAATTGAACTATGATGCTGGGCACGTTCCTGCTCATAAACAGCCTTCTTCTTTCTTCAAGGAAAGTGACAATTCTTCGAGAAAAAAATATTACAGAATCGGCATGATATGAAGAACGTGTATCTTTATATTGCTTCAATAAACTGTACCTAAGACCCGATCCAGCGTTTACCTGGTGCGTAATGGAAACCACAAAAAATATCGCTTTGCCGGTGTGCGGAAAATAAAATGCTATCACCCAAGTGTGCCATAAAAAACAATTTTGGTCAAGCAATTTTGGTTTCCAAGTTTTTACGTATATTTGCTACAAACTATTTTGACTATATTTTTGAGTAATTTTAATGGTCCAATATCGTAAGTTTTGACGATATTGCATCAGTATAAGATTGTAAATGATTCACCCGTGAGCATTCCTTTCAGTTTCCTCCGCAAAGGGATACAGCGTGACTACACATGACTTCCGGGTGGTTCTTGTTCTAGAAGCGGAGCTTACTAATTTATGTTAGTAGGGTAGCTAATAGCGGAAGTTTCTACGGCCGGCATTTATACAATAATCATGAACTCAAATGGACAGGATTTGACTGCATTACTATTGGTAGATGCATACCTAAAGTAGGTACAACGTATCCATTATGGATTTGATTATCATCTGCTCTTCATGAGTTAAGACAACACGCCTTTATGATTTTACTAAGCTATTTGTGGTTCTTGTTGCAAAACCAGAAAACTTAGGTCAATATTAAATATCCTGTAAGGAAGATATTACAAGGATTATTTCACTTATGTGACGTAGGCACAATGTGAAGGAATCTTTTAACAACGCATTATTAAAGAAACGCGGCTTGATTACAAGTAATTTATCTTATCCAGAGGAAGTGATATCGGTTATCGGATAATGCATACCTCCTCCTTCCTTTGTTTCCTGCTAGGGGATGGGGACTGGACCTAAACGACAGCTTCAAGATTTGGACACACGTCTTGCGTTAAAATAAGTTTGCTTTATAAGTAAATGTTGTTGCTCCAAAACATTTCGATTTTTTATTTTGTTAATGTAACACTTTACCTTTGGTGTTCTTTACTCTGTAGTTGGTATTAATGGTACAATTTGCGGTGATGGTGTAGTATTTTTAACCAAATGTAGATATAAATTGTCCGTTTTATATATTTATAATAACATTACTAGAATTTTTAGCTTAGTTCAGGGAACTGTACTTATTCGTGAACTTGATCTCAAAACCTCGCGTGGTATTTTCTTTGAAAGTGCTGACACCATAAATTCGGCTCAAGATAATAGAATTTAAAAAACATATGTTGACAATATTGATTGTATTCTGGGTTTACTCATCAACTAAAGAATTTATCTGAATCCTCCGTTAGCAGATCAGATAAACATTATTTGTGTACTCAGTTGTTGATGGTAATTATTTAAACTCTCGTCACTAATATAAATAATTTAAAATGTCATGGTGTATTTAAAGTAAAATGTACTTTCATATTTAACTCCGTTTGACGAAGCCGTCAGTCCTTTCCATCTAGCTATGACGCTAGACAGCAGTCACCGATACACACAGCAAATATTGAAAACTGACCCCATATCGCGAGTCAATAAAATTCTGATGTTGAGCTGTTCCTGCACTCGAATTTCGAACTGTTTCTAGAAGTATAAATTATGTGAGTGTTTCCTAAACCTAACATACAAGTCATTTAAAAACTTTATTTTGATGACGATTAAAAGCTGTAAATTGAAAAGTGTTCATTCAGTCATGATACATTATTATATTTCTCTAACTTGAGAGTTCAATTTCATAAAATTGTTTGCATGATTAGAATAGATATTTAAAGAATACAACAAAATGTTGAAAGCTGGTTTGTCTAATGTGATGTCAATACAGCCCACAATGGGCCACGCGAGTAGCAACACAGGAGTATTTTGAGTGATCTGAAACATGCCATTACAAACGTCCCTCAAAGATCTCCGTCCTGAAGAATGGTAAAGGGAAGTAGGGCTTTGCTGAAGGGGCAGTGTATAGAGGGGACTTGGGTGTTCGATGACCGTCCTGGTAGCGTATACTAAACATATATTACAAAGCAGCAGGGAGACAGAATTTAGAACGGCTGAAGAAGCGATGGAGACAACCTTTACAAATTCGGAAACAAAAATTAAGCTAATTGTTGATTCAACTAAATAAAATGCTGAGAAATCAAAATTAAAGCTATCCAGGTATGTATAGAATACTTAGTAATTGCTTTTCAATTTAAAAAGTATTGCCAATAAAATAAATCTTGCAAAGACCACTTTGAATATTACAAAAGTAACATGTAAGAAAATTCAGGGATTCATTCTTTCTGTCTTCAAGGATTGCAAAAGAGCAACAAAGAAACAAAGAGCAAAATAAAGACAATTTGAACGAAATGGTAGCATTATTTCTAACGCGTTACATTATAGAGGATGATTCACCTAAAACTACCACAGCAAACATCTCTGAAACGAAAATAGAATTGAAAAACGACTTTCACAGGTATGAAGGTAGGGGAGGGGCTCATTAAGATAGTTGATATAGATACTTTAAAAATGTAAAGAAGTTTGATTTTCAACGTAATCTGTGTTTGTTAATCTAAAACTTCACATTTTTTACGTAATTAACAACATGAATAATGGAATTAAGTATGTCGTTTGTGTTGCATCGCAATAGGACAATGAGATGCCCAAAAATTTCATTTGAAGTTGGAATACAACGATATAGGTAAACATTTACTTATTTTCCTTTTTATTTATGACCCTGTGTTATTTCCAGCGCATATGATGACGCGATGTGTTGAGAAAGTGCTTGTTGCATTGTAATACATCAATCACCTCGCGATTAACTGCTACAGGAAGTTCGCGCTGGAGACTCAACGGCGTGGTTTAACCTAAGAATGTGCAACCGATGTGCATTTCGTTGTATCTTAACTCAAGTTCGCATTCCAGTTTA
This sequence comes from Deroplatys truncata, assembly GCA_030765065.1. NCBI lineage: Eukaryota > Metazoa > Arthropoda > Insecta > Mantodea > Mantidae > Deroplatys > Deroplatys truncata. The sequence goes on from CM060981.1 coordinate 112,443,059, forward strand.
TCGGATTGCAATTTAACTGTTGCGGTGCAACAAACCCCATAATGAATGCTATTTTTCATGTTATCGATTGCGTCAAATATAAATTCAATTTAATTATCTTGATAATCATATTTGCTTTTGAATAACCAATATAATCTACTTTAATCAGCCCCATCCTTAAGTTTATGCCTGTGAAAGTCTTTACATGCCAAATAAAATTTGTGTCTTGATTTTTACGGAAATACCTTTGAAGTCCTCTTCATGCGAATGAATTCTGTATAATCTTGTATAAATGGTAAACGTTAAGCGATAGACTAAAACACACTACAATAAAACTGCAGATCGCTTTAAAAAACTTAATTTATTTAAAATAATCTTTATTGTGTTATCAGCCATTTGCAAGATATAAGTTATTGATGGTTTGAATTGTTCAATACTTAGCCATTCTTTGAAAGTCCTGTCAATTTTCAGTTGTTTCTCACGAGGTCATAGAAAGAGTATGGAATTTTTAAACTAGCATATAGTGTCCAATTCTAAAACATTTGACTATCACTATTCCCTCTGTATCTATAATGAAATGTGTAATGCAGCTATTTCAGGAAAAGTTTATCTGGATTGAAATTAAATATACAGGAAAATAAACTTTCGTAAGAATTAGTTTTATATCTATTAATAAGCGACAGAGCAGAAAAAGTCGTGTGAATGCAACACATCAGATTTTTACCTTCTGTACCACCTATATAGTAGGTAGATAAGGTGTTGCATTCCACCCAAAATGTTGATACCCAGATTTCACCGGAAATACATGTTTTGAGTCCCCCTGAATTCGTAAAAAGCATTTTCAGAAAAAATATCTGGGAATAGCCTTGGAAGTGTTCTTCATTTAGAAGGAATTTTGTATAATCTTGTATAGCTGGTAAACATTAAGTGATGACGAAAATACACTAGACAAAAAATATAGATCTCTTTAAGACACACGATTGTGTGATGTCTTCTTTGTGGCATCAGAAATTCCGAGATATTCGTTCGAATTTTTCATTGCTTGGTCATTATTTAAAGCCCTTTCAACATTGGTTGGGTCTCGCCATTGCATGGAAACAGTATGGAATTTTAAGGCCAGAGTATAGTATCTATTCTTAAACATTTGATTGTAATGTAGTTATTTATGTAAAGGTTTATTTGGATTAAAATGAAGTAGATAAAAAATTAAGCTCTAGTGGGAATAGTTTGTATAGCCAGTAATAAGCGATAGAAGGGAAAGAAAGTCAGATGAATGTAACACACCGAGTTTTTATATTTATCATACCAGTTTACACTTTAGCAAACTCAGTAAGGTGTGAAGATATGAAAATACGTCATTGAATCCTAGGATTCTGACAGAATATGTGGCATCATAACAACGGCATGCATTATTGTTTAACTTTAGGAACAGTACTTTTGTTCCACGTTAGTTTCACGGAAGTAGCTAACCTTCTTCGGGATAGTTTCCATGAAATGTTTTACTATTTTGCCAGTTAGATAGACGACAGCTGTAATGATCTTAGGATCAATGGGTTTCTGGATATATGCTCGCAAATGCTTTTCGACGGAAAGTAGTATCCTGTTTGGGATATTCAGATGTAGAACGTGAGCCCAAATATATTTTTGTACAATATAACATATTATTGCCTTCAAGGTTCACAAATATAACAATTTCAATTTGTATCTTACGTTGTATTACTTCTGAATATCATGAGGTGTAGACAGATAACAAATCTGGATTAAAGGCACCACCTTTGGAAATACATATAAATTTTGTGAGGGAACAGTTCAAGCCTTTACACAGTTATTAATACTACAATGTGCATAAAAGGATCAAAGGTGCTTTGGGTTAAACACCAGGAAACTATAATGAGTTTTTTCATATTATAAGTGGCAATGCTAAACGTTCGTTTCCAGCATACAGGCTTCTAAAGCAACTCCAAGGTAATGGATAATGATAAAAACTAGAAGTATCTACTATATATATATTTCGAAATGAACAAATTCTAATAAATAGGTTTGCTAAAATTAATCATATTATAATGGCGGTGCTGTCGGAAGGGATTTATTTCATACCTCAGTTTTATTTTTCGTTTTGCATGTCATCCAAGCAGTTCTATAATCCAGCGTACCAACAAAGCTGGTAATGGAGAGAGGAAAGAGGGAAATCCCACTGAGTGACACTAAAGAAGTCTACGCTATAGTTTCTTTCTTAAGAGGAACACTCTCTTCATCACGAAGAATATATAAAATACATTTCTAGATTGCTATCATTTCAGCTATTCCTACAGCAATTATAATAGTTCTGAATACCTTAATCTTATATACCCATATTTCATCCTAATTTACTACAATAATTTCGAGCAGTGGTAAATGCCTTCATAAACTATTGCTTAGTTTCAATGCTTAATGCATATCCAAATGTATAATTTTAATGTCCATTTAAGCGCAATTTTGAGGATTCTAATACATAGTTTAATGAGTGTTTTCGAAATTTTACTGCAGTTAAACATCTATCTGGATTATTTACAGATACTTAGCTTTCTGGTGAACACATAATAGCACTGGACTTTGTAGTTAATTCAGAGTACTGCTTATCTGTTTATTTTCAGTCACTTAAATAGATGCATTTGCTCATGGAATAATACAAACGTAGCCCTTTGTTTAATCCCAAATTAGTCTACCATAATCCCAGTTACTCGATATTGTTTCTCTCTCTTGGAGAGAGAGAGGGAATAGGTGACAGAAGTGGTGCATTTGACCCTAAGATTAAATACCAAGAAGTCTCAGAATATAACAGCAATAAAAAAGGGATAAGATATTTAAAATATCGTATGACACCGTAAATATCGACAGAAATATATAAATAATTAAATAAAGAAATAACAATAAGATAGATAAATAATTGCAATGCATAATTTCCTATATCAGTGTAATGTAACAAGTTTGAGTTCAGAGTTTTTTCCAGAAAGATGGAGGTAATTAGGAGTCAGGTTATTCAGAGTCATTTATGAGCCGAGAAGCAGCGAAACCATTAGCTTAAGGAACACAGTTTAGAATTAAGTTCAGTACGTTACACAGGCACGTAAGCCAATTCTGGAAAAGAGAAAAGCATTCACATTCTGATAATTTTAGCCAAGCCCCTGATAACAGTGTTACTATATATATAAAGAGTTTTGAGATTTATCAGCATACAAATTAGAATATTGGTGGGAGTAAATTAAAGCAGACGGAGCTAAAAGCATTCGTGCATCTAGCTTCGAGGATTATCTTCTCTGGTATCATCACTGATATGGATCGACGTTATTCTTCTCTGTACCATCAGCGGTATTTGCTCGTGTCATATTTTAAGCGCCCAGTGACGCGCCTGTGCGAGTAGCGGTTAGCGTGAGGTATGCTGAGGTCAACATTTTAGCGACTCACGACGAGTTACGCGTCTAGTTTCGTTTACTGAGGGAACAGTTATTTCCAACCGTAACTTTGATGCTGCATAAGTTAGGAGGTATAATACTTTTCTCCATTTCAAACGGTTCGCAACTCAATTCATTAACTCATATATATATAATGTATATAATGTATTTTAATATTTTTACTCGCAGTATCATAGATGCCACATCACATAATACAGCAGCTGTAACAAAATACAAGTAAAATAAAACATAAAAGGAACATTTTATTTTACAACATCAATAACGGCTTCAGTTAAATGGGTGTCCTTTCTGAGTACAGGAGTAAGATTTTCAGACAATTTCCCACCACATAGAATCCCTTACATTGGAACCTTTGTGCTATTTTGTATTTCCTTAAGTAGCCTATGTCTTAAGCAATGGAAAATGCTTCAAGCAGGAGGAGTGAAGTTTATTTAACCCAGGTTCATTTTCATTTTCCCTGACGGACACTATTTCATTGTTATCATACAAAAAATTCGAGGCTACTAGTCATCTCCTTTCTCTTCAAGCATCGGCAAGCCTGCCGATGGTTCTTAGTCATATCGGGATACCTTACCTTAAAGACGACCTGTACTCCTGGAATTACATCTTAGCTCCTATCTTCTAGTTGCTCAAGGCTGCTTCATATACTAAATACACCTTCCACTGAAATTAAATCAGATTGTAAAATTCCAAAACCGAAAGTAACTTTACATGCATATGATTTTCTTTACCAACTATCATTTATATGTATATCTCATCCACAAAGTATTCCTACGAAAGCTTTTTTTTTTCTGTGTCATGTTAATCGAGATAAGATTTGCAGAAATCGTTTTATTTCACATTTCGCTGTTGCTAGGTGGAAGGATTGTTAAATCTTGTAAAACTGAGCAGCTGTATTCTAGCTTTGAAATTGTATATTCTACTTGAATTCTTAGGAAATGAAAAATGGTGACTTGGTGCTTCAAATTAGGTATGATGAATGTATTGAAAAACTCGGCAACAAATATCTGCGACTAGTTAGTACCACAAAACATTTTAATTGACCGAATTTATGTACTTTAGCGTGCCCTATTCCCTCTCTATTAAGTTTCATTTACATAGAGCTATACAGAATTCAAGCAAAATGAAGGTGACCTTATAGGCTATTTGCCAAATATTCTTTATGTCAATATCTCAAAAATATGTTTTGTTGAACATAGATAAACCAGCTCTGAGATAAAATAACGATAATTTTTGCCTCGTAAAGGAAATTTCTGGGTAGGGAAAATGTCATGAAAAACTCGTGTCACGTCCTAGAAGGATGCTGGACTAAATAATATCTTTGGCAGGTATCCGACATTTAATTTTTATGTATTATTTTCTCTCTCTTTATCTCTCACTCACACATAAAGACACACATACACATACAAACACTCTGAGCGCTTTTCCTAAGACTTTTTTAAGGGGATTTGAAGATCTCAAAGCATGTATTTCCAGTGAAGTATCGTTATTAGATTTTAAGAGTGCTTCCTCTACTTACCAAATTCAAGAGAAAATAAATGTATATAGAGAGCATCTTGGGGGTTTTCCGGAATACATGAATCGGATAAGAGAAATATAATACGATTGCGAGCATGTTCTGAGTGTTGATGTATTGTTATGGATAGGCGAGTTTTCAAAAGCATTCATTTCCAGTCATGCACCACGCTCATTTGGCATGGCATTCAAACAAAACTGATAAAGATTTCAATGCTATAGGTTAGATGCTTTGGAATCCTCATTGTTGCATTACAAAGTTTAAGCTACCAATCTGTAACATAAGTTTACTCGCGTGGTACGTGCCTGTTGACCCTAGCTACTAGCTAGTGTAAATATCAAAGAGAGCAATCTGCGGGTAGGAACTAAAACTCGCAGCAACCGTAAATTCAAAGCTCTTTATCGCCCCGTTCTGTAAACCTGCTAGCTCCTAATATAGTCTTACATTTATGTAATTAAAATGTATGACCATGCTCGTGTTTTTCTTTGGCGCAGAGAGAAAGGGACACAAAATTAATTCTGCGCTTCCCTTGCCCAGATGAATCTCTTGGGAGTACTGATACCAAATCCCAACCAGGCCATTCCGGCTCAACCCTTCACGCCAGGGATACACCGGACTTGCCTCCTGTGGGATAGGGAGCAGTGCGGATGTGCTACATATTCCTTCATTACCCTCCCCACACAGTATGCCTCATCAACCAGGTCTCACTGGGAACTCCATTCTCACATTTGAGGAGTTCCAGAATAATGTTATAGAATTAATATGGGCATTCTTTAGCTCCAAATAGGATGCCCTATAGGATTGTTCTACTAAAATTAAAACTGTGGTTTTTAATTGCCAAAGGTGATGAAGATTTGACGTATAAAAAAGAGCATTTCAGAGATATTTCCTCTCTCTTTGGCAGTAGTATTACGTCAAATCCTCCCAAATTACTTTGCTCTTAACCCTCATCACAGCATTGCAGACACAGCAGTTTTCTTGTTCGATATACTTACTTACCTACTTACTCCGCTTATCCTCCTCGTATGTAGGGCTTACACCCCCTAGGACTTAAAGTGTGTATGCTATGAAACTGAAAATAGGGAAGGTTTTGGAAATCCATGATTCAACCACTTAAAAAGATATGGTATTTTCTTGCATGCTTCTTCTGCTGTTCCTACCTGTTCCTCTTCTTTTCGTTCCTCTTCCTTTGCGACTTCTTTTTTCTTGTACTTACATTTATTAAAAAAAAATAAGGGTATGTTTATCTTGAACCTTAATTCTATTTATCGCATAGGATATGTCATGTAAGTTGAAAGAAGGGATATAATCAAGAATTAATACAACGATGAAAAAATGACAAATAAAATTCCAATCTGTTAGTACAAAAACAAAATTTCATAATAATTAGTTGTGAAATTGAGGTGGAAAAAACTGAATAATGAAATAGCAGATGAACAATCCAATATAAACTCAGTTCTCCGAAATGGGTAACACTTGAAAGCTAAATAAAAAATTAATAACACCATTATAATTAAGGTTGTTCTGCACGTATGTATGGATAATATGAAAGAAATGAACTGAAGCAGTATTTTTATCGCTTAAATATCAGTCTAAATATATAGTATAAAAAATAATAGCCCGCCTATAAACATTCTGCGTATATTATAATATATAAAGTATATATTACAGTTATTGTATTATGTTATTTTGTTATGTATACGTATAAAATGTTATGTGAAGGTATTTCTTAGTTTAATAATGTAGGAGCTGTGAGAATAGAAGCAAGCTGCTTTTCGTAGCAAACAGAGTTACAGAGTAAAAGCCGAAGGTTGCTAACAATAAGGTAACCTTGAGGCAACAATGACTTAGGAAGTTGAAAAAGGCTACCAATAGTCCATGGAACAATACCAATGTAATGTTCAAAACAGTTTGTAAATGATCGTGTGGGTGCAAAAATCAAGCCGAAGTAAAAATAAAGGTATTCTATTGAAGTAGGCTTAGCCAATCAGAAACTAGAATATATAAACATGTACAAATTTAAACTGTAGACGCTAGGAAGTAGCGTGCCCAAGCAGTTCGGCTCAGTGGTTGTTTGTTAGTGTGTAGACGTGAGAATTTAGTGCAGTGCGGATAATATATAAAGGTTGACCTTTTAAAAGTGTGATTAGGAATAATATCCCACAGCTGATTATATTAAGATACGCCAGTAAATTGCTATTCAACTGCCGTGAAGGATTAATAAAGAAGTAAAAACTTAGTTATAATTTGTGTAACGTGTGTAAACATTATTCTACAGCCGTACCAGCCCTATTTAGAGATACTTGCTCTACCAGATATTACTGACGCAGCTGAGGCATAAATAATAAGTAAATAAACATAAAAATTATTACACAAACTTTATAAACACATCGCCGCAAAAATTGGTTCCTAAACGTGGTGTAAAGACCACCGCATATTTGGTACCCATGTGTGGTGTGACCGATGTAAAATCTTGACCGCCGCAAATTTGGTTCCTAAACGAAGGGTAAAGACCACCACAAATTTGTACCCATACGTGGTGCGACCGATGTAAACTTGACCGCCGGAGAACACACATCTGTTACCAATAGAAATTAATTATTTATTTAAGATATTTTGCTTATTTTATCCTACAAAAATAAATTAAAGAATTACTGAAGTATATTTACATGAAAACATACTTATCGATTTCCAAATTAACAAACAAATGGACACAACCACATAATTAGAATGGGAGAAGCATAAGATAAGTATGTGAATGTACTAATCGGAAACACGGAGAAGACATCGTCCTATAATTAGTTGGTTCAATAGAATACAGAGGATAATGGAAGCAAGAGGTTTACAAGACGAAGCATTAATGGATAAAATAGCATCGCACAAACGGAAGACATGGAAGATCTGATGAAACCAGTAGTGCTATTATTGCCCTTCCTAAGGCTATATCCAAAATTTTAGATGTTTGTTTAAAGGTAGCGTTGGGAAGAATTTTTAAACACAAACGGTCTTAGAGTTGATTACGGTGGGTACAATAAAGTGATCTACTCTCATATATCGCAATAGTCTCCTCTGTTTCAAATATATACTTAATCCAGGCTTTATCCCTTCTCCCATTGAATGACTTGAAATAAATTCTGTGAATCAAACTTGAACCGATCGCCGATTCTATATTTTGTGCACAAACCCCTTCTGTACTATATATAAAACCATTAAAAGTACTCTCTCTTCTCGAATACTACTGTGATTGGTGTAAGCCAATGGAGCTGAACTCATCGAATTTATTAGACTTAGTGACTCGATCTTGTGGATGAGAAGTGAGTTATCTGTTGAGTTACAGTGCCACAATATTCATGTTAAAGGCTTTTTCTGAAGTTAACATGGAAACAAAGCATAAAATTATTTCCGTATTTGAAATTATTACTGCAGCGCAGTAACTTATTTGCACATAAGTGTTTTAATAACGGAAAAATCATAATGATGATAACACAAAATTGTAAAGGTTTGGGAACGATGCAATATTCGGTGGGTATTTAAACAGATGGGCTTTTGACAGTCTCTTCTTGACCAACCACGTGCCTAGCAGGAATCTTAGCCGGTTAGTTCGGAAATTCATTCTTAATTCACTAATATGTATTATGAGATAACGTTTATTATTAGTATTAGTATTACTTATTATAATTATTGTTAATATTAGTATTTGTATAATTACACTGATTATTTTTGTATAATAAGGATGATTGATGCCTGGAAAGAACGTGCCTAAAAATGTGAATACCAACTTAATTGCCCCTTTCCTAATGTTTTGCACTTAAGTGTACATCTCTCTTTCTTTGTGTGAATGTTTACCAGGAGTAAATGAAAATAAATATTCTATGATAAAAAAGTGCAGTAAGTATTATCATGATACACAACCTTAGATGGGAGTTAATACTGCGTAGGGCAAGCAGTAGAAAAGTATGACCTCTGTAGCATCTAAAGCTTCATACTTCTACTGGTCAATAGTTTTTAGAAACTCCACTCAAGCTTCAGAGGCCAATCTAGTGTACCGAAATACAGAATTGGACCCTAAGTATGTCCAGATGCTACTACAGGTAATGGAAGAAAGAGCATAAACGGTGCTGGGCATTTTCTTCACATAAATGCTGTGGGCAAATTTTGCAAAACACGGTTTTAAAATGACAGTGATTGAATGATACCGGTTTGATGATATTAACTTACACAAACACCTTTGAAACTTACAGTCTCTCTCTCTCTCTGTAACTCTCTCTCACTCTCTCTCCCTCTCTCTTCACTTTCTGTGAAGGATGCTTACAATAAATGATTAAGGTATTTTAAAACTGCACTATATTTACGCTACTCACAAAACACACATTTTAACAACAGTTTAGAGTTTTGGAAAATCAAAGCTCAAAAGCATCAAAGAGTTGCTTATAAGCTAGAATATATGAACATTGTAAGAAAGCCATTAAACATGTAGTTAGCAGGTGATTATGAAAGTATACAGGGCTCCTACTTTGATAGGAGCATTATAAACTTAATAACAAACTTTCGCCATTTAATTACTTGACTTCAGTTTAGAGCTGTTGTACAATTATCCACACCTAGAAAACTTTAGTAACTTTAATATCAAGAATACCTCGCCAAATTTCAATAACATTATGAAGATGAGTAGAAGCAAGCTGGTTCTACTCAAGCAGGATTCACATTTGGGAGATGGTGTGTTGAATTCCCTTGTATTTGTCAATTTGACTGAATTTTTTTCGTGGTTTCGCTCATTCGTCAAGCAAATAATTTGTTGGATGTTCAACATCAAGCTCACCCATAGCATAAAGGAAAATAAGGAGAATGAATCTACAATTAAGGATATCTATGAAGAAATTATTCAAACAGAGGTGCAAAAAGGCAACTAAGGTCATCTATTCAGCATCACATTTACTACATGTAGTACCTATAGAATATAAATCTCTTGATTACAAAGAATCTGCCCTTCGGTTTACTCAATGAAAATAAACTAGTTGGTACAGGAAGCGACTACACAACTATGATCTGGCATTCATAAAATCGTGTGTACCTCGAGACTTGACCTTTGGTTCTGAAGCCACGTTAAATGAGACTTCTAAAAAGTGAGTAAGAGAATGAGGGATATAGATAGAAGTAGGGGAATATTGGACAAATCGAACCTTTAATAATGGATATGTAAGAAACGGTTTATTATGTGTAAATTGTGTGTTTTAAAGAGATCTACATTTTGTTTTTTGTATTGTACGTTTTCTTCTACTGCTTAACGTTTACAAGTTACACAGGATTACACAAAATTCCCTTCAAATGAAGAGGACCTCCTAGACTATTCCCAGAAAATTCAAGATACACATTTTATTTTTTATGTAAATATCCTTAATATATGGTATTTAAATCAAAATCGTTAGCCAATTGTTAAGAAATCAAAATTTTCGAAAAATGTTTCATGTAAAGGGTAGTTAGGGGTGTAGAATTTTATGGTAAAGCTTCGTGTTGCATCCTTGTAAGATACTAAACTGAAATACCAAGTTTGGTGTTTATCCGACTTTTCGTTTTTGAGCTATGCTGTTTACAGACACACACATGGACATGTTTCTAAGAATGTTTGTACTCAGGGCGCCTGAAAACACGTATTTCCGATGAAATCCCTGTAATTTTTGGGTATAATACAGTACTTCCCCTACTTACTATCGTAGTAGAGAAATTAAAACCAAAATGAATAACGTCAAAAGTTAAATTTAAATTGAGTTTTATTTATGGGCACCCTTTAACTACTATGGTTCTTAGCGTCCCATTCCATATTGGACGTGAAAGACCGGTAATGTTACTCAGAGCCCTCTTTATCAGGCTTGAGGTTCTTTTACGTGCCGTAAATCTACGACACGGGACCACCGGCTTTACTTCCCTTTCGAAGGAAGCCATGCTAAGGATTTTTACACCCGAAAAAATCCATTGCCCTCCGCTAGGTTTGAACCCGCGACAATGTGTTATAAAGAAGGAACGAAAAATGTTGGATTAGCAATTAAACAAATGCTGTAAAACACAATACATATAACAAAAGCGCAAATCTGAACTGAAGTATGCTTTAGAGGGAATTAGAATTGTAAATAGGTTATTTGTATTACTACATTGGCGTTTGTGAAAATTGCAACACCAAGAAGGAAACGCATGAATTCAACGAATTTATACCACAGGTTAGGTACATGACAAGTAACAAATGATAAACTTTTCAAAACTATACATGACCTTTGAGCCCAAATATTCAGCATTTGGTGTGGCATCCATGCGCTGCAATTAGAGCTGCTATACGCCGTGGAATTGAATCAAAAAGGTTCTGAATAAGTTCCTGATGGATTTCCCTTCACACAGTTGTATTCGAGCCCACAAATCCGTGACATTGGTTACTGGAGGACAGTAATGCACCAGGTGCCGACCAACCATATCCCAGGCATGTTCGAGGCGAACGTGCAGCCAGGAAAGCAATGGTACCCGTCGCTCTTCGACGCAGGCTTGCACATTCCTCGCAATATGTGGCCAGGCATTGCCCTGTTGAAAAGTGGCCTGTGGAGATGCCTGAAGCATGGGGAGTACCTCAGGTTGTACAACCACCATTAGGTGGTACCGCTCAACAATGCAGCCCTCCAGGTTACGCTCACCACGGTACCGCCGGACACGTATGCGGCCATCACGGTAGGACACGTTGAAGCGGGACTCGTCCGAAAAGACTACATTTTACCACTCAGCAGCCCAGTGGCGGTGTCCACGTGCCCATTTCAGTCGCAGGAGGTTGTGATTTCTGGACAATGGAAGCCGACGTAATCGCATGCATGCAATCAGTCCAACCTGCAGCAGGCGGCGACGAACCATTGATGCAGCAAAGTTCAACCCTGTTGAGTGCTCCAGCGTCGAGCCAACACTGTGGATGAAGCTATGGCCATGGCGTTATGCGGACAAGATGACGGTCATCCCGTGCTGTGGTCATGTTCCGTGGTCCAGTACCCGCTTTTCGCTGCGTACGACCTTCATCTACGCACTGCTTCCACACACGCATAACTGTCGTAGCAGCATGCCCTGTACGAGCCGAAATGTTACGGTATGACAAATCCGCTTCCCGGAGACCGATCATTTTGTCCCGTTTGAACTCACTCACATGCGATATGGCTCCCTTTGACGTCGACGAGGCATACTGGCACCTACTTTATTGTTTCCACCTTTTTTGACAGATCTGCACTGATTGCACTAGGCGCAACACTGACCTTGTCGGACAAATACGAGAGGGCTCTGCTCGGCCTACATGTACCCCATCTCTCTGCAATCCTAATCACTTATTGTTTGCACAATCTTCTACTCTTCCACCAAGTTTGGAGTTATTCGGGAAATTCTTTCTTGGTGTTGCAATTTTCGCAAACGGCAGTGTATATGATTCATTTAACTGCAATAAATCGTAAATCAAATGTATTTTTTGTTATTATTAGCAACCAAACACAGAAAAGTAAACCACATTCAATTTTTTTAAAGGACTGTTAGAAAAGTTTCTCAAGAGGCAGACGCTAAATTCTCATATCGATTTGCAAGGTGAATTATTGTGTTGTAAACAATACAGGGTAAATAATTAACAGTTGAACTACAAAAGAAAGTCAACTAGCATTATTATAAAAATGTCAGTAAGGAATGGTATTCAGAAAGATAAATACTGTTTATCGCTAACCATTCAGATTGCTCGTAAAATAAAGTTCAATTTTTAGCGAAGTTAAATTATAGCATTTATTATTTAGCTGTGTTAACCTACAAACACATAAATACACCCTATAGAAAAGTCAATTGCTTTAAACTGACCTAGCTATGCGTACCTTAAATAATTTATAATACGTGGAAAAATAAAATAAAGTATTAACAAAATTACCACGCGTGACACTTGCTGAGTATATTCCAACAATCACTAAGAAAGGAAATTTTCGCGAAGAATCACTTCTGCCTAGCCAGGCAGATACGTAGAATACCAGCTGCTTTAATCAGCACGGTAAACTAAAATCGAGCAATTCCAAGTTACAGTATACGAAACTACAGATCATCGAGTACTTCGATCCAAAAATCAACCCACGAACATCGGAGCTGAGAAAGAAGAGGTAAACCGCTTCGCATGTAAAATCCTTCCTCAATCCAAATATGCTGTATTTAAAGAGCAGCATCTCCTTGTGTATTAAAGAATATTAACAGGCTTTGTAAACCTTTCTTACACCACGTTATATCGATCCACTAGCAAAGTTTTGTCTCTCGCAGTAGAAAAAAGTTCCATGTGTACTGCTTCATGCGTTTATAAAATGTTGGTTCTCTATAATATATATCGTTTTGTGGTTCTATTGATGGAACAAAGTGTTACTTTGTATTTTATAAATTCCATCACTCTCAATAGTTAAATTTATGTATTCCAGAAATCCCGAAAACCGTAATTTGATTGATAATTAATTGTTCTTCCACATAAGCCGTGCATAGGCTAAGATTTAGAAAGGTAGAATTGGGCAGAATAATTCAGTGCCATAGCGGAGAAAATACTTGGTTCAAATCTCGGATATAACATTTGAGCTAATTCTGGCTCTTTCTTTCTTCGAGAGACTGTTTTGCAGAGATGGCCGCAGCTCTTCTTGTATCCGCAGTCATAAGATACTAGCTGGCCTCTGCTTTTTATGCCGACAGCCCGCCTTTCACTAGGAGCCGGCTGCACAAAGTTCTGCAGCGCTCGCCAGGTTGCGCCCTCTCTGCCAGTACAGGTGGCGTTAATGTTGGTTCAACGTCATCACGTGACCTGCCCAGCGCGTACCCCAAGCGATGCCTGAAGAGGAAAAAGGACAGTGTATCACTTCGTTCTCGACTAACATCGAAGAAGAACTGTGTCTGGCAGCGGCCTTCTACACAGCTTTTGGTCTATTCTAAATTTGTTATAACATGTATCTTCGAGCGTATGTAAATTTCAAAATCCTTATACTGTGTGGAGCGGCGTATACCATTTCATGGAAGCGAGTTTACATTATATATTTGGCATGTTAAATTTTCTTTCATTATGGCAAATATGTGTAGGAAGAACAGAGTTAAATGTAACGTGCTTTAATTGTAATATATTTCTGAGTAAATATATTCGGTGCCTTTGGGGCTGTAAAGATTCTTGTACTTATTTAAAGCTTCTTTAAATCCTTTGATTCCTTAAATTGTAGTACTAAATAATTATTACTCTGGGGGAATGCCTTACTTCGAATGCATTCTATAATGGGCCTGGCAATATTTTTTCTTAGTTTAATTATTTTTTGTAATTGTGACTTTCTTGCATCGACTATCCGTGAATTGACTTTCCAAGAATGTTACACATTAAATTTGTCAGTCTGATTCTACTTTTACAACACTAGTTTCATTGTTTTCATTGATCCAATAATAACAGCAACCATTGCAGAAAATCCTTTATTTGCTGAAGATTGCATCGTTAATCCTTCGAAATGATTTCAGGTTTTCATATAATGGAACTAAAGCTTCAAAGTTATTTAAAAGTATTTGATGCTCTCCTAAAATCTTTAGTTGGCTCGGTCAAGGAAAACAAGACCCAAATTGTTTTGCAGAGATGGCCGCAGCTCTTCTTGTATCCGCAGTCATAAGATACTAGCTGGCCTCTGCTTCTTATGCCGACAGCCTGCCTTTCACTAGGAGCCGGCTGCACAAAGTTCTGCAGCGCTCGCCAGGTTGCGCCCTCTCTGCCATGTTATATTTTATAGAAATAATTAACCATTAATTTTTTATTATCCTTTTCCATTGTAACCAACATATTCTAGATTATGAGGTTTGTATTATTTTCGCATGTAACATGTGCTGAAAACTATTTAGGTTCACAAAATTCTACTTTAAAACACAATTTTAAAATTGATGGGGATCATTTGTGCTATTAGAACTGATTTAAGTAATCTATATTTTTATTAGTAATGTAAACAAACATTATGTGACATGGATTGCTATAGAAATCTACTAAATTTGTGGAAATGTAGTTATGCTTAGTTTTTTCTATCATAACTTGAATGGATACAAAACTAATGTTTATATTGTTAAAACTGCTTAGGACGGATTTGTTACAGTGTTAAGAACCCAAAAAACTATGGATTTAGAATTTAAAAATAAAACGGAAACGTTTTATTAACTGGTAAGTTATTTTCTTTCCAGCATTTCGATTTAAAATAATGTCAAACTTGCACGTTTTATATCCCTTTTACAAGGTTGATCAATGCAAAACTTAATGACCTAAAATGTAGTCCTTAACAAGAGAATTGTTACTGTTCCTTCTTTATTACACATTGTAAATGAGCAATGTTTAATCAACAGATTCAATAATAGCTATGCGTTCAGCATTTGTTCCACTCTATCTCCTGAAAACGTACTGCAAATTGATCATTCCGCTCCATTGCCTTCATCTTAACAATCTGAGCCTTCTGGTCAAATTTTTGGTCGGAACAACTTCGCTCAAGTTTGTTCTTTCCTTAAACTGCAGGTCTTAATATCTCTCTTCCTCCTCTCTTTGCCTGACTTTCCGTATAGATGCGTTTTGTGTAAAGGAGATAATCACACTTGTAGGACTTCTTTTACTTCAGGACGATGAGATAGAGGCTTGATGCCAGGTGGAGATACACCAGCTTTAAGATACCTTGTAAATTCTACAACCTGATCTCTATCTGCTGGCGGAATGTTATTTCCGTTTTCAAGTGGATCAATTCTACGGGCACGGACGTTGTGGTCTCTACTATTTAGTTGGGCAGAGGTTTCCTCTACTGGAAGCATTATGATTTATTCTTTTATCTCCCCTTTAGCGATATCTATACTATCTGAATTGAAGATTGTTTATGTCCCTCCCCCACCTACGCTCTTGTGAAAATTCAATGACTAACATTTTGCATAGACCATTCACATCTTAAGTTTATATAGACTGCCCTCTCTGCCACCGTTCCCTTCCTCTCATTCCAATGTTTCGTTCCGCCTTTCTGATTGCTTGTCAAGTTAAATACAAAATAAACGCACATTAATTTGTGCCAATTGAATTTAAATAATATACAAGGGTAATCCAGGAAGTAACGAGGTCTTGCGTATCCCCGCCACATAGAACGCTGTCGGGTTTCTTTCAAGATCGAATATTTTCCTCAGTATCCTTTCTCAGTGTTGTGCGTTTCAGACGAAATAAGTTGTTATTCTTTCTGTGGTTGTTAAAAACGAACTATGTGAAACAAAGTCCCGCCGATTTTGAGGTGAGGGATATTGTATTATATTTTAACCTGCAAAAGTGTATGGCGATACAGTAATGAATCAAAGAAATGTAAGAACGTGGTGTTAAACCACAATGATGAACAAATGTGCATGACTAAATTTCACCCGGGCATCCATCACTCATTACAGATAGTTTGAAGAACCAAGTGAAAAACAAAATTATAAACACAGATGTGTAACCCTATATAAGTTTCAGATTTCATTCCTAAGTATTCATTCTTTGCTGGTTAAATTGTGCACGAACGTCTTGTAATGGACTAACTACATCACGGGAACTCTAAAGCTCGAGGAAGATATGACAAATGCTTAAATAACGGAGATGATTATATGGAAAATAAAATAAAGCTCCCTTTAATTATATAGTTATCATTTTAATACAATATCCTTTTTAATAAAATATTATTTATAAATGTATTAAAGCCAATCGGTCGATACTTCCTGGATAAACCTCGTAGTTACTACATATTTACCACATTAACTGTAAGTACATACATGTACTACTCCTTTAGCTCGCTATTTATCGACTTTGAAATTGTTCTGTTGACCAAACATTTTAACGTCGCGTGAACTCTATGCACGTTACTATAACAAGCCTGACATTTTAAAAATAACATTGAAATAAAGTATTAGCAACATGTTTATTATAATAAGCAACTAATTCGTGCTTCAAAATATATATGTAGATTTTGTCGAAAATTTGAAAAATCATAAAGATATAATGTTTAAATTTTTAGAGAAATTAATTCTACATCAATAATGTTTACGTGCATATTCAAACTCAAACGAATTGATAGTATTATTCGTATGCAAATTGTAAGTAGGTATATCAAGAACGCTTTCATGGACATCAATGCTTTTGATTACCTATAGAACACTACCAAAGCCCGTCTTTGCCCTGACGGTTGCTGTTTTGCCCGCAGCTCCAAACCTTCGATTAGCTCATTAATCTAGTGCGCAACACTTCTGTCGTTAGAGCAATTCATCCCAGTGACCCTGCAGGCTAAGTAATACATCACTTTATCCTGATTCATTAGACCTGTTAACTAGTTCACCAACCTGCCTTTATCACTTTAATGGCTTGCCTCAGGAACCAACACACGTCCAAGTTCCTTTAGCCGAAGTTGTGACTGCAACTACGTCTCGTAGAGAATACGCTAATTAACCTATATTCCCAAATTGACAGACGTATGTTTCCATTGTTAACATTACAGTCTTCATCTTTATATAAGTACTTCCATTTAATGTGCATGACCTGCAAGATAGTGTGTATAAATTAAAAGTCATTTCTGCACATTTTTAGATATTTTTCGTTTTGGTTTTCCAATTCAATTTCTTGATTATTAAATGTGGTATAGAATCTTTGAATATAAAGAATTTCAGAAAAGAATTTGTGAGTCACGTTAATTATACAGTTGATTCTATTGTTTGGATAATGCGTAAATCAAAATTATTGAGTTAAATAATAACGTCATAACGAGTTCATGATCATATTTTGTGATAGTTTATATAAGTTAATAGTACTTTTCTCTATCGTTTACATACAAAAGTTAATTATGGCATCGGCATGTAGTACTAAGTTATCTCGAATACCAGTAGTGAACGAATGCTATAGAAACCATGTGTTCATATTAACGTCAAAAATGCAAAAATGGCAGAGGAATAACCTTTAACTCTGTAGACGATGTTATTATGCGAAAATCAAGTGTTTCGGTTGCTACTGGTGAATATTTTGGTAATTTTTATATGATTGCAAAAGTTAAATATGTAAAGTTTTGATTTGATGTCTTCATATATCGAAGCGCCGCATACAGCATAATGTATTTCGATCTAACGATATTCACGTTTACTTACATACATTCCATTATATTGTGTTTTTAATCAGATTGCTATAGGATTCAGGTAACTAGTGGTATATAACGCTACTGTACTTCCTTGGTTAGGTTTTGATATCAATTTCTGCTTAGGTTTGATTTGACCAAATATCTGAACCTATATTTTGAATTTTCTTTCCATTCTTTAACACTTACTTTTCTTTCTGTATGCTAATTTATTAAACAAATTTAGTATACAAGTATACCTCCGATATTAGCCACACATGTATAGTATACCAGAAATATAAACTCTTCACAAACATATTTCTAAACCAATATTTCAGATATAGATGTGCAATAATGTAAAACCGTAGAAATGTACAGCAGTATTAATAAAACTCGTAAAATGTGAAACTTACAAACTTAATCCAAATATCTCGTCTTTTTTCCGCTTAATAATTAACAAAGTTAATAGGTTCTTAACATTCGCAACAAAATCGTTTTCATATTTTCATATATTCGGTAAATATACATATTTAGGGTTTGAATAAAATTGAAAGTCGTACATTTATCATTTTACATGTAAATGTTTAGCAAATGAAAATACGGCGTGTTATACCAATGCTAATGTTTTAGTATTTATTTATAATTTCGTTTTATACTAAGGAAAGCAGATAATATGGCTTGGTAATTACGTTATTACTGAAAGTTCATATTTTTCACATACTAAAATATAGAATATTGTTATTAAAACAGCTTCGTGTATGTGATGTAAATAAATACTACCATTTATGATAATCGTTCATAAATAGCAAGTATAAACTCCAAACATTATGTTTATTTTGTCGTATAAAAGTTGTTCTTCCATACTTTTAAATTATTAAATGGTATAAAATACCGAATAAAATGGCTGAATTCCTTCTTCATGTTCTAGGGATGCAGATGGTGTGCAGAGTATAGCGACAGTCGCGCTCTGAGGAAAAAAAAAATTATATTCTAGCGTCTAGCATAGAAACCTCTGTCCGAACCTGTTCGCGTAGCTAGAGGCATTCAGGGGACGGTGGTTGGAGTAGTGTCTCCCATGATTGGCCACCCTCTGTAATCCCTCACCTTATTTCTCCCTCTGAGGTCACATAGGCGTAATAGGACGCAGTGCTGAAGTTCTCTTCCATTCCCAACCTATACCGTATGTTAGCAAGAAATTAATGTTTAGAGATTTCTTGTTTATGTATCGGTTCAAACGACTAAGAATTAAAGCGGTGAAGAAGTTACTGAATTTAAAGCTCTCAGGCTAACTGAGAGTCTAATTCCTTTTACAGATCAGTAACTGCTGGCTTGATATGATCATGAATAAAATATGAATTAACATATAATACATTTCAACGAGACAGAAAACAGCTAATAAGATAATTTGCACCTCCTATAGACTTGTATATTTAAAAAAGATTTTTAAACCGTTTACGATCTGTATAGATAACTTATGTGCAACAGTTAACCACAATATATAGATCAGTTTCTTCGGAAAGTTTGGCGTACATAAGAATTTCCTTTAACGAACACATTTATCGTAGCTTTGGCAAAGACTTTCATATTTAATCACCTGCATGTATTGATGTTAAGAAAGAAAACAAATGCGCATAGAAAAACGATTTTAATAATACTAACCGAGCAGCCTGGCAAAGGAGTAACGTTTGTGACTCATTCAGGAGGCTCTGAGCTAAGGATTTATAAGTGGTTTTACTCTATCTATAATGACTAATGTATTTTTGAAATTTCTGAAATGTGCTATATTTACTACGCTTCATACTTTCCATAGTTTTCGTCTGTTACTGGTATTTAGTAACAAATTGATGTGACTCCTTGGGAGAAACTTGTGCAATCCCAACCCCCTGGGCCTAGTTGCGCAGGGAGGGAAAGACCTCTTCGGAAATGCTTAGAGAATGGTCACCTGTATCACGACGAATTATTGCTGATTCCAATTCAGATGTTAAGTAGCTATAAAGTGCGTATGGCACAGGTTGAGAAATCCTCCTCCGCATAAGCCCCTGTCCTTAAACTCTACCATATGATAAGATAACTTGAGCCTTATTACTAAGATGCGCGTTTTTCCTTATAGTACGTAATGAAGAAAGATTCCTTGTAGCTGCAGTGAGATGTCGTTTCTATAGCTTTTGTTGTTGTTGGTTATAGATAAGTATAATATATCCGATGTTATAATATCTCCCTGCGTTTTGATGGTTACAGTCCCCGAAAACCCTTAATATATTCTGTCTGACACAAGTTGTTTCTAGTGCGTGGATATGAGAGAGAAAATCAATCCAGGATTAAACAAAACTTTAGTAAAATTTTACTATCAAATGATAGCTCTAGGTCCTGGCCTGCTTCTTTGAACTAATAATCCTTGTAGAATTTTACTCCATTGAAATAAAACCTGCTCGCGTTCCTGCCCCTCTAAGAAATTCTAGCTACATTTCTACATTTCCGTATGTTTTACAATGTATACTTGTTCCAACAATACGTCTAAATCAAATAATTAAGTGAGAGTAAGTTTAACACATTTCCCTATTTATGCTCCCAGAAAGTGACACTTGTAACACTAGTTTTCATTTGCTTGTATGTAAAGCGTCCTATTAAAATACATCAAACTTATGTCTTCGGCACTAACTTTCTCTATGGTTGTATAACATCTTCTGTTCAAACTAGTCATCGAAAGACGCCTAAATCCTTCTTTTCTCCTGTGCCTCCTTGGGCCTAGCATAGCTAGCTTTGTCTGGCTCGGTCATTAACGAGCAGATACCTTCGCATTCTTGATTTATCTTGTTCAACTTTACTACTTCATACAAATGGTAACATTACTCATATTTCAATATCCATATTATTATTAGACTTTGGTTTTATTGCCATGTACGTCTGCCTTTCTTGCTTTTTTCTATTTTTATTATATTTTTTTAAGGTAAATTAATATTGTATGTACAGGATTTTAGATGTTTGTTAGCCATAAGTATTGTTAGGAAATAAGTTTACACGGCCTCACTGAAACTGACAATGGAAGTGGGTAACAATAAACCGAGGGGGTGAGTTGTTCATCACTAAGAAGGAACAAACAAATGACGTCAGAGTAGAAATGGAGGGAATATCTTCCCTAGAGTATATATGTTAGTAGCAGTGATTGACTGACAAAACAGACGCTAAAGTGGGCGCGATTTGGTAACCAGTAGCAGCTCTATTATAATGTTTAGGCAATTCGAGATGAAGAAGTATATATTCTCGAGCCATAAGCAAGTTCGCGCAGTTTTGAAGAATCATTCACGAGATGCACGTCGCAGTGTTAGTTACAAAAAATGTGAAGTACGCGAAGTAATTGGCAACTAAAACGACTGTAGTTACATTCCGAATTATCACAGTTTCAGTCATGCGTGTATAAAGATTAAATATGTCAATTATTAATTAAGTGTGACGGCAATAAAAGTGTAGAAACAAATTATTTTATCAGTGTTATCTTTTAGTAACAACTCCTTTCCGTTTACACGCCCTGCTTAGAGACACTTGCTCGACTGAGTTGTAATAGCTAGCCGGAGGACAAAGAACCCAAATTTAAAATAATAAAACAAGAGGCGCTCAACAAATAAGATAACGCGAGCCATTGAGAACAGCGACAAGCTGGCATATTAAATATTTTATTTCGGGGTGGACGCTGGCCTTACACAACTTAGAAACTATCAAATATGCGCTGACATGTTTTAACACAAAACTTTTATGGTCCATGCAATTGCCAAACCAGTTTTTTCGAGGGACGCCAAAAATCTTTGATGTGATCATAGCACTTCTGATCTCCGGCGGATAGTACCTGACACACAAATTCGCGTAGAGACTGCTGTTGATTGTACTACTGGCGTGTATTAGGTGCATTCCAGGGAACATGACATACTGTGCTAAGATAAAATATAATTCAGATTAAAGAAATACTTATCATACGTAAGAAAAATATCTGTGACTGGCATTCGGGAGGTCCCGGATTCAAATCACGTGGGCCAACCAATCTGACTCAGAAGGAAGTAAGGTTTGTTTCTGCCCCACGTATGGAAGCCAATTTGAAGTAGGTTTAATTTTAGGAGTTGTATTGTAGTTCGATTTTGGGGGAGCCGAACTTGAAGTAGTTGCAACCGCATGTATGGTAAAAAGTTTTCGGTAGCCTTGGCCCCATGTTTAAAAAAAAATAACTGTGTAATTTGACTGTTTATTTAAATATTATATATTTGTGTTTGCCTCGGATGCGTCAGTATTATTGTTAGAGACATGAATTTCTTTGCAGAGAGTGGTGCGGCTAAGAATGTAGACACACAGATTATAAGTTTTACTTCAATTCTTTTATTAATTCTTGAAACGATTTAAATAACACTTCTGTGATATAGAGAGCTGTGAGACTATTTATTAAATACTTGCACTATTACTATTTTTGTCTCACATTGAATGCGTACTAAACTTCTCGAGGACGCGTCTCCGGTTAGGAACACTGTCTACAAGCAACTGACTTCTGAATTTGTACAATTTGCCCTATTTCAGTTTCTGATTGGCTATTCCTACTCCAATAGAATACTTTCATTTGACTTAAGTTTTTTTCTGGTTGATGATTGGCTATTTTATAAACTGTCTCAAAAATTGCATTATTGTTTCCAAGAATGACTAGTAGCATTATTAAACTTTCTTATTCATTATTGTCTCAATGTTACCTCATTGTTACCTCATTGTTAGCAACTTTTAACCTATTATTCTCACAGCTTCTACATTATTAAATTACGTAATACATACACATAACATTATTGAACATGAACACAATAATATAAACATTAATACAATGACTGTTACATGCATTTTATATTTTGTTGCATACACTTATTGCTTATTGAATTTTATATTATATAATTAGACTGAAATCATTTAAGTGTTAAAAATACTGCCTCAGGGAACCCTAATGCCATCTGCACGGCACGAAGCAGAATATCCGATTGCTATGCACTAGGGTCTCCGTGAACACAGTCGAAGCATGATGGCTTGGTTACAGGGATGAGATCTAGAGGGCTAACTACCTTTCTATTTGAAAGCAGCAGTTAGACTGGACGACACCCTAATGTCATCTGCACAGCACGAAGCAGAAGTTCCGGTTTCTATGCACTAGGGTCTCTGTGAACACATGACGAAGCACGATGGCTTGGTTACAGGGATGAGATCTAGAGGGCTAGCTACCTTTCTATTTGAAAGCAGCAGTTAGACTGGACGGCACCCTAATGTCATCTGCACAGCACGAAGCAGAAGATCCGATTGCTATGTACTAGGGTCTCTGTGGACATGTGAGGAAGTGAGTGGCTACAGGGATGAGATCTGGAAGGCTAACTGTCCACCACACATCGATCTAAGAGTTACACACTAACAGATCCGTCACGATATCACCGTGTACTTAAAGCGATGTAAAATAAGTAGAGTTATAATAATAAATCAGTAATCTGAAGAAGTTGGAAAATGGCGGAAGGAATCTTGAAATAAAATTATAACACTGTAGCGTAGTTTAAGAAACGGATACCTTAGTACAAGCAATCACCATTATCATTTCCGTCATTAAAGGACAATCATTCATTCCAATAAGAAGATATCTAAAGACATTTTTAAAGATTTTGTCATTATAGTTTATCAGGGACTAAACCCTGATAGAACGTAAACGCAGCCTGCTCGAACGTCTCATTAAAATTTCGTTTTTGAGTGTTCACTATACTCTTAAAGCCAATATTCCTCCAACGTTCAGTCTGACACAGATACTAACGAACGACGATGGAAGCGTTTCGGTATCCTCACAAAATTGGTAAAATCATACCACTAACATGTCCGTGTGAAGACGAGCAGCGGCCAGCAATTTCATCCTCTCTCTTACTAGACTACTAGACCACAGCAAACGATGACACTGTAAAGATGTATATACAGAAAGCCATACGCTGCCCAAGTACAACAATAACTGGTTAAAATAAAAACCTGGATTAAATAGCAAAAAATATGAAATCACTTTATCCGGAGGTAGCAGATGTAAAATGGAAACTTTCGGAAATAAAGCTAATGTTTAGGAAAACAAATTGTCTTGACACAGTTTACAGATCCTAACTTAAAAGCTTGCTAACAGCAACAATAAGGATCATGATGATAATAATAATAAATAATTATGCTTACAAAATCTATTCTTGAGAATTTTAAAATACCTTTTTTTTAAATACATGTATAATAAGTAAGTTTTAACACATGAGTTGTAAGGTTTATAAGGTCTTTATTAAAATATATATTTTCCTCCTTAATAATGCGATAAATATCTACTTTCTCACTTTGATTCACTTTTACAGCCAAGCTACTGTCGAACGAATTAAAACCCTACAACCATGATTCGTTTCTCTCTTAACCATGAGTTGGTACTAGGCATTTATTTCGGTTAACAAAGCCTTCTTCTCAGTTTGGTACAGTGGGTTCGGTAGGTTATTGTATTTGTATGCTTTTTCTTTGTGCCCATTGTGCAAACATGACCTTAAGCAATCGGGAATTTACCAATGACACTTCAATAATAAATAAGGGCATTTAGAAATATGATATTCGTAAGTTATTTACGCAACACAAAATCATTCTTAAGGCATTTTTTAATTCTCATGCAACGCTCGGAAAACTTTATGGAATTCGTTTCTTCTTCAAACCCACAGAGATAATGACTACAAAATTATGAAATATCTCATTAGGCATTTAATACCACAATTAAAATTGATTTAAGTAAAATACATAATCCTAATTCTATTTTTATTCAGTTTAAAGTTACTGAATTCTGAATATAATTTCTTTCTTCAAAGTTCTGAAACTTTATACTTATTTTTTTGAGCTTGTGAATATTGGTATTTACTGCCTTTACATGCTGTACACAATTGTTTCTTGAAATAATTTCCAAAAAGCATAGATCTTTTCCCAACAACCTACTCAGTTGTAATGCCGAGCAATTTACAGATCGCATACAATCCATTCTATTCATCATACCCGAAAATACGTATATATAGTCAGTTCCTTCTATCTTATAATTTCTGATTTCGGCTTTATCCAAGCCACGAGTCCCTTGTAATCAACCAACGCCACCTTTTGCTCGTATGGCTGTAGCAAGTAACTTTTTTTTTGTTCCTTTGTACAGAGTTCAAACTATTTTCCAGATATCTTCTTTTACAAGCAGTTTCTTAGCGTCTCCACATTCCTTATACTGCACAGCTTCATTTATGTTAGCTTACAGCAAGTTTGCGTGCCTGTTATCAATACTTTGCAGCTAAATGTGTAACAATAACACTTCTTTTGCTTCTTAAATTCCCCCTTAGTTGAATGAGCGGAATGAGAAAGATGCATGAGTTTTCTTCGGATTCGTACATTAAACTCCTTTATAAAAATACTATTCTTCAAAACGAATTCAATGAATTACTGTAAAAACATTTTTGAATATCGCAATATTTTTAATTTTCTTTAGTAATGAATTAAATGTTTCCCTAAGTTTCTGTATTTTAATGTAGAAATAGATTATCAAAGGATACACTTGGACTGATTTATGACTAATTTTGTTGTTTTGGTCCAATACTAAAATTTAAAGAATTAAATGCCAAATATTTTTAGATGTTATTTAAGAGTTGTAACTAAAAAACTATACAATTACAACCAAATCCGAAATTCGGTCGAAATTTTCTACAGCTCAAGAACACTGTTCATCAGTATTGCTGACACATCGAGTATACAGCGACATCATCAACTAGAGTAACATGCCGCGTTATTACTATGTAATAAGTTGTATTCTGATTAGATTGAAATATCCATTTCGATTTAATTACAACACGGGTTGTTTCCTTAATACAAGCACAGCTGTAAGTGCGAGCACATTGCATATGTTCAATTATAAAATATTAGTTTTTAAAGAGAATAATTGCATTGTGTGGAGAAATTTTTCAAAAGAGTAAAAATATAATAAAAAATAAATATATTGAGAACTAATATAAAATATGTTGAAATGTGGTGTACATATACTTAAAACCCTGATTCCATCTTAGAATTTCAAATGAATCAAACTCAAATTTTGTGTTTTAGAAATTTTACATAGGGTATCCCTGAGGCAGTATTTTTAACACTTAAATGTTATCAGTCTAGTTATATAATACAAAATATAATAACAGCCCGCCTTAAAGCAATATGTGTATGTAATAATATATAAAATGAATGTAACTGTCATTGTATTAATATTTATTTCTATTGTGTATATGTATAATAATGTTATGTAAATGTATTACGTAATTTAACAATGTAGGAGCTGTGAGAATAAAATCCGAAAGTTGCTAACAATGAGGTAACCTTGAGGCAATAATGAATTAGAAAGTTTAATAAAGGCTACTAGTAATTCTTGGAACAATAATGTACCATTTAAAACAGTTTATAGATAGCCAACCAACAACTAGAAAAAGCTTAAGTTAAATAAAAGTATTCTATTGGAGTAAAATTAGCCAATCAGAGACTTTAAATAGAGAAATTTACAAATTTAGGCGGTAGAAGTGAGACACTAGAAAGCAGCGTTCCCAGGCAGACGTTTTTAGATTGCGTACCGCGTACCCGATCGGTACGATGCGTATTCGGTGTGAGACATAAAAGAATTCATTACGGCGTGAATAATATAAACTTTACGTGTTAAAAAGTACAAGTAACAATAATCTCACAGGTCTACAGTAGGATATATCAGTGAAGTGTTATTTAATTGTGTGAAAGATTAATAATATGGATTGAAGTAAAAATAATAATTTGTGTAAGCGTTCATTCTTTAGCCGCACAAACCCCTGCTAAGAGATACCCGTTGCTGCAAATTACTACTGACGCAGCCGAGGCATACATATATAATATTTAAAAAAACATTAAAAATGCAAAGTTGAATTTTTAAACATTGATGACGAAGGCACCGAAAAGATTGTGTCGTGCGTGCATGGTCTAAACAACTTCAAGTTTTGGCTCCCCAACAGTGGAACTACAATACACCTCCTTCATCCTTAATATCATATTGTTGAGTTCATTAACGCCTAAAAAGTTCCTATTAATAGGTTGAACACTTTGTGATCGACTGCTTGAAATTAAAGTTTTGAGTGATTTATCCAAATCTTATTTCTGTATGCAATTATTCTGAAGGTATTGAGCGCCTACTGAATGAGAAGTATTGTTGTTAGAAATCTTAATTTAGCTTTGTGATGAGCAAAAATTCCCTTCACAGATTCTCACTCTATTGGGGTCTCGCACTTGTTGCTTGAAGAAGAATTTGTGTTCAAGGGCAATTTTGTGAGTACCGGGAGAACATACCTCAGGTTAATGATTGTTAATCGGTCATGGTTAATAAGTGTTTCTGCAGAAAGAACATTTATTAATCACGAAACATGGGTCATTTGCGTAACGCATATGTTGAACTGAGATATACATATAGAAGATAGTGTAAGATTGAAAGTAATATCCTGGAACACTGCCGGCTTCAAAGGCAGTGATATCTTCAAGATATCTTCTGATATCTTCAAGAAGATTGTGTATTCAAACGCAAAAATACATCACTGTTTTAAGACGGTATCCGTGTATTAAGTTTGTGGATTAATGTTTCCATCTTTCTGGGTCGAAATGCCGCATGTTACCCTCTTCCATCGTATGGAAATAGAATTATTTTGAATCTCTATACAGTTAATTCTTTTGGTAAGGGCTTTCCCTCACCCTCTGTTCACAAATATTGGGTAATTCGAAGCTCACTGGCCTCGAGGGCTATTAGAACATTCATTTCATTGCGTTCATTGAACTACTCACCTCATGAAAAGCTACAAAATGCCAGGATAACTTGTCAGTGTCAAATTATTATGGTATACAGTGATTTAGTAATAAGCGTTTATCTCTCTTCCCTCCCTCCCTCCCTCTCTCTCCTTCACTCTCACAGGCAGCACCTATAGCATTTAAAATATGAAGCACTGATATCCTCACAGTTTTACATTATGGTGTTATGTTTATAAATGTACATAATTTTAAACAGTGTCTTATTTGTTTTGCTTTTCTCCGCTTAGTTCAACGTAAAATCTGCTTTAACCCTTAAATTGGTTCGCGCAACAAGGAATACTTCGGTGTCATGTTTCATAAATGTTTGAATATGTGAACATCTTCGACTATTGTACAATGCGGCAGAATAACATGGGTCATACAGGAATTTGAGAATACAATTTGAATAAATTGACACCAGTTCTGAGACAGTGAACAATTCATTATTCTTGAGCAATGGAATTCATAAGCTTGTTGCTTTCTTTCAGCTTTTGTTGCTTTAATTCGAAGGGCTTCAAATACTTCTGGCGTTGCGAATATTGAAACACATTGCACCTAAGTTGTTAGGTATTTCAGTATTGTCTGAGGCGTCAGAAAAGCCCTGAAGATTTTTTGAAATACATACATTTTATAACTATGAAATTTATATCATACGGGAATAAATAGAGAAATAAACGGTAGTTCTGATATACTGTGTAATTAAACTATTCTTGAATGTATAATTCATAATTATATTGCTTTCTCTATCTTAAATAAAAGAATGGAGAAACATTTCTATTCTTTTTGTAATTTAACGTCGTTTAATCGGGTAGCTCAAATCGGAGAATGAATAAATGAAATGGGTGAAATTATACTCAAATGAGCCCATGATTCATAGACTTTAAAGCTACTTGACATTCATCTTTTTACGATAAGAGAAAACTCCGGAAAAATACTTATCCTGGTAACTCATCGTAACCGAGATTCGAACTAAGGGCTTCCTGAATGAGGCAGACACGCTACTCCCACACCATGGATGTGGCCTTTTAACATTGTTTAAACTTGAACATAATCTTACTTGTCTTCTCTACTGAAGTACACTGTTATGAATTGCTGATCTTTTATTTGGTAAATCATCATATAAGAGAAAGAAACAGCTTTGTACTTCTTGTAAAGATTTTTCCAGCAAATTTAAGACTTGAAACTGGCCGCGTCCTCGATCCGTAACAATTAAGTCTTTTCTTTCTCCGGCTAGCGTTGAGCAGTGTCGACTCTGTAAAGTTTACAGGGGGTGGTAAAATTATATATAGATTGCGATAATAAAAACATCGGCTCTGGTAAATGTTGGCTTTATTATACTGTCATGTTACACATTAGGAACGCGAGCCACCACTTCGTCAATTATCCGCAACTGACATAGAGATGATTTGTTAGTCGGCGGTATTAAGAAGTATTGTAAAGGTTTTCCTGCGTTCACAGCCGCGGCCTAACTTCTACGGTGCAGAGTTCAGCTAAGAGTCAAGTTAGCTGTATTCCGGCGCAGAGTTCAGCTAAGAGTCAATATACTTGTATTTTGTGAATTTCGCCATGTCCGATATTATCCAACTTGCACGGCGCAGAAATCAGCTAATTGTGTAGTCACTTGTATTTTGTGAATTTTTCCATGTCTGATTTTATCCCTACTCCGCGTATGTCACGTGATTATTTTGTTCGATTTTCAATCATATGACGATCTCCTGTTTTCATATTCGTCAGTTTTGTATTCTTGACTTTCCATTTACTGGCTAAAATTTCAGCTCTGTTCAGCTTTCTCTTCCCACGGTACCATTTACAATTAGTTTAATTTATACTGTAGCACGTATATATCTTTATGGCTTTAATCCTTTTCTCGGCAAAACATAATATTTCTTCCGCTTTGAAAAGAAATAGCACTTTCCAAGACTTATTTTCCACAGACCCTTATTTAACGGTTCAGTGCATTTGTATACGTGCCGACAGAACTTTCCTGTCCCAATAAAGGTATAGGCCGTTGAGTCGAACCTTACTTCCTCAAACAGTTGAAATATTTTGTATGAAGGTTTTTCCTATCGAGTTATAATATTAAGTACAACATTTTACATATTTGTTTAATCTGTATACAATCAAATCAAATACGAGTTCTAGTTGAACCGTATCAGACCATGTATCTGAAAACTAGAGAACATACACATCGTAAAACAATATAGAACTTCCTAAGTATTAAATGGGCTGCGTAAAGGCTGTTCTTTGGCTACATTTAGATATTCAAAAACCGAATATATAATACCAATATTTGAACAACTCAATTTGAAATATATAGTACTAAGAGTTTTACTACATCTACTAATAAATCAATTTAATTTGCCTAATTTCTAACGTTGTTCTTATTTTGTTTCAGGTACGTTAATAATGAACCAGCTGAATACACCTTCAGTACGTAAGTCTTTAACTATTTTCATGATTCGTGTGTATGGTCTTCGTAGAGTTAGCTGACTGAATTAAAATTAACGTATATGAGCATTTATAATGTAGGAACGATTCTGGAAAATATTAATTAAGAGGGAGGAAAGGGAGGGATTCCTGCGTTTTTTCTTTTTTCATTCTTACTTGCTATAGGTTAGCAGTAGGAAAAGTAAAGAAAATGTTGCTAAAATTATAATATATTGCTAGAAATGGTGCCGAATTGTAATATTTATCGGTTAGAAAGTAGATGTTCATTGCTATGGAATTTAAAAATTGTATTCGCATAATAGGATAGTAGTGCTGATATCTATACACTCTCTGTGTCTCTCTCTCCCCCTCCCTCCCTCTCTCCCTTCATGAAATAGCGGAACCAGACACAGAGTGGCGAAACTGTAGTCCAGGAATAGTGAATGTCACTAAAGTATTATGGGTGCGTATCTCACTCCACATCTGGTTCAACAGACGGGTGGATTCGACTTCTTCTATAAGACTGTATCGTATTATTTCTATTATCCGGACTATAAACAATGTAAACAAAAGCAATATCCCGGGCCTGGTGCTGGGGGCAAAATTACTAATTGGATCAGTGTATTCCCTTTCTCATTGTGTGGACAAGTAGGATTCATTTACCAGATACCTGAACGGGAACCTGCGGGACGGGAATGGGGCCTGGACTGACTAAAGTTATTCCACTCGAAAAGTATTGGTTCCCTCTGGTTATCCTAAATATATGTATTTTTGCCGAGACCAATATTATAAAATTATATTGTGTAAATAACTACACATAATTTATTAATCTTTAAGGTGGTTTAAACAGCATTGCTTGTCAATAATTTGTATAATTTTAAAGTTCTATATACGTTATATGCAATGTTTAAAATGAATTTTTCTCTAATTGAAACTATTTTATTTGTATTTTGTGTTATGTAAGATTGAAATGGATATTTATTATAATGATGTTTAGTTAAAGTATTTTCGTTGAATGGTTGAAGTTACTACAACGCAATGCTTCTATAAAACACACTCACATATGTATTAAAAGTGAGCTACATTTACAAAACGTATTAAAGGAAAGTAGATTTGTAGTTTATTTGCATTCTTTGTGAAATACGAAAACATCAGCTTCTAGAATTAAAGCTTAATAACCTCGACCAGATAGAAACGGTTATATGGACACAACTGTTACTTTTTCTGGTTGTACAACTCTGAGAATTTGCGTTTCTCTTCGCCTTAAAGAGTGTGTTTAACAGTACTCAAACAAGTTATAAAATCTAAAAATATAAGTGATGCTGTTTTAGTTTACAGGTTATGTTCACAGTATTTAGAGAGCTCCTTGCTGACACTTAAAGGTACATTTTATACATACATTATGTTTAAATATTTGCATGATATATATGTATATATAACTTAAATGAAAATATAGAAGAGTATAAAGACAGTTGGAGAGCCCATCTGTATCAAATGAGTACTGAAAGAATTCCACCCTTTGTGAATAGCTATCGGCCTCAAGGTAGAAGAGATGTTGGACCTTCGAGGAAGAGATGATCATAGCACTGTGAAGGCAGAACAGACATGAGTTCCTAATCCTTGCAATGATGATATATTGCATGTGAATTACTATGTAGCTGTACCTTCACATCACATAAGTCAGCATGCGGAATATCAATAATTTACATCTCATTTAATAAAGTCTGCATTTTGGAACTTCCGGATAAAATTTGTGAAACATAATACAACAACGACTTAAAATATCTTTAATGGAAGATTTATAAATCATTAGGTATGCTCTAACTCCCTTTAATTGTGCATTTCATTGTAAAACAATTCGTTAGAGTGGACCTCTCCATTCTGAATGAATTTTATACAAATGATAAACCAAAAGAAACAATAAAGTCTCATCATAAAAAATATAGACTTCATTAAAGTGTAAAATTTATGTCATATATAATGTTTTGTATAGCACCCGCCATTTCTGAAATATTGGTTGTTTATTTGGGTTGTTCAGGTTGAAACCCAGTAGGTTAAAAAAACAATGATAGATTCTCTCTCTCTTTCTCTTTTTCATAAGTTCATAACAAACAAAAAGTGATTATAATTATAGTTATAATAAACTATTTCTGATTATATAAATACAGTAACGTTTTTAAATTTTGCTGACGAAAATATCCCTGTTATCTAATTAGAAATAATTTCTTGATAAACACTTTCATTGTAACTTACGTAAAATGCTTAGAACAATCGCTCACTTTTTTATTTTTTATGAATAGTGCTGTAGGGATTTGAAACTGGCGCTTTATTTCTGCGCAAAATTAAGAAAACAATGCTGCATATTAATTATACATTCTTAAATGGAGTAGCTAAAGGCCTACGACAAACGATCTATTTTATTTACGGTATACCTTTCAAAAGCTTAACAGTCGGGGAAAAGAAATCCTCACAAATGGAATTATTGCTAAAGATCATTTCTATTTGAAGATGGCCAACTGATAGTTGTAGAATAGTATGAAGATATGGAATATATGCCAAGGAAGGTTATACAAGAATGGAAATGGGGTTTGAACTTCAATTGCAAGAAAACAAATTACATTGCAACGGATGCAGTCAAACTATTTAATTTTAGATAATGGAAAAGGGAGAATAAATCATTGCAACCAGTAATATATGTCGAAGTTAAAAAATCTAAAATGTAATCATAAAAATAACTAAATACAAAAATTCAACGAATCCTACGGGATGAACATATCACTGCATTATCTATATCTAAAAATATTTATATAGTTTATATAAAATAATATAGCAAGTATATATTGCAGTAGTTAAAAGCACAACACTCCCAAGGCTCAAATGCATGTGATTTGAAATCACTAAAACTAGGTACGAGTTCTTTCAGCAGAAATGGACTATTTTTGGTGGCGATGAACAAGGATTTCATGGTGGTATGAGGTTAAAATAGCATTATAAGAAAAAGGATGAACGTTCAAGTATTCCTTTCTAAGATATTAAAATAGCCCGATTAAGATGGTTTGGTCCTATGAAGAGGATAACAGCTTGCCAAAGAACGAGTGGAATCTAGCCGGAAATACGAAGAGGGGAGTACCAAAACTAAAGTGGACGGCGGGAATATTTAGAACTATTAGAGAAAGAATTATTGTTCTTTCACACAAGCCGTGTGTTGGACAGGGTTGGAAAGGTAGAATCAGATGTCTGAAAAATTCAATGTCATAGCTGGGATTTGAACCACGGATCTCCAGGCATGTTGCCATGGTAGCTCGGTGGTTAGAGCAACCGGACGGAGACCGGGAGATCTGTGGTACAAATCCCGGCTATGCCATTGAATTTTTCAGTCATCTGATATTAGAGAAAGAAGTTTGGAAGGAGTGACATGGAAAAATACTTGAGAATTTAAACTGGTTGCACAGTCCTGAAGCTGTTTCATAAAGATGTTTAAGACATTACAATAATAGAATAAGTAAGTTCTTAGCTTTAAAAAAACATCGATTATTACTGAAACAACAAACTATTGAAGGTTTCGTTCTTTATTGAATACCAAGGATGAAGAATTTATTAGGTTAACAATTCTAACAGTGCATTCTGATTTAATTCTATATCCCCAATTTATACAAGCACGGAGTAATTTTTAAAGTAGTTATCAGTCAAATATTTCATGCATAAGTTAACTAATTTAAATTAATGAGGGATTCAATTACACTTTGCCAAAGAGTGCATGAGGACTGTAGTTATCAACATCGTTGTTATAGCACTTAAATGTAGGTTTGGATGAATAAACTACGCATCACCAGTTTTCTGACAAGACGCACTGGATAATTGGAAAACAATGGTCTAGTAACGCGTAATCGCATTAGATTAGATAAAACGTATTGTTTCAAAGCGTAAATAGTTTGCAGGCTTTAAAACCATTATTTACCTGCGTATTTTATGTTTATAGATGTGAGCTAAATTTATTTTGAGAGGAACACATTGCAAAATGGGATATACAAATAAGAACAAATGTGTATTCTGCTCGAATGTGTGTGTAAAGGCACTATGAGTGGTCCAATAAACTTGAATAATGAACTCGCATCACAACGTGTAGTGGACCATGGGGACACATAATGGCAAGTTTTGGCTATGCCGTGGTTTCTATGGTGCATTCATCAATACACTATCCCCCGAATTTTTTCAGCTGTAAAGTCATTCTCTATTCCTATGTCAAAAATGGATCTCATTTGCAGTGTTCTGGTCCCCCCTTCCCTTTCGATAGTCCGGATAAAAGTGGCGTTTCATTCGCATGACCCCCTAAATCTGATTCGTTCGTTCCCTTCTGCCTCGTTTAACACGAGTTGAATAGGCAGCTATTTTCAGTCGCGTCGCAAACTGAGAATGGCGACACTGGTATTACTACTCCCCTAGGTGTATTTTCTGTGTATTTCCTGCTATTTTCGGTTCTTTCGTTACCAGGGCCAGGGATATATGGTCTCTTTATAGTCTTGTCACATTACCCTACTTTAATGCTACTGCTGTTTTTCGTCCTTTTACCTTAGAACGGCGTTTTTAAGTATAGAGCGATTCGCTCTCCATGGATAGTGCTACAAATTTATAGTGTGAAAATCTAACCTTTACCTGGCGATCTTGGTTATAATACCTGACCTAGCAAGCAAACTCAGTAAACTTTGGGATAATTCCAATTTTACTACACCTGAAACACTCAAAACTACCTTCCGTTGAGATGCGGTAGTGTCACTTTTATGAAGCAGAACATCGTGTACCGCAGTCCCTGGGGAATTAATGAAATCCCAAATAGCGCGGTAAGTTTGAAAACAACACTAGCCGCATAATCAGTAAAATAAAACCTACTGTTAAAATAGCCCACAATTACAGCTCAGTTCATTTAGTTTCGAGACCTTCACATTTGTGTGAGGGGAGCGGACTCCAGTCATTGCACTTTTGCTGAATGGGCACGTTAGGATTCTTTGTAAACTCTTCTTTTATTTTTCGTTGCACGGTAGGAATTAATTTATAAACACGTGATATGGATGTAATTAACAATTAGTGTATTAACAAATACCATACAGAGAAATATAGCATATAAAATTAGTATTTCTAATACTGATGATATGGCTCGGCGGCATTTGTATCGTGGGCTGAATTAAATGAAGGTAGCAGTTAGGAACAGGGTATGTTTTTTAATTAATTTCAAATTCAGAAAATATCATTGTGTTACAGATAGAAATAAGTCCAAATATCCACAGAGCACAACTGCTGCTTCAGTTGGCTACATAATTTATAATCGCTTCACTTACAAAAACATCAAAAGAATGCACGTTGCCTTTGTATTAGGCAAGACTAAGGAAATGGTAATGGTACGAAGGTGAACCAAAATGTAACGACCGTTAGCGCATTCCCGCTGCGTATTTTTCAGTCGGGCTTATGTCCAAGGTCAAACGGTTTACTCGACATCTTTCTCGACAACTTGTGTGCATTTCAGACAAAACAAATTGCTATTGTGCTCTCTGTGATTGTTCATACTGAATTGTGTGATACAAAGTCCACCGATTTGAGGTGAGAGGTATTGGAGTTTTGAATACTCGGATTTAAGAACTTGTCGAGTTTTATAGCCAGCTAAAGGAAGTGTATGGAGATATAGTAATGAACCAACTGCTTACCATGGCAAAACGCTAGTACGACACAAAATTCCCCAACTCCTCGCATTCTTCCCTGTAAACCACAATGAGATCCCAAATTAACTTTGTGGCGACATACCCCAATGGCGACTTACAATGTTGTAAGTACTTTAAGTCCCCGATGTCATAGTTTAACCAACTATTAGGTCAATCCTCGTATTTGTTAGCAAGGTAATCACATAAATAACTAGAATTGGAATATCGTGGAAATTGATTCGAGGTCTCTGATTATTCTGATGATGATCGCTGATACGTAGTTGTTCTTTGGTTGCTGCATCCTTTGTAAGATAGCTGCTGTAGATGTCTTGTCTGTACCAAAAGAATGGATCATCAACATGTAACATTTCCTTAATATAAAAACATGTACATCTTATCAGTTGAGATGCCTACAATCGATTCCATGTTGTAACATAGGAGCAAATATTAGTTTTTACCTCATAGACTTGTGTCTGGCGTGAAGTATTAAAATTATGTTGCATTAGTAATCCTAGAAGAGACAACTTTATGCAAAATTTAATCCCACAATCAATTGCTTGTTTTTCCATTTCATATAGCCCTAGAAGAAAAGTCACACAGAAAAAGTGCAATACTTTAAGAGTTATTTGATCTTAAATTTATGCAAAGGAAATATGACTGCAATAGCGTTTAGTAACACGTTAGATGTACAAGTTGATTTGAAAGGTGAATGTGAACACTAATATAAGTAAATGATTAACGAGCTATTCTCTTAGACCATTAGTGAAGATCAAATCAGAGTAATCTCCAATAA
Source organism: Deroplatys truncata (assembly GCA_030765065.1). NCBI lineage: Eukaryota > Metazoa > Arthropoda > Insecta > Mantodea > Mantidae > Deroplatys > Deroplatys truncata. Next base: position 112,479,904 of record CM060981.1, read on the forward strand.
GACTGAAACGTAGAAAGTTGATAGATGCAAGTGAAATTGTTTCGAGCTATTGGTTAAAATATACTAAAAGTAAAAAATTTCTTATATGTTACAACAGGTCGGCAATTGTTCTTCACATAATCCGTTTAAAAGAAGCAAACAACTTTAACGCCCTCTACTGCCTCCAAAATGCATTATTTAGGGGAGCTTGGGCTTTGGCTTTTGCCCGGGTAGACCTTCGCAGCAAAAAAAAGGGGGGGGGTAAAACTTGCAAGTTTAAGAAAGTCGTGGGGTCAAAAGACATAATTTCAAACCCGGTAGCCAACTATCATGTTACTCAGTAACCTTAAATTCGCATATAAACCGATTTTTATGAGTTTATAGCTCAAATTATTGAGTAGCTCTCTTTGTAAGTGTGGATGGATGAACAAAAGTTTTAAGTGATTTTTATCACATATTATGTATTATAGTTTTATACGTGTCTTACCTCTACTAAAATGTAAGACCGAATTTAAGACTGAAATTATTGTTCTACTTAACAATACAGGAGGATATATCTTGTTTTGCGGCTCGAAAATCATTAACTTTTTTACGTTTAGAAAATGCACATTGACAGTGATCAGATAACAGACACGATACAACAATTCTGACGGATTGTACATAGTACACAGGAGCCTTATACCAAATGTTGCCATTTACAAATTATACTGTCCATCACTGCCATAGAGAACAACTCTAAAATCACATTTAAGAACTTTGATAATCCAAGCTTGTATATTTCCTATACTGCTAGCATTAATTAGGAAATTAGTACACTACGACGATACTAAATAACAAACATGGATCTAAAACATCTAAAATATCCCATGTCATTGCAATACAATTTGAGATCTTCTTCTGGGTTACCGGAAAAAAAATGCGACTTAATGTTATATCAGCATGTTGCCGTAGTAGCTAATTTGGTTAGAGCAACCTCACGGACACCGAAAGATCTGTGGTTCATATCCCAGCTATGGCATTGAGTTTTTCGGTCATTTGATCCTACTTTTCCATAGTAGCCTGTTTACCCAATTTTTACTTTCTCTACTACGTATAGTAAGTAGGGGAAGTATTGTATTCCACCCAAGAATTCGATACCGGGATTACACCGGAAATATATGTCTTGAGACCTCCCTGAATCCAAAAAAAGCATTTTTGGAAACATGTCCGTGTGTGTGTCTGTCTGTGTGTCTGTGAACAGCATAACTCAGAAACGAACAATCGGATAAACACCAAACTTGGTATTTAGGTTCAGTATCTTCCAGAGATGCGACACGAAGGTTTTCAAGAAAATCCCCCACCCCAGATTACCCTTTACATGGAACATTTTTCGAAATTTTTAATTTTCTCAAAAATGGCTCTAACAATTTTGATTCAACTATCATATGTTTAAGATATTTTCATGACAAATGAAATGTATATCTCGAATATTCTGGGAATATCTCCAAAAGTATTCTTCATTGTGAACGATTTTTGCATAACTGGCAAACCATAAGGGATAGACAACATTTTACTACACAAAAAATCTAGATCGCGTTAAAATACACAATTTTTGTCATATACTATTTTTTTGTGAGTGAGCCATTTTCGAGATATTGCTTGCTATTTTCTCAAACGGAAATTCGTTATTCATTATTTTTGTCTTGGATATGCAAAGAGTATTAATCTGTGGCAAAGAGAATGGTGCTACACATAGCAACCAGCTATTAAGAGATTGCTTATGCTTAAAGGTTACTGTAATCAATATTACCCTTGCAAATACAAAACAAGGGGAACATAGTACGCCTTAAGCGATAGTCAAATATTTTTAGAACTGGTCGCTATGTGTAAAATGTAATTCTCTTTGCATGTCAAAAATCGTTTCTGCAAATGTTTATCTCTATTAATATGAAATATATGGAGAATAAGAGTTTGTAAAAATAGTTTGTACAAGAGTAGACAAAGTCATGTGAGTGTAACACATCACATTTTTACTTTCTCTACTACGTATAGTAAGTAGGGGAAGTATTGTATTCCACCCAAAAATTAGATACCGAGATTTCACCGGAAATACATGATTTGAGACCCCTGAATCCAAAAAAAGCATTTTAGAAACATGTCCGTGTGTGTCCGTGTGTGTGTCTGTGTATGTGTGTGTGTCTGTGAACAGCATACCTCAGAAACGAACATTCGAATAAACACTAAACTAGGTATTTAGGTTCAGTATCCTCCAGAGATGGACACGAAGGTTTTTAAGAAAATCCCCTCACCCCAGATTACCCTATACATGGAAAATTTTAATTTTCCCAAAAATGGCTCTAACGATTTTGATTGAAATATCATATGTTTAAGATATTTTTATGACAAATGAAATGTATATCTCGAACTTTCTGGGAATGTCTCCAAAAGTGTTCTTCATTGTGAATGACTTTTGCATAACTGGTAAACAATAAGAGATAGACAAAATTTTACTATACAAAAAATGAATATCGCGTTAAAATACACAATTTATGTCATACTTTTTTTTGATGGGTGAACCATTTTCGAGATATTGCTTGTTATTCCCTTAAATTTTCCAGTACTTATACTTTTTCTCAAATTCGTTATTCTTTTACTTTCTCTACTACGTATAGTATTTAGGGGAAGTATTGTATTCCACCAAAAATTCGATACCGAGATTTCACCGGAAATATATGTTTTGAGACCCCCTGAATCCAAAAAAAGCATTTTTAGAAACATGTCTGTGTGTGTCTGTGTCTGTGTGTGTCTGTGTCTGTGAACACCATAACTCAGAAACGAACAGTCCGATAAATACCAAACTTGGTATTTAGGTTCAGCATCTTCCAGATATGTGACCCGAAGGTATTCAAGAAAATCCCCCCACCACAGATTACCGTTTACGTGGAACATTTTTCGAAAATGCTTAAGATATTTTCATGACAAAGGAAACGTATATCTCGAATTTTCTGCGAATGTCACCAAAAGTATTCTTCATTGTGAACGACTTTTGCATAACTGGTAAACCATAAGAGATAGACAAAATGTCATCACACAAAAAATGTAAATCGCGTTAAAATACACAATTTATGTCATATACATTTTTTTGTTGAGTGAACCATCTTCGAGATATTTCTTGTTATTCCCTTAAATTTTCCAATACTTATACTTTTTCTCAAATTCGTTATTCCCTTTTTTATGTCCTGGACATGCAAAGAGAATGGAATGCGCCACATAGCAACCAGCGATTAAAAAAATTGACTATCGCTTAAAACCTACCATATTCCCCTTGCATCTACAAGAAAATTAGCAATAAGATCAACATCCCAATTAACATGAAGCATATGGAGAATAAGCGTTTGTAAAAATAGTTTGTACAAGAGTAGAGAAAGTCATGTGAGTGTAACACCAGATTTTTTTTGTCCTGGTAATGCAAAGAGAATGGAATACTCCAAATAGCCACTACCTTTAAAATACTTGCTAGGCTTAAAGCCTATCAATTCCCCTTGCATCTACAAGAAAATTATCAATAAGATTAGCATCTCGATAACTCGATTAACATGAAGCATATGAGGAATAAGCGTTTGTAAAAATAGTTTGTATAAGAGTAGAGTAAGTCATGTGAGTGTAACGCATCAGATTTTTTTACGTACTGGACATGCAAAGAGAATGGAATGCGCCACATAGCAACCAGCGCTTAAAAGATTTTTATTATCATTATTGTGCTAAGTGTTGAAGACGTTAATGGAATAGAAGTGTATAAAAAGTCTAGGGAAATAAATCAAGGAATAGGTACTTCCATGCTTGCAAAGTGTTTTCAGCGATTTCAATTTTTTTATACATATGTACTCAGGATATTTAGTTTAGTAGCGTGTTACGAGTAGACTAATAAAATGTTTATGTATACCACGTGGCAAACACAAGCCGTCTTTATTTGAAGTTAGTTTACACGGAATAGCGCGGATGCCAAAAGTTTTGCCCAAGTACAACTGCAAAGGGGACTCCATACCGAAAAAGTAGACCGCTAAATGAAAGACAAATATTTGAAAATGAACACTTTAACTTCTATTAATGGAGTATAATGAGCTATCAGAGCTCATTCGGTAAACGGCCTGCTATATTTTCCAACTGGGCTCCAAAAAGATGTCTTTAAACAAAACATTTCACAGTATGCCCAGAGTCTGGTGTTTGTATGTGCGGGTACCTTTGTGTGTGTGTGTGTGTGTGTATATATGTGTGTGTGTGTGTATGTGTCGGGAGGGTGTTATCGATTATTTATTAAGCAATTCGCTCATTAACAAAAATTCAATATTGCCTATTGATGCAAACTTGAGCACACGTGTTAAGTCATTCCGTTCCATGACAGTTAAACTACAGTCAGCACAACCATGACATCAATTGGTGCCGAAAAGTTAATAATATTAAACAAAATTCTATTTTTGTTATGTTTATGTATCCTTAATGGTGCGTTAGAATAAAATTATTTTCTATTAGTGCATTGTTTATGTTAAGCATGTGCCAAAACGTGCCCTCCTTGGTGGTGGACGAATTGATGTGAAGCCTCTCAAGCCCACGTTCTACCTGAAATGATCCCAAAATTTTAATATTATTTCCTGTACGTCAAAAAAAAAAGCGTGCGCAGAAGACAGATGCCGCATCTGAAAATATTCACAAGCCTTAGGTGCATTTTGGTGCGTTTCCGCACAGATCGTAACCATATTTTGTGTTCGTTGTTGGTGAACATTACTTTTTTCTCCGAATATTCTGCCTCGAACTTTATGCAGGCAACCACGCGACAGTTATCAGTACGAAACTACCACGTAAAACTTGCAAACAGCAGCACTACCTCAGTGACCTTTCGCTTTCTATCTGCACTGCTCCCTTAAGCTGCAGTAATGCGGCAACTTCTTTGCACCTATGTATTCGGGAAACATAAAACTGCAAATGACGGCTTTTGTGAGCCACCTGGTGTATATAAAGTTACGGACACCATCTGGTGCATATAAAGTTAGGGACACACCTCTGTATTAACTTACGGTCTTTTAATTATTACGACTTATCTCAAACACATACTTAACATTCTATTTTGCATTTTTTATCATTAGTATATGCATTATATTGGTGTATAGCATTCTACCAGAACTTTTCAATAATCCCAGGTATTTTCAAATCAAGTTGTAGGTGGCTGGGACGGCAGCAATCGATAAATTGCTGCCCTTTGTCCACGCACCATCAATTTCAAGCATTCCAGAGGAAATAATCGAGAGGCTGTACATCGAGTGGCCTCGTAGTCCACACTGCAGGATCTCCACTTCCATTCCAATGACGAGGCAATTTAGCGCCCAATTAGTTGTGGGTGATCACAGTGACATTCGAAACATTTCGTACTATAGCCAAATCTTCTCTGGACGGTTAGATGGACTAATAGCTTAAGCAAAGCTACCCAAATAAATCTCTAGTAAAATATGCATGAAGTCAAAGTGAGGGATAACAGAAATCAGCTGTTGGATAATTAAGAATGATAGTGGTACGAATTCCAGAAGTGAGATAATATACTTAATAATGCGAAATAAGTGGGGCTTGAGAATTTTTCATAATTCAAAGCAAAGGTGCTCCTACTGTTAAATATATAATGAATTTTTCATTAACAATGCTAATAATAAATACACTTATTTACAATAAAATTATACATTTTATTTTTAAAACATTGTTTGTTATTTACTCTATACAAGATGGATTTCTAATATGTATACATATTTATATATAACAACTTAATAATTTGCAGAAACTAATTAATCTAACACACACAAACACAATGTATATATGTGTGTATATATATGTTTTCATATTTATTTTGTAAACGTTATTCTTGATTGCTAACATAATCATATTCTGTTACCTCATCTTATTACAGCTTTTCGAAATTTATCACAAATGAATAGTTATTTGTATATTTAATTATTAATTGCTGCTTACCGATTGGTCAATTTCCTCTTTTTAACAGCTTTGCTATCATTGTATCTCATTTGCGATTTAAGAATTCTCATCAAAAACAGTGCGATCTCCATAAGATGAAGCCACAGACTGGCTATACGCGTAGCACGCTGTACTGCAGTGACCTCATTACTTTTCCGATGCGCAACTGGTGACGCATGACGTGTTCAAGGTTATCTTTACAAGCTATACTTCTGTCGTTGCTGTGTGTGGCAGTAATTTGTATCCCAATAACGTAAATGCCAGAGTGATTGTAGTGTAAATAAGAATTATTGTATGACATTGATTTGAGATGTTTGTTGATTATATGCATTGTTAGGAAATAAGTTTACACGGCCTCACAGGAGCGGATAACAATGTGCAAGGGGGTGAGTTGAATATTAATTAGAAGAGACAAACAAATGACGTCAGATTGGCGCGCTTTTCTTAGAAATAGCGGGAATATTTTTCCTAGAGCATATGTTTTCGTAATTTTTGATTGGATATAAAAATAGACGCTAATGTTGGCGCGTTTTATTAACCAATAGTAGCTCGGTTATAATCTTAAGGCATATCGGGGTGTGGGAGTATAAAAAGCTAAAGTCAGAGGCAGATTTCGTCAGTCCAACAGAAGCATTAACGCGTTATACGTCGCACAGTTAGTTCATCAGAATCGTTCGCCGGTTACACGTCGCGTAGTTCATCGGAAGCATACATAAAGTACACGTTGCAATTCTACAGAATCTCTCGCGTCTTAAAGTTTGTTATAAATGTGAAACACGCGAATTAATAATGTGTAGTAAATAAGTGATTATAGTGATATTAGAAAATATAACAGTTTCAGTTTGGCGTGTATCACGAATCAATATGTAAACTTAATTGTGACGGTAATAAAAGTGTAAAAACAAATTCTTTTATCAGTGTTATCTTTGAGTAACAAAATCCTTTCCGTTTACACACCCTGTTTAAGAGATTTGCTCGACTGAATAATAATAATAATAATAATAATAATAATAATAATAATAATAATAATAATAATAATAGCTAGCCGGAGATCAATGAACCCAAAATGCAAAATAATAAAACAATAACAGGCGCCCAGCAATAAGATAACACGAAGTGACTGCGACAAATTGGCTTCCATACATGGGGCATATAAACATGAAGCATCTGCCAACTTCCAACTAATAACAAATATACCACTTTAAATTGGCGCACAAACGTGAGGCTAAAAAATATCACACTTCATGTGTTCATGCTGTAAAGGGAGTTGGCATTGTGCATCTCAAAGTTTATCCTAGACATCTGTATTGTGTGTGATTTGCTTAAGAGTGTTAATGTCTTGTTATTAGTCCACTGCAGTGCCTGCCGGAAAATTCACGCTTAAACAACGAATGTTTATGCACGATACATACGTAAAAACCGAATCATATAGACAGGTGCGTAGACAACTTCAGGAGAAATTTCCTGGTATTCAAGTTCCAGGTAGAGAATCTGTTAGACGTGTGATTTATATGTTTAGGGCAATGGGATCGCTAAAAGCTTAAACTAAAACGCGAAGAAAAAATTCTAATGGAAGAAAAATATTGACGAAACTGGTGCATCTGTTTGTGGGGAAATCTAAAAAATAAAGTTTATAGCAACAATCCTCACACCATAAACGAACATAATCAACATTACCAAAAAGAACTTATGCGTGTGAATGAAATTTCATTCAAAGATGCCAGGAATGTTTTCACGCAGATGAACGTCACTAATGACAAGCTTAGTACTCATTATGGAGCATACTACTATCACTCATGAGTAAATAACGCGAAAAACCCAGTGTAAAAGGCGTGCGGAGCATGCATACACACGATTCGTGGCCTCAACATAAAACGACCGCACTGTAGTTCATACTGAACACTTTAATCATCTAAACCACATGGGTAAATGATGATGTCGATACTTTTAAAACGGTGAAGATACTTCAGAATGTTTGCGTATTCTGTGACCATATCAATAAAATTAAATGTAATTCGTGTATTTTCAGTTTAAATATTCCAGTATCTTCCTACATCTATAATGCATATGGTTACCATCGAAATGGACCTGTTCTGATATTTAACTTAATACTATTTACCTCTGCCAGTCGCCAGCGGGACGCCATAAGTGCAGAGCTGTATAAGTCTAGAGTTTAGCATATTACCGTATCCTTCTCTATACCCGAGGAATATATTAATTATTCTATACAATAGTTTTAAACACCACAGAAAATTATAGCATATCTTGTGACTTTGGGGAGATCAATGCGGGCACAGAACCTGATGTGTATGGCAGCTGTTGACGAAAAAGGATCTCCCGTAGGATCCACCATTATTTTAACTAGTGGAGTTAGGTGGGTCCTATGCTTTAGGATAACAAGGTCAGTAAAATCTGAAGCAGTATTTTTAACATTTAAATGATTTCAGTCAAATTATATAATATGTAAATTTAATATCAGCCCACCTTGAAGCAATATATGTATGTAATAATTTGTAAAATGTATGTAACAATCATTGCATATGCTTATATTATTGTAAACATGTTCAATAATGTTATATGAATGCATTACGTAATTTAATAATGTAGGATCTGTGAGAATAATAAGTTAAAAGTTGCTAATAATGAGGTAACAATGAGGTAACCTTGAGGCAATAATAAGTTTGAGAGTTTAAATGTTATTTGTGATTCTTGGAAGCATTAATGTAATTTTAGTGACAGTTTACAAAAAATAGCCAATCAACAACCAGAAAAAGCTTTATTTAAATGCAGGTATTCCATTGGAGTAAAAATAGCCAAGCAGAGACTTGAAATACAGAAATTTACAAGTTTAGACGGTTGAAATCTATTCAGTTGCCTGCGGACAGTGTTTGTAACTGGATGCGAGATGTGTCCTCGAGAGATTTAATTACGTATTCATGTTAGACGAAAAATAGTTTTACGTGGTAAAAAGTGTAATTAATTAATTAAAAGGATCTCACAGCTCTCTATATCAGTGAAGTGCTATTTAATTTGTGTCAAGGATTAATAAAAAAGGAGTGAATTAAAACTTAAACTCTGCGTAAGCCTACATTATTGTCGCATTACGCCCTGCCAAGGTATTCATGTCTCTAAAATAATACTGACGCAGCCGAGGCAAACATAAATATTAAATATTTAAAGAAACAGTTTAATTACAAAGCTAATATTTTTAAACTTGGGGTAAAGGCCATCTGAAAATACATTTGGGACGAAAGCTACTGGAAATTGTTTACTATACGTGCGGTTGCAACGAATTTTAAATTCGGCTCCCCAACAGTTGAAATATAATACGTAGCTTTTCATGCGTAGCAGCAAACAACGTAAAGAACAATACTTCTTTAAATTGGCGTCCATACGTGGAGTTAATTTAATTAACTCTTCAACTCCCAGGTGAATTGCAGCAGACCGTTTGTTTAATATGCAAGCTTCATAAAAAAAAAGCATTATGCTTGTACAGCTACCGTCTTCTACTGCACACCATGCCTATAAATTTGCAACTGCAGCTGTAAATGTCTTAATTACGATATTGAACGCTAAAACAACGCTGTTTTCTACCAGAATATAGTAACGGGAAGCATACACCACCATTGTTGGTGGTTTAGATGACCTCAGCGGCTAGGTAATATTCTTGAACAGACGACTGACTCCAAATGTTTTGTGCCAGAAGTTTCTAACATCAGAATTTGGACTGTATGTAAATAGAGCAAAAAATTAGTTGAATTAATTCTTATCATCTCCTTATGAGTGGAGCGCTACTGCCCGCACTAGATAGGATAGAGACAGGTGAAACATTGTTGTTCTATTGTGTTCTCCTTAAGCATGCTAGCCTTCAGGTTGATTCCTGTAAAAAGATGCGAAGAAGGGACAATTGAGTGTTAAGGAAGTTACAGAAACCGACCATAACAACAACCTCGCCATATTGAACGTAGTATAGTATTTCCTTTCGCCTTACTAGAACTGGGAGCTATTCATAGTTACAATTATAACTTATATCCGTACTAAAATGTTCTATATTCCTGGGACTAATACGTCACAAGATATAAATGTTTAAATTAATGTAATCACATTGCTGGTGTTAGCAACTATCCACTTTGTCGTGTTCCAGTATGATGCCCACGCGCTAAATCTTATTTGCCCCTTTACTGACCATGGTACAGATCGCGCTTGGGTCACCACGTGAAGCCCTTTGTATTCCACTGCGATGGTTAACATTCGGTTCAGCAGGTACGGACAATAATAGTTCATGAATATTCCATTGTACCGCAATTGCAATGCTCGTGGAAGAGTTGCGCCAAAATCCATTACTTCCTCATAAATAATTCCGCGGAGACAAGAAACTCGAATTAATGTAGTAAAGGAAATAGTAAGGCCAGGACACTCGCTTCCAACTTCTTCATTAAAATGAATGCTGCATCAAGCCTGGAATTTTAATTATAACATTTCTGCAACATTTCTTAACATGAGCTTCTTCTTTTTTTATTCCTTTGTTCCTGTAACATATTCTTTAGGAAGAGCTCCTGTATCTCATAATAAAACAGACAGAAGTTGGACTACAAATCAAGATGTGAATGTTGAGGTTGGCAAAGGAAATGTAATTAAAGATTTCAAAACTTTCCTTAACGAAGCAATGTGATGCAAGCTTTGTGCTGTAGAGCCCCACTTATCTTTTTTATCTAACTTCATTATACAGGGTGATCTATAATTATGTTCCTATTTTTATTTCATTATAGATATGTCACATTTTTTGTAACATGATTACTTTCACTTGTATCATGTACTATGCTCATTAGTAGCACACCTTTGCAGTCGTGGTGCAACATTCTTGATAGACCCTTGCAACATATTGTTTGGTACGTGCGCACACTCCTCCCTAATCACTGCTTCTAAAGTGACCAAATCGCGCGCTTTTCTGGCGTACACTTTCTTTCAAATACCCCCAAAGTAAGAAATCTAATGGAGTCAAGTCTGGACTCCTCGGTTGATACTCAACATTTCCGTGGCGTGTAATAACACGGCCTGGAGAGGCATTGTCAAGCCACTCTCGTGAAGTACATGGAAAATGGGGAGGTGCATCATCCTGCATGAAGTGCGCGTTGTTCACATAATCCCAGTTTACAACAAGGGATGATGAAAGTTTATAGCATGTGCACATATCTCACATCATTCATTGTTTCACAAAGAATGTACGGACCAATAAGAGAATCATCACGAATATTACACCACACTATCAACGTTAGAGTGACTGCAATTTTTCAATGCTCCAGTAATGGCGATTTGTGTACCCAGCCACATGAAACACGCTTTGTCTGAGCACAGAATGTGGTTCCTCTACCATCCATTGAAATATCGATTCAGCAAAATTCATTCTAACAACAACCCTGTCGTGACAATGCTTGGATAAGTTTGGTTTCCATGGCTTTCAGTGAAGCTCCTTCATTATCCGTTGGACAGAAACATATGATGATCCATATTCCCTGTGATATTATCTCAGGGACTTCTTGGGTCTTTTGCGCAAACACCGCAGCAGCATTAGCTTTAGCTCTTCAATGCCAGTGTCTTTGAGTAACCGAACCCGTACGCAACAAATTCGCATGCAGTATATTTATTGTTTTCACATCCAGAGTCACGTATCTACCCTTCTCCCGTCGTCACCATTGTAGGTGATTGCCATACTTCCATTCTGCTGCATTTCGAGCAGTCAGAAACGTTTAGCCCATGCGCCATATTTACCTATTTCTAGGTTAGACCTAGAACAAGCAATAGTTATGTAACAATTCCGTAATGACATACAATAGAGCATAATGTGACGGTAAAATTGTTAATATTATATTGTTTCCAGCAGAATAGCAATGAAACAAGACTAGGGACATAATAGTGGATCACTCTGTACTGCAGAGTGGTCATCTGCATTCCAACTGTTACGCAAGTGTATGTGTAGTTAAACTATACCTCAGTAAATAAAAGATGTACTATGTACTCTGAATACGACTTTTGATCGTAAATTGCAGATTAGAACTCAAATGTCAAAATAAGCATTGTGAGTGATGTAGCCAGGAAATTGATCTATCAATTTAAACACAAATGCTTCTCTAGTGGCGTTGCAGTGAGTTAAAGTGCAAATAATTCAAACAAGGCTTAAAAAGTGCAATACAGTGCAGAGAACTATTTAATGTTTTGTGTTTATTTTACAACGCAGTTAAGTATTGTACTAATGTCTTGAAGATACTTTTTAATAAAAGGCGAATAAATGGTATTTTATTTTTAAATGACGAAGCCCGCCATTCTGTAATGTCGCATCAAATGTGCAGCATGGCTTTTCGTTTGTAGAATAACTAAGTATTAAAATAAAAGCTTAGCAAACTCAAAAATTCCGCAGTATTTATGTGACAAAACCATTAAAAAAAGTAAATCCAACACTCCCTGCGGCCGACTGGGAAATTTTCTTTAATTACAGTATTTCACTGCTCTTCGCAGAGTCTGAAACCTAAAAGGGGTCATACGGATGAAACAATGAGAAAGTAAGACCAGAGATAAGGAAGTATTTCTTTAATTATTTGGAGAAATATGGGCATACGAGTCAAATTGGAGAATAGTAAGCTGTAATGTTTATTCAGTGACGTTAGTGAAGTGGGGTGGATTATCTCTCACGTAAAGCTTAAGCTGGTGGTAGGGGTGCATAGTATGCTGAACTGCTGTCGTGCGTGACGCGAAAAGTGGAAGACAGCCAAAAGCGCATTATAGCGCGTCCTTACTTCTCACTTACTTCATAACAGTAAAAGCCTCCTTCCAGAAGCTAAATCCCAATCTGCTTCGAAGTGCTCCCCACCTAGAATGAATCGAAAAAAAAACCTACTAAGTAGTTTACTACATTAAAATTGCATAAACTGATTCTGAACCAGCATTAAAGTGTGAATCTTGGACTTGATCTTTAAAAAACCTAGATAAATAAAATTCAATGATCCAAAATGCGCTTCCTGAGCGTGAGAGAAAACTACTACTTAGCATATCACAAAAGTGCCAAGGATAAAGAGTGACGTGGAAGATTTAGGTTGTTCAGAATTTCCCATTATAAGCTTCTAGAAACTGTAGAAGCGATTGTATAGATAAAGCTTAAAGTAGGCATTCATGTATCAAAATTTAATTTTCCTTTTACGGACATAGCAATTCCAAACCAAACCTTTAATTCTCTCACATTTGCTTACCTATTTCTTTAAAGAAATGTCCATCAAATTGGCTTTAACACGATGCATCACCTCTCTGTGTACTCATTCCCGATATCTTTTAACTGAAGATTCTAGCAAAGATGGACACCGATGTAGCCCAATTGTATAGCCTCCACAACAGCTGAATGTATCTCCAGAAAATGTTTTTAAGAGCATAATGCGCAGTATCTGGCACACGGAGATTCATTAGACACCAGCTGAGAATGGTAAACTGTACCAAAGCAATATTTATAAACGAACAGAGGACAAAACAGTTGGTAGTACCACATTTACCAATTGTTTTAACCGACCATAATCACCATCCAATCATCTAAAGAAAAAGGGAGCAGATAATTGTAACGCGATCAAACGAATACATTTATTTTATTGCACGTTTGCCTTATATCTACAAATTAATAAATTTAGAAATGTAATTTAAGAGCCACTGTTATTTAAAGTTGTATTGTCCAATCACCCAGTCTAAGCGGAGAATATTTTGAACATATAAATCGACCATGTGATTAAAGAATGGTAAGACACACCAACAGTAATCCTAAAATTGACAGTACTTCTTTTAATACTGTTCTATTTGCAGGTGATCAGGCAATTTTTTCACTTCAGCAAATCTCCTTCCAAGAGACATAAATCTACTTGGCAGAATATGAAAAGAGTATAGCCTTAATATCTCAGCCTTCTAAACTAAAGTATTAGCACCACAGGGTATAAATAATCTAAGATGTAAAATATTCGCTAATGGAAGATTTGTAGAGCAACAAGTTAGTTACCTAGATTTCAATATTTTATACTGGCAAAAATTGACATCAACATAAAATCCAGAAAATTAAAAAAATGTGTGTTGAGACACAAAACAAGACAAACATAGATGAAATTTTACAAATTAACGGCAGTCCCAATAATAATAAATTATGGGTGTGAGAATTAGTTATGAGATAGGAGAAGAATAATGGCTACCGAATGAGATTTCTTAGGCCACTGGCAGGTTGCACTATACTGGATAAAAAGAATGCAGTAATACGAGATCAATTACACATATTTCATCTAATAGAACAGAAATGTAAAATAAGGAAAAACTGGCATGAATACCCAAGATGAATGCCACCAGAGCGAAAGCCAAAATGATTTACTCATATAATCCAGTTGATTTCTGAAATACAGGCACACCCTCCACTGCATGAAAGGTGCAACTCTCCTGAAGCCGGAAAAGGTTAGTAGACCTAATCCTTGGTTCTTAATAATAATAATAATAATAATAATAATAATAATAATAATAATGCTATAGAGTGATGTCCTAAATTCATTCAATTAACACTAGTGTAGGAAAAAAATGACCAATTAAACCAGTTGCCTTTCAACAACCTGCTTTATCTAATAAGAATAATGTGTAACATACAATAAAAGCCTCAATGAATCTCCTAATTATGCAGCAAGTTTAGCAAAATACATAAAAGAACAATTACGACAAGAAGTATAGCAAGAAATCACATTAGGAAATAAAAACTTCAGATTACTAAGCTTACTTAAGGTCGAAGATAATTTCACGAATTCCTTAACGTGAAGTATTTCCTACGAAATAATATAGCTAAAATTTAGCTAAAGGCACGCTTCACGTCAACAGCAGCAGAAATAAGCAGTCTGTGACGTGGCCTTCTCGCAACATAACAAATTACATCAAAAGAATGCCCATATTATTACCGTCTCCAAACACAATATATTTTACACATAGCGAATTCTAAACTGGGATTGCAGGTTATAAATGGACCAATAAATAATTTATGACTCGAAGCTAAAAGACAGCACCCTGTATTGAAAAATCGTGTAAAACATAAAGGAATTTCCAAAAAGAACCAAAAGGAATTTGAATAGCTTCAACCTCCACAACTACACATGTACTGGTACCTGCGATGCCACAATTACATAGAATATAAAAACTAAAAATCTTTGGCTACCACGTCACACTAGCTCTATCTCGCTAGACGTCCCAGGTGACAAAAATTAAAACCGAATAATAAGTGCCGGAAATTCCCCTTTTGCTTTCGGTATATCGAACGTACAGAGGGGAAAAACCGGCAGTTTATTTAAGGCCGTTTTCGAGCCTTAAAATATCAGGCGTGGAAGTAACGTAGGACAAGAGGAAGCCAGCAGCATCAAAGAGAGCAAAAGTCACCACTTTAATGAATGGCCCAATGACCCCAACATAAAGCCTGGTGTGTTCATTAGATGCTGAAATCATATAAAATTTATTTGAATAGTCTAGCCTGCTTAAATATAAAAGAAAGATCATTATTTAGGAATCAAATTTTGAAGAAATATAATTGCCTGTAAAGTAGTATACAATAAACTTAAGTAAACCGGAATTCGTCTTGATTCACAGTGAGCCATAACGGAAACTCCAGTAACTAGAACTTCCTACACAAGGGTTATATCAGGAAAAGTTCAGGTGTGTTGAGAAATATAGCGTGCGAGTTTATTAGAATATCTAATTCTGAAACCTTGCAGATTCATTAATTGTACAATTTATCATTTCTAAACAAAATATAATGAATAAAACACGTAAGAAAAATTTAGGGCAACCAAAGTGTGCAAAATGTTTTCACCAAAACTAATATATTGTCTATTTCTTTATTGCCAGGCATACGAATTTCCAAGCACTAAAGCCAGGATGGAAGGAAATAAAGTTGAACTGTCACCGGACTATAGGCAATGGCGTCGAAGATAACAAAGCACCCCCGTCCTCGTACATTCCTTTATCGTTTGCAGACAGCACAGGATAGGTTTTCACCTGCCTGTCTCTAACCCTAGGCTTATCTTGTTTTGCATTATTTGTAGTGCAAAGGTTGAGTGTAGTTGAAGCACCTGTATATTACTATGAAATAATTAGTACTGTGAGTTTATTGCGTTTTGAAACATTTAATATACGATACGATATTTGATAAATACTAGCTTCTATTGCTTTTGGCACAATTTTAGTATTTTGTAAAAAATATATTTTTAAACTAAAATTAATAAAGTCTAATTTCAGCTATAAATAATTTCTTAAATTGTATTATGATTAGTTCTTTATATTATGCATCATTAATATGTAGATTAAAGTTACTAAAAGCTATAGTTGAAAAAATATACATGTATTTTTAAAATGTTTAAGTTGTAAGGAACCACGAAAATGTTTTAAATTGCCATGGGAAGTTAATTTCAATGTAATGTATAAATTTATTGCTCAAATTTTCAGATAATAAGGAAATAAAAAACAGTACAATATTATCACTTTCAATAAATTATACATTTAAACTGTCATTTCGAAAATCTGCATTGTTTTAATGATCGAACAGTGTTTAGTGTTTTCATCTAAGAAAGGAAAAAAGGAACAGAAACAAAGGCTAACTACAGCACGTAAAACCTTCTACTACTCACTTTTATACCCTGCTGCAAGTGTACGGTCCAACACCATTCTCGTTTCTCTTCTTTATGCACTCAGAATGCGAAATAATTATGTCACACGCTGGGTGTTAGGACATTATAAAAATAAGCAAAAGTATTCCTTTTTACCCCTTTGTTTTACCCTTTTACAGACCAGAACTATTCTCTGTCAAGTACATGTGTGAGTGTGAACAGTTTTTTTTTCTTTTGCTTTTTGTCTTTTGCAAATTCGTTTTTCAAAGTGTAGCAGTCTTTACTTTTGTATATATATTATGTGCATCCGGAGGACCAGTGCTTTGGAATAACACCGAATACGTGATACTTTGCTATGTCTGCTAATACAGTTACTCCAGAAAGTACACTTTAAAAATACTAGCAGCCAATTAACGGAGAGAAAATTCAATTTTAATGTGCAGAAGGTTCAAACGATATTACAGTTTGTACTATATTACACTTTATATTAGATTGTAATTTTATTATTTATGATAATATAATTTTTTCGAATGTAGTGTTTCTTAATTCTATCATGTATTTAGCACATAACGTTTTCGTATAATATCTGACTGAGATGAAAATTGGATTTTATATGATGGAGGAAAAATGAATCTCAAAACACAAAGAATAATCGTTTTATTGAACTTCCGCATCAACGCCTCAATTTTAATTCACAAATGTATTTCTGCCAGGTACTATAATAAAAACTTGATCCTCCAAATTCGTATAAAATCATTTTCTAAATTCCACACCTGAAAACTTTGAAAAAAATCTGATGTGTTACACTCACATGACTTTCTCTACTCTTGTACAAACTATTTTTGCAAACGCTTATTCTCCATATGCTTAATGTTAATCGAGATATCGATGTAAATCTTATTGCTAATTTTCTTGTAGATGCAAGGGGAATTGGTAGGCTTTAAGCTATAGTCAAATATTTTAAGAGCAGGTTGCTATGTGCAGTATTCCATTCTCTTTGCATTACCAGAACAAACAAAATAAATAACGAATTTAATAAAAAGTATAATTATTGGAAAATGTAAGGGAATAACAAGCAATATCTCGAAAATGGTTCACTCAACAACAAAAATTGTATATGACATAAATTGTGTATTTTAACACGATCTACATTTTTTGTGTAGTAAAGTTTTGTCTATATCTTATGGTTTGCCAGTTATGCAAAAGTCGTTCACAATGAATACTTTTGGAGACATTCCCAGAAAATTCGAGATATACGTTTCATTTGCCATAAAAATATCTTAAACATATGATATTTTAATCAAAATCGTTAGAGCCATTTTGGAGAAAATGAAAATTCTCGAAAAATGTTTCATGTAAAGGGTAGTCTGGGGTGGGGGGATTTTCTTGAAAACCTTCGTGTCACATCTCTGGAAAATATTGAACCTAAATACCAAGTTTGGTGTTTGACCGACTGTTCGTTTCGGAGTTGTGCTGTTCACAGACATACACACAGACACACACACGGAATGTTTTCAAAAATGCTTTTTTTGGATTCAGGGGGTCTCAAATCATGTATTTCCGATGAAATCTCGGTATCGAATTTTTGGATGGAATACAATACTTTCCCTACTTACTATACTAGTAGGGAAAGTAAAAATACAACCCATTAAATCGCCATAATGTGATGCAGTAATTTGTATCATAAATTATTTAAATGTAAAGAATGATTATAGTATGAATATGCATTCTTATCTGACATTAATTTGAGATATTTATTTATTGTGAATATTGTTGAGAAGTAAGTTTATACTGCCTTACTGAAACTGACAATAATAGCGTGCAATAATGCAGCGAGTGGGTGAGCTGTATATCATTATTAGAGACGAGGAAGTTACGTAATGTTGGCGCGTTTTTTCTTTAGAATTTTCTGGAATATTTTCCCTAGAGCATATGTATTCATAATTTTCATTGGATATAAAAATAGACGCTAATGTTGGCGCGTTTTATTAGCCAATAGCAGCTCAGTTATAATCTTTAGGCATATCGGGGTGTAGGAGTATAAATAGGGCTAGGTTAGAGGTAAAGTCCTTCAGTCCGTCAGTTCACCGAAAATATTTGTATGCTACACGTCGCCTTCAGTCCGTCAGTTCATCGAAAATATTTGTACGTTACACGTCGCCTTCAGTCCAGCAGAGTTATGAAAAATCTCAAGTGCTGTAAAGTTAATTACACAGAAAGTTGAAGTACTCGAATTAAGAATGATCAGTAATGAAGTTATTATAACAGTTTCAGTTTGGCGAGTGTCAAGATCAATGTGTAAATGTGATAGTGAATGTGTTCGACAATAAAAGTGTAAAACAAAATTCTTTCATCAGTGTTATCTTTGGGTAAATGATTCCTTTCCATTTACACAACCTGTATAAAGAGAAGTGCTCGACCAAAAAGACCATAGCTAGCCGGAGGACAGTGAACCAAAATTAAATAAAATAACCGTAGCATTCTTTCAAACAAACACTAATACTGCCGCAAATTGCTAACACTAGATGGAGCTACAAACCTAACAAAGAATCACGTCACAAAATGACTTCACCACGTGGAGTAAATACAAATAAATAACCTTACAAGTATACCGCCGCAAATTGGCTCCCAAACGTGGGGCTCAAACAACAAACTAAATATAACAGAAGTATACCACCCCAAATGCCAAATTGCAAAAACGCCACAACACAAACTTTAATGTTTGTCTGTTACTTCTGCGAATTAAATATGCGAATTTCTGTGGATCAATTTGGCTGCTAAAATTTTGTTAAAGTGAAAACTGATAATTTATGGAGTTCTGTATAATCCTTCATAGGGGAATGTCTGGTTTGAAACAACCAAACGCTTTCCTATGATGGATAAAATGCATTGACATCTTAAACGCCACGTCTCTATAGAGGGCTGCACATAAATGGGTTTCATTTATGTACTTCTAATATACCAAAAACTTCACACATAAAAAGTCTTATTGAAGGGAGTTAAATTTATGATTTGTGGGTTTAATATTACACACTATTCATTGTCATCGTCATTTGTATTGAGGTCTCCCAGCTGCAATCAGACATTGTCAGAACTGATCTTGCCAGGTTTCTTCTCTCCAGAGGTTTTTAATTATATTGCATCATCATTTTAGGAGAAAATTCTATGTATAAACACAAATGAAACATTATACTACCGTTTTACTCTGTGAATGCGTATTTATATTTTATTCCGTTTAGGTCGTGTAATAATTTACAACGGAACGTGTTGGATATCTTCTATTGAATTATATGACAGAACAGCAGCTAATCTTTATTTTTACTTTCTTACTACGTATAGTATGTAGTGAAAGTGTTGTATTCTACCCCCTGAACCCAAAAAAATCAATTTTAGAAAAATATCTGCGCGTACACGTATGTGTATGTATGTGCACCTGTGCGCGCGCTTACATACGCCTGTGAACAGATTAACCAAAATCTCAGTTCAGAGTCCGAATTCTTATTCGATCTTATGTATATCAATTCGAAATGTCCTGGAGGGGGAATTTCTCGTTAGTTAGGATTATGTTTATCCTCCCTAGAGTATTAAAATAAAGCTGTTTGTTTGTGATTCAAAGCTTTAGTTCAAGTTTAAATCGACAATATGACCTTAGAAATTTAAGCACTAAATAATTGTGGGGGAAAAATCTATGGAGTCTCTCGTAAATCTGATCGATATGGATGCTTGTAGGTTTAATTCCAGCAGTGAAATTTTTTATTTATTTTTTTCTATTTATATGTCGCACTTAACATCTAAGGTCATATCGGGGGATTTGGCCTTTGGAGCAGTTACTCATAGGCAATCGTTACTGAGACTCGCTGGTTTTAACTACAGTGTTAATCTTTGGGTTTGCTATTTAAACCTTCATTCCACACACATATTTACACTCTTACTCATAGTTTCAGACTCTAGGGAGGCTATGGAAGAATCCCTCCTCTAGCCTGGAATCAAATCCGAGAACTCTGGATTTGGAAGCTAGCATACTAACCACCAGACCACAGAGGCAGTCGTTCAATTAGTATTCTCTTGGTATCTGGTGCTTTAAAGAACACCTTAACTGTGCTAGGAACCAATTTGTCCTCTTTTAATGACTCGTATGATTACCGTGTGTTCGGATTTTTAGTTATTTTGTTTTTTATAATGGCTTCTGTGTTCCTTTTTTGTTTGCTATCTGTTGTGCGCAACTCTCATATTCCATTCTGAAATTAAACGTAGTATAACGTCAGATTTCCATCGGTTTGAATTCTGGGTTTATGGTTAATTTTATTGAATTGTTATTTTTATAGGTTAGCAGGTAATAGTTTCTACGTTACATTTAGTATCCAAGATATATTTTTGTTATTGGTTCTTGTCTCCTAGATTCTAATCAACTGCAAAAACAGAAGGAAAGAAAAGCATACGACAAAAACTGAACTAAGAATAAAACTGAATTTGATGTGTATTTTCGGACTTAAAGCGGAAATGACATTGGGACAATAGTCAAATCTGCCAAATTTTCTTTTTCTACTCCCTTGAAATCAAAACTGAAATATGAGTTTTTAAACTCAGTTAACCTGCTCAAGTTTGATATAATTTAAACTTAAAAGCACGCATTCCATATGCAAACAAACAAAGATGACCCAAAAAGTTCTCTCTTTTGGTCTTAAAGATGCATCTCAGTCAATTTTCATAAGGGAAAACAGAATGATAGGCTGTCCCGGGGTTGCGTCAAGCATTGCTCAACCAGTATTAGACAAATAAAAGTAGGTATTCGTGCGTAGACATAAATTTCGTAGCCACAATGACTGTAAAACAGCTTTATCCACACAGTAATTAAATTTCGCTCTTAAGTGGAGATAATGGTTTATTATCTTCTTTCTTCAGTAAAATTAGTAACCGCACTAGATGACCAACATCAATTTTACCTTACGTTTATGGTGCAAGATGGCAAAGCCTTCGGTGACCAACCTTTTTTTAAAGGCTCCATGGTGTTCAATTTTGTGGGTTTTCGTCATCTAGCAAAATACTAAATGCCATGGGTGTACAGAAAAGTTTTATAATAGTTTTGAATAAATTGTATAATATTCCATTGTCATATCATTTAGTAAGGATGAAGCTACATTTTTACTGAACAAGCTCTATGGTAATATAAAGAAAATATAAAATTATCAATTTTGTTTTAAAGGCAACATCATTAGAATGACAACCACAATGTATTTTACATGTTTTACAACTACTACCCATGCTAGGTAGAACCATTTCATTACACTCACAAATTCCTACCATAATTTCTCCTGGAATGCGCGTTTTGAAAGTAATTCTCCGCCCAAAAAATGTATAAGTTCCATGCCTGTGTGCGTGTGTGTGTGTGTGTGTGTGTGTGTGTGTGTGTGTAAAAAAACCAGGGGGGGAGAGAGAATGGTAAAACTCAAAAATGAAAACGTGACTCAAAATGTTGAACCAAACAGTGCTTTAGGCAGCCAGTCAAAGACTTCAAGACAATTCGCACCCTGAACTATGCCTTACATGAAATAATGTTTATTTTATATTTACTTCAAGGAAAATAAAAAACTCATTCATGTACATAATTTTGTCAAATGAGTTGTTTTCGCAACATTAGCTGCGTACAAACGTTCATCACTTTTCGTTTGAATTTACTAGTGTCATAGGTGCCGTTCCTCCATTCCTCCTGAATTGATGCAAAGAGTGTATGTAATAAGAAAGGCAAATGCAAAACGCTTAAATGTCTTATCAGGTATGCTGCTGTGTAATATGAAGTTGATGCAGTAATTTGTATCACAAATTATTTAAATGTAAAGAGTGATTATAGTATGAATATGCATTATTATGTGACATTGATTTGAGATGTTTGTTGATTGTAATTATTGTTGGGAAGTAAGTTTATACTGCCTTACTGAAACTGACAATAATAGCGCGCAATAATGCAGCGAGGGGGTGAGCTGTTTATCATTATTGGAAACGAGGAAGTTACGTAATGTTGGCGCGTTTTTCCTTGAGAATCTTCTGGAACGTTTCCCTAGAGCATATGTATTCATAATTTTCATTGGATATAAAAATAGACGCTAATGTTGGCGCGTTTTATTAGCCAATTGCAGTTCAGTTATAATCTTTAGGCATATCTGGGTGTAGGAGTATAAAAAGAGTAGGTTAGAGGTAGACCCCGTCAGTTCATCAAAATTCTTTGTACACTACACGTCGCCTTCAGTCAGTCAGTTCGTCGAAAGTATTTGTACGGCACACTTTGGATATCAATTTGTAGGTTACGCGTAACAGAGTTATGAAAAATCTCAAGTGTTATAAAGTTAATTATACAAAAAGTTGAAGTACGCGAATTAAGAATTATTAGTAATGAAGTTATTATAACAGTTTCAGTTTGGCGAGTGTCAGGATCAATGTGTAAATGTGATAGTTAACGTGTTCGACAATAAAAGTGTAAAACAAATTTCTTCATCAGTGTTATCTTTGGATAAAAGATTCCTTTCCGTTTACACAACCTGTATATAGATAAGTGCTCGACTCAAAAGCTAGCCGGAGGACAAAGAACCAAAATTAAATAAAATAACTAGCATTTTTTTTAAACAAAACAACTAATACTGCCGCAAATTGCTAACACCAGATGGAGCTAACAAACCTAAAAAATGAATGACGTCACAAGATGGCTTCCACGCGTGAAGTAAACACAAATACACAAACATCAACATTATAAGTAATACACTTGCAAATTGGCTACCACAACGTGGGGCTACACAATAAATAAATACACAAACATTAAACCACCTTCAAATTGGCACCCAGAACGTGGGGCAGAGTGACCAGGAAAGGATCAGAATAACCAGGAAGGAGCAGAATTAACCAGGAAGAAGTGAGATGACCAGGAAGGGGCGAATGGAGAAGTGAACTGAACTACAAGACGCAGATTCCAGAAACAACAAAAGGGACGACAGACTACGCGGATGATTGGACATCGTAATTCCGAGATTAAAAGGCAACAGGGGAATTCAAATACGAAACACCAAAACGACGTAGATTCATCGTAATGCAACGCAGAAGCGACATATACATCTAGGAGAGAGGGGCAGGAATCTGGACATCAAAGCAACATCAGCAGATAGCATCAGAAAGGTTAGAAAATTGTAAATTTTTTTTATCCTAAAAAAAAGAATTGTGAGAATTTAAATGTTATTAAGAAGTGGTAGGATTAAGAAAACAATGTCTACTAAGAATACTGAAGAAACAATTATGGAAGGGGATAGTGTAACAGTTAGCTGTAATTCAATACAGGTTACAGAAAATAGCTCAAACAATGTAGTATTTGAGGGAGGAAATGTTAGTGCAGAAAGTGAGAATAGAACAGCAGGAAATGTAAATTTTGATGTTAGTATGATGATGGAAATGCTGAAAAATTTGAATGAGAATACGAAAAAGACTAATGAGAATATGGAAAAGAATAATAGGGAATTTAGAGAAGATATGAAAACGACTAATGAGAATATGGAAAAAACTAATGAGAATATGGAAAAGAATAATAGGGAATTGAGAGAAGATATGAAAAAGACTAATGAGAATATGGAAAAGAATAATAGGGAACTGAGGGAAGATATTAGTAAGAGTATTACAGATCAATTAAGGGAAGATATGCAAAAGAGTAATAGGGAATTAAGGGAAGATATTGGTAAAAGCTTAGAACAAAACAGGGAAGAAATTGAAAAGAAATTCATGGAGCTAGATAGTAGTATGATGAGAATGAGAAATGAAAATCAGGAAATGATAGCAAATGAAATAGGTGAAGTTTCAAAGAAAATGGTAGACATGAGCAGGGAAATATCTAACCAAAAAAGTGAGGTTAATAATAAAATAGAACATGTTGATGTAAAATGTACAGAGTTAGGTAGCCGAATGAGTAGCATTTCAAATGAGTTAAGAGAGATGATGGAGGCTACAAATGCAGATTTAATTCAGGTGCAAGTTAATTTCAGAGGGGAAATATCTGAAACTCAGAAGGAGTCAGAAACACAGAGAAATAAATTGTCTGAAGAAGTTAAAGATTTGAATCAAAAGCTAACTTCTGAAATTAACAAACACCAAGCTGTTCAAAATGAGAATAATAAAAAATTGGAACAGACAATAGAAAATCTGCAAGGTACTGTAAATAGGTTAGAATTAAATTCAAGGGTAAATATATGTGATGTTAATGTATCAGATGTACAAAATAATGATAGAGGTAGTTCCTCAGGTATGACAAATAATGTGAGTGATGCGGCAGCTTCATCTATAGCTAATGCTGAAACTCAGAGTGCACAAGTGACACTAGAGAATTTAAATATGGGAGTAGGGAATTTGCAAAATTATAATCATATCTTAAGTAATTTTCCACTTCCAAAATTTAATGAAAACTCCAGTCCAGTACAGTTTATTGCAGACTTATCAGAGTATTTTCAAATTAAAAAGATACCTGAAGCATTAAAAATGATAGTTGTCAAAAGATGTTTGGACCAGAAAACTTTAGATTGGTTACAAATGGTATCAGGGGGTGAAATTTCATATGAATCCTTTAAGAGGTTATTCATGAACAGATTTTGGAATGTTACGGTACAGCATAGATTTCGAGCAGTGCTTAGTCATGGTCAATTTGATCCACGAGAGGGAATATCAATGACTGATTACTTACTGAAACATGCAAGTCAGGTTAGGAACTTGTCACCTCCAATCAATGAGGAAGATTTTGTGAGTTTGCTCACAAGGCATTATCCTTTAAGGATACAAAATTACTTATTAATTGCAAAACCACGTAGCATCTATGAGATGACAGAATTAATGACAGCTTTGGAACAACAGGAAGAAGATATATCTCGAGAGTGGGAGCATAGATTTTTAGATGTGCGAGATAGACGAAATTACCAAGGTAGTTATCAGCAAAGTAGAGGACAAGACAGACGTCATGAAAATAATACCAGACAACGGTATCAATCATACGTTCCACAATTTGAAAGATCGAGGATAGATGGGAGACCAGGTCTACAGGAACAAATAAATTATGTCAGGACAGAAAGATTGCCTGAAAGAGGGCAAAATTATGGAAGGCGGTACATTAGACAAAGGGGAAATTTCACTCACTGGAGTGAAAACAATAACAGGGAAAGATCTGAGGAACGGCAAGAAAATTACGTGCCAAGGGGACATAATTTCAGAAATCGAGGATTTCGAACTCGAGGAAGGGGAACTCAAAACAATGGTAGCGACAATGAGATAGATTTAGCTCCTGTTAGGAATGGCAGTCCCGTACGTGAACATGGAAGTAACCAGGAAAACTGTTAATAGACTCCTGTGCAGTAGGTTCTCAGGACGTCTTTAATAATTCGGTATCCATTACCAATACAAATAATATGCCTACACACACACACCCTGTAATAAGATTGCAGCAACACAAGATAAAGGAGAAAATTTCGATTCACCTCATGTTAGGATAGAAATTGCGAAGAAAGAGATCATTGCAACTATAGATTCTGGTTCGTCAGCTTCAATTTGCTCACAGAAATTTTACATAAATTTAATTAATGAAGGTAACAAAATTATGGCTCTTCCCACTAGTAATTTAGTTTGTCGTGTTGCAATCGGAAGAACGACACAGGTCATAAAAACACAAGCTCTACTTAACATACTTATCGGCGGAGAGAATTTTGAGGTTATGTTTCTAATTGTAAACCATCTGATTTGTGACATAATTATAGGATGTGACTTCCTACATGAATATGAAGCACGTATAGATTTTAAACATGAAGAGTTAAAAATAACAAAAGAAGATAGAGAAATAAAGGTACCTTTTATAAAAGAGAAAGTTTCTGTGATTGAGATGACAAAGGATGAGAAAAATCTTTGTGACCAAGAGTTTTTTGTGCAAATAACAGAGACTGATACAAATAGTCAGATAAAGCAGGTAGTCACAGAATATGAAGGGAATACCACGCCATATTTTCAACAGCTAGCAGAAATGCCAGAGAAAGTAGAAAAACTTACAATCCAAAAAAAAGACGACCATGTGAGCGAGACAGACAACAGCTGGGAAGAGAAGAGAAATGAGGAAATAATACACAAGTGTGAAGAAGCTTATAATATTACGATAATGCAAAAACAAATCCTTCATGATGTTTTGATAAACAATAGTTCAGTATTTAGTAATATCCCAGGCAGATGTAATGTATATCAGCATACATTTCAAGTAGAAGACGTACCACCATATGGGCACAAGTATGACAATTTACCTATAAGTCTTCGGGACAAAGCTAGACAACTAATAAGTAGCATGTTAGAAATGGGATTATTGAGCAAAGTAATTCTCAGTATATAAATTCAATCTGCTGGAGTATTAAACGAGATGGTAGTTTGAGATTAACTTTAGACGGTAGATATGTCAACAAGTATATGAAGCCAGATCATTTTCAAAGTGAGGGAATTGAACAATTAATTACGAAACTTTCAAGAGGGAGATTTCTGACATCCATTGACCTCACTGCTTCATATTGGCAAGTGGAATTAGATCCACAAGTGCGTGATTACACTTCATTTCAATACTCGGGGATCCAGTATCGTTTTTGTGTAAATCCTTTTGGTTTAAAAAACTCAGGAAGTGGATTTTTGAGAGCCATTCACAGTATCTTTGGAAATTCTGCAGATGACTTTTTAATAAAGTATATTGACGACTTCCTAATCATTAGTCAAACATTTGAAGAACACATGAATAATGTCCATTATGTGTTAAATAAACTGCAACAACATGGTATGACTGTGAACATACAAAAATCAAAATTTTGTGTCAAGGAAATAAATTTTCTGGGTTATGTAGTGGATGAACGAGGTATAAGACCTGATCAGAAGAGAATAGAAGCAATAATGAAAATTCCACCACCAAGGAACGTAAAACAAATTAGACGTCTCTTAGGGGTATTGAACTTTCAGAGTAAGTTCGTACCAAGATATTCAGCTGAAATAGAACCACTGCGGCAGCTACTCTGAAAGAACAATAAGTGGAGATGGACAGAGGATCATCAAAAATATTTTGCGAGAGTAAAAGAACTCTTTGCCAAGTCCATATTACTCGAGAGGCCTAGAGAAGATTTGGAATATGAAATTTTTGTCGACGCATCAATAATGCAAGGATACGCCGGAATTTTAGGACAGCGAGACATCAACAATGACTTTCACGTCATTAGTACAGCTTCTAGAGGACTTACTAATATTGAGCGGAATTCTTCAGTGGCTCAGCTAGAAATTGGAGCACTATATTTCTCATTAATTCGTTTTAAAACCTATATTTATCAGCAAAAGGTGAAAGTATATTCAGACCACATCAGCTTAACTTTCATACAACGGTGTAGATTATGTAGTGGAAAACTTGCTAGATACATTCATGCAATATCTGCATTCGATATTGAGATTATACACATTCCTGGCAAAAATAATACCTTCAGTGATTTGCTATCAAGATTGAACTACAACCCACAAATTCCCGAAAATATTGAAAGGCCTAGAAATGAAGTCAAAATATTGACAATTGAAATTCCTTTAAGCGAAGAAATGATTAGAAAATTGAAAAATATAGGGGAAATTCAAAATGAGGACGCAAAATTATTAGAACTTAAAGAAAAGGCACCACTAATTGAAGAGGCAAAGAAAGAAATTGTAGCAATTCGGGATGGGACATTATACAAGAAGCATGGAAAAGAAGTGCCTAGTTGGAAGGTAATGGTTCTGAAAAGCATGGAAAAGGAACTAATTAAGAATTTTCACGAAGGGTTAGCACACTCAGGGACGGACCGGACAACTTCTATGATTTTAGAGAATTTATACATATCCAATATGCGTCAGAAAGTTCGGAAATTTATATCGTGCTGTAACCTGTGTCAGAAGGCAAAGCAAATAAATGCAGCATATGCATTTGAGACTAATTCGGTTATAAGGGATAAGCCGAGATGCGTAATTAGTATTGATATTCATGGTCCGATGCCTCCAAGTCAATTTGGAAACAAAAATATATTTGTCTGTTATGATATATTCAGCAAATATGTAAGAATTTACCCTTTGAGAAAACCTACAGGTTTAGCGTGTTTAAATAGACTACTCAAGTCATATGTGATAGAAGAAGGACCTATCCAATCTGTATTGAGCGATAATGCTTCGTACTTCACAGGAAAAAAAAATTATGGACGGACTGAAAGAAAATGGCATTAAACAATATTTTTCGTCAAGATACAGACCGAACTCCAACCCAGTGGAGAGGGAAATTAAGGAAATTTCAAATTATTTAAGGGTGCTGTGTCATCGAAAACAAACGCAATGGTATGGATACGTGAATTTCGTTCAGAATCTATTAAATGAGACAGTAAACAATGTGACTGGATACAAACCATGTGAACTTAAGTTAGGAAAGAAGATCAATACAATGTGTAAGAAAATTCCAGAAGCCATTCCAGATGCGCACTCGATACCATAAACAGAAGAAGAGATGTTCCGAAAAGCATTCGAGAGGATGAAGAAAAAGGCCATAAAAAGAAAAATTAAACATGAAGAAAAGAAGAGAAAGGAATGGAGGATCAAAATAGGAGATTTAGTTTTGGTTAAAACCAAGAAATTGTCGGATAAAGCAAATAAACTTTATTGGCGAATGTTTTTCAAGTACCATGGACCATATGAAGTTGTTGAAGTATATGGAACAAATACATATGAGTTATGTAATCCAACAACTCGAAAAAGCATTGGAAAGTTCCATATTGAGATGCTGAAACCATACAACAATGACGATAAAGGTGAAACAGAAGACAAAGATGATAAATAGTACATGCTGGATAGTTACAGATGACTTGCAGAGAAATGTATTGGAACGTAAGAGGGTTAAATAAATATGTACGTCATGTGAAAGGAGAAATAAAATTTTGGACATATTTAAATTTTTTTTAAAAGGAAAATAACATTTTTTGTAACTATAACAGTATTTGAAAATTAAGAGTGTAAAGATTTAAACTTAATATGATATTAAAGTAAAAGTACGTAAATACAATTCCAAGAGTATTGTTAAAATAAAGTACAAAATAACAAAAATGGGTAAAAATAATTAAAAACAAATACTTATGCAGCAAACAGAAAAATGTGAAACAGTGTCTAGATTTAATAGATGTAAATATATTTATGTAGAGGGTGAATATTTTTGGTAAATATGTTTAATAATTACAAAAATTCTTAAATGTATAAAATTTTGTCAACAACTTAAAAAAGTAAACAATTTTGTAACAGTAATTAAATAATTCAGGGTACAGTATTTGCTATAAAAAATTGTAATGTCAGATTAAAGTCTAAACACATTAAACCAGAGCCAGTAAGTAGTGGAAAGATAGAGGAAAAATATGTCGTGTGTTAAATACGTGTGAAGTGTTAAGTGAAAGTGATAGCGTGTGTTCCAAGATTTAGGAGACTAAAAACCCAATTATAAAATTTCCAAACAAGTTGTAAATATTTATAATTATGTTTCTAGTGGGGCATATGATGCAGTAATTTGTATCACAAATTATTTAAATGTAAAGAGTGATTATAGTATGAATATGCATTATTATGTGACACTGATTTGAGATGTTTGTTGATTGTAATTATTGTTGGGAAGTAAGTTTATACTGCCTTACTGAAACTGACAATAATAGCGCGCAATAATGCAGCGAGGGGGTGAGCTGTTTATCATTATTGGAAACGAGGAAGTTACGTAATGTTGGCGCGTTTTTCCTTGAGAATCTTCTGGAACGTTTCCCTAGAGCATATGTATTCATAATTTTCATTGGATATAAAAATAGACGCTAATGTTGGCGCGTTCTATTAGCCAATTGCAGTTCAGTTATAATCTTTAGGCATATCTGGGTGTAGGAGTATAAAAAGAGTAGGTTAGAGGTAGACCCCGTTAGTTCATCAAAATTCTTTGTACACTACACGTCGCCTTCAGTCAGTCAGTTCGTCGAAAGTATTTGTACGGCACACTTTGGATATCAATTTGTAGGTTACG
Organism: Deroplatys truncata; assembly: GCA_030765065.1. Taxonomy (NCBI): domain Eukaryota; kingdom Metazoa; phylum Arthropoda; class Insecta; order Mantodea; family Mantidae; genus Deroplatys; species Deroplatys truncata. The sequence goes on from CM060981.1 coordinate 112,510,600, forward strand.
CGTAACAGAGTTATGAAAAATCTCAAGTGTTATAAAGTTAATTATACAAAAAGTTGAAGTACGCGAATTAAGAATTATTAGTAATGAAGTTATTATAACAGTTTCAGTTTGGCGAGTGTCAAGATCAATGTGTAAATGTGATAGTTAACGTGTTCGACAATAAAAGTGTAAAACAAATTTCTTCATCAGTGTTATCTTTGGATAAAAGATTCCTTTCCGTTTACACAACCTGTATATAGATAAGTGCTCGACTCAAAAGCTAGCCGGAGGACAAAGAACAAAAATTAAATAAAATAACTAGCATTTTTTTTAAACAAAAAAACTAATACTGCCGCAAATTGCTAACACCAGATGGAGCTAACAAACCTAAAAAATGAATGACGTCACAAGATGGCTTCCACGCGTGAAGTAAACACAAATACACAAACATCAACATTATAAGTAATACACTCGCAAATTGGCTACCACAACGTGGGGCTACACAATAAATAAATAAATAAATACACAAACATTAAACCACCTTCAAAGTGAGGGTTGAAACTGTTTCTGCCAGCATGTTCCACCATTAACGGAAGTAGATAGAAAAATAGTTTTTATAAATAACTTATAGAGATATGGAAATACACGATGTTGAATCCAGTAAGCCATGTGGTTTACGCGTGAGATATTTGTAGTACGACATTAGGTTACTGTCTTAAGTAAATGTGACGAAGATTATTAATGGTTGGATCAGAGTGACCATTTTTATGAGGTTGACTTTATCTTGTACTGTAGTCTTTTAGGTTGAAGGAGAGAGAATGAGTCCAGATGTAAACAACGGGCGCGTACCTGCAGTGCTCAGACAGGTTTTATCAAATGAATACGTGTACTGTGGTGTACATGACGACTAAAAATTGAGTTTAATATGATGTAATGCTAATGTGAAGAATTAAGCAAATAATTTACTCACCTGTTTATTAAAAACATGGCTTCTTGGAAAAATTAAGAAATTTAACCAAGGACACTCTTTAAATGCTGTGGTCCATTTCTATATTGCACATGAAAGACGAAAATTTTGCTCAGAGGCTTCCTTATCACGTTTGAGGTTCTTTTACGTGCATGGGACCATCGGCTTTACTTCCCTTCCGAAGGAAGTCACACTGAGGAATTTTACGCCTGAAAAAAATCCATCCTTCTCCGCCGAGTTTGAACCCGCGATCTCGGGAACTATAGGCTAGCATGCTAACCACTACGCCATGGAGGACGACGTACGTTACGACTGTTAACGTTTTTATTGCATTAGGGAACACTACAGTTTACATATATGTAAAGTGAATACTATATAGTCTGTGCATTCCTGTGGATAATAATGTACATGCGGAGATTTTCCAAAGTGAACGTTCTCCGTCTATCACTTAAACAAAACTATATCGTAAGAAACTTCTTTCGACATCGCAAGAGGCAATCATATCATTGTCTGATGTATTTCTTACACTTTTTAATTGGAGGGCTCGGTTTCTTTTTGCAGCAAGACATCTTGCACAGCACATATGATTAAAAAACCAGTACGTTTTTCAAACATATTAAGTTATCGTTAAACTTTTTTACAACTTCTGCGGTTTTGATTTCCTTAATTATTACAAATACTTTTTCCAATATGTTTATAGCCTTTGGCATGCAAAACTCAGATGTTTCTAACGACGTTATTGCATTGGGCAAGCAACAAAAGTTAAGCAGAATATTATGCTTAGTACAGTATATTTCTTCACCCACTGTGTGTATCCAGGGACATGTGCCAGGATATTTTGCTCTCTGCATAGGTAACTTGAAATCACGGACCAGTTCACTCTAATCCGCTCTCTGGTGGTGAGTAATGAATTTGTAACTAAATAACTTAAGCAAAATTAATATTCGATAATATAGCCACATTATGTGTGGTCTACAGATATTTTGAACAGACACAAAACAGAGAATTGGGTTTAAGTTACGATATATCAGAAACTTAGATAGGATATTGCTCGCAACCTTGCAGACACTAACAGCTACATTATTATTACAGTTATTTTCCGTAGGTCATCTGTCTGTCACAAACAACATTTCTTATTTAACTCGGCAGAACACGTCACAATGTCAATGATAAACTAGTTTTTCTGCGTACTTCTTTGATAATACTTAACAAAGTAGGGCTAGAAATGTTTACTCCCTAGGATAGAGAGAAACGGGTTAAATAACGCCTTAATTGACGATAACAATTAAGGATTTCTTTGAATTTTCTGGTATGTTTTCTCGTCATCTCTGAAGAGGTTCTTTGTATGGTACATAGAAACCAATTCTGACTACTTCGTCTTCAAGATTGTCTGAACTATTTCTGAAATAACCCAAGCATTTACCTCAGGATACAGTATACGCAGTAATGTAATAAGTTATGTGGACTGATTTCGGAGTTAATGGCCAGAAACCTAGCTATATTTATTTTTTTGGAATTGAGTGACATAATCGGATACTATTGAGATCCTATGAACTAGTTTATCTCTTATAGCAGATATAAAGAGATTCACGTAAGCAAATTACACTAATTTCAATTACTAGCCTCTATGACAATTGGTACCTGTTTATTAATTATTGAATTCCCTAAAGGCGCTGCTGCAGTTTCATTGTATATTTCAATTTCCTATTCATTTTCCTTGTTTTTCTGAGAGAAAGTCACCTGGGGCGATAGCAACGATATTTTACGTCTATAAGTCTGTTTTTCCTCTTCGCTTGTTCCTGTAGTTAACGGAAATGCCCTGCAGCATTCTAATATGAAAGACTTTGCTAGTCTACGTTTTCATGTTACCGCCGCCATCACTTCATTGTGATGAGTGAGGTATTGTACTGCAAATATTATATAAACATAACACATGTTATTAAAACAATACGATATAAAGGAAGTAAAAGGTGCCTCACGAAGCTAAGGGCAGATAGCGATAAAATTTCATGAATAACAGAGAGAGATTGCATAGCGACAAAACATAAATTGCATTCATATAAATTGAGGCCTAAATTTACCTTTGCCCACGTTTGACTCCTATACTTCGGTATCCATAGCTCACCAATTCAAATGCGCTTTTAGGCAGTGTGCTTAAGGGAATACTTAGACTGAGTTTCGAAGACCTACTATCTCCAACCTGTTACTTTAGCATTTCATCTTCTAATGATGTTAAAATGAAATTGTGAAAAAACTTTGCAATTAAAATTGTATTTTCTGTGATAAATAATCTTGATTTAAATTTAATATGTAAATTTTCCATAAAATTCGTATATTCCATTCATAGCGGTTTCGAGTACAGAATATTCATGTTCTTATTGTATATAACACATATAAGGAGCACATTAACTCTCAGACAAATTGTTTATTTTAGTTATAATATGTCTCAATTTTATTAAAAAGTTTTACTTTTAAAATTTTAGCGAGTTTGTGTGGTAAGGCAGATTTTGTGAAGCCTATTTTCTTGTAGCTCAGTATTTGCAGTAAAAGAGGTTTTCAATATTTTTTCCCCAAATTTTCCCTGTTTGCATTTAATTTATCTATTGCTCAGAATATCTTTAACTCTCTTGCTGCTTTTTCTTCTTGTTATTCTTCAACGGATCACCGTCCTCGTTGTAGGACTTATACTCCCAAGGAATTACAAGCCAATGTCATGAGTCAGTAGCTTGTCAAGGAACACATCCAGGATGGGTCATTAGTCCAAAGCCTGGTATGGCGTTGAAGAAGAAGGGAATGAAATATGGTGATGAAGGAAACAATAGGAATATTGGCGGATGGAATTTTCCATCCCACCCTTCACCTAGCGACCGAGTAAAGCGCAAAAAATACTTTGGTCAGATTAGTCTGCTCTGGCACCTCCAGAATGTGTTACCGCATGAGCCATCCCGCTCGGTGCTGCGTCATTTTCCAATCCTGTACATTTCATTTAATTAAATAAAATTGAGCTTTATTTATGGACGCTATTTAACTGTTATGGTCCTTAGCGTTCAATTCTATAATAGGTATGAAAGACCAGAAACTTTGCTCCGAGGTCTCTTTATCAGGCTTGAGATTCTTTCATGTCGTAAATCCAGACACGGGACCACCAGATTTACTTCCCTTCTGAAGAATGCCATGCTAAGGATTTTTTACGCCGAAAAAAATCCGTCGCCCTCCGCCGGGTTTGAACCCGCGACCTCGTGAACTAGAGGCTAGTACTTCATTTCAGAGCCCTTTATTTTTAAATATATAACATAACACAAAGAAGATAATCATAACCTTATACAATTTCAGCTGTGTTTTTCTATGCGTCATATATATTTTTTCAAATTTCTCTTATTATTGTTAAATTTAGTTAATTTTCTTTCCGTTTCTCGACACATTTGGTTGCAATTTCAGTATTTATTACAATTCTAAAATTTTGGTATTCAATTTATTGAAAATTTCATGGACCTCAGAAGTTTTGAACATTTTCTAATGTAAGTGGAATCAATTTGAAAAATATTCAGTGTCAAGAAGCTTTCATTTTCGAGCCGACGCTCTAATTCTGAGCCATAATGACGAGGCAGCAATATAAGTGTTGAACTTTCTCTTCCGATTCAGGTATCCAACTAAATCCCTAAAGCAATCTGACATACTTCGAGGGAATGTGCCTTAAACGCGAATAAGAGTTATTTCAGTTTCTAGCCTTCTTGGTTAAGCTGGCTACTGGCATTAAAAAATGTTTAATATATCTATATGGATACATGAATTCTAGAATCCGATTTCAAATGTTCAAGGCCGCGGTCCTGACTGAACCACATATTTCAGGATTTCCAGCTTTTGCCTAGACAATGCAAGTGTGAAATAACTGCAATGAATAGTCCAATATATTAATTTTTCTCTTATAGACGATTTACAAATTTAAATAATGGCAACGTCATTTAAAAGTGTTTTACGGGCCTAAATTTGGACCCAGAATATTAACAATTCATTGGATATTGATGGAATACTCTCACGAATTTTTATGAAGAAAAAGCTCATTTTTAACTGATTTTCATTAAAATCTTATCCTGGTCTCCCTTAATGAATGTGATTATTAGTCCCAGTGAACCAAATCTCCTGAATATGTATGTAGTTATTTTGTTTGAAATATCTAATAAAAATTAAGTCCGTTAATCCCGTAGGGGTTTGTTACATGAACAGCCGCCTGTCACAATAAAAGCAATATTCTTGCAAATCATCTTCGACTCCATAGCTTTCAAATTCATATGGATTTTATTTTAATGAAATTTAATTATTTGAAAAAAGTGTAATTAAAAAAAACAAAAGATCAATTTTTAAATATTTCTAAAAGGGGGCAATTTGAGACAGTATTTTCAACACTAAAATGATTTCAGTCTAATTATATAATATGTAAATTCAATAACAGCCCGCCTTGAAGCAATATGTGTGTGTAATAATTTGTAAAATGTATGTAACAGTCATTGCATATGCTTGTATTATTGTATCCATGTGTAATAATGTTATGGGAATATATTACGTAATTTAATAATGTAGGAGCTGTGAAAATAATAAGTTAAAAGTTGCTAACAATGAGGTAACCTTGAGTCAATAATGAGTAAGAAAGTTTAACAGTACTACTTGTGGTTCTTGGAGTAACAATAATGTAATTTTAGTGACAGTTTATAAAATAACTAATCAACAACCAGAAAGAGCTTTAGTTAAACGAAGTTATTCTATTGGAGTAGGATTAGCCATTCAGAAACTGAAAAAGAGAAACATTTACAAATTCAGAAGTCAGTTGCCTACAAACAGAGTTACTAAGCAGACGCAAAAAGTGTCCTCAAGAAATATAATATGCATTCCTGTGAGACGAAAAATAAGTTTACGTGTTAAAAAGTGTAATTAATTAATAAAAGAATCTCACAGCTCTCAGTGCAGTGTTATTTAAATCGTATCATGTATTAATAAAAGGAGTGAAGTAAAATTATAATCTGTATAAACCTACATTCTTGTTGCATCACAACCCTGTCAAGATATACATGTCTCTAAAATAAATGCTGACGCAGCCGAGGCAAACTTAAATATATAATATTTAAAGAAGCACTCAAATTACAAAGTTAATATTTTTTTTAAACTTGGGGCAAAAGCTACCTGAAAGTACATTTTGGGGAGAAGGCTACCGGAAACTGTTTACTATACGTGCGGTTGCAACTACTACAAGTTCGGCTCCCAACAGTTGAAATACGATACAACTCCTTCTAAAATATAACTTTCTTCAAAAATAACAATAAGTGTTATGTGAAATGCAAACTTAAAGAATGAATTTATTTTCTAGGGTACGTGTTTACCATTATCATGCACATTTTAATTTTACTTCTCAGCATCGGCAAGTGCTATATTTTCAGCACAATAATGTTGTGCATTAATAAAAAAAAAGTCTTGTGTTGCACTCACATGATTTTCTCTACTCTTATACAAACTATTTTTACAAACGCGTATTCTCCATTTACTTCATATTAATCGAGATAAACATTTATCTTATTGCTAATTTTCTTGTAGATGCAAGGGGAATATGATAGTCAAATATTTTAAGAGCTAGTTGCTATGTAGAGCATTCCATTCTCTTTTCATGTCCAGAACATAAAAAAAAAAAAATAAAAAAAATACGAACATTGAATTTCCATTTGAGAAAAAGTATAAATATTTGTAAATTCAAACAAATAACAAGGAATATCTGGAAAATGAATCACTCGACAAAAAAATGTATATGCCATAAATTGTGTTTTTTAACAAGATCTACATTTTGTATAGCAAAGTTCTCTCTATCCCTTACGGTTTACCAGTTATGCGAAGGTCATTCAGAATGAAGACGGTTTTTGGGCATTCGCAGAAAATTCAAGATATACATTTCATTTCCCATAAAAGTATCTTAAACATACGACATTTTAATAAAAATTGTAAGAGCCATTTTTGAGAAAATCAAAATTTTTCATGTAAAGGGTGGTCTAGGGTGGAGGCATTTTCTGGAAGATCTTCGTTTTGCATCCTTGAAAGATACTAAACTCAAACACCAAGTTTGGTATTCATATAACTTTACCTTTTGCATTATTCTGTTCACAGACAGACATATTTCCAAAAATGCTTTATTTGGATACAGGGTACTTTAAAACATGTATTTCCGGTGAAATATAGGTATCAAATTTTTGGGTGGAATGCAAAACTTCCCCTACTTCCTACAGTAGAGAATGTAGGATGCTCCTACATTGATTCATAAGATTACACCAAACGAGAATTACACCCACAGTATTTCATTTGATTTCACAGGATGCAAATTATCACTAGTACTGTGCTTTTTCTGCATGTCCTCAAATACGTTCAGATTCAATATAACTTTTATTTATCTTTCGTATAACTTTTTATATCCTTATGAGTGTGCTGACTTCCGAGGAAGGTTGTGTCATAATTTAGCTGAATGTTCAGTTTCGAATCATATAACGTAGCCTTCTGCCGAGTTCAGCTTAACTAGAACAACACAGGCCTATGCGCCTGCTCTTTATAACCATCACTATAATACCCATCTCATCCTCTTTAGTGTCCTTTATGCAAAACTTTCCAGAGGTAGTTCCAAAATGATAGTTATCCAGATTTACACCAATGTGGCCATTTTACTATTTTTAATCATCTGTTCCAAAAATAACGTTGTAAACGCATAGTGTCATGTTGATTGCAACTGTGAGTGTGGTGTTGAACCTAGAAACCGTGTCTGTTTTAGTGTCTTCAACTTCCAATAAACGGTTCATATACCAGATATACGCACTGTATGAAGAACCCAGTAATCACATACGAGTTTTTCGCTTCATTTTTAAAAACAAAAAGGTAAAACCGTTAATTGCTTCGCGATTCTCCACTTCCGCTATTGTGGGTGCTTAACTTAGGGAGGAAGAGATGAATGGTAAGAGTCGCACGGGGGCTTTTCAAACAGAAACGTAGGCTTTGATGTAGCTGGGTTTTCAAAGTGCTCTAGAAACTTCCCGTTCAACTCAGCTGGGGGAGGGAGCTCCCCAAGGGTTCAAAGATAACGGACTGAAGAGTGGCAGGCGAATCAAATCGGTGCAGATCTTCACAACTTCATATACATCCATTGTTACCAAATGTTTTTAATAAGCCAGTGCCTCGGAAAAGAACCGAGTGGGATGGCTCAAGGGTTCTGTCTGTGGCCCGCATTGCGGAGGTGCCGGGATTGATCCCCGACGACCGCACACTCTGTCCATGGGTTTTTTTGTGGTTTCCCCTGTCCCCAGGCGAATGCCGGGATGGTTCATCTTCTATCATGACTCTCCTTCCTCTCATTTCCTGTACCCATCTACTTCCTTATCTGTTTCAGGATTGTAGGACTGAACGACGGTGTTCGGCGGGTTGCAACTGGGCGGTGGTTTGCACTCTGTAAAACTTTCTTCCCTAACGTCGCAACGGTACCGCTCAGTTAGGCTGCTCCTCAGCATTGGGCCGCTCCGGGGCACCCTGGAGGCTTGTGGCAGCGACCGTGCGGCGGCGGATGCATTCTATCGGGAAACGTTAAAGACCCCGTCCGTGCTTGCGCCCGTCGGCATCCGGATCTGGTCGCCCTTTGGGTTTCTCCTCTCATCCCTCCCTCTAAGGGGTCACGTTAGAAGCATAAAGGCCTGAGTGGCCTGCGTGCGGTGTTCTGCCCTGGTTCCGCTGGCCATTTCATTTCACTTCTACATTGGAATAAATGAAACGACAGGAAGAGTAGAAAAGTGGAGGTTTTTCCCACTTCAACCTGGTATCCCGTATTACAAATAATGGAAAAAACACACGTAAAGACCCTCGACCAGAAAGGATGAGCGGCAAGGGGGACTGAACTCAGGATTTCCCTAAGATGAGCAACAGACGTTACTGCCAGAGGTATCCCGATCGGTTCATGTGTATTAGCTGAACTACTAACTGACTTAAAGAGGATAAGAGCAAATCCTCTACCAATACTCTCGGAATGGAACCACGAATCACAACTTAATCCATTTTTTTGAATAGCCTTAAACGTCTGCTCTTACTTCATATAGCATCACGGGCGGTGACACAGGTGATACAGGAAATGAAGTGATAATTGGGAACTAGTTATAACTAGATTTGAACTGAAGGCCTCCCGCTTACGAGTCCCTGCCTTAACGACCTCGGCTAACCGTGACGGCATACTGCGAAATAACCGGAATAACAGTTAATCAAATTATTTTTTTTTTGCTATAGTTATGTAAGCAGTAAATGCACATGGCAATACTTGACTGTTATTTCGCAATGGATATTTGGAATCTAGTATTTTTTGGTAAATGAAAAATACCAATTTTCCCTCATTTAAACCTAGTACGACTCAGTCACTAAAAAATGTGTAACATAGTCATCACGGTGATCGCAAGAACGCCAGTGTAAATAAATTCGGAGACAATATGAAGACAATTAAATAAATTTAAAAATGTAGTGCATTATCAGCAGCCGCCGCAGCTCGGATTCCCGCCGAAACGGCTATAGAATACCCGCAACCGTCTCTCTTCGCACATGAGATTCTCTTACATGACGCGAAAACTTGATGTGCAATAAACTCATACAGAGTGATAGGACCTATATTTTTTGAACAAACAACAAATACAGTTACGAAATGTCAGACTTCCATTATTTTTTAACACCTGTTGATGTCCAGGGGCAGTTTGGAATTTTTAAAAAAAGCCTCTGCTACCGCGCATACAGCTGACAAAACGATAAATTTAATTCAGTATAATTTTGAATATAGTGTAATTAGTAAAGGATTATGGCACTCACCACCATCTGATCTAACTGCGTGCGATTTTTGTTTGGGGAGCTTGAAAATTAAAGGTATGCAACAAATCCCCATACTTTGGAAGAACTAAAAGAAAACATCAGGGCGAGAACTTCACTAAATTTTGTATATTGAACTCTCGAATGCAAATTTCCTGAGAAGATGACAGACATTTGTGGAGAGAGGAAGACGTTTTTAACACCACTTATGATAAGGTGTATGTTTATTAACATTGTAATAATTTGTAACTATAAGTATGGGAACATGAAGCGATTGCGGGAATATTATACCTCTTTCGGTGGTAGACCGAGCCGGCGAGCGAGCCGCTATGTGGCGGCCATAGTGTGAGAGAAACGCACTGCATTAGCTTAAATTATACATTTAAAGTATATGTGGTCTAGCGTTAGCGTTGGACCACATAGTCTACTAAATATAGTACAACTTCCATCTACGTATATAGCTTTTGGAGCTATGCATTAGACAGAAACAAAATGTCTGGGCACACCTATAGACCCACGATTACCCGAGAGTACGGTTTTGCAATATTTTTCTGTTCTGTTGTTTTGCGCCCCCACTCTCTCTCTCTCTCTCCCTCTCTCTTTCTCTCTCTCATGAAACATCAACAGATTCCATTGCTGAAGCCAGTGCGCTCTCTGGAGAATCGTAGATGTAGTTCGACAGCAATAATCTGAATAGCCAATTCAACCCACTACACGCTTGGTCACAGTCTATACTCGTAGTGAAACTAACACTATGAAACACTGGCTGTTATTGCGACGGTGAAGTTTAGTGCATACAAAATGTAGAGCAAGCATATTTAACCTATCGATTGCTTGCAGCAATTCGATGGTAACACAGAGAAACGAAAAAGTTGCTCTATATACACCGGGTGTTTGAAAAACACCTAGTGCTTTGAGATACGGAACAAAATCCTATGTCTTAAAATCACAAAAAAATTACCTTACTTATTTTTATAGATACTATACAAGTGATGTACACAATTGTGGGTTTTTCTGTCTAATTCCTGTTGCCCATTATAAGCATTGGCAGATATGGATTGCAGAAAAATGGCTAAGATGACAGTCAGATGTTTAAAATCAAGTCGACATAAGCAAACCTAGTTATTGCGTACACTTTGTAGGATATTGCGGGAAAAAGAATAACCATTACTTAGCGCTTCAAAACGTAGTGCATAGAATATTGGAGGATTTTGAAAGTGGCTTAAGCCACAAAATATTTCATTTAACATTTAATTGTTGTATGTTTAAGCTTCCCGAAGATGCCTGTGATGTGCCACCAAATCATTGAAAATAAACTGAGTGCAAACAAAAAGTAAATTTATTATACAAACTCATGACAATTTTTTTTGCTCATCCTGGTTAGCCCAAAAGTCAAACAATAATATTTTAAATGAATAGTATAATTGTAACACAAGGGATTTTTTAAAATAGGGTCCGTTATGCAATAAAATATGAACTATTGAATTTTTCGTTAACTAATTTTTTCCATTCCATTGTATATGCCTTAAGTGTTCTTTTAACACAATTTTCAAAATCAATTAAATACTCATTCTGGTGTGGAATAAACTTTAGTGGCACCTCCTTGTAGAATTTTGGGGTATTAATCCGTTTCCGGGTAGGGGCTATGAAATTTTACGAAACTTACGGAATGGGTGCTTTTTTTATATGTAGACTCGATTGTGTAGTGTGCTGACTTCTTAAGCACTAGGGAGTTGATAATTTATTCATAATATTGGCGACCGCTAAGCGATGGCGGAGTTAGTGCCAACGTGATAAACAAAATTGCGGCTAAAGGAATGAGCGAAGAATGAAAAAGTAGCTAAGGTGAGGTAAAAACACAAAGGGCATATTGTGTAAGCTTTGCGGGAATATCAGATTACCTAAGCAGCGAGGAATAAAATGGCGTGCAACGAATGTCACCGCCAAATCTCGCCTTTTTACTTTCTCTGTCACCTACACAATAGGTAGGATTGGATCCCGAGATTTCAATGAAAATACATGTTTTGAGGCCCCTGAATCCAAAGAAAGCATTTTCGGAAAAAGGTCCGGGAGTGTTCTGTGAACAGCATAACTCAAAAACGAAAAGTCGGATAAATACCAAACTTGATATTTAGGTTAGTATCTTTTATAGATAGGCTCGAAGATTTTCAAGTAAAGCCCCACCCCAAACTATCCTTTACTTGGAGCATTTCTGGAAATGTTTGTTTTACTAAAAATGATTCTAATGCTTTTGAATAAAATAACATATATTAAAGCTTTTTACATGACAAGCAAAATGTATACCTTGAATTTGTTAGGAATAGCCTGTGAAGTCCTCTTTATTTGGAAGGAATTTTGTATAATCTTGTGTAACTGTTATACGTTAAGCAACAGAGGAAAACGCACTGCACAAAAAATGTAGATATCTTTAAAACATAATTTATTTGAAATAACTTTTTTGTGGCATCAGTCGTTTATGAAATATCCATTATTAATGGTTGAATTTGTTCAAAATGTTTTTGTTTTAAGTTCCGCCGATTTTCAGATAAGGTTATGGCTAACCTGAAATACGTTAGGAATAAGTGCATTAAATTCATTTTCGTATTAGTACCTTTAAAGAAATAAGGGTGAACTTTGTAAGTGCATGTTTCCATCTTCATTGCGAAAGTGCTCCTGTCACCTTCTTAAAAAATCCCTCGGCTACCATTCGCCGCTTAGGGCCCTAAATAAGTAGCAACGATCAGGTTCGTTGTTTGTAAAACATTTCCCTTTCAGATGCTGGCTGCACTACCAGGTGTTGGCAGCACATATTGCCTTCCGCTAATTTTTCACTGCAATGTTGGCAGCAGAATCACGACAGCAACGGCATAATGATTGCCTCGTATGAGATGCATGTTCTGCTAAAAGTATGTAGCATGTGAAAACTGAACAAAACTCGCAATATATTCCATAAATGCCCTTAAAACGTTAATCAATTGTCCATTTCTAATCATTTCGTCCATTACGATCATTATGCGTATCTGTGACGTCACTTTTTAAAGGGGTATATTACAGTTCCGTAAGATTCGTAAAAGTTCATAGCTCCTACCCGGATACGGAATAAGACCGGAAGTTTACCGCCATCCATAAAATAATCGTACAGTTTCTGAGATGTATTTGTCTGTATCTAAGATTCAATCGCAGAAGTATTTGTTATTGGTAACGTTGGTTTCACGGAGCGATTCAAGCAAGTGGTCCTATGTCAGATCTTTATCACAGAGTAATTGAAAGAAAACAGTTGTGAATCTGCAAGTTAATGTGATGTTAGCTTAAACAGACGCCTCAGTATGTCCTTCAAGAAACGTTTGTGCACTTACCGCAAATGTCCCCTAAGAGATTATCACAGCTCATTTTCAATATAGAAAAATTGAACTCCAGAAAAAGCTACACGTTTCCTAGATGGAATGGCGGCGGAAGTCTGCGTCGAGGTTCCAATTAAACTTATGCTACGCTTAGACAAATGCTCGAAAAACATTGATAACTGATAGAAACGTAATGTAAGGTGAAAAATAAACCACCGAAAAAACATGCAAAAAACACACTTGCAATTAAAATACCCCTGTACTTGTACGCGGCAGAGCAAATTAATTGACTTTAAAGCATTATATATATTGTCGCGGTATCGTTCGTGTTATCCTATTTGCTGAGCACCTGTTATTATTTTACTATTTTTAATTTTGAGTTCTTTGTCCTCCGGCTAGCTATTATTACTCAGTCGAGCAAATCTCTTAAACAGGGTGTGTAAACGGAAAGGAGTTGTTACTAAAAGATAACACTGATAAAAGAATTTGTTTTTACACTTTTATTGCCGTCACACTTTATTCATTTCACATAATTACTCTTGATACACGCCCGACTGAAACTGTTATATTTTCGAATGTAACTATAATCACTTATTTGCCGCACATTATTAATTCGAGTATTTCACATTTTTGTAACTAGCTTTACGACGCGAGAGATTCTGTAGAATTGCGCGACGTGTAACCCGTGAATGATTCTATTAAACTGAGCGACGTGTAACCCGTGAATTCTGTTGAACTGTGCGACGTGTAACGCGTGAATGATTCTCTTAAACTGTGCGATACCTGTACCCGGCTTTAGAATTTATACTCCCTCACCCCGATATGCCTAAAGATTATAATTGAGCTGCTATTGGTTAATAAAGTGCGCCAACATTAGCGTCTATTTTTATATTCAATCAAAATTACAAACACATATGCTCTAGGGAAGATATTCCCTCCATTTCTAAAGAAAAGCGCGCTACTCTGACGTCATTTGTTTGTCTCTTATAATTGATAAACAACTCACCCCCTCGCTCATTGTTACCCGCTCCTATTGTCAGTTTCAGTGAGGCCGTGTAAACTTATTTCCTAACAATGCTTATAATTAACAAACATCTCAAATCATTGTCATACAATAATGTTAATTTACACTACAATCACTCTAGCATTCACAGTTTTGTGATATAAAATACTGCCTCACACGATGCTAACTAAATACGGGCTTGGATATTAAGCCGAGAAACAGGCAATGTAGTGCAATACATGCAGGAGAGCATCTATGGTGTAAATGCCGTATATAGTTTTATATAGTTTTCCTCTAAAAGACAAGACTTAGAGATGTGGAGTCCATTTAAGCGGGCTTTACCTGCTAAATGTAGTCTGTTTGATATTACTGTTTTTAACAAAATAACTGTAAATCTTGCTTCTTCCATTTACACCCTCTTGTTTCTGCAGCGCGGATGTGGTCTAACCATTTACATGCCTTTATGTTGTTCCACATTGGATTTTATGATAGGAAATTCTCTTTTATAACTTGCCTTTCTGAGCTAAAATATTTACTATTGGTGTTTCTAACCATGCATACCAGCATTTCTACATCCGTACACAGCACGGTCATCGTCTCAGTTGTTTGATATCTGTTTATATCTCTGATTGTTCAGTATCCGCACTCTTAATAGAATGTAGATAGCAGATTGTAGCGCATAATGGAGAAACTAATTGCAACAATATTGCTATGCTTCAAATGCATTTTTGAGAACCCTGAACGTAAAAATGTATTTTTAGAAACAGGTCCGTATGTGTTTCTGGCTGTTTGTGTAACTGTGAATATCATAACTCTAAAACGAAAAGTTCCATAAATACCGAACCTGGTATTCAAGTTCGGTATCTCCCAAAGATGCAACACTAACACTTTCAAGAATATCCCCACCCCAAACTACTTCACATCGAAGCATTTTCTATACTCTTAATTTTTATTTTCTCAAAAAAGGCACTTTTTGAGATTTTGATTAAAACAAATGCTAAAGGTATTTGTATATTTTGAATTTTCTGGAAGACGTCTGAGAAGTCCACTTCATTCTGAATGAACTTTGTATTATATTTGTAAAACTGCTAAACTGTAAGAGATAGACGAAAACTTAATACGCATACAATTTCAAATAGCTTTTTTGTGTTATTAGCCATTTCAAAGATATTCTTTGTTATTGTTTTGATATGTTTAATACTATATCATTATTTGACATGCGGTCAACATTTAGTTGCTTCTCGCAATATCTTTAAGAGAGTATGGAATTTTAAGGCCATATAAACATTTGACTATTGCTTGGTTTTCTCTATTCCCTTTGCACCTATAACGAAATTTGTAATTAAACTACTATATCTGCAAAGGTTAACGGTTAGCTTCAAAAATAGTTTCTAGAGGTTATATAGCAATAAATGACAGTAGTTAAGCTGTGTGAATATACTCAACAAATAGAATTAATTGTTCTTTCACACAAGCCGTGTGCTGGATAGGGTTGGAAAGGCAGAATCAGACGACTGAAAAATCCAATGCCATAGTCAGGATTTGAACCACGGATCTCCCGATCTCCGTCCGGTTGCTTTAACCATTAAGCTACCATGCTTCGCAGACCGGAAGATCCGTGGTTCAAATCCCGGCTATGACATTGAATTTTTCAGTCGTCTGATTCTTTCTTTCCAACCCTGTCCAACACACGGCTTGTGTGAAAGAACAATTAATTCCATTAATTGACCTAATTGTGGTTAATACTATGAAGCCCGGGACCTAAAGTACTTACAAGATTGTAGATCGCCATTGGGGTATGTCATCTCAATACAATTTGAGATCTCCTTGTGGTTTACCGGGAAAAATACGAATCATTTGGGGAGTTTAATGTCGTACCGGAAAGTTACCATGGTAGCTCAGTAGTTAGAGCAACCAGACGGAGACCGGGAGATCCTACTTCAAATCCCGGCTATGGCATTGAATTTGTTAGTCGTCTGATTCTACCTTTCTATACTCAACATATTTATAAAAGTAAATATAATAAACTGATTTGCTCCGTTGGTGAAGAAACTCTTTGTGTTTTCATCAAATGAGCTGCACCAGCAGTTGATGGAAATAAAAGGTTCTAGTCTTTCGGATGACATGATTTTTAAATACGGTATGAAGCAATGATAAGCTTATGTCTCGCGGTTCATGCATACAAAAACATTCTGTCTAGCTAAAACTCTAAGATTAGAAATGTACCTTTCGTTCTAATTACGACCCCTCTTTGTAGTGTAAACGTTATCTATTCATGTATTCATCAGATTAATTACACAGTGCACCATAATGATGAAACAGTCTTCATTGTCGAGTAATGTCTTATTATGAGGAAACTAGACATCCACTTTGTCTTTTTCAGTCGCAAACAATCCGGTTGTAGGGACTTGAAACAATTATGAGTTATGCACGAGCAATCCATCACAGAGGACACAATGCTGAACACTGCCGTATCTCTTCCAAACGTTCAACACAGTAGTAAAAATCTCTTTGAATAAAAACGGTGATATTTCTTCTGTGACAGCTTTACACTGACATCGCCATGTTCCAACATTCGTGTATCATATTCCTTTCAAAAAGGTAAGACAATAACACTCTATAAAGGAAAGACAACACATGTCTTTCACTGAAGATTTATATGTATTTGCAATGAAATATCCTAATGAAATACGTAATTATGTTTAATCCCGTGATTCTTCTCTCTCTTTCTCCCATTCCAATTATCCCTGTCCCGTTCCATCGCCGTCTTTTTTCTCATCTGTATCCCTTCATGAGCTCCCCATCTATCTCCCCACTCTTCCTGTGCAACATACACTATTGTGATACTTTGAAATAGGTTAATAAGCGTTTTCCTTGAG
Source organism: Deroplatys truncata (assembly GCA_030765065.1). Taxonomy (NCBI): domain Eukaryota; kingdom Metazoa; phylum Arthropoda; class Insecta; order Mantodea; family Mantidae; genus Deroplatys; species Deroplatys truncata. Next base: position 112,527,622 of record CM060981.1, read on the forward strand.
AGTTAATCAAAATTAAAGTATAAGTAAAATTCTCAACAGTGCGTTAACTTGTGCCTCTATGATCAACACCCTTCTGCTTTTAGTGGTCAACTGCCCCCTCTCCATTTGGATAAGTAATTAAGATACTTACATTATGGTTTATTTTATATGTGAGAGTTAAGGTATGTGATATACCAGCTTCACAAAAATCGGTTTGGACATTTTTAATTTGAAAGTAACAAACAAACGATAGATGCAAAGAAAAATGTTACCAGTGTGAGTTTTGGCTTCAAGGTAGTCTACTGTCTTGTGAGTCCTTGGGACTGTAAATCCTACAAAGAGGAGTTTTATCCGTTAAAGAAGTAGTAGTAGTCCACTGTGCACTTATATATGAGCTATTCATTCTAACATGAAACAATCTATGTAGTTTTATTATGCGGCTATGGACCTCTCAAAGAAGGCACCGACCGACCGACCAACCGACTGGTCGGGTGAAGGGAGAAGCTGACGGGATGGTGCTCTCACCCAGCGTAAACACCAGAGGCGCTATCGAGAAATAACGGAATTGTTCTGAAACCTTCTTTCTTCCCATCTCCAAGATATTCTAGGACTCTCTCGAAAACTCCAGCGGCTGTATAAGCGAGCGTGGCGCGAATTAACCACTTAATAAGTCAGCGAATTAGTGAATCCATTTCTGATGCAACATAAAGTTCTGGTATCTCAGTGCGCCCTACTGAGGTTGTGGCAACATTGTGACGTATGAAGGATGCTGCGGTTAGACAGGTCTTGTGTTCGAAATCCTAGCGAGTGAAGCAGAAGGAAGAAGAGGCTGCTCCGCGAATATTTTATTACCCACTATGTCGCGAGGAAAAGCAAAGCGATAATGAAAACTGAACTAGATCACATTAGTGAAGTGACAGTGAGAACTGAACTGAACATGTTTGTGAATGACACTGAAAAATGGACAAATAGGGGTGGGATTTAAGCGCCAGATGGAGTAAATACTTAAAAAATCATTGGCTGGAATGATTTACTACTAAGATTTATTGGGCCCAGTGGGACACCCTGGTGGTCAGGGAAGGTGTGTTGAAAAGAGTGTGGGAGTCTGCAAAAGGAAAGGCCAAGATGGAACAGCTAGTGCTCCCGAGGAGCAAGGTGAAAAAATACTCGAGGAGATCCAACGGAGGACAGCTGGACCTAAAAGACCTTGAAGCTATTTCACTAATTCTATTGGTTGTATCTTTGAAGCGACGTAGAGAGTTGGGGCCAGCCATGCAGCTTCTGATCCAATCACGCAGTTGGGGCCGAAAGCAATAGAACAATGTCGGGCTTCAATGAACAGGCTGGAGAAAACCATTTTGTCACTTTGCCAGGAGACACATGAAACTGACAAGTGATTGGATGAAAGCATCCAATGACGGTCTGATGACCAGTGCTGGATCCTAGGAGCGTCACCGCTAGTTGTTTTGTCGTCCCTTGAGGAATAAAGGGAAGTCGCCGGCTCACAACGTTCCTGGAACGACCCAAATGGTATACTGCATTTGGCGTCAGCCCCGAGAGAAGCTGATGGTGGTTCATCTTGATCGACTGGCTCCATACCGCGGAGCTGCTCGAGACAACAACTCTGAGGAGGAAGCCATGTGACGCAGTTATGGACCTCGGTTATAGCACAGAAGTCGCCGACCGACCGACTGGCCGGGTGAAGAGGTAAGTCGACGGGATAGCGTAAACACCAGAAGCGTTATCGAGAGATACGGGATTGTTCTGGAACCTTCTTCGTCCCCACCTTCCAAACATTCTCGAAAACTCTCTTGTTAACTCCAGCGGCTATATAAGCGAACGTACTTACGAGTCAACCGGTAGTTAAGTGAGTGAATTAGCGTGTGCGTTTCTGATACAACATACAGTGCTGGTACTCAGTGCGTTCTACTACTGAGGTTGTAAACGACACTTATTGCGATTAGACACTTCATGTGTTCGACGCCCCAGCAAATGAAGCGTAAGCAAGAAGAGGCTGCTCGCGCGTATTTAATTACGTCACTACGTCGCGAGGAAAAGTGAAATGACAGTAAAAATAGAGCGACTCGAATTTTTGAGGTAACAATCAAAACCGAGCAGTCACAATACATATAGGTTAGCATTTTCTCAATGCTGTTGCAATCAATTTTACAAAATGGTCAACAGAGTAGAAAATAAGTTTCGTTTTGAACTAAAGAAATCTGTCGCTCCTCTGTTCCGCTTGTAATTCTTTTAGGCTCAATATATAGTAAATGAACCCATATTTTGAAACATTTCTCGGCGAGAATAGATCTAGAAGGTTATCTTTAGGCCAATAACCATTTTTATTGCAGAAAGCAGATAAGAAGTTAAAACATTTATTGCAAACCATAACATAGGTTGAAAGATTATAGTCCTTACTTTAGATTAGAGGACGTTTTATAATACAACATCTCTTAGAAAGTGGTGCAAATGCTGTTGCAATTAGCTCACAGAAACTATCAATAATCACTTTACGAGGGACACTATTTATATTTTGAGCCTAATAATTAAAACAAAGTAATTTCTAATTAAAAATACTTATTGTTTATCAAAATATTCTCGTTTATGACCAATACACTTTTGCATCCGTTTGAACCATTTGTCAAATGACTTATTCCAGTCTTCTTGAGACACCTCCAAAACATGGTTTTTGAAGGCATCAACGGCTTCTTCTGCCAACGAAAATCGTTGTCCACGCAATTTATTCTTGATGTTCGGGAACAAAAACAAGTCATTGGGTGCTAAGTCAGGACTGTATGGCGGATGACCCATCAATTCGATTGTTTGAGCCTTCAAATACTCTGTTGTTAGACAAGATGTGTGTGCGCTCGCATTGTCTTGATGAAGAAGGATCCTACGGTTCTTGTTGGTTTTCCATACTTCACCGAAGACTTCCTGCAAACAAATGGTTGTGTACCATTCGGCATTGACCATTTTACGTTCCTCTAAAGGCATTGTTGCCACATGGCCAGTTTTCCTGAAAAAGCAGGTGACCATTTGCTTGGAAGTGCTCCGTGTGCGAACAACTTTTGTTGGATTTGCTTCATCTTGAAACACCCATACTATCGACTGCTGTTTACATTCCGGCTCATACGCATAGATCCATGATTTGTCACCTGTTACAATTTTACATACGTCTTTTGAGGCACCGCCATTGTATTTCTTGAGCATTTTTGTACACCAATGGACACGAACATCTTTTTGAGATTGCATCAAATTATGTGGGATCCAACGAGAGAAAACTTTTACATGGCTAAATAGTCATGCAATAGTTTGTATATGCTGGTGGAACTAATGCCTAGGGTTGTCTCAATCTCACAATATGTTGCATGACGATCTTTCGTTATTAGTGTTTGCACAGCATCAATGTTTTGTGGCACAACTGATTTTGGACGACCTTCACGAACTTCATCATTGAGTGAACGGCGGCCACGATAAAATTCGTTATACCAGCGTTTCACAGTGGCAAAGGATGGAGCATTGTTGCAAAATATGGAAGTTAGTTGATCGATGCACTCTTGTCTTGATAATCCACGTTGAAAGTCGTAATAAATCATTGTACGAACATTTTCACGAGTTAATTCCATGTTTTTGTTGACACACAATTTTCAAGTTAGCGTAAACAAAACAAATGACGCTCTATTGACAAAATGTTCGAAGTATATTATGGTCAAAAATGTCAAACTTTCCATTGGAAACGTTATGTCACTTACAACATTCAGGGTTACCAAGGCTCAAAATATAAATAGTGCCCCTCGTATTGCCTTTTAGCGGCACTGTCTCTTAACCCCGCTTCTGATTTAGTGTTCCTTAACTTTTCAAATTTGAAAATGACTGGCCTTTTTAAAGTTAAAGTGATTACTAAAACGGTATAAAAGTTCAAAATCAATGACAGAGGAAGCACACTTTTACTGCCTGAAGTGTATTCAAATAGGTACAGCATTAACCATAAACAGTGTCGGTGCAGGAATTGTGACAACTTTAGGATAATGATAAAATCCATTACTCAACCGAACTATTTGGTTCAATATCCATAAGGATTGTAAAATAAATAGCCTCTGAATACTTCAGTTTAGTGCCTTATCTACTTGTTGTAACAAATCGTTGTGGATAATGAAACATGCAATTTCCAGGATTCCTAGGATTGCTATAGTTTGCTTCCAGTCCCTTTAGCTGATGTGGCAGGCTCTTCTCTAAGCTACCTCCGTTTGGATAAGGCAGCTTCAATCGGAAGTAAACAGTTGTAAATTTCTTCCGATACATTTCCTCCGCTTCACTGGTCCGATGCTCGCACTAAAGCTTCCGTATACCTTCGGCTATTGAATATTCTCTGTGAAAGAGAAGTTTCTGTCTGAATTTTTAAGAGAAGTTTTGAAGCGCACGACTCTGACATTACCATTTTCTATGTTGTATCGATAATCCCATGGGGGACTCTTTCCACTAGGTGCTGTTTACATGAAAGTATGGTGGTACACTTTACAAGGACTTGTAATTAATGAAGCTCAGAGCGACGTTGATCTATAAACATATAGTCACGTATAGGTTACTTTATTCCATTTCATGCCTATTAGCTAAACATTTCCTAGTTCTGTCCCACAAAACTATTACTATTAGTGTTTTACTTAATTTCTATTTTTTATAATAAATGCAATTGAATACAATGATTGCTATAACTAACATACAATTCACAGCGAGAATTGGGCAAATAGAAAATCAGCGTAAATACAGTGGGCCATTTAAGTTGAGACAGTACAATATCTCCACCTAACGTTATGATGGTTATTTTAAAGTCGGTTTAAGCTTTTTTAAATGGGTACCTACATTTTGTATGACCCTAAAATAACCATCATAAAGTCCTCCAAACAAAACACGACTAATGGCATTTACTTTTCCCCATAATATCAAGCGAATTTTATCAAAGTCATTTCTCTCTATAACGCTTAGTTTTGGGGATAGTGTACAGTCTCAGCTTGAATGTTCCACCCTGTGTATTAAGAAAACGCCCAACCTTTTTATTACAACCATTGGTGTATTGGAGTTCATGTATTCTACTAGCATGCGTGATAGTACAAACACTGTATGCTAATGCTGCATAGTTTATTGGAATCAAAAGCGCATACGGCATCACAAGCTTCCCCAGTGCAGTACTGCATAGTTTTTGGAGTCCACCCGTCACTCCATGCAGATAAGTTGCTGTTTATACCGCCGAAGGAAGCCAGGATAAATTTCATAAATAGAGCAGGAAATAAGTCCAGTTTTCTGTTCTATTCATGAAACTTATCCGAGCTTGCGGAGGTATCATCAGAAGGTGTGATACTGTAATTATTGACGGGAGTACATAAATAATTAAATAAAAAAATAACAGTAACATAGAGAAATAATGGAATAAATAATTTGCGTATACTAAATCAATGTATAATGTAAAAGCTTGGGCTGAGAGATTTTGTTCGGAAAGATGCAGGTAATTAGGTAGTCAGGTTAATCAGAGTCATTAGTGAGCCGAGAAGCAGCGAAAACATTAGCTTAAGGTTTTCTGGGAACGAAGTTAGGTACGTTTGCAGTCACGTAGGAAGAAATTCTGGAACAGGGAAAGGCATTTACATGCATTTACATTCTGATAATTTAGCTATCCTCAGTTAGTGACTAAGTCAGAGACGTAAGAATTGAAGATTGGCTGCGAGTGAAAAATCACGTTGGTGGAGAAATAATATGTCGGCGGACCTAAAATAAATAAACCTTAGTGCATTTAGCTCCGAGGGTTACTCTTCTCTGGTGCCACCAGCAGTACTTGTTCGTGTGATATTTTAAGCACTCAGTGACGCACTTGTGTGATTAAGATTTCGAGGTTCCTGTGAGGGGTCCTGCCGGTCAACATTTCAGCGATTGATGGCGAGTTACGCATCTTGTTTCTTTTATTGCGGAAATAGTTATTTCCAACCGTAAAATTGATCCTGCAGAAGTTATCAGGTATAATAATTCAATTGTTATAGTTTCGAGTACTACAATTCAGAGTCAGTATATTTCTTCATTTAAAATCGTAGACAACTTAATTCAAGAATTTAAATATTGTTCACAATAAATTCCTGTCAATTTAAAATGGCATTGTCCTTCACAATACATCCACGCATACCCCGGTGAAAATACTCATAGTACTACCACTGGAGCAGCTGGCAGCAGAGTAAACAGTAGTTATTGGAGACGAGAGAAGCTGGCATCTCCATTCCAGTATCAAACTGTTGCACCATCGCAGCATCCCAAATCCTGCTTCAGGTGGCAGAAAAAGTATTAGGTAGAAACTGTTTGACGGCAGTTGCGATACGAATTAACAAGGAATACTCTGATGCTTATGTACCAAGGTGATATTTTAAGCCTTTTTGACCTTATAATTTAAATTCTTGGCTTTGTGGTTGCGTGTGGATGGAACCAAGTACTAGGAGAATTCTGTGGGGACAGAGCCACCAAAAGGAGTTAATCGTTCAACCTTGAAGGGAGGGGCATGAGACATTTGGGTTGACTGTAGCATTACGTAAGCGAGAACGTGAGACATTTGGGTTGACTGTAGCACTAGTAAGTGAGAACGTCGTTTTACGTTGTTCATTTGGATATTAATATATTACAAAGCGAGTAGTATTTCTCTTAAGTATAACAACATCATAAATATAATTTTAGAATTCCTTTGCAATTTAGTTAGTAATCATAAAATTCAAAGTTTGTATTTAATCTCAAACTATCCACATAAACACACACATATACCAAATGAATCACAGAGAGATTACAATGTGTATATTGAAAAAGCTTGTGAGCAATATTATTTCTGCCTTTCACAGAGTACAATAGAAAGAAGAGATTGAGATCTCCCGCCTTCTGTTTCCACGCATTTTGGTACCCTTTTCAAACACTATTCATCACTTTATTGAGAAGAGATTGAGGCAGTCCTCATGCCGCTGGGTTCACTGATGAGGCTAACTTACCGCCTCTCGTCGATCCGGGGGATGGGATGCGGCTACCAGGCTCTGTCCTTTGTGTCCGTTGTGAAGTCCCCTCCGGCGGCTTCTTCTTCTGTGCGCGTCTCCGATGTGTCGAAGATGACCCATGCTCCGTCGTAGTTTACACCATTTAGAGTTTGCCGGGCTATTTTGGTTTTTTGGCGTTTTTGTTTAACACCAACGGGTCGAAGATCTCGGGCGTACAGGTTCTGGATGGGGACGAGTATTAAATAAAATTAGTAGGACTCACCAATACTAGGTTTATTTCCCGTAGCAACAAAACAACATTTCACTTTGCTATTTTGTTCCTGGCATGAGATGGCCTAAACCCTAACTTCTTTAATACAGCGTATTTAACATATCAATATAATGCCAGACGTATCAGTACCCCGATCACTACTGGTATGCTTTGTTTCAAATATCCAGATGCACTGCCTTGATCACTCACACTATTTTATTTGCATCCGCATTGGCGGAATTATACTTAACACTGTGGCATAGTTATTCTAGTAATTCTAGAGACGAGAGACGCGGATTCCGTGTCGTGCACATTACGAATACTGGGGGCTTTAGCCAAATTTTGTTGCTCTTTAATACCCTACACACCCTACTCTAGGCTCGCCATGCTAAAACCTTCTTATTGGCTCTCTCTTCGCGGGGCTCGAAGCGTGTGCTTTCAATTTTGTACTGATAGGCTGAATTTATAAGTCACATGGTACAAACGTCACGCAGGATTTTATTTAGTTTCGCGCGAATTTTTTTCCCTGTGACCACGGAAGCGTCAATCCTTGCTAACAAAGATATAAAAGAATCGTACCCTCCCGTTATTTAACAAAAGACTGCAGCCAAACAGAGCAATAAAGTGTGCTGCTTTTCCCTAAAATGTACAACTTCTAGCCTGCCACACTCGTCTTGCCAGGAACATATTTCCATACAGAAAAATACAGATTACAAAAATAATATTTACACAGAAATGATTAATAGAAACTACATAATCATATATGTAAAAATAATGTAATAACAGGGGCTATCTACCGATACTAAACACGAGGTAGGCACATCCCGTTTCAAGATGTTTGGCAGTCGTGAACTTACCCTCGTCTAATCTCGAGAATATGCGAGACGGTTCTCGATTGACTAATGATTAGTACGAGTATGGCATTGTGTCGCGTAGTAGGAGGCGCGCTTTGTCTCCGAAGCCGACTGCAAAGAACATTACGAAATTGCATCACCTGTTTTACACTTTTCGAAACAATTCTATAGTTTTAGCTTTACTTTATTGCCCTACATATAATGACATTCTTTTTCACAAAATTTTGCGTTCGCTCACTTAATCTTATGGTTCTTATTCCCTTATTTCTGTTTCCAATGTTACAAATCATTATACTACGCTGCAATCCAATTTGCGTTGGCAAATTGTTTGACTCTGACTGCTATCGTCATTCAAGTGGTTAGCGACTTCGCTTTGAAAGGGGATATATCATACATATTATACATTGTACATTTGAAAGGGGATATATATTGTACATATGAAAGGGGTACCATACACATAAGAATTGTATAGCAATAATTTAATTCACTGAATGTAAAAACATTCAACATGTAACTTTGTACAGAGCTATTTATAAGCAACGGACGCGGTAGCTACTTGAATAGGAATTCCTGGAACTCATAACGACCGTGCCTGGCACAGAGTGGTACAACGCTACATGATGGCGCTAAAGGGCAAGGTTCTGAAACCTCATATTTTCATAAATGCTTGGGTAACGCGGCCTGAGGGCCAATGGGAAGCATCATTACATTTTCAAACGTAGAGGACAGCGTGGGTAAGCCGCCCTATATAAGACCAGATTTTGCCGAAGGGGCACTCTTACTTATTACCAGTTCAGCGCAACAAGAAGTCACGCCGACGCAAGGTGCTACAGATGCACGTGGGTGCATATAAGGGTGGGGATGCGTGTGAGGATAGATAGGCTCCTGATAAATATTCAAGTGGTGGGATAAAGTAAATGGGAAAAGCTAGCCGCCCATATTTTTATTTGAACAATGAAATAAACATCAGTTATAAAGGGAAAACTTGCAGTGTATTTTTAACTTGCCTGACCCACTAGAACCTGAGATTAAAGAAAATTAGCAATTAGGTAGGAATGGAGTACTCAACTACCGACGAGCATCACTAGCGGAGGAAGAAGAACACTACAACACGCTGCGAGAGTCGACCAACCATTTCCCGCTACAGCTTCTCAATCCAGAAGTCCGCAGTTCTAATTTCACTGCGGTGGGGAAAGTTTTCATCCCCTACCCTCGCAGAGTACCGATGTATGCATGTGGTCGGGATGTTATATATTTCATGATAAAAATGAATAAAATCCAACGTTAAAAACATACAGTTCAACAAGTTACACCATCGTTTATTTCTCAATTGAAGCCCTTAGGTGAACACCGAAGTTAAGAGGGCTATTTATACAATAATAAAGAATTGTTTGATTCGAATTATCACTTTCTTCACTTTTTCCTCTTCTCGTTTCCGTTGATTACTCAGAATTTGTTGGCCAGGAATTGCAATTTCATAAAAATGAATGCATATTCTTCACTATAACCATAGTTCAAGCTATAGTTGAGGAGATTTATTGAAAAATTCTGCTTTCTTCAACAGAAGGTTGCTGTAGGCAAAAAGCTTACTACGGTGTAAAGTATTATAATAACAAATGCAGGAATAAATAAGTAATTTATACTAAAATAGCTTTAAATGTGTACAAATGGCGTATATGCGATATAAAGTTGTTGGATGATGTCTGAAGGATAATTAAATTCATAAATAGCACATCTAAAACTACAACAATAACCCCAAAAATAGACAAAATTCTTTAAAAGTTCAGATACTAAATGTCATACAATTGACTTTGAATATGAGAAGTGATCGTTTGATCACGATAAGTCACTTTTTTATAAATGCATTTTTCTAAACCAATAACGATAAAAAGGGGATGAAATCAGTAAGTATGATAAATAAGAAATAAAATCTCAGTACAAGAAACAACACGGAATGAAAGTTAAACGGAAACAATAAGAAATAAATCAATATGCCTGAAAGTAAAATAATTTCTCTTTGGAGATTTTATTATCTCATTATCATTCTATAGGTATGTTAGTACACTTAAGGGTAAAAGTCAAGAGGCCAGATATGTTTATTACGGGCTGCTGGCCTTTTTTATGAATGAACACATACGCTCCTTAGCTGCTTATAGGTCGAGGTCACTACCTATAGGGTAAACCATACAATAGTACACAAACAATGTTAAGAAGTTCATACTTATCAAATTATGAAAAGAGATTGTTGAACTGCTCGCGTTCGTTCTCCACGTTTAGCACCACTTTAGGAAATTATTTATGCAGTTTACTTGGAGGAATCCCACTAAGTGCCTGACCAATATTATGTTTCAATTATGATATGATTGTCGAGTTCGTCTTGTGCACATCACTTTTAAATTTATTTCAAAGATAATAATCGCAGGCGGACCCAGTGATTCATAAAAGCTTCCCAAAAGTTTGTCTCGTGGAAAAATTGAACTTCTTTTGTGGAATTATTCGCAACGTAAGCAGTGGCTGAGTCCTGTTGAAAAAATACATAATCACGATAGCTTTTGGTTAACTCAGGAAAAAAAGTGTTAGTGTCGTATTCACATAAGTAACAGCATCAATTATTGTATTCTCAGCCAAAAATGGCCCAATAATTCTGTTACCACTGATGAAGCACATGCACCGATATTTTCGTCATGAAAGAGCACTTAAATACGAAGTCAGGTTTAAAATCACTTCAATAACGATTGTTTTGTGTATACACATAACCATGCAGGTGAAATCAAGCTTCATCCAAGAATATGCGGGTCAATTTGCCCATTGTACCTACATATTTTCGAGTATCCACTAAAATAATGTACATCCATGTAAGTGGTCACCTAGTTGAACAGCCTGTGCCACGGTTACTTTATGAGGCTTTAAACGAAATAATTTATTAAGGTCTTGCCAAGAATGATTTAAAATCCCACTGTTCAAAAAGTCCAATCACTTTAGGGAGAATTTTTCAAACGAAATGTCATTTAAGCTTTCTTCACTGAGAACCCCACTAGATACTTCAATTTACCTGAAATTTGCTGTGCATATTATGAACTGTTTTACAACTTGGAAAGACTACAACCCGTAATCTTCCTGGAAACCATCGTTGAACGTCGCAAGCTGACTGTGTTAACACATGAACTACGGCAACTAAACGCAATTTTTCTCCATATATATTTCCGTATTGGACATGTTCCCTTTCTGTAGTAAAGAATATAATGTTACACATACACTTATTTTATTGCAATATGTACAGTTTAAAAAAAATCTGACGTTTTGGAACGTTAAATTACTCAGTTCTCTTCATCGTTTTTATTGGACATGATATGACTGAATTAAAAAAAAAATGCATGTTCTCTGGAGGGATATACACCAAAGCTTTTCTGTCAACCTTTTTTTCACTTTCTTTCTTTATTTGTCTCTTTCTTTCGTCAGTACAGATGTATAAATTTTCTTTTTGAATGGTTCCAAAGGTTGTACAGCGTTTCTCAGCCTGAAAGTGTCTGCCATCAAGCCAGCAATATTCATGTTTCACTTAAAACTATGCGGAGTTTCATTCATTTCATAATATTTTGAAATAGTACATAACCTTTTCAGTTGTCTATTAACATTTTCAAATTTTGAACAATGAAAAACTTGTTAAACTTTTTCTCTTTCTATTGAACGAACTTCCATTAGAGACTGAAAGACTGGCACACACACACACACACACACACACACACACACATCAGTTTTAACTATCAAACAACAGATCTTAGTTCAAAATTAACGCCACTACAATATATCGTTTACTCAGATAAGGAACTCGTCCCGTACTAGTTCCCTATCTGTAGTAAACAAAAAATTGAAGGCCTTGTCAGGCCATGCTGTCGTGCAGAAACAGTAATCTTCAAAACAAAACAAAAAATAAAAGATAGGAAATGTGTAATTATTGGACTTGTTGCCTTTTTGTAGTAAGAGGTCACATAATCATACAGAAAGACACGCCGTACCGTTGAAAACGCACGAGCCATAATACACTTTAGGTACTACAGAATTAAGATAGAAAAAAAGAACAAACATATATTTGTGAAGTCAAATAGCCGAATATGCCTGTGACACAGGACACAGGACACAGCAAGTCAGCAAGCAGGAAGGCAAATGCCTTCTACCGTGCGTAAGAATGCATTGAAAAACGCTGCCCGCCATGGAGTAAGAAATAGTATATTGCAACATAAGTGTGATAAGTACATCATTGGAGAACGAGAAAGTATTTGAACGTATGAGAAAAGTCGAGTATTGTGTACTTCCGAGATTCTTCAGCGAACTTAATGCATTGGATACTGTTATTTTTTAGAGATAGTGAACGCGAAAATAAATTCTAAGAGCGTTCTTCACTGTCTTGATGGTGATGTATTCCATCACAATGAGGCCAATTTTGAAGCCGTATCGTTTGCTTCAATATTTACAGTAGAATCTGCTGCCGGCTGCTCCAGTGGTAGAGCTATGAGTACTTCCTCAGGTATGCGCGGGTGTAGTGTGTAGGACAACGCCAGTTTAAATTGAATGAGAAATTTAATGTGATGTAATACTTCAGCTATTAAAGCAAGTTGCCGACCTTTTGAAGATAAGGAATGAAACTGACTATGAATTGTAGCACTCGAAACTGTAAGAATTGAATTACTGTACCTACTAACTTCTACGGTATCAATTTTACGGTTTGAAATAACTGTATCCGCACTAAAAGAAACTGGAAGCGTAACTTGCCGTGAGTCGCTAAAATGCTTACTGGCAAAACCCCTCGCGATGGCCACTAAATCTTATTTACACAAGCGCGACACTGAGCACTTAAAATAACACACAAGTCGTCACACGTATCTAGAGTGACGAATGTATCCACAAATGTGTGCACGAAAAGAGTGCACAAACGAATGTATGCACGAACGACTGTCGATCTCTGATTAGAATGCACGATTTTATATTACTTAAGCCCCGCCTACTACAGAACTACCCCATCAACATTACTTTTCGCGCTCAGTCATTCTTACAATGCGTCTATTAGCTTGTTACTAGATAGATAGATAGATAGATAATTTATTGTACTTTTTCCTACATACTTCTTTTTACAATATTCCACTTATAACTAATCTTAACATATGTCCAAATTTCCTTACCAGCTATGCTGCTCTTTTTGCCTGGCACCCTGGCCTTTTGGCTCCTCTTAACATTCCTTACTACCTTTTATCCATATTTGCACATCTTCTCCTTCCTCCATTTGCCTTTCTACCTTTCTTATCTCTCTTACTTTTCTACTCCATTTCTCTTTTACTTTCTTTAAGAACTCCCCCATATTCTTAATTTGCTTTTCTTCTTTTCTCGTTAGCATTTTAATTGCTACTATTTTCCTATCCATTTTTTCCCATTTTTCTTCCCATACTTCTTGTCTCCATTCTGCTAATTCTTTGCATTCTGACATATAATGCTCTGTGCTTTCGCTATCGTCACATAATTCACAAATTCCATTTTTTTCCCTCTTAACCCTCTCAAATACATTGCTCCTGTTCTCATCCATGCAAACGCTTCTTTTCCTGCTCTATTACAATAATCTACATACACTTCTCTTCCCCATTTCCTTTTTACTAATCTATAGAACCCTAGTGACTTTTTATTTTCTAAGCTTCCCCAAATCTCTTGTCTTTCTATATCCTCCACTCTGTTTCTTACTGCTATCCAAAAACCATCGCTATTTCTTTCTCCTATTCTCCAAATATCTCCCATTCCTATCTTCTCCATAATAGCTTGTTACTATGGAGGTCTGGCTAAACTCTCAGAAATACCTTTCATTTCTTTTTCTCATAATTCCCACCTAAGTGATTGTTCAAACGTACTGAAATTAACTCTAAAGTGCCTTCTAAGAATTTTTAAGCAAATGTTTTCACTTCTTTGACTGTCGTTAATGACTTTGCTTAACATGACCCGCTAATGATCTTTTCCTTGGACAATTCTTTTCAACTCAAGCTTGGTACATTATACCTTGATTTAACATACGGAGATTATTTATTGCAATTATTACTTTCTCTACTACATATAGTAAGTAGGGGAAGTATTGTATTCCACCCAAAAATTTGATACCGAGATTTCACCGGAAATACATGTTTTGAGACCCCCTAAATCCAAAAAAAGCATTTTTGGAAACATGTCCGTGTGTGTGTGTGTGTGTGTGTCTGTGAACAGCATAACTCAGAAACGAACAGTTGGATAAACACCAAACTTGGGTTCAGTATCTTCCAGAGATGCGACACGAAGGTTTTCAAGAAAATCCCCCCACCCCATATTACCGTTTACATGGAACATTTTTCGAAAATTTTAATTTCCTCATAAATGGCTCTAACGATTTTGATTAAAATATCACATGTTTAAGATATTTTCATGACAAATAAAATGTATATCTTGAATTTTCTGGAAATGTCTCCAAAAGTATTCTTCATTGTGAACGACTTTTGCATAACCGGTAAACCATAAGAGGTTGACAATATTTTACTACACAAAAAGTTAAAATACACAATTTATGTCATACATTTCTTTTTGTTGAGTGAACCATTTTCGAGATATTGCTTGTTATTCCCTTAAATTTTTCAATACTTATTTTCTCAAATGGGAAATCGTTATTCATTTTTTGTCTTGGATATGCAAAGAGTATTAATCTGTGGCAAAGCGAATCATGCTGCGCATAGCAACCAGCTATTAAGAAATATGTCTATGCTTAAAGGCTACTGTATTTTTATATTGCCGTTGCAAATACAAAACAAGGGGAACATAGTACGCCTTAAGCGATAGGCAAGTATTTTTAGAAGTGGTCACTATGTGTAAAATGTAATTCTCTTTGCATGTCAAAAGATCGTTTCTGCAAATGTTTATCTCGATTAATATGTAATAGATGGAGAATAAGATTTTGTAAAAATAGTAGTACAAGAGTAGAGTAAGACATGTAAGTGTAACACATCAGATTTTTTTTATCTTACTATTGTTTCTTTATTTAATTATTTGTTTCCTCCTGGCAATAATAGCGGTATCAATGGTTCCAGTAGTAAGGTCACCAATACTAAGCTTGGTGGCAAACTGGAGAGCAATTGTCTATGCATGGTTGTTGAACTTGAAAAAGAATCAATAACCTGGAGATCATATTAGCCGCTGGATAAATTAAATCGTAAGCAAATATCAACAATTAAAATGGAAGTAATTATTTAAATGGTAAATTGTAACTATCAAAGATGATTATATTCAATGTCTGCAATAATAAACATATAAAAAGTCAGAAGATTTAGTATAGTTAATGCACATAGTGGAGTAAAATAGGTAAAAAACGCAGGTAGTTCGGGTTATCGTCACAGCAATAATGGCAGGTGGTTAAAGAAAGCTCTCTCATCGAAAAAGCATATTTGAGTGCTGTATACTAGTTTACATCCTTTTCTCTATGCTATAAAATGCTATCTTAAGCGTTTTTAGTTGAAAATGGCAAAATTAATTTGCATAAGAATTTCCATATAAATTTGACGCTATACTGTATCTTTCATAATTTTGATCTTTCTGTATTTCTTATCGCTTTATCCTATTTTTCACTTCTGAACGTTTTTCCTCTGGTATTATAGGATCAATTATCGATTTTTAGTGGCATTTATTTCCCACTGTTGTTTCGATATTAGCAGCCAAAGTATTAATTTTAATGCGATTAACTCAACTGGAAAAACATCTTTAGGTTTCAATAAAGAAACAAAGAAAATAAATGTTTTAATGAGAGCGTTTAAGCACAGTAGGTTTTAGCGTTTGTATAAAACTATAAAGTTAATGTGTTTGCCTAAAAATGGCAAAAAATAAACAATAAGTTTGTATTCTATCTTAACATTTATAGAATTCAACAAATAAAAATATTTTGCTTAAACGTGTAGCAGTATTAAAATCACAATATTAATAAAACAATTATCAATCATCAGTTTCACCATTGCACTTGTAAATATTAAATAACTTAAAATAAGGGTAAATTTAGATAGATGTATATTTGTAATATGTTAGACGTAAGACTTTGGAAGTAGGCCAATGCTGAAACTGTGAGGAGAAAGTTGTCTGCCAGAAAATCTTAACAAAGCAAGGAAGCGGGATGACAAGGCAGACAATACAAGGAAACCTTGAGCTAAATAGAACAGAGTGTGGGGGTAGCTTGAGAAAGTACCAGATTTTTCGAAGTTAGCGGTGAGTTCCCAACCAAAAAAGCTTGTCCCTGCATAGGGATTGGCTAACGTAATTTTCACGTCGGTGACGCAGCAAGTCACAAAGCTTAACGCAGGTGATAAAGAAAGAGCAAAAAAAGAAGCTTTTGTAAATTATGGAATAATTTGAGCTATATCAGCTATTGGATTCTTAGGCTTTGTTGTGTGAGCCCTCCCAACTTTGTTCTTGATTTTTGGTTGAGGATATCAACCTGAACATTTACCAGCTGTTAATGAATTTAGTGTGGTGCATAAATAGCACATTCTAAAAACGCGAACAATTTCAGCTAGGCTAGAGTAATTTATGTTATTATGGTAATTCCATGTATGTTTTACAGTCTGGGGAGACCAACAATAAAATTAAAATCAAATGTTTATAAGTGTTATTTCTATAAACCCTCTTCGATCACACTCTGCTTAGGGATACATCTCGACCGTGCACTACAATACCTAGCCGGCGCAATAATAAATTACATAATTAACAACATTAAAGCGACCCAACAAGACAACACGTTAAATAAACACCACACGGGTAACTCCCGCAAACTTTAAAAAATTATAAATAAAAAACCTATATTACTTTAATTTGAACCTACAACAGAAGAAAACACGACGTGACGTACAGTAGTAGTCAACCCTCCATTACGACTGTGACGCAGTAATTTGTATCACAAATTATGTAAATGTAAAGAGTGATTATAGTGTGAATATGCATTATTGTGTGATATTGATTTGAGATGTTTGTTGATTGTAATTATTGTTGAGAAGTGGGTTTATACGGCCTTACTGAAACTGACAATAATAGCGTGCAATAATGTAGCGAGGGGGTGAGCTGTTTATCATTATTAGAGACGAGCAAATGACGTAATATTGGCACGTTTTTCTTAGGAATTTGCTGGAACATTTTCCCTAGAGCATATGTTTTCGTAATTTTCATTGGATATAAAAATAGACGCTAATGTTGGCGCGTTTTATTAACCAATAGCAGCTCGGTTATAATCTTTAGGCATATCGGGGTGTGGGAGTATAAAAAGAGCTAAGTCAGAGGTAGATCCCTACAGTCCATCAGAAACATTTGTACATTACACGTCGTCTCCAGTCCATCGGAAACATTTGTACATTACACGTCGTCTCCAGTCCATCGGAAACATTTGCGCATTACACGTCGCTGAATTCAACGAAAGCAGTCATGGTGAATACAGAGCATAGTTTATCGATTCGCAGGTTACGCGTAGCAAAGTTCTGAAAAATCTCAAGTGTCGTAAAGTTAATTACACAAAAAGTTGAAGTTCGCGAATTAATAATGTGCAGTAAATAAGTTATTATAACAGTTTCAGTTTGGCGAGTGTCACGATTAATAGGTGAAAGTGAATAATGTGTTAAGTAAATAAAAAGTGTAAAACAAATCCTTACATCAGTGTTATCTTTGGATAAAAACTCCTTTCCGTTTACACACCTTGATTAAGAGATTTGCTTGACCGAGAGATCATAGCTAGCCGGAGGACAGTGAACCCAAAATTAAATACAATAATAGGCGCTCAGTAAAAGATAACACGAAGTGACCGCGACAAATTGTCTTTTATACATGCGGCAAATAAACAGTAGCATTCTTTAAAACAAACACTAATACCGCCACAAATTGGCTACCACAACGTGGAGCTTTCAAACTTAACAAAGAATACCGCCGCATATTTGGCTTCACAACGTGGGGCAAAACACAAGTAAATACAAATACATTAATAAGCGCCGCAACTGATGCACAACTGGCCGGATCGAGGCTAGATCGTGGCAGAATACATACTCGTCCCAAAACTAACATTACGTGAAACTAGGCAACCACGAAGATATTGCCTTTCTATCATATACATCGATGAGAATTGCCTTTATTACTACGTATTTGAATTAGAATAAAAGGGAAAGGGCCCAAATTTTGTTTTTCATCTGAAATATATGCTCAAAGACAATTTTTGAGAATAATTTAATAATCTCTGCACATAGAAGCGCCTTATAATACACTGGTGCGCAAAACCTAAGGACGAGGTGGGTAAAGTAACATAGCAAATGAAATACTTGGTGGAAGTAGATGAAGGTGCGGGAGCATGTTGCCAGAGGTCTCTCACACGTACATAAAAAGCTGGGCGTCACATGGCCTGAGTGTAGCGAGCCTATAGAGCCCCGCAACACGAGACAATTGACGAAACAGGACAAGACGGTGTGTAGCAATCAGCGAGCCGTTACGGTGCACTGTAGTGGTGTTCTTCATTGCAACATGGCCCATAGGCACATTTGGATGGCTTCACACGGGGAAGAATCATCGGAAACTGGAAGAAGGGCGAAGTGTAACGAGTGTTGCTCAGGAGTTTGGAATTGCTCACAGCATTGTTTCACGTGCATGGGGAACCTTCCAAACCACAGGCACTGCTGTCCCAAGGAGAGATGATGGTTGACCACGCTCAACTACAGCAGCAGATAATCGCTACATTGTGTAACAGGCAAGAAGGGATCCACGCCAAACAGCGGGTGCATTGCAACCACATTTAACAAGACAGCTAGGCATGCAATCTTAATATACACAGTGCCACGTCGACTACAAAGAGGTGGTATCTTTGCCCGACGGCCGGTACGTTATGTTCCATTGACATCCGCACATCGGCGGCACCGTTTGCGATGGTCCCAAGTCCATAAAAATTGGACCAACGAGGAATGGGGTCGTGTGCTCTTCTCGGATGAGAGCAGATTCAATCTAATTAGTGATTCTTGACGTACACGTAATGAACCTAGGAACATCGTTTAACATGATGGTTTTGGTAGTCTGGGTATTATGGTTTGGGGAGGCATAATGTTGATTGTGTGCACCGACCTCCAAATCTTTGAACATGGTACGCTCACTGGTCAACGTTATTGTGATACTGCACTCCTTCCCCACGTGCGTCTCTTCAGGGGTGCAGTCGGTCCTGACTTCATTTTTATGGATGACAATGTGTGACCGCATCGAATAGCGCAGGTGGAGGATCTTTTGGAACGAGAGGATATTCGGTGAATGGACTGGCCTGCCCGTTCCCCCGATTTAAATCCCATCGAACACATGTGAGATGCTTTGGGGAGACGTATTGCAGCACATCCACATGCACCAACGACCATCCAACAGCTGTCAACGGCGCTGGAGGAGGAATGGATTGCCCTACCACAAGAACTGCTTACCAACCTTGTGGCCAGCATGGGAGCGCAATGCAGAGCATGCATTGTTGTCCGTGGTGATCACTATGTTTCTGTAAATCTAGAGGGCCATCATATGTCGTATTGACTTTAGTGTAGCTTAGGTCTATGAATAAAAGTGACACTTCTGTTCGTCTCATTACATATTTCGTTTAGTTGCCTACTGTGGCATAGCGTAGCAGTTCCCTCTATGTATGATTCAAGTTTCATCGAGCTATGTTACTTGGCAGTGTCGCAGCATGCGAAGATTACTTTCGTTCTTAGGTTTTGCACACCAGTGTATAATAGCATTTATGATTCCCCTCCCCCAGAATATACTCCCGAACAATACATACTCCAAGTAGTTTAAGAAACAATTGCAAATATTTATTGCCATACATAGGCGGATTTAGAGAAATAAATATGCATCCAAAAACATTTTGCTATCAAAATTCCTCAGAACAACTAGGAACCTAAAGACTAAGATAAAATATTTATCATCATTCCTAAAATAATACATAGCACGGAAAACTATGCCGCGAATCATGACAAACGCTTTCACGCGAAGAAGAAATACCGCTTGTACTTTACACAACCTTTTACCTTCTGTATTATGTGTGTTTCTTACAGAAATAAACATTTCAAAAGTAGTTGTAGATGCCAACTGCGCGCTAAAGAAAAGCTCTACCAACAAAAGCATTCAGAAGAAGGGCATAGCTGCGTGGATAACTATACAGTCTGTGTAATCTCTTCGCTCCCGCAACCAAGCCATGTTCTGAGAATAGGAGGTTGTATTTGTCAGTGCCCTTGGTTTGAATAGCTGAAGGGTTCTTAGAAAACCCCTACCTTTTGCTTGGCTTTACAGTGAGAGTGAAAGGGTGCCGCCAGATGGTAAGAGGGGGTGGTAGGTTTTCCTTTTACGATACACTTCTCCTCACGGCGACATTAATCTTGCTCAGCGGGTATCCTGTTGATATGCTCTACGCATGTTGTCGTTACAGAGTTAACAGCATATTATTTCTGTACAGCTTTTCGGCTTTGGGTGTGAACGAGAGAACGCAATACACTTTGAAACTTCACCTAAAGTAAGACCTTAAGGCAAGGCAAGTTTGAAAAGTCACACAGATCTATCGATATTAAAGTAGACTGCCCTTGATGAATGTGTTATTCTGTGAGTAAAATGTTTGATACTTTATGTAAATTTGTTCCTGAAATTCTGATGATAACCTGTGTAACATTTTGATTATGTGTTACTTCGATTTCAAATAACTAATAATAGAAATTTAATCGCCAACCATTTCGGTGATATACGGAGTGGGTTTCTGTTTTTCAGTCTGAAATAAAAAAACTTGATATGTTATATTTACATCACTTTCTCTACACCCTCTTTTACAAAAACGTCTTCTATCTACTTCTTGTTAACCGAGATACACTTTCGTTACGCAATTTACATTACGTGGTAGGTATAAGAGGTCACAATGAGATGGCTTTCAAATTTCATGCTCTTTGCATGAACACGAGAAATAATGATTAGCTACTTATCACTTGATAAAGTATAAAATTTCTAAAATTAAAACAAAGAAACGCACATAGTAAACAACGTAAAATCTAAACGCCTCAAACATTTTCCCAGAAAATTAAATATATACATTTTATTTTTCATGAAAATATATTAGCATAAATTGTGCTTTAATTAAAATCGTTAGAAACATTTTTGAGAAAATTCTAGACAATTTTTCTTATAAAGGGTAGTTTGCAGTTGTGGGATTTTCTTGAAAACCTTCGTGTCGCATCTATGGAAGATGCTGAACTTAAATTCCAAGTTTGGTATTTAGGTTTTGAGTCAGACGGTTCACAGAAAGATACACACATATACACACAGACATAATACACATGGTCGTTTTTCTAAAAATACCTTTTTGGGATTCATGCTCTCTCAAAAAGTATATTTACAGGGAAATATCTATATAAACTTTTTGGATGAAATATAGTAAGTCCTCTACTTACTATTTGATTTATAAATACTGAGAATTGTGTTAGTTTTCCCCACCTATTCCATTTGTACTATTGTAGCTATTTTGTATACTTAGAGGTATACTGGTGCGCCTGTAAAGTTTTTTCCATGTCGTTGTGTGGCGAGAGAGAATAAAGCTAACACGCAGAGCTATCAGGAGAAACTGGGTGTGTTAGTAAATTAGTGGAACTTAACGTATATGGGAATGTAAGTAATGTAAATTTTATTATTGCAAGTGTCGTTTCAAAGATACTTCCAAGACAAGACTTATATTACGATAGTGCTCATTCTTCGAAGTCTTCCGCACTCTTTACTTGCTTGTACACATCAATGCTTCTAGTAAAAGATACTATTCGGAATTGAAACGCCACCAGCTGGCATGCTAACAAGGATACCAAATAGTGCTTAAATAAACAATAAATTATGTTCTGAACCATTACAATACATATAGTTTAAGTATAGTAAATTTAGTTAATATCTCATTGCGTAGTGTTTTTCTAGAATAGTGTTCTGAGCTGTACAACGCCAAAAGTGAACATTCTATCTTTTATGAGATGCATTCCTTAAGAATAAGATCCTGAAAAACGGTAGACTCCGTGCTTTATTGGTTCTTCATTAAGATTATTTATCATCCACCTGTAATATAAACAAATATAAAAACAGTTTGAAATATGATGTAGATTAAAACGTTTACATTAAGAACTAAAATCTCTTCATAATTTACTACTTTTCGTGCAAATACCAGGAATTTCTGCTAATTGGAATACGAGAGGTCCAGGAAATGCTCTGAGGGTCGCAAGAAACAAGCTTACTGGAGTTAAACTTTAATGTGAAATCTGGAAGCTCCCCTTTGGTTGTTATCTTAGAGATCAAAGACTACAGCTGAAAAGTAGTGAGCCACGTTAAGCCCGTAGCTGCATGAGGCTGTCTGTAGAGGCTTTGACCCCGAGTTTTTTCAGTGATAAAATTAGAGGCTTGAACAAATTAAACCATGGAGTACTTTAAGGCTTTGTTCTCTCTCTTAATATCAGTCATGTTTCCAAAACACATTGTCAGTTATAATATAAGAAGAAAAAGAACTATATAAGATATATAGTAGGGTAGGGCATTAACTACTGAATTAAATTTCTAGTACAGCTACGTATAAGGATTCTTACCGACCAAACCCCAGTGGTTGAAGTCCGTAAAAAGTCACAAGTGTTGCCGCGTATGTTTGTTATGTGGTGTGAAGATCTGGTGAGACACGTTGGAAGCACTGAAGGTCTATTGGTGCACGTTGCTCATCTCTTGTAGCTGTAACCCTGGGATAATCTTCTCATTCCAGTTTGTATGTGTAGCTTGTATTGTCATTGTGTGTGTGTGTGTGTGTATGTGCGTGCGTGCGTACGTGCAGAATTGTTTTAATGTGCTCTGGTAGCTCAGGGAGGCACTTTGCTCTTGCAGGGAGTAGGAAGACACAGGAGTTATGTTGAGTAGCTAGTACACTCTTCTTTAGTTTATATATATATATATATATATATATATACCACCACTAATATATATTAAAACATTTCTTGTTATTTACACACAAAAAAATCAATACGTTTATACATGTGTATATTCTAAAGAAGCTTGCCTGTGAGTCGTAGTGAACATATGTCTATTGTTATTATCTTTTTACAGCACTATTTACATTCGTCTGCCACTGAGATTAACATGCTACGAAACTAAGCTGTTTTAGGAAGAGTCTTGTAACGTCGTTTCTATACTTGAATTTAAACTTGTAGCTTAACAATGATTGGCTGTATGGATGACGTGTCCCTCTATATAGCCAATAACAGCAATGTTCTTCCATATTTATTTGTTTGTTGACTAAACTGTCACCCAGCTTTCTTGAGAGGGTGGCATATTCTTAGAGATAGCCGCAAGACCTTGACTTGTTCCTTTGTACCTAGGGTTTCATTCCCTTACCATTGTGTGTTTGTGACAAACAAGTGTCTTGTCTCGCCCTCACGACTCACATGACATGATTTACTTCTATGACATCTTAAACTTATACAAAAATGTAGCATTACAAATATATTACATTTTTAGTTACAATGCATTAGCCATGCTAGGTTGGCATTGTTAATTAACAATTTAATTAAACCTAATAATAAATATATATCATAATTCTCGTAACAGAGTGTAATAGTTTACCATTCCCATCCCTCATGCTGCTTTAGTTGGCGTACCTGAGGTAAGCCTCTTCAAATAAAAGCTAGGAAATGAACGTACTATACACCTATTATCAAACTGCCAATGTATATGGTTAACGCGGAGGTTTTGTCGGCTGCTGTTGGCGCACGCAGTGATATGGGCAGTACAGAACTTCCTATAGTCACACTAGAGTGTATTTGTAGTAAATTTCAGCCCACGTAGAAAGTATTCATCTATATCAGATAAAAATACTTTGGACCTAAGTGTCTTCTTTTCAGTGTATTAAAACTCGTACATTAAAATTCCGAGTTCTTCTTGAGACATTAGAATGCTCTCTTCATTCGTCTAAAGTATATGACTTTATGTTCTAAGAGTGAAAGTTAAGCGTCAAACGTCGACGTAAAACTTAGTGTAAAATTGACGAGACAGTTGATCACAACAAAAATTATAGACTTAGGAGCAAACAGCGGCAAGGGAGTTTGAAACAGCTGAGATAACAGAGCATCTCGAGAAGAGATCAGAAACACACACGGCAAGAGATCAGCAGCATAAGCAGGCATAGGAATTTCTAAGCATTAAAGCCAGGACGAAAGACAGAAAAGTTTAGTTGTTACTGGAAGGGGCACATCCCAGGTGGAAAATCACCCCCATTCCTCGTAGGGTATGTTAGCGTTTGCAGACAGACTCAGCTTTTGCTTCCCGCAGTAGCCGCTTTTTTCTTTCTTTTTTTTCTTTCCTTCTTTGTTTGTTTGTTTCTTTTCTTTGGACATATGGTTTGAGTGTAGATAATTTGAAGCCAACTGATTAAGAATTCCTATGCCTATTTATGAGCATGTATAAAAATAAACACACACTCGTTACTATTAGAATTCGCTCAGAAATCTGAATCCATACGTCAGTTTTTTATAGATCTCAGCCGTTCTTGAGCTGTATTGTGATCTTGTTCAGCGAGATATTCGTAACAACGCCACATGATGAGATGTTAGGAACATCGAAGAGCGAATACACAATGAGATGGATAGAGAACCCGGAGTGGAAGTCGCTCTGATTGTTTCTTTATGTCTGAGGCTTACGTAAACATAAACACTTGGAGCTTCAAAGTGCTATGTTTCCGTGTAATTCAACGGTAGTTTTTCTTTACGTGGTGCATTGGCAATGAGATCATCCCATTACACATGACTAAGTTATTTTTAAACGTAACGTTTAAAATAGCTTTTTACATTTTATACAGCATGTAACAAAAACGTAAGGCACAAATTGCAGGACACATTCCTCACACGTAGACGAAGAAACTATGTTATATGAACATGGGTCTGGAAACGCTTTGTTTCTATGTTACAACTCATTTTCCTCAACTCATTAATCATGGGAAACACACACGAACAGAACGTTAGAATCATGGGAAACAGGCACTCTTGGTTACGTCTGCTTACGTTGTCATCATAGATGCACCGCCAGTGTTTTGTTTTACATGCCCCTGTTGCCATGTACTTACGTCATTACTTGTTTACAGGTAGCATCAACTGTTCCATCAACGACCTTGGCAAGCACACGGGTTACTACGTACTAGTAGAGTTGATCACAGAACTTGACTCGTACAATGGCAGGGTAAACAAATGTAGAGATGGCATATGCCCATTTATGTATGGATTAGCAGACGGCAACGGCGCTTGCGCTCAACGTTTGTACCGGGAGAGATTTCCAGGACGAAGGTGCCCCGACAGGAAAGCGTTTGAAACCATTGATCGTCGTCTTAGGAAACATGGTGCATTTCAGTCTGATACTCACGACCGAGGGAGGCCTAGAAGGACGAGGCAAAGGGAGGCGGCAATTTTGTCAGTACAAAGTAGCTGCAGCACATGACTGTCTGGCGAGTGCTACACGAGGTTTGGCTGTATCCATACCATTTACAGCGTGTGTAGGCACCATCAGCAGCTGATTTTCTTGCACGTATACGCTTCTGCGAATGGTTTATGCAAAAAAAGGTGTCAACCCTAATTTTAACGCAATATACTGTTCATAGATGAGGCGTCGTTTCAACGAGATCAGATTGTAAATTATCACAATCGGCATGTATGGGCTGACGTCAATCCTCGCGCAACTGTTGAAGCAAGTCATCAACAAAGATTTTCTGTCAATTTTGGGCCGGCATTGTTGGTGACTGTTTGGTAGGGCCTCACGTTCTTCCGCCCAGGCTCAACGGAGAAAGTTACCAGAGAATGTTCTACCTGATCTGTTAGCAGATGTGCCTTTAGCTGTGTGACAAAACACGTACTTCATGCACGATGGATCAGCTCCTCATTTTAGTGTTAAAGTCTGTCGGCTTCTGAATAACAGATTCGGTGACGGATGAATAGGTAGTTTTGGACCAATTGCCTGGCCTGCACGCTCCCCGGACCTAAACCCACTGGAGTTTTATTTGTGGGGGCATTGGAAAGCTCTTGTGTATCGAACACCAGTACCAGATGTTCAGATTCTCCGTGTCCGTATTATGGAAGGCTGCAAAACCATACGGAATACTAAGTCTATTGCACTCTTTTTCTGCCAAAATAGTTATATTAATAAGATTCTATATAAGTTGAATAATGGACTAAAATAAATTAGATTTATTATGAATAATTATTGTAAAATAATTTGAAAGTGGGTTTAATTGTAATTTTATAAAGTTTATTAAAATGATTAATAGCTCTATAATATGTACACATCGCCCATCAGCACATCCAGTATTCACTTTGACGACGGGTTGATGCATGTATCAATGCTCACGGAGGGCATATTGAACATCTCCTGTGATAAAGAGTTGCATGTGGTATGCTGGTACGTTCTATTCTTGTATGTTTCTCGTGGTTATTGAGTTGAAGAAAATGAGTTGTAACTCGATAACAAAGCGTTTCTAGACCCATGTTCATATAACCTAATTTCTTCGTCTACGTGTGAGGAATCTGTTCTTCAATTTCTGCCGTACATTTTTGTTACATCTGTATTTCAATATTTACCCCAGTAATAAATACGGAAGGTAAAATCGTATCATCGAACGGGCTATTTGTTGTCAGTATTTCCGTCGTTAATTACTTTGTTAACTATCTACTAGGAAACGCTGGCCGTGTGAGCAGTCGGAAACCCGCCAAGAAAAAGGAAAAGCTACGTCCCTTCATGGCGATTCCAACAAAGATGTACCCCCGTAAATTGTTCCCCCAAAGGAACTGCACCTCCTTTCACCGGCAACTGCACATCAAATCACCAGTCTCTGGTCATTTAGAGATTTCTCACTAGAGCACACTAGCTTTATAAAACCTCGGTATGAATGGTTTTGAGAATCAGTATATTCACATAAACAGAGCTAAACTTCATTTGCAAACAGAGTGATATTGGCATGAATTTCTCCTATAAGGGCTTTTCATAAATTCTGTATCTACATACATTCTTTAAAAGGAACGCTTTATGGATTTGAACTTAAACGACGTCTAATTCTATGTATAAAACTGTTCTGATTCAGCAATAGTTTCTTCTGTGAACACCTTATAACGCATCTATTTTTCCTCTTACCTTCAACCCTTCCCCTTGCCAAATATTTATTAACTGGCGTTTGAATCGCAGCATCACTTTTAACTCTTTAACATCTGAGAATTTGACTTGAGGCATCGCCACGATAAGACGAGAGGATTCACATGTTTCTAAGAATCAGAAATACTTGGTAGCAGACCACACTGAAGGCTTGCGCATGCGGTGCCTCTTGTTCTATGAAAACCACATTGCCGATACTGAATTCCGAAGTAGTGGTGGTGGTGGTGGTCGTCGTCGTAGTCGTTTGTTTTTTATAGCAGGGGAAAAATCTTTCAAAGACTCCACCAGGCGAGTTGGATTTCCATCAACTAAAAAACCGCTGCTGAGAGTAATGCACACATAGCTTTCGGTATTACTTCGCGTATGTGGCACTCATATTTTAGTCTTTTTTTCATCTTTTTCTTATCCTTTAAGTATGCTAGTTATCATTTCTTCAATGATTGTCCATTTCTTTTCGTTTTCCAGCATTTGTGTCATAATATTATCCAGCGTTATATCTTGCCCTGTTTGTCGCGCGTATTTCTGCCTTAAATTACTCCACTTGTTACATATTAATATTGTATTTTCAGGTGTGTCTTTTTCTTCACAGTATGTCCAGGCCTCGCTATTTACCAGATTCATTTTATATAAAAAAAGTTTTAAAACGTCCGTGTCCAGATAAGAATTAGTAGTGGTGGTGGTGGCGGTGGCGGTGGCGGTAGCGGTGGCGGTAGCGGTAGTAGTAGTAGTCCATGATCACTAGGTTCATAGAGGTTAAATCATAATTGAATGACTCGGTATGATAATTGGATTAATCTTTGTAGTGCTGCGCTATAGTTACCGCCTGCGATGTAAGGGACCGATCTCCAGTACCGACACTGGATTTTCTTCTAAAGCTACACACTATTCAAGTGCTGTTTGTTAACTGCTAATGACCAAAGAAATTCATTTGAGTGTAAACATACGATTGTTTTATCTGTATCTGTTACACATACGTTTACAAATGTCCTATTATATCTGTAATTTCGCTAAACTTGGTCCAGTCAGTACAGTGGTGTAATGGCCAACTAATAAAATTCCTAAATTTAATAACTTTCACGACCCATTGCAAGATTTAATTTTCTCTCTCGATGTAAGTATGTCCTGTCTCTCCAAGCGTTGTACACTATTGGGATAGGACACGGATGAAAGGTTTTTAGATGAAAGGACACTGCCACCTAGTTATGTTGTGTGGGTATATGTGACTATATGCTTAAAACCGGTTATTATGACTATTACTAATGAGATACAATGTTTTAACAAATTTAGGGGTTGGACAAGGGTACCCATTATCACCCATGCTACTTAATTTATGCATTGACCAAGTCATCAAAAATGGTAATCCTACAAAAAAGGTTCTACATAACTGACTTGACAATCCTGTTCACTGACAATCTTACTAACAGCTTCAGAAAATAGTCTCCAGAAATTAGTATATGAGATACAAACCACAGCTTCGAGCGATTATCTATTATCTCCAACAAGAACAAAAGTTCCAGCTTTTCATAGGAAGTTACATCTTTGTAAAATATAAATTAACAGTAATATAATAAAATAGTGTAATACTTCAAATGTTTATGTTGTGAAATTTGTAATACAAAACAATTAGATCAAAAAAAAAAAAAGAAATTGCACAATTTTAATCAAGTATGTGGGACAATATAAAAACCTTCATAAATAAAAACCGATAATGTTTTGGAATTTTATTAAGTTTTAGCAATACTATTTCCTCTTTATAGTACAGAATGTTGGACTAAAACAAAAAATCAAAGACCAAAAAATAGAAGCACCAGAAATGAGACTCTTGTTGGCGGTCGCTGGATATAGAGGAGAAACAAAACATACTGCGATGCAATAAAGAAACAATTTAACAATTTTAATTTAAATAATAAAACAAAAGTATATCAAGAAAATATTATGCGCATGTGCGATGGATACCAGAATCCCGCATTCCCAAGAATATCCTAGAATAGAAACACAAAGGAAGGAGAGAGAAAGGAAGACGCATGAAGAGATGGATGGGCTATTTTCTTTGAAAGGATTAGCAGGTCGAAAGACCTAATCCCTAAACGTGATAATGCTTAATGGGATAAAAGAAATTAACTTTGTCGGGTTTCATTTCTTCATAACCAATTAATTTATTACCACTAACACTAAGCAGAACGACAGAGTGAAATCGCTAATGGAAACCATCTGGCTAGTTATCCCTAAGAAAAAATCCATCTCTGATATTACGAATAGTATCATTAAAATCGAATGTTAGAAATAAACCTTTTACACCAAGAAGAAAACCACAGATATAAGAAGCCAAATCCACACTACCCCAAAAGAAATGTAAACCTGTCCTGTCCTTTCTACTTTTAGTACGTATAGTAAGTAAGGGAAGTATTGTATTCCACCCAAAAATTCGATGCCGATATTTCACGGGAAATATATGTTTTGAGACCCCCTGAATCCAAAAAAAGCATTTTTGCAAACATGTCCGTGTGTGTGTGTGTGTCTGTTTGTGAACAGCATAACTCAGAAACGAACAGTCGGATAAACACCAAACATAATATTTAGTATTTAAGTATCTTCCAGAGATGCGACACGAAGGTTTTCAATAAAATCCTCCCACCCCAGATTACCCTCTACATGGAACATTTTTCAAAACTCTTAATTTTCTCAAAAATGGCTCTAAGCATTTTGATTAAAATATCATATGTTTAAGATATTTTCATGACAAATAAAATGTATATCTTGAATTTTCTGGGAATGTCTCCAAAAGCATTCTTCATTGTGAACGACTTTTGCATAACTGGTAAGCCATAAGAGATAGACAAAATTTTACTACACAAAAAATGTAGATCGCGTTACACAATTTATGTCATTTACATTTTTGTTTGTTTGTTGAGTGAACCATTTTCGAGATATTGCTTGTTATTCCCTTAAATTTTTCAATACTTATTTTCTCAGGCGGAAATTCGTTATTCATTTTTTTGTCTTGGAAATGCAAAGAGAAAGTGCTGTGGCAAAGAGAATGGTGCTGCACATAGCAACCAGCTATTAAGAGTAATGTCTATGCTTAAAGGCTAATGTATTTCTATATTGCCCTTGTAAATGTACATTCCCCTTACATCTACAAGAAAATTAGCAATAAGATAGAGTCTGCAAAAGTTTATCTCTATTAACATGAAGTAGATGGAGAATAAGCGTTTGTAAAAATAGTTTTTACAAGAGTAGAGAAAGTCATGTGAGTGTAACACATCAGATTTTTAATACATAGGCTTACAAACATATCATCAGTTTATTTAAAATATTCTTCAGAACATGTAAAACGCCATTGTTTTCCCCATTGCTAAGGGTGGTTAAGGTTTTGCAAGGTACAGCTTTTGGCTAATTAAAATGTTCTATTCAAGCAGTTATGCACTTGAAAGCTCTTGACAGTTGTGAAATATACTTAAAATAACATATTATATATGCACCTAAACTTTCTAATTTATGTGTCGAACAAGCGGCGCTGTCAATGAATCTTGAATGGTTTGACAGCAATATTGATGAATGTAAATAAAGTATATAGGTAATATGCAGTATATTATTTCAGATACAATTAAAAATCCTATTTGCAAGCAGTGCTCCTAGCGTAGCACTCCAATCTGCAGGCTCATTTTCCGCTTCTTTAATTTTAGCTGGTTCTTAGAACCCTCGCTGGAAGCTGACATATAACTCATTTTCCCGATTCTCATATCTCACATAAATGCGAGTGATTACGGAAATTGCGCCGTAAGAGAGGGCAATCTTTCAGGATTGCAAGCCTGTACAGCCAAGTTCGAGAGCCAGGAAAATTAATGACAACGCTGCTGTATTTAAAATCGTGTATAATGGAATGGGAGTGGGAGTTTTAATAGGAGTAGCGTTGGTATTGGATTTCCAGAGCGTAACATGAGAGGAAATAATATCTGAGGGGCAAGCATATTTTGAACTGGTTCGCGATAAGGGTCATGAGCGAAATATCATGAAGGTAAAGTAGAACCACTTTTCTGGCAATTTTAGCACACACATGGCATTATTTACCGAGATCAACGCATCAGATTCCTCAGTGTGGTAGGATTTTAAGTATTGTGTTTCTACAAGCCAATGATTATGTATTTAAACAAATTGAAGCACCGTTAACCAACAGTGGATATAGGAACAGAATCACACTGCTTGTGTAGGCGGTTACCTTTAAGCAAATATGCACCTTGTTTTGTTAAGGTGGACAGCACAGGTTTACAACTAATCAATACGTGAAGTACTAAATGTTTCGTGGTGCCAGTGGCTCACATCCACCATCCACAACCATCTGTGTACATTTGCGCGCATTCATACACAGTCACAAAGCTTCCGTTTTGTGCTTTCTGCCGGGTGAAATCGGTGCTCTGATTGGTCTAAGGTAGAAGAAGATTATTATTTAACAAGCGTTTCATAAGGCTAATGATAAGAATGGCATTATTATGACTTTTGCTTCCATTTTAACTTTATTTACTGTTTAGGTATGCAAAACTTAGACACTGATATTCACCGAAATACACGTTTTGAAGTCCCCTAAATACAAACTATTTAGGAAAACCATTCACGAGTGCACCTGTGCGCAACCACACCCCCACCACAACTGCCACTCACATTCTTGCTCAGTGGTTCAGCCCAGTTCATGACCACTCTACATTGGTGACCTATTTTCGAGTTACCTTTACAGCCATAATTCAAGAATAACTCCCGCGTGCTAAGCCTGGGATAATGGATCACGTTTACCCCGGGGTGCGAGCCAGTACAAATACGCAATTTAACTAACATTCAGCTACTTAAACTTTGTTTGCTTCCATGCACTAAATTGTGAATTAAGATACAACATGACGTCCTGAAATTACGTAGCCCAAGATTTGATATTACTGCTTTACTAACTGTGATAATGAATATATATATGTATATATATAACATACTTAATTTGAGTAATAAATATGATGAACTACATTCTTTCTCCTCTCCAAAGTTCTGTGGAACCTTTGAGTACAAATGCTTGATTTTAACTCACTTAACGTAACGTGGTGAAATGTTTCTAAATCACTACCAGTCTTATACATGTAAGTCTACTTGTACTATTCTTGTTATCACAATTTCGGAATTCCTTGCCAACATAAAACCTTGTACAAATTGTAAATATACATAGCAACCAAGTTACCAACATGTTACATTACATGAAATGGACAATATCCACATTTAAATCTACTCATCACTCTTCCTTTAATTTCAATGTCGTCTGACTGACATGACTTTAACTTGAAGATTTAGTAATGAGGTTAATATTACCTATTTAGTATGGCTGAGGAGGCGAAAACTAAGGAGCAATTGATTATTGTTTGAGCATTTTGAGTATTGTTTTAATGTTTGTCCTGTTAAGACACATACAGCATAAACGGCCAAATTTAACTTTTCTCTCTACAGTGAAGTTGTAATATTCTGCCGATTAAATATAAAAAGGTAACCTACATATTAAAAGGAATAAAAATGTAAGGAAGCAATTGCAATGAAAGGGAAACTTATAAAAGAGAATAAATATTAAATTCTATATGCAGCAAATTTTGTTAATAACGACAGTAAATGTTTTAAGTTTGAAGCAATATTCAGGTGGAGACGGAAAGTGTCCAGACATTGAATGGCCTTACAGGTAGTCAGTGACAAAAGGCTGCGAAGAGAAAAGTGCAGGTCAGGAAGCAGTGAATAACGCGGGGAAAATCAGCCAAGCGCACAGAAAGTGTAATCAGGCGGGAATAATGTGATAACTGCGGATGCAAGAAGCATGTACTTTCTAAAATAGCACAACCAATAAACGTGTGTAGCATTTATCACAGGGGGCCAATCATTGATTAAAAACCATGTGACTAAACAGAAACTGGGGAATTTAGAAAATGGGCGTGAAATAAAATTTATGTAGAGCAGGAGCTCAGTTTCGAACGATGGTAACATCGGGACTTCATAGAGTTGTCATGACGAGATAATTTCGTGTCTCAGCGTTGTCGCGCGACAGAAGTCGGCGTGTAAATTTGGGAAATGTAAGTTATTAACTTCACCGACGAGTAAGCTGAGTATAGAGGAAACGGTAAACACACGGGGATAAAAATTGAAAGAGTTTAAAGCACAGAAAATACATATAAGTTCAGCAACTTTCGTTGGATTGTGGGACTTGGATTTAATATCATATGTAAAGGGAGCAAGAGAAAACTATTTTTAGTGTGGAGCAACATAAAAAGGGACAGTGAAGGAGTAAACTAGAAACATTCATTTATCCCCTCTCCACACCTCCTGGGAGAAGAGCCGCTCCTTAGCTAGCCGGCAAAGGAACACCTTTTCTTTTCACAACTCTGTCACCAAAGCAAACGATCAAAATTCCCACATCAACAATGACATGAGGAATGTGTTTCTACCACAATTTCTTTCACATAAAAAGTTGAATTTTTTCTCTTCTTTTTAAATAAGCCTGAATAAAAACTCCATAATAAACTGTGCAGGTTAATATAATAAATATTTCAAATTAAAAAATCACTTGAGAATACTGCTAGTGAAAATTAATAATAATTTCAAATACTAATCGATATACATAAAACTGTACTTGTTGTTAATTACAGTAATAATATGATCACATAACCAGTTTACATATCACTACTCTTTTAAGTTACCGAGTTCCCTTTGAGCATAGGCCTAATAGGGTCAAGCTAATGAAGATAGTAATGAAGAAATAGAAAATATTTTCTTCATTAAATCTGATTTATAATCAACGTATTGTTCGTGTCTTTAAGTGACAAGCAATTCATGACCGCGATATGTTGTACTGTTTCATTACGATAATGAAATCAATATCACTGAACAACATATTTAGGTTAGCAGATTATTATAAACACTGCCTTTGTCATAAGTATTTGCATTTCACCAAATAATATACTTTATATATAGCACACTTATAAATAACATACTATGCACTGCACATCTATCTATATTTGAATACGTATTAAATCTATTTCCTCCTTTTTCTCTTTTTCTTCCATGCTTGTAAAATGATTATTTAATTAATTAAATTATTGTCTCTAAGGTAAATTATACCGCGGTAATTACGGCTCATTAGCGTTATTTACCCTGTTCTATTATAACGATAGTTGTTTTATAGTCATCATAGATCACAGTTAGCTCCCATTTTAATTGGGATTATTACGTGACCTCAAAATGCATTGCTCTAGCTACTGGAATGTTTCGCATGCATAAAATTGGCATAATTGATATCTTTGTAACATTAAAGAATAATTTGTCTCAGAATAGGAAAATGAGGAACAATACATTACTTCTCTTTCTGCCCATATTTAATGCAGAATGCACAGATTGTGGCGCAGAAACTTTGAATCGCTGCATTTCTTCCGTAATATTCCCACATTATCTAACAATGGAATTGTCAGATTTTGTAACTGGCTTGAGACAAACTCCAAGAAATAAACATGAATTAATACTGTATAACAATGTTATGCTTATGTGAGACGAAGAGAGTTGGGGAGGGATCAAAGCTAATCTCCCATAATGAATTCTGCTGTAATTGGTACAACTGCTTATGGATGTTACACAATTACAGACTACCTGAGAGAGAGAGAGAGAGAGAGAGAGAGAAAGAGAAAGAGAGAGGCATGGGTCATAAATGACATTTCTTAAAATGCACAACAGCCACAAAAATTTAAGATCTGTGTGATATACCTCAATAACTTTAATTCCACTGATGGAAAAATCTGATGTGTTACAGTCACATGGCTTTCTCTACTCTTGTGCAAACCGTTTTTACAAGTGCTTGTTCTCCATCTACTTCATGTTAATGAGAGAAACTTTTGCAGAAATTATCTTATTGCTAATTTTCTTGTAGGTGCAAGGGGAACATGGTAGACTTTAAGCGATAGTCAAATATTTTAAGAGCTCCTTGCTATGTGGAGCATTTCATTCTCTTTTTATGTCCAAGACATAAAAAAACACAATAACAACTTCCCATTTGAGAAAAAAATATATTGGAAAATTCAA
The DNA here is from genome assembly GCA_030765065.1 of Deroplatys truncata. NCBI lineage: Eukaryota > Metazoa > Arthropoda > Insecta > Mantodea > Mantidae > Deroplatys > Deroplatys truncata. Next base: position 112,563,018 of record CM060981.1, read on the forward strand.
ACAAATAACAAGGAATATCTCGGAAATGGTCACTCGACAAAAAATGTATATGACATAAATTATGTGCTTTAACGAGATCCACATTTTTGTGCAGTAAAATGTTGTCTATCTGTTAGGGTTTACAAGTTATGCAAAATTCATTCAGAATGAAGACGACTTTTGGAGACATTTCCAGAAAATTCAAGATATACATTTCGTTTACCATAAAAATATCTTAAACATATGATGTTTCAATCAAAATCGTTAATACCATTTTTGAGAAAATGAAAATTTTCGAAAAATGTTCCATGTAAAGGGTAGTCTGGGGTAGGATTTTCTTGAACATCTTTGCTTCTCATTTTTGAAAGCTACTGAACCAAAATTCCAAGTTTGGTATTTATCCGACTTTTCGTTTTTGAGTTATTCTGCTCACAGACACATCCACACACAGACGCACACACGGACCTTTTTCTAAAAATGTTTTTTTTTGGATTCAGTGGGACTCGAAACACGGATTTACGGTGAAATCTCGGTATGGAATTTTTGGGTGGGATGCAATGCTTCTCCTACCTATTATACGTAGTAGAGAAAGTAAAAATGATCAAGAAGCAATGTTATTTTATTTTACTTGTATTTGTCGAATTCAATTATTACGTCGGTCCTTAAAATTTAGATACCAGCGAAACAACAACATTAACAAAAATAATAATACAACTAATAATAATAATAATAATATTAATAATAATAATATACTATAAACTGCATGTCATTTAAAATGAAACTATGTATAGTAATTACGCTAATTATTGCATAATGAGCACGCTGATGTTACACAGGTTGTTAAGAAGCGTCATAAAATAAATGGATTATCCCTATTAATACTAACACATTTCTTCTTAAAATAATTAAATTACACAATGCAAGTTAAGTACAATGTATCAGAGACCGACTGTGCTTGTTACGGCCTGAAGATCGTGCGCTAATGGTAGCGGGGTATTGGTGAGAAATTAGAATGAACCCAACATTCAGAGTAGTAATACAATAACAGGCGCCCAGCAAAAGCTAACACAAAGTGACCGCGACAAATTGGCTTCCATACGTGGTGCAGATAAACATGAAGTATCCTCCAACTACTACTAACAAATATTCCACTTCAAATTGCCACCCAGAACGAGGGGCGAATTAACCAGGAAGGAGCGAAAATAACCAGGAAGGGGCGAGGAACCAGGACGTGGAGCGAATGGTGCAGTGAAATGAACTACAAGACGCAGATTCTAGAAAAAAACCCACAAGAACGACCTACGACGCGGATGAGTGGACATCGTAATTACGGGAATAGAAGGCAACAGGGGAATTCAACCACGATACCAAAACAGCGAGACGACGCAGATTCATCAGAGTACGACGCAGAGGCGACATATACATCTAAGAGAGAGGGGCAGGAAGCTGGACATCAAAGCAACATCAACAGACAGCATCACAAAGGTTAGAATATTGTACATGTTTTTTATCCTAAAAAAATTGTGAGAAATTAAATGTTCTTAAGAAGTGGTAGGATTAAGAAAACAATGTCTACTAATAATACTGAAGAAATAATTATGGAAGGGGATAATATAACAGTTAGCTGTAATTCAATACAGGTTACAGAAAATAGCTCAAACAATGTAGGATTTGAGGGAGGAAATATTAGTGAAGAAAATGAGAATAGAATAGCAGAAAATGTTAATTGTGATGCTGGTATGATGATGGAAATGAGAAATTTTGGTGAAATTTAAATAAGGGTTTAAAACAAAACAGCGAAGATATGGAAAAGTATAATAAGAAATTAGAAAAACTAACTCAGAATATGGAAAATAATAATAGGGAATTGAGAGAAGATATTGGTAAGAGTAATGAGAAATTAGAAAAGAAAATAGATCAAAACAGGGAAGATATGGAAAAGAAATTTATGGAGCTAGATAGCAGTATAATAAGACTAAGAAATGAAAATCTGGAAATGATAGCAAATGAGATAGGGAAAGTTTCAAAGAAAATGTCAGACATGAGCAGGGAAATATCTAACCAAAAAAGTGAGGTTAATAATAAAATTGAACATGTTGATGTAAAATGTACAGAGTTAGGTAGCCGAATGAATAGTATTTCAAGTGAGCTTAGAGAGATGATGGAGGCTACAAATGCAGATTTAATGCAGGTGCAAGTTAATTTCAGAGGTGAGATATCTGAAATACAGAAGGAGTCAGAAACACAAAGAAATAAATTGTCCGAAGAAGTTAAATTTTTGTCTATAAATAATCAAAAGCTAACTTCTGAAATTAACAAGTACCAAGCTGTTCAGAATGAAAACTCCAATCCAGTACAGTTTATTACAGACTTGTCAGAGTACTCTCAAATTAAAAAGATACCGGAAGAATTGAAAATGATAGTTGTTAAAAGATATGTGGTTCAGAAAACTTTAGATTGGTTTCAAATGGTATCATGGGGTGAAATTTCATATGAATCCTTTAAGTTATTCATGAACAGATTTTGGAAGGTTATGATACAGCTACGAGTAATGCTTAGCCATAGACAATTTGATCCAGGAGGGGGAATAGCAATGACCGCTAAAAAGAAAAAAAAAAAGCAAGCAAGCAAGCAAATTCAGGATAATTAAAGCTGAACTGCAGGACAAAGTATTGGAATGTAAGAGGGTTATATATGTATATATGTAATGAGAAAAGAGAAATAAATTCTGGACAAAAATAAATGTTTAAAGGGAAAAAGAACATTTTCTCAGTAAACTGTAACAGCATTTGAAATGAAGCATGTAATAATGAAAACTTAATGTCACATTAAAGTAAAAGTACCTAGATATGATTCCAAGAGTATTGTGAATATAAAGTACAAAATAATAAAAAAGGGGTAAAGATAATTAAAGCAGAATACTTATGTAGCACACAGATAATGTGAAATTATGTCTAGAATTAAGTGATGCAAATATATTTGTGTAGAGGATGAATATTTTGGTAAATATGTTCAATAATTACAAGATGAAACAGGTTAAAAATTTTAAGTGTATAAATTTCTATGTTAATAATCTAAGAAAGAATAAACATTTTGTAACTAAACAGTTCAGGGTACAGTATTTGTTATAAAAAAATTGTAATGTCAGATGTATGTATATAAACACATTAGACCAGAGCCAGAAAAAGGCGAGAAAAAGGCAAAATATATGCCGTGTGTTAAATGCGTGTGCAGTGTCAAATGCAAGTGATAAATACCGTGTGTTACAAGATTCAGGAGACTAAACATCCAATTATAAAATTTCCAAACAAGTTGTAAATATTTATAATTATGTTTCTAGTGGGGCATATGTGGCAGTAATTTGTATCACAATAATGTAAATGCCAGAGTGATTGTAGCGTAAATAAGCATTATTGTATGACATTGATTTGAGATGTTTGTTAATTATAAGCATTGTTAGGAAATAAGTTTACACGGCCTCACTGACAATAGGAGCGGATAACAATATGCGAGGGGGTGAGTTGAATATTAATTAGAAGAGACAAACAAATGACGTCGTATAGGCGCGCTTTTCTTAGAAATAGCTGGAATATTTTCCCTAAAGCATATGTTTTCGTAATTTTTGATTGGATATAAAAATAGACGCTAATGTTGTCGCGTTTTATTAACCAATAGCAGCTCGGTTATAATATTTAGGCATATCGGGGTGTGGGAGTATAAAAAGCTAAAGTCAGAGGCAGATTTCGTCAGTCCAACAGAAGCATTTGCGTGTAATACGTCGATCAGTTCAACATAAGTATTCATGAGTTATACGTCGCGGAAGCATACATAAAGTACACGTTACGCAATTCTACAGAATTTCTCGCGTCTTAAAGTTTGTTATAAATGTGAAACACGCGACTTAATAAAGTGCGGCAAATAAGTGATTATAGTGATATTAGAAAATATAACAGTTTCAGTCTGGCGTGTATCAAGAGTCAATATGTGAACTTAGTTAATTGTGACGGTAATAAAAGTGTAAAAACAAATTCTTTTATCAGTGTTATCTGTGAGTAACAAATCCTTTCCGTTTACACACCCTGTTCAAGAGATTTGCTTGACCGAGAAATAATAGCTAGCCGGAGGACAATGAACCCAACATTCAAAGTAGTAATACAATAACAGGCGCCCAGCAAAAGCTAACACGAAGTGACCGCGACAAATTGGCTTCCATACGTGGTGCAGATAAACATGAAGTATCCTCCAACTACTACTACTAACAAATATTCCACTTCAAACTTTACTAGTATTAGCAAGAGATTATCCACAAAACAAGTATACTGTATGCGATTTTTTGTACATTTGTTTTTGGATATTACGGTACATATCTTTTATATTTTATTGCTCCTTTACATGCATATTTTATTGTTTTATTATGCCTACTAATGCGGGCTCCACTCATAAATGTACTTACATCATAGCACTTTAATGATTAAACACTGCTTTATTACATTAACACAGAGAAATGAGATGTTTTGAATAAATATTTAGAAACAATTAAATAGGTCTAATACTATGATATTCTTTTCTGGAATTAAATTTTTAGGGTTTCGTCCAAAATACAATATATTTTCTGTTTAAGCCGTGAAGGAGAGGTCAGCGCGGAAATTTTGAGATTACTCTTTGGTACGTTGGAAGAAGCTTTGCTAATATAATTTTCGCTATATTCCCTTTGGGTTAGTATTTTCTCTCAACTTATCTGTTGTCGGCAGAGAAAGTATTGCGTTACATCAGAAACTTTGATATCAATATATCACTGGACATAAACGTTGAGCAGTACAAGTGAAAAATGAACATTGGGATAAACAACCAGCTCTTCAGTCTTTCAAGGATGAAAGGCGACATTTTTATTCAGTTTCCTATACTACAAACTAGCATTTACGAGGAAAAAATTTCTTTACGTGTAATTTATCAAAAATGACCCTAAATTTATGATAAGATGTCACATGAGCGAAATTCTGGCGTTACAAATGAAATCTATGTAATGAATTTTCTGTGAATAGTCTCTGAAGTCCTCTTAAGTCGCAATATATTTTATATAAAAAAGAAAAGATAAGGGTCAGGCAAGAATACAATTTAATCCAGAATTCATGAAAATTAGCTAGCTACATTAAAATATGATAATTAAATGTTTCTACTTGCAATAGTATCATTGCAGTGTTCTTTTGGATATTCCAGTATTTTAAGCAATGTTTACTTAATAGGAATGGCGTTCTTCTTCTTCTTCTCCTCATTAGCCTAATAAAAGATTACGCAGTATCAGGATCAGTATAGCGACCTGTTTTTTTTAAACATTTGACTATGGTTTTAGCCTCCTGCATAGATATAAAATCCTGTATTAAAACAATTTACAAAGTGAATTACAATTTACTTGAAGTAGACAGAAAGAGAAATTTTTCATGAAAAATAAGTACAGTATCAATGAAAATGAATGATACTTAGCTGGTAGAGAAGTATTTTTTCATATCAGGTATTTTTGATATGGGCACGGTGTGTTGATACGTCAGAATCTGATTGTTATAATGAAGCGAAACCCCGAAATGGAATAAATTATATAATTTGTGGCTTTTTCACAATCCAAAGCGTTTCGAGATATATTCAAATTAGAAGTTCAGCGTAAATCTTTTGGGCTCGTAAAATTGATTTAGCATCGCTGAGATTAACTGTAGCCATAAAGCTCATGAACAAACATAAAAATTACTCACTAACGTTCTTTTTCCGCTGCATGCTCGTAACTCTATTTACCAATGGCAATAAAATGCGATCCGGTATCGTTGAGCTTGGCTGAAGAAGTCAGCCACGAGCATTAAGAGATGTTTGTTATTATTGTTATTATTGCTTATTATCACCATTTTGATAACGTGTTATTGTAGGTATTTATGCAAAATGTTAATACATATGCAGCACATTTATAAATACGGTTGCTTACTGTTAGTCTCTTGTTGAACGGATCTACTGAGATCTTTGGTCTCTTGTTGAATGGATCTATTCAGATTTTCATGTGCTGTAAAATTTATCGATAAAGCAATAGTTACGTAAGTTTTAATACAACATCAAATTAAGGAAGAAAACAGCGATAATAAAGGTAAACAAGCAGGATATAATATAATAATAATAATAATAATAATAATAATAAATAATTGTAACAATAACATATTTCAAGGAAAGACCGGACTGAAGTAATTAAGAGACATGAGGAAAAACATTCATAACACCGCACTGTTCGAAAAATTAAATTATCCACCTTGTCAATTTCCTCACGATACTTTTAATCAAAAGAGAAATGTTATTTCTTTCCTTCGGTGGATAGCAGGGAAATTAACTGTGACCCTGCTAGGTGTTGCCTTGCATGCATGGAAAAACAGAGCATTTTCTCTAATCATCTCAAAACATAGTGAGTATAAATTTTTCCACGCAAACCTCAATTGTAAAACAAGGAAACATTTGTGAGTGTAATGTTCACGGGATTAACGGTCTCTAACTGAGCGACATGACTCCGCGGTGACTTGTGAGGCTTGCATTCTGGAGGCCCCAGATTCGATTGCTGTCGATCGCGCATTATGGCTTTGGGTTCTTCGTGGTTTTCTCTGGTAGGTACGCAAATGCTGGGGTGGTTTCTGGTCTACCAGGATTTCCATTGCATCATTTTCCTTTCATCCCACCTCCTTATGTTTCATGTGTGCTTCTAGGTTTCTTGGCATTTGGAGATGCCGGACATATGGTGCGGATGCTTGCTCAAAGGAGAGTGAACACTAGAGGGTGAACGGGTCGTTGATTGCCCTCACTGGGCACTGCCTGTAGCCTCTTGAGGCCCCTTCACTTAATTCCTTCCCCAGAAGGATGATAGCCGCAATAAATCTCCCGTAGGTTGCAGTGCCCGACTTGTCCCCTCCGTTTTACACTCTGTATCCTATAAGTGATCTGTATTCAGATTCAGATACTTATGGGGCTCTGACTGAACGCTCCTATTGTTATATACCGGGTGAGGCCAAAAGGTTTTGCAGAGGGCTATTAAATTTGGATACCCCAGCATAAACATTGGGAGATGTAGATTCAGAGGCAACGAGAGGACCAGGATATAAGCTGCACATTTTAGAGCAGACGTGGGATAATTATCACAAAATACACGGGTTTTAACATTAGCACATTTCCTGTAGTGTATTAAATATTAAACTTGGTGCCTTTAAATCGTTCACAAAAAGATTAAAGAACAGACATTGGAGAGAGATGTTCCACACTCACACAAAACACGCACGCTCCCTTACACACTCGTCCTCAAGAGACACACTACGACTGCCTGGCTACTGATTGACTACTGACGCCACGCTTCCAGACAAAGAAAAACTAGTATCTTCCCTCCCTTTTCTCTCCCCATCTCTAGCCAGAAGGTGGGGAGAGATATCACGTCGGACGAACTTCAAAAGCTCCAGCCGAAATAATTACACAATGTCGTCGCTACAAAGCAATAATGTATCCGACATTACAATTCACACACATATACGCCACAATATTTTAAGTCCCCTAGTACTTTTGTTTTGTCCAGTGTGTGCTAAAATGTGGCTAGAGCACAATATATATATATATATATATATATATATATATATATATATATATATATATATATATATATATATATACCGGGTGAGTCTTCTCAGCCTGCGAATTGAGAAGTTATGCAGTCCTGGCGTTGTAAAGAATATGGCGTAAATACTGTGCACTGCATCGCGTCGTATCAATTTCGGCCGAAGTAACTGTTTTGCACCACTGTGCGTGCAGTGACTTGCACAGTGTGCGCATTGGCCTTCAGTGCTCAAGGTCCCAGGTTCAAATTTGCCACTTGAAGCTATTTTTTATAGACGATGTGCCTCCGTTGCATTCTGCTGCGCTTCCCCGTATACTAACACCATTTCCAGATACTCTCTATTCGAAAACATCGTTCTACAGTGAGTACGAACTGCTGGAACTTCGAATTTATAGTGCATTCGGAAAGAAATCACAATTTACTAGAGCGTTCTCGAAACATGAACGGAAATGAATAAAAACAACTCATTTATTCGCAGAAGTGATTTGAATTCTGACCTTCACTATCACTTTCTAGCATGTTAACCATTGTGCTACTAGCACACGTTAATAACGAGCACCATCGTAGCCTTAATCAGCGGGTTGGTGAATGCGAGCACCTGCATTTCGCATCATCTGTAAAATGCAGGGTTGCCTAGTTAGCAATCTGGATGAGAAGACTCACGCGACATATATATTGTATACATTTTCATACTTTAGCAGTTGTACTATGTACGAGCTCGTTTCAACTGAGGTATTAAGCAAGCAGACCGTCGTAAACGAGTAACTACCCAGGAGCAGGCAACCCTTATAAGGGAACAGGCTTAGGTGGTGCATCTATTACTCGTATTTTCGTCCGCGGTGTTCGGTAAACAAGGGTCATTTGGGTGCACAAACGCAGGTTTTGTGGGCAAGCAATGCGCATTTAAATACTAGCACAACAACGAATTCTCTTTGTATTCTTTTAGTGTAATAATAATCAGCAGTTAAAGTGCCAACAATAGATGGAATAGAGCATTTCACTTGCAAACTTACACTGTAGCAGATACGACAAGTGCAGCTCTAAAAGATAACAATAGTTTCCCTGCACTTGCAGCAATTGAAACATTCAGCAATACAGAGTTCGTTACACCCATGTTAACACCAGCTCGTTCATCCCAGTTTAAAAATTAAACTAATAATAACACTGACGGAATTGAAATTGCGTTTATTTATGGACGCTCTTTAACTGCTGTGGTTCTTAGCGTCCCATTCTATATTGGGCGTGAAAAACCGGAAATTTTGTTCATGGGTCTCTCTATTAGGTTTGAGGTTCTTTTACGTGTCGTAAACCTATGACACGGGACTACCGGTTTTAATTCCCTACGAACGAAGCCAGGCTAAGAATTTTAAGGTCCCCCAAAAAATCCATCCCCTCCGCGACCTCGGGAACTAGAGGCTAGCATGGCATCCCTAGGCCACGGCGGACGACAATGATACGGATCATGACATAATTAAGACTAAATTCGATAAATTCTTGGCTTTTGAACCTAGTAATCTATCATATACCATATATCGGCTAATTTTAACTTCAGAATTTCCCATCTGTTTATTCCTTCATTTATTTGTTCACCCTGCGTTTATCGGTTGACTTGTGTTTAAATTAATTTGATTACTTTTAGAATTGTTATATTATGAAGTGTTATTGGCATTTTTGTTTAAAAATGTGTATGCATAAACTACTACTAATAGTAAAACTTGCAATCCTAGCCCATAAATATATAGTATCTCGTAGTTTTTGAAGAATTTGCATACGAGAACCTGTTATTGTTTAGGAATTTATTTTCATATTGGTTAAATAACAGAATGTTCGCAATAGCGCTTTAAATAGGGTTAATTTAAGGGGTAATAGAGTACCTTTCATTGCATTCAATGTTTCTAACATGTGTCCTGTTTGATATAAAATGAAATTATAGCTACGAAGGAACAACAACGAATATTGAATAGAATTTTCAATGCATAACGAACACACAAATGTAAATACGCAGAAGTGGCAGTCATGAGCATTGACACGCAATCAGGTATAACTGTTAACCAAGTCTGCGAAGTTAGTATGTTAAGTAAGACCCGATTTTTCTCAACAAATTCTGTGTGATCATAGGTAGCTTCTCTTTTCTACAAACACATGAACGTATCGCCCCTGAGTGCATGCATAAGCATTCACTGAAGCGAGTGCAAAGCCTTGCACGAGGTTAGCCCTATTCGTTAATCGTATAGGCATGAATAATAACGTCGCAGTATTGTCGCACGCCCATGTTAAATCCGGTGCAGAACATCAGTTCTGTAGTAATTCTCGTCGGGCGTCGGAACTGGAATTCCCAGTGATCTGAAAACCTTATCATTACATCCTGCAAAATAATGAGTGTGGTGTTCTTGTTCAGGGGAGCACTCGCTTAGCGGGATGAGAGGAAACCAGGACGAACCTAAAGTTGGTTATAAATGAGTAAAGAAATAATTGGTTAAGTTACACCACCACTATGTTTATTACGGTTATGCCTACCCACAACTTTACAAACTGAAGAGCGTCCGCCTGGAAATTCCAGCTGTACTCTTCGCCTTCGGCGCGCAAAAGCTTACAGGTGTCCACTGCGCAAACGACTTGCTTGCGAACGACTAAAACCCACGATTACGCAAGAGCGTATCTTCAGCCGTGCACAGGAAACTACCAATAGAATATTCTGGTTGCAAAATACTCCCTCACAAACCCCTAACGGAAATTACTTGACTAATACAACAATGGGTAAAAATAATAATAAATGATAATTGTCACAATAGCTTGTAGATTAGTAAAGACGAACGTTCGTATACTACTTACACTGTGAGTTGTATAAACATACAAAATAAAGGCGGTTAATTCATCTGATGTAGGGTAGATGCACTGTACTAAAACTAAAGTCAGGACCATTTCCATGGTTTAGATACTAGCATTTGGCCACCTAATCTAGCGAGCCTGAGTTCGAATATAGAAGGGGTGGGTTCCTCGTTAAGGTTTCTTCGGGATGTTTCCCTTATCCTAAACAAATGTAACTGTACGTAACACTTGGCCCTAAGAATACCAGGTTCACATGAAAATTCGTTTATTGTTATTTAATTTATTACTGTCTGTCTGGGACATTTAAGGGAGTTACATTCTTAAAACTCTGATGTATTGCATTCGCATTAATTTCTCTGTTCACTATTCTACAAAGTATTATTACAAAATATTACTCTTTTGCCTATTTATTGTTAATTGAAGTAAACTTTCATTACACATTTATACGTTCATTGTAGGATAATAATACAGCAGGCTAAATCTTAAAAAGCAGATCGCTGTGTAATGGCTTTGAAATTCCATGATCCTTGCATGACCACGAGAAGACACGAATGGAGACATACTACTGAAAAAAGTATAAGAATTACAAAATTCAAATTAATAAAAAAGAATGTCTGGAAATGCTTAACTCCAAAAAGTACAGAAAAGTAAAACATTATTGGAAACAAACCGTGCTTAAACGAGATCTGCATTTTTGTGTAGTAAGATTTTGCCTCGGTTTATCAATTACACAAGTTATTCAGAATGAGTAGCACTTCACAATGCTATAACGAGAAAATTCGAGGTTTTTTGTCATGAAAATACTTTAAATATATGCTATTTTATCAAAATTGTTAGTGCTTTTCAACAAAATAAAACAAACGAAGCATTTTCCATGTAAAAAGTATCTTGGAATTGAAATATTTTCTTGAAAATCCTTGTTATATCCTTGGAAGCTGCCGAATTTAAATATTAAGTTTCATTTAACCGACAGTTTGTTGTTTAATTATGCTGTTCATATAGACATACACACACAGACCTTTTTCTAAAAATTCTTTTTTGGATTGAGAGAGTCTCAAACATGTATTTCTGGTGAAATCTCGGTATTGAATATTTGGGTGGAATGTAGTGCTTCATCTATTTACTATGGTAACCAGTAAGGGGGGGATAAAGTAACAACTGAAAATGATACTGAAGTCAGGACCTTCACAACCTAGTCACCTCAGTTAGGTGTACATAGTAGATAGTTTGCTGCAGTCGCTCTGATGGGATGTAGGAGGGCTACGAACTGTGTGCAAGGACAAACAAACTCTCGATGGCTGTCTTTCAACATGGTTTCTTTAAACCTCTAGGTTTATATAACAAAATTTGAGATCGAGCATAACATACAGACTAAAAAGGCTGTTGCATTTCTAGATTTATACAAGCATAACAAGTCAGACGTGTGAATAAAGTTACAGAGGGGTAAATGTAATGAAAGGCAAAATCAGCATAGCCGTAAAGAAGACACTCATTCAAAGTTTCCTCAGTTAATATTTGGACGCGCATTATTAACGACCAAGTCATCATCCCCATGTCAACGGGCTTTCAGATCAATCAGTGGGTAATCTTCTTAGGAGGATGTGATTCCGGGTATTTGCTGAAATCTGATGTTTCAACAGGACGTTCATCCAATATACACAGCTTCACTTTGCTGCCATGGCTCAGGTGCTATGCTGAGAATTAAGGGAGCTAGTTTTAGCTCCTGCTTTTAATCGAGTGTGTAAGCAACAGTTCATTGCAAATGTTTACCTCTTAACACTTCGTTCTTACGAAGCACGCGAAATGCGTGTGTTTACTTTTATCCTTTATCTATAACTTTACAATTTTAGATAAGTAGACGAAGAATGTTTTCCATCCTAATATTCGACATCCCGCTAGAATGTCACATGTTGAGTTATGGAGGGCAGGGGGAGGAGTCTCTGCCAATATCTCTGTGAACAGCATAATTTAAAAAAAAAAACAGAAAATTAAATACATTTCTAATTTAATTTAGGCACCTTGCAAAAACCCAAAGTCTTATTTAAATGGCTCCATAACTTTTATTTAAAGAAAAGTATTGCACTCAATTTTGTAACGTACCTTTTTAGTATTTTTAACTATTCAAAATCTCTGCGTACTACAGTTATTGGTTAAAATGATTGAAACCTTAAGAAGAGTCTTCTATGATAAGGATTTAAAAGCGGCTTGTCAATTATTACAAAATCTTACCTACTGCATTAGCTACAAAATCTGGTGAACTGTTGCTGTACCTAAGAAGTCCATAGTTAAGCAGAAAGTGGTGGTATTCGTCTTATTGATTTAATACCTTTAAAGCAAAGAAAGGATATGTTACACATCTGGTATAAGTCCCAAGATGGTCAACCTGGGGAGGTAGAGAGATAAAAGAAAACCCAGCAGGATGGTGTAGGAGGTAGAGTTTGTGGTTTTCATTCCAAAATTCCGTTTTGAAATCCTGTGTACCGGCCAATTTGACTGGGATTTTCTCATGGTTTCCCTAAGTTGCCAGGTAAATTCAGAACGGGAGATGCAATACCACTACCGAAAACTCCACATACAGATCAAAAGAAACACAAGTAAAAATACTTAATACAGAAAGACGACTAAGCAGCTAAGGCCGCTTACCAGCAAGTAGCTAAGCAGATAATGCAAGAAAGCGTCTACGCAGCTAAGACCATCTGACAAGCATCACAATGATCAGCTGCATGAACCCGAAGTCCACTCGCCGAAACTCAATAGCAACAAAGGAAGACGACTACGCAGGTAAGGCCAACTGTCTGACATACACCGACTCAGATGAACCAACGAACCTACATTAGCCGTCGCAATTTCACCAAGAATTGAAAGATACTTAGAAAGAGAGAGAGAGAGAGAGAGAAAGAGAGAGAATAAATCGATCTTCGGTCATACCTTATAAAAATGTATATACTGCTAAGAATTAGACATTAAGTTATTCAGTGGTGCAGAAGAAATACCCACCAAACCCTACGTTCCCAGTCCAAATATTAGAAAACCATTTGTACTCAAATACAACCTCCCGACTCTTCCGTAAAAGTCTTTAATACACAAGTACATCCTTTATTAAATGTTCCTTAAATTGTATACACTTTATTTGTTACACCAACTCACAAGTTAATGCCTTAATGGTTTATTTTCAAGTTGAGAATGAACTCGTGACGTATTCTGTTCCTCCAGGCTACGATCCCGCTCCTGCCCTTGGGTTTACAAAGTGTAAACATTTCAGCTAAATCCATTAGAGTTGAACTATATTTAAAATCGCTGTAGAAACTATTTTAAAGCATGATTGCAGTAATAATGAAGTCAAGGCTCCATCGATTAAGGAGGAAATTTACCGATGTGCTGAATGTGTGTATATGGATTTGCTTGTTGCGTTTTTGTTTCTAAAAACAAAGAAATAATATCTAAGGAAGATAAAGTTGTTTACGCTGTTAAAATGCATGGTGAAGCTAGCAAACTCGAAGATATGAAGTGAAACCTGTAAAAGTGCATTTGTATTCAAGTAATATCATCAAGGATCAAAACATCACAGTAACTAAGTGAAACTATGAAAATACTGGGATATTTAAGAGGGAAATTTCATAATAATAAACTACTGCGAGGGTCTTTGAAGTGAGATCGATGGATTACACTGGCTTTGCAAACCCATCAGTTAAACTTAGTGAAAAACAAAATGCTGCATTATACAACAGAAATGATGCAGCGATGCCAGTTCATGGTAACAGTTACGGAGAAAATTCAGACTTATATTAGAGCTGCTCACAAGAACTCGATCAACGATTTGCAAAGGGTGCAGTTTTTCTCTTCATCAATATGATATATTAGCCTTTCCCCTATGTCCATCTCAGTTGTAAGAAAATGTGATTCATTCCGCAGACGAGCAAACACAAGTCGACACATTAGAAAACCTTCAGCTTCATTTCCCGCTTATCAAGTTTTGTGTTCCATGGCATGAAAAAGAATTAAAATTCATACTGTGCATTTCTTTAACGACAAAATCATTTTGCTTCGGACGATGTCTTTTCGGGTAAAGGCATGAAAACTGAAAATAACCTTATTTCCGCCTAAGAAAAATTGTGATTTGTTGCAATCATGTGACTTTCTCTACTCTTGTAGGTGCAGGGGGAATAATACGGTAGTTTTTAAGCGATAGTCAAATCTTTTAAGAGCTGGTTGCTATGTGGCGCATTTCATTCTCTTCGCATGTACAAGACATAAAAAAAGAATAACGGATTCTAATTTGAGAAAAAGTATAAGTATTGGAAAACTCAAATAAATAACAACGAATATCTCGAAAATGGTTCACCCCACAATATAAATTATGTGTTTTAAACAAGTTCTATATTTTTTGTGTAGAAAATTCTGTCTATCTCTTACAGTTTAGTTATGCAAAAGCCATCCAGAAAGAAGACGACTTTCGGAGACATTCTCAGAAAATTCAAGATATACATTTTATTTGTCACGAAAGTATCTTAAATGAATGACATTTTAATCAAAATCGTTAGAACCATTTCTGAGAAAATCAAAATATTCTAAAAATGTACCATATAAAGAATAGTCTGTGGTGGGGAGATTTTCTTGAAATTCTTTGTGTTGCATGTTTGAAAGATACTAAACCTAAATACCAAGTTTGGTATTTATCCTGTTCCAAAAGGAAAGAAGGGGGACCGCTAGACTGACCTACAGGACTGTTGAAGGATAAATTGATATGCTTTAATGTCATTTTTCTCGTATTCTGGACATTATTTTATGCTGCAATTGTGAAATATATAGCAGCTGATTTTATGTGTGAATAAGGTACCGTCTTGCAAGGGAATAGAAGTGGAGCAAGAGTGCGAGAGAAAGAGGGAGGTTAGCTATTTAATGGTGCTTAATCTTACTACATATTATGTCACTACATGCGGGGAGCACTGGCAATATATGTACTGAAATAATATTTGGGGGAAAAAGATCAAGAGGAAATGTTCCAGGCCTAAGTTTAGGATACCTCCCTGCATTTACCAGTTATGTAGACCAAGGTAAACCTGGCAAATGTCCCAGGTAGGGAGGACGGTTCTAGCGGAATTTAAACCGGACCTGTTCACTAGTCCATTATACCTTAACGACCTCGGGTACTCGTATTGGTAGTAAGAGCCCGAGGAGAGAAAGAGAAAAACGTTTAGTGGGAGAAGGAATTATAGATTAAGATGGAGGGAGAGAGGAGCATCTCCTCACTATTAAGCTACGGGTTCAAGAAGTGAATTAATAATCTTCTACATGCTGTATTGTTTAAGCTTCAAGTCATCGTTCTTTAACTTGATAGGACATATCGGACGATGAATGAAATTGGTGAAATGATGCTTAAATGAGCCCGGGGTCTACAGAGCTTGGCGTTACCTTACATTCGTCTTCTTAAGATAAAGGAAAACCTCTGAAAAAACCTTATGGGTTTAACTCGCCCTAACCGAGATTCGAACTCGGGACCTCTGAACGTGAGACAGACGCGCTAACCCCTTACCACAGAGGCGGACTGCATACTCTTAATACTGTAAGTGTCCCAACTATGGTCGAATAACGGTGAGTCAAGGGTATTTGTCTCTCGATTTGTTTGTTTTTCTTAGTATCTTCTAACAAATATGTTTAATGTTATATAATTACCTCACGCAAAAAGATTTTTATAGGCTATAATCCTATAGTGCTATTTTAATGTTTATATTAAATAGGTTAGTACCACTAAACTTGTCATAATCACCGAATAACATAAAAAGGAAAGGAGAGACTAAAATTAGTTTATCTGAGCAGAATAAATAATACATGTCCTTTTCCACTACTGAAGTTTATCTCGGTACCTTCCCTAATTAGGAATTGTTGCCACGTCTGGGAACGTTCTCAGGGTTATTACTGAAGAAAGTTTTACAATATAACAAAACTTTCAGGAACTAGTTAAACCTGTTACGGTGTAAAAGAAGCTCTCCAAGCTCGATAACTGAAACCATAATTCAAAACTTCTGTACAACATCTATCTTCTGTACACAATGGAATTGCATTCCGAGCTCAAGCACAGCCTAGATTGCGCATGCCTCACATTCATTCTAGGTTATAAAAAGTTTTGGAAGCAAAGGTGTACGAAACATAAGGAAAACTGCAAGAAGGAAACGGTTATAAATCTAAAGATTATATATAAAAAGAAAGGTCTTTTGAAATATTCGGTTCCGCAATATTAGTGTTAGTGAAGCTGCTAAGGATTTAACCTGTTTCAAAGCCACCAATCAATAGCTTCTAAAAATAGCAAAGTCCAAAAATATAAAATAGACACTTTTCCAGAAATTGGGTATATAAGGATAGTCGCAATAATCGTCTGCATCATTTATTCCTGAATGTAAATAAAAACTAGATTGCACTGACGAGTCAAGCTCTGATATCTTCGTCGTCCTCCATGGACTAGTGCTACCGTGCCAGCCTCTAGTTCCCAAGGTTCAAACCCGGCGGAGGGCAATGGATTTTTTCGGGCGTAAAAATCCTTAGCACGGCTTCCTTCGGAAGGGAAGTAAAACCCGTCCCGTGTTTTACCGGTCTTTCACACCCAATATAGAATGGGACGCTAAGAATCACTGCAGTTAAACAGCGTCCATAAATAAAACTCAATTTAATTTACTTTTATGGACTTGATTGTTGTAAATAAAATTACCAAGTGCACAATACTAGTTACTGAAGATGAGGAGCTTGTTCTCTCCAGTTACCTGTTATACATATACTGATCTGTTGACCTTTGGGAAGCGAGCGAGATGGTTCCACAGTAACGTGTGAGGCTCGCATTCGGGAGGATCCGGGTTCGATTTCCGTTGACAGCCCACTTTGATCTTGGGGTTTTCGTGGTTTACCCTGGTCGGTAGGTGAATGCTGAGGTTGTTTATCATCTACCATATTTCCTTTCCATCACTTCCCATTCATTCCATTTTCTTCTCATGTTTCAGGTTTCGTGGCATGATGTGGTGTCAGGATCTTAGCGGATCTTAGCTTAAAGGAAAATCTTTACCCCTGAACACTAGATGGCTACTTGATTGAACGGGTTGTTCATCGTTCTCTCTGGGCAGTTCCGGTAGTTGGACGGATCTTCGAGCCAGGAACTGTTATGGATTTCCTGTAGCCTCCTAAGGTTCCTTCACGTCATTCCTTCCTCCTGGGGATAGTAGCCGAAATAAATAAACCGTAGGTCGCACAGCGCCGGGTGTCCTCTTCCGTTATATGCGGTTCACCCTGGAGGGTAAATGTCTCTGCTTTTAAACTAGCTGTGTCTGAGAATTGGACTTCAGGAGTCACTTATCGACTTCAAGAAAACCGGTTATTAATTCTATCTTACCCACTTTTTCCTCCTCTATTTTGTGCGCTAATAGTGTACTTAATCCTAGTTGGTAACACATAATAAGCCTTAGACTAAAAATTACGAGTGTTTAAATTTACACTAACACTACAAAAAGAGAACATTTGTGAGTGCATGTGGTGAAGGGGCGGGTAATCTCTGAAACCGAGTCTCAACCAATTTTTATAATTATTTCACCGGACATAGAGTATGAAGTATTCCGAAAGTTTTAAATCTAGGCAGCCTGCATCGATTCCCTTATTCAGGTCATACAATTTCAGTCCCATTTCGCTTTGTATGAATATGAGTATATTCATTAGGACATTTTTAGTACATTATTGTGAACATGGTATTTTTTCCCGAATACCATTCAATGGGTAAATGAGGTGGATTACAATATTTTAAATTGAATTACTTGAGGTGGGATTTGTGTATCGTGTCCATTATCAGTTAATTTCTTTCTGATTTCGGTGACCTTTGCTATCAAGGAGTATTTTTCGTGTGATTTTGATAAAACTTACTATATGTTATTAGAATCTAGAAGACAAACTAACCTAAAAGTTTCCAAAACTTCCGCTACCCTTGTTTTCATTGCCCCTGCTTACAAATCAACACTCCTCGTCCTAACTGCACAAGCGTCCAATGAAGACAAAACTGGTCCATTCATACTGCAGAACACAACGCAAATTGCAGAATGCCTTACAACTGTCAGAAACCGCCCTACCGTATTTTCAATCATATAATACAATGGAAATGTTAAATATTACCCATATCCATTATTTTAACCCCTTATAGACAGCTTGGACTACAGGGTATAATTCAGATACAGAACCTAGCAAATTATACGACACCCTGAAACTACAAAAAGTAAACAAACAAACAAACTACTCTAATTCATATAGTGAACCCCATATAGCATCAATAATGCAAATGCAACTCTAAACTTTTTATCTTCCAGGATAAACTTCAAAATATTCCAGCCGTGTATATATAAACCGCATTTTAATTCGAACCGAAATACAACTGAAAATATTATGGGGTCTTTCAACAAGAGATATTACATGTTACAGATAGGAGAGTGTCCTATCTGTAACATGTAATATCTGTCGTTGTTATTCAGTTACAACAGTTCATTTTTTGTTGTGGTTACAGTTGTTATTGACAAATAGCCATGGAACGTTACAGCATTCAGCAACGCGTAGAAATTGTGAAAATTTGCTATCAAAATGGATCATCTGTTCGCCAAACCTTCCATGTATTGCGTGAGGTTTACGGTGCATAATCGTATCTGGGAGAGAACGATTCGGCGTTTGATCGATAAATTTGAAAGAGATGGTTCTGTCAGCGATCAAAGAACGCCTGTACGTAATCGACATAGGCGCCGTTCGTGGCAGTGTACGCGAGAACGGAAACAAATCAATTGCGCGTCGAGCGCAAGAATTGGGGCTTTCACCGTCCACAACTTGGCGAATTCTGCACCTGGATTTGACGTTTCACGCTTACAAAATGGTTTTAACTCAAGGACTAAAGCCCAACGAACATAGGTTGCGTACGTATTCGCTGACTGGGCTATGGAGCAATTGGAAGCTGACTCGGATTTTTGTCGAAAAATCATCTTCAGCGACAAAGCCCCTTTTGGATGGATGGCTGTGTTAACAAACAAAATTGCCGCTATTGGAGTAATCACAATCCAATGCAGATTCAAGAACGACCACTTCATCCCCAAAAGATTACTGTGTGGTGTGGATTTTGGTATGGTGGAATCATTGGTCCATATTTTTCCCAAGATTAAGATGGAGAAGCTCTGTCAATGAAGAAAGATACCGGACTCTTATAAGGGACTATTTTTGGCCTCAATTGGATGGCATGGATCTTAGAAACATCTGGTTCCAGCAAGATGGTGTCACTTGTCATACTGCTCTCGAAACAATCGATCTTTTGAAGGAGAAGTTCAGAGGTTTCATAATTTCTCGTGGTGGTGATGTTAACTGGCCCCGAGGTCGTGTGATTTTTAACGCCGTTGGATTACTTCTTGTGGGGTTATGTTAAATCTCGAGTTTATGTCAACAAGCCAGAAACAGTAAATGATCTTATGAATATCATCACGCGTGTTATTTGTGAAGTTGGACCTAATTTACGTTCATCTATCATTGAAAATTGCGTCAACCGTATACGCGCAACCCAACGAAGTCGCGGCGGTCACTTAACTGATGTTCTCTTCCACACGTAATGACATTAATTATGTTCCAAAATAAAAAAGAAATACGCCTCTATCATTTATAAGAAGGTGTTTTATTTAAATTCAAAGATAGTATACTCTTGTTGAAAGACGCTATACTTTATGCATGGGTTTATCTTAAAAAAGCAGTGACAGTATAATGCCAGAAATCACACTCAATCTTGTGAAAATAAAAAATATGGTCTTCCTGCACGTGATAAAATAGAAAGGAGGAACCCAATAATATGTGTATATCAATTTTCATTTGTGTTGAGTTGTGGTCCTAATTCATTGGGGCAGTTGTGGTAATTGTACAAATTTGTACCATTTTTCTAATTTAGGCAACATTTTAGGCACTTGCGCCTCAGGCACGACTGAAAGTTGTAGGTTACTCAGGAAATTAAAAGAACACCCCTAACCAGTTTTAATGCTGTTTTTTGCTGAGTAAGACTAGAACTGTAGCCACAAAGAAGAGCTATAACTCAATTGACTCAGGATTTTTTAAAATAATATTTTCACATAAATCAAAATACACTCTACAGGATTTCGGACATAATCGTCAGCTTTAATACAATCAGAAGCATGTAATGTTAGCACACAGTTTGCAATATATCTGAGGTACCGCAAAGGAGTACCTTCTAGTAGTTGCTGTACTTCACAGAGAATGCGTATAGAAAGAAAAGTGGTTACATTTTATTCCAAGCAATGTGCATAGCTGGCCATGATGTAACACTTAAGCAATTAGTATACGGAGCTTAAAAAATAACAGTCGATACTGTTTATAGTGGTACAAATCGTATATTATATTTACAGTAGAGTGATTTTAAAATTAAATAGTGATTATATAGGAGTGTTTTCTTACATTCACTAAGGTGCGATTTAGTAAATATAGTTTTTACTCACTAAGATAAGGTACAAAAGTAGGTAGATGAAGTGAAGTGATTTAATGACTAAAAAGAGTAGTTAGATTTATGTAATGCTAGTTACCAGTATTTTTACATATAGTAAAGTTTAGTTCTTTTTAAGCTTTTAATAACTGAATATTAGTAATTCTTGTATTTTTGTATTAATTGAAGGAAGAAGGATAGATTTTGTTTATTAAAATAAAGTATAAAAAGAAGGTAGATGAAGTGAAGGGATAAAATTATTAAAAGTTTTAGTTAGTTTTGTGTAGTGCTGATTAACAGTATTTTTTGTTTATATACAGAACGGTCCTTCAGCGCTCTGGACGGGAGTTGCACGACAGTCTTGTGCGACACGTCTGAATGAACTCAAGGCCACGGGCTCTTCCACTTATCGGACATTTGGCAGCGGACTTCAGTCAGCTGTTATTGCTTCTTGTGTATAGACGCGAGACGCGTGTGTATTATTACAACCCAGAAATGGTACTCAAATTTTCGCTTGAACAAAGAATTATTATGTGTTACGCGTATGTGAAAACCGACTCATGTTGACAGGTGTTTAGGCAATTTCACATACATTTCCTGGTGTTCCAATTTCGAGTAGAGAAACAGTTAGATATCTAGTGAATAAAGTGAAGAGAACGGGATCATTTAATGTTGTAAGTTGTAAAAAGAAACGAAGGGTTCTAACGGAAGAAGAACTTGATGAAATTGATGAAGCATTTGAACGGTCCAGATGGCTGAGTGACTGCTCTGTATATATACAATACATACTATAGTTAAGTTTAGTTATTTTTAAGTTTTATGTTGGTATTTTAAATATAGCTTACTTTTCATTGAAGGAAGAGATATGTACATAAATTAAATGAAAAACATATATAATTAAATTATAAAAAATATAAAAATAAAAGATAATAAGGAAATGAAATAAGAAATATAAGGGGTGAGCAAAGTAGCGTGATATTACTTATAGTGTGAATTTAAACAGTATAATTTATTTTATTTAAATTGAACATGTTAACATGTTTGGTATCAAATAATGATATAGGTAGATACTTAAGAAGTAAAAATAAATAGTTAATGAAAATGTATATTAAAGGTAAAATGAGAAAATATGTAAATATAGAATTAAAATTTTCGTTTATATGATTTTAAATATTTATTGAAAAAATATTTAGTTTAATTTTTTCATTTTTTGTATTATGATTTTAAAGGGGAGATTGTAAATAAATGGGGAAGTTGAATATAGTTATTAATGCGAGGAATACTTAGGATGGTTAAGTGAGAAAGTGAAATAAATGTATGAATTAGGAGTTATAATTATATAAGTATTTACTTTATGTTACAGTGTTATATGTTTGTGTAGGTAAGGAGGATAGAATGTGTGATTTTATAATTACAAATTTTGGGGTATATAGTAGGATGTAAGAGTGTAATTTAAAAAACAAATTATATTTTGTTTTAATTTGAGCATGATGGTTATGAATGTGTGCTATTTAGTACGTTTTATAATATTTATTGATGTTGAAGGTAGTAATGGTAGTTAAGTGATGAAAGAGAATTCTGTGTGTGTGCGCGCGCGCTTTATATTTTAAGTGTGAGTGATGTATGGATTTGTATTTTGTATCGGTTAATTGAATTTTATTGAAAATTTATATATTGCTTCTTTTAATTGTGTTTAATTTAAGTTACTTGATAGAATACTTTTAAAAATTTCTTTGGTTAAGATACTTTTAAATTAATATGTTAATTTTTTATTCATTTATTAACCTTAATTTTAGAATTAAAATTATTGTTTGATGTTTTAGTTTTTCTTTACTTTTCCTTATTTTCTTTTAGTAGTTTAAGCTTTAAATTTTAATTATTTTAAAGGCTGTAAAATTATTTTGTATTGAAATATAAAATGTTATAAATAAATGTAAAGATCATAAATATGCCAGGGGTTTAGAAATTAGGACCAGGGTGACGTACAATAGATTCTATTCATTTATTTAATTACAGTAGAGCTAAATAACTATTGATGATATTACGATATGATTGAAGTACAAACTAGAGGCTATAGTAATTTTGCGATCCACTCTATGGTACAATCTAAGACAATAAAATGTTAATATGTCAGTATGCTCTATTCTGTTGTTATAATTCCTACATATGTTGATGATACTTGAAGAGCAGAAATGATCAGATGATAGAACGTTCTTTTCAGTCAGGGCAGATATTGGGAATTTTGGACACAGTGGCTTCAGCTTCAACCTTGAATGTCAATGGATTGTACGAGCATAAGTTTCTTCGGAACATCTTAATATATGCAGATAGGTATATATTTTGTGCGGAACTCAAGAAAAAGTTTGGCAGATATGTTTTAATCCGCATTTCTTTTGTCTATAACATCTAAATAATTTGTATTAAAAATATTTCCAAAGACCTGGCAATATTCTGTTTATAGTTTCTTAAAAACGTAACTTAAATTGCTATTTTTAGTAAGCACTGAAGTAACCGTATTAATAGTTGTAATAGACGCAGATCGTGAACTGCATTGAGATGACGATCTCTAATTTGTGATCGGGGTTTTAATATTAAAAGTTCTGAGGCAGAAACATGCACATTAAGCTGCCGACTTTGTGTGTGGAACAAGAAATCTATCGTGGAGAAATGTAAATGATATTACTAGCCAATTTAAACATCTCCTGGATGAGTATTGTTAAATGCTCAATGCGACTCTCTTCTTCACTTAAGCATATTCACGACAGCAATTGTTTGTCGGTATCTGGTTGAACAGATGCAGCATGCGTACTGTAAACATTTAAGCTGTGCCCGTCCGTCTACTGCATAGGGTTCCCACAGGCGAAATACCGCTGTGAACCTCATGTGTTGTAGAGCTCCAGTTAGCGATGTGGGAACCTGAGTAGCATTTAGGAGGTTTCGGATTATTCGAAAGAAGCTTTCGGAGATGTGATGATATTCTCCCAAATAACACTCTAGACACGTAAGATTTCACAAATACCACTAAAGAGAAATAAGGTTATCGAATACTTTCCACTTTTCAGCTTTATCCTTATTCCTCACCTTAAATAAAACCATATCTGTTCTACATATTCTCTGGCATAGTTTAGGTATGTTTGTCCTTCCATTGTTTAGCATTTCTTTATCTTGTTTTACACTAGATAAGACTTTTCCAGCCTGTGCTCCGTGGAGCCCTAAGGACTTTGTGCACACTTCCCAGGGGCTCCAACGCCGCACTGGGATAATAAATAAATGAAAGTACTCTACTTCAGATTTTCCCTCTTTCTCCTCTCTCGCAAGTAACTACTACCAAAGGAATTGATTTCAAGAAGGGTTCTGTGAGCTCAAAGGGTGGGGAATACCTGCCCTAGATAAATCTACTGAATAAACCTCAAGACAGGTATTCCTTTTGATTGACAGCTTGTGAATCTGTAATTCAATATGCTATAAGATTTCAGCAATTTAAAGGATGTAGGATATTACACCACAAAAATCAAAACTTCACAAAGTATGGCGCTTACAAGGTTATTGTGGGGAGATTTACAAACCTTTTGACATAACATCAGTGTGGACAATCACTCAGTCAACCAATCATTGAATAAAGAGGTCATAGCTTTCTGCTAATGGTTATGTACTATATTGAAAATCCTCTGATCCATTCTTCAGCTTTAATTTTGTCTCCGTATTATTATGAAACGTCTATCTTTCTCTCATCCGGTATCCTCTTCTGGTCATTTTCCCATTCACCATTGCTTTCTAACTCAATGATAGCAAGCATTGTCTTCTTGTCTGTTACTCTCCACAGACTTCTACTTTTCCTCTTGAAAATCAGTCTCAGTATTAATTTTGCCTTGCCCAGCAGTTTTTGAAATGTGTTATTACTAATTTTTGAACCGACATGGACAGGCGAATTCGTTAATGCACGGATTCGTAAATAGGAGTTTTGTGCTTCAGATCCCATCATGATCGTCCTCCTTGACCGAGGGGTTTTCCAGATTTTCCTCAGTCCTTGTAACTGGCGAATGCCAGAGTGGTACCCTAAACTTAGGCTCGAAACGTTTCCTTCCCTAATTTCCTTTCCCAATTATCATTTCATTTCATGTATCACTATTGTCACTCCCTATAGTGTCGTATGTAATCAGAATGGGCGTTAAACACTACTAAAAGCAACTAGTTTTTGACAGATCATTTCACATGCTCTATACTCGCATAACAAATTATTTAAAAACTTCTTCTTCCCTTCGTCATAACACCAAGTTTCTATAATACATAATGTCAAACTTTACAAAAAAAACTTCACTAATGTCTTTCTTCACGAACCCACGGAAAATGCTTGGTTAATTTATGATGAAATATTTCCTTCACTATTGTTGTTCCGTGATTTCGTGATGCTTTACTATTTACGGTATATCCAAATATTTAAAGTTTTGCACTTGCTCCATTCACTACATCGTCTTAAATTCTTTACTATTCTTGCTAACTGCTTTCTGTATCCTTTTTGTATTTCTTTCATCCTATACCCTTCCTCCGCTATCATTTATCTCCATTAGTATGTTTATTAGGACCCTTTCGTTCTTGGCTAACAGTGGCATACCATCAAAAAATCTAATGCATTTTTTACTTTCTCTACTACGTATAGTAAGTAGGGGAAGTATTGTATTCCACCCAAAAATTCGATACCGAGATTTCACCGGAAATACATGTTTTGAGATCCCTGAATCCAAAAAAAAGCATTTTTGGAACATGTCCGTCTGTGTGTTTGTCTGTGAACAGCATAACTCAGAAACGAACAGTCGGATAAACACCAAATTTGGTATTAGGTTCAGTATCTTTCAGAGATGCGACACGAAGGTTTTAAAGAAAATCCCCCCACCACAGAGTACCCTTTACATGAAACATTTTTCGAAAATTTTAATTTTCTCAAAAATGGCTCTAACGATTTTGATTAAAATATCATATGTTTAAGATATTTTCATGACAAATCTTGAATTTTCTGGGAATGTCTCCAAAAGTATTCTTCATTGTTAACGAATTTTGGTAAACTGGTAAACTATAAGAGATAGACAAAATTTTACTACACAAAAGATGTAGATCGCGTTAAAATACACAATTTATGTCATATACATTTTTGTTGTTGAGTGAACCATTTTCGAGATATTGCTTGTTATTCCCTCAAATTTTTCAATACTTATTTTCTCAAATGGGAATTCGTTATTCATTTTTTTGTCTTGGATATGCAAAGAGTATTAATCTGTGGCAATTGGAATAGTGCTGCACCTAGCAACCAGCTATTAAGAGATTTGTATGTGCTTAAAGGCTACTGTATTTCGATACTGCCCTTGTAAATATATATCCCCCTTACATCTACAAGAAAATTAGCAATAAGATAGGGTCTGCAAATGTTTATCTCGATTAACATGAAGTAGATGGAGAATAAGCGTTTGTAAAAATAGTTTGTACAAGAGTAGAGAAAGTCATGTGAGTGTAACACATCAGATTTTTTCCTTCTTCCTCCTATTGCTCTTTCTCCAATGCACACATATTTCAAAACTGTTACTTGAACCTGAGTATGTTTAGCAAACAAAGTCCTCAGGATTTGCTTCACTTGTCATAACTACCTGGAAGATACCATGGAAATTTACATGAGTCTACTTGTATTATTCTACGTGAACAAGCGTGTTATTTTGTTGTACGGAAATGAACCAAAATTTACAACAGCCGCAATGCGGTGAGAATTACATTAATTGATATTTATTATAGCGATACACCAAAACGAACGTTATCTGTTTGACACGAAGCATGTTTTAAATACTTCCCGCTTGGCAGTCCGTGCACAGTAATTAGTTTGTTTCACGGATTTTAATGCCTGGCTTCACAAGCGCGTACAATTGTAATTCTTTTCCGTAATTAAAAAGAATTTACTTTTGTTATGTTGCGTGTATGTGTGCACGGACTCGGCATTTTGTAGTACTGTGAAAAACAAGTATTGCTTTTTAACGAAACGATTTAATTGGTTTTCGCTCTACATCTATTATCGCATTAGTTACAAACTTTGAACATAGGAGGAATTCGTTTACAACAATCTCTCCAAATAGATGCAGTACATTGTGTTTCGCCGGGTTCAAAACAAATTAATTAAAACAGTAAAATTAATCTCTATCCGGATTAATACGTGCTGTCATAAAAAACCTGTGTTTGCAAAATTGTCTCACTTAATAAATGCATTCTATTCCTGGCTAAGACCTGAGTTATTGCGAATGACAACACTGCCTTAAACTGAAGAAGAAAACATGTTTTTGCGTTACTTTCTAGGACATAAACTGATATCATTTAAATATCGAAGTATTTTTATAAAGAACTTTACGGAATGTAAGATTTTGTTCTTTGAACTGATGATACGGTCAACTTAAAATGTTGTCTTAGTAAAACGAATTCTATTCTCAAGCATATGAGCAATGCACATTTCTTTGATGTTTCTTAATTCTCTGTACCACCATTTTGCAGACCGCATTTATGGTACGAGTATTTCATTCAGAATGTGAGAAGTTTGATACCAGAAACCTTTTTCTTAAATGGAAGGGAAAAAATAGGGTAAAAACGAAGGTAAGTTTGGTGAATACAAGAAGAATGGTATCATCAACGTACTCTCCAAAATGAATACATACGATTTATTCATGTAACATATTTGAAGATTTATTGGTTTTAACACTTTAAAAGTTGCACCTTATTTTAACTATACCCTATATAAAACGGTTTGAATTTTAATGACGCACTTCGCATCCCTGAAGACAGAGGTAACCAACACTACTTTTAATTTCCGGGCTGTTATTTAACTGAATATTAGAGTTAATATACGTACCTTCGGATCTCATCTTAATTAGCTCTAGGACGGAGATTAAAGATTCCGGTTCGGCCCTCACTTACAAAACTCACAGTTCACAAGTGAGATTATGCGATCACCTGATTAGTTTTGACCAATCAAGTACAACGTGACCTTTTCGCCAGCATCATCTTCCTTGATTGAGTTTTTTTTACAGGTTTTCCTCAGCCCTCAAAACTAGCAAATGCTGTGGAGGTGCCTTAAACTTAGGCCTGGAAAGTTTTCTTCCAAAATGTCCTTTCCCAATAATCATTTCATTTCACGTATCATCCACCGCCTTTGGTGCCACATAGAGCAAGAACGGGCGTTAAACACTAACAAAAAGAGAAAGAAAATAACCTCACAGGTGTCGAAGACCTTTAGAAGAAAACGGTATTTCTATCCATGATAAAACTAACAACAATGTATCTAAATTATAGCTAATGTAAAAATATTTATCGTTAAATGCATTTTGTTTACATAGTCAGCTTTGACCGCATGAAACACAACTTCATACTTACACATGCGTGTTGTAGCTTATGCAAATGTTTTCATACTGCTAAGAGTATTCTAACTCTAATGTTTGCTTTGTGGATAAATAAACAGGGGTCTTTTAGCATTATGTTTTTTTCCGCATTAAGGGGAGCTGGCCCGTCGTTGCAACCCCCAACCTGTAAGACCAGATTGAAAAAATAGATGGTTTGGCCATGAAAAGATTGGAAAATTATACAATAGTATGAATGGTACTAAAATGGGAAGCTGAAGTAAATGAGGACGAGGAAGACTAGGACAAGAATGGGTTATGGGGCCTGAAGAAAACATGGTGTTGTAGCGGGAAATCGTTGATCAGTTGCATCTGGAAAGCGTCGATTATCTGGTTGATGCGATCTGCTACAGTGTTCTTGTTCTCGTCTATTGCTGCTCGTCGGCTGCTGTATTCTCCAGCCCTAATCATTAGCTATCTAGCTAATTTCTTGTGTCTCAGGGTTTTCGTAGGTGAGGCAAATTAAAATACACTGAATTTCCTTTATCAATGTGGTTTATTATCAAATAAAATATTTATGGGTGGCTAGCTTTTCCCACTATAACAGTTTCCACCATTATAATAAATTAGGAGTCTAAACTAGCTGCACACGTCTTCCCACCCATGTGCGCACACGTGCATTTGTCGTCCAGAGAGTAGCACTTTATCTCGATGAGATTCTAAACCAGAGAGTGAAAATCTGGGGTTTTCTTTCCCTTTTTATACCTAAGCCTAGTGACGCTTACCTCCGCGCCTCAAAATGTACGTTTCTAATTGGTCCTCAGATCGCGTTACCTTGTAATGTATGAGAATATTTTGCTCCAAAGTTTTGCGCCTACGTGTCCCCATGGCGCGTAAGGAAGCGGATTCAATATATCTGTCTCTTTCTATTTCTCCTTACTGCTTCCAATTCCCTGCTCATTAGCTTGGTGAAAGGTGGGTTCTACCTAGAATTATCTTTTGCCTGGAATTTGGTAGTTCGCCCGACTCTTACTTATCTACGTTACAATCTGTTTTTGTACAATTCTTGGTTGTTAAATATTTTAACATATTTCTCGGTGAATTATATTATTACTATGTACAATTCTTATTTAATATTGATTTACATGTTTATGTGAATATGTATGTATATATATATATACATATAGGTAGTATATCCCCTTTCAGCGTCCAGAGTACTAACAGATAAAGATGCACAGAATAGGGATTTATGGAGAAATAAAATTATAATGCGTTATAGGAAAACTACTGCATGGTAGATAATCCCCAAATAAAAGCTAATACATAGATAAGTAAGCACGCCTAAAACATTACACCGCAGTGGTTCAAGCAATTATTTTCATAAATGTAGCATAATATCATCTGCAAAATCTATCCACCAAAGATTGAACATTAACTGATTAAATTTATATCTTCTTGTCCTTTGAAAAATGTAATTTAGCTATGTATCAGGCTTTATTGTAAAATATATAATTTGTAATTCGATGGTGTTCTCTTTTATTTGCCTGGCCAATAACGACTTCATAACTATCAGTTGCTTTACTTTTCGTTGCCAAGGGTACTATTGTACATACAAAACCTTGTGCTTAATGCCTAACGTGTTTTGCTTTCCTCCTAGCGATATAACTCTTGGAAATGCAATGTGTTTTGTTATTTTAGTTATCTGTGCTGCCAGACAGAAATAACATTGGAAATACGTTTTCAAGCAATACATCTGAAATACCTTGACGTTTACATATGGCTTGGTGCAGCACGAATATTACTACTATACCATTATTATTCCTCTTTGTGCTCATACAATTTCTCAAACAGACGCTTCTATAGCTGGCATGCGATAGCTGAAGCTCTGAAATAGCTTTATGTATGCAGTGCACTTCTAGAATCCAAAACAAACGCCCAAGGAAATGTATACGTTCAAACAGATAACTACTTAGAAGGAAGCATTTGATAATTTTTGAATATTATAAGGATCTTTAAAAAACTAGCCATGTAAAAACTGTTTTAGGTGAAAATACAAACACAATAGACCCTTTAACACTTAGAAATTCAAATTAATTATTCCTCCAATATTATGCTTATTAATGTAGAAACCACCTCAAAGAAACTATTGAGGAGAGGATTTTGCTGAAATAGATAATTATAATGAAATCTATGAGATGTAAAGAATATTGCTCACATGGAAAAGAAGACTTGCCGATTATCTTTCAAATAAAAAGTAGTTGCGTTTTTTACCTTCGGTTTCTTATCACGAATAGATCCAGTTTCCTTAAATCCCTTCAAAGATTAGGAACCACTTCCTTGTGAGGCGCATGAACAGCAGCAAGTCTGTCTATAAATCGTCGTCTTACTTCCCTACAAAAGGAATCATATGTACATATAGATTCTATGTGCTAAAGTATGCACTAACATACCATAACACTGAAAGTGTCACCAAGTATCAACCTCTATACAAAGAATCTTCCAGCACACGGAAAGAGAACATACCGGTTAGAAACAGCGCGGTACAGGACAAGCAACTCCTCGTAATACGGCCACGCGTCCAAACAAAGGCTCTGTATATAATACATAGGATAATCAAAAACTCAAGTTCCCGCTCACCTCCAACATTAGCCTTCTCTTCCTAGCTGTCTCGGTTTAAGACGATATTTACCTATCCTCATTTGTCTTCCCTGCTTGCCTGTAGCACCCAACAGGCTTTTCATATGTATGTGACAGATTTTTGGTTTAAAAATTTCTTCATCAGGCCCCATAGGAAAAATTCAAGGGAAAATCTTGTGTTTGTTGAGGTCGCGCACTTAGCTCTATTCTCTTTCTAATGGCATAATCTGAGCTGATGAGTTCTGTTGCATATGATATACAAGTAAATGTGAAATAAGAATTTAAACCTCCTTCCATTCAACAAAAGTGAGAGATTTAATCATTTGATTCCGATTTATAGTACCTAAAGTATAGAAATGGCATCATAAGTAATCTGTTAATTTCTTTTTTCATGTCCTAGGAATTCGTAATATGATTTTCCGAGCACCCTATATAACGTACTGCTCCGGCTTCATATATACATCACAGGGTTTATATTTGTGCAATTTCGTGATTTTACCGTCACAAATGTGGAATAGAAGCTGTACAAAAAGTATGTCCGAATAATACCTGATGCAGCAAGGTAGGCATGAGTAGCCTGATGATTTTGGAGGTATCAGAACTTCTGAGATAACTATAAAACATAACACTCGCTTCTACCACATATTCAATATTTAACATTTCAAATATCAGCATATATGACAGTTATTCGTATTAATTAAATATTTAATAAATAACAAAAACGAATGAGAAGTGCTGGTGTGTGTTTAAAAATTCTGCTTACAAATTAAATGTGATATCATAAACAAAAGTATTATACGAATCCGTATTATTGTATTAATCATATATGGGCAAGTTAATAAAATTATAGGTTACCTTCAATAGAAAGGAACATGAAAACTTTACTAACTATATATAGGTTGGACCATTTAATTTGAGACTGTACAATATCTCCAGAACTAAGCGTTGTAGAAATAAATGTCTTTAATAAAAGTTTCTTGATATTATGGGGGAAAGTAAATGTAATTTAAATGGTCCACACTGTATATAATAAATAGCAATTGATTCGGATTACAATATTATTCGCATAAAACTGCAGGAGCAGCGAAATGGATATTTAATTTAATTGCTGTTTAAATAAATAAAATTTTATTTGATGTGTCTCAAATGCACATTTCATCATATATAGCCACCTGGTTGAGTTAGTAATAGTTTCAGAACGTCAAAGTGTACAGATTTCCGGACATATTGTTAATCCTTTTCTTTGTTATCTGCATGTAGGGAATCCTGCCTTCTTTCAGTAATTATGAAGCACGCAAAATATAAACAAAATTCAGCTTTGTTTCTTCAAAATCCTTTTCTTGTCGTTACATTTAATGTTCTTATATGTTCAAGGAAAGAGAAAATTTAATAAGGCGAAGTATTTTTTAAAATGTAATATAAAGGATATATAAATATAGTTAGAATCTTCTAAATGTTCGCGTACTTTGAAGTAGGCACGTCCGATGCCACCATTCCACCATCAGTACTCTTGATCTGAATTAGTCACATTTGCGTTTATTTACAGGCTTCGAAACCTCATCACAAATCAAATTGCACTGTTTTAGAAAATTCCTTATAGTGCTGAAGGTCTAATACAAATGTTTTGTAACGTTCGTTTGCTTTAAAAATATAGAAAGGGTGTATGTTATGTAAAAATATAAATTGGAAAGTATGGAATTTTATAATTATATCAGCAGAAACCTAAAGGCATGCCCAAAAGAGCTAGGTAGAATTATATAGAAACGCCATTAGACATCAATACTCTTGCTAAACATTGTTCATGTATTATTAAAACTTTTTTTCTCCTGGACCGTCTATACAAATTTCAATATAAATATTCTGTTAATACCGTGATGTAATCGATTAATGATTTCCAATTTAATCGAAAATCGGCTCTTAGTATCGGATAATTCAATCGATTATCTAATTTGTACTGTCATACTATCTATTTCCTATGCGGGAGTTTTTATTCTGCTTTAGTTTGATCCACTTTTATTCCCGTCTTTCTGCTATCTCTGGCAATAGTTCGTGCAGAAACAGACAAGGAAATTCTAGTATAATCATTTCTACTTACGAAGGTACAAGGGGAAAATAGAGAGAGAGAGGTAATGCATTATGAAAATATCAATTTGTTGTTTGCTGTTAGGACTACATTTTTATGTAACTAGAGTAAATAAAATGCTATTAGGATACGCTTGTATGAATGCAATAAATTTTGTAGTTATCAGTGTAATTTTTCTACAAAGTTTCCAAAAATGTATACAAAAGCATGGCTTGTTATCTATAACATAAAGAAACGCGCGATTACCAATAGACAACAAGATATCTTCGTTACGCAAATTCCATTCTGAAAATATTCGTATCTGGAGTAAGCAAGGGTGATTGTGGTAGAAACCTTTATATTGATATTAAAAATATAATGTTAAGCGAATTCGGATATATCACTCTTTTAGTTGAAAGCTTCACGGTTAATTTGAGAATTAACTTAGAAAAGGTTTTAACAGAGATTAAACAGTACATTACATGACACCTTTCATCTCACACAGTCAGAGTGAAAAATATAGTCATGAAGGTAAGCAAACAGAGGCATGTTATTTGGCTAATTTATTCGTAAAAGGGGTTCAACAATTAAACACATGTTCAACGTTATGTTTTTTGTTCAGAAGCGAATTTTTTGTTTTTCCTCATGGAGATGCTACTCGGGAAAAAATAAAAACGCGCAGCAAATTATATGAATTAATGTACAGGGTCGTTTTAAAAAAAGTGTATATTCTCTTTAACGAACACAAAGCCTTTATTATGTACGAGGGCAAATCAAAAAGTCTTTGCCCCTACTTTTTTCGGCCAAATTACGAATGTAAAACAAAAACCAACATATACATTCAAAGTAGTGGACTTTTCATGGGCCGGTCCTCATAGAGTTTCCAGCTGCTGCCGGTGCATTCAAAATAGTAGATATGCTTAACACGTCTACGGCTTACGAGCAACGAAGTGTGATCCGTTTTCTATGGAGTAAGGGACGAACGCCCATCGAGATCTACAGGGAAATACAGCCATCATATGGGGAAAGGTTTCTTGCTTTGAGAAGTGTGAGATGGTCTTCTAAGTTCGAAAATGGCCGTGCAAATCTGCATGACAAAGAGCGTGCGGGGAGACCGCGTGTATCGGTGACTGATGACAATATTGCCCACGTGGATGCGATGGTGAAATCAGAGCGGCGCGTGCGCATCAAAGACATTGTTCAGGAGCTCGACATTTCTTTTGGGAGTGCTTTTGACATCATTCACGAGTGCTTAGGGTACCGGAAGGTTTCATGTCGATGGGTTCCTAAGCAGTTGGATGACGTGATGAAAGGCAAGTGAATGATTGCTTCTTTGAATCATCTGCAATGATATGCCGAGGAGGGTGACAATTTCCTGGATCACATTGTTACTAGGCGATGCAACGTGGGAACCAAAACAGCAGAGTATGGTGTGAAAACAACCGCAGCCTCCTGTGAAAAAGAAATTCCGTACTGCGCCATCTGTTCACAAAGTGATGTTAATGGCATTCTGGGATTGCCGTGGACCGCTCGTGCTTGATTTCATGCCGCGAGGTGCCACCATCAATGCCGACAGATATTGTTCCACACTGTCCACACTGTCACTTCTGCGGGCTGCGATCAGATAGAAGCGCCGCGGGATTCTCGATGTCGACAGCGCTGAAGAAGTTCCTGGCAGGAAAACGATTCACTTGCGACGACGAAGTCAAGACAACAGTGCGACAGTGGTTCCGTAGTCAGATGGCCGACTTCTACTGCAGCGGCATCGCAAAATTAGTGTAGCGATGGGACAAATGTCTGAACCGGCACAAGGAACTATGTGGAAAAAATAGTGAAAGGTACAAGGAATAATATCTACATGTTTAGTTGGCTGTATGTATCTTATGTATCAGAAAAAATAAATAGGTAGCAAAGACTTTTTGATTTGCCCTCGAATTAGTGCTGAACTTAAGCATTTATCACAGGTTTCATACAAGCTTGCTGCAACTGTATAGTTATGTACTTTCGGTTTTCAAAATGTGTTCCGTTAGTTGCCAGATACATATTACACTGTGAATGGTTGCTTGAACAACCTTGGTATGTACCAGCAGGGATTTCCACACCTTTTACTTAATTTATTGGAGAAGAGCCACCTGCTTAAAATTTTCTGCAATAACGATATTCTTCAAGTTCCATCAAAGGTAAAAGTTCAGAGATGTTAAATCTGGAGAACGAGTTCTGAACTTTCTGCAGATTCTTGGCAGGAAAGCCCATATATCCGTTATAGTGTAGAGGGTGTTCCACCTTTTACGTAGAAGAAATCACTGTTTTCATAAATTGCACCTGTAACTGGCAAATTTCATATGCTTAGTAAGCATTTCCGGACACCTGGTACCAATAAGTGCGTACCTTCAAAGAAGCATCCTATTAAATACCTAGATCACAATCCAGAGCAGACATTACTCGGTAGACTGGCTGTCTTATCGAAATACACTTGCGAATTTTCTGGCGCCTAGTAAACACAATTATAATGATTCACCGTTTCGTTAAGTTTGAATTTTGGATCACTAGACCACACAATCTTTGTCAGAAAATCTCCAGCCTCATTTACCATATGCTAAGACCATTCACATTACTCATTTAATATTTGCAATAATCTTGGTATCTCAATTGAACTTCAGCGACTTTTCAAGGTTTAATCACCACTTTAAAATAAGCCTCCGTACTTCAAACCTCAACCCTGTCCCGGATATTTGGATTCATTATTATATGTATCATGGTAATCACGAAGATCATGCAGGTACTGACATTTGTTAAGCAAACACCATACTATATATTCCACAGATTATTTAGTGCTGCTCGGAAAAAGACATGCAGATGGTAATCACGAAGATCATGCAGGTACTGACATTTGTTAAGCAAACACCATACTATATATTCCACAGATTATTTAGTGCTGCTCGGAAAAAGACATGCAGATACCATCATATATATTTTTTGGCTGACTATATACTGTTATTTATTTATTCAGCAGATTAAGCCATATTTTACAGTAGTATATTAGGGTTTTAGTTTTATAATTTTAAAACAATTAAACTAGTATAATTATTTACATTTTACAATGCCAGATGGATGTGTGAATAAAGCTTATAAACTACTGGAAACAACATCTTCTGCTAAACATTTTGCTTATAAATTTTATATTGTAGTTGTTTAAATGAAGTTTCAGACAGTATCTTCTGTACATGAACTGAGGAAATTAAAGAGTAAATGCTCTACTGTTTCTTTATTTCCACAAGGGTAATTGAGATTTTTTTCTATGATAAAATGAAATATTCGGAAGTATGTACCAAATTTGTCGTGACCAGAAACAAATTGTGTTAGTATAAAATCAGGGAAGAATACTTCACAATATAGGTGACTGTGTATATCAGGAAAAGATATATTTCTTGTTTAAGAGCCATTGTTGTTATTTATCCATAGTTAATTCCATGAGTTTATCGTATGCATTTTATACTCTGATTTAGTTTTGATATTGAACATTTGTTTCAGGCATGCTTGTCATTATTGGAAGCTGCTTCTTTCGCTAGATTATCCGGTCTTTCTTCCCGACATGTCCTCTTATCCGTGCAAGACAGATATGTTTATATGTGCTACGAGTTATGATGTACTTCCTGTGGCTATTGGATATAAATTATATTCATCTTCGATTGAGAGTAAGGTGTCTTGAGAATCTGAATACGCATAAGAATGTTTCATTTGATGTATGCACCAATCAACTGCTTGTTGAATGGCAAAGAGTTCTGCTCGGAAGACAGTGCATACAGGAGCCAGTTTGTATGTCGATGTGAAAGTTTCTTTATCTTGTGAGTAGACAACAAAAGCACACCCAACAATGTTATCTCCTTTGCTCTCTGTGTACGAGAACCATCCATGTAGACGTGAACTTTATGTCCAAAGTTGCACTTTTTTTTATAACAAAATATCTGTACTCACACGGGTGTCCTGCTGATAAGATGCGAATTTTCCTCTCAATCTTAAACTCTTGTTGAAATATTTGAGAACTTAATCCTCTGTTATTTTTTAAACATATCATTTCACGTTGTGCAATGGCTGTGATGTAAACTAATTGTGGAATGCTTGCTATAACTAAGGCTGCATCCTTAGAAACTGTTCTGTACGCTTTCGTGTTCGGAAGTGCAAAGCCAGTTGATATGAAAAAGCTTCTTTTGGGTCCACTTTTTACTTCACAATGTTGGTAGGTAGAAACGCAGTACAGTGCCATTGGTTCTGCTGCTCCATGATAAATAGTGTGAAAGGCTTCTGAGTTGATACCCCATTTGGGTTTAGTTACTGGAGCCAAAGCTGTTCGACATTTTCTTCTGTTTTTTTGACCAAGCTTTCTAGTTGTGGTTTGAAGGTTCTGATCAATAATTACTCCAAGATAAGATAAAGTCAGCCAGTTTAATTTCTTCCTTGTTCATGTGAATCTTCGGTGTTAACGTTTTTCTCTTCTTGGTTTCAATCATTCAAGCTATTTTACTTGCATTGAATTGGTGTTTAGTATTACAGTGCTATATTTTCAGCTATCAAATATCTGTTTATATAGTACATAGCTTAATCGGCTGAAAGTGACTAATTATTTACTTATTTCTAATTAATTTTATGTCGTCGATTCTTTCCTAAATATTAAATTTTTTTAATTACACACACACACACACACACACACACACACACACACACTCGCTGTTGGTGATGCTTCTTATTACTTACTACCTTTAAAATTATATTATGCTGAATGATAAGGACATTTTTATCCTTCTTTGGAGTTAAAATGGCATGTACAGCATCTGTCGTTTAGCTGGTTCGCAATGGATTTTAGAGATGCTCTTTTGTTTAAAACAATGCTTATTGTGCATGAAATCGCTCTGTGTGTTTTAAAGCATGACTTAAGCCTTACTAATTCAATAATGTTATATAAAACTTCAATGTATACCATGAAATAACAGATAATGATAAACCTCAACGTTTGGTTTAAAGCTTATACTGTGTTGAAAAACATAGAAAAATAATGCTATACTAAGTGCACTTAACGAAAGTGATTAACCAAATAAACCTCTTTTGGTTAAATATGTTTCACCTACTTTATATTGTACTGTCCCAGGCTTCTCGGCCATAGAGGCCAGACTTGAGAAAAAACCGATAGTAGTAGGATTTTGTTGAACTATAGATTAACGCTGGAGCTAGTTTATGTTACAACGAAACACACACACTCTCCCATATTCACACCTTCAAAATTCTACGGATGGTAGGGAGTGATTATCCAAAGCTTTAATTCGAATACAGAGGCAGTCAGTGCAATTCTGAATGATACAGGCTTTTTTTTATCCATTTAGGATGCATTGAACTGTATCCTTTTTTTTTTTTTTTTAGAAATAAAGTGTGTTATCTAGTATGCATTGCAGTATTATATTCAAATTATTCGTCTTTTGTTTCATTATAATGAATTGCGTGATTCTTTTCATTTCATTTTTCTATATCTTATTCTCTTGGTATGATTTGTATATATTTTGAACAATGCCATTAGTATTGCAACCTACTTCTGTTTACTAAATTGAGAATTACATCTCGGTTTGCTAACTTTTTTTCCTCTCGCAGGGCAGATGGTAGCAAGTGTTAAAAAATACCTTAAACAAATAATGATGTTGTGTCATGTAGCGGGAGTTTTAGTTCGAGCCAATTTAGATTTCTGGTGTTATTTTATCTAATACAGCAGCATATCTTCTATATTTTCCAGTCTACTTCAGAAATAAATATTAAAGACACTCCTTGGTCTTGTGACTCAAAAGCTTAACATTCGCAAAATGTTATTGAAATATGTATCCTCTGCTTTTTTTGGATTCAACCTTGAATACACCATCTTTGTATAATATTTGTGCTTTAATATTTATGGACTTGTCAAGAGATAGGTGTATTCAGAATTATAAGGGAATAATTAATAAAATAATGTAAGAAATATTATCGCTTTAAAGTATTTGTGAAATATTGTCACCAATACAGAAACTAATCTATGGAAACTAACAAAGTTATTTTAAATATTACGTTAAAGCATATTTAGAATTACACGTGAATGGTGCAAAGGAAATGTGAGTTCCTGTTGAAGGAAAGAAGGACATATGTCATGTAGTTTTACGGTAGACAAAGATGTGCCACATTATTATTCGCTAAGTGGCAGTACCAGGCCAGGTTCGTTTAAATTAAGGACCATCGCAAAAGTAGCCCTCCTGTCTCCTGATTCTCGTTTTATATCTTGGTCTTCTTCATCTTGGACCTTTCTGTACCTTGCTCTACGTCTGTACGTTTAACGGTGTTACCTCCGGTATTTCCTGTTGGACACCACCTTTGGACATTTGTAGGACATCTGTCTTTGCACTATACACCTTATATATTTTGCCTTGTGAATAAACTTCCATAATAATGATGATGATTATTATTAGTAATAGTATTATTATTAAAATATTATACGTGAATTTTATACTTAGGTATTGCTCATTCCCCCTACATTAATATATCCTTTAAAATCTGAACTACGCTTCTAAACTTGTAGGATCCTAACAATTGCAATTCTACTACCCTGTTCTCGTACTCAGATTCGTGACAATGGTTTACTTAAGAGTAGTTTTTTCATCATCGTGCAATGGGTGCACTACGCCAAATAAAACTTAAATAGTAACATATGACGACAATTTTGAAAATTCAATGTTTTTTTACCCGGCAAAGATATTAATTTTAAACGCTGTTTGACACTATGATAAATTCATAGTTTTAACTACCTCCCACAACCAAGTGTTTTGGAAATTAGTAAGAGTATCATTAGTGCGAGGGACGTTCGGAAATTATTTACAATTGCGTTGTTTTAAAAATACCGCTCAACCTACGGGCATGTCTTTGGGGGTGGGACAATGAACTGATACTAGCACACCACGCAGACACTAGATGGCAGTTATGAACAGAGTGTATAGTGAAAGGACAGCGCTTGTTTGTTGTTAAGTGGAGAAGCCATGGACTAGATGGAAAGTATCATGGGGAAGGGTAGTCTGCATGATTGTTTTGGAAGGAAGGAGTCAAAACTTCAGATATTCATAAACGTTTAACTGTGGAACGTGGTCAAGCTCTTGCACAAAATACTGTTTGCAACTGCATCGCTGGGTTCGCCAGTGAAGGGAATCTGCACACAAGAATGTGAATACTGATCGGCCGTCAACATCGCGATCTCCGAGGAACATTGAGGTTGTGTCTGAATTGATTATGGCTCATTGGCACATAACCTTTGATAAACAGGCCTCGGCAGCGCAACTCTGCGCACCATTATTCATGGCGATTTGGACATGAAAAAAGTACATGTCTGCACATTGGGTTACACGGGATTTGATACAGGTCCAGAAGGAGCACAGAATTGAAGTCTCTCGTGGTCTATTGGAAATGAATAAAGATCTAGATTTTTTAGAGAAACTGATAGACTAATGACGAATCATGGTACCACTTCCATACTTGAGAACAATCGCCAATCCATGCAATGGAAATTTCCTAGGAGTGTACGACCCAAAAATTTTCGTGCTGCCCCTTCTGCAGGTAAGTATATCCGTCTTTTGGGACACTTTGGCATACTAGTAATGGTTTGGCTTCCACAAGGAGCAAATGTCAACAGCAGGGTGTACTGTGACCCCTTCCACGATTTATAGACTCAGAATTAAGCAACGGCGACAGGAAAATGATCGAAAGGAGAGCTCCTCCAAGACGACAATGCATTGCCCGATACCAGCAACATCATGATTGTAAAGTAGACATCACTGGGATTCATAATTGTACCACACCCACCATATTCACCGCACCTCACTCCATCTGATTATGCTTCATTCGACAACATGAAGAACGCGCTGTGAGGTAAAAGGCAACAACGAGGAATTGCAGGCAGCAATCGACGAGTGGTTGTATAGTACTCCCAAACAGTGGTTCCGTGACACAATGATAAAGTTTTTCGGAAGGAGACTTGTGTAGAGTATATTGTCGGTGTAGGGTATATTGAGAGATCCCATGTTCATTGAATCATATTCATTGATAAATAGGGTACTAAAACTACTAGTGTAAGTAATTCCGAACGACGCTCGTACTTATGTGTTATATTCATTTCAGCGCATAGTTAAGTATACCCTGAACGGGATATGCTACACGTGGGCTGATCGGCAGTGGGAAATTGTATTAATTAATTAATTAATGGCAACAGCATAACATCGATTTCATTGTTGTATGACGAAATGTTATGATTAATCGTTAGATGAACTTCTTATATACAGGAATGGAAGGAATGCAGAGCCATCAAATAATATGTAAAATAACTAAAAGTCGTGAAAACAGGTGAGCCAATAGAAGAACATACTCTAGGTATATTTCTGTTCGTTCTTCAGAGACATTCACACCCTAATATCTCTTCTTCTGTAGCCATAGAATCCTTATGTGCAGCTAATAAACCTCAAATAAACCTTTCCTATGAAATCAAACCTGATAGCTTTTCAGTAACAATCATACAGCCGAGTGGATTAACAGGAACGCTGAATAGGGTTTTATGAAAGGGAAGTGTCAATACTTAAAATAAATAAATAAATAAATAAATGCGTGTTACATTTGCATGCCTTGTCCTACCCACTCTTTTGCATACTATGCTTACAAAAGCTTATTCTTGCAAGACCAGGAGTAAAAAACGAACGACTTCCCATTTGAAAAAAGTATAAGTATTTGAAATTTCAAACCTACATCAAGGAATATCTCGGAAACAACTCCACAAAAAAGCAATTTGATGCAAAGGACTTCGCAAGCTATTCCCATTATAGAGAAAATAAAAAAATTACGAAAAATATTCCATGTAAAAGTAATTTGGGTCGGAGAAATTTTTTCCATAATCTTCGTATCACATCCTAGGAAAATGCTGAACTTAATTACCAGATTAACCTACTTTCGTTTTTGTGTTGTACTGTTCACAGATACACACCAGATCTTTTTTTTTCCTAATTTTTTCTTTCTTTCCAGGGAGTTTCAAAACGTGTGTATTTTGGGTAAACTCTTGAATCACATTTTTTGTGCAATGCAATACTTACTTTGCTTACTAGATATGAGTAGTGAGAAAGCAACACAGTTAACTATGTAAAGCGGTAGTCAAATGTATTAAAATTGGGTCGATATGTGTGGCTTTAATATTCTGCTCTCTTTGCATCAAGACGAAAAAAACAGCAATTTTCAGTTGAAAAATATTTAAAAATCCAAAATAATAACAAAGATTGTATCAGAAATGGTTTACTGCACACAAAATTATTTGACATAAATTAGTGCTTTATTGGGATCTACATTTTACGTGTCACGGACCCTCCTACGATTTACCAATTATACAAAAGTGGGACTTCAGAGGCTGTTCCGATAAAATTCCAAATATACATTTTGTTTTTCCTGTACATTTCTTAAACACATAGCGTTTTAATCAAAATCCTTAGCCGTTTTATATAAAACAAAAAATAACGATTCCATGTAAAAAGTACTTTGTATTGAGGGGATTTTCTTGAAAATCTTTGTGTCGTATCCTTTGAAGATGCTGAACTTAAATACCAAGTGTGGAATATAACCGGCTTTTTATATTTGAATTATGCTGTTGCTGTTCACAGACACGTAAAGTTTTCTAAAATTGTATTTGTTTTTCTTCAGGGGACTTGAAACGTGTACTTCCATTGAAATCCACATAAAATACCTCTTGGTGGTACTGTAGGTAAGTATTAGAAAGATTCCAAGGGTATAAATAAGCTGTAAGGAAACATTTTATTTGTGACAGTATGGGATGGACTTGACTGGATGAGAAAAATCGCAAAATGTAAGGATTTCGAAAAGTTTTCGGCACCATAGAGGCTAAAAAACGGGAAAGAATCAAGAAGCGTGGGGGCTGGTGGTTGAAAATGTATGAAAAGATGTACTAGGACTTTCATTGAGTGGTCACCTTCATAAGGAGTAAACACGAAACACCGAGAACGCTGTGGAAATCCAATGCAGCCCCAATGGAAGGCAACTTGGAGAATCGTGAGGAATGGCGTTTGGGATTTCAGAATAACTTCTGATTTGTGAAAAGACCCTCAAAAGCAGAAATTAAAAATTAAAATGTAAAAATCACGCAGTCATTCCAATGATGGCAGCCTTCCCTTCCAACTGGAACAAAAGTATCATTACCATTGTCTCAAATGTTAGAACGTCTTTAATTTGTGTTTGAAGTGATAGTTTGATTAAGTACTTAAAAAATATATGAACGTTTCTTAAATCTCAACTAAACCCTGTTTCTTATAACCTTGCCCACCGACATGTATTCTACTGCACAGCGTTTCCTTCCCCTGATTGGCTAATGTACTCCTTCGAATGGTGACAAACAAGGGTATGCATGCAAGAATACGTGATAAAAGCGATAGAAATATTCAGTTACGATAGATACACCTGCTTTCGCCATTCTGAAAGGAATTATCCTCCTGTCTATATGTTGAAAATAATTGACATGTATTTCAGATGTATGAACTTGTTACAAAATGTATTTAACCCATACGGTTATGAAAATGTAAATTTGACAATTGAAGGGCTTATTTCCAAAGTTACTTATCACCATTATTTTTGAAAAATGAGTTTAGAGTGAAAAACATTTGGGGAGGTCACTTCAAATTATGTAAGAGAGGTATTATTTCCAAAACAACGTTTCTCCCGTCTTGGCAAGCATTTAAAGGTTGGGTTTATTTTCAATGTGACTTATTTCCAACTTGTCTTATTTTCATTGGACCAATTACACAGCCGCTTGTGGTCTCGTGACCTTGCGAGGTGTCATGGCGGCATTGCTTTTGTTAGGCATTATTTTGTGTCGTTGTGATAGTTTTCATGCCTTTTTTGCGTTGTTTGTGTCATTGCTCAGGAAAACTGAGTTGATACTTCTTCCACAGAATTTAACAATACTTTTTTTATATGTGGGCCAGGTCCAAGTTCTTGGAAGAGATTGGCATGTTTCTAACTGAGAAGATGCTGTAAAATTATACATTGTCAGAAATTAATTTTAAAATCTCAGAAATTAAAATAATATTTGTTAATTCAAATTTTGTTACTTGCCTGCCAAACTTTTCAAGTAAATCTGCATGCTCTCATACATTACTAAAGAGAGATAAAAATGGTCCTCCCTACAAATAGTAAACCTTCCCCTATGGAAGGAGCTAATGAAAGAAAGAGTTAATGATGTAAAGGTTTTGATAGAGAAGCTTGGTGTTAATGATAGACATCCTGATATGGTGTTTTAGAATTCGGTGTATTACTTGTTCTGATGCCACTGGTAATGACTGAGTAATAGGCAATTTCTTCGCTGCTATGTATTGACTTTCTCAAGAGTTCATTCGTACAAAGATATATTCATATGCTACTAGTTTGAACCGCTTCTATTGTAGGATATGGCTGCTGTTTTGTTTACTTTAATGAAAATTATTTTTCTCAATAAACAGTGAACATTTTGTCACAGTAAAATGTAAAATTATATTTTGGAATCTCATCATGACATTAATTATACGTTTTATACATCTTAAGATGTTAAAATAGTAAATATATAAACGATTTAAGATTATATTTATAAGAAGTGACTATAGTTTTCGTTTCATTAAAACATTTTAAGTGATTACTGTTTTAACACAGTGTAAATTTACTTTTAGTATTCGTTT
Source organism: Deroplatys truncata (assembly GCA_030765065.1). Taxonomy (NCBI): domain Eukaryota; kingdom Metazoa; phylum Arthropoda; class Insecta; order Mantodea; family Mantidae; genus Deroplatys; species Deroplatys truncata. The sequence continues at coordinate 112,607,737 of CM060981.1, forward strand.
AGTGCCAAAATGATTTATATCCCTATCATATGATTCCAGTTACACTGATTTTTATCACATATATTTAAATTTTTATTAAATGAAAGAGGCCTAGTTTAAAATTTGTTATTTGTGAAAAATCTGATTTCATGGGAAACGGTCACTATGGAAATAAGCCCTTCAATTATCTTTGAATACATTAAGATGAAAGATCATGTTAAATAAATTATTTTGTATGGCATAAAAATTTGTTCTACAACAGAAGCCAATGAGAGGTGACTAGTGCACATAATGTGCGTTGCAAAATGATAAAACCAATTGGTGAAACTCGTCATGAATAGAGAACAACTAAAACCAAATGTATTTTTACTTATGTCCATAACATTATATAACGTTTATGTTATGATTAGTTTCGAGCAAAAGCATTTCTGAACACAAATAAAAACTCTGTTGAAAAATGATAAGACCACTATTTTTTAGTATCCTATAAATGAACCTTTTTTCAGAACTAGCTAAAACACACGACCCGTCATGCTCTCTACAAGTTTCTGTAACACTGGCAGATCACGTTCATTCCATGCAGATATCACAGAGGTCTTTAACTCCTGAAAATTTGCATATTGCTTTCCATCACGATAAACTGATCCGCATAATTCCCCATACGTTCTCCATTAGGTCTGCCATTCCATAATACTAACACCTTTGCGACGAAACCAATTCCTCGTGCATCCAGCAGTGGTGTGGATACTTGCATTGCCCCGCTGAAACTCCAATCCAATGTTCCAGTCCTCTGTGCAACCGGTAAAAGGTCTCTTCAAGTAATGCCTGATAATGTGTGTCTTTCATACGACCTGCAGGGAATTCAAGATGTGCTTTCCCTTCATATCCAAATTCACTCCATACCATCATTTCCCCCTTGCTGCCTCTTTGAAAAAATGCCCTCTTCTTTTCTAAGGTCATGCCAGTAATATGCTCAGCCATCGGGCCGTCTAAGTTGAGTTTATTTTCATTACTGGAAATGACTCCCTTCCGTTCTTCCTTGCAGGTGATGTGTTCTTTAGCACAGTTAGCACTTCTGTTTTTATGCCAGACTATCCAACGGGGTTGCGTTTTCTGTTTCTTGTATTTCAGCAGGTTTGTTTGTCTGACTATCCTCGACAGCGTCGATTTGTGAACATTTGTGAATGGTGGGATCACGAATAACTTATCCCAGCGACGAATTACGAGCACTGTGTCTTCTGATCACTTGCCTCTTCTATGGAAACAACTTATGAGGTCTTCTAGATGACCTTTTCCATAATTATTCCCTAGGTTCAGGAAGTTATTTATCACGCATGGTTAACCTGCCAAGCCTTCTTGTTTTTTGCGAGACGAATGTCTTTTAAGGCTTCAACTTGATATTGCTCGAAGCTGGACAATCCTGCCTTTCTACCCATACTTACCCACCTCACTATTACCGTGCACTCTTCACAAACACAACTGTATATAGTTGACTCCCTAGGTAGCTGCAGCATAGCGCATGAGTACGAAGTCTGGCCTTATCATTTTGCAAGAGAATGTTTTCTGTCTGCCAACCTGTGTGCAACGGATGCTTTTGTTTGTAACTTGCCCTACAATGTACGTAATATAATTTTATGTACGTAAGTGAAAATACATTTGATTTTAGTTTTTCTCTATATATAACGAGTTTCATCAGTTGGTCTTATTATTTTGTAATGCACCATAACATTTACCAGATGCAGGATAAAGTTATATGGAACAGACCTTCGGTATATTGATGTTCTGCTTACCTGAAGTATGTATTATAACTTTAAAAGTAGAATTAAAAAATTACTGAATCTTATTTTAATACCTGATCTGTTAATTTTGATGGCAATGAATGTATTAGATGGTCTCCGCCTTCCATCAGCTGAGTGTAGCTGATGTATGCTTCCTTTGCCTACATCTACCATTTCGTGAAGCGTAGTCTATAGCTATGTGCCAAAATATGCGCCATGCGGTTGGGAAAATGGCAGCGTCACAGAAGGTAATTTGGTGTGGAATTTCTGTGAAGATTAAACAGCTTTCATAGAATAATGAAGGGGATGTAAACCTACCGTTTACAGTCTGGTAGCTCTATACTGTTCCCACGTTTCTTAATTTCATGCTAGGTTAAACAAGTATAACTATATACAAAGCATTGAATTTATAGTCTACTTATGATGACTGTAACGTTTAAATTGAAGTGGTATATTTGTAGGTAGTTGGAAAATGCTTCATGTTTATATGCACCACGTATGGGAGCCAAATTGTCGCGGTCACTTCGTGTTATCTTTTGCTGGGCGCCTGTTATTGTATTACTACTTTGAATGCTGGGTTCATTGTCCTCCGGCTAGCTATTATTATTATTATTATTATTATTATTATTATTATTATTATTATTATTATTATTCAGTCGAGCAAATCTCTTAAACAGGTTGTGTAAACGGAAAGGATTTATTACTCAAAGATAACACTGAAAAAAGAATTTGTTTTTACACTTTTATTACCGTCACAATTAATTAAGTTCACATATTGAATCTTGATACACGCCAAACTGAAACTGTTATATTTTCTAATATCACTATAATCGCTTATTTACTGCACATTATTAATTCGCGTATTTCACATTTATAACTAACTTTACGACGCGAGAGATTCTGAGAATTGCGTAACGTGTACTTTATGTATGCTTCCGTTGAGCTACGCGACGATAACTCACGAATACTTATGTTGAACTGATCGACGTATTACACGCGAATGCTTCTGTTGGACTGACGAAATCTGCCTCTGACTTTAGCTTTTTATACTCCCACACCCCGATATGCCTAAAGGTTATAATCGAGCTCCTATTGGTTAATAAAACGCGCCAACATTAGCGTCTATTTTTATATCCAATCAAAAATTACGAAAACATATGCTTTAGGGAAAATATTCCCGCTATTTCTAAGAAAAGCGCGCCAATACGACGTCATTTGTTTGTCTCTTCTAATTAATATTCAACTCACCCCCTCGCACATTGTTATCAGTTCCTATTGTCAGCTTCAGTGAGGTCATGTAAACTTATTTCCTAACAATGCATATAATTAACAAACATCTCAAATCAATGCCATACAATAATGCTTATTTACGCTACAATCACTCTGGCATTTACATTATTGTGATAAAAATTACTGCCACAAAATCCGAATTCGATGCCCACATGACAGAATTTTTCTTTATTACTCAAGTAGGAGAAGTACTGAGTTCAACTAAAAAATTCTACTGCCGGATAAATAAAAGCGCACTTTAATGTGCATATAGTTTGAACAGTAAAGTTAAAAACTGTGGTGTTATACATGCACGTGACTTCCTCTACTCCATCGTTTATTTGTGGCTATACAAATTATTCCTAATCAAGCTTATTTTTCTATCTATTACATTTTAATCCAAATAAACCTTTGCAGAAGTCGTTACATTGCGCATTTCGTTATAGATACAAAGCAAACAGCGACAGTCATATGTTTAAGAATAGGGCGCTATAGCTGGCCTTAGGATTCCATACTGTTTCCATGCAATTGCAAGAAACAACTGAATGTTGACAGGACTTTAAGAGAATGACCTAGAAATGAAAAACTGGAACCATTAATAAGGGATATCACAAAAACAACTTATGCTAAAAAAAAGTTATTTTAAATAATTCTGTTTTAAATAGCTCTACATTTTCTGTGCAGTAAGTTTTCGTCCACGCTTAACGTTTACCAATTATATACGATTACATAAAATTCTTTCCGAATGAAGAGGATCTCATAAGCTATTACCAGAAAATTCAAGATATACACCTTATTTGTCATATAAATATCTTCAATATGTGGTATTTTCATTTAAATCGTACCCATTTTTTAGAAAATAAAAAATGTCGATAAGTGTTTCATGTAAAGGTAGTTTGGATTGGGGGAATTGTCTTGATAATCTTCGTGTCGCATCTATGGAGGATGTTGAACCTAAGTACAAGTTCGGTATTTTTCCGACATTTCGTTTTTGAGTTAAGGTTTTTACAGACAGACAGAGACACACACACACTTCCAAAAATGCTTTATTTGGATTTAGAGGACCTCAAAACGTGTATTTCCGGTGAAATCTTGGTATCGAATTCTTTGGTGGAATACAATACTTGCCCTGCGTACTATAGTAGTGGTAAAAATAGAAGAATTCAATCCCAAACTCTGTGCTATTGTTAGATAACTTTTTAACATGTGAACACTTCAAAATATTCCTTTTGTCCTAAATAGTACTTTATTTTATCCATTTTTATTATGTTTAATTGGTTTAAAATACCTCTAAGTATTTTGATTAAAATATCAAATACTTGACTTATTAATATATATAATATACTTTATTTGTTTGTTAACAACGCTGTCAATTGCCAGGATCGTATCAGCGCCGCCGAATTGCTGTCATGACATGTAAAGTATATACCTTGAATTTTCTATAAATATCTTGTGAAATCCTTCACTCTTAACTTACCTAGTCGACTTACCCTCCTCGTATGCAGGAATTACATCCCCTAAGGGTTGCAACCCTGCCTTGGGTCAGAGGCCTGTATAGGATAATTGAATCAGAGGGAATGAACCCGGAACGGGGGATCGACGTAGTCAGATATGAGAGTAAGGGAAGAACATGATAAGAAATAAAGGTGAAAGGGATGAAAGGAAAGGTGATGATAGAGCAATTGGTGGAATGAACGGCAGCAGAAACCGTAGAACTCGGAGAAAACCCGCCCAAAATCTGTTTCCTCCATCGCATATCCCACATGCGGGTCCCTGGAACCGAACCGCGCCGCCTTGGGAGAGGCGAGTGGTCTGACCACACGGCCAAGGCGCCGCCCTCTTCAATTCCCAATGGATTTTATTTTGCTGAAAAATTATAAGAGAAGGTCAAATACTTAACGCAGAAAGAATATAGCTATTAAAGTCTACAGTTTTCCAAATAACTTGTTTCGTAGCTTCAGTATTTTTCCATAATATTTTGTTGTTTGCTTAAGTTCTATGCAATATCAAAGTTATATTTTTTAAAAGTGAGTGATTTGTATTTTTATCTGAATTCATCAGTAATCATAATTACGAATTTTATGAATAGTTTAGTGTTATTTCTATGCTGCATAACATCATTTGAAACCATGTTCAGACAAACGTTTATGTTGATTAATGTTAAGTAAATATAGGAACTGTTTTATATAAATAATATGATTATTAAAGGTATGTCTTAGACTCGTTAATCGATAGAATAAGTACTGTCACATATATCAACAGCTAGGTGAAAATGTACCTATTACAACGTTTACGAAGTAAAACATGCAGTTCTTAAGCTGGTGTAAATAAGGTGTAAATTCTTCACTTGCTTCTAAAAGAAACACATCGAAATGTAAAATAATATAATTAAGTGGAGGAAAGCTGTACATAGGATATTATTAATATTATGCCAATTATTTGAATTATATACACATTAATGCATGAAATCAACTTTTAACAACCACGGCCTTGGATTCCATTCCATCCATGATAGTTTATAACCACTGCGAAAATATCGATATTCAGTAGAATTACTCCATTAATAATTCTATTAGCATTTATGAATCCCAAATTACTACTACTGCATAGTTCATTATGAAGATAATTAGAGAATGAAAAAATAAAGGGCTTTAATATTCTGACAGATGCGAGCGCTCATAAAATATTGGAAAAGTGTCCAGTGGGCCCTAAAATTATTTTCCAACATTTATTCATCATTACTTCACGCTTTATAGAATAACTAATGTACAACAGTTGATTACAGTGTAGCATAACGAAAGCCAAGTTTACCTCCTTCCTGTTTTTACATCAAAGATAGGCGTTGGTTGTGAAAGCAGATATTCCTTTAGAAACATCGAGGAAAGCCCGGAACATGTCAGGACACCGTGTAGAAATTTTCGAGCCCTCCGAAACTATGACTGAGACAGACACAAAAGATTATAACCAGTTTATCTGCGAACGCTTTAGATAGCAACGAGGATTCCAAGAAGATCTTTGACTGGAAAAAAGAAGACAAGCAAGAGAGCTTCGCTTTAAAAGCCTGTATAAATCTAGTTTTTTTAAGAAACACCACGAAACAAAATTTCTGCGGTCGTTACCAAAACAATGGTCTTAAAATTAATTTTAATGCGAAAAGGGGCTTCAGATTTTGGCTGTCTTAACCAAATTTCTTAAATCTTGATTGGCGATTTAAATAATTTCAATTACATCCTCCCGTTTTATTTATGAAATGATTGTATATTGATCCAGAAGATTTTGATAAGTTCTCCCCGTTACTCTTTAATAGTTGAAGTTGATCCGCACTCTGCGGGTCGTTCGGAAGTCAGAATCACTCAGTTTATGACTGAATTGCTCTCCGGTATCTTCTTCCTTCTTTGGCTGACTAGCACTGAGCAGTATTGACTCTATAAGGTCTACATGGGCGAGTAAATTAACTGTTGCTATAGTGAAACGTTGGCCGTAATTAATATTAACTTTATTATCCAGTTATTGCTATACATTCTGGAACGCGTGCCACCATTCCGTTAGTCATTCGAGGCAAACAACTCGATCGCAGCAATTCATAATACTGTAAATTTACTCGCGGTTAACATAGCGGTGAGTTCCGAGAAGGCGGATTTTCTAAGTTCTCTAACATTTTCTAGCGCGCATAGTCGTGGTACTTCCTTACACGAGAAAGCATTCAGAGAAGCCAAGTTACTTGCAATCTGTAGATCTCGCCATCACCGATTTCATCCCTACTTCCTATATGTCACGTGAGTACATTGCTCACGTTTTAATCATGTGAGTTTTTCATGTTTTTCTATTCGCCAGTCATATTCCCTACTTAGAAACTGTTGTTGTTGATCTAATGTGCAGGGTTGTGATCAATCAATTTTTCCCTTGTTAGCCATTATAAATTGTGTATTTTCCCATCTGGTACAGCTTTCCTCAATTCTGGGCATTCTAGTAGGTGTTTTCCATTTAAAATCTTGTCAGCATTGCAAATCTTACATGCTTTGTATTCATAAAACGAAATCTATGTAGATGTTCCGCCAGGCAGTCATGTCTAGTGGCTAATCTGAAGTGAGCAACGGCTTCTTTCCTTGGGATATTTTTTATTTTTTGTACTATTTCATTTATGTTGGAGTAATTTGTGTTAGTAATTTCATTTTGAATATTATATTTATATTTTTTTCCAATATTAATTTTGACATTTTTAGTTACATATCTAATCCACAAAACTCTATAGGTTTTGAGTATAGCATTGCACCCTTTTTGGCCAGAAAGTCTGCAGACTCGTTAGCATTCACTCCTACATGTGCTGGTATCCACAGTAATATTAACTGTTGAAATTTTGTTTGGAGTAATCTATAATAAGATCTCACATCCTTAAAATTATAAGATTCAGCTGGATTAACATAACGTTCCATTGCTTGAATGGCAGAAACTGAGTCTGTGAGAACAACTACTATATTTTATATCAGTTTTATGGTATATCTGTTCTAATGCTCGCTGTATTGCAACAACTTCACGATCAAAATTTGTGGGTTGTCTAGGAAATGTAAAATAATGTGAAAAGTGTATACAGTATATACCACCTCCCACACTATTTCTCAATTTATCTGCAGAACCATCTGTATAAATTCTAAGCAACTCTGTTTCAGGGAATTGGTTATGTAGATGTTCAAGTGTAGCAATTCTGCATACTTCTGGTGAGTCTTCTTATTTATTTAGTTGCTCTGTCAGCTTTTTATTTGTTACTATCTTGATAAAATCCATTGGATTAGTTCTAGGAGGAAGAGGAGTGCATTTTCTGATAGATTTAGGTAATTATAATTCTTCTCTAAACAGGATTTGTTTGTAATCCGTGTTTTTAGCTTGTATTCTGTAGGTAGTTGTTGAAACCATTGATGTTTGCTTGGGTTTGTTTTCAATTTTCCTTATAATTGTGCAGCATGTATTTCAATGTTGGCTTTCATTGGGTTATTATTTGTTCCAGCAAGAAGTGCACTAACTGGCGTGGTTTTCACAGCTCTTGTTATGAATCTTAAAGACTGATTTTGACATTTCCCAATCATATTAATTTTATTGTCAGTTGCAGTAATAGCAATTTACATCTATGTTTTAATACTGGTTTTATGTAGCTGTTGTACGTTTTGTTTCAAACTTCTATTGAACTGCCCTATTTAGATCCGCTTAATCTCTTCAATATGTTACTACTGTTTGTCGCCTTTTGCGTGACATTTTGTACATGGTCTTTCATTTTTAATTTTCTATCTAGTGCAGTTCCTAGATATTTAATTTCTTCAGCATATTCTGTTTGTTTCCCATTGATTTCGAGTTTTAAGTTTTTCTCCCAGTCATCAAAATGTTTCATGGTGTAAACTTGATATTTAGTTTTTGCTACATTAATGGACGTATTACTTAGTTTTATCCAATTGGTTCATTTGACTAACACATTTCTTATTTTTTATTCTAATCTGTATATGCCTTCTTGTATATGTTTTTTTCAGCCGTCCATAGAACTGCATCATCTGTATTTACTTTTAAACTATTTGCTAATATTTGGACTTTTTGTTGAGTTTCTAATTTTCTCTTAGCCATGAATGTGGTTAAAATGAGTTGAATCTAAGCTATATCACGTACGTAATTTTGTAATTATAATTCCCTTACTATTAACTTAAAATTGAGTTTTACAAATGCATGCTGTTTAACTACTATGATTCTTAGCGTCCCATTCTATATTAGGCGTGAAAGACCGGGAATTATGTTCAGAGGCCCCTTTATCAAGGCTTGAGATTCTTTTACGTACCACAAAATTCCTAGCCCTTTGTCCATAAACCTGCTTTCTCGCTTTTGCATTTCGATGTCGCCTGTCCCAAGGAGGGTTACAGGTGGTCAATACGATTCTTTCTCCCACACAAGTTACAAAATTATGATTATATAAGATTTCTCCTATAGGAGTTCAATATTAAATACAACATTATGTATCTTCATTAATCACATTGCGTGATTATAATCAGTTCATTATATTCCATCATTTATATTATAATAGTACTACTTTATACTTGGTTATCTTATTTTAAATGATTACCGGGCTCTGTTTGACCGTATCACACTGTGATTTTGTAATGGCTCACGATATTCCTTATAACGGACAAAAATCTCCTGATATTCATCATAACGGGTAAAAATGTTGACGTATTGATTTCTGATTCCCTTAAGCTCTCCTGATAGTCATCCAGGTTTTGTCTTGGCGCTGACAAGCTTGACATGTTCTTTTAATTGTTTGCATAATCACAGTAGATGAAATATTAAACTTTTGCAATCATCTCTTTAGTCCCGTGGTTATTTAACATTAAGACTCAAAAACTTTTTCACATAATAAAGACACCCCTAAAACTTATATTCAATAAAATGGAGATAGAAACTGTTGAGTATGAGGAGTTCCCTCCATGGTCACCAAGTTAGGCACCTGGAAGTGGCATACAGTCTACAACAATTGAGAAAAGTAATCTCCTCAGTTGTTAATTATAAAATTACGTTTGAACAGTTTCTGAGGTTACACTGCAAGAAACCTTCTCTGTTTGAATACTATTAAAACACACAGAGGACATACAGGGTATTTATGAAGAACTGACACATTCATTTCTTTAATTGTTTCAAAACGAGTTATGCCAGCGACAAGTTGTTATACCTGAACTTGTGGTAGACTCCTCGTTGCTGGTAGCCTAACAAGCAGTAGGCTTGCATGTTGATATTTTAATATCTACATTAATATATTATCCCTGACGATTATCTTAGTTTTTAGATTGTTGCTATTAGATTAATGACGTTATGTTAACTTCTTGCCATGGCTGCTGTTGTATGAGTTTATGGTAGAGCATGTATAACTTATGAGGGTCTGGTACGGGAGGGAAAGTTTAGTAATAATACCAAAACATGATTAAGTAAGTGGAGGAACGCAATACTTTAATTATACACGCATTATATGTTGTCAGACGTTACACTGTTACTTTAGTAATAACGGAGTTTGTTGGACCTATAGAAAATTCGTTAGCTAGGCCGCTTAGCAATCATAGGATTATGTTTATGAGTGCTCGATCAAAATAGAACTATTTGTCACACGTCCTAAACTATACCTCGTTTTCCTTGTAGTAAGTTGTACTTTAAATTTATATACTTTTAACGTTCTCAGTACATTATGTGAGGTAATTAGTAACTCCGACTACGAGAGCTTACACGTATGTTCTGCTCATCATCACACTTTACACCCAACTGACTTAGGCTTGGCGACGCTGTCACTAACTTTCCTGAACTTAAACAGTTAAACATATTTTCTTAAAGTCTTATTGGCTGCGTTCCTTCAGCTTGGAACCTTCTCGAAAACTTAACAGGCTATCATTCACTGTTTCTAGACATGCGGTCTCTCTTGAAAAATATATGTTGAATTAGCTTGTGACTTTCTCCTACACAATGACTCAAGGTTCTGCTATTGCGTCATCCCCCTACAAGTCGGTTCTCCTGCACCCTAATGCTAATAAAAATGTTGTTTGCTTTATACAAGTGTCTCACAGCTCCAACTAAACTCCTACACATGCATAACACTTATACTTGGTATCTAATTACACAACAAATATTCTGCTTATTACTATTATTCTACATTATTATTTTGTGTATTTATATATGACCATAATTACTGTCTCAAAATGCAGAGGAATTTTGAGAGATCATTTACTTCTTTAGCAAATGTTTAAAATGTACTCTATCTTGCATAAGACCAAACTCAACCCGTCGTTCCAAGTTACTGCCACTCGTTGGAGGACTCTGTTGTCAATAGTTTGAATCTCCTGTATAATGCTGTGCTTCAGATCGTCCAAAGTCTGGGGACGTGTGCATAAAACCTGTCTTTTAAGTAACCCCATAGAAAGAAGTCCGGCGATGTCAAACCCGAGATCTCGCTTCTTGGAAATTATCCGGTCGTCAAAGAAACTTGCAATTAGTGGCATTGATTCATTTGATGTGTGGCATGTAGCTCCGTCTTGCTGAAAAATATCCTTGACTCAGCTTTACATCGTCTAGTTTCTCAGCAAACTCCGTGAAAATCCGTCGGTACTCTGCAGTGTTCACATTGTTTAAACAAAAAATTGGTCCCACTTTCTCTGTGCGGATATTGCGCACCAAACTCCGATTTTAACGGGGTGCATAGGTGCTTCATGAATAACATGTGGATTTTCCCTGGCCCAATAGCGTGAGTTATTTGAGTTCACATACCCAGATAAATGGAACCGTGTTTCATCTGTGAACTATGTGATGGACAATATGGCAGGATTTTGCACAACGAACGCAACGCATGAAACCATAATTCAGTCGTCTATCCTTATTTGGTTCCTGTAACTGATGGACAACCGTAATCCTATACGGCTTTAGGCCTGCACTTTACACAGCTCTCTGACGCATTGAGTAGCTGTACCCTGTCTCTGCGACAAACGTCTTAATTATTTATTGGGTGACTGATGCAGTGGTACTCTTACGTCAACAACTGTGGGAAGCCATTTAATGTGTACTCCATTTTCACGTTGACTAGAACAAAATCTCAAAAACAGCTGCCGATAATAAAACTAACAATTACGAATAAACCATGAACATATTCGTATCTAGTGACAGCCAATCGAAACTCCAGAACACCCTGCTTAATTTGATGCTAAAATTGGAGCATTTAGTGAATTTCGAATAGAGTAATTAAAAAAAGAAATGTGTCAGTTCTTTATAAATCAACCTGTACAACTCTTTATTATATACGAGCTATTTAAAACCTTTGGCTTAATTATTGCAAACATATCATAGCTATATAAGCAAATCTGGTTGTGTTTTGTTTTGCTGTGTCTTCTGTTTTCTTAAATGACAAATCATGACCAACTATGTGCTTTCCGGTGTAAAAAAACAAACAAACAAAAAGTTTAAAAAAAGACGTCCCAATGCATTTGGTTACATGCAGTGGTTTTTCTTTATTCAATCTTGGCAGAATTTCCTTATCAGTTGTGTTCCACACCTACCTGTTTCTGCTAATATCTTATTGGTTTGAACAAAGCGAGCGGTGAAGGTTGCGGAAAGGGAAGCGTTTTACCTGAGCGGCTAGAAGGCACTCGCCGGACACTCAACAGATCTGTCCATCTCTTAATATTTTGATGTCAAAGATTTGGCACTCAAACCCTAACCAAAGAACTAGGTCGATTCCCGGCTCAGGAGCGAACAAACCCGGGAGGAGGATGTAAGAAACACTGGCGTGGTTGAATGAAATTACATTGTAAACAATATCCTTTTAATTATTATTTGAAAGTAACAAAGAATATGGACAACAAACCGAAATTTATAGCCGTTAATGAGCAAGAGCAGCGATCTGCGGACTGTGGAGTATCTCCAATAACACGTCAAACTGGTGGAAGAAATACTACCAACGGGGTTACTGGACACGCTAACTCGGTGGCATATTTAATTATAGAGGCATAATTCAATCCGCATGACATCAAAAGTATCAAAAACTTATCTAAACTGGATATAAAGCAAACTTAAAGGACATGTGAAAAAAGTTTAATAAATAAATTTTTCAGGAGAGAGGGAAAGTATTTTATTTGGAATAAGTCATGTAATAGGCTAGGACATTATGGAGCATTTCTTCTTCTTCTTATTATTATTATTATTACTATTATTATTATTATTATCATTAGCTTATGGTAATATTGTTTTCAAAGGTAAGGCAGTAGACATACGGATTTTGAATTATAATGTATCACAAACAAGCATGGTAAGGGACTGAGTTTTGCATTGCTTGTAAAGAGTTAGCAACATTCTTCATATTCCTTTGCTTGTAAAGCTCTGATAACAACGTTTGTTTAAAACAGTATTAACTCGTAATTAACTATGGAGATGCAGAATCGGAATAAAAAGAATCCCATGCCTTAGTAGAGGTTATAACCACGGACATTCAGCTTCACGTACCACTGCTACGCCGTCTAAGCTACAATGTCGGTATAACAATACCTCATGAAATTCTCCATATGACTCCAGTTTTCCCGGTAAAACGCAAGTCATCTTCAGCTTCTCTTGGGATAACATACCCCAATGTCGAATTACATACTTTTTCATTCAGCTTCTACCTTTCCAGCCTACGGAAGAACAATTAATAAAACTGAATTGATTATGTTTTTCCAGCGAATCTAAAACTGCTTTGGATCCTAGCCTCTGGAGAACATCCGCCATCGCGAAAAAAGTCTATGTGAAAGCCTCCAATCAACTTGGTTTACGAGAACTATGTAAGGGGTGTGGTGGAGCAATAAATGGGAGTAGCTTCTTTACTAATCCGTTAGCAATTTTAATACACAGCTCATAATATCGGTACGTTTTTTGCACTCGTGTATACATTGCTTGGAATGAAATATTTGTCGATTTTATCGTATTCTTACACACAATTTTCACCGATAAACAATTACTAGTATATTCTGCAGCACACCCAACAGAATTCAACAAATAACTATTCTTTTATTATACGATACTATCGACGAAATGTCAGTCTTCTTAGCAAGTAGTTATGTTCTTCTATGATTCCAAAGTGCAGTATTATAGTATCCAGTGTTTAAGTGAATTAAGAATAAGCTGTCCTATACTCTATGGACGTCGGAAAAAATATTGTTTTTAATAGTGAAAGGATCAGTTATTAAAATTGGTTGTGACTTTCGAAAGTATTCCGCTACCCACTACATACACTTACATACGGACAGTGTTGTAAACATTCTTTTATTAATTGATTTCTAATTTTTCCCTTTGTTTGATTCAGTGACCTTCAAAACATCTGTTGCCTATGAAATCTTGATATCTAATTATTTTTTTAAGTGCTATACTTCTACCTACTACCAATAAGTACTAGAGAAAAATGCAAACCAATATCAGTAAATATCTCGTAAAGCTAAGGTCACGAACCATGTATATTGACACAAATTGTATGTTTTAAAGACATTTATATCTTTTGTTAGTAAGCTTTGGTCTATTAATTCCAGTAGAACAGCACCTACTTCAAAGGCTATTTGCAGCAAATATGTAGTTATGTGAATCTATTACACATTATTGTTTTTAAATCGTTAGAACCATTTTTATAAATATTGAAAAATGTTATCTTTAAGGGTAATTTGGTGTGGGGGGATATATATAGTCAATTACACATTATTGTTTTTAAATCGTTAGAGCCATTTTTATAAAACAAAAATATTAAACATTTTATCTTTAAGGGTAAATTGGTGTTGGGGGGATTTTATTAAAACTCTTTTGAAAGTTGCTGAAGTTACATCAAGCTTATCCGATATTTGGTTTTTGAGTTATGGTGTTCACACACACAAACACATATGTGCAGAACTTGTTCTAAACATGTATTTCCAGTGGAATCTCGATATCGAATTCTTTAAGTGGAATGCATTATTTTTTCTGTGTAAAACTAAAGTTAGCAGGGATCTTTACCGAATTGTATTATATTAGGATTGTGTTATAATATGCTATAGAGAACATAGAATATGCTTTGCTATAATATTCTGTACTCTAGTCCATTTTTACCTAACGTAAGTAGAGCAATTAGCTTGCGAATATGATATCGTTTGGAGAATTTAGGATCACATTGACGTTTTACTGGGTTATAAGAATCGGATGAGAAAGTTTAATGCGTGTACCCGAGCAGGAAGTCAAAGATCTTTCGTGTCCCGAATGTGCTATGGAATTCTTCAAGCCTGATTCAACTCGCCAAATTTAGGCCACACGTGGCTTAGTGAAAGAACAAGTGATGAAATCATCCAGTCACAGCTTTTTAAGGATTTTCCTTTCTTTCCAAAGAAAATAGATAAATAGCCAAATAAATAGATTTTCCTTGATCGCTAGGCAAAATGCTGGGTAGCATAATTTCATCCGCATATTTTCCTATCACTCCTATCATTTCCTCCTTCTTCATCACCATACCAGACATTGAGTGGATCACTCATCCAGGATATGCTATGATCCAGAGTTTTCTTGCTTCTCGACAGGCTACTGACCCAAGACATTACTTTGTAAGTCGTTGTGGTGTAAGTTCTAAAAAGGGGAGGGTAATCAGTCAAAGAAGAAAGAAAGAGTAAATAAATAACTTTACTTTGCTCTAACTTGTTTAACCCAATTACATCAAACATTAATTTCCTTGCACTTGGTTTTAACGCATTTGAATTACGTTTATCGTGAAATAATAAACCACTGTGTAAACAATGTAGGAAATAAGCGGAAGAAAATTCTCAGCATGAGTTTTATCGATAATGGTCTCACTATTTTTCATAATACGTAGAAGCAACACTTTATTAAATCTTAACCTAATTTCACAGAAGACTGTGAGTATCACAAATCTTGTAACTTCAACTTAACGATAAATGAAACTTTGTTAACTCGTTGCTGTGTAAATAATTATTCAACAAATGAACAAGTCAATACAAAGATTTTTGGGATAACATGAATGGAATATATTGCGGACACCATTCAAAGCATTAATAATAGTCTTAAAACCTATACTTTATAAAATTAACGAAGTTTAAAATGAATTCAACGCCATGAGTTTAAATTTAACTCTGTGCATATCTTAATACATAAGAATCCACTAAGAGCAGGCACCATCGGTTTCTGAAGGTACTTCGATTTTCCGTTAGAGCCTGCTATCATTTATTACACCGGGTCATTAATCACAGTTTTGTCTGGCTTTATAAAAAAGAAAACTACAAGGATTTTTATGAGTCTAAAATAAATACATAGATGCAAATCATATATGTTTTGAGTAATGAAGCCCAAAGAGTTAGAATGATAAATCGTTTCTTAAAGTCTACTATTTTTACCCACGGCTTCGCCCCAATTGATACTCGTTTATATTGTGTGGGTGTAATAAAGGTTTTACGCTGAACCTGATCAGTGACGAAGAGATTAAGCAACATGTCAGAAAATGTAGTTTAAACAGATCGGGAGTTGGTACCACTAGAATGCTGATGATAGCGGTAGTTAGGGCCGGTAAGAAATACAAGGCGTCCCCAAATGAATCACAATGAGCAGATCCGATCTTGACGTGCGCCATCAGCTTACATAGAAGTTGTTTGATATTAATTAGGGACATCAATAATCCCAGATCTAATACACGTATGTTTGGTGACTAAAGTGGCTCGTCTAGGTTCTTGGGGATTGCAGTATTCAATAAATTATTCGTAAAATGTTTTTATAAGAATCAGTCGTTTTTCCACTAAACCATCTTCTCGCCTAGGATTCAACCGTAAACATTTGGTGCCCCATAGTTTTCACATTAAGAGGCGGCGGAATTTGATATTTGGTTTATTACGTCAGCGTATTATACATTCTCTTTCTATTCGTGAACACGGATACTTAATTTACTGTCAGCCTGGCATACTGCACTAAATCAATGAATCTATCAAGGAATCAATTCTGAACAACTGTGTCCACGAATAACCTAACAGTGAACATAACTTAAAGGACCAGTAAATTTAATTTCTCCGCAGAACGATAAGCAATTCTTGAGGCCATTCCAGAAATAGAGTAAGAGCTCAGAATTAGCATGCAAATAGCTATGAACGTAAAATATTTTAAGACCCTTTTTGAAATAAAGAGTATTCTCATATGCATCTGCAGCATAGAAACAATTGCATCTGCAACAGAAAACTGTTATTTTGGGAAAAAGGAGGAAAATGTTTAATTTTAAAGGCTGACATTGACATTGTATGTTTTTAATGCTACTCAGAGCGCCAAGAAAATCTTCGGTGGATTTTGTATCGTTTTCTGGGGTCTTTTGAGGCGTGTCCTTCACCTTACCTACCGCAGGGTGTGGTGGTATGATAACACAGGAATAAGCGGGAAAAGAGGGGAGGTTTATGTCTTTGCCTTTTCTGCTGTTATTGAAACCAAAACAGGTTTATTATCTCAGAACCAGTCATGCCGTATACTAGCAAAATTACTCGTGGGCGTATCGTGAGTATGTGGGAGGCTGCTAGCACTATAATAGAAATTGCAACGGTAGTGCATAAAAGGATTTTTATAGTAAATTACTCGATAGAAATATTCCAGGAAGATGGGGAAGACGGTCTACATACTCGTCAGAAAGTGAGCACTCCCCGTAAAACGTCCGCATCGTTTACTAAATGCAGCTTACTCTTTTGTTATAATTGACTAATCATGTTTAGAAACTAGAGATAAATATGTATATCAATATGGTTTACCGAATAGGACATACAAATTATGGCAAAAGATTGTTATATTTTTGTCTACAATCCTGCTGTATTCACATGATCAGCAATATATTAGTAAAGGTATATTAACCAATTATAGTTTGTAATACAGGTTAGACATGCTGCTTTATGTATTTATTATTGGGTTATGCTTGCTTCTATGCAGCAGCAAGCATTGAGGCCACTGTGTGAATACAATCCTACTTATTTTCTGTTATAAAGTGCCGTCTTACTCTGTGATTAATGAATACCATTTAAGCTTTAATTTGCACCCGCTGAATGTCTTATCACACTACACATTCTAGGTTTCGCTAACCTGGGCGCTCAAGTTTTCCCCTTAGCCTTTAACCCTTTCAAAGGCGTGTCCTACGCTAGCCGATAAGGTATGGGCTACCAATCACGATAAGAGGTCTGTATGGGAAACTGAATGCACTCTAACTCTTTCTATTTTAGCCAATATTATCGAGACCGTAAACATATATTTCGTTTCTACTCCATTGTTTACCTTTGTTGTGGTTATTGGTGCAACTATTTAGCAGAAGGAGCGGCGCACTTCAGAAAATTCTTTTTTTATTTGTTTGAATTTTTAAATGTATACTTTTCTCAAATGAATATCACTATTTGTTTTCTTCTTTTTCGTGTTCATGCAAAGAGAACACAATTTTCAAACTCATTACATAGCTACCGACTTTGACAAGATTTGAACTATGCTTTGGTTTACTGTATTATATCTACTGTATCAATGTGCAATGAATTTTTTTCTGGATCAATAAGAAGTAAATGAAAGCAAATTTTTGGAATGAAAAGTATAAGTATGAAGAGAAACAGTCATGAGAATGGAACGCTTAAGCTTTTTTTTTTATTTAGAACAAACTTTCCATACTTCCCGTCCCTTAATGAATATAGCACTTTAAGATCAAGTTTCCAATTCTTTACGCGTTGGATTCATTTAGTTTGTTTTATTCCTTCACACATTAAGCAGTTATTGAGCTATATATGAACTAATAGTAAGTATGTTGATAGTGGCTCTCTCTTAAATATTCTGGGTTGAAATTGAATTAAATACTACTTAACATACATTGGGTTTAACATCTATATGGTGCAACCGATTGCGACTGATCTCCATAGCGTAATAATTAGCGCGTCTTCTTAGATATCCAGATGGCCCAAGATGGAATCTTGGTTTTGGAAAGTTATCTAAATAAGTTTTTTTCCTATGTTGTTCGTCATCCTTGTTTTAAAGTAACTCCTATCACTGTGAACACTTCTTGCTCAAAATAACTTCGTCCTCTATATCCGAAATGTTAAGCGAGGCAATAACCGTTACTAAAAGAAACAAAATTGAATAAATAATTTCGACTGTATGTTAATACCTTGACTCGCAGAGCTTTTAATGCAAATGAAAGAGCAAACCATCACGGGAAACGTGCCAAATTAAGCCAAAATGCAGGAGTTTAAACCTTGAGCTATAAAATCATAACTAAATTACATGCAGAGCACTTTTAATTTATTACATACATACATACATTCCATTATATAGGTGAAAACGCTAATTTTTTGAATAAAAAATCGTCAAAGTACTTAAAAGGCAACAATAAAAGCATGGAAATCCTTACAAACTAGATCAGATAAACAAAATAAGAATCAAACATTACTCACTAAAATCAATGCAGCCTTTAATCCACATTGTTGTAAGAGTAGCGAATATGCCTCACATCCAAGAGGTCCCGAGGTCGAATCTCAATTACGGTTACACTGAAAATTCAAATTCCCTTTTTAAAGCGTCCTGAACTGCAAGCTTGTATTTCTCCTTCTGTTTGAAACATCTTCTTTGATGCTGTCTTATTGTCTGCTTTACGATAAAAAAACCTTTGAGGAATGAATTTTGAAGTTTAGGTACAATTATACATAGGTCATTAAATTAGTGGAAACTTTTGAATTAAAGAGAAATAAAACATTTTTGAAGCAGTCACATTGTTGCTGTGCTCAGAAGTAATCTCCTCGAACATGAATAACCCGATTCCACACTACAGGGAGACGACGGATACCATCCACGTTTCTTATTGTACTGCTGCTATAATTGCTTGTATGTTCTGAAGTGAACTCCTCTAAGTGATAGCTTCATTTTCGCGAAAAGGTCGAAATCATATGGACTCATATCTTGGGAGTATGGAAGATGCTCCAGAATTTCCCAGTTCCATTTGCGAAATAAATTAACCACAGGAGCAGCTATGTCAGAGCGAGCACGATCATGTAGCACAATAGGATAAGAAATCAGTAGTTTTGAACGTTTACGACGCACAGCTGGTGGTAAATGGTGCTCCAGAAAGTAGTTGTAATATGCACCATTCACACAATTACCCGGAGGAACATGAATGAGTGACAAGGACACTGTCAAAATCATAAACAACCATGAACTTGACCTTTAGTAGATCCTGTTCTTCCCGATAACTTTTTGGCCGTGGGGAATCGTTGTACCGTCACCCATTTGATTGTCTCTTCAGTTTTGGTTGGCAGCATCGAACCCAGGCTTCATCTAAAGTTATGACACTTCGTAGGAAACGCTTGCCTTCACGTGCATAGGGTTCTAAGTATAATCTCGCTGTTTCCATTCTCTGCCACATATTTTCCTCTTCAGGATTGTGTGGGACCCACCGAGAGCAGATTTGCATCTAACTTCTTCAGTATGTGAAGAATCGTACCGGGAGCAGTTCCAACTTCCCTTGTTAGTTCATTTCAAGACCAACAACAGCAGTGTTCTAACGGCGTTCACATACACAACATCACTTGCTGATTGCGGTCTGCCAGCTCCACGATTTTGATGAACATCTTCCCTACCTCTGCGAAATTCATGCGCCATCTAGCCAGGTATGATATGGTAGCTTCCTGTAATGCCTGCATGGCATTGTCGAGCAGTCTTGCCTCCTGCAATCTGAATTTTAATGAATCATCTTTGTTCGTATTTACTAAACATTTTAGAGCAGTACATTTGACAGCAGACAAATTAAACTCGCTACAAATATGTTATAAATACGATTACTGTCTTCAAACTCACAGATAACACATAGCAGATGCTCTTCTTTCTCGTTATTTTCAGCTTGCATCATTTACCGCTGATAGCGGCCCATATAAACGTTATTGCCACTAATTATTGAATGATCCATGTATTGCTTGGAATGTAACCAACAAGTTTTTAAATATTTCGGAGAACTTCCTTTATATTTAACGTAAAAAATCTACAAATCAAATCAATGCACCAGAATGCAGTATAATATACACCATAAGTTATATATAACTACCATAGACACATTTCTTCATATTCCACATTAGGCCTATCGACTTGTTCCGTCATCAATTAAACATATCATTCCATCTTATTCTTGGTCTTCCTACTTGGCGGTATTCTTTAGATATATTATTTAATGACATTTTTGGATTTCGTTCCTCTTTCATTCTTAACTTGTTTGTCTAAGAGGATAAATCCTACTACTGCTCATAGAAATCTCATCTCTGCTGTTCTTATTCCTTTCCTACCTGTCCTGTTCATTTTCCAATCCATAGACCTATTCATTGTATGTATGCATACATAATTATCTCTCAACTAACTATAGAC
Source organism: Deroplatys truncata (assembly GCA_030765065.1). Classification (NCBI taxonomy): domain Eukaryota; kingdom Metazoa; phylum Arthropoda; class Insecta; order Mantodea; family Mantidae; genus Deroplatys; species Deroplatys truncata. The sequence goes on from CM060981.1 coordinate 112,628,661, forward strand.
CGGAAATAATAGTCTAAATGACGCAGTACCTGCAACGGATGTTGATTCATTCCACAGAATCCCGAAAATCACCTTGCCTACTCCTGAGAAGCAGTTCGTAATGCGTTTTGCTCAGTAAACTATGCACTTAAACACGTGTTCTGTAGGCTTTGACAAAACACGGTTTATACATGAAGCATTTCTAGGTATTGATGTATGACTGAGTGAATGCACCCTTTTACCGAACCTTGTGGCCTTAGACCTACTAGTAAACGCAGACGATAAGCTAACCTAATGGTTGAACTAGATGGCGATATTACGATTTCCAGAGCAGGTATATTATACTTATTCTGTGTGATGCATAATAAGCGTTTTTAAAAAGTACGATATGTAGCAGTCATCTGACTATCAGTCTTGTTACAGTTTCCTAACGGTTTTATAGATTCATTTAAAAGTTTTCTTTTTAATTCACTTCATATTAATAACAATAAATATCTGTACTCGAAGACAATATCAGAAACAAGGCACAATCCATCTGCATGGAGCTATGTGGCCGTTACTTATTCCTGTCAAATAGTAAAGAGTGGGTGAATGGGTAAAATGTTTTCACTCAAAGTTAAGAATAAAATCAATTTTAAACACCAGTTTCCACAATCCCAAACGATAAAGTTTCACTGTCGGATTATGTAATTACATCTGCTACAGTATTACTAGCTTTTCATTTAACCTTTACAATTAATGATAATAATTAAGTAAAATGAATAATGCTCTAATAGAATATACGCTAATATATAATTCAATAATACCTGGGATTTCCAAATTTATTTTAGTTTAAAATAGTTTATTTAATTGGAAATTTTATAATACCTTCATGACTGTTGTTTATAGTAACAGCATGCGTTTAATTTGGTCTGAAACAGTAACAGCATCGTAATATGATTATTATAGAAAGCACTTACGTTATAAGGCTGTGTTACATTACACATCTTATATGAGCCTTTAGTAGGACATTTTTGATAAAACGAATGGGGCCACATAAACTCTGTAAATCAGGCAAATCTTTGAGACAGAGATCTTCCCTTGTCCTCTCTCTCTCTCTACATCTTTATCTCTTATTTTGTTGCAGTTATACGTCACTTTCGTTTATAACCTTCCAAATCTAAATAATGTTGCTTTTAATTTTAATTAAATTCAACCCCCCCCCAAAGCACGTCATTGTAAAAGTTGAGAGTAAGGGGTTAAAACTAAAGTCTCACCCCTCACACCAGCGCTCCTGTTTGAAATATTTCATATAACTCTTTAAAGAAAAACAACCTTTGTGCTAACATTTCATTAATTTCTTCTCATGTATATCATTTTCTATGTCTGGAGAACTCGGATTATTATAATGTTTATTCAGAGTTGAATATAATAAAACCACAAAATATTGGCAAGAAACACTCCTTAAATACACTTTCGTAACATACAATAACATTGTTCACAAAAATATTGAACGCTTTTTGCACATTTAATTTAATAAATTTCTCAAAACAAATGCCGCTTTCATGCAAATTACTTGCTACATAAACTTATTCGTACGTTGTGCTACAGGGTGATTTATGAAGAACTGACACATTTATTTCTTTAATTGTTTCAAAACGAGTTATGCTAGCGACAACTTATTACACCTGAAGTGCAGAGGAATTTTGGAAGATTATTTACCTCTATAGCAAATGTTGAAAATGTTCTCCACCCTGCATAAGGAACAACTCAACACGTCCTTCCATGTTACTGACCACTCGTTGGAGGACTCTGTTGCCAAAAGGTTGAATCTCCTGTGTAATGTTGTGCTTCAGATCGTCCAATGTCTGGGGACGTGTGGCATAAACCGTGTCTTTTAAGTAACCCCATAGAAAGAAGTCCGGCGATGTTAAATCCGGAGATCTCGGCTGGCACAGGTTCTTGTAAATTATCCGGTCGTCAAAAAACTTGCAATTAGTGCTATGAATTCATTTGGTATGTGGCATGTAACGCCGTCATGCTGAAAAATATCCTTGACTCAGCTCTAAATCATTTAGTTGCTCAGCAAACTCCATGAAAATCCGTCGGTACTCTGCAGTATTCACATTGTTTAAACAAACAATTGGTCCCACTTTCTCTGTGCGGATATTGCGCACTAAACTCCGATTTTAACGGGGTGTATAGGTGCTTCATGAATACCATGTCGATTTTCGCTGGTCCAATTGCGTGACTTATTTGAGTTCACATACCCAGATAAATGGAACCATGCTTCAACTGAGAACCATGTGATGATAACGCGGCAGGATTTTGCACAATGAACGCCTGAAACCAACGGCATCGTCCATCCTTATCAGGTTCCTGTAACTGATGTACAACTGATATCCTATACGGCTTTAGGCCTGCACTTTTCACAGCTCTCCCACATTGAGCCGCTGTACCCTGTCTCCTGCGACAAATGTCTTAATGATTTATTGTTATCCTGTCCTATTATTACGTCAACATCTACCGTGGGAAGTCTAGATGAATGAGATTTGCCTTTTTCACTCACCAGGGATCCAGTTGTTTCTAATATGTTTACCAATTCCAGTATTGTGTTTCCTTGGAGAGGATTCTGAACACCAAATTCTCTCTGGTATGCCCAGTATTGCTATACAAGCAAGAGTCGTTCGTTCATTTAATGTGTACTCCATTTTCACGTTGACTAGAACAAAATCTCAAAAACGTTTGCCGACAATAAAACTAACAATTACGAATAAAACATGAACTTCTGTGCATCTACTGACAGGCAATCGAAACTCCAGAACATTCTGCTTAATTTAGTGCTAAAATTGGGGCATTGATTGAATTTCGAACAGAATAAATAAGGAAAGAAATGTGCCAGTTCTTCATACATAACTCTACTTCTAGATTAATGGTCATTTGCTACCATATAATTCGGGGTGTGTACTCAGTCATCTGCCTTGTAGCTATCCAGAAATATGGTTATATGAGGAATTGTTTATTAAATGACCGGTTATGTTCATTCAACCTCGCACACCAGACGTTGGTATGAAAACTTTGTTAATGAAAAATTTCTCGAACACAGGCGTGAATCGAATCCCGGAACTCTCATAGAGCGGACAAATGTTCAACCACCTACAACATAGGCTAATGCTTTTCTGTATTCTTTGTCTTTTTCAGCATGATCCCATTTTAGCTCTTGGAGTTACCCTGTATCTTCAGAAACACACATTTATTCATTCGTTGTTCAAGTCCACGTGGTTCCAAGATGCCAAAGCTGTAGAAGACAAAAGATGAGAACAATGAGCGCTCTTTCAGAAATACTGTGTGTTACATTACTTGCCCTATCCAACTCCATGTTAACCGAGATAAACCTTTGCAGAAATAGTTTCGTTGCACATTTCTTTGTAGGTACAAAGGGGATGTATGAGAGGCCGAAGCGAAAGTCAAATCTTTACTATATACTGGCCTGGAATTCCATAGTTATTTCATGACATCGCAAAAAGCAACTGAATACTTAATGCACTTAAAAGCGGATTATTAACGATTTAAGTTCCATTGTAAAAGACAAGTACTCAACACTGCAACAAAATAAGGTCCTTATGATAAACACAACTTCAGTAAACGACTTTTGGGCTGTAACAAAATTCCTGGAAAACCAAAGTTTCCTTTTTATACTTTCATCCATACTCCAAAAGATTTGAAGTTATTTTGAGAAATTTTCCCTACGCTCTCACAGACAACAACATTTCTTCAGAACTACCTCTCGGAACTTACCTGTAGTAAACGCTACCAGGCTTTTCTACAAAGATCGACAACCTATACCATTGTATGCCGTAGAATTAGAAAACAACGAACGGTAAGAAGATCTTTGAAGCCAAACACATTCTATAATTAATATCGAGTATCAGAAGAAACCCGTCGGTATCCCACAATGCACTTGGTGCCAACGATACAACTTTTGTCAACTGACACCTGGATGTGTGAAATGTCCCTCAAACCACCATTTTTCTATATGCACAAAATACACACTCAGCCTTCCTGCGTGAATTGCGGATAAGCTCATCCGGCAAACTTCAAAGGTTGTCGCTATTACTTGGATTTGGAAATGAAATCTGAAGCAAAGGTGGCTCAGCTTGTAATAACCAAACACCTCCGAATCTAAATATAACAAATTTTCCTAAGTTGACACCAAGTTCCCGCTCTTCAACTCTGAGACAACGCAATGTCCAAGTCCCGCTCCTCCCGAAGGTAAAAGTCCTACTCTTGCAACTCAGCTGTCATCAACACAGAATTCTTCTCTACCTCTTGCTTCCTCCGATGGTATCTGAAATCTACTTCAACTAGCTGTTAATTTTCTAACACCATTCCTGCCACCAATAAAATCCTTTTTATTACAACGTTTTACAAGTTTGTTTGTAAATTTCTCCTAAAGTCATATAAGTATACTATCCCAATTAATTATACTTAATTGGCAACGGAATCAAAGCCAAGCGAGAGGATTTCTAGAATTCATCTCTAGACAGAATGCTACAGTAGCCTGCATGATTGAGACTTAATTTATTATACCAAGAAAAGTTTTCTATACCTCACTATGTAGTGCATAAATCCAATTGTAACGCTCCAGTCACCTCAGGTAGAGTAGCCATTATCATTCGGAAAGATATATACCACTATATTAGTTCAATTAATCAGTCTTGAAGTCTGTGTAGTTCAAATATTCACACGCAGTCCTTCTAAAACTAAAATAATTGCAGCTATACACCACCAGGAGATACCTAAATAATCAGAACATTAATATTTCATTCTCTGACGCAGTACCTACTCTTCTTGCCGTATATTTAAATAGCAAGCTCAAATATGGGGGTGCCGCGTTATGTGCATTAATCTCAGCTGAGTATAACGCAATCAACATCATAGCCCCGCCCAAACTCATCTTCTATAGACAAAATGTAACAGTTGATGTAATAGACATTGCACTCTACAAAAATATACCACACACTCCCACCATGACTGTTTTACTCTGGAATCTGATCACTGTCCAGTCTTGATCTCATTCGATGATAATCCGATTCTATGACTGCAACTCACTAGGAGACTTAACAAATGTTTAGTAAAGCGGGAGACTTTCCAGCGCATATTAGAAGATGACTTAAGATCTACACGCAATCTGAAAACTGCTGTAATGCTGATGCAGAAATTTTTGACTTCACAAATACCATAACCTCCTCTAGAGACAAAGCTATAGCAAGACCGCAACAATACAGAAAACGCTACCCCCGAAGTGTAGCCATCAAGTATCAAAAACCTCCTAAAGAAAAACGCAAAACCCGTTATCTTTGGAAAAAGCGCAGAGAAATCTACCAACTTCACAGCTTGAAGCAACTTACAAGAGAAGTAAAGAAATGAATGGATGAATGTCGGCATTTGATTTATCAACGACATATTTCCAGAATCGCACCGAAATACCCCTCCTTATGTAAAGAAACAAAACAGTACTGAAAAAATCACCCATTATTCTGCCCTTGAAACAACATAGAAAACACTACTTTTCCAACTGAGAGAAAGTGAGCTATTCGCAAATACTCTACAAACTACGTTTAGCTCAAATTCAGTGACCAACGAGGAATTTAACCCAGAAATTAAACGTTTTTTTGCTTCTTACGCTACAGATCCATTACCATTCACTGCACCTAAAGAATTTTTTTATCATCCAGCAACCATCGGTGATAAAATCAGCTCGGAATAACCTCGTTCCAAATTTTGCATTAAAACATTTAACTTGCAATGCAGTGTCATATTACACTTGCTATTTAACAGCTTTATGCGCATGTGCTATTTCCCCAAAACCTGGAAACACGCAATAATTATGGTAATCCATAAACCTCAAAAATCCCCGTCAAGTTCTACAAATTATCGCCCTATAAGTCTGTTACCAACTCGGCCCAAAGTGCTTGAGAAAAGTTTACTGAAATGTTTAGGAAAACTTCTGGAACAAATCTCAGTGTTACCTCAATTTCAGCTTGGATTTTGTAGCAAACATTCAACTATTCATCAAATTCTAGGACTATAGGGCAATGTCAGAAGGCTTTGAAAAGAAAGAACACACCACTATCACATTCCATGACTTTACTCAAGCATTCGACAGAGACTGGCATCAGGGTCTTCTGTACAAAATAATTTTCTCTTTTCTGTCACACCGTACCTTTTCAGTTCACATAGGCAACAGTCACTCTTCTACCAGACCTGTAACAGCAGCGTTCTCCAAGGCTCTATCCTGGGTCCAATTTTGTTTTACTACATATAACGCCTACAGCTCACATTTCTCTGACACTGCTATCTATGCAACTCATCGTAATATTCACACTGCCAGAAATCATCTTCAAAAGGCCATAGACATAATCATACCATGGTTTGTCAGGTGGCACATTTCGCTCAACCATAAAAAGTTTGAAGCAATGATCTACATTATGCAGACCGGACTATTCCCCAACAATAACACTTGCAGCAAAACCTACACACACTAGAAATATGAAAGAGAGATAGTTAAGTATCTCGATATACACCTGGACCGATGACTCGCATGGAAACACACATAAATAACAAACTTAAACTAGCTCATACGAGACTGATAAATGTTTATCCACTTCTCAGCAAAAGCTCTTTACTCAAACTAAAAAAACTGCATGTTACTCTATGCCACTCTGTTAAGACCTCTGTATACCTGTTCGGTTTGGGGAGGAACCAGTGCTTCTGAAATCTAACCAACCCAAACATTCCAAAACAAGATTCTACGCATCTCAACCACGCTCCGTGGTCTGTCAGAAATAGCCAACTACACAGAGAAAATAAACACATCCAACAGTAAACTTCCTGACAAGCAGAACAATTCTACAGCAACCTAACAAACGTCCCTGGAGCTGTTTACTACTCTCTTCACAAAAACAAATCCAGCATCCCAACTCGCATCAGGAGTCGTCTACCACTGGACCAGCTTCTAAAACTAAACCTGTTTTAATTTGAACTAGTTACTGTCAATGAAGGGCCCAATCGGGTTTATCTCATTTCAATGTTATCTTGATGCAATATAGATTAGCAATGGTTTTAGAGCGCCATGGGCTGATCCAGCAATAAATCATTAAAAATAAATCTTACTAATACAATCGCATCACTGAGCGCTTAAAATATCACACGAGAAGCACGTACCGGTGACGGTACCAGGGAGAGCATTGTATGCACAATTGTGTGCACGAAGGTGTACATGAACGAATGTAAGCGCCAGTGCCGGTACCAGAGCGAGAGTAGCTCTCTGATCTAAAATTTCACATCTTGATTACTTTAGCTCCGCTCCTCCTTCCAACTTTACTTCTTGTCCGGGCTAATATCAAACTTTCTTTATGTACGTCTCTGATTGTGGTTAACTCAGCCTTTCAGTTTACTCAGAATTTCTGTTGTCTCTCTAATTTACTGAATTGGTCTGCGTGACTGCAAATATAGTGAAATCAACTCCTAACTGGTTTCTCAGAAGCTTTAAGTGAATGCGTTCTCTCCTCGGCTGATACTAATAACCTTCGTTAATCTTTGGTCCTAATGACCTTCTTCTTTGATAAATCTTTCAACACAAGTTTATTACGTATACACTGATTTAGTATACGAAAATTACTTATTGCTATTAGTTCTCTATCTGACTATTATTTCTTTATTTAATTATTTATATATTCCTGCCAATAATTACGGTATCAATACTGAACTTATACATCATGTTCAGTATTTATCGCACTTTTCGTTTTATTTATTCACACACCTCACATAATTAGGGGATCTCTATATCGCATTTTGGGAAGATTGCAATACATCCTATATCTACCAAAGGTATGTGGTAGAGAAAGCAAACATAATTTCAATATATAATCGTTTTTAAATCTTAAAGAGAGATTACCTGGGATTCAACCTAAAATGCAATTAACCGTGCTTTAAGATATTACCTTAGGATCTAAACCGTTAGTTTATTTTGTAGAAATTAAATTAACACTAAATAAATGGTAATTTAAACTGTAGCGTTTCAGAATGGAAACCCTATGTGGCGCCCTTAACGCCATGTGTCATTCAGAGACTTTGACTTTTGTAAAACAAATTTGCAAGCTTATTTGTTGCATTGTGCACACATTCACACTCCTATTCATACTTGCAATGATGGAGAAGGAAGCAATTCTAATTAGAATGTCCCTCCTCTGCCAATCGAACCCTGAATTCCAGATAGTCTAATACACTTGTCGTTTCAATGAATCAACACAGAAATTATAATCGCACATGTTGTTGGAAAAAATAGCAAGAGCCTTATGGCAACAGCGATGCAACACTAGGCTAAGCGGGAGTAGCACTCATTGGTTTTCTTGTAGGTGTAGACAATTTTTTTACAACAATACTAAGCATTGCTTTTCTGTTCCATTTTAACTGATTTCACTTTGCATTACATAACACTGTCTCTCTACTAAACATGTGAAACTTGGCAGTAATGGCATAGCGGCTGTTTCAGATGTGCTTGGGCAATATATATATTAAAAGTAAAGTCGCTCTCTTAAGAACAAACTACCAGTTGGGTTGTGTATTACACAAATTTCTTATTAACCATAGGTATTTCGTACTTAAAGGTATAATCTCGAAGTTGCATGCAAAGAAAGTAGTGTGTAAAGTAAAATGTTTGAACAATAAGTGCTGTACTGTTTCCTTAAGCTTAACCGCATCATAGTAACTCCAATATACGAGTTACTTCAGTACACGAATGTCAAATTTACACAGTTTTATCACCCGAAACTATAAAATCATTTTCGGTCATTGCTGAATTTCCAATAAGAAAAACTTACATAGGTACTATATCTGCACAATGACGTGATCTGAACTCAAAAGTTTTCCTTCTAATATAAAAATGTTACTGGAATGAATGCCTTTGCTTGAGTTCTCATCCAGTACAGAAGTAAATGCCAGATATACTTTGGTCAGAGTCTTTTGAAACAGCAGAAAGGGGAAGGTAAAATATATGTTACTCGTGCCCAGGTCTTCTTGCGTGTGGCGGTGCTTTCCGATACCAGCACACTGCATGTGATGTCCTATCTCTCTCCCTTTCCCTGTCTTTTAAAAAACTCCGACTAAATTTAGTCTCCCGGTCTCCTTCTCCGTATAATAGTTTATACTTTATACCGTTTTATTTGCTTCATGGCTTAAGTTTTGTCCCTCTTTAAGCATCGTTAACGGAAGTCTAATTTAGTTGTTTAAGTAATAAGCATTTTGAAAATAACATTTTCGTTTTAAGCAAAGAACGAACACAGGTTTATTGTTAGCATAGGAGGAAGGTGGGGTCGTACTTCACAGGTTTATTTATTTTGTGTGGTGGAGGTATGTGGAATGGAGTGTATGGTTTTATTAATGAATCGCCCGCTGCGTGTGGCCACGAGCGCACAAAGTGCGAACCCTTCTCAGCACATAACGAACAAGAATAATTAAGTTTGAACCGAAATGTAGTTTTGCTAAATACTGCACAAGCATTCTTGCTGGCGAATTTGCATCCGCTTTCCCCCAAGATATAACTCTAAATGGAAACTCCAGCGAGGATTAAGCTATTTAGTTAGCCGCGATCCTTGCTGCCCATAAATAAACTAAAAGAAGAGCACATGTACCAGATAAAGAAAGGAAGCAAATAAATAAACAAAAGTAAATGAATGTGGGAAAATATATATATATATATATATATATATACTAACAAAACAAAGCGTTTTAAGTATTAAGGCTGCTTAAAAAGGAGGATATAAAGTAATTATTTGCTCAATTATACCAGCCAAACTACTCGGTGCCTCACACCAATTACCCGGCGACTCACGCCAATTGTCGTATGCCTCACTTAATATTATTATTTAACTTCAGAGGAGAGCTACTCGCTTGCGAGAGGGATCGTTAACCAAACAAAGAACTTTAATTACGAGGCAACGACGAAGGGCGCAGCTAAGTTAACTCACAAAATAATTACTACACCAACACAATGCCTGGCTTAAGGGAGAGGAAAGGATTCTATTCTACCATAATTAAAAGTTAAAAGGCGTGGATGGCACACAATTTATTGGATGAAGTTAGTTACATACCTTTGCCCATTGCCTGCCGACGAGGACATCGTGTGTTAGCAGTTTCCCGTCTGTCTTACCCGAAGCCTACTCACTGAATGATACAAGAAACCCCACGCCAAGTTGGCGTCAGTAACGCTATCCCCTCCTAGACACACTATTTCCCCTGATTCGCCCCTACTCACAGACAAACTGCCGTGCTTCGGAGTCCAGAGAGCGTCTTAATATTATCATCTATGCACATGCCACAATATCATCATTATTAGCTGTGGGTTGTGTAGCGGGAATCAGTGCTGTCCGCTATTTGTAGCGCGAAATCGTTGATCCTTGGGTTGATGTTGTCTGCAACGGTGTTCTTCTTCGGCTAAAGATGCTCGTCGGTTGTTGCGTATTGCATTCCTAACTTTTCCTACCTATATCTAATTCTAAATTCTCAGGTTATTGTGGGTGAGGCAAGTTAAAAAATACACTGCAATGTTCCCTTAATCAATGAAGTTTATTCACAATTGAAATAATTATGGGCGGCTAGCTTTTTCCCATTATTATAATCCCACCACTTTAAATAATTCAGGAGCCTAGTTATCTGCACACGCACTCCCACCCATTTGCACACACGTGCATTTGCGAAGAGCGTAGCACCTCGTGTCGTCGACAATTCTAGAAGATCAGTGATAGAGAGAGTGGGCTCTGAGGCCTTCTATGCCTTTATATATGTGAGCCTAGGCACGCGTTTAAAAATGTAACAACATTTCCGATTGGTCCTCAGACCGCGTTACCTTAACATGTGCGAGAATGTTGCATTCAAGTCTGTGCGTTTAATCGTCACCCTGGTGCGTTGTGAAGCCGATTCAATATCTCCGTCTCTTTCTTTTCTCTATCTGTCTTTCTATTTCTCCGTACCGTTACTGGTTCCTGCCTGTTGGCTTGGTGAAAGGTACGCTCTACTTAGGATTATGCTTTTCCTGGAATTTTGCTAGCTCGCCCGTTTCTTACAATTAACTCTGTACAAATGTTGGATGTTAAATATTTTAACATGCTTCTTGATGAATTATATTATTACTGTACAATTCTTATGTATGTATAATATATCCACTTTCATACTAAGAGAAATAAATAAATAAATAAATAAAAAGGGAAAAAATTCGTATGTTTCGACCGATCGATCGCATGCCTAGTCAGCAAACAGTAGAATTCAAAAACGAATGCCGAATAAACACAAAATTTAATTTAGAAACCACCCACGTTTCAAGCATAGAAGGCAAGGATTTTCTTGGAATTAATCTTACTCCAAACAATCATAAAAGGAACAAGTTTGTGTTTCTCCTTGTTTGCCCAAAAATTACTTTAATGCATTTGGTTAAAATATTATACGTTTGGGATACTGGCACGATAAATATAACACATATTTTAACTATCTGTAAATAGGCTGTGAGGTCTCTTTAGTGTTACAGAATTTCTGTTGCAGGGAATGCATAAAATATACCCAGATACTGGCTTCAGGAAAAACGTAGAACTACTAAAATATGCATTTGCTGTCAAATAATTTTCGTGGCATAACAGTTATGGGATTCTTCCCTTTCGTTCCCATATTTAATTAAAATACTAAGCAGTAAACTTTCAATTAAGCATTCATTCTTATTGTTTCTTTTCACCTCTAGCAAGTAGTGGAGTACATTAACATTACCATAGCAATCTCCTGCTTTTTGAAAAGCTGACTGTCATTACAGTATTGTATAATGCATTAGTTACTCAAAGAATTTCTAAAAAAACGTTTATTATGAAAAATTTATATGTTACACTCACATGACTTTCCCTACTCTTGTACAAACTATTTTTACAAACGCCTATTCTCCATATGCTTCATGTTAATCGAGATATCGAACTGTTAATCTTATTGCTAATTTCCTTCTAGATGCAAGGGGAACTGGTAGGCTTTAAGCGATAGTCAAATACGTATTTTAAGAGCTGGTTGCTATGTGCAGTATTCCATTCTCTTTGCATTACCAGGACAAAAAATGATTAACGAATTCCCATTTGAGAAGAAGTATAAGTATTCGAAAATTTAAGGGAATAACAAGCAATATCTCGAAAATGGTTCAATCAACAAAAAAATGTATATGACATAAATTGTGTATTTTAACGCGATCTACATTTTTTTGCAGTAAAATTTTGTCTATCTCTTATGGTTTACCAGTTATGCAAAAGTCGTTCACAATGAAGAATACCTTTGGACACATTCCCAGAAAATTCGAGATATACATTTCATTTGTCATGAAAATATCTTAAACATATGATATATTAATCAAAATCGTTAGATCCATTTTTGAGAAAATTAAAATTTTCGACAAATGTTCCATGTAAAGGTTAATCTGGTGTGGGAGGATTTTCTTGAAAACCTTCGTGTCGCATCTCTGGAAGATACTCAACCAAAATACCAAGTTTGATGTTTATCCGACCGTTCGTTTCTGAGCTACGCTATTCACAGACACACACACACACACACACACACACACACACACACACACACACACACACACTAACGGACATGTTTCCATAAATCCTTTTTTTTGGATTCAGGGGTCTCAAAACATATATTTCCGGTGAAATCTCGGTATCGAATTTTTGGGTGGATACCATACTTCCCCTACTTACTATGCGTAGTAGAGAAAGTAAAAAAGGTTATAATTAGAAGAATAAGCTTCTGCATTAATGCTTTGTGAGTAGATATAAAAATCAGATGTTAAGTGTGGTAAGGATTGTGTTTGCTACAAGCCAAGTTTATTTTTCTTTTTGTTTCTTTTGTTTTATAGATAAGAACTGTTTAATTAAGGCCTATAATGCTCATTCATTATGCCCCTCAGGATCTTATTTTAAAAGTAATCATTATCGATCCTTGCATAGAATATTATTTTGTATATGCAATTATGAAGGTCCAAGATTCTCGGGATTAATAGCTGGAGTGTGTGTAATTTCTACTGTATCAAATATTTTGTTTAGAATTAATATCATGGTCACAATTTTGCAAAAGTTTTCTTAGCACATTGGCTTCTCCCAGTTTTATCCCATTAGCGACTAGACTGGATATTGGGGTCCCCTATTTTCAAACGCAAATGTTAACGGCGCGATTGCCAGCGTAGCAGGTGGCGAAACGGGAGAATATAGTATGCTTGGCTTCACTTAATATCCTATCAGGCGCGCGGGGTAAACAAAAGGAGCCAGCTGTAACTAACTTTGCTTCGAATAAGCTGCACATATTATAAGAAATAAATCTGCCCGAGTTATTGGAGTGTACAAGTGCAATATTTCAATAACGAAACGAATGGGTTAGCTGCTCTCACAGCACTAAAATCATGCTAATATTGATACATGTTAGCATAATTGACTTCTCGTTATTGTATCTCATTAGGTTATATCCCAAAAATGTGATCCTTGTATAGTAACGCATGGTACATCAATTTTACTATCGTAAAACTCGCATCACAAGTGAAACCACAAGCATTAGGGTGATAATTATAAGAAGAATGCTGGATAGCTGAAAGATTACAAAAGGTTATGTTATATTCCTCTCCAGAATAAAAGATAATTAAATTTTGGGGGGAGGAGGCTTGAAGTTTAACAACCTTAAAACTGGTAAGTCATGTCAAACAATGAATTAATAAACTGATGCTCAAACGAACCCGGGGGTCCTTAGAGCTTAGAGCTATCCGACATTCGTCTTCTTAGGATAAGGGAAAACCCCCCAAAAAACCCTATTTTAATAGCTGAACCTAACTGAGATTCGAACTCGGCACCTCTTGAATATAAGATATGCACGCTATCACCGCACCACAAAGCTGGGGGTGTTGTTTCTTATTTCAAATCTCGTGCTTAATATTTATTATTTGGAGATTATTTAATAAAAGTTTCTTTATATTTTGATCGAGTAGCATCTATGTTTAAATACCCCAGAAACGAATTGCAGTGTCCATTGAATACATTTTAGCCTCTAACAAGTAACTTGTCTTCTGTCATCATTTGTGATTATACCGGGAACACTCTGGAACCAACTGATATCCTGTGTGACTTGCAAGGTACAAGCATTGTTATGAACTACTAGCTGTCTTACCCCCATTGCATTGGTGCATTCTATGAGCACGGGGTTGAAAGTAGTGTAGGAGTGATTTTTGAAAGCCGTAAGTAGGGTGTAATTTGTACTTAAAGCTAAAGCCTAAGTGTCGAAGTATCGTCTAGAGTTGTCAAATGGTGACCATTTGTTCATAAAGGGTTGTAAAATGGGTACGAGTAGCTTTTTGAAGTTGTGTGGGTTCCTACAATTTTCACCAAGTCCTATAGTCCAAGTGTACAAATTTGTGCCCTGGTTGATCAAGCAGCACAGTTTTAAGTATAAGGGGTTGAAAAAAAGTAAAGAAGCTTTTTAAAATGTCGAGTACCTATGATATAATTTAAAACAAGGAATAGGTAGTTTTTGGAATTGTAAGTATAAGTTGATGTTCGCCAACTACTATTGTATAAAAGTGCAATATTTTGACTATCGTTTAAACAGTGCATATTTCTATATAAAATGTTGAATATGTGGTACTTACACTAGTTTTAAAGTTATAAGGTAGCTCATAATTTTCGTTAGGTCCTATAGAGCAGGTGCATAAGTTAAACGCATATGATTTTTTTTTATTTATGGATGCTCTTTAACTTCTGTGGATTCTATATTGGGCGTGAAAGACCGGTAATTTAGCACAGAGGCCTGTTTATCAGGCTTGAGATTTTTTACGTGCCGTAAATCAACGACCCGAGACCATCGGCTTTACCTCCCTTCGAAAGGAGCCATGCTAAGGCGTTTCACACCCGAAAAACATCCATCGTCCTCCGCTGGGTTTGAATCCGCGAGCTCGGGAACTAGATGAGAGCATGGTAACCACTACACCACGGAGGACGACAAGACAGATGAAGGCGGGCCTACTGAAGACTTCAGCGAATCATATGCTTTCCCCTCGTACCAGCGCTGCCGAATGTGGAACACGCATCTTTTGCGCCTGAACTGAGAACATGAGCTTCACTAATTACGCTCGAATAAATATATTAAAAAGAGAGATGCCAACGTTATAATTACATAAAATTTTATTCTCTGATTATGGCAATACAAAAATGCTGTCTCTTCAATACTTAGAACGCGAGCTATGCACCTTTCATCTTCACATAGTTACCATCACTCAATATTCAGTCAACTGAAAAGCCTGAAAAATACCATTCCTTCCTCACAACGCCTACCTTATATACAAATAATATGCTGTGAAAATATGAAGCAATATTTCCTTGCAATGCTTATCTCAAATATAGGGTCTTTCAACAAGAGTGTCCTGTCTTTAACATGTGATAGCTGCCGTCGTTATTGAGTTAGAGCAGTCATTTGTTTCATGTCGCTACAGTTGTTATTGACAAATAACCATGGAACGTTACAGCATTCAGCAACGCGTAGAAATTGTGAAAATTTATTATCAAAATGGATCATCTGTTCCCAAACCTTCCTTGTATTGCGTGAAGTTTACGGTGTGCATAATCGTCCCTGCGAGAGAACGATTCGGCGTTTGGTCGATAAATTTGAAAGAAGTGGTTCTGTCAGCGATCAAAGAACGCCTGTACGTAATCGACGTAAGCGCTCCAATGAAAACATAGACGCCGTTCGTGAGAGTTACGCGAGAACGGAAACAAATCAATTGCTCGTCGAGTGCAAGAATTGGGGCTTTCGCCGACCACAACTTGGCGAATTCTGCATCTAGACTTGGAAGTTTCACACTTACAAAATGGTATTAACTCAAGAACTAAATCCCAACGTCCATAGGTTGCGCTGTGTATTCGCTGACTGGGCTATGGAGCAATTGGAAGCTGACTCGGATTTTAATCGAAAAATCATCTTCAGCGACGAAGCCCACTTTTGGATGGATGGTTGTGTTAACAAACAAAATTTCCACTATTTAAAAATCACAATCCAATGCAGATTCAAGAACGACCACTTTGTCCCCAAAAGGTTACTGTGTGGTACGGATTTTGGTATGGTGGAATCATTGGTCCGTATTTTTTCGAAGATGAAGATCGAAAAGCTCTAACTGTCAATGGAGAAAGATACCGGGCTCTTATAAGCGACTATTTTTGGCCTCAATCGGAAGGTATGGATTTCAAAAACATCTGGTTCCAGCAAGATGGTGCCACATGTCATACTGCTCTCGAAACAATCGATCTTTTGAAGGAGAAGTTCAGAGGTTTCATCATTTCCCGTGGTGGTGATGATGTTAACTGGCCTCCGAGGTCATGTGATTTAACTCCATTGGATTACTTCTTGTGGGGTTATGTTAAATCTCAAGTTTATGTCAACAAGCCAGAATAACATCACGCGCGTTAATCGTGAAGTTGGACCTAATTTACGTTCTTCAATCATTGAAAATTGGGTCAAGCGTATACGCGCAACCCAACGAATTCGTGGCGGTCACTTAACTGATGTTCTCTTCCACACGTAATGACTTAATAGAAAAAGAAATAAACTTCTATCATTTATAGAACGTGTTTTATTTAAGTTCAAAGATAAGACACTCTTGTTGAAAGACCCTATATAAACATACAGTACAACATGAAAATGCAGGTTGGAGTGTGTTATTTTATTATTAAAGTGGCCAGGCATATGTTAAGTCGTTTTTCACAGCTTGAGCTGAAGTATTGTTACTGTATAAATGAAATTATATTTCTCTTTTACCCTTTTTTGCGATACGAGTGTCTCTACATGCCCCACAAAGCTGGAACAAGTGATTTTTCGATTAACAAACGTAAAGTGGTTCATGCTCAGGACAGAAAAGTTGTATTTAATATATACAGCTTTGAAAAAAAGGGAACTTAAGACGACTGGATTTTACGAGTTAGGCATGCGTAACAGCTTCAGGAGGAATATTTCAACAGAAAGATTACGAGGGATGGCACTATGGAGCCGATTGTCATTAATTTAAGGGATGAAATTGACGACTCCGAATTAAGTGCTTTAAAAGAGACCAAGAGAACATAATCCCTTCTGCTTGCTGTTCCATTGATGTAACGTGTGTCATGGGTTAACGCCATCAAGGGAAGATGTTAATGCTTTAAGGATATTTAATGTGCTCTAATGTAGAGAACCGGTACACGCACGCTACTACGCTTAACAACAGCGCCCTGCTCGAGCACTGACACTCACTCACTTTAGTATAAGCGTACAAAGTTTCATCCAGATAGGCCAAAGAATGTTGATTTGAATGTTAGGAGTTGAAAATAGGAATTGAATGTAAAACTAGCTTGTCATTTTTGTTGGGTTTATTTGAAATCAAAATGTACCTGGTTTTGTCAAAGTCACACAAACAATACTACTTGTGAAAACTGCAGTGAAATATGAGGAAAACCTGCTTATATGAACTATATACAACCCTCTAAACTCCTCTAGAATAATTAATTTTAAATATTTTAAGCCTATCGTTTACCCCTTTGGGCTCCAATTCATTACAAATCTGCCATATTTGCAGTTCAACGAATCAGAGGCTACGGGGTTGAAACAGGATTGAAATTTGGTCAAATGAGTATGAAAAATAAACCCCTGGTTTTCAAATTTTTAAAGCATTATATGTCCTGTGACTATCTGGAAGAATAGTTTTGAATTTGAAAGAATTATCAAAATCGGTTAAGTGGTCTTTGAGATTACCCTACAAACACAAACACACTCTCTTTCTCTCTCTCTCACACACATAATTTTTCTCTATTTATAATGTATAGACTGGTTAATCTTACCCTGCATTGCACAAATACACTATAAAAGTAAGGAATTGAAAATAAGAAAGACGTGGTTTTTGAAACGCGTCAGTGCCTACATACCAAAGTGTATCTTAAAGGTTTGTCCAGTTTGGTCAAATATAGCAAATTTGTGCATAAGGGGTTTGAAATATGAGTAGGGGTAATGTTTTGAGATTATATAAGAGCCTATAATTTTTCATAAAATCCTACAGTTAAAGAGCACAAATCCCTAACTCGCTATGCTATAAGGTTTGTTTATAACGGATTGAAAATACAGGGAAAAGGTGAATTTTAAAAAAAAGATTGAGGTAGTAAGTGATATACAATAATGCTTTTGTAGTTTTCGGAAGTTGTAAACTAACCTATGATTTCTTAGGATAAAGATTAATGATAATATATTTAAATAAGATGGATTAAACATGCATGTTTCTATATAAAGCGTTGAGAACATGTAAAAGGTAGTTTTTGACAGCTATAATTTTCTTTCGGTCCTATAGTATACGTGCGTGAAGTTCTGTAGGCGAAAGAATGATTTGTAATTTAGGGGTTGAAAGTAAAGATCCAAATAAAGATAGCAGAAGCCTTTGTAAATATTGGGCTTATTATTACTGTTATTATTTTTTCCCCAGGTTCCAAAAACTGATGTGAATAATCGAGTACACGGAAACGTGCCAATACCTTTGGTTACCTATAGTGCTTTTCATTATTTACTGTTAGCAGAATCTTCTTATCATCTGTCTTCCACACCAAACATGGGTTAGCCAATCTCTTATTGGTTTGAATTCAAGTCCCACACATACCTCTGTGTGAACAAAGATCTGGCCTAGGTTACCAGCGAAAGGGGAGGATTACGGAAACATTTCACCCGGGTAATTGGAAGGCTTGCTTTTGAACGGTGGTCCACACCAGACGCTGGATGAGTCCGTCTCGTTTTGGTTTATCAAAAGTCTGGCACTCAAACATCAACGTATGAACAGAGGTCGGTTTCAGACTCAGGAGGAAAAAAAGGGGGAGGAAGTATGAGATAAACATGGCCATCTTCGTAGTGTGAGGAAATCTTGTCTGTCTAACATCCAATAGATCCCGAGTTCGAATCTCGATTAGGGCGAGTTACCTGGATAAGGTCTTTTTCGCTTTTCCTGAGAAGACATTGCCGGGTAACTCTTAAACTCTAAGAACCTCTTGTAAATCATTTGTGAATCATTTCAGCTGTTTTGTTCATGGACCGTCCGATTTGACCTACCCGATTAAAGGACTTCTTCAATAAAAAAGTTCTGATGCGAAAAATGTCTCTAACCCTCAATCGTTTATTACTGGGTATAGAAACTTTATAATTAGTTTTAGATTACCAGCATAAACCACTGCACATCATATTGGCACGATTCAATGCGCAATCAAAGAGAAATTTCATAATATAAACACTACATGCTACCCGTCGAATGTCTAAATTTACAAATACTTTAAACCCTCTCATTTACCCCTTTTGACTGGAAGTCCTTAACAACCTACCATGTTCACAATAAAGTGTCAACAAGATCCTCTGGTTCGTCGAAACGGGCATGATATAAATATGAACCTCTCTTTTACCCCCAGCTTTAAACGTTTGGAAATTCTCTGTACGTCCGCAGGAATTCTGCTTGGAGTGAAAACGTGATTATATTACACGCACACACACACGCGTGTGTTTTATATAAATAATTAGTATGAATTACGACCTTTTGAGATTTAATCTTATTTCATGCCTATATGCATGTTATGTTTCCAAAGAAGAATCTACGTTTGCTGTTTCTGTACTATAATACCGCCACAATTTGTGTTTGAGTAATTGAACTTTTCTATAAATCAAAAGAAATACTATTCTTAAAATGTAACTAAATATAATAGTAATATATCTATTGTCTGGCCGTCGAAATATACTGCTTATGATCCAGAAGCTTTGAATTGTGTCCACGCCACAGATGAGTACGTCCAGAAAGCGTGCTGAACACAATCGGACGTTATGTGCATTGAGAGACTGCAAATCCGGTTCGGAGATGCGAGAATAAGACCGTTCAGGTGTCGCGCGACCACGTAATCCCTCATTGACGTTCTCTGAGGCGGCAACTGCTCGGCAGGCTTTGGCTTTTGTAGTAGGGTTTCACTTTCAGTCAGAGCTTTAGAATTTGCAACAGAGTTAGGGATTATGACACAGCAAGCCGGCGTGTGAATAACAAGATCTTTCTAAAGGAGTGCTTTCACTTACTGTCAAAAGAACAACAGCTTCCTAACCCTTTCCAACTCTATTGGCTCAAGTCATCCGTGGAGCTCCCATCTTCCTGTTTTTCTCCTTCTGAAGTTTGCTGATGGATAAATAACTTCACTTCTGCATATATGTAAAGTGATCGACCTATTACTGTGTTTTAATATTTAGTTAAATAAAATAGCACTTTTGCTTTTATTTTATCACTGAATGCTTCGGTCAACCATTTTTGTGTCTGATAGTCATAAAGTACTTCATTTGGATTTTACATAATAAGTAAATGTTTAAGTTAAAACATCTGTTACCCTTAGATACATCTTTAGAGTCTAAACTTTCCTGACTGTTTTGCCGTGATGTACAGGTTAAAACCTTTACCTAATGCTCTGTCTGTGTCTGCGAAGTACATCTTCCGAGGTATGGGCATCACGTCGCTTCTCTCTTTCCCTCTCTCTCTCTCTCTCCCTTAGAGTATAACCCTATGGATATCGCCCGTGAGAGATTGCGCATAGGTATATATGCCTATCCTTTATTGTGATACCGCAATTATTGAAGGGAAGACATAAATATAGGTAATTAAGCAAAGGAATAATAGTAGGATAGAGAAATATTAATTGCAATAAATAATTCCATATATTAAATCAATGTATAAAATAATAAGATTCAGTTTAAAAATTTTAGAGGAAAGAAGGCAATTAAGAAGTCATATCAACGAAAATCATTAGCATTAGCATCAGGATAGAACACATTAGCTTAAAGATTCTGGAAGTCCGTTTAGAGTTAAGTTCAGTATGGTCATCGCAGCCTTCGGATCCCCAAGCGGCGACCTTTGTGCAGTAGCCAAACACTTGTTCCCTACCCTCCCTAACCGCAAGCACCATAAAATCCTAACAACGCTTTGCTTTGGTGGAGCTGGAGAAAGGACCACGTGTTGTGTTTAAGGGATGGGAAGACCCTACTAATCGTTTACTGATGGGTTTATGGTCAGGCTTCAAAGCTTTCCGTTCGCTTTGAAGCCGGTTGGGGAAAGGATGCCCGCGACTAGTTTACGTGTGAACAGTCGTGTAGGCAGACATTCTGCAAAAGAGAAGATGAATGAAATTGTTAGAATTAGATGAGGTACCATAACACAGTAACAGAGGCACACGTAGGATTTTTAAGATTGGCTCAGGCGTAAAATAACGTTGGTGGGAGCAGTTCTAATGCAGGTGGAGCTCACGTAGTAAAGGCGTGTAATATATCAGAGAGCTGTTCTGATACCGGCACTGGTAGTGCTAAACATTCGTTCGTGTGCACATTTATGCATACATTCGTCACTCTGAATACTTGTTACAACTCCTGTGTTACTTTAAGCGCCCAGTGATGCGCTCGTGTGAGTAAGATTTAGCGGCTATTCTGAGGGATCTTGCCTGTAAGCATTTTAGCGAATCACGGCAAGATACGCTTCTAGTCTTTTTTGGGGGGAGGGGCTACGGAAACAGTTTTTTAAACTATAGCTTTCATACCGCAAAGTTAGCTGCTATAATAATTAAAGTGTTACAATTTCTAGTGCTACAATTCAGAGTCAGACTATTTCTTCATCTCAAACGGTCGCAGCTCGCTTCAATAACTCAAATATTAGATCACATTAAATTTCTCAGTCAACTTAACACATTTACACTCACGCATACCCTGAGAAAGTACTCATAGCTCTACCACTGGAGCAACTGGCGCACGAGATAGGAGAACAAGCTACCAGAAAACAACATCAAAACAGGTAAAGAATATGGCTTCAAAATTGCCGACCACCGTCTTTCTTCTATTCGTTTACCCAACCTTCAACAAGTCCGTTTCGGGTAGTTCATTCATTACACATTAAGGTTTTCGCTGAAAATACAGGAATAATTGTCTTTGAAATTATATCACGCTAGAAAAATTCATTTAATTTCCGGAATGCAGTAACAACCTCACAGTGGCATCTGCACAAGAACTCACATTCTAATCGGTGGCAAGCATGATCTTATTAGAAAAAAGTGTGATTGTTCCATCCATCTGCAAGAAAATACGCGTTGTCGCCGCAAATGTATCTGCATTTCAGAGCGTTTAGCGTATTCTACAATTCTACGAAAGTTAGAAAAAGCGTCCATAAACATTTTCAAGTGCTCATCAAGATCATTCTTTAAACTATATATGTGTGCATTTATAGCTGTACCCGAATTCGGATACAAGCTCTCAAGTTTTCCATTCAACGGACAATTGGGGACAAACAGTTTATGCTATCTTGTAAGTGGAATGGTTTTTAAGTCATACCTGCAAAAGTCTTAACCACTGAAAATGAGCGATATTGTATCACAATGTAGTCCTGCGCGCTTGTCAGTTTGTAGCTGATAACATCCATGCGGGCTGGCTCGGCTACCTGCCTCGCTTGCGCAGTTAATTGCGGACGAAGTGGGACTATAAGGGATGAGATAAACAGCGGCAAGTTGACATTTAGCGAGGTGGCTGGGGTAATACTTATGGTTGATATCGGTAGCAGACAGACAAGTATGTAGTACTAAGCTGGGATGTACAATCGCGTCTTTTCATTGGTTAACTATTTACCGCTGCAACTTTTAAAAATTATGACATATAGAACATGTGCATTGTTAATTTTTTGTACCGAATCCGTCCTTGTGTAGGGTCCTGGAGAGTTAGTGCACGGATTCAAGGGCACCTGTATTTACTACTTATATAACTGAGCGGGATGGCTCTGGACAACGTCTGTGGCCCGCTTTCGGGAGGTCTCGGGTTCCATCCAGGCGACGCCCACTCTGACCTATTAGTTTTTCGTGGTTTCCCCAGTGTGGACAGGTGAATACTGAGATACTTGCTCTCTATCACGATTTCCTTTCATCCCGTTCCCTTCTCATCTTTTAGGTGCGCTTCTAGGTCTTTTGGTGTATGGCGATGACAGCAGATGCTGCTCAATGGAAAGAATATTCCCGGTGGACACCAGAGGTCTGCTCGACTGGTGGGTCGTTCTTCGCCCTCTATCGGCGGATCTGGCACGGGTCTGCGAACTTGGATATGTTAAGGGTCTCCGCGCGTCTCTGTAGCCTGTCGCCTCCTGTATGGTTCTTTCACTTTATCCCTTCCTCCTGGGTGGTGGTAGGTACAGCAGATCTCTGAAGGTCGCAGTGTCAAGGGTTCCCTTCTGTTGAACAACCTATAACCTAACTATGTAGTCGTCCTCAGTGGTGTAGTGGTTATCATGCTAGCTTGTAGTTCCCGGGGACGCGGGTTCAAACCCGGCGGAGGGCGATGGATTTTTTTCGGGCGTAAAAATCCTTAGCATGGCTTCCTTCGGAAGGGAAGTACAGCCGGTGGTCCCGTGTCGTAGATGTACTGCACATAAAAGAACCTCAAGCCTGATAAAGACGTCTCTGAGCAAAATTACCGGTCTTTCACGTCCAATATAGAATGGGAGGCTAAGGGCCACAGCAGTTAAAGAGTGTGCATAAATAAAACTCAATTTATTTTTTTCCTAACTGCGTATATAAAGTCCATTAACAAAAAGAAAGACGAACAATAATGATGATAAATATTTTCTTATAATTATTTATTTATTTTTTCCACTAAGAGAGCGGATGTTTTCACGTCTGTAAGATAAAGAGCTTCATGAATATTAAATATGTTTCCTATCGCCGTTTCATCCCATGATTTATTTTATTATTTTAGACTGAAAGATAATCATTCTGACTAATCATTTAGACTAAAATAATCATTCTTGAAAATATTTTCTGCCCTTTCACGCTACGTCTAATAGCATTTATTTCTTTTATTCTGAAATGCCCATTATTTATGCAATGATGGATAGAGCAAAACAACGTTTTCCACTGGACTTGTCAGAAACTTGAAGCTTCACTTGCAAGTTTTTCTTTATTTATATATGCAGCATTGATTTTGATACACGTTGATTTCTTTGACATTAGTTTATTAAGATTAAGGCGCTTAGTCTGAATGTGTACGCAAAAGAGCTTCAAACGGGTGTATATCGACCGCCTCGAGCTATGTGCTATAAATAAAGGCATATATTTTCAATATAATTACATTTAACACAGCAGTGTTAATTGAGATCTACATATTCAAAAAATATATCAATATTAATAGGTTTTCATTGAGGGCAAATGACTTTCCCACATGAATAATGCTAAATGAGTAACAAAATGTAGCTGTTTGTGGTGGTAAGATTAAGCAAAAGTAAATTATTGCTGAAACTCTTACACTTTTACTTTCTCTACCAAAACGTTTATACAGAGATTTCACCGGAAATGCATGTTTTGAGGCCCTCTGAATTAAAAAAACCCATTTTTAGAAAACGGTCCGAGTGTGTGTATTGTGTGTGTGAACAACATAAATCAAAAGCAAAAAGTCGGATAAATACCAAACTTGGTATTTAATTTCAGTATCTTCCAACAACGCGACACAAAGATTTTCAAGAATATCAGCTATCCCAAACTACCGTTTGCATGTAACATTTTTCGAAGTGTTTTATTTTCTAAAAATGGTTCTAACTATTTTGATTAAGATACCATCTATTAAAATTATTTACATTACAAATAAAATGTATATCCTGAATTTTCTGGGAATAACCTGTGAAGTCCACTTGTAGATCCCTCTAAGAAACAGAATTTATTTCGAGTAACATTTTTGTTGCATCAGCCAATTCCGAGGTATCCATTGTTAATAGTTCAAATTGTTCAATACTTTGTCATTCTTTTCAAATGATTTTGATATTCGGTTTTTTTTTTGCGATTGTACACAAAGAGCAAGTATTTTAAGGCCAGCGTATGGCGTCCAGGTCTAAGCATTTGCCTATAACTATTCCCTTAGCGAAATGTGTAATGCAGCTATTTCTGGAGAGATGTATCTGGATTAAAATGAAGTAGATAGGAAAATAAACCTTCGTAAGAATAACCTATATAGCCAGCCAGCAATAAGCGATGAAATACTGTTTATATTACTACTTTTGCCCCACGTTTTGGGAGCCAATTTGAAGTAGGTTGTATTGAAAGAGTTGTATTGTAGTTCAACTGTTGGGGAGCTGATTTTGAAGTAGTTGTAACCACGTATGGTATCCGGTGGCCTTCGCCCCAATGTTTAAAAATATTAACTTTGTAATTTGACTGTTTCTTTAAAGATTATACATTTATGTTTGCTTCGTCAGTATTATTGTTAGAGACATGCTTCTCTTTACAGGGTTGTGGTGCGACTGAAGAATGTAGGCTTACACAGATTATAATTTTACTTCACTCCTTTTATTAATGCTTGACACGATTTAAATAACACTTCACTGATATAGAGTGGGGTGGGGTTTAAGGGCCCGTTGACAACTAGGTCATTAGGGACTGATATAGAGATCTGTGAGATTTTTTAAATTAATTACTTGCACTTTTTAACACGTAAACTATTTTTCGTCTCACACTGAATACCTATTAAATTTCTCGAGGACACATCTGGCGCCTGATTGGTAACACTGTCTGCTAGCAACGCGTCCAGTTATGAGTGCTGTCTATAAGCAACTGACTCTGAATTTGAAAATTTTGCTATATTTCAGTTTCTGATTGGCTAATCCTAGTCCAATAGAATACTTTTATTCTACTTAAGCTTTTTTCTGGTTGTTGATTGGCAATTTTATAAACCGTCACCAAAATTTGCATTATGTTGCTACAATAATGACTAGTGGCATTATTACACTTTCTTAATCATTATTGCTCAAGGTTTCCTCATTGTTAGCAAATTTTAACCTATTATTGTCACAGCTCCTACATTATTAAATTACGTAATACATTCACATAGCATTATTACACAGGTATAAAGTAATATAAACATTTACAAGGACTGTAATATACACTTTTTATATATTGCTACATACACATATTGCTTTAAGTTGGGCTGTTATTGAATTTATATTATATAATTTGACTGAAGTCATTTAAGTGTTAAAATACTGCCTAAAATACTGCCTCAGCGAGAGAGGGTAGAGAAGGTCATGTTAATGTAACACATCAGATATTTTTCATAGCACTTTAAATTAGGGTGTGTGTGTGTGTGTGTGTGTGTGTGTGTTATTTTCACGTTATCTGTAGGTAAATTTGTAGGTATAATCTATTTGTTAAAGAAAGATCTATCGCCGCTTTTCATTTTTTCAGTTTTCTTGATCACTCTTATTAGTTACAAACATAAGAATGTTGCTTACTATCTTTAACCGAACAGATATGAAATGAGGATTGTCTATGATTCGAAGTCCAAGAATTCCTTTCTGTATCACTTTGTCTATCCCGTATCTCGTAGGCAAAGAAGGTACTGCATTCCACTAAAAAAATTGATACCGAGATTTCATCGGAAATACATGTTTTGAGATCTCCTGAATAAAAATATTTTTAGAAAAACCTCCTTGTGTGTCCGTGAACAGCATAACTCAAAAATGAAAAACACGATAAATACTAAGCTTATATTTAGTTTCAGTACCTTCCAAAGATCCCATACGAAGATTTTCCAAAAAAATCCCCCACCCCAAGCTACCCATTACATGGAACATGTTTTTAAATGTCTTATTTTCTAAAAAACTTGTCTCTTACAATTTTGATTAAAATATTACATATTAAATATATTTACATTATAAATAAAATGTATATCTTTAATTTTCTAGGAACAGGCTGTGAAGTCTTTATTCGCAAGAAATTTAGTATAATCTTGCCTAACTGGTAAACCTTAAGCGATAGACAGAAACTTACTGTAGAAACAATGCAAATCTCTTTAAAACACAGAATTTATTTGAAATAACTTTTGGGGGCCATCTGTCATTTTCCAGATATCTGTTATTAATGCTTCGAATTGTTCAATTCTTTGTAATTCTTTTCGAGTCCTTTTGATATTCAATTGTTTCTCGTTATTGCATCAAAGAGCAAGGCCAGTAATAGCGTCCTGTTCTTATACATTTGACTATCGCTATTACCTTTATATCTGCAACGAAATTTGTAATGCATGTATTCCCGGTAAGATTTATTTTGTTTAAAATGAAATAGAAAAATAAACTTTCGTAAGAATAATTTGTGCACTCACTAATATGTGATAAAGGATAGAGAAAGTCATGTGAATGTAATCACATATTTTTCTTTACTTTTGATGTCCATAATATCGTTGTCTTTTAGCACTAGTGATCCTTCGGTTGCGCCATACAGCACGTTGCATAAACAGACTCTGTATTAATGTGAGTTTACCTTAATCTCCTCAGTTACAAGGGATTTTACCACTTCAAAAGATCCACTGTCGAGGCAAAAGCTGCAGATAAAGCGTAACAGAAGATGTAGAATCTCAGATACAGCAGCTGTAATATAAAACGTTCATCTAGACGGAAGAAGCAGAGAAGCTGCAGAAATATCAGGGATTTAGACTGATAAATCCCTGTATGCATGGTAGCATGATACACCTAATTTTGAAAGAACAGCAGGTATTTTTAGAATTTTACTAATGACATAAACACTGCCTTAGTTTTAATTTTGTCTTTTCTATTTATCTTGCTTCATTATACGTTTATGAAAAGCGCGAGGTCGCAAGTTCAAACCCGGCGGAGGGCGATGGATTTTTTGGTCGTAAATGTCCTTAATATAGATTTCCTTGGAGGGGAAGTAAATCCGGTGGTCCTGTGTTATAGATTTACAACACGTAAAGAACCTCAAGCTTGATAAAAACGCCTCTGAACAAAATTTCCTGTTTTTGACGCCAATATTTAATGGGACGCAGAATCATAGTAAGTAAACAGCGTTCGGAAATTAAACTCGTTTTTGTTTATGAAAACCATAAGCATATTAGACAATATTTACATTCCAGAGATGTTCCATCCAAATCAGTGGAAATAATGCTTTCATTTTAGCTACTATGGTACTTGTTTTCACAAAAACAATAAGATGCTCATTTTGTTCCTATAAGGAAATTGTTGTTAGGCTGTTAAGGTAAAAAATGAATTGCTTTCTTTAAGATTAAACAAGACAAAAAGAAAGAACCTTTTTCCGTAACATACAATGTGCTTCTGTAAATTTACGAATTGTTATTGACGTCACAAACAGCTATGCAGTGTGAGATACTGAGATTGTGATATTAAAATTTCATGAAGGTTGTTTTCTGTGAGTTCAGCACAATGCATACAAGATAATACAGTCACAGCGCCAAACTACATACTGAAGTCGCGGAGAGTTAGGAAGCATGGGTATGCAAACACAGAAACTAGAAACGAAGTAATGAATAAGAAAGTGCTTCAGCCAATAGTTTCACTACAAACAAATAAAAAAAAAATCAACATTGATGTTAAACGAATCTCTATTTTTCCCTGTCTCTCTTTCTCTCTCTCGCGCTTTTCCCCCTATCCTTATGAGTTACGCTTAAAATAATTCCCTGGATTATTAATCTAAATTTTTAATCGCTTTAACTGAATTGTTATAAATACTTTTCAAAGACATTTTCACTTATGGGCATAATATATTACGTTCCAGCTAAAGAGGTCACCAAGCATCCTCCAAAGAACTGTAAATACCTTGGATACATCCACAAGAAGATCACTTGGATATGGAAGGAGCATTGGAACAGCTCATCTGACAAGTAAACTGCCTGACATCTATTCATTTCGCTGTCCTAAATACCCAGTGACTTCCTTTCCTCGCAAGGACCAAGTTGCTCTCATACGATTACGCATAGGACACACAGCCATCACACACTCCTACCTTATATCTCATGATGCTCCTCACTTTGTAACTTCTGTAATTGCCCACTTACCGTACCTCACATGATCCTGGATTGTTATCACTCATCACCTTATAAGCGCAAGACGAGATTGACAAGTTCCGGACGACATGTGTTAGCCTATCAGCAATCCAGTGTTTAAAGAAATAATACTTAAGTATATTAAGCAAACTAAGACATACACCAAATTATATTTTCTGACTAATGTACATTTACAACCTAATTATTATAGTGGTTTGTATCCTTATGGAGTGGCGATATGACCAGCGAGTTCAAGTGACTTAAAATGAATTAAAAAAAGAAGAAGAAGAAGAAAAGCCACATGCAGGGTGATTTTAAATGATGGACCCATTTTATAAAATTCGTATTTATTAAAGTATAAATAAATCATGAACCATCTTTATACTAATAAACAGAGGAATTTTCAAACATTTGTTTAATACATTACAAATGTTCAATGTGTTCACCGTTTGCTGCACGGAAAACATCTACGCGATAGCCAAACTCGTTCTACACACGAGCAAGTGTATCTTCTGTTACTGAGTGCACGGCAGCAGTGATATGGTTCCTCAGGTCCTCCAGAGTTTTAGGTAGAAGCGGGACGTAAACAGCTTCCTTAACATAACCCCATAAGAAATAGTCACATGGGGTAAGATCAGGAGATCTCGGCGGCCAGAAGCGTAGGGCCAGGTCTTCATTTACCCTGCAACCTATCCAGCGCTGAGGAAGGGATTCATCCAAAAAACCTCGTACATCGCTGTGTCAATGGGGCGGAGCTCCATCCTGTTGTAAAATGAGGTCCTGTGAGTCTTCCATAATTTGAGGGAACAGCCATTGTTCCAACATGTCTGGTATGTACGTTATTCCAGTTACAGTTTTTTCCGCAAAGAAAAATGTTCCAAAACCTTTGTACGGGATAAGGCACAGAACACGTTTACCTTCGGTGAGTCTCGTGTTGCAATTATGAATGTGGATTTTGCAAACCCCATATGCGAGCATTGTGTCTGTTGACTTTTCCACTAAGGTGGAAAGTCGCTTCATCGCTAAAAATGATACGCTGTAGAAACGCGTCATCCTCCATAATTTCTAGCACATAACCACAAAATTCGAGACGCTTCTCTCTGTCTCATAGGTTTAAGAGCCTGCACAAGTTATAATCGGTAGGGCTTGTACAGCAAACGCCGTCTCAGAACTTTCCATACAGTTGGTTGGGGTATTCCAAGTTCTCTACTAGCTCTATGGGTAGACTTACGAGGACTGCGAACAAAACTGTCTTCAATCCGTCTCACGTCCTCCTCTGACACATGCGGTCAACCTGTGCTTTTTCCTTTACACACACTTCTAGTCTGTTTAAATTGTGTAAAGCAACGGTTAATGTTTTTTCTAGTTGGAGGTTCAATACCGAATTTGCTACGAAATGTCCGCTGCACTACAATTTGCGACTCACTTTTTGCGAACTCAATAACGCAGAAAACCTTGTGCTCCACAGTAGCCATCTCACTACGTACTGACAGTGAAACGCAATGGTGACCTATTGCGCGAGCACTCTACCGGCCACTTCTAAAACCATCACCGCCCGCCGAAAAAGACTGAAACTTCTCTTTTCATTGCTATACAGATTGTTCATGTTGGATTTGTGCTTTAATAAATACGATTTTTTTTTTAAAAATGGGTCCATCATTTAAAATCACCCTGTATTTACAAAACAACAGAATATTAGTAACGGCTTGTTAAAACTGAAGAATCGCCCATTTTCTAAGGATAAACTGATCTCCCGTTACACATTTCCATAACCTGTAGAGGGAGCTGAAAAGACAAGTAAGTACAAATTCATATCCGGAAATTTAGCGTCTCATTGATAGAGATGTAATCTCCAAATATGGTTTAAATCGTTCATTTCCTGGGCGAGTTCTTGGTAGACGTATTAAAAATCTTTTACAAAGGTATAACTATAATGCACCATCTCCCTTTATACTTGCCTGTCTAGATCATCGATTACAAGGTGAATAGGCAGATGCTGGGTATTTGCGCTGCCTCAGTCGTAGCTGGATTTAACTGCACTCATTTTTCCTTGTGGATTCAAATACATATTCTAACGCAGAAGGCGCTAAACGACAGATACACTGCGTTAAGCGAACTTGGTTATCTCCAAGTTCAACCGCTGTTTTATAGCTTGAAAAACTAAAAGAGCGTGTTTACGTGTAAAAACAATGTGTTAGTGTGAGCCTGTGAATGCGTTAATTTATTTGCCATCAGTAGTTATACGGGTTCTACCAAAGGAACTTTTGATTTTAAAACCGGCGCTGCTCCTCTTGTGCTTTGGGGAGGGGTCATGCATTCCCTACACAATCCAATTTACGGAAATGGAAATTCATTCCACTCAACGAAGGCAATGGTTAAGAATTTCGAAGAAACAGGTTCGGCAGTATCTAAAGTGCCTCCAGTGTGCCCAAGAACTAGGGTTACCAAATTTAAAAAAAAAATACCGGAAGGTATGTTTCTACAAATCCCGTAGTCTAATGACAGAACCTTCAGGTTTAGTTTTCAAGTAAAAAATAATTATCATTCCCTCAAGCTTTTCGAGAAACCCTTTTCTATATTTAATACTCTCACAGAATTGAGAACTGACATCTTTATAATTCTATGCAACACTCAACATTTGTTTTAAAAATTCTGTTTATGACCTATTTCTCTCATCTGAGCAGTGTAAAATTAATAAGGAAAAATATTTCTGTGGCTTCGTTATAGGCCGAGATTAAAAAGAAACAAATTGGGCAATTGTTAATACTTCGGTACATCTGTTTTCTGAATGATTGCTCAAACCTATCCGAAACAGCATTTCTTAAAAATGTTGCTCTGTTTTCTAACCCTAGCTGTTCACAAACTTTTTAGACAGGTAAATTCCTCAAATAGGGTCATCTATAACTCTCTCTGTCTTTCTCTCACTCTCTCAAGTACAACAAAGAATCTTGAACATTTTCCCACTTGAGTTATTTATAAAGAGTTAAGCATTTAAATACAGCTAATTCATTATATGGCTTCATCTATTTACTTATGTAATCACTAAAAGCAATATAAAACCAGCCACGTTTTTATTAAATGCATCAGCAACCTGGTCATTGTCACATTCATTGATTAAGTGTTGTTTTAAGCTCTCTCCGTCAATGAATCATAAATACGAAAACCGGATATTTATTCCGTCTTTTTTACTTTTAACTAGTTGTTAACAAAAGGATATTAAAAATCTGGTGAAACTCCACTAAATATGGTGATTGCTACGATAAGAGAAACCTTTGTGTGTGCACTAACCGAAAAATGATTATGTAACGCGATCACATTCCTCGTAAGAAGTTTATTCCCGCCTCAGAAGTTTATAACCTCAACTCAACACATGGTAATCTGTCATGGCCTGCAAGATCATCGAATCCTATTTGTTGTGACTATTTGATTTGTAGGAATATCTAAGAAGTAAATTGTTTATTGCTTCCACAAGATATTTTTATATTTTAAATAAACACTCCGGGGAGAGAAAGCTCCCAAGTCCAGCCAACATAGAATGCTTGAGTATCAAAAACCTTAGAAATGCATCACCTTGACGAGAACATTTTTGGGCTCTGCTAATTACACTCACCATAACGCTGCAGTAAGGGAGTGGGAATGCTCTCTAAACTACCTTCGGATGTTTTCTTGAACTCACCATTCGGCCTTGTTGAGTTACTAAAGGAAAAGGTGTACACCACAAGACCCAATATGATTTTTTATGTCATATAGAGACAGTTCCAACCGATTGCTGTATCGCATTGGAGAAAATGGTTAACAATGCCCAGGATTATCCTTATCAACATGTTGCCCATCTAAGGGATTTGATAGCAAATGATGACCATAGTGCTAAACTCCGAGATTTCGGTTACCTAATATACATAGTGTTTAAACTGCTTCATCCATTCCTAGAATTAAACATTTGAAATGTGTCCCATCAATATTGCCTAACCTGTATATTCTTATATTATTTTCATTAAATATTGTCAATGAATATATCCTGGAGTTATAGCAAAGCATAACCATATCATTGCATTAAAGGTATTGAATGTATGGTTTATTATATAAAAATACTGGCTTGAAGGTCTCCTAGCATTGCAAGATATATCTGTAACTCTCGCATACATGGTACAGTAAGCCATACCATAACATTACGCCTTTTATTCAAGCTCCTTTATTTTGTATTGAAAAGCAATCAAAAGGCTAAGGGAGAATGGAACTCTGGCTAATAAACGACTACTTTGTGCTTGAGCCACAGAGGTGAACTGTGAAACTTTTCAAGGAAGTAAGCAGAAGTAGCAGGCATCCATCATTGTCTCTTCTGATTCAAGTTGATCCGTCGCAACGCTTGGCCAGCGCCTTCTTGGGAAGGAAGTTTCATTCTAGCAGTTAAATCCCATTGCAACTCCAGCCAGCAGCGGGGTTTGAAAGGAGTTGTGGCGATCGATTCTATGCGAGACAGGAATACGAAGGCAGGGCTATTCAAGGGGTCTGCAGAGAACAGCGACTTTCTCAGGAAACAGCTCCATAGCAAAGCTGTATAGAATATATATTAACCATCTGTGCATTCAGTTTGATGTAAACTGTGAATACGTAACACGGAACGAAGCAGTGCAAAGGAGGTACAACTATTCAAATAAGAAGTTATGTACCCAAAAGTTAGCAAATGTAGTTTAATACATATTCCCCAAGAGAAAAATGCTTGCTTAAGGTACATTAACCATGATGCTAAAATGGTTCTTAATTATTTTCTTTTTATTAAAGACTAATGCTATATTTTAACCTCCCACAGTTGTGGATTTTTGGAACGTATTGGTTCTGTATTATTATTGTTATTATTATTAATATTTTGTTGTTGCTTTTCCAAAATTCTCCTTTGAAGCATATTTATATCATAAGACTAAAATATGTATTATTACGATCATTATTATTATTATTAACGGTACAAAAATCGGTCAATCTGACCACGAGATGTTTATGTGGTTTCCCCAGTTCAATAGGCGAAAGCTGGTGTGATTTCCCTTCTACCAAAGATGTGCTGTTGATCATTTCCTTTCATCTATTTTATCTCATATGTTCCGGGAATTTAGGATCAAGCCTCGGGGATTGGTGCGTTGTGGCGGGACGGTTGAATTTGCTCTGTGTAAATATCCCTCCCTAGCGCTTGGCTGGCCGGCTGGGGTCATTGGAAGTCTCGTTTCATTCCTGGACACCCAGGTTGAAGATGGCTAAGACAGAATCGCTGGCGTCAGGATTGGTGTAATTCTGTAATCATTTGGGACCCCGACCTTGCTAGCGCGTATCGTCGTCGGATCTATCGTCATTGGTCTCCCCTTTATCCCTTCTTTTCATGGGTGACGTTGGGAGCATGAGGGGTTAATGGTACACATGGTTTTACTAAATACATGTTATACAGTGTTTTTTCTGAAGTCTAGGTATTTCGTTTTCTGTATTTCTATTTTACTTTTTCATAGTGATGTAACAGAACCTTAGAAACACTTAATCAGAAGGATGCGTTTAATCACTCAGCAAAGTCACAGGTTTGCACCACAGTCGCTATACTTGTATGTTTTGGGGTTTCTTAATAAATTTATGCCACGAACACATATGGTGGATAACTTTCCAACTTCAAGACACCATTTTATTATTTTGCTGTCTGGCATAGAGTGCCTCAAATCGGCAAATCCAACAATTTAAATGAGGGAATAAATGACAATGCGAACAAACTGACCGTTATCCGGTTTACCAGCTATAGGTGTAAGCTGGCAGCGGCATGAAAGTGAACATGCTATGGAAATGGACCCATCTGATTAGCTAATGTATACGTTTATAATAAACTCTAATTTAGCCATAGAATATGAACCTGGAATGTTAATGTGGGAACATTCTAGACATTTTTCATGTTTCAGGATTACAACCCACTGAAAATCAAATCGGCTTATTATCAACTTCATGTGGCAGAATCAATTGCCATAAAATGTAAATAAATCTCTAACTAAACTAGTAGAAAGGTGTCCTTAAATTTAAAAAAATTATTTTGAATAATACTTAATAGTAGAATAAACTATACGCCAATAGCAAAAATAAAGACAAGCAAGAACAGTGCCTAATATGAAGGTTTGAAAAACGTCCATGATTTTAAACTATTCAGTATGCTTCACCTAAAATGCGCTCACCTGGAAAATTTTAATTGAATTTTCGCAATGCCTAAGACAGTTTGCTAGAATAATTGTGATTGCCGCCAGTTGCAGGCATATTCTTAAATTATAGGTTTTATTTCTATATTTTTTGGAAAAATCTGTACGAGTCACACGAATCTCACTACCTAGTTCCAATTCATGGTAATTTTGCTGCAATACCAAGCCCGTGTAAGCAGTTTATTGCCATATAAGAGAAGCTGAGAAGTTTTAAAATACCAGATAAAGTAGAGTATTTCGAAGCTGCTATTATATACCTATTTAATACATGTAAATTACATTCTTCTGGATGATCAATGATATTTTCTATTGCCAAGCTCCATTATACCCACTTAATGTATGTATATTGCATTTTATGGGCAATCAATAATAATATGTTAACTGTAATGTTACACGAGGCGTGTATTTAAAGTGAACGATAATTCTTTTTTAAATATAATTGAATATTATTTTCTAAATACTTTATTATCATTCATTACCTTTTACTACTTCACCATATAGTCACCGCTGTTATTCAGGAACTTGTCGTAACGGAAAAGTAGTTTTTGTATGCCTTCGTCAAAGAATGATGCCGCCTTAGATAAAAGTCAGGTCTGCACTTCTTGTTTCACAACGGTCCGCATTTGGCACCAAAAAATTTTCATGTTTCATCATCTGAAGAAATTTCTTGGAGAAAAACAGTTCAACGACGATGAAATATACGACATTTGATAACGGTAGAGACAATCTTGCGTGAAAATTTCAAAATAAATAGCTCAATAAATAAACAAAATAAATCACCGCACACACATATACACAAACACACACGCACACGCGCGCGGCTATACAATACAATGTTATTGATGAATTTAATCAAACTAAAAAAATTAACAACAATTTTCAGTTGCAGTTTTACTATATGCATAACTTTGACTAATCACTGTATTTTAGCCATGGAGCAGTTTCAATAAATACAGCTTGTTATTTTAAGAATCACTTGTAGCAATACTTATGAAAATTATATATAAAGATTAGTAGCAAAACTAGCTAGCTTGGGCGTCTTTCCAGGAAGTTCTTAAAGGTAGCCTTAAAAGCAAAAGCAGTAGGAAGGTCAGTCATTGCTCAAGATTCTCCTTTATCATCATCTGCGTAGAGACGAGAGCATAGCAAGTAAATTAATTAATGAAGCCATGGAGGTGTTTTACGTCGGCGTTTTGATGCTCTTTATCACAAGTGATGAAACAAGAGAATGCCAAGGACCAGACACAGCTTCACCAGAGCCTTGTTTTTATATGAACCTTGTATGTCACTTCTTGTCAACTTGTGTGGAAGGCAAAATTAGAAGCTAACACAGTCAAAACCGCTGACAATATAATCGCTTTATATATTGCCAAATATTGTTGGTTTTAAAAGATAATTCATCAAAAATGTAGTTGACATATTGAGAAGTACATAATTACAGAGTAGCACACGAGATTCAATACAACTTATTTTACACACTGAAACTGTAATTACGTACAGAAGCAAACAATTGGGACAGATAACAATATGTATTCATATATAGATTTAATATTAATTTTAGAAGCATATACGGGGGGAATCACCTAAAACTTGCACCGCAAACGTTTCGGAAATGGAAACTGCTATTGATGTGCAGTTTTCACAGCATTGATTGGTAATCAGGGGCTCGTACATTTATACTATAAACAGATTTTAACAATATTGGGAAAGTGTATTTGTGACAAACATACAATTTTTTAAATGGAACAATGCCTAGTTATACCAATATAATAAAGGTAGGGTAAGTTAGAATATCAGTGGCGTTTGTTGCATGGTTCTAGTTCAAGTGGTTTACGAGAAATCTTATTTTGAAACTTTTACGCACCGACACTTCTACAACCTGTGGTCTGTAGCGGGGTTTAGGAATGGTAGAAATAATGGTTTGTAATGGTGGGGTTCTTGGTGGTTGGATTGATGTTGCTGCCGGCTACTCAGATAGAGGAATTTATGTTCAGGAGTCTCTCACCTCAGGGAGTGTGGATGGGAGATAAATGAAGTTCACTTTCTCCTCTCAGATGGCCCGTTTATTGATGATCCACACTGATGCCCTCGTACGAATCTCCTTTCCACACAAGACGCGATTTTTCCTGTCACCTCTGCTACTGTTTCCGTGTTCTTACCCTTTCTTAATTACTTTGCGAAGTACGTTGCAATACTATGCTAATGGCTTTCTCTTTCGTCAGTCCCTAGCTACCCTGTTCCTCCCGATTGCCTTAAGCTGATTTTCAATATTTGCTGACCGCTACACTGTTTCCCTCTTTATTATGAGATATTTTGAATTTCTAGATCTATCTTACTTTCCCTCAGGTTTCCTACACGAATCTATTTCTTCCCCTACAAATCATCTTCTCTCCCCGACGTTTCGAGACAGAGTCTTATTCTCTCCCCGACGTTTCGACACAGAGTGAGTTATCTTACGCGCGTCTGAACGTCGCTCTGCCTCATAGATAATTTTCTATTTCACGCCTATTTTCTAGTTTCTCTCTCACTTTTTGCTATCCACGTGACTTTCCTGCGTTATGATTGGTTACATTTCTGAATTTTTCCTCCGTCTACCATTGGTTCTCAATAACATCGTCCGATCGTTGCTCGCGTCTCACATTAACAAATTATGTTCGCTTTACTGCGCTTGATTAACTTCGGTTTCCTGCCCGTTGTCTTGACTTCCCGTGTGCACAACTTGGTTCCTATTGTCACTAAGCGATCTCTAATGTTCTTTTTCCTGTCTTTCCTACGTCTATCTTTATGTGATTTTCGCCAGGTTTGTTCGTTCTCAACTATACGTTTTATTTCATGTTCTTATTATTAATTAATATCTATCCTCTACGTTTTTTCTCTCTTCATGATTTAATTCCCCCCGTTCTCTAATTCTTAATTTTCTCTTTTATTCTTCCCTCTTACTGGTATTCCTTCTTATTATTTTTATGATATGCTTATTAATTATTCTTGTTATTCGTTATTACTTATTAGTTATTATTCGGGCGGATCTTATCACTTCAGGTAGCACAAACTAAAGAAAAACAAAAGGGAATTACAATACTTCTGTGGATTCTTACAAGTAAAGAGAACATAGCCCTTCAAAGGTTGTATTCAAAATGAACCACCGACGGCTTCAATACACGCTTCCAGTCTGCTATGGAAAGAGTGCTGCACACGTTCTAGCATTTCAGCGGAAATTTCAAAGCAGGCAAGAGTAGTATTGTCTGGTGTAGTTGGTACATCCTTCTAGACAGTATCTTTCAGCCTTCCCCACAGAAAAAAGTCTAAAGGGTTCAGATCCGGCGAACGAACCGGCCAAGGTACAGGTCCTCTTCGTCCAATCCAACGATTTGGAAACAACCCGTTAAGACAAGCTGTAGTACTTCGTGCACTATGTGTATCATATTGGTACCACAGGTTCCTCCTAGTGTGCAAAGGAACGTCTTCTAGCATCTGTGGCAGATGGTCTGTCAGGAATCTGCGATACTTGTGCGAGTTCATTGTTCCTTCTGTGAATAAAAGGCCTATGAGCTGATGGTGCACTATCCTACACCACGCGTTTAAACTCCAATGGACGCTGACGTTCCACCTGACGAAGCCAACGTGGATTGTCAACAGACCAATAGTGCATGTTTCTGCGGTTAACCTGCCATGATTAGTAAATGTTGCGTGATCACTAAACAAGATACATGATGAATCTGGAGTGTCATGTCCTAATGTCCATGTACAAAAGTTAACATGAGTCTCAAAATCGTTTCCAGGCAGCTCTTGATGGAGAGAGATGTGATAGGGATGGAACCCATGTCGATGAAGAATGTGCAGTACACTTGCCTGACTTATGCCACTTCCACGTGCGATTGTGCGAGAACTAATTTGCGGATCTACTGCAACAGCAGCCAAAACAATTTTTGCCTCTTCTCCAGTCACTTGTATGTTCTGTTAGGTTTTACAGGTATTACAGTACCACTTTCACGTAATTGGTTGAAGAGGTTGATAAATAATTGCCGAGATGTTTGGCGTCTATTGGGATACGTTTCCGCATACACCGTACCGGAATGAATTACATTTTCCCTACACCATGAGCATGTCGGCTTTTTCTGCATTAGTAAACCCCATCTTCCACTCACGACTTACTGTTTGAACTGTCATAAACTAACTGACCAGAAAGTCGCAATGCAATCAATGAACCGAAAACACAATGCAAGCAACCATAACAACATCGCACCTAGCAACTAAGCAGGTTGAATGAGACAAACAATTGTCGGGCTGGAAACTTGTTTTATCTTGAGGTCGCATCACTTCCCATGGGAGCGTTTAGAACGTCTATACTTCCAACTCGTGTAAGAAAGCTAAGTTTATGAGTTTCTGTAGCATTTATACAACAATAGGAAA
The DNA here is from genome assembly GCA_030765065.1 of Deroplatys truncata. Classification (NCBI taxonomy): domain Eukaryota; kingdom Metazoa; phylum Arthropoda; class Insecta; order Mantodea; family Mantidae; genus Deroplatys; species Deroplatys truncata. The sequence goes on from CM060981.1 coordinate 112,668,188, forward strand.
ATTACACTTATTTTAAGGAAATTCTTCTATTAAGGGAAGATTTTACGTGACTTGGTAGGAGAAAAGCAAGAATTACATGGCAAGATCTGAAACACACGAGTGATAATTTGGAAGTACAGAGAGACAATTTCCAATACTCAAAAACGGAATGTGTACAGAGAAGGACATGCAACACTTGCAATTTTGAAGTACGCAGGGACGGACATGTAACATTCATAAATATGAAAGTGTACAAGGTAGCATATTGTAACATTGACTACCAGTTTCAATGCAGATATGATCGGAGAGTAACGAAGAGGGACAAGGGCGGAAGCAGAAGTGTTAGTTACTTAACTGGTACAGGTAGGAATTATTCGTGAACTAAATGTTCAAAAGATAATTTTTCCCTGCCGTTTCTTCATAATTTACAAAATGTTTTGCTTGTAATGATTTTAATGAATAAAGTTCACTAATGTTCATATGTGACACAGTATATATCAGCATAATTCTTCATTTTGCCTGACCAAGAAAAGCGCCGCACTGTTCTTGCATTCACAGTTCTTTCAATGAGCTTGCAGTAATATTTTTAACATTTAATAACTTTGTTTTAAACTTTAGAAAATTTTGACATTCTCGAAATGTCTTGATAAATTACACTTTTAAACAGGCAACTACATATATTACAAAAATCTCTTTTTTTTTCTCTGCGTAATCGCTGCACTTGAATGATAATTAATTTTGAAAACTACTTGCCAAAACATGTTGGGCACGAATTTTGAAATTACGCACATTATATAGAATTTTCCACCCCGTGTGCTACCTGTCGGGCGATCTCTAAGCGTCCCCCCAGCTTCTGTATCATGCAATTAAACCCAACCTGGAGGAGGTAAATAGTTCCAATTTTGACCGTTCCACTGCTGCCGCCTTACTATTGGCGAATCACTCTGACAATAGCATGATCCAGCAATCACCATTTCGCTGCATTGATCATGCCTAGTAACTGAAGAACCATAAGATGCTCCACTGTATCATATTAGCATCTCCATTGAAGACGACCTTGAAGAGGAAGGAGAAACTGGCTCAATATGTAACATTTATAATTTAGAGGCGGACGTGTAAAAATTCTCAACTTTAAATCTACAACGTGATGCTGTGTAATGTCGACGACCGTAAAAGGGTTTAAGTTATAGAGAATGATTTATGAGGTACTGCACATTTATTTCTTTAATTGTTTCAAAACGAGTTATACTAGCGACAACTTATTATATCTGAAATGCACGGGAATTTTGGGAGATTATTTACCTCTATAGCAAATGTTGAAAATGTCCTCCTTTCTGCATAAGGCACAACTCAACACGTCGTTCCATGTTACTGGACACTCATTGGGGGACTCTTTGTCAATAGCTTGAATCTCCTGTATAATGCTGTGCTTCAGATCGTCTTATGTCTGGGGACATGTGGGATAAACCCTGTCTTTTAAGTAACCCCATAGAAAGAAGTCCGGCGATGTCAAATCCGGAGATCTCGTTGGCCACAGGTTCCTGTAAATTATCCGGTCGTCAAAGAAACTTGCAATTAGTGCTATGAATTCACTTGATGTATGGCATGCAGCGCCGTCCTACTGAAAAATATCCTTGACTCAGCCCTACATTGTCTTGTTGCTCAGCAAACTCCATGAAAATCCGTCGGTACTCTGCAGTGTTCACATTGTTCTAAAACAAATTGGTCCCACTATTCTCTGTGCGGATATTGCGCACCAAAATCCGATTTTAACTGGGTGCATAGGTACATAGCCAGATAAATGGAACCATGCTTCATCTCTGAACCATGTGATGGAAAATATGGCAGGATTTTTCACAATGAACGTCTGAAACCAACGACAATAATTCGGTCGTCTATCCTTATCTGGTTCCTGTAACTGATGAACAACCGTAATCCTATACGGCTTTAGGCCTGCACCTTTCACAGCTCTCTGACACATTGAGTAGCTGTACGCTGTCTCCTGCGACAAACGTCTTAATAAATTTTTGGGTAGTAATACAGTCGTGCTCTTACGTCAAAAATAACCGTGGGAAGCCTAGATGAACGAGCTTTTTCCTTTTCCACTCACTAGAGATCCAGTTGTTTTCAATTTATTTACAGCCCCCGTATTGCGTTTCTTTGGGAAGGATGCGAACACTAAATTCTCTCTGGTATGTCCTTTGAGTAGCTGTAATTTAATTCGTAATCTAGTATTGCTTTACAAGGAAGAGTCGTTCATTTAATGTGTACTCCATTTTCACGTTGATTGGAACAAAATCTCAAAAACAGTTGCCGTCAATAAAACTAACATTTGCGAATAAAACATGAACATCTGCGCATCTACTGACAGGCAATCGAAATCCCAGAACACTCTGCTTAATTTGGTGCTAAAATTGTGGCATTGAGTGAATTTCGAACAGAATGATTAAAGAAAGAAGTGTGTCAGTATTTCATAAATCACCCTGTCGTAAAAGAAGTTTATAGCGAACAGTTCTCAAAATCGGCCTCTGATGCGAAGATATAAATGTTTGTGTGGTCAGGATCGAACCGCGGGAGTGGAGCTAAATGGAACAATATAAAATGCGTGTAAATATAGTTATATAGGTATTAACAGCATCTTTATGGGGCATCGCAAAACACGACCTGTCTTCTTCCATCATTCCATCTATGGACCTCTTGTATCTCTCCCACTATTTCCCTCCACAAACACCGTTTCTGCCCCAACACAAAACACATTAACTTATATTAAATAAATGTAAAAGTTACACGCAACAGGCTGTTCCATAGACGGTACCATGCGTAGGTTTATATCTTGGAATAGTGGTTTAATTAATTTCATTTATCTTCCTCTAGTTTACGAAAGTACAGTACACTGATCTAGAAAGCTTAAATGGTGAATGCTGCCTTCCTTGTAGATGTATGATTTCATTAAGTCCCCATGATATATTCCTAGTAGCAGACGAAAATTCCCCTGAAATTTTTATGGGAAATCTTTGTGAAATATCGGCGGATGTTGTGTTTTTTATTTCCTTAACCTACTCTGACAATCTTTCGAATCTTGGTAATTAAGTACAACTGTAGGAATATTTTAGCATAGGATTTTCCCAACAATCGACTAATTTGTTAAAAAAAACGCAGTAGATGAAATTTTAAACGTTTGCACTTAGCATAGTAGTTCTTCAATACCGTAACTGCTCCGCAGTTTTCAAATAATGCAGAAAACCATAAAGGCATAATGTAGCCGAAACTGATAAAGTGGAGACTCCCCATTCTCTTTTACTTTAACGGATTACCCTCCGTTATGTAGGACTTACACCCCCAAGGACTTGGGTCATTAGCCTGTAGAGGAGCAAACAAACTTTGGATCAAAGCATACCAGGGTAGCTGATCAGTCCAATGCCTGGTACGGCGTTGAAGAAGAATGAAATGAAATTTAGTGATGAAAGGGATAGTAGGGAAATTCCTGAATAAAATTATCCAACCCAGCATTCGACTAGTGATTGAGATAAACCGGAAAATCCTTTTGGTCAGGTTTTTTGCCCCGGGGGAATTGAGCCTGGACCTCCAAAATGCGAGACGCACACGTTAGCGCGCCACCTCGCTCAGTCCTCATTCTCTAGTTATCAGTTTAAGCATTTTTAATACACATTGTAATCACAAAGAAAAATAACGGTGTATTATTAAATGCTTTTTATAGTCAAACTTTTAGGATGTGAGATGTGGTTATCGGGCCACCTCTCGCATTTCGACCATTTTGATCTATAGTGACTACACCTTCTGGAAGGCAGGAATGAGGTGAAGGAGCCGCAGGAGGTCCCAAATCCGCAGGCAGACAGGCCCACAGAGACGCGCAGAAGTCCCTAGCATTTCCAGTTTTAACACTCACGCAACAGTGGCTAGGAATCGCAAGAGGGCGACGTAGGGAGCCTAACGGGCTGTACAGCTCACTCTGACGTTCAGGGGAAGATCTTTCAACGCGAGATCTGCCCGGCATCGTCAGCGTCGCAGGACCAAAAAGTACACTTGAAACGTAAAATGAAGATGAAATGAAGGGAAATTGGAAATCATCGTAGAATACACCACCCGGCATTCGCCTTGGCGATCAGGGGAAAACAACGAAAAACCCCATGGTCAGAGCGGGTGGTCATCGGGAATCAAACCCGGGACCTCCCGAATGCGGGCCACAAACGTTGCCGCCTGAGCCATCCCGCTCGGTTTAGTTATTACATATATCTGGAATTATAAAGCGTTCTCTGCAGTTTTGGAATAAACTGTTAATTAAAGAAATAAGTATCACAAACATATCGCACTATTAGAACCAGAATTCTGTTGTATTGCTATCTTTAACATGTAGCCAGTAGGGAGAAAAAGTATGGTATTGAAACCAAAAGTTCAGTATCGATATTTCACCGAAAAAACACGCTTTGAGGCCCCTTTGAATACAATATTTTTAAAATGTCTGTGTGTGTATTTTAATTAATATATTTCAAAAATGCGACACAAAGCTTTTGTGGAAACCCCCGAACTACCTTTACATAGAAAGCTTTCCAATGTTTTTATTATTTTTTCAAAAGCAGCTCAAATTATTTTGATTAAATACCGCATATTTAAGATATTTATAATGACAAATAAAATTCATACTTTTAAATTTCTGAAAACTAAGTCCCCTTCGTTCTAATGGAATGCTTATATATTTTGTATAACTGGTAAATATTGAGGAACAGACAAAAATGTAACACAAATGTGTTACCTTTAAACAACATAATATATTTCAAACAATCTTTTTGTGAACCGACGACTTCCAAGATATTCGTTATTATTCGTCTGAATATTTCAATACGTTTCACTTTTTAAGGGGACAATAAACGGCGTCAATTGCCAAAGAATAACGTTTTTAGTATTTTGCACAATTTTATTAATAGTTGGAATTGCTGCTTTAATATGGTATATAGTTTATCATTGTAGCCATTATACCTATGTTTTAATAGTTTTTAAAATGGCACTGCAACACTTCACAGAAAAAAATATAAACTCCTGCACACTTTGACGTAGATAGATAAACTTAAGCCCTTGGTTTAGGGGAGAGTTTTCTCTTCAAATTGGTAGGACTACTTTTAAGTATGGCAACTTATGTATGTTTATGCCGTAAGGATTCTTTTTTTGCCAGTATGCGAGTTTGTTTTCTCCATTTTTGCTTTGAACAGCCTTTTTCTGCTAATGCATTTTCTGGTTTAAACCATTGAGTATAACCAACTTAAATTTAAGCATAATAACAATATACAATTGTTGTTGTAGATCTATTTTGGTGTTATAACATGATTGGTTATTTAAAAAAAATAACTACTGATAAATTGTGATGAATGAAAATGCACAAAATAATCGTATCTTCCTTAACAAACTTATTGTATAAAAGTAGATCAGTAAAATGCTGTCGCTATTCGCTGCTTCTCGTGATGTCATGGAAAGACTATTGAATTTAAAGTCTGGCATATAGTCACTCGCTTTTATGTAACTATCGATTCGGTTTCCTATATCCCCCTTGTACCTACAACGAAATGTGTAATAAAACTATTGCGGCAAAGGCTTATCTAGAAGTACTATAGAAAAAATCTGATGTGTTACACTCACATGACTTTCTCTACTCTTGTACAAACTACTTTTACAAACGCTTATTCTCCATATGCTTCATGTTAATCGAGATATCGTGATGTTAATCTTATTGCTAATTTTCTTGCAGATGCAAGGGGAATTGATAGGCTTTAAGCGATAGTCAAATATTTTAAGAGCTGGTTGCTATGTGGAGTATTCCATTCTCTTTGTTTGTCCAGTACGTAAAAAAATCAATAACGAATTCCCATTTGAGACGAAGTATTGGAAAATTTAAGGGAATAACAAGCAATATCTCGAAAAATGTTCACTCAACAAAAAACTGTATATGACATAAATTGTGTATTTTAACGCGATCTACATTTTTTGTGTATTAAAATTTTGTCATTACCCATAAATACCTTAACACGAATTTTAATCAGATCAGATGATGTAATTCATTCTTGAACAATCCCGAGAATTGGGGTTAAAGCTGATGCTACCCCAGGACGATTAAATCAAGCAACATTTTGATTTAATCGTTATGCAAAAAGCATTCACAATGAAGAATACTTTTGGAGACATTCCCAGAAAATTCGAGATATACATTTCATTTGTCATGCCATTGTCTTAAACATATGATATTTTAATCAAAATCGTTACAGCCATTTCTGAGAAAATAAAAATTTTCGAAACATTTTCCATGTAAAGGGTAATCTGGGTATGGGGGATTTTCTTAAAACCTTCGTGTCGCATCTCTGGAAGATACTGAACCTAAATACCAAGTTTGGTGTTTATCCGACTGTTCGTTTCTGAGCTGTTCGCAGACACACACACACACACACACACACACACACACACAGACACACACACGGACATGTTTCCAAAAATGCTTTTTTGGATTCAGGGGGTCTCAAAACATGTATTTCCGGTGAAATCTCGGTATCGAATTTTTGGGTGGAATACAATACTTCCCCTACTTACTATACGTAGTAGAGAAAGTAATAAGCTTTCGTAAGAATAGTTTGTAGAAGCAACACATAAATAAGTGATAATGTGCAGATAAGTTCATATGATTGTAATGTATATTGTTTTTGTTTTGCTTTGTTCTGTTTCATTAGTTGCTAATTTATTACACTAAGAATGAAATATCCGCGACTTTTGTCTTATTTTTACGGGCATTTTCTGTGGAGTAACAATAACGACTGGTCTCTATTCCAATGCAATCTCAACGAAAAATCGAGCTAACTTCGTATGTTCTTTTAAGACTTCAGCAATCTAGTGTGTATGTTTAGTAAATCCTTTAGATATTTAGCAGTTGAAATTAGAAGCTGTCTGATAGTCCATTCCGTCAGGAAGAACAGTGGTCAATGGTGAAGGAATAAATAGGTTCATGGTTTACGAGCTTAACCTGCATACACATATCAATTACCATATTATATATTTATAATATTATGTAATATATTTTATACTATTATAGATTATTCATTAGAATGTGGAATTTATCCTTCATCATCATCTTCTTCTTCTTCTTTAATCTGCGAACCTTATTCAAGATCCATTTCGTCCCTATTAATCAAACCCGTGTCTTCATCTACGCCTTGGTATACCTACGTATTCCGTTTCTCTAATGGTTTGTATTCTGTTAATATTATTGGCATCTTCCTTCATTCATGCTTTGAACATGGTGTCTCCTGTTTTCCTTGTTTCGGTCAATTATTTCTATGAGTGTAAATATTTTCAATTCACCACTATTTACAATCCTGCAACAGATCTTAAAAATTTCATTTCTGTCAATTCATTTCTCTTTTCTGTATAGAGCCCATGTTTCACTTGAATATAGAAGCACTGCCATTGTTTTATAACATTTTATGTTAGTCTCCTCCCTTCTCTGTCTTAGTGCTCTCCTTATTGTGCGCACATGATATAACATTTAAGACTTTATTGTCTTCATATATTTCTTCTAATACAGCAGTTAAATCACATCGCAGGTATCTAAATATTGAAACTTCTCCGATGATTTTGTCATTTATTTCATTATAATCTTAAGGTGTGGACCATTTAATAGTCCCCATTAATCAAACTTGTCCCTCCATCTACACCTTGGTCTTCCTATATTTCGTTCCTCTAATGGTTTGGAGTCATTACTGTTCAAAGGATGAATAAGGGAAGATTATCAAAGATAATAACAGAATACAGTTTTCCTTGTTTTGGTTGATCCTATCTATGAGTTTAAACATTTTCAATTCATCCCATATTTCCTGGCTGTATTTGTGATCTCAAAAAGAGTATGCAGCAACAGATCTTAAAAATGTAATTTCTGCCGATTCAATTTTTCCTTTTTCTGCTACGTATTAAGTAGAAGAAGCATTGCACTCCACTCAAAAATTCTATACGGGATTTCACAAAAATACATGTTTTGAGTCTGCTTGAATCCAAATAAAGCATTTTTGGGAACATAACCGTGTGTGCGTCTGTGTGTCCGACTTTGTGTGTGTGTGTGTGTGTGTGTGTGTGTGTGTGTGGGTGGGTGGGCGCGCGCGCGTGTGTGCCTTTGGGTCTGTCTTTGTGTCTGTGTGCCTGTGAACACGATAATTCAAAAACGAAAATTTGGATAAATACTAACCTTGGTATTTAGGTTCAGTATCTTCCAAAGATGCGACACGGAGATTTTTAAGAAAACCCCCCACCCCAAACTACGCAAAAATTTTTCGAAAATTTTAATTTTTTAAAATGGCTAACGATTTTGATTAAAATACCACATGTTTAAAATAGTTTTATGGCAAATGAAATGTATGTCTTGAATTTTCTGGGATGACCCCAAAACCACTCTTCATTCTGAATGACTTTAGCATAACTGGTAAACCGTAAGAGATAGACAATATTTTGCTGCACAAAAAAAATTTTGATCTCGTTAAAACATGCAATTTATGTTATACACATTTCTTTGCTTTCTTGACGAGTGAAGCATTTCCGAGATATTCCTTGGTATTTGTTTGAATTTTCCAATACTTATACAATTTTTTTCTCAAATGGCAATTCCTTATTCGTTTATTTATTTTAATTTTTTTATGTCCTGGACATGCAAAAAAATTAATGTTCCACATAATAACAGCTCTTAAAACATTTCACTATCCCTTAAAGCCTTCCATATTCCCCCCGGACGTACAAGGAAATTAGCAATAAGATATTGTGTGCAATTGTTTATCTCGATTAGCATGAAGTAGATGGAGAATAAGCGTTTGTAAAAATAATGTTTACAAGAGTAGAGAGAGTCATGTGAGTGCAACACATCAGATGTTTCTTTTCTGTTTTTTGTTTAGGGACCACGTTTCACTTGAATATAAAAGTACAGGAACTGCCATTGTTTTATAAAAAATTATGTGCGCCTCCTTCCTTGTCTGTCTTAGTACTCTCCTTATTATGCCACATATGAGGTTAAATTTACGGAGTTTATTGTCTACATCTCTTTCATCTAATACAGCAGTTAAATCACATCTCAGGTATCTAAATATTCCAACTTGTTTGACGATTTCGTCATTTATTACAGTCTTGCTTCTGATGCGTTATTTACTTTCAAATGTTCGTTTTATTCTTATTGGCGTAGTTATTGTTTGATCCTTTCGGATTATAATTCGTCAGTAATGTATTTAATAGTTCCACTTTATTTCGTAAGTCATGTTCTGATTCTGAAATTATTACTTAGCCTTTAGCATACGATATATTGTCTATTTCTTGCCCATTCATATTAATATGTTTATTAAAACTACTTATTTAATTTATATATCAACGATGGCATATGTAAATAACTAAAGTGTTCGATAATGTGCATTCTTGTTTAACACCTTGATTTATTTATATAGTGCGGAAACTAATGTTATATTATTTACATTATTATTGTTATTATTATTACTATTATTATTAGGTCCCATAGTGCATTCCACTGAACACAGTTGAAGGCTTTCTTATAATCTATAAACAATAATTAATGGTTTTTAAACTGTTTTAAAATATGTACACAATCTATGCAGGATCTTCCCTTCCTGAACACGCTATGATTTTCGGAGATTAAAGAGTCCATTATAATATTTAGACGTCGCGATATTATTTTCAGAAATGTTTTATATGATGAAGACAATAAACTTATGCCCCTGTAGTTTGTACATAACGACTTATTGCCTTCTTTAAATATTGATTTGATTACTATTGTCTTGCACTCTTTTGGAATACGCTTAGTAATCCGCATATGTTGAGGATGTTCAAAGGCCTTGTTTTTACAGCCACTGGCTGGTTTTTTTTTTTTTTCATTGCCATAACATACTATTCAGTTATAATGGGATCGATATCTTTTGCGTATTATATAGGGTCTTTCAACAAGAGTGTCCTATTTTTGAACTTAAATAAAATACTTTCTATAGATGATATAGGCTTATTTCTTTTTTATTTTGGAACATAATTAATGTCATTACGTTGGAAGAGAAGTGACCACCACGACTTCGTTGGGTTGCGCGTATACGGTTGACCCAATTTTCAATGACAGAAGAACGTACATTAGGTCCAACTGCACGAATAACAGGCGTGATGTTATTCATAAGATCATTTACTGTTTTTGGCTTGTTGACATAAACTCGAGATTTAACATAACCCCATAAGAAGTAATCCAAAGGCGTTAAATCACATGAACTCGGAGGCCAGTTAACATCACCACCACGTAAATGATGATACCTCTCAACTTCTTCAAAAGCTCGATTGTTTCTAGAGCAGTATCATGTGGCACCATCTTGCTGGAAACAGATGCTTCTGAGATCCATACCATCCAATTGACGCAAAAACTAGTCCCTTATAAGAGCCCGGTATCTTCCTCCATTGACAGTTAGAGCTTCTCCATCTTCATTTTGGAAAAAAAATATGGAGCAATGATTCCACTATACCAAAATCCACACCACACAGTAACCTTTTGGGGATTAAGTAGTCTCGTTCTTGAATTTGCATTGGATTGTGATTGCTCCAATAGCGGCAATTTTGTTTGTTAACACAACCATTCATCCAAAAGTGGGCTTCGTCGCTGAAGATGATTTTTCGCCAAAAATCCGGGTCAGCTTCCAATTGCTCCATAGCACAGTCAGCGAATACACCGCGCAACCTATGGTCGTTGGGCTTTAGTTCTTGAGTTAACACCATTTTGTAAGCGTGAAACTTCAATTCCAGATGCAGAATTCGCCAAGTTGTGGTCGGCGAAAGCCCCAATTCTTGCGCTCGACGAGCAATTGATTTGCTTCCGTTCTTGCGCACACTCTCACGAACGGCGCCTACGTTTTCGTTGGAGCGCTTACGTCAATTACGTACAGACATTCTTTGATCGCTGACAGAACCACTTATCAATCAAACGCCGAATCGTGGTCTCGCAGGGACGATTATGCACACCGTAAACTTCACGCAATACACGGAAGATTTGGCGAACAGATGATACATTTTGATAATAACTTTTCACAATTTCTACGCGTTGCTGAATGCTGTAACGTTCCATGGCTATTTGTCAAATACAACTGTAACATGAAAAAAATGACTGCTCTAAGTCAATAACCACGGCAGCTATCACATATTAAAGATAGGACACGCTTCTTGAAAGACCCTTTATTTGTTACTCTGTATTGAGTTGGTGAGAAACTTCGAAAAATACTCTATCCATTCCTCCTCAGATATATTGTTTATGATTTATTTGTGTTTTCTTGTTTATTTAATTCTAGTGATTTTTAGGTCACTGTCTACGTGCTATTATCTATTAGAAAATACATTTTTCTTGCTTCTCTTTGCACTTTAGTGCATAGGTTATTATTACTCATTTCGATTCTCTTCATTATTAAGCTGCAACTACTTTGTATAAACCTTTCTGTTGTCCATTGTTAGTTGTCTCACTTCATTTCATTTTGGCAGTCCCTTTCTTTTGGAATTATTATTTCTTACTCCTAATGCTTCAAACGCTGCACTAAAATCAATTATTTTAAAGCTTCCTGTTGGGGGATCTACTTATAAAAATACAGTTCTGTTGCCTAATTTTTATTTAATTTGGTCCAATATAATGACCTTGTACTGGGATCTCGGGACTTTGTATACCTTTTTGATTATTTTATCCTTGGATGAATATGTACCCAACTTTTTGGGAGAGTACTCTGAACATTACTAAGTAACGACCCGAGTGTACGTCACATCCTCTGTATATGCGTGTATATTTATACGTGTATATTATTAAGACGTAACTAATTGTTGATTTACTATCTCCAGTTGTCCAGGTATATTTTGGCAGATGTATCTTTATTTGAAAAAAAACCATTTGGGATTCTGTAATTAATAATAGGCTGCCAAGTTCAAGGTTTTCCCCATTCTGGTTTATGGTTACTTTCCCGTTTGTTCCGACAGTGCTTGTTATAGGAGTGTTGACAATTCCAGCATTTAGGTCTCCCTCTACTATCACATAGTTATTCATGTTAATGCTGTTTACTTGTATTTGTAATTCATCGTAGAATTTTGTTGCTTCTTACTTCTGTTTCTCCTCATAAACATCCTCTGTTTACTTTAAATCGCATATTGATTTTTCTTTCGCTTATGAAGCTTGCGGTATACTCGTGGTAGGAGAGCACAACTCGCAGTATGTCAGATATATTAATATATGAATTAATATATGAACTGATAATTATCTTGTGTTTTAGTTGTTACTCCTAAAGTGTTATTTTTATTTATTGCCACGGCTGCTGTTATTCTGGTTTTTGGTAGAGCTTGTTTAACTTTGCAGGGTATGATACGGGAAGGAAGGTAAGAACTAACAACTCTAACAATAGATTTTGTCAATGAAGAACACTATGCTTTAATGGCACACGCATTTACTGTTTTAGTAGGAAGCTACACAGTTACTTTAGTTTGCTGGAGCTGTAGTACCGTCTAGACCCATCACGTTCGGGTGCCAAACTTGCGGTCACTGAAGTACTGGTAGTAGGTGATTATCACACGTTCCTATGGACTTTTAAATTGATAACATTTCAACGTTCCTACTATATTATGAGAAGTAACTAATAACGCCTGCTTCGGAGAGCTTACATGTATGTTATTCACATCGCAGCACTTTATACGCAACCGCCTTGTCTGATGGGGCTGCTACAACTAACTTTGCTGCACTTAAGCATTTTAAACATATTCTTCCTTAAAATTTCATTGTCTTCGTTCAGCTTGGAACCTTCTGGAAGACTTACCAGGCTATTGCTCGTTGTTTGCAAACATGTGACCTCTCTACAAAAATATGTTGCGTTCGCTTGTCGCGTTTTCTATTTCACAAAGACTCAATGTCTGGCTTTTACGACTTTCCCGTACAAGTCCTTTTTGCCTGGGACCTAATTCTAACACAAAGATATGTTTGTCGGCTTCCACAGCTCCAGCTACGCTTGCACATACATAACACTTATGCCTTAACTTCTATTTATATAACCAGTATTTTGCTTATTAGTATTATTTTATATTATAATTTACATTATTATATACATGGTATTTATAACCATAGTTACTGTTTCAAGCTAGAACTGTGGGTTCTTTTTCTCCGTCATTTTGCTGCCAGTGTAGCTACTCTTTTCTTTTGCGGTACTCTACTACATATTAATATGTAGTTATTTAATTCCTTTGGACCTTAAGTTTCTTTTAGTTTCTACCAGAACAGATTTTTCTGCTTTCATTTGATTAAGTTTGCGGTTATAGTTCGGATTCCTTGTAGTGTATGTTTCTTACTTTCCATACACCATTTTTTAGGGTTTCATAAACTCTTTTCCTTTGTCCCTTTTTTCTGCTGTCCCTTTTTTCTGTTTGTGCGTTCGGCCTATTTTGTGGAGATTATCACTAATACAATTTTCTCTAGATTGTATTGTGAGCCCTACGCTAGAAAAACCTGTTGATGGGGTTGCCATCTTTCTGCCTCTAGGCTTGCATAGGAATTCCTTCAGGTTACAATTTCATAGAGATGTTGCTTTCACCAAGACTGCCGAGCCACTTCTGCTCCTTGTGGTTTACTCTTAGCTTTCTCCTCAGAAAGATGAATATGCCAAACTTCTCATGAAGAAACGTCTGGTTCATTGGAATACTGAGACCTCTCACCGCCGGCAATGTGAAATCCATAAGGAGGGATTTTATCCCTAAGGCAGAAAACATTCGATCAGACCACTGTTTTCCCTCACGCCATATTGAAAACGAACCCTCACGTTCGTCATCACTTTTCGACACAAATCTTCAGATAGCACATGGAGCAATTTCGTAGTGGACTATGAACTACACTACTTTATCTTTTAGGAATTTCATAAAAATAAATCGTACTGATTAATATCTGGACAAAAAAGCGTACATATTCTGTCTTTCCTAATATTTTTTAGGAAACCGACGTGACATCACACGTAAATCAAACGTCTCATGCAGAAATAAAGAGCGATGTTTGCAGCATGTGGACGGGTTGCATGAACTACTGGTTTCTAAAGGAGACTTTTTGTTGATTTAGAGAGTATTCTAATGAAAACCACACGAGATGCGTTGATGTTTTCATGCGTACAGCTACTAGCTAGTCGCGTTCACTTTTAGTTTAACATTGAACAATCAAAAGGGTACCCTGATTGCATGTATTAAAGTGAGCACAAATTCATCTCTGAATTTTTACAATATTTCGGTTAAAAATAGTCTTAATTTTCACTTCTGTACAAACGTCACCCGCAAATATGCACCGTTTCAGAAACTAGATTGTGCGGGTTACATTCGGTTTCTGATGCTGTCTATGGGATTTTGCATTTGTTTCAATAATATTAACCACATTATGTACCATATTATGCACTGGCATAGTTAGAAACACATGCATATACTTCAATATTACAGATTCAGTGGAACAACTAAATAGTATGATATTTTTGTATCGCCCTGTATTTTGTTACACAAGAAGCTATGTAGCTCTCAACTGATTATAAGAAAATCGATGCTTCAGAAACAGAATAAAAAGGTAATTGCGAAATTACTTATGCTTGAAACGCAGAAATCGGTGTTGAATTTTAAATAGGAGATTTCAAAATCATATTTATGGTTAACTTCCTCAAAATAACTAATTTATTTGTACCAACTTATTTCAAAATGTGTAGTTTCTCAGATGGCCCAAGGATGCCGAATATATAAATTATTGCAATTAAATTTTTCACAAGAAGTTGGAAGTAAAGAAGGTATACTGCGAATTGCATCATATCAATTGCAGTATAGGTCTAGACATATGCTAATTTAAAAACTGATTACCTAGGTTAAATATTATCTGCAAAGTGGGCTATCAGTTTATCGTAGTTTGTTATGTTACGTTAGATTACACTTTGGCACATAAATCGAGCATTTTAACCTAAGAGAGTTTTAAGGGCAGCTGATACATGGAACGAACTTTGATATTTTTAGCTATATGAATACTAATATAAGGACCTCAGAAAATTTTTGCTATTTTTATGGTGATCCGGGAGTTAAAAAGAGGGATGTGGGGGACGGGAGAGACGTATGTGTGATTTAGTACCAGGATAAAGTCTTTTATTTCGCATGTACAGATCAGCAAAATGAAACACCACTAGGAGAAGTATAACAAAATATAACAAAAATAGCTTGCTTCATGGGAGTGTTACGGAAGAGAGGTGGGGGAGGTGACTGCGAGGGAAACGCCTGCATGCGGCTGTTGCTCTTCTTCTGTTTGGCGTTTCTGTTAACAATGATATATTATTGGGCGCCAAGTTTCCCTAGATTGTAGATCGGCTCCGATCATATTTATGTAATTCCTCCTCTGTTTTTTGTTCGTTCTTTCGTTCTCTTTTCATAAGGCTTAACAACAAAAACAATAATAATAAATAATATTATTATTAATAATAATAATAATCATAATCATAATCATAATAATAATAATAATAATAATAATAATAATAATAATAAAGCGCTGCTTATGTCAGTCTGGGTGCTGCACTTTTCTCAGAGCTGACTTTTAGTGTCCTATGTGGCGTTTCCGACCCCGACAAAGGATCATGGCATATAAATGTGTTAAACGCGACAGCTTCATGTTAGTACAGTGTCTGAATTTAGACCAGACAATCGCTTAGCGTCTTTGAATTGGTCACCCTCTAATTTGGCATAAATAGCCGGAAGTCACGGGAAAAATGACTGTAACTAATGAAAAAACAAAACAAAAACAAAAAAGGACTATCAAACATACATGCTTGGCTTACCTGTATTGCCATAGGTAATGAAAGTTATTACCTTAATTGCGAACGTTCATTATATCATTATATTGTCCGGTTTTTCTTTAGGCAACGTATAGCCTTGCTTTGTCTACAAAAGTTCCTGTACGATTGGCTTTGTTCACGATATTATGGAAAGCTCTCTGCTAGAAATACTCTAGAAAATTGTGATGCAATTTCGTTAAACACATTCTTGCAGAGGAAATAGGAAAATACTCTTTTATGAATTTCTTATCACCAACGCACAACAGCAAAGCTTAAACGAGCAGCAAATTTCCATCCCAAAGAACTGCCAGAACTCAGCTGATAAAATATACGCGCCATTTTAAAATCTCACAGAATCTAATACTATTTCATACATCTAATTAATTGGACCCTACTTTTATTTTTATCTGAGGTTTGTAGTACTTTGTAGGTCTTGACGAATAGCAAATACTGCATTGTAGTAGGAATTAGTGTAAGTAATTGTAAGAGAAGGATAAATAAATAATATCAGCTCATATAGCTTAGTTTATGTTTGGTAGAAGAAAACAAAATCAGCTATGAATCCTATATCTGGTGTCGGAAGCAATAATAGTGAATTTTATTTAAACAATCTGTTGAAAGATTGGCTGCAATCGCAGCGAGCAAGCTTGCCTCTTGGGAACTAAGTTCTTTACCTCACTACATATTTTAGCTTAAAGCTGGGTACTGCATTACGGAGGTATGAGAGTGTGGACTGCTGTTTTACTTACAACAATTTCACATTCCAGTTCAGCTTAGCTTAAAATTTGCTTTAAAGGGACAATTTATGTACGTATCTACCAAGACTGCCAAAATTGTCTTCTGTTTTTCGAGTTTTGTTAGTGTGTATAAATCGTTAATCTGAAGCTACAAACCACATCGTTAAATGCTCTGTTTTCATTTTTGTATATGTGCGTTTTACCTTTAATTTCCAATGGTTATTGCGAAACGTTATAATATGTTAGGCCTCACTTAGAAAGCAGGTACGCAGTATGGTATCTGAGTTACATTTCCCAATAAGGGAGTTCTAAGGGTCGCGAAATCAATAAAATCGAAGATGTGCTTATTAGATTGTTTGGAAAATGTTGCATTACAAACGTTTATACGCGTAATGTTTATGATAATTTTTGTTATGTATACGATTTCTGCAAAATTAATATTTAAGAGATTCCCTTATAAGCTAAAAACCAGAGCGAATGCACGAATATCTATTGAGTCAAAATAATTTAAATCTAAACACTGATATCACACTGAAGAAAGTTCCTCGATGCTTACGTTTAATGGTTTTGAAAACTCTTCACATAAAATTGAAGACCACGCGGAAATAAAAGGTTAAGTCCAATTTGGTCAAAAATGAAATAAAAATACTAACATAAAGTTCACTGGACAATTTTTCACCAATAAATTACATTTTTATAAATGGGTTTATTCTAATTGTTGGTCGTACTAATACTGTATACAATAGCTAAATCGATTGCCTATTCAGCTCGCGGAAAGAACAAATAAGTAGAGGCGCATTGCTGTCACATTATTATTCATTTCAAACACTCCTTTCATTGTTGTAAATGCGAGTGAATGAACAAATGTTTTGGCATTATTACATTATTCATTTAAAAACGAGAGTCAAGAGACAAGCTATGGAACAAATTGTACATTACTGAGTAAATGATTATGAAAAAATTAATAAAATACCCAAGAGGGGTTTGAACATCGGAAAATGCTACTGTTTTTTTAAAAGAATTCCTTATATACACAAATATACCCTAAAGCCTAAAATATAGATTTACCGTTTTGTTATATTTCATATTTTGTGATGATATAATCCAATATTACTAAATTGACACTATTTTCATATTTACAATAATTGCCATAAAAGTCTAACATTTCATAATAATTGTTTCATTTTATGCAAGGCTCACATAAAATAGCCATTCAATATAGTCTAAAACTTTTAAAATCTCAAACAATAAAATAGTTAAATAATTACATTTTGGACTTAAAAATGTTGTACTAAAACTGAGAAAATATAGTACTCTTTCTTTTCTTCTGGGTTTAATAATGTCTTCAAATGTATCACTAAATAATGTTTCTAGTTTGTTTTTCAGAAAATAATAAAATAGAATCCATAAAATAGTCACTAGAGTATCGCCTGCGTGGCTTGTAATGTCAAGGAAAGTGCCTGTTTAAGGTCTTTTCTTTTTTTAAGGTGAGAACAGGAAATCTGCAATGGACATTGTTCATGTACTTCGGAGAAGCAAAGGAATACCTCAAGGTACGACCGAGAACGTAACCACGAATATTTGGCTTACCATGCCGACGGTTTAATCACTGAATCAACATGTCCTCCAAGGACTTGACCCGAATTGCTCCCATCTGCTTCTGCATATACTGGAAACGTGCAAGGTTATCTTATTGAGAGAGATCAAGCCCTAACAGGAGACTCGAAATGAGATAACGCACGAGGTTTCCAGGATATGCAAAGTCAGAAGGGTAGAATTTGGGTCATGCCCTGGGAGGTTAGATAACTGTGTGGTTACAGTAATATTACTGAATATGAGTTCGGAGTTTTGTCTATGTGATGAACCCTTCCAAGCTTTGAAGTGTCTAAGGAGGAAATGAAACCTTTCGCACCAAGTGAGGCAGCATAGGAGCAACTGAGAGAACGTGAATGCCTAATGCATAGGAAGGAAATAAAAACACAAGGAAATAATAAAATGAATTGGGCAACTGAAACAAATATGAACTAACTCATTCCACTCAGCAGGAATGTCTTACTCTTTTGACATTTTTAAGCTGTTCTTTTCGTAAGTTATGACATATTCCATAACAGGCAAGTACTTTTTGTATACTGTAGCATTGGATAGTGCAGAAACCTTGACATTGCGACGAAATTCGAATGTTGGAACGAAGTAGTATGACTGAAAAACTTGGAATGTCGTCATGGCGAATAATACAGTATGTGAAATACAGAGATAAACTAATTAATGAGATTATCATAGAAAAGGTAGGTAGAAAAAAATAATACTGAATAATCAAAAGAGAAAAATAAATATACATAGACGCTGGATGAAAAGAAATGGTTGGCTAAGAGATACACTGGAAGGAGCGGTGAATTAAAAAAAGTTCATAAGATAATTAAGATTAATGGTTCTTATGAAGAGACGAAGAGGAAAGTGGAAAAGAGGGAAGTATGGAAGATGTGGGTTTGCACTGAACGACTCTCCCTAGGACGAAAACCATAAAATAATAATAATAATAATAATAATAATAATAATAATAATCGGACGGCATTAATAGTCTCTGTGCTACGATTTATTTTAACTTCGTCGTTGTAAACTATTTCACTATTTAGAGAGGCAATTATAAATCTTTATGCTCATGATATGACATTTTTAGTGGCAAAACGCTTCAATTCTCTAAATTTACATGTTGTAACAAATTCGTAAGGCGCATTATTTCGTTCAGTTTGTGCATATTAAGTTTTAAGTATTAAAACGGTTATGAGTGACATCTAGGGTATTTCAATTTTGGAAGGTTTACAGCTATTTTGTGAAACTTAGGTGAATATTTTCATTAGCAAAGTTAAAAGAATTTTGGTGAAACCACTTGGGCAAAAAATATTATTTAACTGGAGAATATCGCAGCCATTTTTCCGTAAGACACGCTGTTTGTGATGTTTCTTCTCCTCTTACCAGCAGCATTGTAGCTATTCTGGATATGTTAAAACTTTTAAACAATTTGAATGAAAAGCTACAGATTTTCATATAATTTTTATGACAACATTATTGAACATATTTGATTTAGCAAACCATCACCTTCCAGTTACATGCTGAAAAAACGCGAGATTTCTTATACGCCAGAAAATGCATCCCAACATGTTCAGGGATATGAGTGTAACTGGAAAAGGTACGGTTTACCTTTAAACCGATGACACTAGATACCATTCTCAACCAGTTTGGTCAATATTTTTCATCTGGCTTTGAATGTAATGTTATAGTAATAAAACCGCTTATTTTCAGGTTGAGTGGTAGACCTATGTATTGCGACATAACCCGAGAAAGCTGTGTATGCTTGTTTACATGTCAACCTGACTCATAGTAGACCTACATCAGCCTATACAACTTTAAAACGTGTGATTTTATTATTGCAGAATTACATTTTGTTACTAATAAAATATATTAAAAATCATGTTTAAAGTATGAACCACCTTATTTCAATTACACAACTTATATTCACATGTTCATTCCATCAAATTGCAGAAATTAAAACCGTCAGGTATTGAAATTGTGCACAGTGTATGAAAACTAAATCTAAAAAGTACTATAGTACGAGAAAAAGCATTTGATGTTTGCCAAACGTAAGCCATAATGTTTCTGTTGCCCCTTTATATAAAATACATAAAAAGGAAAAAAGCATGCCAAATGAGCTCATATTATGTGCTGCTCGACGAAGCCTAGTTACTTCACTACAGTTAACGCAGAGGCATTTGGGTGCAAATGTAGGGTTCGATTCATGTGTGAAAGGAAATCAGCTGTCTATGAATAACGCATGGAAAAGGAAGTTGAAAAGGTGGGCGAATTTCCCACACATTGGCGTCAGTCTTGCCATACCGGCGCTATCTATCTTCATGGCTGGTAACAGTAATGTTTGACATTAACACATAAATATTACCAACTGAACAAGCAACGCTGGATAGTTATATGTCCCAGACTAGTCTCTATATAACAAACAAAAGCATTATTTACGTTATTGAAAGGCCGAAAGTAGTGTTTTGGAAGCAATACCTATTGATTACTATTACTATTCTTTTACGTAGGACCTTAAGAAATAAGCGGTGTATTAAATATTATTTTGGATTCAGATATAGTTGTAAGACCTAATTTCTTCGTCCAGACAAGTTCGAACTTTGCGTTCCTGCTTTAACTTTCAAAAAGAGAATGTTTTGCGAGTGTTCGAACGACAGCTGAAGTCATATGCTCTCCTAATGATAAACAGAATTTTTGTATTCCGTACGTTTAGCATGTTAGACCTTATGGTATATTTAAAACCTGTTCATCGTTCGACTTCAATCAACACAGTTTTTTTGTTTTTTTTTTACAGATATTCAGGATAATTTTACTTTACGTTTTACTGTTATAGAATAATTTGAGCAGGAGGAGATAATCTGAAAGAAAATGCCTAAGTATATAAGCTTCAGCAAGCAAACTTACTACCGAAGAACTCATGATGCAGGTTTTGATATTTGGCAATGTGAAGTACTCGGTTCTGTTTTAATTAATTAAATAGGCGGCTACAAAAAGCCGTTCTTATCTTTACAGCAATTTCCATATTACCCTTAATTATATGTTTTTCTTCATTTTGAGACGCAAAGGAAACGACAGCAGAGCAAGAAGGATTTTCTGTTACAAACGTAAGTAACACATCATGTGTCGCTTTATTTATCTTGTATTTTTCCTTTACATAGAGTTTCTACTAGCTGTTCTTACGACAGCTTACAAGATAAGCCTTTGGGGTAAACCTTTGCTTTCAGATAAATCAGTTGCTTTCGAAAGCAACCGAGATAACTTTTGCAGAAATATTTTCATTACACACTTCGTTTTAGGCAGAAGGGGCATACGGCAAGCCGAATCGACAGTCAGACACTTAAAAGCAGGGCGCTATATGCTAGCCTTGAACTTCGCTATTCTTCCATGTCATCGCGAGAAACAACTGAAGCGGGGCGCTTTAAATAAAAACAAGGTTCTTTCAAACCAAAAATAACGCATATCTCAGAAATGTCGATGCCATAAAAAGTTAATGGAAATAAGCGTATGTTTAAAGAGTTGTACATTTTCTGTGTAGTAGTATCTGCCCATCTCTTATCGCTTACCAGTTATACAAAATTATACAATATTTCTTCCGAAGCAGGAGGGCTTCAAAGGGCATTCCCATAAAATTCAAAATATACATAGTCATTTCTGTGTAAATATCTTAATTATATGAAATTTTAATCAAAACGTTTCAGCCATTTTTGAGAAAATCAAAACATTTCGAAAAGTTTTCCAAGGAAAGCATAGTTTGGGGTGAGGCATTTTCTTTAAAATCTGCGTATATTATTCTTGGAACATGCTGAACATAAATACCAAGTTTGGTGTTTAAACCACTTGGTTTTATTATGCTGTTCAGACACATACATGGATCTTTACCAGAAAAGTTTTTTATATTCAGGACCTCGAAACGTGTACTTTTGGTGCAATCTACACAGTGAATGTTTGGGTGAAATACAATACCTTCTCTATTACTAGGTACGTGGTAGAGAAAGCAAAAAAGGGGTGGAAGTGTATGTAACTACAGACCTCTGGAAGTAGTAGTCAGCCACGATATGAATGCACCTGGTGGAGGGCGCCACTGTGTTTTGTTGGTAATCAAGGCTAGGGATCGGAGGGGAGTGAGGGGCAAGGTGATAAGGAAATGTATAGCCATACAATAAAAACAGTATTAAATGTGCAGGCCTCAGCCTCTAGTAAATGCAACATGGAACTGTGGATGTTGTCTTTATCTGACTGTACCTCTGATGCCCCTCCCACTTGTTTTGTAACCATTTAGTTCATCTTCCCAACACATGCATTCATATCGTGGCCGACTAGTAAAACGCTTTGTGCTGATAGTCAGGAGAAAGTGTTTTGTTTTCAAAAGAAAATAACGTTAACCACTAACGCAAATATTTGATACGTGTACATTTCGAGCATTGTGCATGCTGTATTAGTTATATATATTTCCAGAAGCATGTCGCTTTCCATTTCCATTTATACATCTTTATTAACCTGTTGTATTTGCTATTCATAAGGTTTTCAGAGAAACACTCCATGCGATATTTAATTGTCCTCAGAGAAGAAAAAGACCTGGTTACCGTTGCTGTTTCTCATTTAGTTTCTTTTTAGATTTCAATTTTTACAGAATTTTAAACGGCTTAAGCAGACATTATTGTCCCATATTTGAAACTTCGCCAAAGAAAACCAATGCCACTCACAGCAAACAGGCCCATAAACGAGAAGATGAGCGTTGTGGGAAAGTGGTATCAATTTATAGTGATCGTGTCACATGCGCAGAACACATGGGCGTCAGATGAATTTAACGTTTAGTGCTTACAAATTCTAGACGAGGAACTGTTTACTTATAAGCTTTACAGTGTTTCAGATTACCTGCTTGAGTACAATTTCAAAATAATTACCACAGCTGAGGAATATCGTACAACAATAGTTTAAAGTACAGTGCGGTCGTTTTATGGCGAGGCCATGGATCGCGCATATGCGTGCTCTACGCACTTCGGTTACACTGGGGGTTTTTCATTCCGTAACTCCCACTTTACTTACTCACGAGTGATAGTAACATGCACTATAATGAGAACTAATCTTATAACTGATGTAAATAGCGCATACAGCCGATCTGTGGCCTTATCTTAAAACGACCGCACTGTATAACAGACCTTAACGACCAGCTTTATAACTTTTAAGTTGCGCTGCTTGGGTTAAGTTCTGTTACTGCTAAAGCCCTACAGTACTCGTGGGACCAACATTGTGGCTGTTCCTGTATAGTACATAAAATTCTCCTCTTCTTTCCTCACTATATCATTAATCTTTCACTTCAGTACAATCCCTTTTCTAGGGGGTGGGGGGCCGAGGGATTTAGGAGATCCAAGTGTCTAGCATTGAATTTCTCTCGCACAGCAGTCAGCTTCCACTCCACCCACTCTGCACTTTGCACTCTGACATGACAAATAAGATAAAAGCAATAAAGCGTCACTAAACATGAATTAGCAATCACATCAGTTGCAGAGATGGGGTACAATGAACAAAACAAGGAGACGCTATAAACAAACATATTCAAACATATCACAACTGATCGCACAACGGGTATTACAACACACTTAGAGCGATGGCCAAAACTGTCATGGTCCATTTGCGCGTTCACTGTCCAAATCGGGGATAAATCCTCACCCCTCCAGTAGTTTGCGATTTGGTTGGAACATTTGCCATTGCTGGGGATTGATCGTTGCTTAAACAAAATAGAAGCGTAGTTATTGTAGTTACTTATGTACATAAGAGCTTTGTTTAATCCATAAATATTTATTGGGATTTAAAGTGTATTGCTGTTCAGATCATACAAACGGATAGAGTAGCGTATCAGTCGGGAACATACCATCAGTGAACGGGAACTGCAAGCTTAAAAACAAAAGCGGGTTTCATATAGGAAGGCCAATGACCTATGCCAGCATGAACAGTAATGTCCAGCCAATTAGATTTAATAATCTGGCTGAGCTTATGCAATACGTTGTCTCCATCTTATGCGCTCTGGTTGCAAAAATTGTTATGCTATGTGAACCTTAATGGAGTTAACTGAGCAATAATTATAACTACCGCATACCTATATTTTAAATTTGCAAATATTGTTTACGAATTCATGCGAGCATAGTTGAAAGTTGGTGAAATCTGAGAGTAAAGGACGGCAGCATACACTATCACCACGTTTCCATGGGGAATTGAAATCAATTTGAGCACACTTTCCGTATTGAATACTGCATGGAAATGCGGACTCAGAGTGAACTGAATCTTAGATTCGATCCTATTAGAAAGTAGGATCGTATTGGAGCTTTGTTGCATAAAAGCACCTACCGTATTGAAATCTTATCAAATACGTCAAGCTTCTACTATACTCATTGATATACGCCGCTGGTCTTCCCCCTACAGACATCGAAACTCACAAATACTTCTGTTGTTCTATAAAGTTGCTATGGCGCATTCGAAAATTTTCATGCCAAACTTCCCCCTTAAAATGAAAGCGAACTACACATTCGCACAATATTTGCTTCTTTCTTTAACCAAACATATAAGTTTACGTTTGGCCCATTGTTTTGGTTCTGTATTTTTAATTTCTCTACTACGTATTCTACCCAAACATTCGATACCGAAATTTTCATGCCAAACTTCCCCCTTAAAATGAAAGCGAAATACACATTCGCACAATATTTGCTTCTTTCTTTAACCAAACATATAAGTTTACGTTTGGCCCATTGTTTTGGTTCTGTATTTTTAATTTCTCTACTACGTATTCTACCCAAACATTCGATACCGAGATTTCACCAGAAATATATGTTTTGAGACCCCCTGAATAAAAAAAAGCATTTTTGGAAACATGTCTGTGTGTGTCTGAGTGTGTGTTTGTGTGTGAACAGCATAACTCAGAAACGAACAGTCGGATAAACACCAAACTTGGTATTTAGGTTCAGTATTTTCCAGAGATGCGACACGAAGGTTTTCAAAAAAATCCCCCAGATTACTCTTTACATGGAACATTTTTCGAAAAATTCAATTTTCTCAAAAATGGCTCTAACAATTTTGATTAAAATATCATATGTTTAAGATATTTTCATGACAAATGAAATGTATATCTGGAATTTTCTGGGAATGTCTCCAAAAGTATTCTCCATTGTGAAAGACTTTTGCATAACTGGTAAACCATAAGTGATAGACAAAATGTTACTGCACAAAAATGTAGATCGTACACAATTTATGTCATATACATTTTTTTTGTTGAGTGAGCCATTTTCGAGATATTGCTTGTTATTTCCCTTAAATTTTTCAATACTCATTTTCTCAAATGGGAGTTCGTTATTAATTTTTTGTCTTGGATATGCGAAGAGTATTAATCTGTGGCAAAGAGAATGGTGCGGCACCTAGCAACCAGCTATTAAGATATGCGTATATGCTTAAAGGCTACTGTACTTCTATATTGCCCTTGCAAATACAAAACAAGGGGAACATAGTACGCCTTAAGCGATAGTCAAATATTTTTATAACTGGTCGCTATGTGTAAAATGTAATTCTCTTTGCATGTCAAAAGATCGTTTCTGCAAAATTTTATCTCGATTAATATGAAATAGATGGAGAATAAGAGTTTGGAAAAATAATTTGTACTAGAGTAGAGAAAGTCATGTGAGTGTAACATATCAGATTTTTTATATTATTGTTCCCGTCGTTCATGCTACAATTTTTCGAGCAGGAAAAAAATTATCAGTAACTGGTGCAACAATAGACTTAACAGAACCGCTTTTCCATTTTCATATTAACGTGCATATTCTTGACAAAACCATAGAGCGTTTAACCTCAAAACCGTCGTCTAACATATAGAACAATAAACTAACGATTGTGTTTATTAGGTTCGTCCTTAGCCAAGGTAAGTCAAGTTTGCGTATCCAAATCGATCTCAATATGTATTGAGTTTAACATGTTAACGCGAATCTTATTCAGTAGGGCATGTGTACTGAAATCTATATTTGTTCCTTCCTGAGCGTCCATCGCCTTCCCATGGCCAATAGTTGTTAAAGCTAAAGTGGGGTTACATTCTTCATCAGTTAAATAAAGCATACATATAGAAGGTAGAAAACCTTCTAGTTTTTAGGGTTGCCTAGACATTCTTAACAATCTAACTAGAAATTTGGGGTGGTTTAAAATCGTAATTTTTTTCCATATTTATTGGTAAATACTAGTTCGACTAATAGCTGTGGTTATACAGGCTAAAAGTATAATGGAGAGTACTGTAAGCCGGATCCTTAAAGTTTGTTAAATTGCCATGGTAAGGGTGCGCAGCCACGAAAGAATGAAGCATTTTTCTCTTTATTTGAAAGACTTAATCTCACTAAAAACGATTTAGAAGAATTAGTTTATAAGGCCGATAAGGCTGCAGTATGCGATAGATGCTGTTTAAAGTGTGTGTATACGCACATGAGATTATAAGAAAACGGATAAACATTATAAAACTGTATACACACGGTATGAATATACCAAACTGCATTATTAATCACATTAATCTTCAAAAATTACCACACAGTCATGGTCATCTTGAGAGACAATTCACAAGGGGCACATATGAACTATACATAATAGCCCAAATATATAATACCAAAATATTAGTTGATAAGAACAAAGTCATAACTTTCCGTGGCTTGGAAACATAAGGTCCAAAATCATAATAAAAAATAATACATAGCAAGGAAAACTTTTAAATATTTATGGTATACAATATCATATGGTAGAAATTTATATAAAAAAAGAAAAAGACTATACATTATGTATCAAATTGATACTAGTGCAAACTGATATGGTTGACAGTAGTTGCAAATAGAAGCAAAATGGATCCAGTAAACATAGGTCCGCAAGCGGACTGTTGGCAAGATGATTGTGAAATGAATAGTTATAAACTCCACCGACAATGGCTACATATTTAATTTGAAGGGCATTTGTTTTTGTTTTGTTTAAGTTAGCGTATAATTGGCTCAAACTTCACTTATGGATTACCTTAATAAGCAATTACATTACTACTTTATCCTACCGTTTACTATACACTTTTATCCATTAAATGAGGTATTGGTAGTGTCGTCCTTGCATCTGGAGGTAAGATTGTATTCTTTTCGATTCCTTTCGAAACTCCTGTATCATTTTGGACTTGCTGATAGGCATGCTCCAGTTCTCCAATCATGCTAGAGGATATAATTTGCACTATGGTTTTGAGGTGACGACATATAGAAAAATCTAAATGATTTAGACCAAGTTAGTTTGTAAGCCAGGGTATAGGTCCATTCAAGCCATCCATATTGTACCATACCGGCATGTTAGATGTCCTCTAACAGTAACAGAAAATATGCCGGTGTTCGATCATGGATGCACCAGATACTCTGACATTCAAGGGGAACTCCTCAAGCAATTCTGCTACCGCAGAATTCGAAGGTTTATTTAGTTTTCTTGGAAGAATGCATGACCCAATGAGAGATCATCTAGTATCCCTAATCAAGCAGTCAGGGAAACATTGATGATGTGGTGTCTCATAGACACCAAAAATGTGAATCATGGTAATTAAAAATAACATCACGTTTGAACCTCGCTAAGTCTCTAAATGAATTACCACTTGCAAAACAAGGGTTGATACTGTTGTTGCCTCTACTGATAAAAGCTCACTCTAGGACCAAGTCCAGATCACTCCAAACATTGAATCCTTTGAAGGTAATAAGGGCAGAGTGAATTGCTATATAAATTTGTCCATATGCCATATGGCTTTGTACAAACGCTTGTGTAGCAATGTTCCTCCTCGAAGTTTCTGAACAGAGTTGTACTGCGTTCAAAAGCATGTCCTTAACCTTGGTCGTACTGCGGCCGGCCTACCTGCTCCCCTATCATGTGTGAGGCTCCCTTGTTCTCTGAGGCGCTGATGGACTCTAAATCTAAAACTTCCGGAGTGTCTTCAGGATATGTTTCTTGATACATCCGTGCAGCCTCTCGTACACTGCTGTTAGCTCTACCATACATGAAATGCATGTCCGCATACTCTTCATTTAAGTCCCGCCAGGACCGTCGGCACTGGCGGTATTTTTTTTAGGTTTTCTCATCCCTTATAACTGACAAATGCCGAAGAGGTACCCTAAATCTAGTCTGAAATGCTTCCTTCCAAACACACCCTAGCCTAATCTCGGATTAAATCCCTAAACCAGAAAACCACTGCGGCTCGCTATGGCCTGACGGCCGTGCGCTAATGTTAGTGAGATACAAGAGCCCTTACTGGCATTGGTAAAAGATTTATTTGATTTTTGTTCATTTGTTTTTGCATATTTGTGTATACTTGCATGGATATTTTACATTCTTTTATGCATATAAATCTGGGTTCTACTAATAAAAATAAAAGTAGCCAACAGGATAATATTTTAAACAACACATTCTAAATTGACTGTTAACTACATGTTCGTTTTCTTCAAATTCGTTTTGATGCAAAAAGAAACAAAACTGAAGCATTAAAACACCTATAAATAGTAGTTTCAAAATGAACGGGTAAATGAACGTATCGCGTCAGTATTGATAAACATTGGGTAGTGATCGGCGAACAAACAAATTGGGATGCAGCTGGTTAAGTTTTAATACTTCAAACTCGGCAATTATTAAAAAAGATGAAGCCTTCATCTCAATTGTGTCCTTAATTATTTCACAGCATGGAGGCAAAGTTTACAAAGGCTGTCTTTCTATTATGCATGAACAAAAAAAGCAGTAGAGCCCAAAATTACTTTCAGCTTCGAAAAATTCGAGACTCTCGCTGGAAATGGCACCCAGGTTTTTCCGTTGCATTAAACTCATTATTCAGTCGAGCTTTACTCCCATTATCAGCTTCGTTGAGGGGGATTTCTGCTTTAGAAACGAAATTTAAATTAAATCTGTAAGTACTCGTGTGGTTCTCTCAAAATAAAGTATGTGCTTCGTGGTTAGCAAACTATACCAGAGTGGGAGTTTCCACTTGGAAACAAATGTGAATATCCCTTGCCACTCCAGAAATATTGACGCATTAGGGTATGGGCTACATCCTTTATACACGCACGTTGACTTGTTTACATATAAACATAGATATTGATGCCTTTGAAACTCAGACATGAAGAGACTTTTGTGATCACAATCGTAAACAGACACGTTTCTTTCTACAGTGGCAGACCAAGTATTCCTTTGCATGAATACGCAAGGTGTCAAGGTCAACAGCACGAATAACTTACGGTGGATTTGGGAAGCATGAGATAGCGCACTAACACATACATGGCCTTTGTGTCACTCGGTGACGTTTCCCACTTTTCTCTCTCCAACTTCCTGCTTACTGGAAGCTAGATTATGCCGCAACACTGTCCTAGTTCTAGTTAAATAAGAGCTCCGTGGATGATAGGTAGACAAGGAGCAAAACTGGTGACGAATAAAGTAATGCTCTTCCCTTCAGATGTAACTGCTGGACAAAAAATTAAAAATTGAGTTTTATTTATGGACGCTCTTTAACTGCTGTGGTCCTTAGCGTCCCATTCTATATTGGGCGTGAAAGACCGGTAATTTTGCTCAGAGGTCTCTTTATCGGCTTGAGGTTCTTTTACATGCCGTAAATCTACGACACGGGACCACCGGATTTACTTCCCTTCCGAAGGAAGCCATGCTAGGGTTTTTTACGCCCGAAAAATCCATCACCCTCCGCCGGGGTTGAACCCACGACCTCGGGAACTAGAGGCTAGCATGGTAACCACTACACGACGGAGGACGACGACCGCTGGACAAACCGAACAATTAGGGCAGCAGTTATTATTGGATATTACTCTGGATGTGTGATTTCTTAAATGGCTCAATTAAATAGACTTTAACATACCCTTTTGCAGACATAGGAAAAGTGACTAGTCCAAGTATCTAGAATCCAAAACCATGCCCAAAAGTTTAACTTTAGAGAATACATTATCAGAAACTTGCTTAAGCATAAAATGTATACTCTGGGTTTTGCCAGTATTAAGTTTAAAGCCGCTGGCATTACACTATTTAGCAGCGACTTGAAAAGAGGATTGCATAGATTGATTAATGTCCATTAAAGAAAATTCATTGAATCACAGCTTAAGTTTTGAGGCAAGCCATTAATCATTATTGAAACAAAAAGGACCGAAAATAGATCCCTGAAGAACCCCTGTATCCATTTTAACAGAATTTGAGAATTTGCCCTTTATAGATTTTACTTGGGTGCGATTCGGTAAATAGGTTATAATTAAATGAAGAGATTTACCTCGTATTACGTATTACATAAAAATCTAGTTAAGAACAAATAGTTACGTGATGTTCGAAGTCAGAAGTTGTGGAAAAGTAACAAGATACTGCCATAATGCCAGTTTGGTTCTCAAATCCAATTATAATAGGCTTTATTAAGCACTCAATAACATTAATTGTACATAATCCTGATCAAAATCATTAGTGAGATTAAGTAAAAAATGAAATAGGTTCAAAATACATTATTGATTGCTTGCAAATTAATTTTCTAATTACTTTTCAGAAAATTGGAACAATAGAAATTTGTCTATAACTAGCCACATCGCCTGGATCACCCTTCTTAAGAACAGGTATTACTTTAGTTCACTCGGAAAAATACCAGTAGAGAAACATTCATTAGTAAGTTAAAGACCCAATAAATTAAGGAATAGCAGTTTTAGCAAATCACTATCCATGCTATTTTTTTAATCAGAGACAGCATCAAAAAGATCATCACACGCTGTCAAGTAAAAGTGGTATTAATAACCGGGTTTGTATTATGAAGAAAAGTAATTGATTCTTAGGTGCAATGTTTAACAGCATCAGTAATTAATCCCAGTGGCTTTGGATTTATTGGCCGACTTGTTTATATGAGTTCCATCAAATACCTGTTTAATGGCTCTGGCATAAACTGTTTTAGTTCTGTTATGTAAGACATTAATTTCATTTATATTAATATTATACAGATGTCCATTCCTTGTATCTGTATAATTTAATAAAGTAACATTTCAATACTCTTAAGACATTAGTATACTAACCCATTTTAGGGTTAAGTTTTGACATACTCTCTTTTGTATACTTAAAAGGAAAACGCTCGTTAAAACCATCTAAAATTATATTTAACAATTTATGGTAGGTGCAATTAATATTGGAGTTATCATTATTCTCATTCAGATGATTCCAATTGACTATAAAAAGGAAGTTCACAAATGGATATTTATTAGAATCCTGATGGTTACTAATTTTAATTAGTTCGCAAATGTTAAGAACTATATTGCCAGGATAACAAACTGTAATTGTTAAACCATTACGATCAGAAACTGTCAGTTTAATGACTGTAGTATTTATCCGATTTCTCGGTAATTAAAATTAATCTCTACAACTTATTTTTGTTCTACCAAAGATTTGATTATAAAATATGAATTTAAAACAAAGTAATTATGTCGTGTTGAGCAATATTTTCAGAACAATAAAAAAGAGTAAATACACTAATATTTCGGAAGTTGATTTAAAGTATGCATAACATTCAGTATACATCTTATGTATTAAATACTAATTGTTTTAAAATTTCAAATGAATGGAACTGAAATTGTAGATTTGGGTAATTTCACGCAGGCGTATCCTTAAAACTTGGCAGTGTTCTTGTCAGTTAGAAAACGCCATGATTTGCTTAATTCTTTAACTGTTCAGGAAATAAAATGTAAAAACCAAAGACGCAATAAAGAGAATTTTGTGGTAATAACGTTAATACAACGAATTTTGAAGCCATTACTACTACTGCTTTCTCATAAATCCTTTCAATTATTTATTTTACGACTGTTTTCTCTATGTTATTTTCGAAACTCTGATTTCGAAACTCTCATTCAAGTGTGACTGCTTTTGGTAACTAACTGTTTATTAATGCAAAGCGGGATGTACTAAAGTTCCATTCAAGAGGTTGTAACATTTATTGCCGCATTGATTTGCTTTCGGTGCTGAGAAGCATGGATGCGGATATGATATTTTTCTTTCTGTGGTAGGTATACCCTTATTTCCAGACAGTGAAAGTGTCTTCTTGGCCTCATGTATTTTACATTACAGGGACCTGCAAATCCTTTCGGGTATTGACCGTTCCGAGGCACTTTTTGTATTTTATGAGTACTTAGGGACATATGCTGCAGTTTTCGTAAAGAATAAGGGAAACACATAGAACCATATTGGTCTTATATCGAAAATAGATGTTCCTAAAACGCTACATCATATCACTTTTCTCTTTTAAGGCTTTTTTTTGTTGCCACAAATACAAGACATTTTTAGCAACCAAATGGTAAGTATTTGTTTTTTATGCTAATGCTACTGCTTCGGGAAGTAGCATCCTAGCTGTCGAAATATAGGTATACTACTGTTTATAATGTGAGTCACATAGAAGGACTTCTGTTTGCTTTATTACTCCTGAGGTTCCTTTATTTTATTTCAAATATTTATATATGAAAAGTTGGTTAAAGTACAGCCTAAATCGTTACCAAATGAATTTGGTATCCCAAATAAATCAATATATCAACCTGTTCTATTTATGTAAATACTTTTTTACTCTAAGCGGTTGTTTGCCTTTGAAAGCCATCACTTGTGTTTTCATCGATATTTTCAAATTATAATTATAGCTTGTCTAAGGTGAGCTATGATTATCTTCTGACCTGTGATGATGACCCGGTCATCCGCAAATAAAATATTGTAAGATTATGAGTACTAATCTAAAATTTAGAGTCAGTGTTTTTGCCAATAGTCCCTTTTAATTTGCATTATTCTTCTTACATACATAATCTTTAACAACCTTTAACATTTTGTAAGCATTTATACTTTTAAAGAAGGTTATTATAAAATTACATTCTGTTAGTCATAAATACTTGTCCGCCCATGTGTAGTGTATCAAGCAATATTCTTGGTAGTCACATATAGGAAGATATCTAGTTTCCCAAAACGTATATTGTGATTAAGATTAAATTCGACATCTCGCCCATGAAATGTGATTCTGATTTTTCATTTATTCTCTGTGCCCACTATAATAACCTCTCCCACTGTAAGAGGCAACTTAAAAAATTGTCAGTACTTTCGACGGGATACTGGGTTAACCATCATAAGAAATTTATCTTAGATTGTGATTTGTTTGTCATTACATTTTATTAGGTTTTTTCCTTAATATTTTTGTCAACATCGAGATTTATATTTAGTTTGTATCGTAGTATAAATGATTTAACCCTATACACTAAGCAGTTTCAATGTCTACCACTTAAATTAATACAATAATTTTAAAATGTCTTTAAATCATAAGATATATAACCTTTTTGACACTTACTGTGTGCAGGCATTATATAAAATCATCGAGTGTTGGTCGGAACTACATAATGTTCCATTTGGAACACCGAAACTGTCCTACTTGTATTATATTGTATCTGTATATTATTTTGGATATTTTACACTCTAAATTATAGTAACCACGTTGCATAGTAGTTTCTTCAAGGAGCAAATAGTACCGAGAATGTGTTGGGCGCCATTTGTACGTCTTCTCATCCCATATACACACATGTGCATTTGTCGTCCAGGGAGTAACAATGTGTGTTGACTAGATTCTATAATAGAGAGAAAATCTGGGGCTTTCTTCCCCTTTTATACCTAAGCCTAGTGACGCTTACCTCCACGCTTCAAAATGTAACGACGTTTGTAATTGGTCCTCAGACCGCGTTACCTTATTATGTATGAAAATATTCTGCTCCAAAAGGTTTCGCATACGCGTCCGAGTGAAGTGCATTCAATGTCTCTGTCTCTTTCCTTTCTCTATCTGTCTCTTTCTATTTCTCCTTACCGCTACCGGTTCCCTTGTTCATTAGCTTGGTGAAAGGTGGGCTCTACCTAGAATTATCTTTTACCTGGAATTAGCTAGCTCGCCTGTTCCTTACATATCTAAGTTACAATCTGCTTTTGTACAATTCTTGGTTGTTAAATGTTCTAACATATTTCTTGCTGGATTATGTTATTAAGTAAATTCTTGTTTAATATTATATGTGTGTGTGTGGTATCCCCTTTCAAAATAATAAAATAATAGTGTGACTAACTACAGAAGAACGCATTAGTTCTAAACAGTATTACTGTACTATTTGAATCCGTTAAGTGACTGTTATGCTTGAATTTAAAGCCAAGTAGAAATGTTGCTATTAAGCGTAATTTCTGACATTTCTTTTAAAATGGATCGCAGCTGCTAGAATTATCTAATTAGAGCTATTGATTATCAGTTTTTAAATTTAACGAGTCTTTGGAGTCGTAACAGCATTAAAAGAACACGATGCTACAAGGAGAGAAGTGTTGCGTTACCTTAAGAGCAAAGAACTTCCAAACCAGAAAGCCACTTGGCAAATTACTCTTAGGTAGTTGGAAACTTAACCCTGAAATTCAGTCGTTAGCGCGGAGTGACACAAAACAAGCAAGATCGCTGAAGTTTCATTAGATCTCTCCTCTGTGTTACCTGAAAGTTACTCCCTTGTGACTACGCAGCTGTTAATACGAGAACATGATTGGTGTAAGTTTGCTGCCAATAAATTTATCGCTGTAGCAGCTGCAAACGTCGCCACTCACCTTGAGGCTAAAGTCTTCATTAGCAGTCACGACTCAATCAACTTCCTTAGGTTTATCGTGAATAATAAACACCCTTAGTTCCCAAGCAGCTATTGCCATAGAATCATCAATATGTTCCACCTAGGCGAGGGGTGAGGAGGGGACGTGGGCTGCCATTTATCATCTTGTCTCGCAAACACGTCAGAAAGATTTTGACGTGAACTAAGAGATTCCATGCATATCTATTGGTTAAACAACCTACGTGTTACCTGTACATTTTAGACTGTGCCTCAGAGTGGACTGGAATCATTAAAATATATTTAATTTACTTAATGTTACGAGGCTGAAGTATTACATGTATAGTTTATGGCTTATTAGAATATCGTGATGGATGGTCTGTTTCCACATAGTAAATATCGTTTCTAACGTTCTTCGTGTAACCTATGAACTTCGGGGATTACCTCCTTCCACCAAGCGATGACTGGACCAATTTTTTGGAATCCTTGCTGATAGGGTGATTATTAGGATGGCAGTGGAATGAGAGGGCCTACAGCTTTTACCATGGACTCCGAACCACGTTGAGCCTTGCGGATACTTCACATGAGCAAGTCAAAG
Organism: Deroplatys truncata; assembly: GCA_030765065.1. Classification (NCBI taxonomy): domain Eukaryota; kingdom Metazoa; phylum Arthropoda; class Insecta; order Mantodea; family Mantidae; genus Deroplatys; species Deroplatys truncata. The sequence goes on from CM060981.1 coordinate 112,703,580, forward strand.
ATGAAGGCGTGGATAAGGCCGACTTAAAATCGCCACCCCAGAGCGGAAATCGAAACCCGGACCCCTCAGTACGAGAGCCAGAAACGAAACCACTACGGCGACACACAGTAAATGCATATATAAATGTATATATGTATATTTCCCCAAACATTAAAATATACTCTATTTTATTATACATTAGCCTGGATATATCCAACCACTCAATGTGTAGCCAACGTTGAGAAAATAGTATATATTTTGTTGTAACTGTGTTGCAAAAATTTAAGAGATATGCCAGCATTTATTTTTACTTTCTCTGCTACGTATAGTAAGTAGGGGAAGTATTTTATTCCACCCAAAAATTCAATACCGAGATTTCACCGGAAATATATGTTTTGAGGCCCCCTAAATAATAAAAGCATTTTTGGAAACATGTCCCTGTGCGTGTCTGTGAACAGCGTAACTCAGAAACGAACATTCGGATAAACACCAAACTTGGTATTTAGGTTCAGTATCTTCCAGAGATGTGACACGAAAGTTTTCAAGAAAATCGCCCCACTCTTTACATGGAATATTTTTCAAAAATGTTAATTTTCTCAAAAATGGCTCTAGCGATTTTGATTAAAATATCATATATTTAAGATAATTTCATGACAAATAAAATGTATATCTTGAATTTTCTGAGAATGTCTCCAAAAGTATTCTTCATTGTGAACGAATTTTGCATAACTGCTAAACCATAAGAGATAAAAAGATTGTACTACACTAAGAATGTTGATGCATTAAAATATTTGACTGTCGCTTAAAGATTACCAATTCCCCTTGCATCTACAAGAAAATTAGCAATAAGTTTAACATCTCGATATCCAGATTAACATAAAATATATGGAGTATAAGCGTTTGTAAAAATAGTTTGTACAAGAGTAGGGAAAGTCATGTGAGTGTACCACATCAGATTTTTTTCTGTATGTCATGACAAGCTTTTGCTACCGTGCAACACTGAGTATATTTTGTCCCTCCTTTCTCTTTTCTATTTTACCTTATTTCACTTTGCACTACACAGCATGTGTGTAACTGGCAAACGCTTGTAGAGTTATGTACATGGCATGCATGTGGCTTGGCAGCAGTGGAGCTGCTGTTCCGTCTGATGTGCTGGGTACACCATATTTTAGAAGTGAGTCCACTATAGTGAGAATAATATAACAGTTGGGTTGTGGAATACACAATTTCCTCATTACCTATAGATATATTAATATTCCGGACTATGTAGTAATAGATCAAATTAAATTCAAAGTTGTACGCAAACCAGTAAAAGGTATGACTCATAAGGGTTGTACCATTTTCTCAACGTTAGCCGCATCATAAGACTAGGAAAGTGCAGGCTGGTTCGCTGGAGCAGCCCACGAGCAGCCACTGCCAGCGCTGGCGATGACCTTTAGACCAGCAATAACAATCCGTACGGTCCTTGAAGGATACCCTTTTAAGCATTGCTGTTTAATTCTACCGTTCTCCATTACTATAAATGGTTGTTTTGAAGAAAGAATACTATCAGTTTAATCTTATACAAGAAACTACATTTGTTACATGTTAACATTATAACTTTCCCTAATACAACCGTATACACATATTACGTTTTAAACTATATAATTGAATCAAAACGAAAGGAAAAACCTGATAAAAGGGAAATTATATATGGTATACAATAATTAAATTCTCTATAGGATAACTAATGTAACCTACAGTCATACAGTGCACTAATTGTAAGAGCACGTGGATGTGACGTCACACACGTTTGCCAATGCACTGCGCCCGCTGCCCACCTAACCGCTCGCTATCAGTTTACCAGCGTCTATTAGACCGTGGCTGGCATCTTATAAATTTTCAATCCACGTAAATAAAGTTCTAATTGGCATTGTAACTGTATTGCACACACAACAAAATAGGGAAACAAAACCTAATTAATTTTGCAAACTTCCATAAAATTTGACTTCATTTTCACTTTTATGTGCATAAATAGTGTCACATCAACTTTTATATATATATATATATATATATATATATATATATATGTGTGTGTGTTATTCGGAAAAATTAAAGATTTAATAAAAACCGATAAATAATTAGGAAATCCACAGATTTAACATACCATGAAGATGACGAATAAGTATTTCCTTTCCTTGCTTTCTTTAACGTTCACCATCAAAATACGATGGTCTGTTCACCCTAGCACAACGAACATTCTTTGCCAAAATAAACTGCGACCTTTACGCATAAACCTTGCTTGAAATAACAAAAAGGGGGCGTTCTCTGCGATGCGAAGGAGGGGAAATAAAAAATAAATCACGACCAGCCATAGATGTGCTCTCTCTTGGCATTTGGCCCAAAACTTGCAAGTTTCCCGCCGCCGCTATGTCTCTGGGAATATTGGCGCCATGCTGTAATTCCTTCAATAAAAGGATTTAAACCGCTTCGTTATTTTATTTATTTTGACACCTGTGTTCCTGAATGTTTTGACGTGGGTTCAGGCATAGACTTTGTTACAGTTGTCCTTGCTAATCTTCTTGGTAATCGCATTCAGATGGTAGATTCGGAGCAGGAAATTATTTTAGTTGGAAATACAGATGTGAATTCATAAACAGAGCATGTCCAATGAACATAAAAGCTACTGGAGGTTGCAACATGACAAATGTTTATATTATTAATGAATTCCATAGGTTTTCAACAGCATTCTCTTTTTGGCTGTTGATTTGTAAGGCGTCACATTATCTAAACCCATTGGATAGAGTAATGTTCAATTTGACTTCATTAGATTGTAACTACCGAGATACCACCAGCAAGGGTCGAAAAGTTCTCTGTGCATATTTTGGGAGAGGGAGGTTGTCGAAGGAAATAAGTTTATCTTTGTCAGTGTTCTTCGGTTGTTTGCATATCATATCTATCAATCTAAATATGTTTTTAAATTAATATCTTCAAAGGAACCAATGCAATATTTTAATATCAGAATATATTTAAATGACCATAAGTTCTTAATTGAGCTTAATTCCTGCTAAGAAGGATTCATAAATTACAATGTTGGAAAGGTGGAATCAGACGACTGAAAAATTCAATGCCATAGCCGGAATTTGAACCACGGATCTCCTGGTCTCCGTCCGGTTGCTCCAATGTCATGCCGGCATGTTGCCATGGTAGCTCAGTGCTTAGAGCAACCGGACGGAGACTGGGAGATCCGTAGATCAAATTCCGGCTATGGTATTGAATGTTTCAGTCGTCTGATTCTATCTTTCCAAGCTTTTCCAACACACGGCTTGTGTGGAAGAACAATTAATTCCATTAATTGACCTAATAGTGGTTGAAACTATGAAGCTTGGGACATAAAGTACTCACAACATTGTAGGTCACCATTGGGGTATGTCATCTCAATACAATTTGAGATCTCCTTGTGGTTTATCTGGAAACATGCGAAACGGTTGGAAAATTTAATGTCGTGCTGGCATGTTGCCATGGTAGTTCAGTGGTTAGAGCAACCGGACGGAGATCGGAGATCCGATTTTCAAATCCCGGCTATGGCACCGAATTTTTCAGCTGTCTGATTCTACCTTTCCAACCTTGTCCAACACAGGCAGGCTTGTTTGGAAGAACAATTAATTCCACAAATTACAATGATTGAGCTTATTATGACTCTTCTGATTAAAGCTCTCAATCTTATATTTACCCGTGACGAGTTATTTCTCCAATGTCCTTGCTAAGGATTGGATTATAACTTTATACTGTCACAAAGCAAGTCTCTTCGAAATTACAGACCTTAGTCGTAACACTAGTCGAAATAATCGTAAATAATTAGTTAATTATCGTTAATAGCTAAAGAACAACAGAATATCAGAGGCGTACGAATACAACGTTTTATGAATGATTATAAAACTCTGAATCACACAAGCCGTCAAAATCTTATTACATTTTAATATCCGCGTTAAGGGTGTTCTTTTACGCGATTAGAGCTTGCTGTTCTATATTTTGCCTGTATTTCTAGGCCGAATAGCAATCATAGCATCTAATCCCATATTCTACCCAATTTATTATAATTTTAGGCAAACTTACATGGATAAAGCACGTATACAAACTGAATTTTAATCGGGAACGATTGTATACTGTATAGGTATTAATTCCAAATCCAACTAAAAAAGATTTACAAACCAACAACAGTTTTCAAGGGCATGTGCACCTGTATGCAGAAGAATATTCCATTCCAATGTATCACAATGGTGTCTTTTTCCTCCGTAAGCTTTCCAAAAATTATCCGACCAATCTTTGGCTCCACTCGAGCCTAATGCTTTTTATCTGTGACCGACTTGGATCCAATTACAAGAACCTTTGAATGATGTTATATTCGGTGTGAAATGGGGAGGAGGTTAGAAGCAACCTTCCTTTACGTTTTTTTCTGTGATTGGTTCAAGTAAGGATACTATAGATCGACTTTGTAGAGGGAAAATAAGTTACGTACAACGCGAAAATTGCGACAGCTACGAAAGATAATATACGCAATAATTTAATGTAAATCTATGAGATTATACCAAGCAATGTAACTCTAATCAAAATGGAGCGTACAGCAACTCTTTTAAGATGTTTTGTTACTAGCATGACACAGCACGAAAATAATTCAGGGAAATATATAAGTAGATACGAGCTGAGTTGCTGTAGCATCTACAATTACTTTGCAGATATAAAATATATTTTTAGAAAACCTTATATTTGTATATTTTGAGAAGTAACACGTGAAATATCTGCTTTGTATACCTTAGGAATGGCTGTTGCCCAACATAATGATGCCACACTGTGTGAAAATATAGAAACGTGGAAAAATACAAAACTACGGTCAATTTTGAAAAACTATAGCACTGACAATGTTTATAATTCTGTGTATACGATTTCTGTATAGACTTAATGTGTATATATAACTAGCAATAGTTAGGATGAATTTATTTTAGGTATATCTATTATTATTATTATTATTATTATTATTATTATTATTATTATTATTTTAGTTTTGAATTTTATTTGTTGAAAAATGGCTTGTTTCAAAATGTACTTTGTTGCAAAATGATTGTAACTCCTTTCACAAGACCAAGGTCAAGCTAAGAAAAACTTCGAGCATCTGTTTGATTGACTGAAAAGAAAGTTATTTTGATTCATACTGTATGTATTTTGGTAATTTATAGACATTACTGTAATATCCATAAATGTGACGCTACTTTCACCAAAATATGACTAAATCGTAAAGTTAATTAGAATTTTTACATATATATTAAATAAATATATATATATATATGTTAAAATAATGAAATTAGACATCATGAAATAAAATGTGTACGTTACAAGCAATGAAAGTGTTTCACAGATTCCGAAATACCATGCCCTTCAATTTAAGTCTTGTATCATTGAATGTGTAAACCCCTTTAGTTTTGAATATATACTTACAATTAGGTGAAAATTAAATAATTGAAAAATGGCTTTATAGATGTTCATGTTCTTCTTCTTCATGTTCTCCTTTCAAGGATTAGGTGTTATAATCGCCTGTTCCGGCCTCTATCATCCATCCACCTCTTGTGAGATCCACACAGATCTCTCTTTCCAATCGGCCAATAATTCTTTTGGGGGGGGGAGTAATCTAATTTATATCATTCTAATATACTAATTGTAGTAACATGATAGTTCCATTTCTTTCTATTTTCTTGTATCTTATCATTAACTGAAAAGATTTTTAAATGTGATATTATTGTTTCGTTCCTGACTTTACCCACTTTAGTGCATACCATTACATATCTCATGGACTTCATCTCTGCTGCCTGTACGCGCAATCTTTCTTTTCTTTCTTTCTTTCTTTCTTTTCTTTTCTTTTCTTTTTTCTTTTTTTATTGTCCATGATTCGGAACAACATACAAGAGTAGCGCAGCCATAACTTTACCGAATTTCGTTTGTATTCCCTTTCTTGTTTTTCTTCCCAAAGTTCTTCCAATTTTTCCACAGAATAGTCTGAAATCTATTAACTATTTTGTCATACTTAAAACTAATATCACAACCTAGGTAATTGAAGTGGTATACTTGTTCTAAAATTTCCTAATTTATTATTATTTTTGATCTGACCGGAATCGTTTATTTAAAAGCCATTATTTTTGTCTTATTTGTAGGTGGAGTTAAATTGTAGTGCATTGCGTTTTGGTTTATTTATATACTGCTCTTTGTAACTTATCCTCTGCTTCCTGTATAACTCTCTGGTCTTCAGCATATAATAGAGTATTTATTGGTATGCTAAATCCTACTTCCATCTCATAACGGTCGTCAATATATAAATTAATTAAAGTGGGTGATTAGAGTTAGGTTTCAACGCAGAGGGGGGCGTAGCACGTCGACCAGCATAGATCTTTTGTACCTATGCCCGGACGGGGTGCCCCCGGGAGGAAGGGATGAGGTGGGTGGAGACGGAAGGCGGCCGGACAAGGGGGCACGAAAGGCAAAAGGCAGGGTCTCTACCATTTCAGATTTAAAATCCCCAGGTGCGCACTGGTGCAGCCGGTTCCCCACGGTTCCACAGCACATCCTTTGCCCCTGCCACACCGAGACCTCCCGCCGACACGTACAACCCTGAAAAAGACCATGTGGATGAAAGATGAAGTAAAATGAGAATAGAGGTGAAATGTAGGGACAGGAAATTCGAGGAACTTAAAGATCCTTCCCAGCATTCGCCTAGCAACTCGAGGAAACCCCCGAAAAAACCCCATGGGTCAGGAAGGTCGAACTTACAATTTCCCGAATGCAACCAGAGACGGTTACGCCTGGGCCATCCTCCCGCTCGGCAAGTGGGTGATAAATTACACCCTTGTCAAAGACCTTGGTTTATTAAAATTTCATCCGATATTTCACCGTGAACTTACAACTATCTTCGTATTTACATATAGACTCTCTATAGTATTAATAAGGTGATTAGGAGAATAAATCAATAAATACTAAATGAGTTTCTAAGCAAAATTCTGGACGTTTTTCATAATTTATTTAATTATAAACATACTATTATTACACGAACAACCCTTCCTGAAGCTTGACTGTTCTTCTGAGATTATTGCGTAAGTAATAGTTTGATTGTCATAATAGATGCATGTACTTTTGTCATCTTGAGAGGCAGGTTTAAACCAAAGGATCCTCCCATCTGTCTGCTGATAAGAATTTGCATGCATTCCAGTTGCATTAACTCTGTTACGTAATACGTTTAAGTCATACGGTATGAAATTGTGAATTTGAAAATTATCTTCAAATATATTAAAGTGTTAAATAAGGAACCAATTTCTATCGCACAACAACCTATTCAAGGAAGCAGCCAATGGCACGTGACTAGTGCACGTGATCGTTAAGAGATACGGGGCAAAGTTCAATGGAACAGATATTCAACCTTGGTAACGCGCTCTTTCAGCAATGCACATGCGTTACGTTTAGTTATATCTATTGCTCATTTTACCCTGCTTAAAGGAAATCAAATCCGTTTGTTTGAGGAACAAAGTGTTTAAAACTGTAGGAACCTTACAATAAAAAGATAATTTAAAACATGTCAACCGTGTCGCACGAGCTCAGCGGCGTAGTTAAATCTGATTGGCCAGAAAAGTTACAGTGGGCTTTACCACTGTTGCTGCATAACGCCATCGGCCTTCATAATGACAGTTGAGTACTCTATAAAAGAAGTTCATTATCACGAATGTATTTAAATGTATGATTAGCATCTACTTTGCATTCATTTTATTTTTCATAACCCCGGACATTCAACATCAAAGAACTGCAAGAAGTAATTCTGAGTTTCTCTGATACATCTGTGTCTCTGAGTGCTGAAGTAAGACAGTACTTGACAAGTAAAATATGAAACCCTTGGTGTCGAAACCTAGCTTAAAGTTCCTGAGAGAGGAGCGAAATACCATAAAATCCAAGTATACCAATCACATAGCTTTCCTACTCATCATTTTTTCTCCTTGAATGTGAATGATATTTTGAATATTTTTAGCTTTAGACATATATGTATGTACATGAAGACATAGTTCTTAAATATCACAAGTACAAACAAAGGAAAAATCGAATAAATGCTTTAAAGAAATGAATATTTGATCTGTTAGTTCACATTGAAAATTGGTCTCCCTAAAAACCTCATATATTGCATATCCAATATTCTCCTTTGCAAACACATTGTAAGTCAATTTACTATAACTTGAAAATGCTGCTTCTTCAGCTACATACCGTGCTTCCATGAATATGAATCAGTTTATGAGCATTCCATGGAATGGTAAGTTTCATTTCCCCAGTCGTACAAAAAATTATTATAAGATGTTGATTAAATATGCCAAAAATAATGTTTATAATTCATTCGATTTTGAAAACGTACTTATCCTGTCTGATAAAATAAATGAGCTTAGGTCTGCTGGACGCATTTCTGGATTAAACTTTCTTGTTACTACAGCATGACCATTATTGTAGATTTGAATTATTTTGAGAAAATTTATTTTTGTTATTACATGTTCACTACAATTTTTTCAAACATAGCTCACAGATTTAGAAAGAAAGCAACATAAAATATAACGCTACGCACATTTTTATTCTCGTTTTAATATTGTGCCTTTGGAATCTCTCACCTCTCTTAATATCGTCTCCTCTGGAAACTCCTAACTGAAGTAACTATGACACCGGAGATTCCAAACGTCGTCATCTCAAAAGTAGAGCAGCTTTCAGGACATGATAGGATTGGTTTACTCAATTATAGTGGTTTTATTCGTTTGCTATCTCTTCATCCAGATCAGCTTGCTAGAAATCGGTGAGAAACTACCTTGTGTTTGACACTTGTGCGGTGTGTATTAGCTGGCAGGGGCTTGTCAGGTCGCTGACCAATCAGGTAACAAGAATGCATTATCGTCAGAGGCATAACGTCATCGGCGTTGCAACAGCTACGGGTTAAGAGGAAACTTACGCGTGTTTTCATATGTATGTACTGATCTGATTCTTTGTTTGCAAGAATTTCATTTAACGAAGTGTTCGGTAACGTTATACACAGTGATTCCCTAAGGATTAAATCTTCTAAGTGTTATATCATATTCAGAAGTTTACTGTCTACTATATCTCGCGGACATTGGTCCTGGTCTCATCCTACGAACATTTACTATTAACAATTAACTCGTAGAACTAAGAGTGGCACTGTTGAATTAAAAATGTCTTAAAGGGTGTTATCGCAAAGTGCACGTGTTAGGGAACTTGTATGTGTTCGTTAGAGAATATGTTGAAAAAGAAAGGGATAAGGGTGGCCCTCTGATTTCCGTACAGAAGGCTCATGAGAGAACCACTTCAGCGTTAAATCTGTATAAAGATACCACTGTAAATATGCGTAAAGAATAATCTAAGGCACAAGAGGCACAATACTGCACTACAGCATTACGTACGACTCCTACAAAAAGAATTGATAAACGTGCAGCAGCCGATGCAAACGGACAGCGAGTAAATATGGCAACAGCGTACTAAGACGGCCGCGTGGCAGCTGGAACATCAATCACAAGGTAATTTCTCACCAACCGTAATTTAGAAATGACGAAAGACTTACCCTACTGATGTTCGGAGTCTTAGTGCATTTCAGAATGAACGCCAGGAGACCAAAACCTGACGTGATGAACGGAGGCCCACGAGCATAAAACTAGCGTCCTCCCTTCTCCCCCGGTCTTTCCGGTCCTACACTTCTTATAAACGCGATTTCTCTGAAGCCACTTAGTTTTTCCTTGTTTGCTCTATGCGTCTCCAGCAGGTTGTTATACTAAGGACAGCAAACAAAAGAGGCATAAAAATTTCTGATGTGCTACATTCACAGGACTATCTCTACACTCTATCGCTTATTAGTGGGTATACAAATTATTCTTACGTAAAATGGTTCTCCCATGTCTTCATTTTAATCGAGATAAACTTTCCGGAAATACTGCATTACACATTTCGTTGTAGACACAAAGGGAATAGCCATAGTCAAATGTTATACGTCTGCCTTAAAATTCCATACCCTTTCCAAGCAATCCTGAGAAACAACTGAAAATCGGCAGAACTTAAAGAATGATGAAGCATTGAACAATTGGAACCATTAATAACGGATATCTCGGAAATGGCTGAGGCCACAAAAAATAAATTGTGTGTTTTAAAGAAATCCATATTTTTTGTGTAGTACGTTTTCATCTATCGCTTAACGCTTACCAGTTATACAGGATGAGGTAGGAGTTATCTTTACGTTATTATTTTAGCACCACGTATGGAAGCCAATTTGAACGTGTTTTCTTTTTACTTGTTTGCACCACGCTTTGGGCGTCAATTTGAAGTAGTTTTTATTGAAGGAGTTGTATTATATTTCAACTGTTGGGGAGCCGAACTTGTAGTAGTTGTTGCAACCGCACGTACGGTACCCAGTTTCCGGTAGCTTTCGCCCCAAATGTATTTTCAGGTGGCCAATATTATTACTGTTTCTTTAAATATTGTATATTTATGTTTGCTTCGGCTGCGTCAGTATTTGTTAGAGACACGTTTCTCTTAGCAGGGCGGATGCGACAAGAATGTAGGCTTACACAGATTATAATTTTACTTCACTCCTTTTATTAATGCTTGATACGATTTAAATAACACTTCACTTATATAGAGAGCTGTGGGATTCTTTAATTAATTAATTGCACTTTTTTAATACATAAACTTATTCTTCGTCTCACACGAATGCATATTATATTTCTTGAGGACACTTTTTGCGAATGGTTAGTAACTCTGTCTGCAGGCAACTGACTTCTAGATTTGTAAATTTTGCTATATTTCAGTTTCTGATTGGATAATCCTAGTCCAATAGAATACCTTCGTTTAACTAAAGCTTTTTCTGGTTGTTGATTGGCCATTTTATAAACTGTCACTAAAATTACATTATTGTTACTCCAAGAATCACAAGTAGTACTGTTAAACTTTTCTAACTCATTATTGACTCAAGGTTACCTTATTGTTACCTCATTGTTAGTTAACTTACTATTCTCACACCTCCTACATTATTAAATTACGTAATATATTAACATAACATTATTACACATGGATACAATAATATAAGCATATGCAATGACTGTTACATACATTTTACAAATTATTAATACACATATTGCTTCAAGGCGGGCTGTTATTGAATTTACATATTATATAATTAGACTGAAATTATTTAAGTGTTAAAAATACTGCCTCAAAGATTATACAAAATTCCTTCGAAATTAAGAGGATTTCACGGGCTATTCCCGGACAATTCAAGATATACATTTTATTTATTATCTAAATAGCTATAATCTATAGTCTTTTAATAAGAATCGCTAGAGGCCTTTTTAGTAAATAAGATATTCCCAAAACGTTATATATTAAGGGTATTTTATGGTGTGGACATTTTCCTGAAAATCTTCGTTTTGGTATTTATACAACTTTTTATATTTGAGTTATGTTGTTCAGACACGCACACAAGGACCTATTTCTAAAAATGTTTATTTTTTATTCAGAGCGTCTCAAATCATGCATTTCTGGTGAAATATTATCGAATTTTTGAGTGGAATGTAATACCTTCCATACATTACTATGTACGTGGTAGAGAAAGTAATGCTTGCCTTAAATGATTGCGTTATGTAATGAATGACAATAAAAGTTACTTTTTTAAATTGCGACACTAAAGAGGCTTGGATTTCATTGTTTCAGAATCGAACACTAACATTTAGATATCCACTCTTTGATCGCAGCAGTACCTATATAGACTGTTATAATGAAGGTTCCAGTATTTCTATAGGACGCTGTATCAAAGCAAGATATACCAAATGTCTACTATCACTGTAAAGGAAATATAACTTTATTAGCCCTTTGGCAGGAAAAATTTAGGAAACAATCTCTTAATCGTAAAAAAAAGTCTTACTACAGCATGATTATAGCATTCGGATAAGCTAATTTTCATGTCTGTGCGAAATGGAAGATATGATTTTTTGTAATGGAAAAGAATCTAAGACCATAACAGAAAATTACATCCACCATTTTGTGCATGCATTACTAGGATTCCAAAACTTGATTATATTATGTCAGGGGGAAAGGGCAAATCCTTAAACAGAAAAAAAGAAATGCATGTTACAACACATGTATCGATACAAAATATGCGGAAATAGCTTGCGGAACTGATCTACAGGTTCTATACTGGTCCTACAGAACTACAGGTTCTATATGTTATGATTAAGATTATTTTTATGCAAACCCAAATATAATTCCAATTGTTATATAAAATTGTTGTGGGAAATGCAATATTTTCCCTAACTTCAGTGAACCCTATGGAAACGAAAATTGTCGACTGAAATGTTATCGACATCGAAGACGGAATCCTGTAGTAGTAATGCAATGTGCCATGCAGACGTTAGAGGGCTGCACGAGCTAGGGCCCAGTACAGTGACTGTATTAGAAACAGTGGCGATAAGTGGTATGACTATTGTTATTGGTCATTGAGGTCACGTAGTATTATCCGCTATATTACATGTCCTCATATGCCAGTGCAGGTGTGACCGAATATAATCAGATTTCTCTCTTTATTTCATTGCAATATCTGTATTTCAATAAAAGAGAATTGCGTAAGTTTTATCAGCATCTAAACATGCATAGTTTTGCTGCAGGGGTTTGCAGTAATACAACCTAGAAGGACACGTTAATGTGACATTTCCCAGAGGAACTTTGGTTTTGTCATGAACAAGCGCTTAAATGGAAATGGATAATATTTTTCTTAAGAAGAGTATGATTTTGAAATGTTGCAGATATCTGGCTGTCATGAAATCAAAGGAAAGGTTAAGGATAATATATTTTGTATAGACATTAAAAATTAGTTCTAAATAGTGAAAGTCAACTAAGAGCTATGCCAGGGAATCTCCATGTTGAGATTTGCTTTTCCTAAAAGCAGTATCAAATAGAAAAGGCTTAAAATATATCAGCATAACGGTAACTTCTTTTACAGTAATTACCCAAATATTGTGTTTTCCGTCAGCTGTGATTACAATGCCTCTAGTTTCATACTCAGGGTTCGAATCCGGCAAATAACTGGACTTTTGGGGTGTGAAAATGCTTAGCATGGCATTCTTATTTTTCTACCTATACCACTCGTTCATTTCCTCTACCTATTTCTTTCTCTCTAGTTCCCTCTTCCACTCTCTACCCTTTCTCAATCTCTCCTTCTGTCATCCTATTCCTCTCTGCAAAACATTGCACGCGGTATTTTAAAAACAGGTTAAAATAGACATTTTCGAGTATTTATAAAAATTAAATCATAATTTCGGAACCATACTGTTTCCCATGGTAACTGGCAGTAATAGCTAATAGTAACGAAAAAAATATTGTATGACTTCTTAAATACTTATATCATATAAATTTTGTAAATAACACAACGCGTCAGAAAAATGATTGTAAATTTTTATGCAATATTCTCGAGAAATCATAATACGCGAGATATTTCGATTTCTTTGCTCCTTCCCTGTTTTGGGGAAAATTAATTAATATGCAATACAGCCTATTTTAAAGTGGGGCATAAGCCATGTTAATTTCCTAGTTTTACAACAATCTGTCGGCCCATTCTGTCGTGAAAACACAAATAAATAAGTTTTAAAAAATACTATTTTTGACATAAGGTAGCTCATTATATCCGTTGACATAAATTATTCAACAAAAACTGAATATTAAGGGGGAAATTATCGATTTAGGTTTTATTATTTGTATATATGTGTGAATGAATTCCGACTTCACGACAGGCGAGAACCATTGCCAAAAGAGGCAGAAGAAGGAGAATAAGAACGGCTACAAAAACAGCATTTACACACTAGTTTCAAGAGTCGCTCATTGGCATTTATAAACAAGCTAAAGCACGAGCAATTTACTTTTAAAATTAAGTCATGCACCAAGTACAATACACGCATGCATAAGTAAAATATAATTTCAACCCATAGGTAAGCGGACGCTCGATTTAGTTTCCAAATGAGAATGTGTGGTAATCCTATGTCATTTGTATACATCACAATAACATTGTTATCGCTGTATTTCTCTTTTCTCGTCTCATTTACATCATTTATGATTGTGCTAGCTTGTACGTAAAAAAGAACGATAAATGCATCGTTACTGATAAACAACCTTCATAATGTAGAGCAAGTGTATCCTAGTTCTTGAAGACTTTGAAGTTACAGGAAGTCAGAATGCAAATTTAGTTGTAGATCATATTTCAATCGCTCTGAATTAAGAACAACCTCCGTTTCATACATTTTTTATGATTATATCCATAGCACCTTTGCTTGAGTTAGAACATGGCGGATAGGTGAGCATAGGGCTTGCTTGTCGCCAGCGTCTCTACAGCAGTCACTGTGGGACGTAGACCCGGGCTTAGCTTGAAAAATGTTTGTCGTGCTCGGACTGGGATCGGTCTTTAAAATGAAAACGAAGAAAAATAATTTACCACATCATTGTAGAATTTTATTTTTCATGTAAATATCATAAACGTGTGCTACTTTAATCAAAATCATTAGCGTCATTTTTTATAAAATCAAAAATAACGAAAACGTTTTCTAATATAAAGCGACAATAAAGATGAAAAAATTAATTTATTCCATTTTTGGTTCCTGATTTGAGATGTCCAGAATATTATAGCATCCATAGTAGTAGTAGTAGTAGTAGTAGTAGTAGTAGTAGTAGTAGTAGTAGTAGTAGTAGTAGTAGTAGTAACAATAAATAAGAGCAGGCTTTGACCCAATTTTGCTTTGTGAATATGGTCTCGACAGCACGGTAGTTGTAAACTCGGCTCCCTCCATCCACCCACATCTAGGACATCCTGGATAGAGTGCAGTAATAGGGGTGGTCAATAAGGCAGCATGCCATCAACGATGCTTAGATGAGGATTCGAGGACCTCAGTTGCCATTATTTCTTTAAAATGGCTCCTCAATTGGTCCCAAGGACTTGAGTACATTACTTATCAGGCCCTACAGCAGGGGTAACATTCACATGTCGGTAACTGAAACCGAACACGAGTACCTTTCCATCGCAGGCTGTAATAGTAGTAGGAGTAAATAATAGTGAACTAATTTTATTTTAAAAACATTAGAAAAACATGCCCGGGCGGATAGTACTGTATAAGCTATTCTTGGACTCGAAATTGGTTCAGACCGGGCCGGCCTAAGAATTTCCGCCGCCAGACCTTTCCGATGGACATCCAATCTTCAAGTGGAGCAGTATGCCTTTCAAGTATCCGCTTCCACCTGTTTGTTCCAATGTGACCTCAAGCCGAAGTCAAATTCAGCCAGTTTCATGCAATTTCAATGAATAAAAATCTTACAGCTAAAACTGAACAGTTAAATTTTGCTTGCGGCATTTTATAACACGTTGCTTCTGCAATTAAAACATCAAGGTAAAGTTCAGCATGATTATATAACATAATCACTTATGCAAACCTACATTACTTCACTAAGTTAGTTTGCTGTTGGTTCCTGAAAATGTCTATGAAATTAGCTCAGTACTCATTAGAGGGCTTTTGAATCTTGTCCACAAATTACGTAATTTTATGAAACACATAGAAATATTAAGTATAAAAAACAGTATAAAAACTGTAGAAAGTTATAGGAAAGCATGAATACTGTGAATAAGATAAAGCATGCGAACCAGGCAGGAAGTTTCAAAAGAAACTTTAAAATACTATATGTATATATGGAGTGAAAGAAAATTCTTTCCAATTTTCTGCAAATGTTTTGCTTCGCTCCCTGCCACCATCAGAGAGAGAGAGAGAGAGAGAGAGAGAGAGAGAGAGCGCTCGATGGAACAGAATGGTTAGTGGTGTTGTGGTTTCTGGAGGGGTCTGACATCAGTGTCCCACCGCTCCTGTTCTGTTCTCAGCCTTTGGTCGATAAATTAATTTGCTAAGTCCACTTTAGAGAAATCTCGGTATACACTAAGCTGCGTGCATAGAAGCAGTTTCAAACAAGGACGTGCTGAAACGTGACAGAGGTTGCTGTTGTCTTCTGTTGATTTCTCCCGGACTACTATTCCTGAGAGAGTTTCTGTGGGAACTTGTGAATTTTAGAAAGTTGCTTCCCAAGACCGCTTTACGCTTCCGTCGCATCAGTTTCTTTAGACAATGTCGTTTTGGAGTTTGCGTACTACCATTCCGAGCGTTGTCCGTTGCATCGTGGAATTAATATACCGGGTGTTAAAAGAGCATTAACTTGCTCGGTGAGTCGGTGATAATTTTAGGAAGGTAAATACAAGAACGCTTAACTGCTTTTCTTTTGTTTTTCAAGTATCACAAATAGTTAACTCAGCGAATTTCAATCTCTTAAATGAAGATTCAATTTTCTCGTTTGGGGGCAGGTTTTATAAGACTAATTTGATATTGCTTCATGTTTCATAAACCATACGCCCTGTTTTGAAGATAAAAAGTAATTAACATCTGTTAAAAATTTGTGATACTTAACATGCTGATATTTTATTTTATTACGGTTCTTAGGGAAACAAATGCGGATTACAGCTGGATTTGAATGAATCTGGTGTTATAAAACAGTGCTTACTTACCTAGATGCAATATATAATTAAAGTAGTTCTGTAATTTGAGTAAATAAGAAATATCCGTTAGAGCATATCATACTAAGGCAAGAAAACCAATTTTTCTTTGAGGAAAGATTGTTTACGGTATAGGATGATATACATAAATAAGAGAATGTTGTTGCATGAACGAAGACTTCAATGATAAAACATTGCGTTTGATATACCAATTTTATTTACAGAAACACTTACAGATGCTTTTAAGATTGCATAACAGATTATTTGAAATGAATATTGTAAATTTAAATATATCTCAACGTTGTGGCGTCACTCTAATACACATTTCTCCTGAGTAAGAAACTTAAAATGCGGCTAAAATGTTTCCTCTAACTAAATGATTGTGATGTAAAGCAGATTAAGTTACGAAAAATTAGAAAAAATATAACTATGGTATGAGGCACATATAACTGATGTAATCAAATGTAGTGAAAACAGTCTAATTCACAACACATTCTGTTAAGATTTGAATATATGACACTGCAGTCATATGCTGCAAATCTATCTTTGCCTATGCAAATAGTGTATCCCTCATCTCATTTGTGTCGTTATCCGTACTAGCTTCTAGTTCCCGAGATCGCGGGTTCAAACCCGGCGGAAAGTAATGAATTTTTTCGGGCATACAAATCCTTAACATGGCGTTTTCGGAAGGGAAGTAAAGCCGGTGGTCCCGTGTCGTATTCTTACGGCACATAAAGGGAACTCAAGAGTAATTAAAAGACCTCTGACTATTTGTCCTGCTTTCTTTTCCAATATATAAAAGGATGTTAAGAAGCAATTAGTTAAACAGCGTCCATAAATAAACCTCCATTATTTATGCATCTCATCTATCGTTGCCTCCGATGTTTTCGTTCTTTTGCCGTCATTCAGACAAACTCATCGCACATGACTTTCTTCTGTTTTGCTGGAATATGAATGAAATAATTAACCAACCATAACTGCAACATCAGTATTCCAAATGCTATTCAGAATGTAAATAGGCATATTTTTCATGTGGTATAATAAATTATGTCACATACTTGGACACTTATTTTTCTCCAGTACTCTGAAAAATATGAGTAAGATTGAAACAGACGACTCTTGAATTCTGTTCTCATAATATTGTTTGAATTTCTAACTAGAACCTCTATGCACAAGAATGTAAGCAATCATGCTTCAGGTACACGTGACAATAATATATGTCTAATAATTGAATTATTACTATCTGGGCTTGTAGACTGTGGTCTAGAAGGCATCGTAGATGCCGACGTTTTGCCAAGTACAGCGCTTGGCATCTTCAGGGTGAAGTGATTCGTCTGCGGTGGTCAGAGCCTGAATGCGAAGACCGGGGGATGGCGCAGACAACAAATCACTTCACCCTGAAATTGCCAAGCGCTGTACTTGGTGAAACATCGGTATCTATGATGCCTTTTAGACGATAGCCTACAAGCCCGGATAGTAGTAATTCAATTATTACTCGTGACGCCGACCGTGAAAGCCTCAGTATGTACGATAATATGTGTGTTAGGTATTTATAGAAACGATGCTGCTCTAGATTTCCTTATCACTATTTTCAACGAAGATCACATTTGGATCATCATATTATAAGGGCTTTTTTACCATTAAATACAGATTCTAGGTTTTGTTTAGATACTTTCAGACCCATAAGTGTGTGTGGGCATCCAATTGCCAAAAATAAGAAATACTCAAATATTAAGCATATTATTAGTAAACAGTATTGAAATTTTTAAACCCCCAGTATTATTTTAATGTACAGCTCTAATTTGCGTCATGCTATATTAAAATGACAGTTTCACTCATGCAAATGTCTCTTTTTTCTGTTACAGCTGAGCGAGGATATTGGCTATGTGCTGTATTCCGCCCTGGGGTCATTCTACATCCCCAGTTGCATCATGGTCTTCGTCTACATCCGGATCTACTTTGCAGCGAAGGCTAGGGCGAGGCGAGGTATCAAGAAGGCTCCAAGACCTCGGCAGCAGCAGTCCGATCAAAAATGCACAAGTTTCACAACGATACCAATGCCCTCGACGCCGCAAGCGAGTGGGACTACGGATAAAGGAGGTGGAGAAGGGGGCGGTGGTGACGTCAATAGAAACTCTCCACGAAACGTCGGAGGGGTAACTATAGAGCACTGTGGTATAGCAACCATAGCGACTACGGAGCAACAACCCCAGTCCATGGCAATTCCCATAGTCACGTGCGACTTCGCATCGGATATGAGCACGAGTGATAATGCCGACGCCAACACGGGACAGGAGAATGGCGAAAGTGTGTATATGGATGCTCCCAAGGATACCCTTAAAGTTTTGCCTTCTGCACCTATTCCACCACCTTCCTCAAAGCAACAACATCCTTTGCAAACGTGCACACTTCGTGGGTCCACCTTATCCGTCAATGGAGACTTGGCACAGCAACAGGCGGGCATGTCTCGCTGTCGTGCACCTAGTGTTGGTATCGATACGGACATGGTATCAGAGTTCGATCCATCGAGCTCGGACTCAGGTGTGGTAAGTCGTTGTGCCGTGGTAAAGCCGCTCAAACTCCGACTATGTCAACCCATTTTCGGAAAACGTGCGACGTCCAAGCAGAAGCGCGAGGCGATAGACATGGGTAAGATTTCTCCAAGTGGCGGCAACAGCCATCCCGCGGGAGGAGCCGAGATGGTGAGCAGTCCTCCGAGGTCGCAGAAACAGAGAGATCCTGAACGAGAAAAGCGCCGAATAGCGCGTAAGAAAGAAAAAAGAGCTACTCTCATTCTCGGCCTCATCATGGGTTCCTTCATCGCCTGCTGGCTTCCTTTCTTCTTTCTCTATATACTCGTACCCCTCTGTCCCAACTGCGTCATTCCTGAAAGCGCCTTTGCGACTGCCTTTTGGCTCGGTTACATGAACTCTGCTCTCAACCCCGTCATATACACCATATTCAACAAAGACTTTCGGCGCGCGTTTAGAAGGATCCTATTCAAGTGATGTTTGTTTGTTGTGTGTTGTTGGCCATTCCAAAGATGTAGAAAACGATCATCGTGGTCTCAGCAACACAAGACTAAGAACAGAAAAAAAGATAAGGGCCCTAGCAGATGATAGGTATACATGGCGTGTCCTGGGTTTTGTTTTACCAGGTATGGGAGTCTCGATAGTTTTAGCCTTATAATAAGGCATTCGTTCTTTTTGGGCCTAACCTCCAATGCACTTTAAAATTATCGAGACTTCCTATATGCATGAAAACAGTATTTTAACAACAGCAAGTGCAGTTTCATTACCGAACTTCACTAACAGGGATTCTTTACCCAGACGCATTCTATCTGACAATACTTGTGGGATCACGATGCAATAATCAGGCTGTTCCAGAAAATTTTGTGGTTATGGTATCTCTTTAGCAATGAATTTCCCTGGATATGTATTACAGTGCCTCTAGAACCATGTGCAGTAAGGCCCTAAATATTTCAGAGAAACATTGAACGATTTGAGTGGAAAAAATGCGGGTCTTCGCAAATCAACATAAGCCCACTGTGATAACGCAAGGATAAGACCACCAAAAGCTCTTCCGAAATAGAACTTAAAAGCTTAAAGGAAAGATCTGTAACATAAGCGTAGCACATATAAAACCACACATTCTAAGTTTAATCAATCGTGTAACTGTACGCGTTCACATGATGTACATATATACATATGTAAAATGTATATATAGGTACGTATGTGTGTGCGTGTATTTGAATATGTAACATTTGTAAATTCTGTACATAATCCTCGTTGTTTTGTATCTCCATTGTACGTATGTCGAATTGTGTGCCTCTACAAATTCATACTACATAGTTAACTCAAAGTTAAGAGATGTTCGACTCCCCTGTGGATGTTTTAAATGTGTATATTTTAGTTTTTGTCTGTTTTCTTTATTTTTATGTTGTTAGAGCGTGTCGTCTGTTAGATTAGGAGAAACGTTGTAGAATCAGCCAGACTATCAGAAGAAAACAAGTTGAACAACGCTGAACATTATTTTACGGTAACAAATTGCAACAGCCCGTTATATTACAATTCCAGCGTAAGCGATGTAAAGATTATATCACTGGGCTCTAATGTACGTAATTGAGCGAACGAACATGTTTGGAAAGAAATTTATTGTGTATGAAATGTGTAACATATAGAGTGAAAGATCGGTTATATTTATGTGTATATGTATATATGTTAACAACAGAAATATATTATGTGTCCGATTTATGTGTAAATTACGATCAACAACAGTTAGAAGAAGAAAATAGCATTCACTCCCTCGCTCTATATTGGTACAAAGTACATGTGTGTGTCGTTCTTGAAGAAGTGATGTTTTACTCTGTGATATGCTGTAGGGTTTTCTCTGTTATCTATTAGTTCCTAGCAGGCGTATGCGCTGTAACTTTAATAGAAAACTTATTGAAATGTCTTACTTTCCTATAGTAACATTATTCTGTACTTATGTGCAGGTATTGTCATGGTCTATTCCCAGCTTCGTAATCCAACGGAACTTGTAAGTGGAAAGAGAACACATATAAAGTAATTCCCAGAAACACGCAGCTTCACTGAAATTTATGCGTAAATTTATTTAATGAAATAGAATATTAGAGTATATAAAGTAAAGATAATATTCCTAAATTAAAACTCGCGTAACTCGCATTTAATGAAATTCAGCTATATAGAAATTTTCAGAAATTTGCCCAGCAGCCCTTCCGCATAGTATGTAAGCAAATCGGATGTAAGAATTTCCAATATATTGTATTTCAAGTGTAATAGTTTTCGTTTTATAGTATTTAAATATTAATCAATAGGAGTTTACAAATGGCACGCCACTATTGCATACAATACTTCGAAATTTCTTGCCTGAAGCTTAGAACCCAGCCCAAATAAGTACCAGAAGATCAATAAAATTAATATTTACTACTAATCGCTCTCCAAAATAAGCTCTTGTAAGCCCTCATAGGGCTTATAAAGCGAACTGTCTTGTATCAGAGTGAGAAAGAAGGAAATACAAATTGACCTGCAGGCGTTGTAAAAACCAGGCAACTGCGAAATGCCTAGTGCTACAGTACGATAAGATTCGAACATTGTGATGGGTTTATAGCTTTTACAGCTATAGCATGACCAATAATATACAATACAGATAATTTTTGTAAAGTTTTTGTCCAAAGAATATCAACTTGGAGAAATAGTGTGCGAATTCATGAGCAGCATTTATAAGATTGGCATTTGGAGAGAGTCAGTCAAAACAAGTTTACTTTCCGAAAACCCAGGTGCTCACACGTGAGTGAATCTGATATATCATTACGACAGCGTGGTCAGTCCATGTTTTTTTTGTAGTTTTTGACTTTGTTATGAAAATCTGTTGAGCGTTAGTTTTAAATTCTAAACCTATAGTGGGAGTCACTGCTTTCATATTCCGGTATGAGAAAAAAAAAGTGAAAGCGAAATAGTTTTTGTTTTCTGTCAGTGTTTGCAAGTTCATGGAGACTAAAAGTTTCATGCAATCAACAGTTCCTATGTTTCCTTTTTAATTCATATTGTTTGAGTGAATGTGATTATTTGAGTTTTTATAATTTGTACAAACTCTACTTGTTACTCCTGAAAGCTATAAGCATTTATTTAATTAAATGAGCTAATGAGTTGATTCTCACTGGTGATCAGTTTGATTCTGTAAGTTATAGCTTCATAATTTATACCTTCATATATTCATTATTAATTTACTAAATGGATTATGAAAGAACGTAGACTGTGGCGAATAATACCACAATCTGAGTTTACTGGAGATGTGGAATTAATTATAGTAATGGAAAATTATCATGTTTAATTTGGTCCATTATTCTTCAAACTCGCAGAATCAGTTATTTTATCTTTATCATTTGCAATTAAAATATTGTTTTAAAAACTGGGTATTATGATAATGTCATAGATCAGTAAATATTTTTGTTTGCTGTGAAACAAAAAAGCTTTTTAGCGACATCGGATACGTCTCTGCTATAGTATTGTATTATAGATTTCTGCTCAGTAATTTTAGTTTACATGTATACCTTTATCACATAACACACTCACTGCTGGCAACCTATAAACAAAAACGTCACGGCTACCCCCTTAATACATCGCTTTTAATTTTCTGATGCTGTTTATTTCTGGTATTCCTTCATTCTTATCATCTATCCGACTTTTTCTCATGAATTTTGAAATAACATACTTCTTTAACCCGAGGAATAACCAACAATATCTGCACAAAAGTAATTCACAGTACAGTTCTTTTAATGTAAATAAGAAAACAATCACCAAAATTAATGAGATGGAACTATTTTTCCTAAAAATGGCGTATACAAAACAATCTATAAGTTAGATAGTTCTTGGGAAAGGTCTGAATAGATATTGACTGAATTTTCTAAGCATTATTCATGCCATATTTGTAACGTTCTTATATGACTTTTCTATTTAATTGATTTGCCTTAACTTACTATTGTTCATTGCACGGATGGAGTCTTGCAGTACTAGAATTTCATTATTTTGGTAAGCATATATTTCTATCGTTTTATGTCGCGTTATGACATCGATTGAAAGACACATCCTTTCATTTGAAAGCAATATAATTGCCCATATTAACAACTTTTTAGTAAGGAATGAAAATGTTTCAGTGGTGGTTGTGCCAAATCAGGTCGCCAATTTATTACATTATAGATTCTGTGTTGTATAAATAACAAGTCAGTTCGGGTAATATTTCAGTATGAATAGGTACTGGCAGTTCAGCATATATATTTTGTACTACATGAAAGATGCAGAAGGTATTTAAGCATAGCTTACACACACATATTGTAAACCAATCTTAAGTTACATAAATACGTTTCACATTATGTTTAAAATGCTTGTTTAATGTGATTATTTATAGATGATCCTATACCTATCCTATATTTTACCGCTTTCCCCACACATCTGCAGGAAAGAATATGGAGTTATCGCCGTATAACAATTTAATGACTATCTCTGTTGTTTTTCCTAAATGCACTTTTATAATGTAATAAAACGGATTAACATATTGGGACTATCCTTTTTTGCACAATCTATTAATCTGGAGGACATACGACTGAAGGTTTATAATCGTCAAATATCTTTCACACTAAAACTGTTCCAAAGTTATTTTTTTCTTCTTTTTTTATTAATGTTACATCAATTTCAGGCTATGATCATATTCATGCGTGCAGAATAATTTTTATAATATTCTGTGTGGTATTTAAACGCTATATTGAAACTATCCTAAACTTCATTCGTGATCTTTGTTACATTTAGGGCAAAAGCATAAATGACCAAAGTGAACGGAGGAGCCGGCATTTTTAACAAATTGTATTGAATGCGAGAAAGGGGTTTGAATAGGTGCTAAACCGTGTAGGCTTATAATAAATACATAACGTCATAGTTTTTTAATAATATGCTGTTTTCTCCACAAAGTATAAGAATTTTTACATTTCATCATCATCGTTGAGTCAGGAGTTGGGTAAATTGACCTGTTCATTAACCAAGAATAAATCAGAACCATTTTCCGTTGAAGCCTAAATTCCTCTACCACACTATTATTTGAAGGATTAAATTATTCTTTGTTGTCTTTGACCATGTACATACTAAGTCACTCTGATTTTCTCTCCTCCATTTTTTAAAGGTGTGATTCAGAATTCCAACTAAAAGTTACTTCTGGGCTAAAGAGCCATGGTCCACTGGAAGTTTCTTGTCCAGTTATTTCGTCCAGAACTGCGATAGACATCTTCAATTTCGAAAACCCCTTGTTTTAAGTTCATTCACAGCTGAATTATTTTAGCATCAAAGACACGTAACACTGGGCAGCGATTATCTTTTTTTTTCTTTTTTTTCACAACTTCCATCTAATTTTTGCTGGCTGTCTGTGTTCCTTTTGTGTAATATAAATCAGTCTGTTTAAATTATTATAACAATTTATTGCTTATGAATTCGTTAGGAAATATGACAACAGGGAATTTCTGTATAAACTGAAGCTGAGAATCCACATGGCTCCGTTTGGGAAACAACACAAATACGCACTGGTCTGTAATACACACTATGATAATTACATGCAATAAACACAACCAGTACAGAGATTATATAGCATTACTCCCGTTACATAGCATGCAAAACAACGTTAGATTGAGCTGAAAACACAGCCACATTCTGCGTAAACTACGCTACAGCAGAGAGTGGTCATTCAACTGAATACGCGCTACAAGTCAGCTCCAGCGACCGCGGGTTGCGTCATTCAAGATAAACCTGATATTTTGTCCTGTATATCCATAGCTTTTTAAATTCCTGAGGTCAGAAAATTTCTCCCCAAAATCGGAGAGAATCTTAAAGGTCATAATTTTAAAATTAATTTTCATTTTTACCTTCTCTACTACGTATAGTAAATAGGGAAAGTACTGTATTCCACCCAAAAATTCGATACCGAGATTTCAACGAAAATACATCTTTTGGGGCGCCCTGAATCCAAATAAAGAATTTTTGAAAACATGTCCATGTGTGTGTCTGTCTGTGAACAGCGTAACTCAAAAACAAAAAGTTGAATATATACTAAACTTGGTGTTTGAGTTTAGCATCTTTCAAGGACCCAACACTAAGATATTCAAGAAAATCCCCCTACACCCAACTACACTTTACGTAGCATATTTCGAAAATTTTTATGTTCTACAAAATGGCTCAAACGATTTTGATTAAATATCGTATGTGAAAGATATTTAAATGACAAATAAAATGATTATCTTGAATTTTCTAGGAATAACGTTTGAAGTCCTCTTCATTCGCAAGAAATTTTGTAGAATCTTGCATAACTTTTAAATGTTAAGCGATAGACGAAAATGTACCACACAAAAAATTGTAGATCTGCTTATAACACACAGTTTACTTAAAATAAGCTTTATTGTGGTGCAAGCTGTCTCTGAGATATCCGTTATTAAAAGTTCGAATTGTTCAATGCTTGTCATTCTTTTAAAGCCCATCAATTTTCAGTTGTTTCTCACGATTGCATGGAGACAGTATGGAATTATAATGTCAGCATGTAGTGCCCAGTTCTTTAACATTTGACTATCGCTGTTCTCTTTGTATTTATAACGAAATGTGTAATGTAGGTACTTTTGCAAAGGTTTATTTGAATTAAAAGTAGCAGATCGAAAAATAAGCTGGAGTAAAAATAGCTGGTATACCCTCTAATAACCACAAGAGGGCATAGAAGGTCATGTGAATGTATCACATGACTTTTCATATGAAGGATGTTTACCTTTATATTCAAAACTATAGCAATCTATAATCAAAACTTCATGTTAATTCCAAAAGATTAAAGAATTAAAATTACTTCCATATTAATTTGTGTGTTACAAAGGGCTTTGGAGTTATTGACTTATCAATCCCAAAAAGGAGTAGTAATAATAGAAATGTACGATCATAATTTTTAAAAAATTATTTTCTTTTGCACTAAAGTCTGTAGGGAAAATATGTATGACAATTTTGTGCTCTATAATCAGATAAATTACATGGACATTTTAAAGAAATGTTAGTGTTAAAATTGCATGTTTTGAAACATTACGATAGCAAAATTCATTTTTGAAACTTAATATCTCAAAAACTCTAACATTTGTCTAAGCCAAATTTTAAATCATTCATCTTTTATGTAAGGTAAGCTTAGGAATTCAGTTTTCATCCAAATTGACTGAAACGAAAAAGGTTAAATCAAATGTAATTGTGTATTTTTACACAGGAAAATAGCATTAAGATGCGCTAAATTATTAGAGCTTAGTCTTGAAAAGAGAAACTGAAGCTTGTATGTATAGAAAAATATACTGGAACATTTACAATAAACGTCTTAAATTAATACCATGTTAGCAAAATGTTGCAAAACTAAATTAATATCATCTTCCTGAGCAGTTATGTTATCGCTCAAATACCAGGTTCCCCTTTGGCAACATGACCATCTTCTCAAAACTGAACAAAAGAATGCCGAGTGGTGTATATTTAATAGAAAGTTTTAATAGATAATAAGGTATTTCTGGTTTCTTGCCTGACTTCAGGCTTGAGATATGTTGTAATGTATATAATGCAATATCATATCTTTGGTGATATTATTTCTGGGTTACAAGTGTAATGGTTGAAACACCTTTAATGTGGCAAAATACTTCGAACTCTGAAAACACCTGATATTTCGGAATACCAAAACGCTTTCTCCTTTTGACAAACAGGATCATTTACCAAATAGTGGATTTAAGTCATAATTTTTCAATTAAATGACAAGTCATAATGTATTGAGACTGTTAAAACCTTGAAACTTTGGATAAAACTTATAATATTGTGTGGAATGAGTGAATTTAGGTGTTCAATGTTAGCACAAAACGATCATTGTAACATAAGTGGGAAAAACATCTTTATTTCTCTACATGGTCTCCTTTCAGCTCGATACACTTTTCCCAGCGTTGTTCAATAGCTTCGATACCCTGTTTATACTGAGAACCATCGAGTTTTGCAAAATAGCCATCAACGGCAGACTCCAGCTCTTCACTGTTAGCAAATCATTTAGCATCAAGCTATTTCTTGAACTTTGGAAATATAAAATAATCAGAGGGACTAAATCTGTCGAATAGGGTGCATGATTTTGGCTGGAGATAATGGATGTGTGAACTGGTGCATTGTCTTGATGAAACAAAAGTTTCTTTTCCGCATAATGCGGCCGTGGTTTTGAAGCTAATTTGTTCAATTAACAATCCGTATTATGTATATGTTATTACAGAATTTTGTTACATCTACCTGATATTTTCTTCTTTGTCATTAGAAGAATTAATCTCGCCACACTCTTTGTTCTAAAATCCTGTTATAAATTATGTTTTCAAAATATTAATTTGTACTCTATAGAATAAACTTGCAAGATTTATCCTAAGAAAACATACGCAAAACATTTAGACCCCACAATATCCATAAGAGGTTTTATAGTAAAAATGCACTAAAGTTTGTGAAACCAAGCATATTATATACTCTACCCACTAAACGCGGTATTCTTTCCTGCCCTGAACATGTATAAATGTTCATTCAATCGCTAGGATACACCTAAAAACCCGTAATCTCTCTAAAAACTAAATTAATTATTTAAATTTCAGTTATTTCATCGAAGACACCAATTGTATGACAGCTTTCCACAATCATAAGATAAAATCACAAACACAAGTTGAGCCTGAATATATGATTTACCTTAGTGAACCTTAATCTCATTGGAACTAGAATAAGGTCCACAGTGTATCCCACCTTTGTCTTCCCTAGTAAATTCCTGCGTATTCATGTTTTGTAACTGGTTTGCAGCTTGCTATTGTAAAGATTGCTCCTGCTAGTGTATTTGGAATTCAAATGTAAGCTTGAGAAATGATATATTTAGTTATATAACATTATATACAAGTTTTGTGTAATACCTTGATGAACCTAAATGCTAATGGTTTTAATCTGAAATACTATGACACATTGCTGGTACAATCATTTTGTGTAATAGAGCTGGGACGGGCCTCCTGGAGGCCCAATTTGATTACAGAAATCCAGAAATGTACGATACTTTGACCAATTCTCACTAATTGCATGGCCTTATTCTGTCGACCTCTAGCTCAAATGTAAAAGAAAGTTTGTCATTTGACATCATGTTGCTTTAAATGAATTGTTAACAGGAGTTTGTAATAACAGGTACCCTGTTTATAGAAATATGATTTTAGTAATGTTAATGAATGCACATAAGTAGTGTTTGTTTTACTTTTAAATGTACCTCTGCTTTAAAGACATGTAAACACATTATTTAAAAGCTTGAGTCAAATCCAAAAAATTTTCACCATAATTACATACGCAATACTTTCAAAATGTTAATACAAATGAATAAGTTTTTGTTTAATCTATTATACAAAAGTTTGGCTTCTGCTCCAAATATATGTGCATTATAAATGGTATGTTGGTTAATACTTTAAAAGTAAAATAACCATGAAGTTTGAAGGCATAAATAAAAATTTATGCGATCTTAAGTATTGTAACACCATTGGTTTATGACAAATATGAATTTAAGCTGGATGTAAAGTTTATTGTCGGTTGGTGTATAGAATTTATCTGTTGTAAGTACCATGTATTTACAGTTAGAAAATGGACTGGCCAGTGCTCAGCAGATTTTAAGAAGCGCATGTTGTAGAAAAGATGAGCCTTATGTTTTTGTAAAGTGTTTGTTGTTATTACGCTGGTGGATATTATGTTTATGTTATCCAAAACTCCTAGATATTCAGCAATGGCCTACCACAAAAGAGTACCTATTTCCAATGTATGCATAAAATTATTAGATAGGCCATCGCTAGCAATAACGTTCAATTGTTTGTTTTCCACTATGTAAAAACTGTTTGTAAAGGGAAACCAGAAGGAAATTTACATGCTCAGCTTTTAGAAAAGCTGAAGTACAAAATTTAATGACATTACACAAAAGCTAAATTTAGTACAAAACTCTGTTGAAACCACAAACATTTTTCAAAGAGTAAAACGTATAGAACGTTTAAAATATTTTGTCCTGCATAACTCACAACTGTTTTTTTTTTTGTATTTCTTTCTTTGATTTTGCTTAGGCTGTTCAGACACCTCCCCTCTTGCATATATTTAATCTCTGCATTGTCTTATCATCTTTTGCAGAAATTGTACGTATGCCTTTTGTGAGGAGTAACTTTAGCATAAATACACAGGTTTAATCAGACTTTTATACGAGACTAGCTGTGAAAATCAGAAACACATTGTACACATCATCAAATAGAGGGAACTTCAAATATTTTAAAATCAGGTTTACAACGTCCATCCATTGGCATAAAACAGTTATTTATTGAAAAATGGCGACTATAAGAAAAACAATTTTATGCTGTGCAGTTTGCTAGGTGTCCACTGTTCAGGTGCAAAATCTCGCTGCAGTGGATTCACCAAACAGTCATCTCTTATAAGCAAATAAACGCATATATGACATAAAAGTTTGATAACCAATAGATTTGCTTGTGGCAAGAAATGTATTACTGATTTGGTGTCCCATGGGCGTATGGTGTTCTTGTTAAATATATGCACTTTCAACGAACATAAAATTTTAAACATTTCCTACCCAGTGATGTGCAGAATATGTTTCTGTCTTTCATAGTTTTCTTCATACAATAAGTGAAAATCTGTTCCTTGTTTTACTGAATAAGACTATGTTAATGACATTGAAATAATTTGATCTAAAAAGAGTTTCTCGATCTCCTCTATATCAAGGGATGCTTTAATACTCTAGTGTTCATTATTGTATTAATAAAATCAAGTCTGTGTGGATTTTAAACTTAATTTAGCTTTTACATGAAAAATTCAGCATGCTTGATGTTTTGTTCCAATGCAATATTCACTTGTAATGTTTCTATCTGGTTTCTAGTCTACATTTATGCTTCATCCACATGACAGTCTCCAATATTGTGTTATTTATACGTATATATTGATTTTATTTAACTACAATCCTATAATGAACTGTAGGTTATTAATTGGTTGTTACATTTACTGCGCAACGCGATTCACTTATTATAAGTTCCAAGCTACGTTACATAACATAGTTAGGATAATGTTTGTATCACCTACACATGTGATGTGCTGAGCTTTGGCCAAGAGCTGTTAAGACGTTTGGTAGCATTTTCAAAAATGAAAAATACAAGCAGCTATAGATGACATTGCGGACTAGAGCTGAATAAAAATTAATCATTTATACACTCGGAGAGTCTGTATCTGGATAGTGGATTTAGAATAACAAGGTTATATTTTATATATTTGCCGAAATTGAGATGTTTTTCAGTTGGGATATTTTTATTCCATTACTAAACAGACTTTAAAATATTTTATGTACGGTTGACAAATACTAGATATAATCTTGGAATTGTACATCCGTAATGTGCGTATAAAATCTGAAACTGTGATACGAAAGCATGTAACCGATAGGATCTCTAGTCGATGACATCACAGTAACCAATGAAGTTACATATCAGATATGACGGATCCTGTTTTACGTTCTTGCATAACTCAGAAGATAGACTGAATTTGATTGTGCATACATTTACACCGTTTTTCTATCCTATCATCATTTTAATTTTCTTTTCGCAAATTTTTGGTATAAAAATAACCATTTTGCAGTGTTAGAACTAGTCTTGCCCCTTCTAATATAATAAATACGCCGCTGCTGTCATTAGCTTCAAATGTAGAGACTACCCCTTTATATCTCAGCTAAGGCATTATTCCCTAATCATAACCTATGTCTATTCATTTCCAGGTATTCCATCTGGGTTAAATGGTGCTTTATTCGGAGTCCGTTAATGGCTGGATGCCAGAATGTGAACTATGCGCTGGGACTGATTAGCATTGCTGAGATATACCAGAAAAGTCTTCGTTCAAGCCATTCCCTCCTCGTTAGGACTACATTGTTACCAACACAAAGTGCCTATAGATCTCTCAACTTGCGTTCAAGAAAGCATTTTAAGCGTCTTGCATAAAATGTGTTAAATAGTTCTTTTAACGTTTTCTCTCTTTTCGTTTAGTCCTATGACAAAAACTCCATTATCTTCTTCTACAAGGCCTGGTACCAAATGATGACCCTCGTCTGCACTTGGGATTATTGCAAGTGAAGGAAAATGATCCTCTGAAGTCAGTCACATAGATGGAACTTGTGTGTATTTATGTATGACAAGAACTAGTTTTCTGTATGAATTCAACAACAATAAAACTGAAATATAAATAAACTAAGACATAACAATATACAAACATTAACAATCAGTAAGATCTTTAGAACTGAATATTATGCGTACTCTTGCAATCCTAGGGACAGATAGAGTGTAACGCGGTATTTTCAGGTTACCTGCCTCTTTGACGGATGCATGTTGTCCAATAATCAGTAAACCGTTTTATATACTCTACTTCAGTTAGCTTTCTTTTCGGTACGTAAGATAACAAGCCTGATCCAATCATTTGTATTCATTTCAGCTGAATGGAAACGTACAGGTTGGAATACGAAAACTGGTTTCTCCGCCAATGCCATGAGTTTAGATCCAATTTGCTCAAAACAAATCTACACGTAGGTAAGCAATTCGCTTGAAAACAGGATTGCAGCAATTGCTCCTGAAATTTTGTGTAATAGAAACCATAATTTCTGACTAAATTTTTCAGTTCACTTTAAATAAAGTTATTTAATAAATGCATTCCGTTTTTAATTAAAAAGAAAAATGTATGCTGAAATACTGATAAATGCACTATTACCAATTAATTCTCAAGTTAATAATAAAAAATATTCTCCAAAGAGACTCATCCAGAATGCGTGCATAATCAAGTTCATTCTCATTTCTGTAACTAATGAAGAATGATTCTTGCATCACTCGGTATACTATTATTGCTTTATATTCCTTTGATATTCAAGAAGAGTAAATACTTTTCCACTGCCTTAATAAAAGAAACAAGAATCCTTTATAAACATTAAAGAAAGCGGTATTCTTCACTGTTTCATATCACTTTAAGTTATTGGCATTTAAACTTACTATTATAAAATCTCATGAATTTATTTCTTAATTAAACTGAATGTTTTATTTCAAAGAATGGAAAGCATTTAATGAGTCTATGGAACGGAGAAGTACGCAATGTCATCTTCAAAATAACCACGTGTTGTTGTATATAGCTTAGAATATAACATAAATGCACAGGTACAAACTGGTTTATTGACTTAGATAAACTCATTTATTTTTACGGTGGGAAAGGAATGTTACCAACTGTGACACGTCAAGAAAGTTTTGGGCCTCCTACATCCTTGGAAAACATAGAAATAGACACAAAAGTGAGAAAACGAATCTTCATGTTAAGTCTGTACCGTGATGCAAATATTACAATATTTTTTTTCATTATCCTGCGGATATTCATCGCATTGCATAGCATACATTTATGTGCTATAAGCAGTTTATACTACCAAATCATCAGTAAAATCTTACCGACTTGGGTTTGTTTTATTCTTTTTAGTGCAACATAAATCTTCTACTCCGTCCCCAACCACAAAATTAATAGCTTTCGTTACATTTGTGTTTTATAGTAAACAATGTTTATCAATATATTACTAGTTGGCTTGCTATTTATTCTATAGATATCTAAAGCTACTGCAGTTCCTCAAGGGGGAAATTGTTGTACATAATTTATTGCAAAGTGTGTAATATATGAATTAGATTTAACTGTCCTGAATGACATTTGCGTAATTAAACGAATTTGAATCATTTCACAATCAAAGAAAAAACAACTGCAGAAAAGCACCAGTTTTCATAACATTTTTATTGACTGCTTAAGATAAAAGTTCACGTACATAAATTTCCTCTCTTTCTATCAAATGTAGATAACGTGAATTAATGTCCTGCTATGGGTAATAAAATATAACGAAGGTACTTATTGAAGCATTATACCATTTCATATGTATATTAGTTATTTCTTCTACTATTTTAGGAAAGTTGCAATTTATTATTCTCCGCGTTCTCTTGCAAATTAACATATACGAATAGACATAACATCTTTCCAGTCTTCTTTTTGATTTATTGTGTGATTCTTTATTACACAATGCTGTATGTTTTACAACTGTGCTAATAATATATAAAAACAATCCCAAAAGAATTGCAGCACTTCTGTTGTTGCTTCTTTTATTTTCTTTATTTTCTTTCTTTCTTTTCGATCTACGTGCTACAGGCGCTAGTCGGCCTTCATTGCTGAACCAGCATATTTGTATGAACCATGATTTCACTCTGCTCTGTTTTAGCAGATCTATAATCTAGCTTTATTCAAAAGATTACAAATGAAAAAGTTTGTTCTCACAATAATTCGAGCTCTACTTTCCTTAAACATAATGGAAAATATATAGAGAATTAAAATTCTGTTACGTGTGCTATGGTAATATTTTATATGTTAATATGATACTCCAATGTAATCCTTTTTGTTTAGAACAATTGGAAATTCTACCGTTTAAAGCTGTGGTGTGCAAAGTTGATTGATTTAATATACTTCATACTGCTGACATATTTGTTTTAAATTAGAAATGACAGTGAAGGATTTTATTCATATTTGAGTACACATATACAATTTTATTCAACATCTGTTTAGTTTATTACTTAAATTATAAGTTACGAATTACGCCCCCACGATAAATATGTTTTCCATTCTTGTTGTATTTGCATCATAGTTACTTTCAGCTATTCTAACTGTTGTTGTCAGTAGATATAGCTATTTGTGCTACCTCTATTTTCTTACACGTTCATATGTATTTAACCTCCAAAGAAAGATAAAGTGGCTATTTATGACGAAATCAAGCATATATGCATTCCTAACAGGATAGAGAAGCCCAATTCCTATAATATTATAGAAATAATATTACATATTAATTGTAAAAACGAACTGTATCCATAATCCTCGTTATCTCTAAAGGTATTTTAAAATTCGAATCAATACTACGTGAGCAACGCCTTCTGAAAACCAAAAAGTGTGTTAACATTCAGGAGGGAAAGCTAGAAAACTAAAACCAATCCTTTTGTACCCCAACCTCATACTGTTTTGTGGTAGGAAGAAAAGAAAACGGCCCGTACATAAATGTAAAATGTAATTAAAATCTGCGTTTCCTTATACATATTATACATAAACTGTTTGTAGATAATGAAATACATTTTTATATAGAATATCTTCTACTATAACAAGTTCAAAAAGTGTTTTGTCCAAATCATATAAGAGTACCATTTATGATTATTAAATTGTTGTTCATATTTTCTGTGTGTACGTCAGTTAAGGATTCTCTCGGATGTACAGTAAGTTTATAAAATAAAAGAAATATACTATAAGCATATAAATATATTAAAAGTCGATTTTGTATGTACCTTGTTTTTCCTTAGAAATATTCACAAAACAGAGCACCCTAATATACAATATCCTGTCTCCTCACAAAAAAGTTTAAAAGTGTAGCCAGTTTTATCCCAAAAGACGTAAAAGTAAAAGATGATGTAAAAGTCTTGATCAGTAAATTAAAAGTGAAAAATATGTACTAGCGAACATCTTTCTAGCACACAAGAACCTCGTTTATCCGGACTAGGTGTGATCAGTGTGATCGAGGTAATCCGGGTTAGCGAAAATCGGGATAATCCGGAAACAAACTATTAAATGTATACAAATTTTGATGTATAATAGTGAAATTTTAAACACTGTGAACATAGAAGATGAAGGAATTGAATGCCGTCTAGATACGACATCTAGGATCACTGTCAGGACTTTCATGAAAACAAATTAAACATATGTCACCTACCTTAGTTTTGTTGTTCTATGCCGCTGGTGATGGTAACGGTACTCATTATTAGCTTGAAGCGTGTGATCTCCAAGCTAACTGCGGTGCAAACATTACGACCGTATACTTCATATGATTTAATAAAGGGCTCTCGCATATACTCGTGGTGAAAAGGTACATAAAAATCACTCCGGGTAAGCCAGAAGTCCGGATTAATGAGGTTCTTGTGTACTCATGGACAGTAAATGGACAGCTTGCCAAAACATCACCCTGTTGAATTAGGATATAGCTCTCTGACAAGACTAGCTATATAAGAGTACAGATGCAACCATATCCTTCTGCAGTATGGAAGATGATGTTTCCACTACAGGCGCAAAACACTGCAGAAATTGAGGAGAGAATGGGCAAATGTAAACAAGCAAGTCAGTAATGAATTAGAGCTCGATTAAGCTACTTGTTTTGTGATCCAAAACAATTGCCGCAATCAATCCAGAAGGTAAGTAACAGAATTGAAGGTAATGATTGAGCTCTGGGAATGTATTAAGGTACTTAAGTCCACTTCTTAAATTAAATTTAAATAACTGTAAGGAATACTTCTTAAGCATGCGTATCTTTCTCCCAGAAACTATTATAATCACAGAGCTAAAATGCTGCATGCAAGGTAATCCACTAGGTCCATTTGTTTTATCATCAATTTAATATGTATATAAGAGATATTAAGAAGTGCAATGTTTTTGTTCATAGTTTGTCTAAATTATATTCATTTCTTCTAAAGAGAGAGGAATAGAATTGAAATAGTAGTATTATTGTTGATAATATCATGTGAAACGTATTGACAATATATTCAAAATATCACCTCTTTACTTAACTTTATCCGGATATGGGTCATATTAAGAACCCAAATCGTTTCCTTCAAACTTTTTATAATAAGTACCTCTTTTTCATTTAAAATGAAGCGGTCCTTAAGTAAGGAAGCAGTAGCAATAAACAGTGGCGTACGCCAGATTTGTACACTTTCATCAATATTATCTTACATATTGGCAATGGATCATTGAATTAAGAAACGTTAAATAACAGCAAATAACTATTTTGACCTTTCCATTTACGACATAACTTGTTTTGAAACAATATGTAAGAATACATTAGGGCATGTTAAGACCTCTCAGCGCTATGAAGCTGAAAATTTTAAATAATAATGCAGAAAAGTATTCACTTCACCGTGGAAATCTTTAATATAACATAACTGTAACCGTAAAAATGTAGAAATTGGACAACTAAAAATATTAATATAATTGAATAAGTAAAAGCAAACAGATCGCATTTGGATTAACATGAGGGAGACGATTCCTTCGTTTAATAAAGGACATAAAGCATATAAGAGCTTATATCCAGAACTCCCAACTGCAAATGGCAAGATGAGGAATTTCATAAGCTCAGAACGGTATAACAGCTTCATGTGTGATTACTTATAATGATCACAGATCAGTCCACAGAGAAAAAACAGTTTGCACAAGCTCATAATAACATTCATTATTCGTTCAAGGCAACTGGGTCCGCGGAGAGAATGTGAATCGACAGCGGGAAGCATGCACTAAGCACTAACGATTGTAGATAGCTCTGATCTAGAGGGTTAACTGCATCGATGATCGTCACCAGTGACACTGTGTCCTGAAGGACTGCGTTTGCTTCGGTCTGATATCCAAATTACTTACGTTAATCTGCCAATAACCGTGTACGGAAATATATTCCTCTGAGCTCACTGGTGTTCAAATAAGCCTTATACATCCTAGTTCACTTATGAGATAAAGGAATATCATGCATCCATGGAACACAGGCAGGCGCGCGGCAAGCAGTGCCGCAAACGAATAAAGAACTGCCTGAATAAAATGGAAAAGGAAAATAAAAAAGAGAAGAATTGCCGGATTTCTCCTCTAAATGGCAAAACCTACGTATACCTCTTTCCTGGTGCGTTTCTTGCAGTAGTTTAGTGCGACCATATCCGGATCCATTAATAGTGATTTACACTTAAAAGCCACCGTGAAAAGAGAAAGGGAGAGAAAAAAAGGAAAGTGTATATAGAAAGAAGAGATGCTCAAACCATTTATACTTTCATTTCCTCTTAGCTACCATTCTTTTCTGTAAAAGCTGCCTTTTCTTTTTCAGCGAGACAATCCAATTTTATTTCTACGTTTCTTTCCTCCTGTGAAGTTTTTGCTACGAAATAATCAAGCATTCCAGAAGCACCCTGAAGGTCACATGATGGCCTAATTCTATTTCAGTTTATTTCAAATTCTTTTGGTGCTTGCCGTTTGTTTCAAATTGTTTTTGAGAGTTCATATTGAAAACAGAGATTGTGACCTCGATGTTGGATTAAGATGTTTACCTACAGCCCTGTCCACACTGATTAACATTTAACAAAACTTGTCAAGTGCAACATGTTAACAGTTTGCATGTTGGCCAAATTTTGATGGCAGAATTGACTTAACATGTTAACCGAAAGAGTTGTGCTTGACACTTTTAACATGTTGGATGTTTTCCGCTTTTAATGGAAAACTTGTTAAGTCAATTCGCTCTCTGTGTATGTGATTGGGTGAACTTCGGAAGTTTTCAGACTGTAAACATGGCAGCTATTGTGATTCCTTCATGCTATTGTGTTCGGTAGTTCCATGTTGACTCGTTCTGTGCTTATATCTTTGATTTGGCTTGCTTCATGTGAATTTATGGAATGGACAAAAGAAAAGACACTTTCATTAATAAAATCTTTGCTAAGGCTATCATTATGGAACATTGTAATATATGTAATAAAAAGGATGGACAAATATATCAAACTATGTGCAATTTATTGTTGTTCCAGAGGCAATATCAGAAAAAAAAATAATAACCTCACTTTGCTAAAGAATTGCAAAAAGGCTCAAGTCTGGCAGCTGGAATGGCTGCTCTCAAATGTGCGTCATTTTTGTGAATTATAGGTTAGAAACCTTGCTCAAAACAAAGTTGAAATCACTTTGACTTGTTCTCAAGAAATTGAAGTCAAACCTGCTCCGAATTTTAAACTCATTCAAAATATTTTCACTCCTGTGCCGATTAACAAGATAGAGCCTCATCACCTTCCACTTTTCTTTTTATTACATGCCAGATACAAATAGCAATTGTCAAATCCTAATCACTGGAGTCCATTTTGCTTTTAGTTAAGAGATTTTGTTGTCCCAACAAGTCAACTGGTGTGGATAGAATGTTAAACGTTCACAGTTACAACATGTTGAAGGCATTTAACATGTTAAATGTGACATTTTGTTAATTGTTGAATGTTAACTGTTGATATGTTGAACAGTGTGGACTCACCTTACTAGAAGTACTCCTCTAAAGCCTTAGTTCTATGGAAGTATATGTACAGAGTTTATGAAAATTATACTGCTTGAGCTCTTCTTGAAACGAAGTTAAGTTTATTAGCTGCTATATTAGTGAAGTTACACTTATTTCCATTAGTTTATTTTCATTTACAGGTAACATATGATGTATATGCTTTTGTATTTGTGAGTTCTGAATTTGTATAATTTAATATCATTCAATGATGGACTAAGAAAGTCCAAAGTCACAATCATTACAATTCCAATGAAATTCACGAGCACTTTCAGTGATAATAAAGCTTTCTTATAGGATAATTATATTGCAGCAAAGAACAACTTATTCAGGTTTAATTAGAATACACGGTTTGAGACGTTATTTAATAATATAGTTCTTTAGCCCTATAAGTTTTAAACCTTCTCATTTGTAAATATCATATACATGTTTCTGAGTTGAATAATGAATTGCTAATTGGAATGAACAATTAATTTCCCAGGAAGGAAATTATTTTTAATATGTTGTTTGTGTTTAATTTTATGTATATTTCAGTTCAAACGTTCATGTATTATGTACAGCAATACATTCTAATGTTAATTTTATACACTACGATTAAAAGCTGTAATGACACAAATTCTTGTCAACAATTTTATTAGGCCTCAACAGTCGTATAAAACAGGGGTAGCAGTAGTTCCATGTGCATACTACGTGGCCTACCTGAACTACCGTTCACAACACTGCTTTGGAAATTATCTAAATTGTTTTATGGGACCTTCAAGAAGGACGCTGGACCAATGAAAAGAATGTTAGGGAAGGAGAAACAAAAGATAACCCTTAGGGATAATCTTTAGATAAGTATTGTTTGAATCAATGGAAAAGCAGATATCTTGACCATTCATTACTTTGAATTTTACCGCTTGAGCCATACAGCGATGTTCTAGCACGCGATTCTGCAGGTTTCTATATATAATTTAAGGCCATACATGAAGAATACATAGACTAATATAGCTCTACATATTAATCTGTATATAGCTGCGTATTGTAACTGTTGTTATAATAAACAGTATTTACGTTGAATTTGGAGAATGAATACTCATTAAAGTTACACGACAAAATTTGCGTAATTATTTATCAAAATTCCTACCATCCTGTAGGTAAAAGAAGAGGACCCATCGCTACCAGATCAACGCATCCTTAATTACACAAAATAATTTAAGAGACACCACAGCAATATTGCCGCATAGACGCAGCTATACCAACGAACGAACCCACAACCCAATCACATTCCACCACAGGATACATAAGGTAAGGAACATTTTATATCAGCTCTTCATCCCAAAGCATTTTGGACTGCATGCTCATTATTATTACTTTTATTATATTATTATTACCACCATTTATTATAAGAGGGTGTTACCAAATAGTAATTTTGGTGAAAATTGACAAAATGCAGTCATATAGGATTGTTTTCATAATAAATTGAGCTAATAATTCTCAATAATAATTTCTTTGGCGATTTGACTGAGGCGATATCAGATTTACATGAACATTTCGCAAAAACGAATATGCTAATCATGGGGGACTTTAACGCAAAGATAGGGGCTGAAAGCATTTCATGGAAAAGGGGGAGGGGTGGATTAGAAGATATTCAAGGATCACAACGTATAAGTAGAAATTGTGTAGTAAATGCTAACGGAAGAGAAATTCTTGCCTTCTCCGATGCTTTTGGCCTAGAAATATTAAGTGGAAAAAGATATAGGATCAGGATATAAAGGGGGAACTAATATTTATAAACGCGAATGGAGGCACTCCATTGACTATATGTTAGCTATGCAGAACCTGATTACAAAAATAAAGGTTTTCAGGTGGAGATTAGGACTGAGTCGCATCGCTGCCTAACTATGCTGGAATTAAATATTGAGAAAATAGACAAGGGGATGATGGGGAAGAGCGAAGTATTAAGGAAGGGGGCAGATTGTTAAGCGATACAGGGAAAACCGGAACATGCAGAAACGTTTCAAACAAGCATGGAAAAGGGTTTAAGAGGAACTAGTATACCGACAGTAAATAATTTGACACGTGTTTTACCAAGGGCCGCATGCATGATGAAAGTGACTAACAGCAAACTCGGAGGAAAATCATATGGCTGATATGACCGCCGGTATAAGGAGGCCAAAAAGAAAGCAGAAAATACACTTTAAGTATTTAGAAATGGTAGGAGGGAGGAAGAACCTAGGGACTTCGTTGAAAGACGCAAGGAATGCAAAGAAATAATTAACAAAAGAAGGCGGATTGGCAAGCTGAAAGGACGAATAAACTTTGGAATGTTGTTGGTATAGAAATGCTACCGAAATATGAAAAACAGTTAAAAATATAAGGGCAAAAATATTTTCTCACAATGAAATTTTACCAGGAATCTGGACTAACTACTTCAAAGGAATATTTGGGGAGGAGGCAGACAGATGGGGAGGTACACCAAGATTGGGGCAGGGGATTTTTACACCTACGATACAATGCGGATATTTCGTCAGAGGAGGTGATACACTTAGTTAACAGTCTCAAAATCGGAAAGGCTCC
This sequence comes from Deroplatys truncata, assembly GCA_030765065.1. Lineage (NCBI taxonomy): Eukaryota > Metazoa > Arthropoda > Insecta > Mantodea > Mantidae > Deroplatys > Deroplatys truncata. Next base: position 112,744,456 of record CM060981.1, read on the forward strand.
AGAATTTGATGATTTACACCGTAAATGCTTAAAGCAGTATGCAATGTTACAGAGTTTAGGACAACAATGACCCAGACGTTCAACAGCCCTTTTAATGGAGAAATCTATCCACACGACTGGAGGGTCGGAATTATTCATCTGATTTATAAAGGAAAGGGAGCTTCGGGGTCACCAGACAATCATAGGGAAGTAACTTTGCTTTCGATTATGGGGAAAATCTATGGTAGGTTACTTTACGAAAGGATAAAAACATGGGTGAGACGGTTTAATATAATTTCAAAACTTCAAGCAGGATTTAGGGATGGATATAGTATTGTAGATAATGTATTTATTTTGGACAGACTAAGGGCAAAACAGATGGCTAAAAAGAGCGGAAGATTGCAATGTGCCTTTGTTTACTTTAAGAAAGCCTTTGACTCCATAAATCCCAATGTATTGTGGTATAAATTAGAAGCTAAGGAATTGTCGAATGCGATGATTAGAACATTGCAGGCTATGCATTATACAGCGGAATTCTGCGTAAAGTACAATGTGAACAGCGTTTTAGAGAGCTTCGAATGACATACACATAGACAAGGATGTATTTCATCACCCCTTCTCTTCAATTTCTTTGTGGATGACGCAGTGGACATATTGTTAGGAGAAAATGTCGAGTCGCCTGAGATCGGTAACAATTGGATCCCAGTACTTTTATATGCAGTCTATACGACACTGTTCTCTGCTACTGTAGAAGATTTGCAAAAGGAACTACAGAGACTTCAGATTTATTGACGTTAATGAAATAAAACGAAAACAATTACATTTAAAAAAGCTCGGTATAGAGCCGAACAGAGACAACGTACACAGGGGAGAAACTAGACAACGTAAAGGGTTTTGTATACTTTCGTTTCACTGTTACAATGAACGGAAGATGGACTAAACGCATTGACGTTACGAAACTCAAGGCAGGAATGAGAGATGCGGAATCCCAGATATGCCGGTAAACTTCCTTGAGACAATATACAGGGCAATTATTAGATCCACAATGACGTATGGTGCGGAGATCGGAGGGATGGACACACACGAAAAAGCTAGGCCAAGTAAGAACAAGTTTTCTAAAAGGTATCTTGGGTGTGAGCAGAGGTATTTTTAGAGAATATGGTGCATACAGCGAAACAATTTAACGTAAGATACGGACGATCAATTATTGCATTAGAATAATGAGAGAGGATCAATCACTTATGAGAACGGTATGCTATAAGGAACAGCTTAGATTGGCAGGGACAAGACGTGGGCAGCAAAAATCAAGAGAGGGCTGAAAAGAATAGGGATGGGTAATATTCCGGTATTATTAAGCGACTGAAAGATATAGATCGACAGTAGACACTGTCGAAATGGAATGAGAACGTATAATTAAGCTTATAGTTGAAGCTTAAAACAGAATGGGGTATAGAACAATATGTTTTGTCCTGAAATAGAGCCAGCAAGCAAGGCTTGCTTGGCTGAGATTGGTATAATGGCGAGCGATCAAATTCATTAACGAAGAAGGCATAAGAAACTGTCCCTGGTGTAGAGAGGAAGAAGCCTGAATTCACGTTCTGCCGCATTGTACTAAGACAGAACAGTTGAGGAGAATGTATCTGCCAGGTTCCTTTGCTTAACTCAAGGAGAGGGTCATTAGCTTGTTTGAACCTTTCTGGCTGGGAGCGGGGGAGGGGGAAGCAATTGGTACATTTTCACAAAAGATTATGCAGCTCAGGTCGGAATGTAAGGAAGAGGATCAATGGCGGGAGAGGGAGGGTTTATGGGCGAGTATTTATTTATTTTGTAAACAATAGCGTGTGCTTCCGAACAAGTTTTTCTCTTGTTCTTCCGCCTCCTTCGTGTGATTTTTGTCGTTTATCTGCTTTTTTATTTTATTTTCATTTCTTGTAAATATCATTAAATTCAGAGTTCAGTGTGATGAATGCAGTCTGAAGAATATGAACTACAGTGTATTATATAAGCACATCCGTGCGATGTATGGGTTTCAATATGCAAAATGTTTAGGATCAATAAATGCGACACTCTACCGCGCTCTACGTAAATACAAAGTTTGGTATTTATCCGAATATCGTTTTTGACTTATGTTGAACACAAACTGGCAGACAGATAGGAATATTTTCTGTGATCTGGAGGTAAATCCTTGGATAAACCAGTAAAAAGAAATTATGTAACCAGAAATGACTTCGGGTTTGTTTGAATTATTTTTCTTTATAGATGATTCTAATGCCTCCGTTATATTATTTTTTCTTTTCTTACTCCTGGCACTGGTTGTGTACCGCAATGCTCTACGTATTAGGGCACCTGGGCCGTGAGCGGGGTGGGTGAGCTCTCAGAGTTTAGGGCGAAGAGTTGTCTCAGTCTATTATCGGCGTGTGGATCTTCGTCAGCTGCGTGACTGTTACACCTCTTTATATTTTTTGTTTACTTTGGTATTGAGATCATATAATAACCACTTAGCTATTATTTCTGACTTAGTTACGAATTACGTGTTCATTTTAATGGCCATTATTTTGAGCTCTCCTGTTCAGTGAATTATTTTTCTAATTATGTTATGGTTCATCGGTAACAATATTAATATGTAAATCAATCCAAGGCACATAGATCCTAATGCAATAATACAGGATGTAAAGTGCTAATATTTCGAGATAATGGACGAGCTTTCTAGTCTGTATATAGCAAAATTTATGATGATTTGGAGTCGGCATAAACCTGGGGTTATTTTCTAAGCTTATCGTTAGCAGAATCGTTATGATTTCATACGAGTTTCATTATAAAGCTCCGTCCATAACTGCAGCACATAGTTGTACTAGCATAAGCTTATAAAATACTCGTAAGCCTCATAGCAAAATAACGAAAGTCATTATAGTGTTTTTGTTAACAGCAAATACATTGGTAGAAATTCATTTGGCCGCCAATCGTTTTTACGGATCCTTGATATGCATGTGCTTCCTTATCCCCTTATATGCTGGCAGCAAGTAAGAAATGAGAGAATTTGGGATCACGTTTAATGGATTTTTTTACTCAAAGTGTATTTATGATCGTTTTGACTACATGGCCTAATCACGACCTGTTATCATAAAAATACACTATGAACATTAATTTACAATTCCAAAAATATGTATTAGGTAAGCATTTACAGAAAACCAAAGAGTTTCGTATCCATTAGAAATTGTAGAGTCTTCTTGCGCAAATTGGGTGGTTAACTGCATTGGGAAGATAGAAATGCTGGCTTATAGTCTACATCTACTGTACTGTGGACAGTCTATAAGGATTTGCGGAATGGTTAGAGGAATGTTACAGCTGTTATAGTTTGGAGGTTGGTCCTTGGTGAGAAGATAACAGTGCGTGAGTTTGGAGTGTCCATTTCTAAACCGGGTGATAACTTGATCTCTTTTTTTGAGAGCTTCATGAAGTTTTCTGTTGATTGATGGCCATTTCAATTTCCATTTTTACATGCACATGTATTTAATGAAACTGATGACGTCATGATGTAGAGAGGTAATCAATGAATCACTGACGGGATGTTTAGTTGCTTCTTTTGCAGCTTTAACTGTTGTTTTGTTACCTTTTATGCCAATGTGAGAGAAAGTCCATACGAAGAATACCTTTTTATCGGTATTATTTATATTGTAACTTAACAATCGGATTTCGTGGATCAGACGTGGTTTGATTCATACTTTTGGGTGGCAAGTAGTGCACTTAATGAATCAGTGAAGAGGCGTAGCGGCTTTTATTGGATGAATTAGTTATATATAGAAGGGCTTCCTTAAAGACGAATGCTTCACAAAATTAAATTGTAAAGAAGTGAGGCAACAGCATTATCTGACCAAGATATGCTATGCTAACCCTATTCCTTTTGCGGATACTGATCCATCAGTGAGCATTTTTGTGGTAGAGTTATTTTTGTCCAGTAAAGAGTTGGACATCTGCTTGAAGATACAAGAAGGTGTTTGAGATTTCCTTCGAGATGAAAGTTAGGTATCAATTGGTGGACTTTGTATGTGTCAGTAGGGTGTGGTGCAACCAATATAACTGGAATATATCAAAGGGATTTTAATATAGATTTCTTTCAGATATTGGAGAATTCGAATGTAAAACGGACTGCTATGTCGTTCTGTTGGCATCCGGTAAGTTTCGTGTAGTGCAAAAACATAGCCATGCATTTTTATGGATGAATGTGAGGCAATCTTTATAGCATATGTTAGGCTTAATATTTTTCTGTAAATATTTAAAGATGCTTCAAATGCTTCTATTTAAAGGCTTGAGATTGAACTGGTAACAAAAGCTCCAAACTCCAGACTTAGGGCAGTAGACGGAATGGAGTTAAGGATTTTGAGAGCTGTATGTTTTGCGGAGTCGTATACAATTGCTCCATAGTCCAGTTTGGATCTAATGAGAGCCTTGTAGGTTTTGAGAAGCGCGAATAAGTCAGCACCACAATTTTTTCGGCTAGTCTAGAGAATGTTGAGCCGTTTTGTACAAGCTTCTTTTAAGAATTAAAATAAGAGCTCCAGGAAGTTTATGGTGTAAAATAGCACCCATGATCTTTGTGGTTGTAACTACGTCGATTTTCTCTTCATTGAGACACAGTTCAACGTCCTGCTCATGAAGTCTTTTCCTTGTGGAGGTGATACATTTCGTTTTACTACTGGAGAATTTAAAACCAGTCGTAGACGACCATTCTTGGAGATTATCTAAGGCCGACTGAAGTATCTTTTGAGTAGCGGCTATGTTTTTGTCTTGTCAGAAAATTGTAAGGTCGTCAGCATGAAGTCAAGCCTTAACTGGTGGGTGTAGAGATGACACAATATTATTTATAGCTACTAGGAAAAGATTCACCCTGATCATTGAACCCTGAGAAACACCATTTTCTATTTTTATTTCCTTGGAGAGTATGCCGTTGGCTTCAGCCCTGATACTGCGGTTGTGGAAAAGGTTGTTAATAAATGTCAACATTCTTCCTCTGATGTTGAAATAAAAAAGTCTGTCAATATGTTGCCATACCATGTCATATGCTTTTCTAGCCTAGTTTACAATAGAGAGATTCTGTTTATTTTGAGAAGGCATTTAGGATTTCTGTTTCTAGTGCAATTAGGCTGTAGGTGGCCAAATGGTAACAGCGATTGAATTCCGATGAAGTTCTGTTAATCTAAAGTGCATTTCTTTCTACAACGATTAGTTTTGGAGAGATTGTATAGTCTCAACTTAAATGGTCGACCCTTATCAGAGATAAAATTAAACAAATCGAGTCTCGTCATTCGTTTTAACAAACGAAAACGTTCCACGGCACATAAAGCTGCAATTCTAGGATCCGTATCAGTGTTCTTTATTTCTACATACTCACTATGTAATTTTGAATAACAAAGTAAACATGATTTAAATGGTATATATGTTAACAAGATATTGGCTACTAATGAAATTAAATTTGGCTAAGTAATGCCTTCTTTAATACTGTTTGGAAAGGGACAGGAACACTCGGAATTGTATTTTGAAAGTCTGAGTTCTCTGTTCAGTCCATCCCTCAGTAATACTGCGGATAAACGTTTAGAAAAGGAATGTTGTGACATATCCTATACATTCAAAAGTCTGCTTCGGAAACTTCTGAAAGTAGGAGAAGGAATCTCATTAGGAGAAGTGAGAGTATGTGGAACAAATGAATCTAAAAACTCGTTATGAGTGCCAGTGGTCAGCATTCTGGCTTTTGGGCAAACATAGTGGTGAGGGGTTCGATTCTTGGTGAGATGGGGGTGTTTGTAGAACAATTCTCTACCCGTCTCAGTGTTTGGAAGTATGAATGTGAGTATGTTTCAGGATAAAAACGTCCAAATTAAATTTAAAATCTACTAACGCGTAACAATACTATCAGTTGTTTATCAAATCAAAGACCCCGATATGGCCATAGAAATTAAAGGGGACAGCTAAAAAGGTCCAATGAATGGAAGAAGAAAGTCTTCGTGGAACACCTATAAAAGAAAACAAACCAAACTAAGTATACTTATTAACATGCTCTTACAATTTTTAGCAACATCTGTTCCTTCACAATACTGTATAAGCTAAGTTTGCAAGTTTGGAATGCATTTGAAAAGAATGTCTCTACAATACTCTACAAGCCATTCTTACAAAAGCCTATTCTTATATCTTCTTGTTAATACAAATAAACTCATTAATGATTTACTCACTTCATTGTAGGTAAAATAAGTATATAAAAATCTAATGCAATCATCAAATCTTTTCAAGACAGAACAATTTGGTTATTATTGTGAAAATGAGCTTTGGTGAAGAACTTATCTCTTCCTTTCCTCCTAAAGGACGTACTACGGGTCAGCATATTGTGGCATAATAATTTCATTGTCGCTACCAGACGCACTTGTGTAATGTATTGTTACTACCAGATGTAGCATTATTGGGTCTCTCTAGTTATATTTCGGCTTAACAGGCTCTCCTTTCGGCGCGGATCACGCCAAAGGTAGAGATCTGTTTGAAATTGTCTGGTGTGACGTCAGCCATGTCTGGCTTTGGCTAGACACGGTTGGTGGGGGGAAAAATAGCCTGACTCAAGAATAAGTGGTCGTTGGAACCAGTCGCGTGTGTGGCCGATCTACGTCTGGGGGCATCCTGTTTCCTTTGTTGACCATGTAGAGAAGCCAAACGTTTTTGTGAATAAATCCCAGGTAATGTGTGTTATTTAATCTTTCAATGTAAAATTAAAAACCAATGGCTTCCCCTTAAATTTTTACACACCAAAGTCCCGGGGTTTTTGCTGCAAGCGGGTTTGTCCCCCATCCCTTGACATGCCCGTGTTGTAAATTAATCATTTTATGGAAATCTTTTCGGCCTTCGCCCCAACTGCAACAATATACTTTTAGAATTCAAAAATATACATATTTCCTCTAACAGAATTCCCTTGGTTAGGACGGTGGGTTTAACAACAGATGGTGCTCCAGCCACGGTTGCGTATAGTAAAGGACTTCTAGCATTGCGTCGGAGCAATGAAAACTTTCCTAAATTCGTTAGATATCACTGAATTACTCACTAGCAGGCATTACGTGGAAAATTTCTACAAATGAATAACATTATTATAGTGGATATTATCAACAAAGTGAGATCTCAAGCACTTCAAAGAGATTTGTCAAATCAAACACTGATGAATTGGTTTGCCAATATGGAGACTTACTATGCCATAGTGATGCAAGGTGGTTGAACAGGGGATAAGTTCCAACCAACTACTGCCTGCAGCAATTGGGTAGTGAGTTCTCTCCTGAATTTGAAGACTCAAATGGCTGTGGAATTTCGCACTTTTGTTAGATGTTACTGAAAAATTTAATGAACTTAATTACCAACTCCAAGGCAAAGGCAGGAGCTTGGAGAAATGTTATGTGATGTTATATCATTTTCAAAAAGCTTCAATTGTTGGAAAAGAATCTTAATGCTGCAGACCACGTCAGATACTTTCCCTGTTTAAAAGACAAGCTGGGAAAGCAAAGTTATTCAGAAATATATTGAAGCAAAAAGACTGCAGAAAGTATATCAACTTTCAGAGGGTAATTTCACAAACTTTCCAAGTTTTCCAAAGAATGGTGCTTCTGTCACAGTTAATCACATCTGTTATGGACGTTAATGTTAAAGGATTTTCTACTTGTATTATGCAATATTTTCAGGAAGATGGCCCTTCAGCAAAATGGAAGTCATAACTTTTCAAAGTGCTTGTCTTTGAAATCTGTGTGGTCTCTTGTATCAGGGAAAATGTCCTGTTTTGGCTCATGTTGCTCACTGAGCAAAGGCGTTGTTCATTTCTAACTACCTGTACGAGGCCTCTTTTTTAAACATGAAGATTATTAAAACAAATTGACAAACAAGCTTACTAACGAACACTTGAACAATTGTATTCGAATGGCAGTGATTAATCATTCACCCTATATTAAGAAAATAGTATCTCAGAGTGAGTGTCATTTTTCTAATTATTAATAACCAGAGGCTTCCGTGACTTTTATGTATGTACGTGCAGGGAAATAAACAATCTGCACTCCTTATGTTCAATTTTATTATCTGACACATTAAATCCGTAGCTTAATAGCTCGTCAGGAGTATTACAAACTTGATAGTAGTTCAAAGTTGGGGAATTTGGCGGTCCCTGTGTTACGATTTGTCAATTATACAAGTGCTCAGAATAAAGATAACTTCAAAGGTACTCAAGATATGCATTTTATTTTCAGACAATAACTTAAACATATGCTACGAGTACTTCAATCAAATTTTTTAGAGCCGGTTTTTAGAAAATAAAAAATAACGAAACATTTTTCATGCGAGGTTTCGTATTTAACTGACGTTTTGTTTTTGAGTTGCGCTGTTCAAAGGCAGACACATGGACATTTTTCTAAAAAGACAGTAAAGACAGTAATATAGTTTTTCAATCGGATTGGATTGCATTGTGAAACTGAGGGTATTGGAAACAAATACAGGAATGAGGATATTGTAACAACGCCCCTGTTAGGGCGCCCCCAGAAGGGGTGATAGGTGAAGGGAGACATTGGGCGGTCGGAACTAGGAGTGGTGGTACAGCAATGTCAGGGTCCCTACCGTTGCCAGATGTAGACGCCCTGGCATTCGGATAGGCAGATCGGCTACTCCGCCACACACAGGGTCCAACCTCCCCCAAGGGAGGTCCTTATACCCCGGCATCTAGCCGAAGGCGAAGGACGGAGAATGTTCAGAGAGAGCATCCACTTTTTCTTGCCACGCTGCACCGAAACACCATCGCCGACACTTCCAAACCTGAAACAGATCAAACGGTGTGAAGGATGAATGAAATAATTAATGGAACGAAATGGAGGGATAGTAAATTCTGGGGATGAAAGAACCACTCCAGGATTCGGCCTGGCGACTCGGAAAACCCCCAAAAAATCCATAGATGAGAGTCAGCGATCGGCGGTGATCGAATCCGGGACCTCCGAACGCGGGCCACAGTCCGGTTCTTCAGTCGGAACTGAAATGACAGATCTTGGGACCACAATGCCGATGAAATGTGTGACAGAACCTATTCAGGTTCCCAAACTCAGTCTACATAATTATAATGACCAGTGTGAAAGAACAATAAACGATGTAAGTGAAGGTCTAACAGAGGAGTTAACCATAAACCTGAAAATTTAAAGGTACTTGCAACATTGCAAATCACTTTTAAGTTGAGAGTTGTCAAGAGTACTTAGACCACACTAGGGTCTGCTGGAAAAAAACAGGAATCAGTTTAGAGCAGTGCTTTTCTTTATTGTTGTCTTTCTTTGTTTCCTTTTAATGGTTAACGGATAGCAGCATTTAATCTTTTTTCTTTCTTTTTTTCCACAGTGTTATTTGTATTATTTTTTGCGATGGTCATCATATATGAGACGACATTTTTTATATTACTTTTTGGTTTCTGGTTTTTGTCACGGATGACCATGACGAGTCGAAACCGCCTACACCATACGACGAAACGAAAGTACTGAATATCTTAGTGAACTTGGTTATTTACAGTGGCAGGTACTGCGTCATCTTGTGCCATTTTGGACACAACCCTCTTACCTCTCAGTTATCAGAACATTCCAGAAGTAATGGATTTGTTACAACACGTCATGATAAGGCATAAAGAACTTTCCAGAATTATATCTGGACTAATTGGACTATCACTTAGTGCTAAAATGACGTCACCAGAGGAGGGGAAAACAGTGCTGTCGCCAGCCACCTCCCCTTCCCGAGCAGTAGCTGGTTCAGCGTTCAGGAAGATATGTTGGTCTTTGAGAATCCAGCCGCCGACAAGTTTTCTACACCAGGCTCCCAAGCAGCGTACTCACGAGTAGGCACAAAATGTCGGTGTTGTCAAACATTCTTGTAACTACCTTTTTGTAACTATTATCTATGCAGGGCGTGCGTACGTACGCTTCATGATTTTGAGGAGTTCAAATTCATTTGCTGTAGATTACGTAAAATAACTGCACTTTGTGCGCTTTGGTATTTGAGGTTTTTTTGCATATTTTGAGGAGGTTTTGCGAACTACTCAACGGTAGCGTTAAATGGTAAGGGAACGAGAGGCACTTTTATGCATAAATGTAAAGGTTTTAGCTTAAAGGAAGTTACGATGTTGAAATACATTAGTTGCGAGAGTGTAATACATGGAGAAGTTCGTCAAATGCATTCTTGTAGTAAACTTGCAGTTTGTTCATTGTTATTAAATGGCATGTATATTTGAGGGGGAACTATTATAAATGTTGTTCTGTTAAGGAAAGATATTTTGCACTGTGATATGCAAACAGTGAATTCAGTTCACGTCAACGTGTACAGTTATTTCATAACCACGTTTTCCTTTGAATTGCTTTATTCCATTTCCTTTTTATTTAAGCCTGTAAAGTATCTGGTTGGTAATGATCCACTTCTGGTGTTTGGTGTTGTGAATTTTCACGGCTGAGGTCAAAAGAGTCACGCCAATAGATGCCAAAAGGAAAAATTTCTTTAATAAAGAAAGGTTAATTTCAGCAAACCCAAGATCCAAAATTCGAGTAATGCATGTATAACAATGTATTTTCAAAATTTTACTCAGCTTTTCAATTTAAGCTTTAAAGCTAATTTTTCCCCAAATCACTTTACATGCTAGTTTCATGTTTATGGAAAATGAGTAAAATGTGCGTAGTTGCCTTTAGGAAGTTAACACTCATAATTTTTAGTAACTTTTGCAATGTATTATTTAAATAATTACTACTCCAATTATCAATAATCATATTTCACACTCAAGACGCCCCGAGTTCGAATCTGGATAAGGATGAGTGACTCGGATAAGGTATCTGAGAAGGCAAATGTCGAGCTCATTTGAGCATCATTTCAACTATTTTATTCATTTACCTTCAAATATAATCTACTAGGTTAAAGTACATTAAACTTAAAGCAAAAAGGAAAGAAAGAAAAAAGAATTATGTTGTATTTGAAACAAACAAACCGGCTGAATTGTAACACGAGAGTAAAGGTTACTTTAATTACTTATAAAGTATGATATTTAAGCTAATTTAATTTAGCTCAAATAATGCTTGTTGAAAACAAACATGTCCTTAAATGCTAAATTAAGTTGCCAAAAGTTAAATGTCAGCTGTAATGAATTATGCTCAATAAAGTAATTACATGGAAACAAAAAGTAATTTTTCTTTCCTAGTTTTATTATTTAATCATAACCATCGCAGCGGTCACTTATCCATTTCATCCTAAGTAATCACACACAATTTTATTATTTTATACAAGTAGAAGCGGCCATATATATCAAATTAAACTTCATTAATAACAAATTAACATTTGATGTTACAAAAATATAAGAACCACCAAAACAGGTAAATGTATAATTCTTCAATCCATAATGGAATGGTAATAAGAATAGTGAAAGTAGGAGAATTAGCATTTAAACAGCATGCTATTGCTTGCCTTTATTCAATTGAATAACAATGAGTTCCTGTCGTTAGCACTAGCACTTGCCGTTAGCAAGTAGAATCATTCCATTCTGAGTTAAACATAAAGAAGAGATTATGTATTACCATATACTGGAATCAGTCAAACGTTAGTCGCAATGTCGTTGTGGTAGCATCCTCATCATAAACGTCACCATTACAAGTGGCATAGTCTTGAGGCTTCGGAAAGTTGCTAGTAGGTATTACCACTAAAGATGTGTTCATAATCGCATTCTGTAATATTTATGTTTCCCTTGGGTAGTGCTGCGAGTTTTTGTCATTCCTTACGCTTCGCGAGTCTAGAACAAGAAAAACGAGTTACTCTGCAATTCCGGTCGAGAATGCCTTGCTATTAATCACTGAGAAGCTTCCATAGCAAAACGCTCCACCTCGGAGCTGCACCTGGAAGAGAAGAATAGGCAGTAATATATTAATGAATCATCTCCGTAAGGAAGAAATAGCTGTTTGTACTACGGTAACTTCCACCGTTACTGGCTTTTCTTTTTATGTAGAAAGACTAAGGTAAAGAAAGAAGATGATGCTTAGGTGGAAATGAAATATATAGATTCCTACAGCGTTGTTCTGCATATACTACTCGGCTGAAAATATGGTACTGGTAGTTTACCTTGTCGCTGAGAATACAATAATATTAAATGTGGAAGATAATATTGTGAGCTAAATTATTGGTGATTATGTATCCATTTGTATACGCTGTTTCTTTGGTTGTTCCATGTATGTCAGCGTTTGTCTATGTGAGCTGACATATACTTGTCACAAATGTTTATCTTTAGCAGACAACGATTTATAAAATTTATGTGTAAGAACACAGCTATTTAAACTAGAACAATTGTTTAATTTTTTTGTTGCAAGTTGTTCCATTCTTTATTGTCATAACTCTCAGGAATTTTTGTCACATATCCGGTACAAACCAAACACGCTTGATATTTTAGGATGATTTTATGATGATTTTATGATACCGGTGGGCACTACTTAACGCGCACTCCTGTGTGGTTTAAACTTCTAAGACCAGGTCTATGTGCAGCCTTTATAACCTTATTCAACCTCGATCTTGCTTACGATATATTTTCTTCCATTCCCTGTATCACTTGCATAGATTTGAACACGGATTTTGTTTCCAAAATGTGATAGGTGCTCAGAGCAAATGGAGAAGATTGAAAATGCATTGCCTTAAGATCGTATAGGTCGCAATAAAGTTAAAGAAGTGGTGGAAGCCTATCTAATTATGAAATTATAAGGCTTTTTAGATTATATAATAGTTTAATTCTGTTAAATGAGGCGGCTGCGGTGGTGATGGTGATTCAGCAATATAGAGCCTATGTCTGTGCAACTTTATGTTCCATTCCCAACTCTAAACATAAATTTCGAAATATATTTGAACGCCGTGGAATAATGAAGAAACGATTATTAAATATTATTATTACTATTCATTATCATGACACTTATTTAAAGCTATTTTACTTTAATTAATGAATGAAGTGGGATTTGACCCTAAACTATAAAATCATGAGAGTTTTGAGGTGTCTTTTGGAACATGTTATTTTAGAATATGACCAATTTGGATCAAGCAGGTTTTGACAGTACAAACTTAAAAGATCATTGAACAACATTTACACAGTAAAAATATGAAAAAATTGAATACTCAAATAGGATTAGCTCAGCATGCTAAACGGTGTAAGCTTTTTTATTTATTTATAATTTTTAGTTATAACCTTACCGTTTTTTGTAATTGCGGGTTGAAGGTTAACTAAAATTAAACGCAAAACCAATGTAACCTTTTAAAGAATGAAGGAACTTGAAGAAAAGTCTTATTCTCTTAAAAGAATGAATAGGGATTTATAAATTTTAAAGTTATAATGTCTCCGCCCCAGTCCACTACCGGTTGTATGCTCAACCTCAGTAGTTTGGCTTATTTGCTTTCCGAAGTTTCCTTTTTTCTGCAGTAACTGATAAATTCTCTTTCATAACCCTAAGTGGAAGATCTGATTCTCGAGCGTCCAGGGTTTTATTTCCGTATAGACATGGCGATTTCAAATCGCCACCATCGGACTTGCATCTCAATTTAGCTCAACTGAAGCACTCTCTATGGCCAACGTACTTCGGTGGCCACAATAAAAGTTGCATTCCTTTCGTTCCATAGCCATCACTATTATCATCCTAAGATTAGAGGTAACGAATACCACCCCGTTATGGGTCTGTTCATCGCTTAATGGAGCTACGGTTCCCCTTAATTCCAAGGGATATTCCCCTTAGTTCCCCTGAAGTTACCATTGACCATATGGGGAGCGTTGGAAACGACAATAACAACTTAATACACAAAAATAATGTCTGCAGTCTGAAAAAAGTATGAAGAGGGATAAGGGAGCTACCTATCGCAGATTGACCGAAAGTAGTAACACAAAAAAAGTTATGAAAGCTGCGTTTGTCATGATGCTTGCTTATGAAGTTTGTTATCTGATCTAGGGGCCATATTAAAAAGTAATAAAAAGTCTTCAGAATTGTAGTTTACGCCTAAAACTGTGTAAAAATACCAATAACTATCTACATTTCAGTTTTTGAGCCTGTGAGTCACTGCTCAAGAAACTAATACATCGTTTGCGGCCTTGAGTCTCATGGTGTCTTATGAATCCTCCTTGTATTGATTTCGTAGCTCCATTCAAACAATTCCATGCCTACCTATATGAGGTATTTGTCTCTGCTTTTAACTGAAGTTTTATTTCTGTTCACTTAGCTTCAATACCGTATGAGGTAGACGTGAACAGAATTGGACTATAACTGAACGGATGTGGCAGTAATTTGTATCACAATAATGTAAATGCCAGAGTGATTGTAGTGTAAATAAGCATTATTGTATGATATTGATTTGAGATGTTTGTTAATTATATGTATTGTTAGGAAATAGTTTACACGACCTCACTGAAACTGACAATAAGAGCGGATAACAATGAGCGAGGGGGTGAGTTGAATATTAATTAGAAGAGACAAACAAATGACGTCAGATTGGCGCGCTTTTCTGTAGAAATGGAGGGAATTTCTTCCCTAGAGCATATGTGTTCATTATTTTGATTGGATATAAAAATAGACGCTAATGTTGGCGCGTTTTATTAACCAATAGCAGCTCGGTTATAATCTTTAGGCATATCGGGGTGTGAGAGTATAAAAAGCTAAAGCCAGAGGCAAGTATTACCCAGTTCAACAAAATCATCCACGCGTTACACGTCGCTGAGTCCAACAGAATCAGTCAGAAGTTAAACGTCGCTTAGTTCATCAGAATCGTTCGCGGGTTACACGTCGCGTAGTTTAACGGAAGCATACTTAAAGTACACGTTACGCAATTCTACAGAATCTCTCGCGTCGTAAAGTTAGTTATAAATGTGAAATACGCGAATTAATAATGTGCAGCAAATAAGTGATTATAGTAATATTAGAAATATAACAGTTTCAGTCTGGCGTGTATCAAGAGTCAATATGTGAAATTAATAACGTGTGACGGCAATAAAAGTGCAAAAACAAATTCTTTTATCAGTGTTATCTTTCAATAAAAACTCCTTTCCGTTTACACACCCTGTTCAAGAGATGTGCTTGACCGAGAAATAATAGCTAGCCGGAGGACAATGAACCCAGCATCCAAAGTAGTAAAACAATAACAGGCGCTCAGAAATAAGATAACACGAAGTGACCGCGACATATTGGCTCCCATACGTAGTGCAGATAAACATGAAGCATCTACCAATTACTAACAATAAATCCACTTCACGGAATAATGATTCAAAGTATGTCGCAGTTCTCAATGGCTAGTGTTATCTTATTTGTAGAGCGCCTCTTGTTTTATTATTTTTTTTAATTTGGGTTCTTTGTCCTCCGGCTAGCTATTATAACTCAGTCGAGCAAATATCTCTAAGCAGGGCGTGTAAACGGAAAGGAGTTATTGTTAATAGATAACACTGATAAAGAAAATTTGATCTAGACTTTTATTGCCGTTAATAATTCACATATTTAATCTTTATACAGCCTGACTGAAACTGTGATATTTCTGAATGCAATTACAGTCGCTGTAGTTGCCGCGTACCAATTACTTCGCGCACTTTACATTTTTGTAACTATGTGCGTGCACCTCGTGAGAGATTCCTTAGGACTGCGTGTCGTGCAACTCGTGAGAGATTCCTTAAAACTGTGATGTTTCCGAATGTAACTACAGTCGTTATAGTTGCCGCGCACCAATTACTTTGCGTACTTTACATTTTTGTAACAAAGTTTGTGACGTGCAACTCGTGAGTGATTTTTCCAAACTGTGTGACACGCACCTCGTGAAAGATTCTTCCGAACTGTGCGAAACTTGCTTATGGCTCGAGAATATATACTCCTTCACCTCGAATTGCCTAAAATAATAGAGCTGCTATTGGTTACCAAATCGCGCGCTCTTTAGCGTCTGTTTTGGTCATATATACTCTAGGGAAGATATTCCCTCAATTTCTGAAAAAAGGCACGCTACTCTGACGTCATTTGTTTGTCTCTTCTTAGTGATAAACAACTTACCCCCTCGGTTTATTTTACCCACTTCTATTGTCAGTTTCAGTGAGGCCGTGTAATCTTATTTCCTAACAATACTTATGGCTAAGAAACATCTAAAATCCTGTACATACAATAATATTAATTTACACTACAATCACTCTGACATTCACAGCATGTTATGATATAAAATATTGCCTCAAGTAATGCTGAAGAATGCGATCACTGGAAAACTCAATTTTAAGGAATCCGTTATGTGAAATATACGGAACCAGTACGCTTCAATCAAACATAATGCGGTAAAGAATAACAAAAATTATACTATAATTGAACGTAGTAATAATTCAAAGTGATGCTGAAGAGTACGTTACTGGGAAACTCAATTTAAAGGAATCGATATGTGAAAGATACCAGTACATTTCAAAGAAACCTAATAAAATGACTTAGAATTATGGAATAACTTAGCCTGGGGATCTAGAAGGGACAGACAGGCATCTCGCGGGTGCATTCTGAATTCGAGGTAATTTTACTTAAGCTAAGAGTAGATAAACGCTTTGGTGAGTTGCTATTATTCTGAAGAAAATAATAGAAAATACTCAAATCTACAGGATTAGTCCTCTACGTTTAGCTAAGGTTTTGAAGGTATAAATATTGAATAAACACCCTTAGATAGGGGGTCATTTATACAGCTGTTTAAACAGTGGTAAGTTAAGCATTATGAAAGACTTTATTTTAAAGTCAAAAATGGCGATATTGGGCTCGGGTGACTTCTATATTGGTGCCTTCAGACTTGTCTATACGGCAAAGCTGTGAAGCCCAATAGTCATAGTTTCTGTACCACTCGTTATCTCGTATTCTTTCTCATCTATTTTCTCGGCACATCTGCCCTTCTAATTATTTTTATGATAAGGACGGTGACAAAGAACTTTAAAACTGCTGAAGGTTGCATGGTACACTGACTAGGAATAATGATGGAGGGCTGCAGTTTCCGAATAAGAGAACCCCATACAGCGGAAAAGATAAATACTCATTTTCCTGATATATATTCACGTCATTTCTCATTTTTATTGTCTTATCTTCAGGGTTGAGAACAATGAGCCCCTAGAGAAGCATTCCCATATGTGTTGTTCAGATTACATTTCCAGGCAAAATCTTGCCTTTTTAATGTAACAAACTTGGTATAAAATTACCGTCAGAGCTCTGCCCGCATTAAAGGTGCACTTTGGCGTGAAGTGTGCTGGAGTTTTTCTTATGAAAATTAAAACTAAATTAATCTTTCCTTTAAAAATATATTTTCCCGCGGAGTTGCAGACTTAGCTTATTATTTCTGCTAGTGCTTGATTCTGATAAACAAACAGTTTAAATGGATGGTCGATCCATGCTGTATGCTTAGCTGGAAAGAAAGACTTCGTTAAGCAGCAATCTTTACAGAGCATAGAGGCCGGCTTCACTGTGGCTGTGCGTCTGAATAAAAAGACTTACGTTTGGCTAAGAAAACAGCCTTTCGTTTTGAATGTGGAACAGGCACACTCTCTAACAAAACGGGAATATAAGACGCTAGGTAAAAATATTTCAAACATGTAACATAGATAAAAAAACAAAAGATCCAGTAGAAAGGCGAGATTATGTTAATGCAAATATTCAATTACACAGTTGAAATATACAGCTGTAAGGTTGTAAATGACATCATAAAAAGCGTAAAAAAGTGTCTGCTGAGTAATAAAGAAAAACAACGTTTACTACGTGTGTATCATCTAAAGCCCCATCCCTCTTGCTAACGAAACTGGAGATGGTACTTATGCATTGTTTTCATCACGGTACAGTTATGACACAAGTTCATAAATACAATCATTCATAGGTGCCAACTACCGTTACAAGATTATACTTTTTTCAAATGGCTAGGGAATTCAAGAACTTTCACCTAGGTAAAATAACAAAGTCATTGTTGTTTATTTGTTTCCCACAATTGTTTTGAAAGATTTTAGGTTAAAGAATTAAGAAAATATTTGCATTCCCAGCATTTAAATACACATAGACTTTTTACTAAGCAAGGAATATGCGTTAATTTAAGAAAATACTCTGCCGTTTGTGAAAATAAAATTGCAACACCAAGAAGGAAACGTATGAATTCAATCAATTTAATACCACAGGTTAGGTACATGACAAGTAACTAATTATAAACATTTCAAATCTATACATGACCATATTCAGTATTTGGTTTGGCCTCCATTCGGTACAATTAGAGCTGCTATACGCCGTGGCATTAAATCAAAAAGTTTCTGAATACGTTCCTGAGGGATTTTCCTCCACGCAGTTTGTATTCGAGTGCTCAAACCCGTGACACTGGTTACTGGAAGACCGTGAAGCACCAGATGCCGACAAACCAAATTCCAGACATGTTCGATGAGTGACATGTCAAGCGAACGTGTAGGCCAGGGAAGCAATGGTACCCGTCGCTCTTCGAAGAAGGCTTGGGCATTCCTCGCAATATGTGGCGGGGCATTGTCCTGTTGAAATGTGGCCTATGGAGATGCCTGAAGCGGGGGAGTATATCAGGCTCTACAACCACCGTTAGATACCGGTTGCTGTTCAAAGTGCCCTCAATTCGTAGGAGGCAAGACCGGCTGTTGTAACCATGGCGCCCCAAATCATCACACCTGGTGTTTGTCCGCTATGTCGCTCAACAATGCAGCCCTCCAGGTTGCGCTCACCACGGTACCGCCGGACACGTATGCAGCCATCACTGTAGGACACGTTGAAGCGGGACTCGTCCGAAAAGACTACATTTTGCCACTCAGCACCCCAGTGACGGTGTTCGCGTGCCCAATGCAGTCGGAGGAGCTTATGGTTTCTGGACAAAGAGAGCCGACGTAATGGCATGCATGCATGCAACCAGTTCAAACTGCAACAGACGGCGACGAACCGTTGATGCAGACAAGTTCACACCTGTTACAGTGCTCCAACGTCGAGCCAACACTGTGGATGAAGATGTACGGTCCATTCTGGCTATGCGCAAGATGACGGTCATCCCGTGCTGTGGTCATGTTCCGTGGTCCAGTAACCGCTCTTCGCTGAGTACGACCTTCATCTATCCACTGCTTCCACATATGCATTACTGTTGTAGCAGCATGCCCTGTACGAGCCGAAATGTCACGGTATGACAAACCCGCTTCCCGGAGACCGATCAATCTGCCCCGTTCGAAGTCACTCACGTGCGAATATGGCTCCCTTTGACGTCGACGAGGCATAGTAGCCCTCACTTTATGCTTCCACCTTGTTGGACAGCTCTGTTGGGCGCAACACTGGCCTTGTCGGACCGACACGAGAGAGCTCCGCTCAGCCTACGTATACCCCATCTCTCTGCAAACCTAATCATTTATTGCTTGCACACTCTTCTACACTGCCACCAAGTGTGGAGTTATTCGGGAAATTCTTTCTTGGTGTTGCAATTTTCACAAACGTCAGTGTATGTCAAATATGTCCTGCAGATTTTAAGCCTTTAGTTCCCCTATAAAAATCCTCTTTAGCTCTCGCCCATGATTTGGACTTTTAGCACATGCAAAACCCCAGTTACTCTGTTGTGGTAAAATTTAAATCGCATATCAAAAACGCATGAAAATTCTTGCATATTCATGAAAACAATACAAAATGAAGAGAAAAATCTGATGTGTTACATTCGCATGACTTTCTCTACCCACTGTCTCTTATTAGTGGCTATACAAATTATTCTTACGAAAACTCATTTTCCTATCTACTTCATTTTAATCGAAATAGCTGCATTAGATGTTTCGTTATAGGGATAGCATAGTCAAATATTTTAGAACTGGAAGCCATACGTTGGCCTTAAAATTTCGTATTTCTTCCACGACATCGCAAAAAACAACTGAAAATATACAGAATTTCAAAAGAACGGCTAAGTGTTCAATAATTCGAATCATTAATAAAAGGATATGTCCGAAATGGTAGATGACACAAAAGAGTTACTTGAAATAAAATGTGTGTTTTAAACATTTTTTGTTTAATACGACTTCGTCTATCGCTTAACGTATACCAGTTATACAAGGTTGTACATACTTCCTTCCGAATGAAGAGGATTTCACAGGCTATTCCCAGAAAATTCAGGATATATATTTTATTTGTCTCATAACTTTAATATATGTCATGTTAATCAAAATCGTTAAGAACCATTATTTAGAAAATACCTAATTTCCCAAGTATGCAATGTAAAACGTAGCTGGGGTGTAGGGATTTTCTTGAAAATCTTTGTGTCGCATCGTTGTAAGATACTGAACTTAAATACAAAGTTTGGTATTTATCCGACCTTTCGTTTTTGAGTAATGCTGTTCACAGACATCCAGACACACACATACTCACGAACATTTTTCTAAAAAGCATTTTTTTATTCAAGGGGCCTCAAAACATAAATTTCCGGTAAAATGTCGACATCGACTTTTTGGATGAAATACAATTCTTTCCCTGCTGGTTGGGAGAAAATATGAACAGCTAACTACAGAAGTCATGTGTGAGTAACTCTATTTTAAGGTTTCATATAACTACTCTACCTGTTTGGATTATGATCTTGCAAGGAAAATGGTGAATACCATGTAACGAATAAAATTGTATCTTACCAATGCTGGAGAACCTTCGAATAGTAACTGCTGGAATGTGGCAAGGAGTGATCTCCGGGCATTTAGGCCGTGATATGTTTGGATTAACTATTCCAGATATTTCACGAGCAGCTGCTGCATCCGTATTCAGCAGTTGTTTCGAGGGTTCATTCTCGGGAGTTCAAAGATGACTGCTGCCGTTCATGCACGTTTTGGATTTCTATTCATTCATAATTATTATATTATAGGATTGGCCCTTAGTTGTTACATACTTATAGCTTTATAGATATAATTTGCATTTCGATTTTCATTAATATTGTATTTTCCCTTTGCTTTATTTTTTAACGGAGCCATACATGATTAATACTTTCACAGTGTACTTTACTATTTGTTGATTGAACTTGCTTGTATTTATATCTGTTTTCTTTCATTTTATTTATTTACTGTTATATAACAACGCATATATTTGATTCTGCTTGTACAATCCCACCAAGATTTTAAAGCTCGTTATTGCCAGCTTTCGTTAAATATTTTCTGATTCTTACCGTTCTTCATACATTGTTTCTTGTTGGAATATGAGTGCCCTTTTACTGCCTGGGTTTATCTCTGCCATTTTATTTGATGGTTGTATTTTGGTGACTGCGCGGGAGTAGCTTTCATTTATTTTGTTTCAATGAGGTGTATTCGTTTCTAGGTGGAGTTTTCTGGAAGAGGTTTGGATGCGAGCGTGTAGAACTTCTTCAGACTCGTATTTTGTAAGATTTTCAATTAACTCGTTTTGGAGGCTATAGCTCAGGCTGAGTAAATAGGAAGTGCATAGCTTTTATAATGTAGAGAATTAATTTGCTTATAATGTAGTGTTTTACTTGAGAATATTATCGTACAGGTTTGATTACTATTGTTATTTTTTATTTTATTTATTTATTTATTTATTTTTACTTGACATGGTACAATGTGTCCATTCCAATTAAGTCATGAATCTACTAGAATTCATAGATACTTTCCTTATGATTCACCTACAATTTATTGTTGTTAATTGCAATTTCATTATTTGGAACTTTGTGATATTTAGTGAATCGTTTTGACTTTTCCTGGGGTTTACTTCAACTACCCTGCCTGCTCGCGACAACTTGTATAATGTGTAATAACCAACGAGCTATGTTTCGATTTTGTTGACCGGTATTGCATGAATAAGAGAGTTCATTTTATCTTCTAATAAACCAATTACAGAAATTTCATAATAATAAGCATATCAAACACCCCAGTGGCTCCGCATTTGTGTTCTGGATTGCGAGATGACAACATTATGAGTATCAAGGCCTCTCCTTCCTGTAGAAACTGTGTCTATGTGTTAAAACGTCAACGTCTATATGGTACTACATACACTGCCGTTTGTGAAAACTGCACCACCGAGAAACAATTTCCCGAAATACTCCAAACTCAGTGAAAGTGTAGAAGAGTATGCAAGCAATAAGTGATTAGGTTTGCAGGGAGATGGAGTACACGTAGGTCGAGTGGAGCCCCTCGCGTCGGTCCCACAAGGTCAGTGTTGCGCTCAGTGTAGACAGTGCAGACCTATCAAACAAGGTGGAAACAATAACGAAGTGGCCAGTATGCCTCGTCGACGTTAAAGGAAGCAAAATCGGCATATGAGTGAGTTCGAACGGGGCAGAATGATTGGTCTCCGGGAAGCAGGTTTGTCATACCATGACATTTCGGCTCGTACAGGGCATGCTGCTATGACAGTGATGCGTGTGTGGAAGCAGTGGATAGATGAAGGTCGTACGCAGCGAAGAGCGGTTATTAGACCACGGAACATGACCACATGATCGTACAGCTTCATCCACAGTGTTGGCTCGACGCTGGAGCACTGCAACAGGTGTGAACTTGTGTGCTTCAACGGTTCGTCACCGTCTGATGCAGGTTGGACTGGTTACATGCAGACCATTACGTTGGGTTCCATTGTCCAGAAACCACAAGCTCCTCCGACTGCAATGGGCACGTGAACACCGTCACTGGGTTTCTGAGTGGCAAAATGTAATCTTTTCGGACGAGTCCCGCTTCAACGTGTCCTACAGTGATGGCTGCATACGTGTCCGGCTGTACCGTGGTGAGCGCAACCTGCTGGACTGCACTGTAGAGCGGCATAGTGGGTAAAAACTAGGTGTGATGATTTGGGGCGCTATTGGTTACAATAACTTATCTCGCCTCCTACGAATTGAGGGCATTTTGAACAGTACCTAACGATGGTTGTAGAGCTGAGATACCCCCCCCCCCTGCTTCAGGCATCTCCAAAGGCCACATTTCAACAGGACAATGCCTGGCCACATATTCCGAGGAATGTACAAACCTTCTTCGAAGAGCGATGGGTGCCATTGCTTCCCTGGCCTGCACGTTCGCCTGATATGTCGTCCATCGAACATGTCTGGGATATGGTTGGTCGGCACCTGGTGCGTCACGGTCCTCCAGTAATCAGTGTCACGGATTTGTAGGCTCGAATACAAACTGCGTGGAGGGAAATCCCTCAGGAATTTATTCAGAACCTTTTTGATTTATAGCAGTTCTAATTGCAGCGCATGGAGTCCACACCAAATACTGAATATTAGGGCTCAAAGATCATATATAGATTTGGAAAGTTGATCATGTATTACTTGTCATGTACCTAATCTGTGGTATTAAATACATTGAATTGATGTGTTTCCTTCTTGGTGTTGCAATTTTCACAAACGACTGTATATAAACAAGCGGCAGTTGCCTCTGAGACCCCGAGGAACTTTCGAACGCCTTACTGAAGACGACTGCCTCAGCTGTACCCAAAACTCCTTTAAACTAATTTTATCAGTTTGCTTTTTATTGCATTGTTATCTACTCCTTGACTATTTTGAGACGCACTAGTAAAATTTTCCTACGGAGTACATAATAGATTAAAAAATATTTTTAGTCATTGAACAATACTTGCGGATTTTCTATTTAACTACATATTCTAATGTTTTAATGAACGGCCTTTATAAAAATTATCAACTATTATGGGACGTAATATTTGGAACGTATCTGTAAATATTTAGAGAACATTTTAAACTCTTATGGGAAGAACCTTTTTATTATTAACAACATTAAACGTACAAAAATGTTTAAAACAATTTAAAAATGTCCAATTATATAAAAATTTATATGTATTATCAAAAGTCTAAACAACACGAATACAAAATTTGAAATCGTTCAACGTTCCAAATCTCCAGCTTTCACTCCGAGGTTTGCTTAAGGCTCAGGAAGAGATATGCAGAAGATTGGCCTGTTAATGGAAATAGTCTTACGGGGGATTATACGAAAGAATGGATGAATATAGCTAAATTTCAATTTTAGCCACAAGTTAAGTTTATGTCAAGACTAGAATACCCCGGCGTCACTGTGTACCATATTTTGGCACTCCATTTTTTCACGTGTGTTGTTTAATATGGTGGGATTGGAATTGGAAAGGTAGTTTCCATGCGTTTAATGAAAGCATTAAGCTACCTATTTTATCACCAATTTTCGATATTTTAGATGCAAGTTGTGATCTTTAAACGAAACCATTGGATCCTGTGTTTTATAACCCGTAGCCAGATTAGTGTATGTGCATGAGCTGATTTTATTGTAATTGCCTAATGTGCCACCGTTGGTTATACAATAGCGTCCTGTAACGATTTTATTTATTTCGTTAAATCAGAGTAAACCAAGGGCTTCAGCTTCGTAATTTGTGACAACCTAAAGGAGTAAAATGATAGAATTGTGATCGAAAGATTGAAAGAAGGAAACCTATTATGTGTATCCTTTGCACGTACTATAAATTGTAAAACAATGCATAATTTATAAAAACAATACAAACAAATAAGAATAGTGGTAGTAAAAGGGGAGAAATGAGAGAAGTAGAAGTTGTGCGTGGGCCAGCGAGATTCCTTTTTGCTTTTAACTTAACCCTAGGGAGGGAGAAATGAGATTGAATCCCGAAGGGCGACCAGATCGGATGACGATTGTGCACGCATGGACGGGCCCCTAACGGTTCCAGATTCATGATAGAATAGGAACTACTCCAGAATTCGCCTACCAACCCGGGAAATTACGAAAAAAATCAATGGTCAGAGTGGTCGGTCCGAAAGGAATCGAATCCGGGACCTCCCGAATACCAGCCTCACGTGTTACCGCAGAGCCATCTCGCTCGCTAAAAAGAGCAGTAAAAAGCGTATTTATTAATTGCGGTCCAAATTACTGTGCTTGCTCTAGTGGAAACGTGGCATATGTTTATTTTGTTACTATTGGGACCTTTATACTGCAGCTGGCATGAGATTTCAGGGAGTTTTAGTTCAGCCAACTTGCAGTTACCAAAAGCTCCAACAATACGTGAATGATGTTTGCGCATCTGACACTTTCCAATAATCATAAAATACATACAATAATATAATTGTATTCAGAATGAAGGATTTTGGTAAGAATAATGTCAGAGGAAAGTCATTGCTTCAACGCAATAATTGCAGTTGTGATTTATTTTAATACACAAGTAATTTATACAAATACCTGCACATGTGGGAGATTATTTATATGCTCTACAGAGCCAAATTCAAACCAAAATATGATTGCGTAACAGCAAAATGAAGTAGAGTTAGTTATGCCCTCAACTTTGAATGGGACTGAAAATTAATGGCAAATGCATTCCTCAGAAATTGTGATCCGGAGTATCTACATTATATGTATCTACTAGGAAGCAGTGGCCCTAGTAGATTTCTTGTATGTCATTTTTTTCACCGGGACCATCTTTTGGGAGACATTGATGACCTTAAGGAAGCCATTCCATGTGGAAGAGTTTATCTTCTTTCACTCTGATAACACATTGTGCATGTCGCCTCCAACCCAAATGGCTTGCTGCGCACGTAAAATTAACAATTGCTCCACGAATGCAACCCATTAATAGGATATTTCGACTTCGGCTGTATGCAAATTTTAAGAAACATCTACAGGGTAGACATTTTTCCGGCGATTTCGTGAAAGACGCAGTAATAAAAGTTTTCAAAGAGCAAAACACCCCTTTCTACCGTCAAGAGTTGGAGTATTTGATTATGCGTTTGGAAGGATGCCTCAATCCTTTTGATGCTAAAAGTAGAGTAGTGCAGCAATTTTATCCATTTCCCTATAAAAATAAGAAAGCCTACATTTTAGGATTTTCCTTGTATGTAATAAAGTATGTTTCGTTAAAATTCTTTGAAACGCAAATAGATATTTTTATAATTTCTACAGATCGATATCTCCAGAAAAAGGGTCTCTTATTCCATGAAATAAACACGGTGTAGAATCATATCTTCCCATCAAATTATATTTATTGCCGCCAAATGTGGCGGGTCATAGTGGTTACTAAAGATCTATTGTGTCGACCCATTCAACAATTTGGGCAAA
Organism: Deroplatys truncata; assembly: GCA_030765065.1. Lineage (NCBI taxonomy): Eukaryota > Metazoa > Arthropoda > Insecta > Mantodea > Mantidae > Deroplatys > Deroplatys truncata. The sequence continues at coordinate 112,770,494 of CM060981.1, forward strand.
AAGTCTCCTTACAAAGTCGTTGTTGTAGTTTCCCTGTTCGATAACGTGGTAAGAGTTTGATACATCACGAAACATGCTACTGTCACGGTACTCCATGTTCGTGTTTATATTTTATCTCATCAATATGTCACGGTCAGGGATGGCATGTATACCCTTAATTCTACCCATAAAGTAGGTTCCCCCAAAAACCGGGCAGAGCACTGCACTTAGACCAGTGTAGCCCTTTGTGCTTCTAATATGACCTGGGAAACAGAGATACGGAGGAGACTCCAAGGGCGACCAGATCCGGGCGACGATGTGCGCAAGCATGAATGGAGTCTATAGTAATTCCAGACTGAACGCACCCGACGCCGGTCACCCTACTCACAAGCCCCGAGTCCGCTAGGTGTCCCTAGAGCCCAGGGAAGCCGCTCCAGAAGTCGGGTCTCTCAGTACTCCAACGACGCCTGAGAGAGAAACCTTAGAAGCGCACCTCCATCGCCCAGCCGCAACACACCAATGCCGTCGTCTGATTCTTCAACCCTGAAACAGATGATACCAAATGGAGACAGGAAATTCGGTGTAAAAGAGGAAACACCCCAGCATTTGCCTCCGACCCGGGAAACCGCGAAAAAACCCATGGTCAGTGTGATCGGACCGACGGAAATCAATCCCAGAACCTCCCAATGCGTACATGACAGTGCATAACTTCATGATATATTAGCAGAACTCTTTTAAAATAACAATAAAGCGATTTTTTGAACCTAAAGGTGTCTGCCTTAATTTGTTAAAGGGCATCACAACGGGTTAATTACTATTGTACCTGGATAGCAAATGAAGTCACAACTGAACTATGAAAAGTAAACTCCTGTTAGTAAGAGCGGCGTAACCGATCCACGACAGCCATGTTCGATATCCTCTGTTTTAATACAGAGATGGGCGACGTAAAGACCATCGACGCAGACTGCTGACCTGTAGAGTTTGCTTGGCTTAAATCCACACAATAATGGCGTTTAATTTATTTAATTAATAAATTAAAATCAAATACATACAAGAATTTAAGGTAGCGGGTTCAACCCGCGACGTTATACCAAAAATTTTGTTGGAGTTCCTGTTACTGCATTATTCGTTTGGTTAATTTCGGCATCGTTGCTAAAGCTGTTCCTTAATGCTACAGGGAGCGTACTATTGGGATCGCCGCGAAATTGAGATGAAACAAGTGTTATTTGCCATGACTATTTGGTGAATGGCAATTATAGACTAAGCGATGTGTTATTATTCAGATTACTTTACTTGTACCTATATAGGACATTGCATAGTAAAGACTTTTCCTTCATTTTAGTTTGCCAGCCACGAACAATTGAAAATCACGTGCGACAATTGTATTGAAACTTGATCATCATGTGGTAATTTCATTGCATCGAGCAAAATGGCTCAGACGCTTCTGTCTATGGCTCGCATTCGGGAGATCACGGTTTCAAATCTATGCACCAGTCAATATGACTATTTTTTTTTTTTAGAATTTGCAATTTAAATACGGTACGAATATTCACTACTGCGAATTAAAATTCTACTTACAGAAAAAATGGATATAAATAATAACGCTCGCGTTAATGGTATTGTAGAGTTGCTCTCTGGGAGCTCTGTGTTTATGTTCTGTTCTATCCTCGACGCTTCTGTTTACAGTCCCAGATTATCGGTGGCACGCCCTTCCCCTCGCCGCACAGTCGATGCAAAGTCTCTGCGTGCACACATTGTAAGCCATAGGATATTTGTCCTAGCTCTGATCATAAGGGACTACGGTAAATGTACGAATAAATGCATTGCAATGCTTCATTGTGTTATTTTTCTTAATTATAAAGCAGATACTGCAATTTAAAGTATTTTACAACCTATGCCTAACACATAAAATTCATTTCTCACGTTCTATACGAAATTAAATGTGGCTTCTGCTAATCAAAATTACGAAAATCGGCTTGAGTTTTAACTTGCGATGCTTATTTAGCTTAGCGTCCCAAAATGCTTGTAAAAACAGACGTTTTCGTAGTCATTATCTGCACTTTACTTTCATTAAATGAACATTCCTTTAGTGCGAATATAAAACCCACTGTGAAATTCTGAACCCTCAAATCGGCTGTTAATTTTCTAGACAAAGACAGACCAGAGTTTTACAGATAAAACTAGTTATGCATAAAATAAGCTGATTTTTAACAGCTTTATTACAAAAGCCACCTGAAACTACTTTGCTCATATTCATGGCTTTGACTATAGGCTTAACTCCATTTGTTGGGTGTTTGCTTTTCTTAATACACACCTTGTTATGGTATCCTTCTGTATACATGTTAAGTATGTCGGCAAAAAGTGCATCATTGCATTTCGACCAACTAACTTTTATCTAAACTTGGTCTGGGTAACCTCGGATTTTGAGGCAGACACGATATGCGATAATTGGAGTGGGCATTGCCTATTCAATGCTTACGTTGAGAAGAGCTGGGTCCATCAATTATTACATTCCACAAAGTTCTCCAGCAAAGACGCAATCAGAATACGCGGCACGCAATATTTGTTTAGTCACTTAATTATTACGCTTAAATATTGTTGGTGGAACAAGTATTCCGCCCAAAAACCAACCTTTTTCCACCCTGAACCCAAGAATAGAAAGATATTCGAGTGTTTGTGTAAACAGCATGACTCCACGATAAAAACACTGGTAAATACCAAACTTAATATATAAGTACAGCATTTTTTAGGAATACATATTTAGGAGTTTGCGGTCTGACCAAGAAGGTATTAAAGGGAGGTTAAAGAATAAAGATATCTCATTGCGACTTTACATCGAGATGAGCCCCTGATGATTGCAAATGAAGCCACTCTTAGAATGAACTGGTCAATATCATGTGTCTGACACAAGAAAGGGAAAGTCTATACCTGCTTATACGATAATTATACGTAATTGCTAAGACCGTTTCTTGAATAGCACGCCATAAATTTTAACAACGATGAATGTCAATATTATTGAATTTAATGCATTTACTTATTTAACTATCTTCGCATACAGAAAACATCTTTCCATCGTTTCAAATTACTCGTCAACTAGAAACAACTGCAAATCAATTACGACAAGATACGGGCAGTTGAATACTGGATGCTATAATTTCACTTCCTCATTTTAGAGCGACAGGTGGCAATGACTGGCTAAAGTTTAAATAACCCATAACAGAGCGAGATGGCTCCGCAGTAACGTATGAGGCCCGCATTCGGGAGGTTCCGGGTTCAATTCCCGACTACCGCCAACTCTGACCTTGGAATTTTCGTGGTTTCCCTGGTCGGTAGGTGGTTTCAAACCTACCATGATTTTCTTTCCATCATTTCCCGTTCATTTCGTTTCCTTCTCATCTTCCAGGTGAGCTCCAAGATTTACATGGCCATGGCGGTGCTAAATAAATGGCACGGATGCCTTACGCAAAGGAAAGAGTAGTCCAAGTTGATATTAGAAGGCTGCTTGGTCGCCTGGTCGTTCATCACGCTCTCTAGGCTGCTTGGTTCCTTCACTTCACCCCTTCCTCTTGGGGGTTGTTAGCCACAATAGACCTATGTTAGTCGCAGTGAGCGACCTAACCTAAGTAACTCGTAAATTATATTTACCAAATAAAAAGCCTAACATGCGATGTGTATAATCATGGCAATTGGAAAGATCGGTGAAGACCAAATCGTGGAAATTTTATTAATCTCGTTGAAGTATTAAGTAATGTAGGGAATCAGTTGCTACCATATAGTTGTAACTGAAAAGCGATAATTTTTTTGTATGCTTGTATCAAGATTCTACAAATATGTATTCTAGAAAAGCCAGTAAAGGCGACTTAAGTGAGCTTTTTGCGTACATAAGCTGATGGAATCAAGTTAATAGATTATTTCCGAAGGCCATGACAATTATCTGGCACAATTGAACTTAAATACGCACCAAATAATGAGATAAAACATAATTGTAATACCAGAATTATTAACTCGTATGATTAATAACTTTATAAAGATATGACAGGAAATAGATAAATAATTGCAATAAATAAGTTTCATATATTAAGTCAATGGATAATGGAAATGATCACAATAAAGCAAACTTTAACTGATCAAAACGGAAAATGAAGATTTATATTAAAAACTCGAGAAGAAAAAGGTGACTTGTTTAACATTCACTCTGAAGGATTTATTAATTTTTGTTTTAGATTTATTTTTTATCAATTTATCTCAATTGAACCCATAACCATTAACCATTAATTTTCACCAAATAACGTACATAGAAAAACATACTAAAGTGTTTTCTTATTATAAAAATCTTAACAACTAATAACACAAAATAATTCGAAACGATTCAAAGTGGAAAAAGGAAAAATTAATCAAACATTAACTTAAACAAAATTTAACTTTCAAATCATAAATCCTAAAACCAAATCCTCATAAATATACTACTAAGAGAAAATTTTCAAAATATACTTTAATGATCACATTAAAGGAAACTTTACTGATAAAAGCGGAAAAGAAAGACGGCTTATTTAACATTTGCTCTTAAGGAGTTCCTAAATTTTGTTTTAAATTTGTTTTTTATAAATTTATCTCAGTTGGACCTTAGTGTCTCGGTTGCTGTTTTCTTATGTTGCATTAAACCGGTGAATCTGTCTTTGCCTTGGACGCTTCATTCTTACTGTTACGTTTAGCTGCAATAATCGCTTGCAAAGTGACATTTTTATAAAAACTAGCAACACACAATAAATGAACTTGCAATCTCAGAACAAAGGTAATAGAAAAAGAAATATTTAACCTTCAAACGTTAAATAGAAATTCATTTTTTTTGCTATAAAACAACCATCAGTGCTATCATTTAAAGTAGAATTCTACATTTTCGTATATCTTTTCCAGTTCCATACAGTTACAAAACTGGTATGCCAGGAAAGCATTATTTTGCAGATTAAAAATGTCTTCCGTAGAAGAAACAATTTTATAACAATTCACAAGTATTATAATAACATGATGCCAAATTCTTCCATGTACAGTGGATGCATCCATATCAACTATGACTCAAAAAAATAAACATAGCAAATTTGATACGTTCACAAGTTATGATTTTGCTTTTTCTGATACAGAAATATTTTGGGAGGGGTGTTGAAGTATAAGGTAGTTAAAATCGCAAATGCGTTTATGCGAAGAATCTGTGTCTTCAACTTCCATGTATAAAATTTGGCAAAAAAAATGTCGATAAACACACGCTTAAAACTATGGATAATGAAAGCCATTCACTAACGAGTTGCCTGTAAAACCATATATTTTGATTTCTGCCCTAAATTCCATCTACCCCCATCAAAATACAGAAACACTGAGGACAAAGCCTACCTTTACTTATGAAGAAATCCTAGGTGTCTATCAAACGACGCCCAGTAATAATAACGCCGCCAGCAAAATTTGAAAAAAGAACTCTCCTTTTAATTAATAAAATCTTATCGATAAAAAAATCAAAACTGCTAAACATTAGCAACACTGACGAACACCAAAAATCCAGGAAACGCTTCCACTCCGGGACGAACGTCTATCCCGCAACCACACCGTACCTGCGTAGTGTTAGGAAGACAGTGTATTCGTTTGATACCCCATCCACCAGTCGCTTAGGACAATGCACCGGCCACGACCTAAATACACAGAGAAAGAAAACAAAATCGGAGCGATGAGTTAACCAAGGAAATAAACAAAACAGGCTACATAAGTGACTGGCTGAATACATTTCAACAACAACAAATAATAATAATAGTAATACATTCAAAACGTATCAGCAAATAAGATATTTACAAGCTAAATAAAATTTATATATTGAATTTTCTCGGAATAGCCTTTGAAGTCCTCTTAATTCGGAAGGAGTTTTGTACAACATTGTATAACTGGTAAACGTTAAGCGATAGACGGAAACTAGTATACAAGAAATGTAGATCTCGCTAAGATTATTTCAAAACCCTTTTTTATGGATCAGCCATTTCCGGGATATCCGATATTAATGGTTCGAATTGTTCAATACTTAAGTCATTCTTTTTAAGTCCTATCAACATTCATTTCTCGCGATTCCATTGAAACAGTATGGAATTTTAAGGCCAGCGTCTAACGTCTAGTTTAAAGCATCGTGACTATCGCTGTCCTCTTTGCATCTATAACAGAATATGTAATGTAACTATTTCTGCAAAAGTTTGTCTGGATTAAAATAACAAATATATATAAAAGTAAGCTTAAATAAAACTAGTTTGTACACCCATTAATGAACGATAGAGGGTAGAGAAAGTCATGTGAATGTATCACATCAGATTTTTTGTTTCAATATTTAACTTATTTTCTACAATACAAGTATTTAATTTAAAACTGTAATTAATTATTTATTTGCTGTGACTTAAAATCTTTAAATAGATAAAGTACAAAACATAAAAGGAATGAATTCTAATGCCTTATTTAACGAGAAAAATGGCTCACTAATGTGGAGCAAATAGGCCATACAAAGACATAGATAGGCAAGTGAGACTGTGGATCAGGTTCTTCAATTTGAACACAATGTTCGTCAAATTTGAACGATGTGCATTTAAATAACGAAAACTGAATACAGAAGAATATGAATACAGTACTTCACTGACTACCGTGGTACTGCTATCTCCTTGAACTGTGTCACCTCATAGTGTGTCTTTCAGTGCGGGTGAGCAAAACATGGTAAATACGGAGTGAGCAACTTGAATTTTGTTGGCAGGAAACACGGCGTACTGACTGAACAGCGAAATAGGTAAGATTTCATTAACCTACCACAGCCGCTTGTCATTTTACATAACAAATATATGTGAAATAATACAAATATGGAATCATAATGGCTTGTGCTAAGCTAGAAATAAGTAATATATACTCATTTGGGTATATTTCAATCATCTGAGAATATACGATCGTGTTTTCAGATCTTCAAGTGAGGTATACGATTTAAACTAGAGAAAAATACTAAATTTGGGTTAACCGAAGTTACAGAAGTACTTTAAGAATGAATGCCGTTATAGGAAGCAAAATTGATCCCTTTAAATATTATAAATTTAGCATGATCGTGATTTGCTGCTAGGCCAAAATTTATTTTACACGCTATTTGTTAACTTGATCCTAAGCGATTCTTTAGATGCTGAAATAAAACTAAAAACTAATTGAAGTAAATGGTTTAGGCTTGAGATTTTTTGTTTTACAAGATTATACGCTTAGAAATCATAAAGAGGTAACACATTTTTATAATTAACCCTGTTTAATTCTACGCCAATATTAAGTAACACAATTCGTGAAACTTGTTAAGTATGACTTCTACTGGTGACTGTAGATACCAAAAATTAACCGTAGAAGTGGTAAAGAAAGATAAAGCATCGAACTGTATTACTTATAACGAAATCATCGGATAATTCGTAATTCATGTGATGCGTTTCCATTTGGTAAACGCCGTGTCTCATATCCCATTTTACATGTAAGCAACAGCAGATCAACAAACGCACTGAAGACTGTCGCTAATCGCATCCATTGTCGAGTGTTTCAAGTTAGCCTTCACAATAACGGCATGAACATATCAAAATGTTTCTCGTCCTTGCGTTTATGTGTAGGATTAATAGTGAATAAGGTTTTAGAAAAGTGAACGACATAAATTTAACGTGTCCAATGAGCATACCGAATTAAAACACACAACTATCACCAACTGTAATTCTGTATGTTGACACGGTTCGACTCCGACTCCAACTGGCTGCAAACAGGCTAAGTTTTAGCCTGAGTGAATTTGCTGCGTACCCACCCTCAATAGGGTTTTACCGAAGGGAGACTACTATAAGGAATGATGGTTTAGGATGTCGGCTTTGTTTTTAGATTGTGTAGAAAAAGGGAGGTAGCGTATAGCTCCTCGGCAGCTGCCTGTTAGGGTGCGGCAATCCTTCTGCACCCTGACGTATGTGTATTTATATTTTGTCAATTTTCTTTAGTTGGTTGGGGATTAATTTTGAGACCAATCATCTCTTGGATGGGATTACAATGGAGGTCAGCTTTTGCTGCTGTTGGCGTTTCTCCTCAGTTATCAGATGTGCCCACATGCATGTGGGGAACCCAATGACGCCGATTACGGCGAGTTCTAGGGTTGTAATCCCCAAGAGATCTGACCAGGATGCTCTGATGATTTGGGAAACTTGCATAGAATTTTGTAGCCCGGCGCCTAATTTCATCTTCCACATATGGGAGCGACGAGGCTTCATGCAGTAGTCTCACGGGGAAGGAGCGACCGATTGAATAGATGGACCGAAGTCCCCTATTCTGCGCCCGTTGTAGACATAGCAGCCAGCTGTCTGCGGCCATACCCCAGACCTCGCAGGCATGCTGCATAAGGGTGATTATCAGCGCTCGGAAAAGGTGTAGCTTTAGGCGAACAGGCATTCCAGATCTCAGCATCGGGTACAAGGATGTCTCGCCCCTGCGCCCGGGGCGAGACATCATGATGTTGACGGTGTAAGTTCCATTTACCTACAATCGTCTTATCGGCAGCGTTTCTTTGCAACACATTATTGCATATAGGCACTGGTATCAACTCGTTGGATTTCAGGTAAACGTTGGTTTTTATTCATTAGATCATACACGCATTCACACTCCTACACATACTTCCAGAAAGGGAGGAAAGGGAATCTTGGCTAGAGAACAATTCCCGCCGGTAATCGAACACGGAACTTTTACAGCAGGCCGGTTCTCTACCGACTGAGCTACGAGGTATTACAACCAAAATCAGATACCGTAATTTTCACCAGAAATAAGACTTTTTAAGTCCAAATAAACACAGGAAAGCTTCGCGCGCGTGCGCGAGTCTAAGAGAAAGAAAGAACATATCTTACAACAAAACATGCAATACATACCAAATTTCACATTTGAGTTGGACATCTTGAGCATGCAAGGCAAACAGTTTTAAAAAAAATTGCCTCCATTTGAAACTGTTTTATGCAAAATAATTTATTATTATTTACAGTTTTAGCAAAAATATCTGTGACAATTTTTTTCATTAAGAAATATTTTTGATCCATGGAACGAATTAAATATATTGAACTTTATGCGAAGTCTTCATATGAATGAATTTTGTACATTTTTTTGTATAACTGGAAAAACAGAGAAGATAAAACAACTTTACAAGAGGAGAAACATAAACCTCATTAATTTACAATTCCCTTCAAATAATCTGTTAGTAGGGTTATCCATCATCGAAATATCCCATCTTTTACTTTCACATCTTTCCAACTGCGTTTCGGACCTGCCTGTGATATATCTTTCCATTGCAAGAGCTCGTTACTGCGGTTAAATATTTGAATTGTGTTTCCGAATGTTGCATTTAAATAAGTACTTTTCACTTAAATTGCAATGATTTGTAGACAGAAGAATGTATTGAAGAATGTAACTTGGATACAAAAATAAACCTTTATATGAGTACTATAATGCGTCAAAATGGGTATGATGGCTTAACAAGGATTTTTCCTCTGCTTTAAAAAAATCTGGCAGGTAAATTAAGGGAGAGAAAGTTCTAATTTTCAATAAGCAGAAGAACAAACGAGATTAAAAGTTTGCATGTTCTAGAATTTTCAACTTCTTTTACTTTTAGTTTTTTTTATTGAAGCGTTTTTTCAATTTCTTCGTATGAGGTATTTACAAAATAAACTTATGTGCGTTAGTAGAGAAACATTTGGCGCAATACAAGAAATTTCAATGGAAATAGCTTCTGATGTGACGCAGGAAAAAAATTTGATGTGTTACACTCACATGACTTTCTCTACCCTTGTGCAAACTATTTCTACAAACTCTCATTTTCCATCTATTTAATTTTAATCGAGATAAAAATTTGTAGAAACGATCTTTTGACATGCAAAGAGAATTACATTTTACACATAGTGACCAGTTCTAAAATATTTGACTATCGCTTAAGGCGTACTATGTTCCCCTTGTTTTGTATTTGCAAGGGCAATATAAGCACAGACATACGATATCTCTTTAATAGCTGGTTGCTATAGTACCATTCTATTTGTCACAGATTAATGCTCTTTGCATATCCAAAACAAAAAAATGAATAACGAATTCCCATTTGAGAACATAAGTATTGAAAAATTTAAGGGAATAAAAAGCAATATCTTAAAAATGGTTCACACAACAACAAAAATGTATATGACATAAATTGTGTAATTTATCATGATCTACATTTTTTGTGTAGTAAACTTTTGTCTATCTCTTATGGTTTACCAGTTATGCAAAAGTCGTTCATAATGAAGAATACTTTTGGAGACATTCCCAGAAAATTCAAGATATAAAATTTATTTGTCATGAAAATATCTTAAACATATGATATTTTAATCAAAATCGTTAGAGCCATTTTTCAGAAAATTAAAAATTTCGAAAAATGTTCCATGTAAAGGGTAATCTGGGGTGGGGGGATTTTCTTGAAAACTCGTATCGCATCTCTGGAAGATACTGAACCTAAATACCAAGTTTGGTGTTTATCCGACTGTTAGTTTCTGAGTTATGCTGTTCACAGAGACACACACACGGACATGTTTCCAAAAATCCTTTTTTTGGATTCAGGGGGTCTCAAAACATATATTTCCGGTGAAATCTCGGTATCGAATTTTTGGGTGGAATACAATACTTCTCCTACTTACTATACGTAGTAGAGAAAGTAAAAATGTCAAACTAAGTCTCTTTGATGAGCCGTCCTCATTGCTTCAGCTTTTTTACAATTCCACAAAAATCATTTCTTCTTAAATCATATATAGGTGACATTGTTATCATGCTCTATTAAATTCAGATCAAAGGCTATAATCACCACATGAAAAGGTTGAAAAACAGGTGCAATTCTCAAAAATAATAGTCGTATAAAACTTAGCATGCATCCTAGATCTTGTAGTATAAAATACTGTGCACCGTGCGATTAATAATGTACGCAACTGTTTAATGCCTATGTAAATAAAAATTCTAATGCGCTACATTCAAGTAACTCTCTCCAACCACTCATCTACAAAGCGTCCTTACAAAAGTTTGCTCTTCAATCGGTTTCAGGTACATCGAGATAAATATTTGGAATATTTGTTTCACTTCACATTTAGGTTTTACTCCAAGTGGGACACAGGTAGCTGAAGCGGGGTCAAATAGTTAAAACGTAAGTTGCCATGTGTTGGCTTTGAAATTCTACTCTTTGCATGACCACGAGAAACAAACAAATGGCGAATTTTTAGGAAAAGTATAGGTATTTTGAAATTGAGAGCTATCTCTCTCCCCTCCATTTTATCATTGTACAAAAGTGTACAAAATTCATTTAGAATGAAGAGTACTTCATTGGCTATTCACAGAAAATAAATATATTCATTTTATCATGCATATAATTAATCAGTTTATCTTAAACAGATGGTATTACAATCAAAATGGTTAAGCATTAGGTATATTTGTGAAAATAAGAAATAACGAACAGTTTTCGTTTAAAGTGTAGTTTGGGATGAGAGGGTATATCTCTCTCTCTTAATCTTTGTTTTGCATCCTTGAAGTATGCTTAACCTAAATTTTCAGTTTGGTATTTATGCAACGTTTTCTTTTTGGGTTAGGTTGTTCAGACAGACACGCACCCAAAATGCACGCGCGCTAGAGCGGTTTTCTTTTTTTAAGGTTTATTTTCTGTGAGACATCAACATCCGATTTTTAAGTGAATTGCAAGTGGTAAGTCGTAGAAAAACAATAAGATTACTGTTAAATCTTGAGCAAAATAATTTACCTTTTGTTTTTAGTTGTTTATTTGCGAATATAGGTGCTTTGGTATTTCTCTTTTGTTTCCGTGAATGCTTGCACAAATGCACGAAGTATTGTTTATCTATTTCGTTGTTAAAAACTAATATAGTATACTTGGCGCTTTCTTTCAGTGTATATAAATAAATCTTTAAATTAAAGATGCCTCCGCTTGTTTGCTTTCGTTAAGCATCAAACTTTTTCCAAAATGCACCATAAATGTTTTTGGAATTAAATATTAATAAGAAAATTTAATTCCCGTAATGCTGTCGGCCAGTCTTGCGTAACTTAACGTATGTTATGTTTGGATGCAGTCATTTTTGCCGTGATGCATCTCTCAAATTTGAAGTTTTTCACCCAACTGCATAAGACAGCATGCGGTTGCCAAGTGTCTATTCTTACTTTCTCTACTACGTATATACTTACAGTAAGTAGAGAAAGTATTGTATTCCACCCAAAAACTTAAAATCCAGATTTAACCAAAAATACATGTTTTGAGGCCCCATAAATAAAAAGCTTTTTTTACAAAACGTCTGTCTGTGCATGGGTGTGTCATCTGTGTGTGTGTGTGTGTGTGTGTGTGTGTGCGGGTGTGTGTGTGTATGTGTGAAGAGCATAACTCAAAAACGAAAGGTCAATTAAATAAAAAAACTTGGATACGAGGATACGACACGAAGATTTTGAAGAAAATCTTCCATTCCAAACTAACATATATGTGGAAAATGTTTCAAAACCTTTACGTTTTCAAAAATGGCTCTACTTGTTTTGATTTAAATACTTGCTTAAGATATTTACATGACAAACTCAATGTTTATCTTGAATTTGCTGCCAAAAACTCTGAATGTTACTACACAAAAAAGTAGGTCTCGTTAAAGCAGAAAGTTGGTCAAATAATTTTTTCTGTAGTAAACCATTTGTTATTGGTTTTAATTTTTAAATATGTACACTTTTCCCAAATGGAAAGTCGTTCTTCTTTTTGTTTCTCCTGGTTATGCAAAGAGAACGGAATTTCAAATCCATCGCATAGCAAACAGCTCTAAAAGATTTGTCGATCGCTTAAGCCTACTCTGTTCCTCTATTCCCATTGTGGCTACATGCAAATATGTAATAAAACCTTTTTTACAAATGTGTTTCTCGATTAATTGAAATAGCTAGAAGAATAAGGTTTTGTAGGAATAGTTTGTTGAGAATAGGTAGAGAAAATATGTGAATGTAACACCACAGTGATTTCTTGAGTGTTTTTCTCAATTGCATGAAAGATAATAGTAAACTAAAAGATATTTTTCTCTGTTTAATCCATCCGCATCTGGTTATTAACTAATATTCGCTTATAATGACCATCTATTTGCAGCTTCAATGTTCTACTTAAAAATGTGAGTGCTGCGTATAAATTATTACTCACAACGTTTAGGTAATGAAGTATTTGTTGTTATGAAAATTATACCCAGTCAATATTAAATGGGTGGTAGCGAAGAAAATTTGTCTTTGATAATATAGCCGACACAGAAACCTTTAAATGACTGAAAATTAGCACGGATACCATCAGTGACCGTTCTTTCGATAGTCGGGAATCATTGCGGACGTTTGCAAAATTAACAAGAGAAACAGGGCAATATTCCTTTTGTTAATATATGTTCGTTGATATGTTCTTTGAACATTTTAGTAGATAGAGCAGAAAATACATATAGCGAAAAAATAATGTAAGCTAGTTGTATCGATGCCGAGATTGGAGTAGTTCCAAAAAATAGTCATACATCTAGTTATATACCCACAAATATTCCAGCTGTGCACAAACGCGAATATTTGAGTACTTTAGTAACTGGTTCCCAAATTGTTGGCAATAATCGTAGAGTGCAGTTACGTTGCAGTTAAGCAGCTACAAGTATGTATATAATGTGCAAGACTCCGGAACACTCCGGAACCGATCATGTTTTCCAGTAGAGAGCAATTGCTCAGCAGAAATCTGGTGCGGAACACATGCACGGAGTGACATTTACGCGGAAATAGCCCCTTTCTTAATCACAGGTGAAAACTTGTGCCAGGTAGCAACACTTAAACTAAATCAATGTTTCCTCTCTATTCCACTTTGGACCATTTGGTACGAATGTAACACACTCGTTAAAATAGAAAAGCATTATTCCTTTCATTATCTCTCTCTCGCTCTCTCTCTCTCTCTCTCTCTGTTTTAAACAGACTATAAAAGCTGAGTATTTTAGTTTCAGAATCGCACAAATATAAATTTCTTTCTTTCGTACTTTTGCTTAAGAGGTGAAATGCCAGTAAAATATATTATATTGTATATATTATTTTTGTCTCGGTGTATCACACTACATATATACATAATACCGTTACAATACAATAACAAGAGATTGCTAACTTCAGGATGAAAGTTCACAAACAGCACAAGCGTGTATCGCTGAATAAACCCAGCATGTCTTTCTGTTCTCTCCTTATATTTCTGTGTTGGTAAATGGTAGAGAGAGAAGTTTTCCGCAAACCTGGTAACTCAATAATGGTTCCCAGCGGAGTTCTTTCTGCTACCATTTTCCTCACTCAGTTTTAGCAGACTTACATTTTTATCGTAGATGACGTCTGTCTCTAGCCCTACATCTGAACCCTCTTCTCTTTCTCGAGTTGATTCCCATGATACCTTGCTCGCTCCTTCCGAGTCAGCGGAATATTACATTTCTTCAGACACATTCACTCATAACCGTAGACATCAAAATTATAAGTGATGTTTACATGAAAAATTTGAATGGCTTAGATGGAAAATACTACCAGTGTTTTTTCAGACTTAAAGGACGAAGATTTCTGTTTCAAGAGAGTTAAAACTTAAACCTGATTATCGTTCGTCTACATTTTGATGCTGAACTATGCGATGTTATTTGAAATTTCGTATCTACGCATATAGTAAAGTTACTGTTTCTGTGGTCTGGTGGTTAGCAAGTTAACCTCAAAATCCGGAGCACCCAGGTTCGATTCACAGTTTGAAGATAGTAAATTTTCTTTAGCCAGGATTTTTCCCCATTTCTCCATAGAGTCCGGATACATGAATGAGGGTGTGAATGTGTGACTGAATTTAGTATAACAACCAAAATGTAACACCAGTCCAAAGAGTAACACCACTGTAAGCGAGTGAAGATTAATGTCGATGAGCAATAAACGCAGACATGGTGTTAGAAGTTTAAGACGGTATATAAATGGAACATTTAAGAAAGAAAAAAAACGCTAAGCAAAATTGTTACTGTAATTTTCGATTTTGGATAAACAAAACGAAATTAGCATGTATAACGGACAACACTGAACCTCGAAAGTACTTTTTTTTAAAAAAAATGTTATACATATGTAACATATACCCATTTTCATCTAAAACGTATATTAATCTAAAACATACCCTCTGTTAAGAGCGTAAGCTATATTATATCTCAAGAACAATATATAAACGGAATGCATGCACATTCTCGACACGTATAGCTTACTAAGTTTTTATGAAAATAAAACGCTACGCTGCAGTTTTCCTGAAATTTTTTGGGGTAATTAATATTAAGAAATAACACTATTTTTCGCATTTATCGATGTCGTAAAACCAGTCGTCTGAAAAATATGCGCTGCTCTCTGATTACTATTATTATTATTATTATTATTATTATTATTATTATTATAGGTATCAGTGTAATCCGAAAATCTAGAAAAGAAAACATTCTTGTCACTCAACAGCTGAAATGGATTCCATTTGGATGAGATTACTTTACGACTTTTATACAGCTTTTTATTCTGTCCTGAGAATGAATATCAGGCAGCTTTAGGGCTTAAAAGTACTAGGTAATTGTGCTGCATTTGGTCCTATGTGGTACTCTGTTTGATGATAACAGCTTTTCAAGTACGTCGAAATCACTAATGGTACGCAATTACGAACTATCTTATTTCCTTAGGTGCTATAATTCGTTAATAAATTTCATGGCTTATGTTTTGTAATATTTTATGTAACAGTATCAAATTCTACGTCCAAAGGAGGATCTGGGGTAACTGAGTCATACACGGCTATTCTGTAACTTTCTGGTTAAGAAGTTTATTATCGATACTTTGTAAGATTAAGAAAAGCTAGAAGGGCATAAATTTTAGCCATTGCTAACGCTAAGAAAACGGTATTGGCTCTTGGTATCGTTAACTATAATTTTCTCCCCCGACAATATGTTATTATGATATTATAGAACACTAAATAATGCGTAGTAGCTGGTTACACGCTTTAACAAAACATTAATGTTCATAATAATTTGTAAGACTCAACCGTGCTGTCACTTCATACAAATGACATTGAACAAATAACCATGAGAATGTTCGTCGCTCAAGCAACCCTAAATACGTATTAGCTCTAAATGTTTATCAGAGGAACTCTTATATCCCATCAAACTTTTCTGGCATATTGTATTGTTTGAGAAGGATTTTAGGTCTCTATTAACGTGTTTTAACGCAGTTAATCAAATAATTCAATATTATGTATGTTATATTAAAAACAATGGCAAAGTTCAAGCTAAAATGGAATAATTAAATAACATCACATTATTCATTTTGGTTTGTATACCAAGCATGTAGAGTAAAATTCTTTTTCAATTCATTCTATAATAACTTAAATTTATTTAATTTGCATATTAATAAATTCAATCAAAAGAATGAATTAATCTTAGAATCGCACAATAAATAATTTCATTGTAAATGAAAACTGTAACTTTATATTTAATCTGTTCTCGTGAATATATAAAGAGACGTGAATATGTTCATACAGTGGTCAATATAATAACGTGTTCCTAAGATTTGCCTTCCCATTCGAGTGACTTCTGGCCTTGAAAAAATGTTCTGGATTATAATTTCAATTTCTCACCTAATGAACAATCGAAGCTATTAATACGCAACGATACGTTCTATCACAAGTCACCTGATTCATTAAATCGATGTTTCAATTCCTCGCTAGGTAAAACTAGACGTTATTCTCTCCACCATACGAATTTTGAGCAATTTGTTCCCTTGTGTTGTAACTATTTAAATCGGCATAGAAGTGCTATGAAACAGTAGGACAAATAGTAACCACTCTATATACATAAGCATTAATTATCGCTACTAAGTTCTGAGCAGAGAAGAGAGTGATCAATGGGGACTGTTAATTATATATGGTGGTTAAATTATATTCGAACCCACTGGCGGCCCCTCTCTACTACACGAGACAGCCGGCAGTCGCCGGGAAAATTACGCCGGCAGAGGCAGACTAAAATCCTTACCTTATAATAGATGCTGGAAATGTTGACCTTCTGCTCTCAAGCAGACAGTATATCTCGTGTAAATATTCTCGCTCACTCTTCGAAGTTCAGCTACAGGGATTCTTGTGATGAAACGCCTCAGAAAATTGGAGTGTGGTGTGCGATAAGTGCTAGAAGAATAATAGGGCCCATATTATTTGATGAAATAATAAATGCAGAGGAATATCAAAGGTTAATTCTGAGGTCATTTTGCAATCGCTTGACAGAAGAAGAGAAATCGTATGGTTGGTTCCAGCAAGGTTCTGCAACAGCACATACGACTGCCGAATCATTACATGTAATAAGATAGGCGTTTGATGACAGAAAAATTAATCGTTCTCCTTATCTAACGATTGTGATTTTTATTTATGGACTTCTTTAAACGAAAAAGTGTACCGTTCCAATCCTCGCACACTACAGGAGCTTAGAGAAAACATTGTGCAAGAAATCACAAGAATTCCTGCTGCTGAGTTTCGGAGAGTGAGCTGCCTACACGAGATATGCTGCCTGTTTGAGAGTAGAAGGTCAACATTTCCAGCAACTATTATAAGGTAAGGATTTTAATGCGCCTCTGCCGGTGTAATTTCCCCGCCGACTGCCGGCTGTATCGCGCAGTAGTGAGGGGCCGCGAGTGGATTCGAATATAATTTAACTACCCTATATTAAACGCTTATTTAATTGTTTTGATTGTTTTCTTTTCAATTCCCAGCAAAATTATAGCAGTGAAACTCAACCTTTCTTTTGAGGAATTCTAAAACGTTTATTTCCGGTGAAATCTTGGTATCGAATTTTTGTGTGAATTACAATACTTCCTCTTACATACTATAGGTAGGTAGTAGGGAAAGTATAATGCTACAGCGCAAGTGATTCACCTGGAATATCAAACTTCACCTTAAGCTAAATATTATTGGAGATTGTAAGAGCACGAGTTCCTGAAAACAGTGCTTACCACTCAAATCAATCATCATGGGTACAAACCCGCATTTATGATAGCATTTCAAATATCAGTAAAAACGGAGGAAGTAAATGGAAGGGTAGAATGCTCCATATTATGCTGTTTATAATTTGCTGTATCCTTAAATTTTCCTTTTACTCCTTCCAAAATCGTTTAATATATCTCTGCTCCTTTGATACCTATATAATAAACTTTGAATTACTTAGCTAGCCTTTATTTAACGGTATTACATTTGTATCCAGAGATAGGTGACTACTGAAGCAAATCTAGTGGCAGTGATGATGATTCCTTGCTTTTAAACATCGTAATACCTGTGTAAAGATGGAGGATCAGTTGGTTTTAAATTGTGATTTTCTTCTCTCGACTTAATTGTTTATACAAATAACTCGTCTCTGTACTTACTACACTCCAAATAAAAGAAATAAATACGTCACACACTGCACGGAAGGAAAATATATATTTCGAGTGTCTCATAATGGGAGTCTCACGTAGTTCAGCTGAACTTTGTATTTTTAACAAAAAATAAAGAATGCCTTATTTTCGGCGCCGCAGATACGCACAATGACTAGTATTGCACATTTATACCTAGTGGGAAGATGAATGCCATTGCAAAACCTCTCTCTGGGCCGAAGATGCAGATGTTAGCTGAGTCAGGGGGCTCATTTTCCGTCTCATCGCCGTGCACGGTACATCAAGCAAGACTTCAGACATTCATCTTTGTTCCCTTTCCCAGCTGCGACCCTAACTGCTGAAGCCATTTTGGCTTTTACTATATAGCGTGGAAAGCAAGTCAGAGCCTGAATTTTAGTAAATGTAATGTAGAACATATTCATAATTACCCTTCATGCGTTTTATCTTTCTACGCTCTCGGATGTAGACCAACAGCGGCATTGCACAATGCAGATAAACTATTCCCGCACTATTGGCAAAGAAGAAAACGGGCTACAATTTTGCAATCTAGCTTTGCTCCAGGCGTTGCAGTCTGAACATTTAGATTAATATGTTGACATTTATTTCTCATAATATTGCTAGTTTTTTGTCAAATCTCTGTACCATAGGTCACAAGAAAAGACAAAGCAATGAAAAACCCGCACTGCACACAGTAACAGAGTTTTTTTCTTAAAGACTTAGTACCGCACCAGTCACGCCTCTTTATCTGTGACAGTACGAATCCTAGAATGGAAATCGCAGATCAATTATTTGACTTAATTCGTGTGTGAGAGCGTGGAGAGGTAAGAATATATGTACAAGATGTTTTCCTCTGTTACGCACTTTGACTGAGAGCAGAAATAATTTTTACTTAGTTGTCATAGGATAGGTTACATCTAAAGTGTTATAATTCTAATTAAAATTACACAAGGTGAAACTCCAATACGTTACTAACTAATTTACCTTCTGCGGTACATTTATTTGAAATATCAGTCAGTGTTTTTGTTCAATATGCATTTTGCTTTTTTTACGTTTCCTGGGCTTAGTTTAAAACTGTACATACACAAACAAATTGTTTCTTTAACAGAAATTTGCATTAACACAAGGTAGTAGTACCATCAATATATATTCAGGTGAGAAAGAGTATTTAGTTCCCCTTTTGTTTTTCCTTGCGTTTGTATTTCTTCTCTGGCTTTAGTTGTGTAGTAATTTACTCAGATACACATCTGTGTAGGCTACGGCCGAAACAACAGGAATGCAGTGATTCCCACACCTTTTTTCCCATGTGCAACGGAGATATACTCAACATAGGTGTTTAAATGGAGATGGCCGAAGCTCGTAACAGCGTAATGAACAGTGTGAGCTACGGTCCAGATTACGGTAAGGTGCTTATCAGCCAACGAAACACCAAAATCTGGCCACAGTAAATGATGTGGGGCGAAACCAATTGCATACATGAGGATCAGTCTAAGTAAGAATAGTCAATAGTTTGGCACGTATCGGAGCCATAATATCCCAAGAAACCAAACATTGAAGCACGGTATCCTCTAAGCAATAAATGCAGGCATCGAGGTCTGACATACGGATATGATGAAGGCGTTACTTTGTAGGTAACAAATCACGGGCTACATTAAACCATTTGGAACTCACCGCTATGGGGAGTGAAGACGAATTTATATTTTTCCATGCGTGGGACCAACAAATACCGCCTGGTGGAATTTGGCAAACGAGCATCTCCGACGGCGTCAGTGAATGGTATAAAAGCGTATACACTGATTTGGAAGTTGGATCAGTCGTTTGGACATAGTGAGTGGCCAAATAACACCATTCTTGAGCATAAGTCGTCAAATATCGTGCGTCGGAGATTCACGCATATCCGGTGGGGGTCGGATGTCAAGATTACTAGACCAGTAAGACAACCATTTTGAAGTAAAGGTATCGTCTACCTCCTGCATTTTGTAGCTCCTGCTGAGAAACAGAGCGACAAATTTTAGCTTTATATTAATTAAGCAACCCAAGTCCACTGTACACAGGGTGGCCATATAATGTAGAAATGGGAATCCTAAAAATACTCCTATGCCACACAAACTGACACTAGTTAGCTGTCTCGTGTAGGTGGATGGCAACACCAACACCTACGAGGTGTACCACAAGTGAGATAACACACGTTGGTGTAGGAAAAAATCCCTGTGATACAGCTCCATAGCAATAAAGTAAATACAATTTATTAGCGGGGGCCAATTCAAGATTTCATGTAGCGACGAGGAAAAGTGTATACCCAAAATTTTGAGATTTTGCACCGCACGCAATGAAGGGATATGCCGCAGCGTCTCGCAGTTTCCAAGAGGTAAAACTTTCGACTTCCTCTTACTGCTCCAAACTGTGAAGAATGTCATTCATACTGGCCAAGTCTCGGTCCGTTGCCAATAACATTCGGACATCGTTGGCATAGGCTAAGGTAGAAAATCGGTATACCCGAAAGAAACCCCGGCAGTTTTGATGCAACTGATAAGTAAGGGGGTTCAAGACCAACGCAAACAGAACCATGGATGTCGGACAACCCTTACTACTGACTATCGAATACGTACGAATAATATTCAAAACATCCACAAAGTGATCACCAATGATGTCCCAAACTGCCACATAAAGCTCTTGGGGAATGTGGTCGATGCCTGGAGTTTAGGAACGTTTTCCCTTTAAGAGGGCTGCATAAACTTTTGTCTTACAAATCGAGACTACCAGTTCTTCATGTGTCTCCTCAGAAGTGCGCAATCCGGCCGATGGGGAAAAGCGGCAAGGGAGGGCTCCGGCTGAACGCAAAAAGTTTTATGTAGACCAAACGAGAACATCGTAAGATACCCTGTAACTATGTAAATGATTTTGCATTTTATCACGAATATTAAAATCATCCGGGCTGTGCGGCGTATAAAATCCTGCATAAAATGGAAAATATTCGTATTTTCATTTGGAAGTTGTTGCTATGCCCTGCTGCGAATCCGAACACCTTCCATGTGACTTCCATAATTAGTAGCCTTGTAGTAAATCAGTTTACTTCGAAAAAACGGCGAGGGTTGATAATTCTCCTCGGAAACACAGCAGTAATAAAAATGTAAAAGGCATTCCACATCCCGATACGCAGCCATGTATAAGTTTTACAAAAGCCTTTAATGTTATATTTTATGAAAAGGTCCCACCAGTCAGCTATATTGGCATATTTACGTTTCTGGGACTACCAAGAACGCCAAGCCCGGGCAAAGTCTTGCATAAATCCGGGGCAGATAAAACAGTTACGTTCAGTTCCCAAAACTATTGCCACATTGGGAAACGCACAACGTCCAATTTAAGCTGCGTGATCACTAAACGAAACGCGCCGTATGTACACTCTCAGAACCAGAGGTTAATCTGGGGGTAGGGTCAATCTGCCAAGTCTAGCTGCAGAATTACAAAAAAATAAGTAAACTGTACAGTATGAAGTAACATGGTCCAAACATCAACCATTCTTAGCTGCGACGTGAACGCTTTTAACGCCGCGCTAGGCTGGTGAACACCTGTAGAATCACTGAATTTAACACACAGTTAAAATCACCACCAATAATATATCGTTCTGAAAGGTTATGTAACAAATAGGGCACTTCCGTATGAAAAAAAGACATTCCGTTCACGGCGTTTAGCACTACCTGCCGGAGCATATATTAATAAACAGATGACCTTAAAACTATCACTTATACCTCGTCCCGATGGAAGTTTCTGAACCGATTCGTTAGAAACGCAGTTCCGAGCGGTTCAGTGTCAATGTTCACGAAAGGCGAATAGTTAGAAATCACAGAAAAATCCGAGGCTTAAAAATAAATATCAATGTCATGGTAACTGAGAAACGATTTTAGGGCCTAAGTTTTAGAGTAGAAGTACTACCGTGAGAGATAACAGTAGCTTTTGAAAATGTTTGAGGCATTAAAGGAAACCAAACAATAGCAAGGGCCACAGAAAAAAGAGAAGGTACCACAAAAGAAATACTGGGAACGAAAACTCAACTAAATAAATGAAGCATTGTAACTCAAGGACCATTAAATCACAGATATAGGGACAGGTCCTCTGTGGAGGTCATCAATATCACTGCTAGAAGGAACCGCAGATGATGGCAACTCTCGTGCATTCGACGGTTCGGCGTCCATAGCATCATTCCAGCGGCTAGAAGAAGCGGCAGGAACTGGAGTAATGTGGTCTCTCGTGGAAGTTGGTCAACCAAAACACCCGCGTTTCCAGAAGGCGGCTACTGACAGGACGGAACAGAAAGCTCACAGATGATGCCTTCAATGTACTGCACCTTACGTTGTGCACCACGACGACCGCCCTTGCGATGCTTACTAGGCGCTAGCGGGGGTGGCGACTGTTCCACACTGTCACTGATACTAAGCGTAGTCAAATGGAGTTCTTTTGTTGAGAGTGTATTTTCATCAGTTAGATCATCGGAAGTTTCCGAGATAGGCATCGCTTTGTCATAACACTGAGATACCTTCTCACTCACGCTTGGGGCAATCATTTCCTCAGAGAAAGACACACTTTTCCGGAGACTAACAGGAGCAGAAGGGGACACTCCGGTATAGTAACAGTAACATCAGAGGACGTGGACGAGTATCCCAAATCAGGTGGGCACAATGGCGGCACTTCCACTAACAAAGTCCCTTTGGCGCCAATATCCGAAACACACCAGGATCCCGCCGTGGGGGAATGAACCGGGTGTCAGACTGGAATGTCGTAGCACAGGAAATTCCCGCTCGGAATTTAAGACAGTCCAAGCCGACTGTTCAACCTCCCTAAGAGTTTGCACAATACCGCGTTGCGCGGACAATCGCTCTTGAAATGACCAGGTAGGCGACAGTAGGCGTACGTGGGAGGTTAACCAGAATAAACCACCAGAACCGTTGTCCAGAAATGTACACAAAACTAGGTATATGTTTGGTGAGTGGGATCAGCAAAGAGCGCACACCGGAACTCGTAAACGATAGGACTCGGACCATTGTTCTGTAGAGGAAGCTAGAATGTTCCCATGGAATTTTAGAGAATTAATAACCACAACCTTTGACACCTCCAAAGGTAAATAGTACGGTTTCACTACCCGATATCCAACATCTGCTGTTCCAATTTAACAGTGCCATGTTCACCAGTAGAAAAAACAAACGGTGCTTCCCCATGGCTATTCTCAAGAATGTCTTCTAGTAACGATTCACGCTGAACCTTGGTATAAAAACACCTGGTAGGATCATCCAACTGTATCATAAGTACCTTCTCAATAGAAAGCTCTAAGGTATTGTAAATCTATTCATGAATTTCGTAAGTTAAGACCTTCGGTGCATTACATTCAAAGCTAATGCTGACAGTATTCTGCCTTTCCACAAATACACTCATGTTCGTAAACTAGAAAAACTGATTGTAAGAAACGGACGAAGGCCAAGACCAGGTCCCAGCTACTTGACCGCACCGCACAGCGGTTCGTTGTTTAACTCGCATCACATCTGCGTTTAGGTTTTTAGTAAGAAGCGCATTCCCAAGAAGTCTTTCTCCCATCCTCAGCTGAAGGCATCACTCATTACAGTTAATAATACTTCTGTGAAACATAAAATCCTTATTGTTTATTATAAGCGTTGTAATGTTAACTTTTTTAATAACGTGATCAATTTCACATGCTTTAACAAAAATATGCCTATAACATTTGGTGATTTGTATTGCGCCAAGTAATATAAAACACGATGATGATAAGAGATTCGGATACAGCCGATCCAGGAGTATTTCATTGCATGGGAATCAATTTGGATGCTAAAATGCCGAAAAAGGCCGAAGATCAATGAAAATGTTTGGGAATACATTCACCAATAGTATGAAATTACAAGAAAAACAAAGTGCTTTATTTCTCCTTCGTCACGGGGAATGTTTTTGATCAAACGCATACTTTTCGAAAACTTTAGGAGATAAAACAGAAATTGTTTACATTCTATTTTGTTTTCCGTATTAACTTTACTGTCACCTCATTTTTCTTCCAGTGTGTTCTCTGATGAAGCTCAAGTTAAACGCATTATTGTTGTACTATCCCTACAGGTTGCCACAAATGTATTAAGAATGTTATTCAAAACAAAATAAAAAATAGGAATAATTAATCAAAAACAAATGTGTATGAACAGTGTAGTTCGAAAAGAAAATTTATCCTTCATATTTATACGAGGCACTTTGGAATTTCCAAATCCCCCTACGCATAAAAGCATTTATATCGAAATTACGGTTATTATTTAATTGCAAAGGGATTGCATTAAGCATGTTTATTGCAATTTCATAAGCAGAGGTTTTGACATTAGAAAATAATACACACACTGAAGTGCTTGTAAATAAGCAATTAGCCTTAGGCTTACTATGCTGAAAATAACTGATAAACTGCAATGTAAAGGTAACATGCAGATCTCATTAAAATGCATTACGATGTTAACAATATCCGAAACTTCGTGTTCTTTGTATTCCCGCAGCAGTACTGTTTAAAATATGACATGGTATTTCTAGTTTCTAATGGGTTTGTGCAATAATATGCAATTCCACACACAGCGCGTACGTTTCGGTTATCATGTAACCCTGAAGGTGGACTTTTACATTATCTAAGGTCTTGGAGACTACGCTGGTGAAAATTAATTTCTGATCCGTTCCGCACCATTAACCTCTTTAGACATAGATTACAAAATTTGATTTCTTCAGCAGATAGTGCTCTGAGCTAGCATACAGTTTGCTTCTTTAATGTTTTACGGTTTCGTTTGGCTTATTCTTGATAGCTTTTTAGGGTTTGTTGTAAAAGCGGGTCTCCACTGCCTCAAGAATCAACACATTACGCTCAATGCTTGACAAAAACAGCTTTATAAACATGTATGGATAGATGAGTCATATGTGTAGTTAATATTCCCATCAATATTGCGTATCCACTGCATTAACAAGTGAGGCTCAGTATAAACACGTTGCCTTTGTTAATATCAATGATCACATGGATTCTGATTATGAAGATCTCTGTGGTCACAGTTTGTGGCTTGGTGGAAGAGGCGCAAGAATTAAAGAAGGAAGTTATGGGTGCGCCATTTTCTAAGAAGTAGAACAAATATAAATAGCGTCTTTTCTGAACTCGGAGTTGAGGGAACTTCGTCTTTAAGAGTGTTCTACGAATGTCGACAGAAGCTTTCAATTTGTTGCTGACAATAATTTCACCAGCCAGTGCAAAACAGGTGACAAATTTCAGAGTAGCCATATAAGTTGAACTGAGATAAGGCTTCACTTCTTTCTCTTTTTTTGTGTCCTCAAAACTACGGGCAAGCTGAGGTAAACACTACGTTTTCTTGATTTAATTTCCATAGTCTTTCAGAGATACCTCACAGATGATAGTTCTTGCATGAATTTCATTAATTAACTGCGTTGTATTTTCTTTAGTACTCCATTTTTCTCGCTAGAACCGAATGTAGTACGCAAAGAATAATATGTTCGAGTCAGTTGTTTCTATCCGGCCGAAGTTAGTCGTGTCTCCACGAAGTTACCGAATACAATCGCACTCAAGGTTTCCACTGCCAAGATATGCTGAATGAATATGTTAACGCAAAGCTTATTGGTCAGTAGAGACTCTCATTTACCGCCGACGTGTTGAGCTCAACGTGTTGAATCATGTTTGGTGGATGTTGAGGCAGTGGAGATCTGTCTTTACATGACAACTGGTGGCTCGGCCAATGAGAACAACAGAACGTTTGATGCAACCCCCTTAAGACTTTTCGATTAGAAGAGACATCCGCACTGCTTCAATATGATTTCAAATATCGTCAACTTCATTTTAGGACTCGTTTTCGTGTTTGCAAACGTTACACTCCTTAAACTTTACAGAAATTATTAATGCACTTTCTTAGTGCACATTATACAAGATTTGTAACTGAAAACAATCATGAAGTATACATATACCACAAATAACGATGAATTTACAGCTATTAGATTAGTTCAAAGTAAAAGAAAAGGGTAAAATGAAAACAGTATAGATAGATTGAATGAGTGATACGTGACGCTCACGTGACGCTCGCATTAGTGAGGTTCTGGGTTCGATTCCCTGCGGCTCGATCACTCTGGTTATGGGTTTCTTCGTGGTTTACTCGGGTTGGTAGCCAACGTTGGGGTGATTTTTCTTCTACTGCGAATTTCCTGTCCCCTCATTTCCTCTTTTGTTACCCATTTCATGTTTTAGGTGGGCTTTGAGACTGCGTAGCGTCAGTCGATGTCGAACATATGGAAACTTCTTCTCGTCCCTGCCATATGGTAGCCTTCTTTGAGTCGCCTAAGTTGGGTCCATTCTCTCCGACTCCGCCAGAGGGAACGTTCTCTGAGCTTCCCTACGGTGTGATCGGGTCTTCAAGCTGGGAATCGTTAGACACCTCTGCGCCCTTCTCTGAGCTATCTGCCTAAGGGATACAGCCTTCTGTCTGCTGTTCCTTCACTTCATCCGTTCCTCTTAGGGGATGTGGCCACGAAAGATGTGTCTTGAGTCAGGTGGTTGAGGTGTCTCTCTCCATTACCTTGTCATAGCCAAAGTTAAATAAAATGGAACAACTCCCTCTTCCACACATTAGAGGAAATGAGACAAAAAACAAACCAGAAAGTGCTTCAGTTTTGAAACGTAAACTGAGGCCTGTGAATCTCGTTTCCAAAAAGATGTCAAAATTATATTGCTGTATAAGTATAACGTTTCCAGGATCCTTCTTATATCATGTAGGTGTTTATTGTCATTTTGTTGTCCAAGGATCGTCGCTCTGGCTAACTGCTAGCTAGTTGAAACGCGTAACACCACCAAGAAATTTGTATATTTGTAACTTTAAAATGTTATTATTTTGAGGAATGAAGCAGTTACTCAAGTAAATAAAAGCTCTTATATTGCATAACGCCACTGAATTGATTTTACCCCATGCTACATATACATGCTGCTCAGTGAAGAGTTAACAAATATTAATAGGTCACATTGCGTTTACAGACGTTCTAATTAGATCTCTTCGGGGCAACAAACGGAGTTTGTAATCACAGTTAAGCTGTTGCTTTAACTATCAGGGGATTAGCTGTAAACGATTGTTTATCCGAAGTTTATCTATGCTTTGTAGCTCTTTGGAGCCTACTATCGTGTCATTGCCCCTTCCGAGCTTTCTAATTATGTATTTTTGTCCATAGCCACAAATGTGCTTTGATCTTCACCAACGTCAGAAAGGCACTACATAAATGCCTAGCAAATCTGTCTGGCTTTACAGCTATTAGAGACTAATTTGAAGTCTAACTGTGCTTTCAGCCGGCGGGCGTCATGAAGAACTCTGCAATATGGCAGAACACACTGGCGGCAATATATAAATTATCAGGAAGGGGCACTAAAAGCCATTTCGCATTAACGGCCACCAGGCTGGGTTCATAATCCTGGTTAAATCTATACGTGCAAGCCGAAAGGGTGATAACGAATTCAGGGGTAAATTCCACATGATGGCGGATTGGCTTGTTCGATAGTGTGCGAATCGATACCCCGAGCTCATCTGCGAGTGTAACTGTATCTTCAGTATTGTGGGATTTCATATGCCGTAATAAAATAAACGTGCAAATTCAGCAGTTGGTTGAAAGTGCAAACTGGGCATGGCCATTCATCACATACAGATTTGTTCACGTCACAGTTGCAAATCTTTTATTTATAATATCAGTGGTTAGCATCTGTGCTGCGAATAAGGGCTTTTCCGTTCAACCTCTATGCTCTAGGGGAGAATTTACAACATATGGATGTTCTTAAGCTAATATTTTTGTAAGCATGTGTTTAAAGCCTAATGCAGAATCGTGACCATTCAACACACGTTTGTTAATGGAGATAAATGAGAGGTAGACACAAACCTAAGTTAAACTTGAGCTATCTTTATTACTGAAAGCAGATCTAGGTGCTGTGGAAGTGTGTTCCCGAATTGAGAAGCAAGTTAGGGGCTGGGTATTCAATGTTGTTATTAAATCCTTTTGGACGAAACTGCGATGTACAGTGATGAAAACCAAATCAACACTACTGCTTTAAATGGTCCTGTATTAGCTTATACATGGAGATACGTTAGGCCAATTTAATTGAATTATCTGGTAGGGTGATTGCTGCAAATTAATGTATTTTTTACCACATTCGCCAACGAGTTTTGTTATGTGTAATCCGTGGAGTAATTTTAAGTATCAATTACTGTTTTTGCTGAAGTTGTGAAAACGTCACTATATTCAGCATGGTTGTGAAAATAAGTATGTTTAAGGTTATTGTAGATCCAGCTACAGTACGCTGCAAATCTTTATATTTAACCCAACTAATATGCATCTCTTGGACTCAATGCGATGCCAATTTGACGTTTACATTAATATTTAAATTCTGATCTATGAATTCGTACATTCTACTAAAATAGTATTTTATACGGGAGGATCGAATAATTAATTTTAATTTATCGTTCCAGGTGGTTATAATTAAAAGTGAAGTGTTCCAGCGTAGCACAGCACGGACTGTAATGATCGTAGGATTCTGAAAGTTAGTAGATATTGTTACATACTGGGGTGAGGCCAAAGGGTTATTACATTTTAATTACCCCAGCATGCATATTTGGAGGCATAGCTGCAGAGGCAGCAAGAGAACCAGAATCTTAAATAACATTCCATATCAGGCGTGCGATAATAACAAAATACACAGGATTTAACAATAAAATCACATTACCTGTGGTTTATTCAGTATAAGCACGGTGCCCCAACATCACACAAAAGATAAAGTAAGAAATTGAGGGGAGACGCTACACACACGAGGTTACATTCACACAACTTCACATCAACCTTTCAGACCCAACACTCGACCAAAAGTGACGCTGAACACACAACACACAAAAAAGTAACCCTCATATCCTCCACTCTCTGCACCTCTGGCTAGGATCGCCAGCTAGAAGGTCAGAGTCGCCACGCCAGACGAACTTCAAACCCAAAGCCGAAAGAATTATCCCAACAATACTGTCACCAACGACACAAAAAATGTGTCTGGCGTGACAATATACACACATACACGGCACATCATGCTAATTAAGCGATTCACTCGCGAATTATGCCAAACGAATAATTAGTTCATAGTCTTGGCAGATGAAATTTACAAGGGCTGATCAACTAGGAGTGAAACCGAATTTTTTCCTATAGCTTCCATGATAGTTTCCTGTCTGTACCATGCATATTTGAAAATACGGGTTTTATCTATAATGTCAGTAGGCGGCAGCTCTCTCGTATCCGTAGCTTGGTAGTAATGCTCCCTTTTGTAGACCCTGCTTACATTTCGCATGCCACAAATATATTTAACAGCATGTAGTTACCCGTCACACTACTGTTACAGCAACATACTACACGTCAGTATTGGCTAAATTGAGGAAGCACATTGCAAGGAAACGACCAGAACTTCATAGGACTGGGTGGCGACTTCATCATGAAAACGCACGGCCTTAAGTCATAAATCAAGTCGTGCAGTTTTTGGCTAAATGAAGCATTACCTGTTTCGCATCATTTTGTTTTTATTTCCATCATTAAAGCTCCAAGACATTCGATTTGAGAACTCTGAAGCAGTCCTGAAGGAAGTGGGACGAATTCCAAGGACCTCGCAAAGAATTGACTGCACCATGTATTCGAAAACTTGCAGAGCCGCTATAAAAAGTACGTTGAAGTGGGGTGGGATTATTTTGAAAAGATAATATGAACATTGAAATGGAGTAATAAACTCTCTGAAAAAGTCAGTATCAGTCTTTGTTGATCAGCACCCGTGTGGTGCTGTAAGTTTTGACATCGTGTAATTTTCAGCAACTTTGATGTCAGTATATTCTTCCTGTGTCATGCGTTTTGTCATTCTTGATCCGGTTTTCTTTGAGTAGATGACACCTCACTACTAGGTGTACAGTGACATCTGGACGTAATAGGGACCGTGCAGCAGATGATTCTAGCTTTGCATGAAGGCAATTGTGATCATAACATTACTTTTCATGCAAGATGAGGCAACACCACATATCACTCGCCAGATGCTGCAAGAAATAGTAACGACCGCATCATCTTTAAGCTATTTCCACTTTCGTGGACTTAGGTTCCCCGACCTAAATCCATGTGGCTTCTGGTTGTGGGCATATTTGAAAGATAGTGTCTAGAGACATATCCGATCTCTTCCTGATCTAAAGGCCAGTATACAAGTCGCTCTGATTTCACGAGATACGCTGTGAGAAAATGTCCACTATGCCGTGTTACAGATGCAAAATGCTGCAAAGTTAGGAGACTATGAGACCATAGTTCTTAATCAACGTGCTAGAACTACCGAAATCATGCGTTTGACATTTTTTGCTTTTTTCCTGCGTCCCTGGCACATTCTAGCTGCTTACAATGCCATATTTTCATCTGTGGGCAGGACATGGAACTAATTATTTGTTTAGAAAACTCATGAGCACATTGTTTAACTAGAGTATCTACATAATTTCGGACTCCTATGATCACTAATTTTCCGTGCTGTGCCACACTGAACACCATTACTAATTATAACCACGCGGTACTTTGCAGTTAAAACTTTATTAACACTTTTTGTCACACTGACATCCATAAACGTGCATAATATGCGCTGTTTGTTGGCTGTACTATTTATAGTGTGTGTGCGTGTGCGTGTGTCCGTGTTTATTCTCCACTAAGCGTACTTACCGCTTGTTGGCTGTTTGCGTGTTCTTTGTTGGCTGGGGGTGTATTCTGTTGGATTCTATTGTTTCAAAAGCAGCACCTTACACCAGGTCCGTGCATGGACCAACATGGGCTATGGCCCAGGGCTGCAACCTTTAGGAGGGGACAAACTTTTTGAAGTAAGATTTCTTTTTTACTGTCCCATGTGTCAGCTCTGAGAAAATGTAACTACTTGTGATATTTCGGAAACATATGAGAGTGCAGCTTTGTGTTATAGCATTTCTGTTATGATTAACTGTGATAGTAAATATGAAAATATCAGTAATAACTAATGCCCAAGTCTTGAAGTTGGAATAAGTGAAAGCAATGTTTATGACAGTGCAATCAATCAAATTCGTAATGATCCTGCATTAACGGGAATAAACGAAACAACTAGAGGCTGTTTCACTGTGCAAATCGATGATCGCAATAGGTATTGTATACAAAGTAATTATTCCATAAACGGCTCATAAACGGAGAATACGTTTCCAGTTTCTATCTTATACAGAGAGATCATTTGCGTTGTGGGCCGTAGGAATGCGGTCGCGCTTTGGGAGCTCGAGGCGAGGAAGAGAAATGGCATCTTCGCGGATTAACTCATGGGTTTTTATGAAAACCAGGGTATTGAAAACTGATGTTAATGATGATGTGTATTATACGAGGTGTTGAAAATGATCTTTCTCAACAGCAATACAAAGTTCTGCATCTGCGTATAATATTCCCGTGAATATTCATAAGCTCCACTGGTATAATTAGGAACGCGTGCAGAATGATAGCGCCATTTGTTTTTCAATGACTATGAATGATCAAAGATATCGAAATCACATATTAAACAATTTTTCAAACTTTAATATAGAATTGAATGGCAGCAATCATTCCTTCAGCAGGAATCTGCTACTGCACAATGCTTACGTATCACTTAGATTGCCTGAGGGAATTTTTTTCAGGACAGAGTTATCAGCACTAGATTGCGGCCCTAGACATTCCGTATCCTCTCCTTGTAATTTTATTTATGCCGAAACTTAAAAAATCTGTTTAACAATAATCCCATACAAATCCTGAGAAAAATATCACAAGAGAAATTGCCACAATAGACTGACAATGGTTACCAGTTATTACATTTTAGACTACACTTAGAATCACGGGAATTACCTAAATAGGTAGGGATAACTAAGGCCCGGATTTTTAGTTTATGAGTTAAAATAGTTTTCTACTTATTTTAATCTTACGAGGATTTTATATTACTTGTTAGTATCGTTGTACTAATCATGTAAACATTTTTATCGTGCTGTATTTTGACCTCCATGACTCTATAGAAGGTACATAAATAATAAATAATGTTCTCTAAATTTTCCATGAGGTGAAATTCGGATCGTTAGTGATCCACAGACGAACTGACCAACTTCGAGACGACGACTTTCTAAGCATGTTGCCTGCGATCTTGCTACTTTGAAAGTACCATAGAGGAATGCCTAAGGAACAACTTCAGTTGTCATACGCAATGCGTTTAATACTAAACAATGCGACACTATCAAAACTAGCATGGTGGTCTAAACTGGCGCGCCACTGATGCCACTTGTGTCCTGCAAAAATGACGACTAAATCTATATAGTCTAAACTACAAATGTTGACTCAGAAAGAGAAATCTCAGTATTGACTTTCAGAGTAATAGAGACACTTTTCTTTTAGAACCATACAGCAGACTTGGTGCAGAGGGTTTCTGCGCCTGGAGGATAACTGATAATCCACTTGCACGATGTTTACTTTGTCTACTAGATATAGTAAGTAGAGGAAGTATTGCATTTCACCCAAAAATTGGATACCGAGATTTTACGAAAGTGCATGTTTTGAGGCCCCGTGAATCCAAAAACGGTCCATGTTTTTTTGGGTCTGTGTGTCTGTGAACAGCATAACTCAGGAACGAAAACTCGGATAAATACCAAACTTGGTATTTGGTTCAGTATCTTTCAAAGATGCGACACGAAGATTTTTAAGAAAATTCGCCCAAACAGACTGCTCTTTACATTTAACATAATTTCGAAAATTTTTATTTTCTCAAAAATGGTTCTTAACGATTTTGATTAAAATATCATATATTTAAGAGATTTTTATGAAAAATAAAATTATATCTTGAATTTTCCGTAAAGCTTCCCAAAAGACCTCTTTTTTAATGTTTTTGCATAACTACTAAACCGTAATAGATAGGCAAAATATTATGCACAAAAAATGTAGAGCTCATTAAAACACACACACTTTGTCACATGCATTCTTTTGTGGATTGAACCATATTCGAGATATTCCTTATTTGTTTGAATTTTCCAATACTTATACTTTTTTCAAATGGGAATTCCTTATTTGTTTTTTTATATCCTGGACATAAAGATAGAATGAAATGCTTGACATAGCAACCAACACTTAAAAGATTTGACTATCGCTTAATGCCTGCCATATTCCACTTGAACCTAAAAGAAAATGGGCAATAATATAGTTTCTGAAAACGTTTATCTCGATTAATATGAAGTAGATGGAGAATAAGCGTTTTTAAAAATAGTGTGTGCAAGACTAGAGAAGGGCATATGAGTGTAACACATCAGATTTTTTATATATTCGTTCACATTTCGCTTCTCCTACTTGGAATTTTAAAATCATGTGTTTTTTGTTTCTTTTCTTCTTGAATAGAAGGTGGAGCTCGCGGTCTGTTTCGGTAGTTGGTGGGAGGAGGCGGTCGGGACGAGAAAGAATGCGTGGTGGGTTTAAAAAGCGAGGCTTCGTCGCTGTCCTTCGTCCTATGCGACGTCGCCTGTTATCCTCTGGCATAGGTAGAGCAATGAGAACGTTTAAGATTTCTCAGGGATAGAATTTCCTAATGCTGTAGAATAATAAATCTGCTTTAATCCACTTTATTTTGTTTGGGTATAAGTATATTTACATGTATTTACCGACTACGCGAAATCGAACTCGCCAGCTCATCTTCTAAATGTTCAATAAGAGTTTCTGGTTTATCCGCGTATCTCAGTAGTAACATTAGCCCGAAGTTGTGCGGCGCGAAACTAAGTTTATCACGGCACACATGATAATGATGGACTGTTTCGCTAGCCCGCGGAAAACTTTTAAGTTCCAATTCGAGGTGATGTGATATGGCGCAAAGCTACTCGCGTACACACATCGTGTATGTCACTCGAGGAGTTCAATTCAGAAACGTCTGCTGAAGAGTCAAAACGCAGTCTTGCATTTTCAGCCACCTTGGAATTCTCCCGTCCTTTTCTTGATCATGTGACTACTTCACAGTTACTAGTGACACGTGATATCTAATGTTGCTTCGATTCGTCAGTTTTATGTATAGTATTTTATTCTATTGGCAAAGCGAACATTTGGCTATGCCCCCTTTTAAATCTAGAAGGTTCTAAACTGCGGAATGTTCACGCTACGTTTGTTCTAATTATGTTATGACACGTACTTTTGGACAGTGCCTACTCCTCGTTCTCTTATTTCGAAGCACGTACCTCAAGTTAACAAAGGATGTTATTGTATTTCCGTCCTGGTGGCACATCTTCTATACTTTACCTGAAACCTACATTACAGTTCTTTTGTGAACGGACCCGTCGTGGCCTGTCCATTAGAAGGGTCACCTTTTCAATTTGTATGTTTTCTCACCTGAGAACTGCGTTTGTTCGCGTTCGCTATCGTGTTATTCAGTGGGCTAATTAAACTGTTTATTAATGGTATTGTTTGTTTATCTACCAATCATTTGTTATTTATGTAATTTTCAATCTAATTCGTCTCGCACTTAATGTACGATTACAACAGGTTTAGCCCTTTTTAGGATTTAGTCTCCTACTTAGCCATTTTTAGGTTTTATGTGATTCGAGTGTTTGACTGCCGTAATAATTAAATGGACAATTATGTTAACTGCTGTAGTGAACTAGCAAGGAATGAAATAGCTTAAAACCTAAGTGCCCGTGCCCAATTTATAGCACACAGCAATTTATTCTGTGGCTATACCAGAGAATAATACAGGTACTATCCAAAATATAAAAGTACCAAAATGCATTTTCCTTATCTACCTATGAAATAGTAAATGTAAAACTAGCTAGCTCTTTGTGTCAAACTTAAAAGGTTTGTTGGGCAGACAAACTTAACTAATCATTAAATATTTATACGTGAATTACTTAAAAAATAACTATTTCCTGAAACCTTTACTTAACGTTAATGCTTATTATAAACTAAGGTACACATTATATGCAACATTTGGATAAAGTACCATTATTACATTATAAATTGATGTAAGTGCTACAATTTGTGACGTGTATTAATCATGGGGGACAAGACGAGATAGAATAAATTAAACAAGAATTGGGCCTTTACCAAGTTATAAACCACAAGGATGGAGAAAAACAGGTACACCTTATAAACGGTATCGACCAATTAGAGATGCAACGAGTTAAACAGCTAAACGCTTGAAGCAGAAGACATTATAAACTATAATAACTATATTATAATTTGTGTAATAGCTATAGGTAAAATGGTATTTTTAAAGAGTACTTTATACTGGAGGTTGAACATTCTACGAACGTGTCAAATTACATTTTTCATAAACAAAAAATCAAAGGAAAATGATATCGATATATTAATAGCACTAGAATATACTATATGATATATATATATATATATATATATATGTTTAAGTGCTGTATTTAGTTTTACTATCAAGAAAAATAATATCGTTTGAGAAGATTATTCTGCTTTATAATACTAACCAGTCGCTTTCCTGGTTGTTTTCATTATAAAGGGCTTGAGTAATTCACAATGGTTATTGATTGTTCACCACAGGTGGTTTTTTTCACATTTAACACAAGTAGATTTGACGCTTCTTATAGTCGAATGTACAACACTGTGAGGTCTTGTGAGGTCCCAATAATGGTCGCGAGCTCATGGATAGGTATCAAATTTTCAGCCAGTTCAGCAGGAATGCATGGAATTTGCTTTTGTTGTTTTTTATATAATTTGGATTTTTCCTCAAATCTGCTGCAACTGTACATACTCTATACCTAAATAATGCCGGTGGCTGTCTTCTTTTCTTCCTTTTGCAGGAATAAAAGTGAATTCCATATCTGGTGCGGAGATTCTACGCCACATTTGCTTTTATTGTAATATTTAATTTCTCAACCTTATTTGCATTTTCAACAATGACAACCGATATGCGATGCACGACATTTCCCTTTCGAGGTACTTAGTACGCTACGTCACTTGCATAATTGTGGGAAAAATGCAGATAATAACTATGTAAGAAAGAAATGGAGTTAAACGCTCTGGATGGTTGGGATAGGGGTAACATATAAATGAGTATAACATATTGCCATAAAAATAGAGTGAAGCTCGATAACATGAAAAGTCAAATGTTAAAGCAATGCTTATTTTTACAAATTAACCATTTAGGAGTAACAGCTGAAACAAGAAATTAAAAGACTGTAGACTAATATGTGAATATAACGATACGGTTTAAGTACAGTCAATTCAATTTACGTATATGAAAGCCTTTGACCATAAAATCTGCAAGTGTACAATCTCACATAAATAAACAAGCAAACCTTAAAATCCTGAATATCCTATAAAAAACCGTTGTAATAGCAAACATCGTCACTGACTACCGAAAATAAATTTGCAAATCTTTACCCGATGTGATAATCTCAGGCCCGCACCAACCTTATTGTTCAGGGTATAGAAATGAATGAAAACTGTACTGAATATGATTGCAATCACTTCGAAATTACATAAGAAATATACGGCCTCTTTAATGTAGCGGATGTTAGACAACGTCGTGCGTCTTTTAACGGGTGACATACAACTGCAGTTATTTCTCTATTAGCATTGATTCTGGCTGATGTCTTTTCACCGACCTGTTTGCTACGAGTTGTATCTGCCTAGAGAATTACACTTCTCTTGAGCGAATTTATGAGAGGGACTCAATAATAACGCAGATTTCAAATAAACGTCCATATAACTTTATTTATATTTCGTTGATACAGAATGATGATTACAGGGCATTGGCCTATTTCTGACATATCTTTTCCGGAATTTTACTCCATTAATTTGTCACTGTGCTTCTAAGAATTCTTACCACATTTCCTACTAAGTTCACGCGCTTCCGTATCTCATGGAAGTTATTACGCTGCATCGACACTAGTAACGAATTTGTGACTCAGATGATCAAGTGAGAATGATTTTAACAAACTAAAGCTCCAGAAACTCTGCCAGATTTGTAACATTGCTTTTCATTGGCATATTCAGTTAGCGCCCTATGAAAATAAAATGCACCAAAGTTGTGTTAGAATGCATCACCTTACGTATATGGAAAAAGCCTTCCGTAACTGCCCCTCTGTATCATATCTAACATTAGCTAGTCTTATTTAAGTAGTAATTTTAAAGTCGCTTAATTTCATCTCTCCCCCATGCCATATTCACCTGTCTCAGTCATTAAATCCGTGAATCTGACCACCCTTACCCTAATTATGTATTTCGCTTTGGCAATTCTACTGATTTCTTATTCCTATATTACTAATTTGCTATTGCCTTTTACATACATTATTTTGTTGTGTTTATTATTATTATTATTATTATTATTACTACTACTATTTTTTTGGTTTCTAGCGGATGCTACCCTTATATTACCTTCTTAGAAATAAGGCAGGGGTTGTCTCTTATCTTTTTGGTTCAATTTGAGTTTACAGGAAGTATTTATAGAATGGTAGGATTATTTAAAATTCAAATACATCTTAGAAAAGCGTTGTCTAAATACAATTCTACTGGCAAGTTCGGAGGATAACTTGCAAACACAATTTTCTTCTACTTCTGCACTTCAGGGCATGGCCATGGTCTCACAGATATTCCTTCCACCTCTTTCTGTGTCGGCCGACATCTCTCCTTTCTTTGGTTGATAATGAAATGCAACTTTAGGCAACCTTGAATCTGCCAATCTTTTAACATGTTGCAGCCATTCGTTAGGATAATTTTCAATTTTGATATTTATTAAATATACATTAAGTTCTGTTCTTATATCTTCATTTCGTATTTTGAGTAATCTTGTGCATCTTTTTGTTTTCCTTAAAAAGTTCATCTCTGTACTTTGTAATCTACTTTTAATTTTTCTTATGATTACCCGTGTCTCATTTACATAAAGTAATGCAGGAGCAGTCATTGTTTTATAAAATTTTAGCCTCGTTTCCTTTCTTGTTCTATTTCTCAACGTTCTATGTATAGTTCCACTTATCACTTGAAATCTGTCAGGTTTTTTGCTAATGTCCCTTTCAGTTCTTGTCATATAGCTGAAATTACGTCCTAAATAGTTAAACTCTCTTACATGTTCTAACGGTTTATTTTCTAAAATAACTTTTGGGCTTATCTTAGATTTCTCTGTTCATGTATTAAGATCGTATTGCTGACATAAATATTCAAGTGGTGTAATGCATATTGTAATTCATCCTCAGTCTCTTGAATTAAAACCACATCATCTGCATATAATATTTAAAATTGTATCTCGGTTTAGTTTTATTCCTGGTGTAATGATACTTTTCCAATTCTGAATGATGTCATTTATATGTTGTTAAAAAGAATAGGTGACATTTATACCTTATCTTACGCCTGAATTGAATAAAATTGGTTTGGTGTTGTAAAATCCTATTTATTACTATTTTGGAGTAAAGTATATTCTTAATTACCCATACTATTTTTTGTGGATATACGTTCCTTTCCATAACTTCAAATAATTTTTCCCTATTTGCCACATCAAAAGTCTGTTTTAAATCCAAGAATGCAAGATGTAGTTGCCGATTATATTCTTGTTTTTTTTTCAAATAATTGCTCTAAAATAAATGTATTATCTGTTGTTGATCGTCGTGGTCTAAAGTCACTTTGTTTCCCTTCCATTAATGCTTCGGTTATTATTTTAAGTATTTTATTTATAATTATTGTATAGACTTTGCATGTTGCTTTGAGAAGGGTTATACCTTGAGAGCTCTGGCATTTTCTCCTCTTTTCTTAAAAATGGAAATAACTTCTGCATTATTCCACATGCCTGGAATTTTACACCCCTTCCAACATTTATTTATCGGATTAAATAATCTCAAATGTAATAACATGCCACCATATTTTAATAATTCCATACTAATTTCATCTGTTCCGGATACCTTTCTATTTTTGCTTTTCCAGAGTGCTTCCTGCAGTTCTTGATTTGGAATCATATCAGTATGTAAGTTTACTTGTTCTTCATTCATTATCATATTCTCTTGACTTTGTTTGCACCACAGTGATGTGTAATGTTCAATCTAGCTTTTTGTTTCTACAGTATTACTTTATACGAGAAAATCTGACTTCCATGAATGTCATTCTCTATATCACTTATGAATTTATTCCACAATTAGTAGTGTGCATCTCTAACTTCAGCTTTCGCTCTATTCCTTTTCTCCACACACATATTTTATTACAGCTTATATTTCTTCATTCGAAATTCGTAGGCATTTTCTGTTTCTAAATTTTTTCTTTTTCCCCAAACATTCTTGTGCTGCTTTATCAATTCAGGTCCTAATAGTCTACTATTCTTTGAATATGTTGCAGTGTTTTAATAGAAATTGTTGCAGTCTGCGTGGATACAATTTTTAATACTTACTTCTTTTAATAAATATATTTTATATACTTCTGGTTTCGTTGGGTTTCTTTTAACAGCATTCATTTCCCATATAATCCATAGCAGAATTTTACTAAGAAATGCTATCAATTTACGTCACATCCTCTTACATGTATGTCTTGTCACTGTGGTTGCATTTTATCATTTATCAGAGCGTAATTTGTTATGGATCTGTCCTCTGGCGCTCCATGTAAATTTATTTCTACGTCGCTTTCTAAAGAAATCTATTTGCATTTTTTATAGCTACTTGCAAACTGTCTGAGTTGTGCTCCATTAGAATCCGATACTTCTACTTCCAAGGAGCTCATTATGTTCATTGGTGTATTAGCAACCCTTGAATTAAAGCCTCTACACACCACAATTTAATCGTTCTTATTAATTTTATAATATGTCCTTTGGAGTTCTTCATAAAACTGCTGTTTCTTACTGCTTTCCTTCTTCCGACTACTGTAAGGTGTCTTCTATCTATTGTCATTCTATCCTTTCAGTTTCAAAGGAATAGAATTCAATTTTATATTTTCATTTATTATGCATAAGTATTGCAATTCCGCATCTTGCTCTTGTATTCTGAGTTACACTGCTATGAAACATAACATGATTAGTTAAATTTCTTTATCATTTCAGCTTTTTATTAGTTTCTATTATGACAGCTATATCTGTCGTTCTATCATTTAGTATTCTCTCAAGCTCCATCTCTTTGTCTCCAAGCCTCTTATATTCTAAGTGGCTAGTTTAATCTATTAGAAATGCCAAATTGTTTATCCTTTTACCTCGCCAGTCATTGACCCAAAATTCATCCGGATGTTCAATTTGGAATTGAATAATTTGAATTTCCTGTGAATGAAAATGCACAGTAGATTTTCTATAAGGGTTTCTTCCCTTAGGAGGACTTCCTTCACCTTGAATCTGGAGCCCACGCCTGCTGCCCAGTTGCATAAGCCCCAAATGCAGGGTTGCCACTTCCGCCTGTTTAGTCAAACGTTCACTTCCTCCGCCAACTTCACCCGTGACCCTGTGCAAGGGACCTAAACCAAGGACTATCCTCCAGGTCAGGGGAACCTAGAGCTCACGTTGGCTGGGTTGCTACTCCATGAAATGGGGCTGCCTCAATAGGGTTTTCCCATCCGTTACCGGCAGGCAATCGATGCAGCGAGCATAGTGTCAGATGCATACAATTGTATGTCTCAAGGCACAAGTATTATAAGGGTCAAAATAATTATAAATTAGGCCTTAGAGCAGATCAGTTCCCTTAATCTTGAGCTGCAGTTTATCTAATAAACTAAATAGGACATTGATAGAAAGCTTCACAGATTCCAACAAAATGCTATGAAAACAGCCAGACAGGATATAATCTTGAATGTTTATAAGATAGCTACCAACATTACTATGTGGTTCAGCAGTATGAAAGGACGCTCACAGCATAGAATAAACGAAGAATTGCGGCTGCAGAAATTAGATGAGACGAATAGTAAGACATTTGTTTTCAGATCATCGAAGAAAATGAAGAATTCTGGAATTAACTAAGCATTATATTTTAACAAAACGTTATATAATAATTAAATGCAAGGACCATGTTTTAAGAATAATTCCAGATTGAATCCCTATACATATTTTCAATACAGACAAAGTTTTACGAGAAGATCGTAGAAGATCTGTGAGTAACCAAGATGCCGTAGATTGACCTATTTAAATATCTTAAGTGATTTTAAATTTGTAGATTGAAGAGACCAGAAGGTCTAAGCCATGATGTTGCTTAAGACCTCATTACTAGCACGGTGAACGGAAACCACTACTAGAACCTTGAATGCTGCAATGTCAAACTTAGAGTTGAAACAGGAGTGGTAGCCCAGTCACGTTGTAGCTGGAATGAGCTGGATCCTGTCTGGCAGACTGCTGTACGACTTACCACTTACTTAATCATTATTTGACTATTTTCTTGGTCGCATTATGTTGAACTAATTTTCCCAATTACGGCTGGTTTGGACCAGCAAGAAACAGTTCAGTTCGCTAGCATCAGCATCGAACTGTCCTAAGCTTGGTCAGAAATTTTGGCGTTAGACTTCTCTGCTCCTCCAATATTACATTTGTTCAGTTATTACAAAATATCGAATATTACTCTTTTGTAAATATATTTCAATTATATATTGGTATCTCTTTTTCTTAAAAAATAGACATAGTTTAGGGCGACGCTCATCTGAAACTTGCTTTAATCTGTAACCATAAACTAAGGAATTCCTCTTAAGAGAGAAGGAAGTTGTGGTACTAATAAACACTGGGCCTATAGAATAGAAACTATCTTAGGTTATTTTCCAACTTATTAGCAGCTTATGCGAAATTAGCTAATGATTTATTCACAAGTGCATCATTTTTATCTAAAGTCCAACAATTGAGAAAGTTGCTTCAGCACTCTCGAATTCTTGCTTGCTCATAGGTCTATAGCCTTGTAATATGTAGTTTGTAGATTAAGGATTTCATTTCCATTCCATTGTTGTTCTTAGATAGGGGAGAGCGTATAAGCTAAATCCTGTTTCGCGCGTTAAGCTTAAGGGAAATATGTGTACAATTATAAATGCACAAATAACATACTTCTTAACATTCACAAGCCAGAAAGTACATGTCAGAAATAATCAGCCGCTGAATATGTGTTCAATATATTACTATGATTCAGAATACTTAATGGCATGGCAGTTTATAAGCAATAAAATTGAGTTATATTTAGTGATATTTAAAAGTTACTTCCGCACTAGTCGTGTCGAGTGTCTGTATGCTGACTCTGGCGAACCTCCATTGTCTGTTCGACCTCGTTTTCACTCTGTTTTTATACAGCAACTTTGGTGCCTCACCAGTCAGCCCTCTTTTAAATCTGTTTTGCACTCTATTTTGCTCTCAGTTATCTACGGAATAGTACTCCTTCACACCCAAGCGGTATTCGGTTTCGCGACCTTCTCACCGTACATGACCTCCGACTGCCGCCTTTGGAGAGTTCTACTTTCGGTCTTTCTCCTCCGTAACAATCCCAGAGTGCCCGATTCGGCCTAGCACTTTCGAATAATGCTGGCACCTTTACCCCGCTGTCGGTGTTTTGTGAACTTTTCACCGAGCTTCTGGGCCGTTACCGGAACTACACTCCGGTGTTTGTTGATTAGTTCCCAGTTGGATAGTGCTACAGATTGTGGTTTCGTCTGTGACGGTGAGGCTCATCGGTATCACGTTCTGGACGTCAGTTCAATTTTCCCGCTGAGCTCTCTGCCATCTTTTATTTCCTACCTCTTATCTCACTGTAGTTCCAGGGTGTTTTCTTATCTGCTGCGACTCTTTCAGCGCCCTTCAGGCCTTGCCTTCTCTGCTCCTCCACCCTTTTTGTAAAAATGCAGACACTCGTCTCACAGTTTCTCTGTCACGGCTACCAATTAGTTTTTACATGGATCCCCGGCCACATGAGGATTGCAAACAATGAGGAGGTGAATGCAGTTGCTAAGACCACTTAACATTTGCCGGGGTTTTCCACACTAACTGTGCCTTATAGAGATGTCAGCAGTACTTCCGTAGCTTGGCAACAGTCATGGCCGGCACTCAAATCCGGACTGTCACACCGTCCAACCTAGAACCACTTCTTACAGGGAATCCCGGCCGTCGGAGGTTAATCTAACTCGCCTATGACTGTATCATACCCGCGCTACTCAAGAATAACTTTCGCGTGGTGACTTGGCCCCTGTCTGTTCGTCGTGTGATCTGCGGCTCTCCGTATCAGATATTCTCCTTGATTGTCCGCGATAAACGCTTGTGAGCGCCTGTCCTTTGATCTGGATTTTACCCTGCGTTCAGTTATAGGCGATAATCCCGTAGCTGTATATCAGACACTGCGGTTCATCTCCATTATTGAATTCCATACACAGGTTTCAATTTTATAATTTACCTTTGTGTTATTTTCACCCTCTGCTTTAACCTTTTGGTCTTCCGACTCTGCTATTTTAGCTTACATTTTATCTTCTCATCTTATAACTTGTAGAATTTTATGGTCTTAGGTTTAGACTTCGGGCAGCAATGACCTTATTGTCGACAGGCTCTTAAACCTCACTCACTCACTCACTCACTCACTCGCTCACTCACTCGAATGTCTCAAGCCTGAGATGTCAGTACATTTCACATCTGATCACCACTTTGCATTTAAAGTAGCCGCCTTATATTGACATTTTTGGATGGACAATTCTTTCTGGAAAATATTATTCTTTTATACTAATTTATTTATATTTTATTAACCGCTGGTGCGTTTCTCTAATATATCGCTTTTGGATAGTTATATTTCATTCAGATAGATGACGGTTGCGAATCAAAGCATAGTCAAAGTATATGTGCTAAAACGATGTCGTATTTGCCATAGTGTGCTTTGGGATGGGAGGGCGCAAGGACATTATTAGGTCCATATTCCTTGGGTAATGGAAAATCTAGAAGTTCTGATAATTACGGGAGCTGCTTGATACAATCGACTAAGTTCCTAATGTCGCCTACTGAAGGTAAATTATGAGAGATCATTCTTTGTAGTCTGTTACGAAATGTTCAGTCATTCGGACAGTAACAACACTGCCGCTCTTATTCTCTGACTTATTTTCTCTTAGACATTTTGGATTTGTCCTGTTAAAATATAAGGATCTTCTACTGGACGAGCTCCGATTCATGTTAAAGGATTGAGGTTAGTACTATAAATCAAAATTGGTATTATCATCACCATAATCGTCAAATAAACACATTTCAGTATTCCAATATATGGAGCTTTAAATTCCTTATATGTTCTTGTTGATTCACAGGTTCAAAATTGAAATAAGAAAAAGCCTTAATTGCGGGAAAAAGTCTTTCTCTTATCATTATAAGTGGATTGG
This sequence comes from Deroplatys truncata, assembly GCA_030765065.1. NCBI lineage: Eukaryota > Metazoa > Arthropoda > Insecta > Mantodea > Mantidae > Deroplatys > Deroplatys truncata. The sequence goes on from CM060981.1 coordinate 112,815,284, forward strand.
CCCTCTCGAGCTACGTTTCAGTGGACAGTGAATTCTGACGCATTCAGTTAATCGTGACACAAGGAGTGTGAAGCAACATTTTGTTCTCGGGGTACTTCACCTGCATCAAGTCGCCTTCACACTTTCGAAATATGGAGTGCCTACCCATGACCATGCAGCAGCTCAGTGTAACGTCCAGAAAATCGCCTCATTAGCATCTCAGCTCCGGTTTAACAGGCAGTATATATTTCAGCGCAGTGAGTGTCTACAAATTGGACTCGCCTCTTACCACAAGGTGTCCCATTAGTCAGATCACCGCTCGCAGGGCGGGAAGCGGATTACTTCTCTAACACAATTCCAGGTGACGTATGGTCACAACTCTGAGTCTCGTCACACATTAATCTTCTGCTGGGAATTTACCCCTTACCACGGCCATCCTTTCTTTTCTAGCTTTAAAGTGTTGCACAAAACTGTTATAGTTCACTTTTAGGTCACCTTTATCCATATTCTGGTAGCAACAAGGTGATAAGCAACGCAGTGCTATAGTGCGTAACTGTTTGTTCTTGACTGAGGCTAATTCCACATCGGTAACTCAGGAACGTGAGTCATGCTACTGGGGGAGTAGTGTTGTATCGCTCAAGTTACCTCTCCCCTTTTGCTTGCAGTTTCATATCAGTGGGTTTTAATGTGTAGCTTGAAGATTTACGGGAGACGTTCCACCGCTTTTTTACGAGCTACGTATCTCATTGCACTGCAGGCGTGTGGTTGAGATGTTATTACAGGTGACAAAGAAATTTATGCTGTCTGAAGGAGTCCCCCATAAGGGGAGGGGGGATCGACCCTTCAGTTGCCGTGGTGCAGGCACTGCGTACCTCTGGTACACGCGATACTTCTGACGTTGCTAGAGGGGCAACGGGCTTACACCTGAGCGCTCCCCCCGTCAAGGAGATGCTCGGATTGTGTTGGACTCGGTGGGGCAGTGTTTTCCGATACCCATGGGAAATTGGATACGTCTAGGCAATGATGTTCAGGCGGGGTTGTGAGGTACTTTATGGTCCTCCGGTACAAGCCTGGGGAGTTACGAGATGGTGTGCTACAACGTTGTTGATCCTAACTAAATTTACGTAATCTTCCCCTTTGGGGTTGACACACTTAAGTGGGGATCCCTACTGTCACGGTAGGGACAGCCACTTGTTTGGCGCATACTCTTGGTTGAAGAAGGGGGAGCTTCGGTTCGTATAGCCCTTTGCTCATCATTCTTGTCCAAAGGAGTTGCAACGGGAGGTATGAGGATCTCATACTTGCGACAAGGTCATCTGCCATTGATTTAATTTGATTTTGTTGAAGGCGTTTAATAGCTCTTACTTCATCCTAACTTCAGGGTTTGTTCGCTCTTTGCAATAAATAAAATGATGTTCATCATACAAAATGTAATCCAAAATGTAATTCTGTAAAAATGGGTACACATATTTTGTAAGTAACGCAGATATTTAGGTTAGTCCATTACTCAAAAATTGAGAGTTAAAATATATAGTATACTAAATGTTTTTGTAACATTGCATCACAGACCTGAATAATACAAATAATTATATCAAGTGCTTTTAGAAATGGATTGCATAACAAATACTGCATGCGCATACCGACGTCCAACCCGCTTGCATATGTATAAATATTTCTGGGGTTACGATAATGAAAAACAAAGCAATGGTTTACTGAATCTAACGCTCCACATTTGCTAAGAATTAATATATGATTTTAACTGGTTTTCTTATGTCCAGCATTCTCAAGAATTTGACAGAATTTATGCTTGTTTTAAGTATTGAATACCGCAAAGTCAGTATTTACAGGTTATTGCTAGAATTAAACGAAAACATTCAGATCATCAAATTTCCTCACATCTTGAATTATCTAACAATATCCCATTAAAATTTAAATCCTGGGGGTTTAATGTTGATACTCAACATTGCTGAACATCTTTGTTTGTCTCCAAGAGTCTGTTAAGCTTTTTAGGCCTGTTTAACAACAACAGTTAGTCTGTTTTAAGCTGTATGTAACTTCCTAAATTCTTTATAGCCTAATCGCTTAGAATGAGCTATTTGGTCAAACTTCCAAGTAGATTCTCGCTGTCATTATTTCCACAGTCATAATGTGGCTGAAAAATGTATGATATTAAGTTTAGTAAGGAAAATGACGAGCTCATTCTGGCATTGTTAAATCATAAGTACTTTTCATTATGTGAAATACAGAATCACATATGGAAAGCTGTTGATTTACCTGGGAAGTTCATCAGACTAGAGTGAAGAACTTGCACTGTTCAGAGGGGATACCTTCATGTGAAGGAAAAAGAAGTGGAAACGTATGCGCTATGGTATTGTACCAAGCATTGTAAGAAGATATTTTCATGCCTCCATAATTGTATCAAATAAGCTTCAAGAGCAAGAATTCATAGCATGTTTGTTTTATTACATGGCTACATTCTAAAGCCTTTAGTCAATTTTTGCTTAAAAATTTAATATGTCTTACGTCAACATTGAAATTTGTTTTCGGTAACTTTAGTTTTCGAGCTATGATTAAGCTTATTGTCCAATACCATAACAGTTAAAAGAATAGTCTTCCTTTAAAGTGTAATCATGTCGTTTATGTAATGATAATGCAAAAATTACCATATAAATTTATTTCGAGTTTTAGTGTGAGAAATAAAAATTGAGGTATTCTCGCTAGTAATATCAAAAGAGGGTCCGAGATTGCCGATGAATTCATGAATGTAGAGGGAGGATAGAGTAAACCCTTGAGTGATATTTGTTAGATATATTTTACAAATAAAATAAGAATTAATTACGATCTCCAAAACACAGTCTACAAAATAATATTAATAACAATAATTTTATACTTGTATTCTAAATACTTTACCTTTTCAAGCCATCTTGCAACAGATGAATGAAGCTTAATTTGAGACCGAAATAGAGGACAAATGCAGTAGCGGCGGTAAAGAGTTTTGGTAATTTCACTGCGATATCCGGTTGTGATTGGTCAAAACGTAACATTTCCTTTCATCTCATTGGTTCATTTTCTGATGACGTCACATTAAGTTAAAGAGCAGTTTTCCGGATAATTTTTTCCTAAAAGAAAGAATTCAGAAACCCTTCGCACCTATATATATATATATATATATATATACAGGCTTGTTTAACTTTTGGAAATCCGCATGGGATTTTTCAGAATAATTTAATGAAAACAATATCGGATTAAAGCTTCTTACTGACAAAATCCGCTGAGAAATAATTTTCAAATCTCAAATTTGAAAATCGAAGGTATTTTAGTTCCAAATGTTAATAATGTTGCACATGAAGGTAAGCATATAGAGTATTGGAAGTGAAAATAAATTTTGAAGTTACAACCCTATAATATACTTTGGATGCGGAATCCTAATGACAATTTTCAGGAAATTTTCAGAAAATTTCAGTGTTACATTCCCTTAAGTTACAGCAACTTCGTAATATCATATTTTGTGGAAGATGTCTTATTTTAGTATTGCTAGTCACTAACCACCGTAAAACTGCAACAGAAATTCTAGGTGGAAAATTGAAGATTCCTAGATTATTACATAAACGATCCGTTCTTAGTAACAAACACAACCGCAGTAAGGACAACCAGACACCCTCATCTAGAGAAGCTTATCAGGTGGATTACTGCACGAGAAACTCTTAGTTGAATCACAACTTGTTGCTGTGACGCTGCTCTAGATTTGCTTTTATTGTTAATTCAGGGACGTAAATTCGTACTGTAATTGCAATCAAGCCATCTTAACTAAAATTCTGTGCGCTGGGTGAGGCGAAATAAGTATTCCGCACACGTATGTATAAATAGTGTTGTGCTTCGCAATTATGGTTTCCTTCTAATAGATAATTCTTTTCCAAAGAAAACGTTTACAGAATTCAAACTTACCCTGTAGTCCAATATGTAGTCTACATGCTCTGTGAATCTCCAAAATAAATTTAGTTTTCTCACGGCTCTGAGAAAACCCCTGAGAAATGAAATTACCTAATGAGGCAATGGAGGTGTATGTTATACACTGTAGGTAGGTAGCTGTAAGATACAAAACCTGTCCTTTCCTTTCCTCCTCATTACTAACCTACGAATCCCCAAATTGTGTTACATTATACGACTGCGATACGTCACAAGTAATTGAATTAGCTGACTCTGCTGTATTCGCTGCATTAGCAATATCAATGGCCGGTAATTCGAAATTTGAAGCAAAAAGGACAGATACACACAGGGGGCTTAAAACGTGTGTTTCCGGTGAAATGCCGATAGCTATTTTTTATGTGGAATGCAAAACTTCCTCTACTTACTATAGGTAATAGTAGAGAAAGTAAAAGGACAAGGACCGAAGAAGTTGTGTTGAAGCTGGTTTACTAAGATCAGACAAAGTAGGCAGCTAGAGAATGTCCATAAGTCTGCAAAACTCATGCGTTATTTTCTGAAAGAGCATATTAACATTAACTGAAATACAAGAAATCTTATATTTTCGGGCAGGCAGAGTGAAGTCGTACCGGCTACGTACCAAAACTGATTTCGTTACTGTTTGCTAGGGTTTAATCCACTTACACAAACGTACAGGATGTTGGGTCTGTGGAAACCTGATTAATAAGCAGATCATAGTATAGATGTATCGTATGTAACCTCGTCTTCATTCTTGAGTAAGTTCATTTGGCCTCTTCAGACTTAATTTTCTAGTTTACTAGGTCTTCCTATATATTTTAGTTCTCCTTCCTGTTTGAAGCCTATTATTTATTGGTTTTGGACGTTTCATTATTCATTCCCTAGATGTTTATTATTGTTTCGATAAGATGGGAAACTTAACTGAGCAATCGATCGTAATGTAAGATGGATACCGTATTGACATTTTTTCTTTCATATTTTATTTTAAAAGTTAAAATGTTGTGGCATAGTTTGTATTAATTACCAAGTGTTAGTTCACGCTGTAAAAGATTTAAAAGCTCTGGAGCTCTCTTCTGGAACAAAATAAGAAATAATAAAGTAATGATGCAAATAATAATTTATTTAAAGTTTTATTATGTTGTGTGTTCGAAGGTATATTATAAACTTACAGAAAATATTCACACAAACGCCATAGAAGTATTGTTTTGCAGAAACAAAAAGCGTCATTTTTATTCAGAGTAAGGAACAGCTGTCAGTCGTTATCCGTTATATTCCACACATAGTGTAAAGCAGCACATAAAGCAAGCACCTTTTATATTATGGAGGAAAGCAGTTACGTTTAGCGGAGGTGGTCACTAGAAAATAATTACCATTTCTGCTGCCTTAGAATTAGCCAATAATAATAATTAGCCAACAAGAATGAAAGTTCCCTTAAAGTTCATTTGTATTATACATTAAATTATTTAGGGTATTCACAAAAGCCCCTTCAAAACGATAAGAAAGGACAATAACTAAAATATAACGAAAGTGAAGCCTGTTCTTCTGTCTGTATAACAATTAACTGCATAACTGAGATTTCAACAGCAGTTGATCTACAAATATGCATCTATTTCTGATGATATAAATTTCATTTGTATTCAGATAAAATTTAACATGTGAAAAATAAATACATTTCAAATAAATTCCTGAAAATAAAGAGATCTCAAACATGGACGCTTTATAGTCAATATATGAGAGAAATCAAACAAATAAGATATTTCAAATGAAATCCTCCAAAGAAGAATATTCAATATAATAAAATATATCCATAATAGTTAATGATCCGATAATATGGACTTTTTCAGTAGCTAATTATTATGTATTGGACTGCTAGAGTCATATATGTAACTCGTTATATTACTACAAAGCGTTAAACTGAAACGTAATGTGTTATATTTTGTGTATTAGAAATGTATGTTTTTTTACTAATGTGAGACGGAAATATTCGCAGTAATCTTTTAAGGTGCAACTTCTGTTAAATTTTAACTATATAGTATTAATAGTAGCCGATTGAAATTTATTAAAATCACTATAGTAGTGTCCTTCCTAAGTTTCATAACTCTAGATTGCATGGGTGTTTAAATTTTTCATTTTCATTATTTCTGAAAAATTTAATCACTTTCTCATAGCTAATGTATGTTTCAACGAGTACAGAAGCCGATTTATCAAAATTGTGTTAAATATATTAAAGCCGGTTCAGAAATAAACGCGAATAATCCAAGTATATTTGTGGAACTGCAAAGTAAATGTGGTTTCCTGTTGATTAACATCACAAAGTAGTACATGCGTCATATAGTCAACAATGAAGTGTCGCATTCTTATTGGCTAAATGGACGCTGAACATTCCAGAAACACGCGCATCTCTACTGTGTCGTTTACGATCATATTGTAAACTAGGAACCATTGCAAATGTAGGTCTGTTGTCTCCTGAATTCTCCTCTTAGATCTTGGTCTTCTTTATCTTGGCCTCTTCAATGTTTCCCTCTACGTGTGTAAAGGCAGGGACTTAGTATAGTCAGTATAGTTCGTACAAAAAGACGGAACAGCGTGCTGCGCCCATAGGTTGCAAGTAAGTTTACGCAAACGTCAGTCTGAACTTGGTCTTCAAAAGAGGTCGAAATAAAAACAATGTTATAAACATAGTTATAAACATGTCTGTACTGTTTGTTGGTGAAAAGAAAAGGCACCAGAAGCTTCTGATCGAAATGTGTAAAATGTGGCTTCTGAGAAGAAGGATATACCCGCATATAAATTTAATGAAAGTCTTAAAAGAAGATCCAAATAGCTGGCATAATTATTTCAGCATGGACGAAAGTGTATATAACAAATTACAGTTTTGACAACTCCTGTAATTGAACGACAAAGCACTGTGATGCGCGAATCTCTCTGCTCATGAAAGATTGAGTTGTACTCCAAGGTTTTTTTGCTACTGAAAGATCATACAGGGATTTAATGTTTAATTTCTGTATCATCTTTTGGTAAGAAAAATTCTTCTTATTCCTATTGCAATATTCCTTAGAATTTCCCTGTAATGAATAAAACTGCATGTCCGGGACATTTTCAATATAGTATAATGCAGAAAGATTCCTGAAAAAAGGTTTAATGTTTGGCGCCATAAATAGAAAAAATTCAAAAAATTTCAAGCCAATACCACCAAATATCTCGGAAATGATTGTTGCAAAAATTTGATACGAACTGTGCGTTTTAATGCCATCTACAATTTTTATATTTTAAGCTTTGTTTTTCTTTTACGGTTTACCAGTTATACAAAAATTTATAAAATTAATTTATGTAAAGGACTTCGCATGCTATTTGCAGAATGTTCAAGATATATATTATATTTATCCATTTAAAATATTGTTTAAATACGTAGTTAAAAATTTCAAACACAAAAAGCGAGGTTATTTTCGTGAAATTTTAACTCCATTTTGCTTTATTCTGAACTAAAATTAAATTTTCTGAATGTTTATTAATTTTTAGTCTCATTTCACAGATGCATCAGCTTAAGTATGCCTCATTGGGTATTATAAAAGTAAATCATGGAATCCATTAAAATATATTTGGCAGAGAGACAGAGAAATAAGAATTTCATAAGTTAACAAGAATGCTCAAATGGAGTAGAGTTCTATACTGGAACTATGTGGGGACGTAAATGAGGGTGTCTTCATGATTTACAGAATTTGAAGGACCACGTGGATGTTTTACGGAATTTTAGCAACACTCCCACGAGAAACATCCTTTTAGTAGCGTTTAAATGTCCGCTCTTACTTCATATGGCATAAAAGAAGGTGAACACTGATGATAAATGCAATGAAATGATATTTGAGAAAATAATTTTGGGAAGGAAACGGCCCAGGCCTAAGCTTAGATGACCTCTCCGGCATTTGCCAGTTAGGAGGTGTAAGAGAAACTGGGAAAAAAAATCTGGGAGAACGGTCCTCGCAGAATTCGAACCACAGATCTTTCGAATGCGAGTCTCATACTTTATCACGGAGCCATATCGCTCGGTCACGAGTAATATTGGTTTACTGAGGCAAGAATGAGTATGCTCTCTTGAATTCGCTACGTTCCGTGGCATTCGTTAGACCCTCTGCTTTTGTGGATTAGTTATTGTTGGGTAAGCTTCTCGCGAAAGTTACTAACAACACGCAGGACTACTTTCCGGTAGGATGGTTCATACTTCCGGAAATGTTACCGAAATCGGCTTTGTGCTGTGATGCAGTCTACGAAAAAGTTTTCATCACCATTTGTCTGCAGATTCCTGCGTAGCTACACCCATTATGTAATTTTTAAGAATCAGTAAGCTGTAAAAGTGTTTACTGTCCAACCTGAGACTAAAATGAAAGTGAGACTTCATGCCAATGTTTACTTTCTCTACTACTTACCTATAGTAAGTAGAGGAAGCATTGTATTCCACCCAAAAATTCGATATGGATATTTCAAGGAAAATACAGGGTTATTCAAAAAGAAGCAGCAGAATTTGAACATTAATTTCTAATGAACAATAGTAGATTAGATAGCGACACATACAATATATCACTGGAGAGAGGAAATTACAAAGTTTTATTTTATGCGTTCATCATGAGCACCATTTGTTATGCGAGGATCACCGGTGGTCTTCTCTTTGCATATGCAATCATCATCTACAAATTTCTTGTAGCAATTGAAAATCTGTTTATGTCGAGGCGGTTATTTGATGACCCTACAACAAAATGCTCCCTCACTGAAACAATGGTTTCACTCTTTGCATACTGCAGCACACAAAACGACTTCTTGAAGCGTCGCCATTTCCTCGTAAAGAAACAACAGGGCCCCTGTAGGCACTGAATGGAACTATTAAATGGGGGCTTAAAACTCTGAAGTTTTCTCCCTGCAGTGATATATCGCATGCGTCGCTGTCTATTGTCGTACATTAGAAATTAATATTCAAAACCTGTTCCTTATTTTTGAATAGCCCTATAAAGTACCTAAGTTTTTAAGTAGCTGAATCCTAAAACAACGCTAAAAAGTGAGTGTATGGGGGGGGAAGTTTGGTTATCTTTTATTGTAACAAAAATTACCAACGGTTTTGCTTAAAATACCACACATTTGAAAGATCTGCATATAAATATAATATATATCTTGAACATTCTGCAAGTAGCATATGAAGTCCTCTACATAAATTAATTTTATAAATTTTAGTATAACTGGTAAACCGTAAAAGAAAAACAAAAATTAGTACATAAAAATTATAGATGGCATTAAAACGCACAGATCGTATCAAATTTTTGTAACAATTATTTCCGAGATATTGGTGGTATTGGCTTGAACTTTTTTGAATACTTTATACCTATTTTAAGTGCTAAGTCGACATTTGTTTGCTTCTAGTGGTTATTCAAAAAGTAGACTTTCAAAGCCAGCGCATATTGTTAAACATTTGACTGGCTTCTTCCTCTTCTATTCATATTGTACGTCACACTTTGAAAGGTGTAATAAAACTATTTCTGCAAAATGTAATCGCGATTAACTCGATAAAAGTTAAAAAAATGAGATTTTGTAAGAATAGCTCCTAGAGGAGTGGGTAGAGAAAGGTATGCGAATGTAACACAAGATTTTGTAAGATATATAAATTTATTATCAGTGGCACATTGTTCCTCCGATGTAGTGATATACCATATTTGTATTATATACTATGTTGTCACTAATTAATGAAGAAAACCAAACGCATGGCATAGTGGAGACCGCATTTTATTTTCCTTCATAAGGAGACCTTACTGTTTGATTGGGTTGAGTTACTGAAATAACCATATTTGAACAATAAAAACTAGTATCACTTTACTATTTCTATGGTAAATGGCAAATGCTGCAATTTCCTTCAAATTAAAACAATTAAAAACATTTCCAATAATAAATGTTTATAACAAAGGAGAGATGTCACGCCTCTGACGTAATGCCTATCACAGGAGAATTTTTATTACAACATAACCATTAGGAGCAAACTTGTGCAATTACAATTGTTTGATACGTAAACTAAAGTGAAAGAAATAAAATAATTACTGGGATTTTATGTATAAGCGTATTCAGAAGAATATCAATAAAATGCTCTCTCTCTCTCTTTCTCTCTCTCTCTGTGTGTGGGGGTGTGCTGTTTGCTTTTCTTTGTTATCAAAGTATAAAAACCGGTTATGTTAAATATGTAAAATTTTCAGTAAATTTTTACAATTACCTTTAATCAAAATTGAAAATGTATCCTCACGTGAGTTTGCCATTTCTTCCAATGAGTAGCCGTGGCATTACCAATCGAACTATTTCGATATTATGAATGCAGTAGTTTCTATTTGTGCGGTCCATGATCGAAGCTTTCCTTCTTGTGTGAATTTATTGTTATTAATCCTTTAATAAACGCAATTTTCATCTACTAAAAATAAAGAAATATTATCCGTACTTCCATCATTAACTCCACAAATTACATTAACATAAAATAGATATATTGTACTTTTAGTTTATTATTTGTTTAACCGTTTTATTTGCTTTCATACGAGAATCGTTCTAAAAATTCTAAAAGCTTTTTCAAGATATTCACTTATAAATCAACAGATTTGATCATCGATTTTCCAACGTTTTTATGTCTTTGATAAAATAAAATTGCCAGCTATACAAAACAAATGTCTATCTCAACTTCATCATTTGATATGACCCAGTCAACCTAGATTGGGGAACAAAAATATGTCGGAAAACTTTGAAGCGGTCATGCAGTTTTGCAGCAATAATCCTAGACGTGCGTAAAGAAGCCTTATCGTAATAATAAAGAACTTTCCTTTTCACAATGTATGAACTTTTGGCCTCAATAGCATCCCTCAGTTGGTTTATTGGGTAGAGCGAAATAGCTCCCGGATAGGTCTGTTCTTATAGATATAATCCATGAGCACCATACTATGCGAATCCCATAAAACAGCATCCATGAGTTTTCCTGTAGATGGAAATGTTTTCCCTTCTTTGGTACATTCTAACCTGTTGCCACCCAGTGTTTGGAATGTTCCTTCCTCTCTGTCGGGCAGTAACCAATCCATGGTTGATCTGCTCTAATGAAACGCTGGAGATACTCACTGGAATTACTTTTAAATAAGTATGAACACTTGAATAATGTTAAGTTGAATGTGTTTTTGATCATTGTTAACAAACCTGACATCCATTGAGTTGAAAACTTTCTCATACACTAAAATGTAGCGGACATAGCCTATCGAAGTCTTAATATTGACAGCCATCTTGTGTAGCTTCAGTTTGCAATCATTGAGGACAGTTGTGAATTTTAGTCACAATCTCATCGGTGGTAGAGGATATGGATGAATGGGTGCACATGACCGCTTAAATTCAGGAACCCAATATTTAACTGTCGAAAGCGAAGGGGACGAATCATTTTCTGTCGAATCTAACTCCATCTGTATTTCTTCTGGAGGTAAACCTCCGAAACGAAATACGAGGTATCACAGCTTGTTATGCATTTTGTAGAAAATGGTAACCATAGTAACTACTTATACAGTGAAACTTTACAGCACATATTCTAAAGGATGACACTCAAGAACTATCATAGCAATTTGGCCATTTTCACGACATCTTTGAGTCACGAAAGAACTTTTAGAACACCTCTCGTACTGGGAAATAACTATTTACCACTTAATTTTCAAGAAAACTCCCGTATTAATGTATTCGTTTCAAAGGCTAGATCATAATTTTGAAACATATAATGACTGTCCTATATTGTTCCAGTCTTAAAGCTTGGTCTGATCTAAATCTACTGGTTGCCAACGAGTAGATTAGTAGGTAGGTCGTATTTGATATGCATACCACAATTATGTTAGGATAGCAGCAGTCAAATTGAAGCAAAATACTGCTTTAACTTCGTCTGCCAACATCTGCCATGCTATTTTTGTAAATGCATACACTTACTAGCAATGTTGAACAAGTTACGGCAAAGATGGAAAAACGTAAGCTGGTTTGCTCCTTCTGTTGCATACATTTACTAAGCAACAAGATGAATGTAAACGAGTGGCAGTAATTTTAAACATTTACTGCATTTCCCACTTAACCTAACTATTCCACTACATGGATTGGCAAATGTGAAAACATCAACTACTGCTCATTCTTTAAGGTGAAATATAACCTAATGCAGTGTTTATTTTACTTCATTTATCATTTACCTATTTCTAGAATCGGTCAAACATGAGGCTTGTTTACAATTGTCCACTTGAAGTCTCCTCTCTGAAAGAACACACAAGAAGTAAGAAACGTTACGGAACGAGGAAAATAATTTACTTTTAGCTCTATCACATCAGTGTTTCTCGCCGCTTGTTACGGAACAATGACATGAATAGGCTTTTGCACCCAAAACTATAACATTTCGGAAATTGAAAAGAATGTGAGACTATTTTGAAGCGTATGTTGGTTATTTTTACGTAGATCAAGTAACATTATTACGCAAGTTTTGCTGTTTCCCAACATTTGTTAAATAGAGTTGTAAAGGCATTGAATTTTTCAGTCTGACTCTAGCTTTCAACCATTGTCCTACACACGCCTTGTGTGAAAGAACAATAATTACCACTCATAGACCTAATGCAGGTTATCTATAAAGCCGGGAGTTAAAGTACTTAAGACATTGTAAATCACCATTGGCGTATGTTATGTCAAATATAATTTGAGATCTACTTGTTGTTTTCGAGAAAAATGCGAGTCAGTTGGAAAATTTAGTGTTGTACCGGCATGTTGCCACGGTAGCTCAGTTCGTTAGAGCAACCGAGCGGAAACCGGGAGATCTGTGGTTTAAATCCCGGCTATGTCATTGAATTTTTCAGCCTGATTCTATCTTTCACCGCCTTGTGTGAAATAACAATTAATTATCATTAAAGGTTTGTATTTTCTCAATTGAAGATTCCATTTCGTATCTGCATATCCTTAATAGCACAAAACACTCACATATTTTATGTTTCAAAAGATAGCATGTGCTAAATTAATGATATTTAGAAAGCTAATCATGAAATGGATTCATCAGTGCTAGCACATAGCAGTGACGGCACCACACCTGATGTTTAAGGTTATCTCATCAGTGTAAATGTCAAGTAAATCATTGACAACGCGGAGATATTCATTACTCTTAATATAATGGGTGCTGCATTCCTCAGTTATGATGCAGATACACAATTTGATAGCAAAACTGTTAAATACCAGTTTTTCTATACATAAGTTATTGTTAAGCTTTTAAGACAATGGTAATTAAAATTATCCGGAAGTTCCAGAAGAAACACTACTAGAATATCACAGTAGCATTCCTAGAGGTTACAAAAATGTTTAGACGACTGTGGTGTATGCATTAATTCAAAGGCATAGGCAAAGGATAGGCACAAGGGCGCTTGAGCTCCCGTACATCAATTGTCTGTTATTTTGAGCCAAAATTTTTAAACAATAAAATTAATCATTTAAGCTCAAAAACTGCTGTGAATCAGTATTGTCATAGTACATGCTATCTGATCTTTCAAATACAGTTATTTCTTATGGTTCGCGTAATCCACGCCAATACTTCGGAAGCTGAGTAACTTGTTCGTCATTTTGTGCATTACTACTCTCTCTAGCACCTATTTATAGTGGGTAGAGGAAGTATTGCATTCCAACCAGAAATTTACTATCGAGATTTCACCCTAAATATGTTCAAAAATATATTTTGTGATACTTCACATTACTTTCTCTATCCTCTATCGTTTATTAATGTATGTACAAACTATTCTTAATAAGGCTTATATTTCTATTTAAAATATTTTAATCCAAATAACCTTTGCAGAAATAGAAGCACTACACATTTCGTCATAGATACAAAGGGAACACGATGTCTGTCAACTACTTTTATTTCTTCACCATACTCTTATTTCTCCCTGATTTGTAAAATCAAACTCCTGTAAATTCACGTCTGCTAATTGCATAGTTTCTATTTTAATATATTCCACAAAGAAAGCATCTCCCCTTATTTCTTCCTTCCTTTGTTCCTTTATCACTTATTCTGACATGCTATCCTTAATTAACGGCACTACAATGGCCTCTTTCCCCGTGTCTAATTTCATAAATCTATTTTAAAAGCTAACAATGCACCCCAAGAACATAAATAAACACATCCAATTACGAGTACATCTGTTACTAACCTTAGTACTACAAGAAACAAAATTTCAAAAGAAATTCCATTCACTTCTACACATAACGTCACTTGAAATTTCACTCTTTATTTCCTCTTGTCAACTGCCAATGAACAAAATATTCCACTTACAGGTAATAACATCGCTTTCATACCACTCTTTATCAATTCCTCATAAACGTTTGTGAATAGACTGTACTGTTTGCACCAGTATCTACTGTTGCATTGTATTCTTTCACATTAATTCCTTATTTTATCCTCTGCGGATCGATACCTTTTCATTTTCTTCGTGCTATTTGAAATTTCTCTATATTTCTTAATTATCGTTGTTTGCCCTCTAAAAACCCTAACATCCGTGTACTTAACACAATCGTTATTTTTATTCCTAGTGTTCATTGAAGGTGCATGTGACTGGGACCTGCGTTTCCCTGTATCCTTTAATTACACTGCTAAACTGTTTACACTTCTATTTTAATTCATGTGATTCTGGTTATTCCCTATTATTTTTCTTGTCACTTCAACGGCTTCTGCCCTTCTTTTTTACTTTCTCTACTACGTATAGTAAGTAGGGGAAGTATTGTATTCCACCCAAAAATTCGATACCGAGATTTCACCGGAAATATATGTTTTGAGACCCCCTGAATCCAAAAAAAAAGCATTTTTGGAAACATGTCCGTTTGTGTGTCTGTGTATCTGTGTGTCTGTCTGTGAACAGCATAACTCAGAAACGAACAGTCGGATAAACACCAAACTTGGTATTTAGGTTCAATATCTTCCAGGGATGCGACACAAAGGTTTTCAACAAAATCCCTCTACCCCAGGATACCCTTTACATGGAAGATTTTTCGAAAATTTTAATTTTCTCAAAAATAGCTCTAACGATTTTGATTAAAATATCATATGTTTAAGATAATTTCATGGCAAATAAAACGTATATCTTGAATTTTCTGGGAATATCTCCAAAAGTGTTCTTCATTGTGAACGACTTTTGCATAACCGGTAAACCATAAGAGATAGAGAAAAGTTTACTACACAAAAAATGTAGATCGCGTTAAAATACACAATTTATGTCATATACATTTTTTTGTTGAGTGAACCATTTTCGAGATATTGCTTGTTATTCTCTTAAATTTTTCAATAATTTTCTTAAATGGGAATTCGTTATTCATTTTTTTATCTTGGATGTGCAAAGAGCATTAATCTGTGACAAAGGGAATGGTGATGCACTTAGACACCAGATATTAAGAGATATGTATATGCTTAAAGGCTACTGTTTTTCTATATTGCCCTTGTAATATATTTTCCCCTTACATCTACAACAAAATTAGCAATAAGATAGAGTCTGCAAATGTTTATCTCGATTAACATGAAGTAGATGGAGAATTAAGCGTTTGTAAAAATAGTTTGTAAAAGAATAGAGAAAGTCATGCAAGTGTACCACATCAGATTTTTCTATTGGTGAACTTTTCCAATTTCTATTTACTCTTATTTAGGTGATCTAGGTCGAAATTCATAATTATTTTCAGGTGTCCAATATTCATTACCTGAGGTATGTCTACCTCTAAAATTCTGATTTCTCCTCTAGGCCTATTAAATCTTCCCATGTCCACATAATTAACCTGAACATGTCTACCTCTGTTGTCTGAATTTCCATTTTGCTGATTTCTATTGAAACGATTTCTGTTTTTCCACTGTGTTGGTTCTGATCTAGGTACTGCAACTCTATATCTATTCCTAACGTTATTCTGATTTCCATTTCTATGAAACTGTGCCCCAGCCCGAATACATAATGAAGCTTCCATTGCCTTTCTTGCTTGATTACTGTTCATTTTGTCTCGGGCATTTGTTTGCTACTCTCTAGTTCTATTATCAAATCAATCATTTCTGATACGTTATCTGGCTTTGCTGTTACTATAATTCTGCAAAATGTGTTGTGACAATATTTATGAGATCTTTATTACTGATGGATCTAACCTTCTCGATTTTCTTGTTAATTGCATAAAATAATAATTGCATACTGTGAAATACTCCTGTAATTCTCGAATGAAAGATTTTTAACGTTTTATTCCTCATTTTCAAACGTTGGTGGTGCAATTTCGTTTAAGATATGATTATGTCAGTACATATTATGGTTCTGATCTCAATTTTCTGTACATTGTTTCGTCTAGGTCCGCTACTGGCAGTGCTTGCACCTACATTTGTCAAAGAGATGTCCGCCAACACATTTTGTATCGCTTTGTCTCTTGCTGCTGGTTAACTTACATCATTACAATTTGAATTCGGTACATTTATACCTATTCTTAAAATTACTAATGAACATTTTATTTATGTTACTTCTGTTACTTTCTGTTGTTCTCCTTAACCTGATCTGTGATTTCTTGAAAGCTTCTAGCCTGTCTCCTACTTTCGCTTTCTGCTTTCTTGTAATTATTTTCTAGCTACTTCGCTTTCTGTCTCTAATGTCTTTGCTACCTTCACCTTCAATTTCTACTTTCTTCTAATTTTTCCAGGTGCTTTCCTAGACTGTTGTATTCCTTGTTTGCTATTTCCATTTCTGTTTCATGATTATTTACTACTTCCTTTCTTGATTTCCTATTTTATATCTCAAATTTCTCACTGACTTGTTCATAAATTTTCTTTTTAGATGTTTCTATTTCATGGCTAATTTCTTTCCTAACATATTCTATTTCCCCATAACCTGTTCTATTTTCTTTCATTTCACTTCTAACATTGCTTATTTCCCCTCTTATTTAATCCTTGAATGCTTCTAATGCATGCTGTTGGTTTTCTAGCTTCTTACCTACTTCTTCCTTCATACTTTTTAATATTTCCATCAATTACATTAAATCACTTCCTCCCATTTTTGAATTATTTGTTCCTTCTCCCTAAATTCTATTGTTTCTGTTTCTGAACTATTCTGTATATTTTGACAATCTTCTTCTATTTCTGCTACCCTATTTCGTACATATTATTTTCTAATACTGCCTTCTCCTTTCTGAACTTCCATTATTTATACTAAATTATTTTCACCTAACATTGTTTCACTTCTTAACCACATCTACATGAATGCCATTGAAATAAACAAATTTACCTCAATACCTGATGAAGCAGTAATTTGTATCACAATAATGTAAATGTCAGAGTGATTGTAGTATGAATATGCATTGTTGTGTGATATTGATTTGAGATGTTTGTTGATTGTAAGCATTGTTGAGAAGTGGGTTTATACGGCCTTACCGAAACTGACAATAAAAGCGTGTAACAATGTAGCGAGGGGGTGAGCTGTTTATCATTATTAGAGACGAGCAAATGACGTCAGAGTGGCGTGTTTTTCTTAGAATTTGCTGGAACATTTTTCGTATATGTTTTCGTAATTTTCATTGGATATAAATATAGACGCTAATGTTGGCGCGTTTTATTAACCAATAGCAGCTCGGTTCTAATCTTTAGGCATATCGGGCGAGGTAGTATAAATTCAATGTCAGGGTCAAGTTTCACGTAGTTCAACGGAGGCATTCATGGTGTATGCGTCGCATGCAGTTCATAAAGGTTACGCGTAGCAAATTTATGACAAATCTCTCGTGTCGTAAAGTTAATTACATAAAAAGTTGAAGTACGCGAATTACCTAATAATGTGCAGTAAATAAGTTATTATAACAGTTTCAGTTTGGCGAGTGTCAAGATTAATAGATGAAAGTGAATAATGTGTTACGACAATAAAAGTGTAAAAACAAATTCTTTTATCAGTGTTATCTTAGGATAAAAACTCTTTTCCGTTTACACACCTGTACAAGATAAGTGCTTGACCGAGAAATCATAGCTAGCCGGAGGACAGTGAACCCAAAAATTAAATATAATAACAGGCGCTCAGCAAAAGATAACGCGAAGTGACCGCGATAAATTGTCTTTTATACGTGCGGCAAATAAACAGTAGCATCTTTAAACTACCAACATTAATACTACTACATATTGTTTCCCCAATGTGGGGCGAACAACAATAATACTGCTACACTGATTAGCTGATGCACTCACTGTTGTCTACTTATGCTGTGGTGCTCTTTGTTCTCGCCGTGTATCTGTAGAGCCTTAGCTATCGCCGTTCTGAATTGTCTTCCTTCCTTCTCAAAATGCTTGTTTACTGGATTTGAGTTCCAGTATGGTCTCCTCAGCTTCTGATGGTCCTCACTTCAAAGGTCCACGTTGGACGCCAGTTTTATAAGGTACTCATCTGATTTTTAAATCCGCTAGATGATGCTACAATTTTGAAGCCGGGCGACGGTCATCACTGTTGGATGCAGTACCCTTTGCTTCAATATCTGATGTTGACTCTGCCGGCTGCTACAGTGGTAAAGCCATGAGATATTTCTCTCAGAGTATGCGAGAGTAGTGTGAAAGGATAACAGCAGTTTAAGTTGACTGAGAAATTTAATGTGATCTGATCAAGCGAGTTGCCGACCGTTTGAAGAAAAAGAATGAAAGTGATTATGAATTATAGCACTTGAAACTATAAAATTAAATTACTATTCTTGCTAACTTCTGCAGTATCAGTTTTACGCTTTGAAATAACTGTTTCCACAATAAAAGGAATTAGAAGCGTAAATTATCATGAGTCGCTAAAATGTTTACCGGCAAGACCCTCGGGGCTACCGCTAAATCTTACTCACACAAGCGCGTCACTGGGCGCTTAAAACAATACACGAGTAATCACCAGATTAAGTGACTAATTCTCAAGAAAGAATGTATGGACGAATGTGTACACGAACGAATGTCTCTGATTAGAATGCACGCTCTTATATTAACTCAAGCTCTCGCCTATATATTACACACCTACCAACGTTACTTCATATGCGCTCCAGTCTCAAATCTCCTACGTATACGTATGTGACATTGTTACCAGGCGGTACTTCTCATATTCTGAGAATTACAGTCACTTTCTCTTCTACAGAATTTCTGTCTACGTGACTCTGCAAGCATTCCGGGAATCTTTATTCTAACCCGTTCGCTACTTCGGCTGTTGCTAAAAAATTTGCTTAACATGACTTGCTAATCACCTTTTTCTTCATACAAATCTTTTAACTCAATCATATTATATTATACATTAGTTTAAACTACGGAAATCATTTATTGCAATTGATTATTTATGTTACTGTCGTTTATTTATATAATTATCTATATATTCCTGAGATTAACTATGACATCAACTTATATAACCACTCAAGAACCATTATTTCCCGTCTCACATATTTAGAGATATTAAAATGTAATAAGTCACAAAATTAACGTTTAAGCAACGCGATCAAGAATCAGACGAATGATAATGTTTTAAATTCACCATTTCGCTTCTTTTCAAATCTCTTAACGCATATGAAGTTTAAAAATACAAATTGATGTAGCATATCCGCGTCACTGAGACATTTTTACACACATGCACTTGAATTTGCACACACGTAGTAATCACAGGCGGCGGCAAAAGCACCCCACCCTTTTCTAATGTACTTCCGACCTCTCTAATAAAGTAGGAGGCTCTATGTCTGAGTATCCGTTCCCTTCAAGCGACATACACAAAGGTGCCTGCATACACACACAAGCCGGGTCCAATATAGGGGAATTCCATTATATCAAAACTTATTATATGCAATACGGAAAGGACGTAAAATAAACAGTATGCAAATTCTGATTGTAATACTGTTTGTAATTACATAATTATTGGAGAAGACATTCCATTTAAGCTAACATTTTTAATATATGTTTTTCTGGTTTGTTTAGATATTCATTGATAGAGAAATACTAAAAAAAAAATTGGCAATCTATACTTTACGAAGGTGTGCACGAACAATAGTGTCTCTTATTAGAATACACACCCTTATATAAATTCAAGCTCCCCCTACATTTTACTCCCCTACCAATACCCCTTCATATGTGCTTCAATCTCAAAACTATGTATATGTGGCTGTTACTAGGCGGTACCTTCCTGACTCTCAGAATTTGATTACCTTTCTCTTTTTTAGAATTTCTGCTTATGTGATTGTTCAGACGTACTGAATTGCAGACGTGCAGAACTAACCGCATTCCAAGAATTTTTAACTAATGCTTCCGCTCCTCGCATTGTTACTAATGACTTTGCTTAACATGACTCGCTAGTTACCTTTTTCTTGGAACAAATCTTTCAACTCAAGCTTATTATATTATACTTGGTTTAAAATACGGAAATTATTTATTGTAATTGTTTCTTTGTTGCCATCATTATTTTATTTAATTATTTGTATCTTCCCTTGAATAATTACGGAATTCAAACTATAATACCAATTTCTTGTACCAGCCTGAAGGATAATAAATCTCTTTTACGGAGGATTCCTCAAAATAGGTCTTCATAGAATATAAATATATGGCAATCTTAACATTATTTAGCAATAATATTCTAAATTAATATTTTAACGCTAAAATAATAACCTGTTTATTATACAAATTCTTTAGTAATCAACATCCTAGTAAAAGAAACTAAATCTTAGGGATGTGAGCAACAGTTATACCATAAACATAGAGCCATACAGTTTCTTACACACCTCCAAATATCAAAATGTGATGTTTACGCCACAGGATACAGGGTATAATACACTTTCGTGGTTATTATACTATTTATTCATTAAAAAGCTTGCTTTCTGTCTAAAACTTGTTCTCTGGCCAAAAGGGTTTCGGCCAAAAGGGTTTCCATACAGAATCCTAGGACGATAGTGACATAGTATACTGGATCGAATATTATATATTCTATGCAGGACCGCAGTGGAAATAAAATAAATATGTTAGCAGTTCTAAAAATGTATAACAAAATACTGGAAAATTCAAAGAATAGTGTAAATGTCGGAAATGGCAATTGCACAAATATTTTATGTCGCATTAATGTTATAGTTTTAATGAAACTTATCTTTCCGATAGTAATACTTACTCGTCATATAAGAGTTTCATAGTATATAAATAAAAGGATATGTTTATTTATATATAGAAATATATACATAATTAAAATTTCTCGCCGCCTTTTGAGAAAATAGAAAAATAAATATGCATTTCTTAGATAATTGTTCTTTTACACAAGCCGTGTATAGGCTTAAGTCGAGAAGACCGAAAAATTCAATGTCATAACCGGATTTGATTCACAGATCTTCAGATTACCATGCCACTACTCTAACCAACTGAGCTACCATGGCAACATGCCGGCACATTAAATTCAGCAGTTCACTTGCATTTTTGAGATAAAATACTCAATGACAACCTACTTGAGACTCGGGAGATACTGAAAATGGTTATTTACTTCATAATCTTCATTGTCTTGAATTTAAAATAAAGTTCAGCCCCTTTCTGTCTGCAAACATAAAACATGTTTTGTTTTTGTGATTACTACTTGCAATCAACGGAACCGGATAAATCCGATTAATGTAGTTTGGTGAGCTCTTAAAAGTTATACATGGTGTCGAAATGGTAAATATCTCTGCTTATGAATTTCTAAGAGGAAAGTATCAAAACAGACTTACCAATCTCCAAGAAAGAGAACTGCAATGCCGTATTTGACCAAGGTGTACCAGTCGTGATGTGTGCAAAAGCGCATGCTTAACCGTAGCCCACCCTTAAGAGCCTCGGCAAATTTTGGATCCTTACGGGACTAACACAACGGAAGAAGCTTCTGAATACTGACATAAGAGGCGCTGATCGCCGACTGTTCAGTTCATTTCTCTCTTGCCTTTCTTGCGATTTTTTGTGTTATATTCGAAGTAAGACGTCATTATAATTAGTGATAATCCAGCTTTGCTTTGGATTATTAAAAGATAAATTGGAAGATGTTTTTAACATACGGTAGGTAGGTCAGTAAAGGCATTAAATGTAAATTTACATGATCACGATATAGGACAGTATTCCTAGCAAATTACAATTACTCTTTGAGCTGTTTCCTTATGGTCCATTGCTGTGTGCCGTTTTGTAACAATGCGAAGGGCCAAACAAAAGGAGTTAGTTATGAATTTCCTGCAAATCAAGATTTAAAGCGGCTCTGGTTAAAAGCAGTTTACCGGTTAGACTTCAAACCAAACAACACATTCCATTTCATTTGTAATTCGTAGCGCACACTTTAATGAAAACAATTAGAACCAGACTGTAGGATGATAATACTTAAGTACCAAATATTTTCCCTAACTATCCAACTCATAAAATATTCATAGCAATAACACCAGGAAAAGAAATTGTAAAAGTTGTCATATACTATGAAATATAAGTGTAGCCAACGCAGATCACAGCAAAATAACTTTGCAATATACCAATACTCATTTTCCAGAGAAAGTTTTATTACCTTCGTAGCATTAACTTTTTAATAGTCTTAGATTTATCCAAAAATTTTGCATTATATCCAACCATAGAGGAATTCTCTTTACTATCATGCTTCTCTTAAATATTAGCGTTAAAATATAACCAGATAAAAGCATGTATTCTAAATAATATACGATGTACTGATGCAAGGTAGTTTCTGCCCCACGTATGGAAGCCAATTTAAGGAAGGTAATATTATTACGTTGTTTGCACCACGCTTTGGGCGTCAATTTGAGGAAGGAGTTCTATTGTTAGACCACGTATGGTACAATGTTTCCGGTAGCCTTCGCCCCTAGTTTAAAAAATATTAACTTTGTATTTTAATTTGACTGTGTCTTTAAATATTATATATTAATGGTTGTCTCGGCTGCGTCAGTATTATTGTTAGAGACATGAATTTCTTTGCAAGGAGTGGGGCTACTAAGAATGAAGACCTACAGATATTATAATTTTTACTTCACTCCTTTTTATTAATTATTGACACGATTTAAATAACACTTCAGGGTATAGAGAGCTGTGAGATTATTTATTATTTTCTTGCAATTTTTAACACGTAAACTATTTTTGTCTCACACTGAATACGTATTAAACTACTCGAGGACGCAGCTCGCGTCCGGTTAGGAACGCTGTCTGCTAGCAACTGAACTGATTTCTACCGCCTAACTTTGTAAATTATGCTCCATTTCAGTTTCTGATCGGTTAATCCTACTCCAATAGAATACTTTTATTTAACTTAAGCTTTCTTTTGGTTTTTGATTGGCTATTTATAAACTGTCTCAAAAATTACATTACTGTTGCTCCAAGAATTACCAGTAGTATTATTAAACTTTCTAATTCATTATTGCCTCAAGGTTACCTCATTGTTAGCAACTTTTAACCTATTATTCTCACAGCTCCTACTTTATTAAATTACGTAACACATTCACATAAAATTATTACACATGTATACAATAATATAATCATTAATACAATGACTGTTACATGCATCTTATACATTATATTATACACATTTTGCTTTAAGGCGGGCTGATATTATATTTTATATTATATAATTTGACTGAAATCATTTAAGTGTTAAAAATACTGCCTCAGTACATATGCAAAATTTATCTGTCTGTATGTATGCATTTGTTTATTTATTTATGTAGGTATGATGCAATTGGAAATAATGTTGGACACAGTTACTCTATATTGGCAAAAGGAGAATTTCCTCTAATCAAATATTTTAAATGCAATGTTCTAAAGATCATTATTATTATGTTTTATCTGAATGTAAGAATTTTGCTTTTCTTTTATAGCCCCGAATGATATATGAATACAATTTGTCTTTTATCCCTGGTTTATATAGTAGTATTTATAGAGAGATAAATAATTGCAAAACTTACTTGGTCTGTGTTTAGTGATAGAGTACCTGTCACAAACTGCAATTCTTCCCTCTTAAACCTTGTATACAAACGGTACGAAAAGTTAAGACTCCATTATCCTTTTCCAAGGTTTATAACAGTTATGTCAGTGCTAAACAGTTTGTGACTGCTACACACCAAAATTGCCAAACTAATATGGGACATTTCATTCGCGTGATTTTGAATAATATTGCCGGCAACTACAATAGAAATGGAGAAGCTAAAACACTTGAAATTCAAGCCAAGAGTCGGAAATTTTTCCCATTATAGCGTTACAGCAGTTAGCCACTGGACGGGCAATGGTCGGTGTTCAGCGCCAATCGGTACCTATAATAAGAGGTCAGTCAGCCGAAGTTCTTATGCATAGTTGCTTGCTATGACTTAACAATGGCAACATTTTCCACTACATCATTAAACATTTGCATTATTACACATCGTTTCCTGCAATTTGGTGCATTTGTTGTTCTCTGTTGGAATGAGTCGAAGTATTTGCTTTTTACACTTACACTGTTACATAAATATTAGGCTTTGAGCTTATTTTTTGGCCTAAAAAAGTCCATCGCCTTCTCCGGGTGGGAATCCGCGACCTCGAGAACTGGAGGCTAGCACGGTACCCGTAGCCACTGGAGGACGACCCGTGATACACAGAGCTTAAAGCTACCGATATTCATATTTTATGAATAAGGGAAAACCTTATCCGGAAGTTTTCCCTTATTTGGATAACCTAGCTACAGTCAAGCTGCTTGAGATAGGTCAGGGGTGTATGGTACGAGGTGAGGGGGAGACATCCGTTTTGTGACATATGTAGACATACTATTGGATGAAAATTACGATGGTGGGGAAACTTTAGAAGTAAATTGTGACGAAACCATATGGTTTTATAAAAACAAACAAAAATACAAAATAAACTATCTGCTGAGGGAAGTTCTATTTATTTTATTTTAAATTCTCATAAGACTTATCCCAACATTGATATCCAAAGTTATTACAACATGAAGACGTGATGAATTTCCAATACAAACCATCGTTTCATGGCGAATCAATCCCCCAAAAAATCAGACTACTGCAATATTCCATTGAGTATACCATATAGAAACATTCCTGCTTGTGGATTATATGGATATCTATAATCTCCACACCCTTATATCACTATAGGCGCATTGTCGTATCCAAAAAGTATTGCTGTACAATTGCTAGGTACCTGTCATACGAAGAGCATTCGGAAATGATTCTCAATTGCGTTGTTTTAAACGTACCACCCAATCTATGAGCACATTCTTTCGTGGAACGATGGACCGACACTAGTACACCACGCAAACGGTATATGGTAGTTGTGAACAGAGTGCAAGTGAAATGACAGCATTCGTGGAAAAGCCATGGACAAGCTGGAAGACGACTATCAATATGGACTTCATGGTTTTTGTGGAAGGAAAGGAGTAAAACAGCAGATATTCATTAAAGTTTAACTGCGTATGTAGTCAAGAAACTCCTGCACAAAATACTGTTTAAAACTGGATCGCTGGGTTAGCCAGTGGATGGGAATCTGCACGCAAGGACGCGAGTACTAGTCGTCCGTCAACATCGCGGTCTCCGAGGAACATTGAGGTTGTATCTGAATTAATTATGGCTGGTTGATTATAATGTTTTATGAACTGGAACGGCGGACAGGCATCGGCCGCGCAACTTGCACACCATTATTCATGAGATTTGGATATGAATAAGGTGTGTGCACATTGGATTCCACGGGATTTGATACAGGCCCAGAAGGAGAACAGAATTAAAAGTCCGTCGTCGACTGTTAGAAAATAAGAATAGAGATAAGATTTTTGGAGAACTTGGTGACAAATTGTGGTTTCAATACCATAAACCAGAGAAAAAACACCAATCCATGCAATGGAAACATCCTGGGAGTCCCCTGCCCAAGAAATTTCCTACTGCTCCATCTGCAGATGAGCAGGTGGTCTCCATATTTTGGGACACTAGTAGCATACTGTTAATGGACTAGCTTCCACAAGGAACAACTCTCAACAGCAGGGTGTACTGTGACGCCCTTATATAACTTCGGCGCAGGATTTAGCAACGTCGACAGGGAAAATGATTGAAAGGAGTGCTTCTCCAGCACGACAATGCGCGACCCCACGACTGCAAAGTTGACATCACTGGGGTGCATTGTTGTGTTACACCCATCATGTTCACCGAATCTCGCTCTATGTGATTATGTATTATTCGAGAACAAGGACGCGCTGAGAGGTAAAAGGCAACAACGAGGAGTTGCAGGTAGCTGTCCGCGAGTGGGTGCGTAGTACCTCAAGCATTGGTTCCGTGACGCAATAATGAAGTTGCTAGGAAAGTATAAACGGTGTATTGACATCGGTGGGAGTATATTGAGAGATTCCACGTCTACTGAATTATGTTCATTAATAAATAAGCCTCACGCTTGGGAAGCCAACTTGATGAAGTATTATTCTTCAACTGTTGTATCAGGTATTGGAGTGTTGTTGGAGTTATTTATTTCCACACTTGGGAAACCAATTTAAGAAAGTGTTTTGTTGTTGAAATTTGCCCTACGCTTTGGTAAGCCAATTTGAAGTGGATTGTTTGTTACGTAATATGCTGCTACGTATGAGAAGCAGATTTTTGAAGATGTATTTTTTTTTTGTTGTTGTTACGCTCCAAGTTTAAAAAATAATATTACTTAACTTTGTTATTAAACTGCTTCTATAGATAGTATTTATGTTTGTTTTTGCCTCGGCTACGTCAGTATTGTTTTAGAGTCATGCATCTCTAAGACAGGGCGTGGTGCGACAAGAGTGTAGGCTTACACAGATTTTAAGTTTAAATTCACTTCTTTTCATTATTCCTTGACACAAATTAAATAGCACTACACCAATATTAAGAGCTGTGAGATTTTTTATTTAAAACTTGCACTTTGTTAATGCGTATATTTATTTTACGATTCACACGAATACGTAATATTTCTTTAGAGAACACATCTTCCATCCGGTTGCTATCAAGGTGTGCAGGCAACGAACATATTTCAACCGTCAAAACCCGTAAGCTTCTGTATTTCAAGTCTGTGATTGGCTAATCCTAGTCCAATAGAATACCTGCATTTAATTAAAGCTTTTTCTAGCTGTTGATTTGCTAATTTTAAACTGTCATAAAATTCACATTATCGTTGCTCTAATCATGACTAATAACATTTAAACTCTCAAACTCATTATTGCCACAAGGTTACCTCATTGTTAACAACGTTAAACTTATTATTCTCTCAGCTCTTACATTATTAAATTACATAATGCATTCGCATAACATTATTGAACATGTTATAATAATATAAGCATATGCAATGACTGTCACATACAGTTTACAAATTATTACATACATATTGCTTCATGGCGGGCTGTTATTGAATTTACATATTATATAATCTAATTGAAATTATTCAAGTATTCAAAATACTTCCTCACCGACAGGCGTCAGACCCCATGCATTGGCTTGTAAGTCCACAAACGGGGAGGGTAAAATGAGAAAAAACAAGAAGTTCCACAGATATGAACTTGTTAAGTGTTCAACTTGTCAGTGAGTGTTGTGCGGGTTGTACTACAACCCCTGCATACTATGCAGGCACGCCAGGCGGCGGGTGTTGGTGGAGTGTGTGGTATCGGAAGGGGTTATCGGATTGGGATTTCATGTTTCTTTCGGATGACAGACAAACAACATTCACCTCTTGAAGGACGACTACATCGGAAGAACAACTTTCATTTATCCTTCGACGGAAGTATAAAAAGGCCGCTTCCACTCCAGCCTTCCATTCTGACATGTTGCATCCAATCTGCAACACGATGTTGCTGCTCAGAGTGCTGGAATCAGAACGCACAGTGTCCGGAAGACTGCAGCGACCAGAACGACATCCTTAAAGCATTGGAAGCTAGCGAACTCCAAAAGGCCACTCAAGACTGGGATTACTGTCCGGAAGACAGTACACATGGATAGACCAGACACCTCATCCGGAGGACTACCACATCATAACAAATCCTTCCAACCAAACCATCCGACTACCAGCTCGCAGATACATTCTGCAGATAGACAATCCGACACAGATTACACTAGGAATCCAAAATCAAATAACAAGCATATTCAAGACTCAGACGAAAAAGCACCACCATCAAGAACCCTTAAACAAACTGACCCGCAGCCAGGAAGTTCTAAAGCTTCCGACACTCCAATACCTGATACAATTGACAAACGTTTCCAACCGCCTATGCCGGATGACAATTCTAACAGACATTCTCAAACTGCTAAAGGCCAAACCTCACGTAACATGGTACCAAGAAATATCTCAACACACAACACCGGAGGTGATGCTAACTTCAGACCTAGGAAGGCTGCAAACCGCCATCCTAGGAAACAAACAGGAAAGACTCCAATTGATCCATCCGCAACCACCACCAAATCCTTGGGAAACGCAAAACGTAAACTCTTTGCTGACGATATCGACGCCCCACGAAAAAAACCATCCAGCCCGGAACCTCAAATTCTTTCTCCGACTCCCAGTCCCTCACCTCCACCATCTCCTCCGAAGAAACTAAAAACTTCTTCACCTTCATCATCCACAAAAAGAGCCACGACCGAATCCTTCCATCCAACAAAGGAATCTGTCCCTCCTTCGTCACATTCGACCACGGCGACCACTTCCACTTCATCTATTGTCCGGCAAACCCTTCCAATAACCAACGCTCCCTCCAAAGAGTCCTTGACTTCCTTGGAATCGCGGGTGCAGGAATTGCAGAAGCTTATACGAGCCTACAACCAATCCGCTGGCTTCAAAGGTTTATATCCTATTGCCTCCGTAAAGGTCTTTCCACATTCCGCAAGTATGGAATTAAAATTCCCACTTCCATCTCCCGCATCCTCTCCGAAATAACACAATCCGACCAACCCGACTCTTCCTTTGAATCTTGTGAGCAGTACACCGAAGAACGTAAAGACATCTATAAGACTTCTATTACTTTTAGGAATACTTCCATTGACTATCTTTTACAATTGATATCTGACTATCATATTGAATCCTATCAAGAGTTTCTTAGAAAGATTCCAAAAGACATCCAAATTCAATTGCTAAAACAACTTGGTACTCCGGGAACAAATCTATTAAAGAATCTCTTAAAGATAACTACAGTTCAAATTAAACAAACTCTAAAAGAAACACCCTACTTACAAATACTGATCGAAAACTATACAACCCACCAAAACTCAAACGTCGAATACCTAGAACAGCTATTCAAAATCCACCGGATAAGTGTATCGGACTTTCTAAGTAAATTTCTTCAAATACAGAGCATGCAACTTAACAAAATCAACTCCTTCATACTGCAAGGCCCAACAAACACTGGAAAGTCTCTTCTAATACGACTACTGCTATCCGACGTTAAACCGACACTTATTGGAAGAGAGAAAGACAAAAGTTCCTTTCATCTGGATGAGCTCCCAACAGCTACGTGCATCCGCTTCGAGGTACCTATATTAGACTCGACAAACATTGGCACTTGGAAGCTTCTACTGGGAGGATCAGAGCTACCGACCGACATTAAGCACTCTGACAAGGAACCCATCCCACGCCTTCCAATATTCATCACAACCAACCATTCCTTGTGGTCGTGGTTACCGGAAGCGGAAAAAGAGCCTCTTACCGAGCGTTGCTTTCACTTCTGTTTGCTTCACAAAATCCAATCCCCCGCTTCCACTAACTGCATCGTTCCAAAACCACCCAACACCATTACCAAACACGACCTTTACTACCTCTTCATCAAACACTTTCCTGAAATACACAGCAACATCACTTCCGACACAAACCTCACTTCACCATCGCACATCAAACCTACACAAGAAACTCTAGAAAAATGTGGCAACTACACGCCGGTATTAACTTGGACCTTTGCGACAGTTTCAGTGAGGAATAGCTCAACCCGCACCAAAACGATCCAGAGAAAACAACCAGGACGACCACAACGACGACAAACACCATCAACCATCAGACGGAGATAATTCCATCCAATAGAAAACCCTCTTCCGGCTATGGCAAACACATCTCACCAACAACATCCACAATTATAACTCCATAATATCCGAACACGCTCACGGACAACTGACAAGAGCATTCTGGCACACCATCGACTTCTCCGACATGGACGGCGCCAGCTACTTCATTCCTTATCACCTCATGCTATTCTACACATCTTCCACTCCGGTAAACCAATCCGCTAAAAACTTCAACACTCTGGCTACCATTTCATATGGCATCACTTACCACAAGATTCAATTCTCCATAACCAACTGCGCCACAACCAGAAAGCGGATACTCACAAACTCCGGTACAACAACAGAAACTGTCGACTTCGAAGACTCCCAAAACCTTCTCATCTACTGGAACAAGAACTCTCAAGACAAACCGACCATCATATATCCAGATCAAATATCGGTTCCATACCACAAAACCACATACAAATATCAAACGGACGACGAGAACATCTACTTCAAGATAGAAGAACTCTCACTGTCAGTTGTAAAAGTCAACCAAATTAGCTTGTATTTTGTCCTTCAGTAAGTCATTACATTGCATATCAATTAAAAAATCTGAGCGCTTAATTTTATATAAGCGTTCGAAATTCGTGAGTTAGTTAATCTAATACAGACCCATCGATTCTTTTCGTTTATTTTTTGAAGATTGTAGGCTGGGCAAACAAAACCAACTTGGGGACGGGTTCTGCCATTGCCCTAATTTGGCAAACCCTGATCTAGAATAACAGATATCTATATAAAGACCGTCAGGTATCAATCAACAATCGCAATAAATGGATTATGGGGAAGCTGAAATAGCTAAAAGATAGCTTCCGTCCTCTTCTTCTTGAAGCTGGCGTTCTGCTGCAGTAGTTGGTAGGAGGAGGCGGTCGGGACGGGGAAGGATGCGTGGTGGCTTTAAAATGCCTGGCTTCGCCACTGTCCTTCGTGCTCTGCGACGTCGCCTGATGTCCTCTGGTATTAATAGAGCTATGAGAGTGTTTAAGATTTCTCAGGCGTGGAATTTCCTAATACTGTAGAACAAGAGTAGCGAAAACGCCTTCCTTCCGTGAGTCACCAAATATGCAACACGCTCTGCATCACTCAGCAGCATGTGAAAAACAAATGGACTGTGGCAGAGAGGGAACGGCGCCTACGAGTCAAAATGACTCGCGAGTCCCATTTTCGCCACCTTGCTGTAGAATAATATCCGGATCTGCTTTTATCCGCTTTATTTTGTTCGTGTATAAGTATATTTACATGTGTTTACCCACTGCACGAAACCAAACTCCCCACCTCATCTAAATGTTTAATACGAGTTTATGATTTATTCCCGTATCTCAGCAGTAACATTAACCCGAAGCTGAACGGCGCGAAACTATGTTTACCACGGCATACATGATAATGACGGACTGTTTCGCTAGACCGCGGAAAAGCTTCTAAGTTCCAATTCGAGGTGATGTGATATGCGGCAAATCTACTCGCGTGCACACATCGGGTATGTCACTGGAGGGATTCAATTCAGAAATGTCTCCTGAAGAGTCAAAACTGAGAGTGATTCGTCTGGGTATTTTCAGAAACAGTCACTTTAGAATTCCTCCCTAGTTTTCTTGATCATGTGGCTATTTCACAGTTACTAGTGACACGTAATATCTAATCTTGCTTTGATTCGTCATGTTTATGTATAGTATTTTATTCTATTGGGCAAAGGGAACATTTTGCCAAGCCCCCTTTTAAGTTTAGAAAGTTCTAAATTGCCGAATATTCACACGCTGTCTTTTTCTAATCATGTTACAACACGTACCTTTGGATAGTGCCTAATCCTCGTTCTGTTATTTCGAAGCATTTACCTCAGATTAACAAAGGATGTTGTACTTCCAGCCTGGCGGGCATCGTCTGTACTTTACCTGAAACCTACATTACAGTTCTTTTGTGACCGGGTCCGTCGTGGCCCGTCCATTAGAAGAGTCGACTTTTCAATTTGTGCGTTTTCGCATCTGGGAACTGCATCTGTTCGCATTTGCTATCGTATTATTCAATGGGATAATTAAACTGCTTATAAATGCTATCGTTTATCTACCGATTCATTTATTATTTATCTAATGGTCCATCTAATCCATCTGGTACTGAATGTACGGTTACATTCTTCTTTTTGCAGCTGTGTAGTTATAACCTTCCTAATAGAAATGTTTTAACCAAAGAAATAGAGGTGTTAATTTGCTGTTCGTTAAGAATAGTAGAGGACATGTTTTGTAGTGGTTTAAATTGTGCTAATAAGAAAAAGAGTCCACATTTATTCCTCCCGATTTCCAAAAGATCCAGTGGAGTTATCTTTCCAAAAGATGAGTTCATAACACGTTCTTCCTAAATTAAAGTATAAAAATATAATTAATAATCATACAGTTTCGGTTGACCCAATTAATGACCCTTACAGTAACTCTCGTTATGCTACCCCTGAAAATAATAGTTGTTGCTATTATTTCTCTTGTCCTCGTGTTTATGGTGGAATTTATTAAATTTTATTAAAATATTAATTAAATATGTTTGTTAACGTGTAATAACAGGAGGAAGGTGTTTATTTTTCCAAAATAACACGATAACAACAGCATATATTGCCATCTGCTGAGATGATTCTAGTAGCTGGCCTCCAGGAGCGCTACTTTCTAATGGATGCATTTTCTATATATGGAGCTTCGCCACTATGTAATTACTTATACTTATACTTGATTTAAGCCGCGATTGTGTAGAAAGTATAACTTAACATAGCTTTCCTTGATCGAAAGAAATGGCGGAATGGAAAAGAAATATCAATTTGGATATTTATAACATAATTTCACTGTGCTTTCCAAAACTTAAGAATTAAAATCTGAGCTAAGGATATGCAGTATAGCTATCAAAGGTCAGAATAATTAGCAGCAGTGGATGAAGTTTAGAAAAGCAGATCTTGCTGGAAGATCCCCTTGATAAGTAATTTTAATTCCCTGAGAGTTGGTATAATAGAATTTTTCATCCGAATTCAAATAATGCTCTACCAGAAAGGCTCAAAACATTAATTACTTAATTTATTAATTGTGTTTCAACACATACCTTCTCTTCCGCTTCCTATTTCATAATGATTATTGGGTTTCTTCTGTTTATAAGGATTGAATGCCATGGGCATCGGTTTTTGCTACAAAACACAGTTATTAATCCCGCAGCGTTTCATCACTAATTATTTCATTTAGAGTCCGAATGACTGTCAACATACACACGTCAAATATTGAGGCGCACCCGCTCGCTGCTGCAACGAATATTAATTACAGCATCATCTGTCAGTGCTAACAGGAACCAAATAATTAATCGCCGCAGGCTTTCCTGTGGCTCAGTGTGCATTCTTGTACCTAAAAGTATTTTAGTGCAAATGCTTTATTATTATGTTCTGCGGACATTATAGCAACTTCGGAAGTGTTTAGTCAAAACACACTGCACACTTAATTCAAGTTTATTTTAGGTGTCAAGAACGAAACCTATTTCTACTTTGTAATCTACAAAAATGAACATCTGTATGAAAGCAGAAACCTAATTTTGTCTCAGTGTAAACAAATAACTGAATCGTTCGCTTTAAGAAATGGTAAAATCCTATTCTTCTAATTTTATAGCAGAGTTAAACAATAAGTTTATGGCAATGGGAAAGTATAAATATTTATATTATAAAATTTTAGATATTATACAAATACCTACAAGGTCTGCAGGTCATATGGGTAACCCAGAAAAAATATTTTTGTTTTGCTGAGGTGGTACCTGTTTCAAAATGAATCTAGTAAAACGTTAAGTTCAAATTGCAATTAGAGTTTACATAAAAGCCGATTTCGGAATATACGGGTAGCTTTCAGGGAGAGGAAGTTGTAATCCATAAGGAAGAAGGAAACTGCAGACAGCAAGAGTTCCATCTCTATAACTGTCTGAGCTATAGTGGTGGAGATACTTGATGCCCTTACTTCCTGCATTGATATTGGAAAGTTTCCCTTCTATGCAAATTTTTCTTTTCTCATTTGAGAAAACCATTGTATTATAAAAGCATGAAGAAGGAATAGGCTATGTGCGACTGTCAATGTGCGCACTGCTCACTTCATTTTGGAAAAAAAAAGTATTTGTAGATGACCCGCTATTCAAAAGAACGAATGAATATGCATCCATCGAAAAGTGCTTCACAGGAGTAAAATACCGTAACAGAATTATGTTAACTCTCTAGGTTTGTGAAACCACCCAAAATGAATTTCTGAGAAATTTGGGGTGACGCCGTTTAGATACGAGTGATTCAATTATAATAGCTACAATTCTAGGAAAGCACTTTTAATGTCTCTAATCTATAATAATACAAGCGCTTACTTTGAATACCCTGGTTTTTTCTTTGCTTTCGTCTTAACCAGTTTTGGTGCATCCCTAATGATTCATCAGCAGAAAATTTGAACTCCTTTACCTTTGTAAAGCTTTTCCGTCAGGACGTGTCAAAAAGCTTAGGTACATAGTACACTCGCTTCCATTTATGCCGTCCCCGCAACTCTGGTGAATAATCTAGAATCGTGCACGTAGAACAGGGTGTCACTGCGTGCGCGAAAAGTTAAAACATATATACGCACCTGTGAAGGTCAGTACAATGCCTCCCAAATCTGCGGGGACGACATGAATGGAAGCTAGTGTGCAAACTGCAATTTAAGTGAAATAAAATGTCTATTTGTGACAATACTACTACTCGGATCAAATGTATCACAGCAGTTCATTGTTGAAATTCAGTAAAACTTTTGAATATGCTTCCCGACTTCCTCTTCAGCCTCATTTAAAAGTTGTTAAAAAAATCGTTTGGAAAAGTGCGGGATTTCGTTGGTCCACAAAAATGCCCCACTTGATAGTTGCCTCTCTTA
This sequence comes from Deroplatys truncata, assembly GCA_030765065.1. Lineage (NCBI taxonomy): Eukaryota > Metazoa > Arthropoda > Insecta > Mantodea > Mantidae > Deroplatys > Deroplatys truncata. The sequence continues at coordinate 112,850,113 of CM060981.1, forward strand.
GCTTTGGAAGTTTCATAAATTCACAAAGTTTCTGATGAGATCAAAATGTATATGAAAAGCAGAATGTAAAATGTTCTGATTCCACTTGAATTTTCATTTTTCCGGTTTCGGCATGCGTCGAAGAGACCAGTGTTTTTGAAATTGGAATTTTAAGCTCTTTCGTTCCACTGAGAAACTAAAACACAAGTCGGGATTAGCGATTTTCATTTGCGAAAAGTGTAAAGTATTTCAAATCAAATCAACAACAAAGTAAATCTCGAAAATGGTTCGGCTACAAAAATTATATTCCACATAAATTGTGTGCTTTAATGAGACCTTGTTATAAATTTAAGCAGTTAAGATTTTGCCAAGCCCTTTCAAAGTCATGGTGACAAGACAACAGGTTTTTGTATTAAATTGGAAGACGTTGCTATTTGGATCGTTTTATGGGAAGAATATTGAATATTATACAACGCATGTATAATATACAAACATATAATCTACAACGAATAAATATATAAATTCTTGGGAGAAATATACTTTGTAATTAAAATTACAGTTTAACTGCGCTGAATGTTAGGAAACAGTAATCATCAGTGACCTTTGTAATTAGTAATTTGGGATACATACTTGCTGCCCTAAGAGCAATCAAAATGGTACATGCTAATTAAATGACTACTTTACTTACACATATGTATGACGTTCTGTAATACAAATCGAATATACGAGGATTATTTGAGTCAGAGCTTACCCTGGTTATATTTTTTATAACCTGACATATAGATCGGAAGCAAGGCTTCCGCGATCAACGTAGGCTGCTCCCTTCTGGATGTCGCATTGACCATCATAAGCTGACATCGCCGCGATACTGGAGATACGAAACCTGCCTTAAGAAGTATTCATAGGGAGAACCACTGTTTGGCATTGGCAGGGAACAAAAGAGACGAGGGAAGGTAAAATAATGTCTGCACATGTGCGCTTTATTGCCAATCTGACTGGACTCACCTTACAACGCTAAATATTATAATTAGTAATGAATTTTCCACGCTCTTAGAGCATTGTCAGGATATAAATACGGAGTGGCAAGCTACACCTCTGTTGAACATCTACATTTATCTTAGCTGAGAGTACTTTTCAATCCCTTCTATGTTTATTGTAATTCCGTAATTCATTTTTATAGCTGTTATTAGGTGTCGAATCAAAGCGACGTCTGGGCGGGTTTTTTCCGGGTTCTGCAGTTTCCGCCGCCATTTATTCCACCAAAAGCTCCACCATCACCTTTCCTTCATCCATTTCACCATCATTTCATATCATTTACTTCCACGCTCTCATACCAGCCATCAAGCTGATCACCCATTGGATATCTGATCCAATATGTCTGCTCCTCGACAGGCCTCTGACCCAGGCACCCGCTTGTATGTTCTGGGGGTGTAAATCTTGCATACAAGGAGGGTAAACGGAGAAAGTAGAAGAGGAGTTATCAGATGTTGAAGTAATGGCAAAGTTCCATAAATATAAGCCGCCTACACGGTCAACTCCCTTTATTCAATTTATAGATAGAAAGTATTAATTTCTTATACCATTCAGTTAATTGTTCCAAGAGAAAAAAAGACATTCATATAAGAAGTTTTTATGCAGGCTTTTATGTCTTTATTATGTTCTACAATTTTATTATATTTGAGTTTTATAATTTGTACCCTTCATTCCGGCTTCATCTCCTGCAATTATTAGAATTTTCTTCATATACTTTAAGAAAACAGGGAAAAGGGACTAATTTAGGAAAACGGAATGATTTCTAATATATATTTTTTAAATTTCTGTAGCATTTCCTCTAGGCATGCTTTGTGAGTTCATTTTTGATAATATCAGTTCCAAAAGCCTTTGCTACTATTTGAGGCTTCTCTAATTACCATATTTCTTTTGAATATATCTCTGATTGATAACAATAATAATTATTGGCTATTCGTTTCTTTTTTTTTTCTGTTTATCAATTGGTCCCTGAAATATTATACCCATGCCTTGTCTCTGTGAATTAATTATATCTACTAGTTAAATGGTTTTCACGGTTTTCGATTTTAGCGGTAACGTACACACAAATTGATATACAGCAGCATTTTGTCCTAGGTACCACCCAGAGGTTGGTGTACATTTTAAATCTTTTACCGTTAATGGTCAGGTATACTAACTACGGTTGTGTTTTCGCGAGAACAACAAGAGCGCAACTTGTCAATTCTCACTGTTGACTAGTGTGGGAGGTAACTTGTCTGTTCTCTGTCATCGCTGCTCGTCTGGCAAACAAATGAAACTAAAACATTTACCCGAAGTTTGAAATTGCATTTCCATGTAGTTTTGTGTCACGTACATGTCTGTTCAGAGCAAACAAGGAAATGCACGTGAATTAGGTACTTGCACACAATGTGCAAAGTATAGTTAAGTTTTGGGGTATGTAAATGCTATCTCGTTCTCTGCAGTATAACCATAAAGGAAGTGCACATTTTGGTAGTAACGATTAGAGAAGTGTGCAAATAAAAATAGCATGCAGTTGTATGATGCTGCAGAGAAGTCCTGGAAAAGTTGCGGAAACTGTAGCAGTAAAACAGTGTAGACAATCACCCTAGAGAGGAAGGTGTGCATTTACTGACACTCCTGTGAGGAAATTCACTGGTAGATTACTAGGAGAGCTGCTTTGTATATAGTGTCTTTGTTTTGAAATATTAACTCTCATAAACTGTTACTTCTCGCGGTGATGAGTGGAATGATGAAATATTATTTCAAAGAACCTAAACTGCTTTGACGTCTAAAGTAAGGTACAGTCCTCTGATATTAGCCAGGAAGATCTGTGTCAGTAATTTAACGGTAAAAGAACTCCGCAAGAATATTTATTAAATACTCCTTTGTATTAGTTTGCTGACGGTTTTAAATACTACCCACAAGTGACCACTGTAAAAATTTAGGGCGGAAGTACTGCTTTGACTAAAATAAAGTTGTTAATGGACACTGGTTCAAGGAGCAAAATGTGCTGTGTTATGGGTCTATGGGTTACAACAGCGATAAAGCTCCTTTTCTGGCAACATAAATGAAACGCAGCAAACTTCTGGTATTTGGCCTTATACGTTCTATCAGCCTGTGTTGTCCTTGCCGGCTGGATTGTGTTCAGAGGCAAGTCGTCAAACTGAACTTGATCTTAGGTAAGCCTAATGAAACGCAATGTTAATATGCATGGACACGTGAATGCTACTGATGTTAATGATAACTAATAATTAAAGTTCACACTTTCCACAAATAAAGAATATGGGCAATGAAATAATTCAAATCTACGTTTATATACTTTAAATAAATCAATCAATAAAACATTGTATTTTGTCCGCAAAGCATGGAAAGCATGAAATATTCTTTTGTCATTTAAAACTAAAGTATGACTCATTTAAGCAAATGGCATACAAATGAGTAAAATGTAATACTTTTGTTAAATTATTGGAAAATAGAATATAATTGTAGTATAAGAGCGAAAATAAAACCAATGACCTTCTCATGCCGTTACCTAAACTAAAAGAGAAACAGAATATAATTGTTTAGGGGTAAAAATGAACCTACTCTCCTGCAATAAATTGAAATGCCGGTTCCAAAATACAGAAATTTGTGTTAAATCCCAAAAAGTCTCTAAATGCATTTGGAAGTACTCCAGGCCAACAATACATCTAGCAATATCAGGAGCACAGCGAGATGGAGATTAGGGTATAAACATTCCCTAAAATTTAAATTTAGGACTTTTATCAATGTACTTTATACCTTGTCCTTGCAAAACCACGAGGAACACACAAAATGAGTTATAGATTTAACTTTAGCACTAATACCGGTCTGTAGAAACCTAGTTTTGATGAAAAGTACACTTACCAACGGACGTATTAGGCACGTTAGATTATTTGTGCATGCTATGGTCCATCGAGTTGAAATGCAACATTTCCGCGATCGAGAATGTTTGAGCTCATGGTATAGCGTTTTCTAATATTGACAGCACCAGCAAATTAATATCTGCTAATTTCAGAGCTAGTGCTTAATAGCTTAGAAATAACTCGGAATTACACGATGTTGAGGTATGTGATCTTCTTCTATGCGATGTACAAGAAGTTATTTCTGTAACTGCACAAGAAATTCAGCATATAAAAATAATAATACAATGAACAGAAAATAAAAATAAAACTTTATTTCTCAAGTTAAAGCCAATGGCGTAACGCGGAAATGAATGCAGTCAACGAAGGCCATGTGACTATATAACATCACTAATGGTTGCAACATAACTGTGGTTTCCATAACAACGGTCTCTCGCGTTCACTTGTTTTTCCGACCGCAGCAATGTCCGACGTGCTCTGAAATTAGCACTATATTCCGACTTCGGCAATTCGCTTACAATACGTTTACGCGTTGTTGATTGAGAACGACGCTTTAAAACATGTTTTTAATAAATATAATATGCTAATTCTCTCTCTCTCTCCCTCCCTCTCAGGCGCACACACACCAACATGAGCTGTCGAGGTTGGTACGGCACGGACCAGTGAACTGGAGGTCCATTGTTCAAATACCTCCTGGACAGTCCTCCCTGACTTGAGGTTTTTCTCAGCCTTTCCTCAGTCCTCATAATTGGCAAATGCCGGGTAGAAACCCCAAGTTTAGATCTTCAACGTTTGCTTTACAAATTTACTTTTCCATGTATTTCATTTTATGCATCACTAATGTCCACATGGTGCGATATTAGTAAGTACGGACATTAAACATTACAAATAACACACGCACACACCTACATACACTACTAGTACACTCGTCCATCCCAAAAGAGGGCCATTCTGGAAATTTTACGCATTATAAACGTACCATGGTCATTTTTATGGATTATTTAATGTGCTCCAAAACCCACCAATTAGAAGGGCACAACATTCAGGTAAGCGATCTTTGGGATTTTCTACATCACACCTTCAGTTCGTCAGAACGGGTCTTAGTGAGAACGGCTACTAATAAATTCAATGAGTGTATCATTGCTTCCAATTATAGTACAGGACATTTCGGTATTAGCTAGTGTTTACATTTCGTGGATATGTATTTTATGGAAATGTAATATACATTTGGGTGCAAAAGAAAGACGTGCCGATATAATGAATTGCGTGTTATATTGGTAGGGGAGTCCTCCACATTCATGGCTCAACCCAACCCGTTACCTAGTTCTTTGTTTGGCGGATTTGCATAGGTTTTTTCTCGTGATGGCGGCGGATGTGTATCAGAAACTAGATCCAAGGCAGTTTTAGATTAGTTGAGAAAACATACTCAACTCAGTTTTAATAATTTTTCTTCCGAAGGCTGGAAAGGTAGAAGCAGAGTGAAAAAGTATGTAGGTCTCAAGTAAAATTATGGATGCGTTGTTTTTTACCAGAAAATTGGAGTCACGGGGGGAATTTCAGAACGTGTTATCACATGGACGTCGCAGATCAGACAATAGAGCAGCTGCACGGGAGACTGAAGATCGGTAGTTCGAATCCCAAACTATGACATTAAATTTTTTATTCTCGGTTTATCTTTTCATAGTTAATTTGGAATTAGTGTTATATTAAATAAATGCTATTATTAGAGTTTGTAAGAAAAGTAATATAAAGAAGGTTGCCAATCCTTTTCGAGTAATGGGAAAATGCTCTGTTTTGCGACCTTTTTGTAATCTTTTAGTGCTCCATTTCATATAATTCAGTTTCTCGCCATGCGCATAACCTTGCTCATTAGGGGCAATAATTTTAGGTTTGTTGTACATATCCTTTATTCCTTTCAAATGACTTATATAATAAAGAGGACATTGTTTACAAGCCAATTTAATCCGAACATTTCACTTTATCAATTAATTGTAATTAAAGCATACCCTTATGATTTTCAAGCACTTAATTTTAAGTAGTAATGTTTTATGACTTACCCTATGGCTTTTAATCTCTACAAGAATAAAAATAAATATCTATCTGCCATATAATATTTGTCGTGCCCTCTCCTCTCAATTTCCTTCACCTTTGAGCCGAAAACCCACCACTATTCATTGCTTAGGGTTAAAGTATCAGATTGTTTATATCAGACCAATAAGGGACGCACAGATTTGGCGAGTACCTTTGCAGTCATAGTCATTTAGGCGAAATGTTTCCGTTTTCCACGCTTTTTACTGCTCACTTTGTTCAAAGCAATAAGAGATTAGCACATTCGGGTAGGTGTGGAACAGAATCAATAAGGGAATTCTGCCAACATTAAATAAAGAAAAACACTATAGGAAACCAGGTGTTTCTGTACAGACTGCACCACTCATACACACGCAAATGAAAATACTGGGTTACATGAAATTAGTACTCTTAGGAGTACGTGAAAAGGTGTGGATGGTGATATTCAGACAGTTTTCCGTACCCTTCCCTTACAAAAGGAAAGTTTGTTAAGAGTTAGCACTCAGGCTACTTATATTAATCACAACCGCTCTCAGTAACGTTGTGAATTCAAATATAAAACACAGATGTGTTAATGATATAAGCAGGTTATTTATTGGGAACGGAGAAACAAGTTGTCTAAAAATCCCATTTCATTTCAAGATGCCATAAAACAACTAGAAGAGATTAATATTATAACAAGTAGGAATGAACAGCTTTGCTTTCCATTTCGGATGTTACTTCTAGCATGCGATAACTGTCTTAGCAGACACACATTTTATACAAGTCCACGATTCTTCCAACAGCTGTATACTGTGCTAGGTACATGTTAATTATGGTGAAAATTATTACCAGCTTTTTTTTCTTACTATCTAAAGCAACATATTGTTATGAGAAGATGTAGACACAGACGGATTAACTTTTGTGCAACAATCAATTTGATCCCGACGTATAATTTTAGACTTCGAAACAGCTGCACATATTGCAACATAAATGGTATTTCCTTGCGTCATGATGCAGTGATGCCAATTTCATTTAGCATAAAGCTGGTACCGTGAACTTTCAAAGTTAGGATTTTTAAGCTTGTACAAAAATAAAGAGGAAGTAAGTGAATGGCTCAATGATTTTTTTTTGGGGGGGGGACTGCCTTGTTTGACTTTGACAGATATCAAAGAAGCATTTGTGGACCTGACCAGCGTTTCATCGCAAGTGGACATAAGCAGTTTTTTCCGACAACATTCTTGAAACCTATGTGCCAAAGGGCTTTTACGACTTTACACAGCCTTAGCACTACTAATGCAGTTGTTTTCAAAGAGAACTATGCATTTAATATTTGAATGAAGATGTTACTTGGATGTTTAACATAGCAAACAGATGGAGAAGGTCAAGGCTAAAGTGTTGAATTCTGATGCTAAAGGTATTAGCCAAACTCGCTGCTAAACCTCTCTTCGCCGAAGCTAGGGACTTTCTGAATATGCAAGCTTTAGGAGCTTACCAGCTAACCTCTCGCAGGAAGATTACTTGTTTTGCGCTAGGCGGACTTACGTGTTATTAGGTCAACTAGTATACGATCCTAAAACTTACGAACTATGTAATTTCTCTGTATTACCAAAAATCGTGTTGCACTATTTGTTACACTTGTGTAAAATTCTAGACAGCATATGCAGGAACAGTATCTTCCACCCAGGTTATACCTACAGCAGCCTGGGGTAAGGTTTGTGGAGGTAAGATATTTATATAATCGTTGCTCTGTAACCGAATTCCAGCCAACCATTTAACTTGCCGCCAATAATGTTGAATACAAATGCATTGAGGTTATAATATTCACCCGATTGAATACTAAACGCTAGAAAACAATTAAATAGAATAAAAGGTAAATTAAACATTAAGTAAAGAATAAAAAGATAAAAGCAAAGTAACCTAAGGAATTGCATTAATAAAGGAGAAATTAACAAAGCATAATAAGTATTGAATTGTATATGTATTAAATATTATGCACATTAAGGAAAGAAATTTTATTTAGAGGCATAACTTGAAGTAGTTTATTATTGCGATATATACACCACGCTTTGGGCATCAATTTTAAGGAGTTGTATTTTTATGTTCTTCCCTGCTTTTGGGGAGCCAAAACTTGATGAAGTAACTGCCCCACGTATGGTACGAGGTTCCGGTGGCCTTCGCTCCAACTTTACTTTCAAATTTATATTTTAATGTTTCTTTAATATTATATATTTAGGTTTGCCTCGTCTGCGTCAGTATTAATTCGTAGAAACATGTATCTCTGAACAAGGTGTGGTGCGGCTAAAGTATGTAGGCTTACACAAATTATAATTTTTTACTTCACTCCTTTTTATTAATCCTTGACACGATTAACTAACACTTTAATTATATAAAGAGAGTTATGAGATTATTTATTAATTTCTTGCAATTTTTAATACGTAAACCTTATAATATCCTCGCCGTAAATGAATTTTCGGCTCACAGTGAATACGTATTAAACTTCTCGAGGACATGTCTCGCGTCCAGTTAGGAACGCCGTCTACTAGCAATTGGCATTTACCGCTTAAATTGGTACAATTTGCTATATTTCAGTTTCTGATTGGCTAATCCTACTCCAATAGAATATTTTATTTAACCTTCAGCTTTTCTGGTTGTTGGTTGGCTATTTATAAACTGTCTCAAAAGTTACATTATTGTTGCTCCAGGAAATGCTAGTAGCATTATTACTTTCCAATTCATTATTTCCTTAAGGTTACCTCATTGTTACCTCATTGTTAGCAACTTTTGATCTATATTCTCACAGCTCCTACATTATTAAAATACGTAATACATTCGCATAACATTATTAAACATGTACATAATAATATAAACATTAATACAATGACCTTTACATAGACTTTTATATTTTTATTTATACACATATTGCTTTAATGCGGGCTGTTATTGAATTTTATATTATATAATTAGACTGAAATGATTTAAGTGTTAAAAATACTGCCTCAAACTGTAGGATATGCAGATACAAAAAATTGTTAAGTAAGCTGAGAACAAGAGCATTGTGTAAGAAAAATGTCGTAGGTACGGAAGCTTAGATAATGTTAGGTGAAACCGTATAGCACCACGGCGAGGCACCAATTTTGAAGCCGTACTCTTTGCTTCAATATTTGCTTTGATTCTGCTGCAGTGGTGCGCTATGAGATCTTTCTCGCAGGGTATGCTTGGGTAGGTGTGAAAAGATAGCATCAGTGTGAAATTTATTGTGATTAATCCGTGAGCTATGGAAGCGAATTGCCGACCGTTTGAAAATAAAGAACTGATTATGAATCGCAGCACTCGAAACTACAATTAATTTCTGCAGTATCAATTCTACGGTTTGAAATACCTATTTCCAAAATAAGAGAAACTAGTAGCATAACTTGCCTGTTAGTCGCTAAAATCCTTACCAGCAAAACCCCTCGCGGCTACCGCTAAATCTTGTTCATACAAGCTCGTCACTTGGCGAATAAATAACACACGAGCAAGTCACGTAATTAACTGAATAAAGTCTCAAGAGAGAGTGTCAGTAATGTATGCACGAATGTGTGTGATTAGAATGCTTGCCCTTATATCAACTTAAGATCCCCTTACATACTACTCCCTCACTAACGTTATTTCATATGCACTGCAATCTTAAAACTCTTATGTATGTGAAAGTGTAACTATTACTAGTTGGTACCTCCCCGACTCTCAGGATTTCATTGCCTTTCTCTTTTTCAGAATTTTTGTTCAAACGTATTCCCACAATCTTTAAGCTAATACAATCCTCACGTTATTACTAATGACTGCTTAAATGACTCGGACAAATCTTTTTCTTGGGACAAACTTTTAATTCAAGCTAATTATATTGTATATTAGTTTAATATACGGAAACTATTTATTGCAATTGTTTCTTTATATTACTATCACTTCGCCCAAATTCATCCGAGGGGACTGAAAATTTAATTAAGGGAAAAAATGTATAACTGGGAATGAAAAACGCCAAAATATGGGAAGCGATAAAAATGAGTTAGAATCTGTCACATAAACCAATAAAATCAATGAAAAAACACGTTACTAGGAAAAATCTGGAGGAACTAGAAAAGGAACGTAAAATAGAAATCTATCTAGCGTAGAAGCTCAGTTTTGTACGCAATTAAAAGTCACTTCCGTGTCTAATCTTGCAACTGAATGACATTAAGTTCGTGATTCAGCTGCGATAATGTGAGTTAGGTGAATTTCGGCATCATAGTTATGTGTGGGAAAACGGTTAAAATAATGGAAATAATACTGAAAGAAGTTTAAGATAAATTAATAAGAAACAAACGTGAATCCTGTGTTAGGGAGCACGAAAACAATTATTTTTAGCGTGGAAAAAGCTAAAGAGGCAGTTAGGAAGTAAATTACCAGTGTTTATTTACCTCCAATCCACGCTTCCTGAGAACAGAACTCTCCTTCCCGAGATATTCTCATCGAAGCTACCTGCTTTATTAAAACCAGCAAGACATAAACACCTTTTACCTTCCAAACTCCTTTCATAAAACCAAAGATCAAACATTACCATATGAGCATATACTTATGCGAAAAAATTCATTGCGGCCGTGGCTGTAATAAAAAGCGGTAAGCATTTAGTTATGAAATGTAGTGTGCTATTTTGATATGCGTTATACTAAGTAAGAAAAACAAGTCGCGTATAAACGAGGTATGTAACCCAACACACCTTCGAAACAATTTTAAAATCTATGTTTATAAATAAATCGAAACTTGAGCACATTTGTGTTAATTTAGACACAATATTACGTGATAAAAGGGACTTACTAAAGAAGACCCATTTATCGGATGCATGTTACCTTAATTCCAAAGGACTATTTAGTTGGAGTGAACTGTAAATTACACACCTTTTGTTAATGCATTTATTAGCTTCCAACCCTAAGTTTGGAAACCCCCTTTTCTTTACAAAGCACATTAAAATGTCCCATTTTGTTGTTTTAAAAATACGAACATCTTAGCCTAAAACTATGTGATATTTCTCTGCAGCTGGTCATTATACTTTTAAATTTCTCATTTTACTTCCACATTTACTCAAATACCATGTTTAAAATGGCTTAGAATCGCAAGCAGTAGTAGTGAAGCACTCAGAATTTTGAACGACCATACACATTGGCAATATCCCCGTCTTAAAATACAGCAAATTAATATATAATCGATTCCTTACGGAAAAGTCTTAAAGCGTTGCATCTCTGACATCCTGTGACAGCTTTTCCTGCGGAGACGAGACATTACTAACAAAGCCATTTCTTTTTGCAAAGGAACCGACTTCACGGCGTGAGTTAAAACGAGATTGAACACAGCCATGACTTATCTGATATAGAAACGGTATGTATTTCGTCGGTCATTCAGATGGTATCAAGACAATAGATCAAGGGATGGCGTTATATTTTTCGAACCAAAAAGTGCCCCAGATACAGATAGCAAGTGTTACTGCCGTGCTACCGAGCGGGATGACTCAGGCGGCAGCATCTGTGGCCCGCATTCGGGAGGTCCAGAGTTGGGTTCCCGTCGACCGCCCACTCTGGCCAATGGGTTTATCGTGGTTTCTCCGGGTCCACAGGCGAATGCTGGGGTTGTTCATCTTCTACCATACCTTCTCACTCTCATCGACTCCGACTGACTGCTGCCAGGCTAAGTTTTAGCCCGAGTGAATTTTTGCTGTGTGCCCACCCTTATCAGGGTTTAACCACAGGATGACTATTTTCAGTAGAAAAACGATGCTTAAGGATGACGGTTTAGTTTTAGGTAGTAATGAAAGAAAGGAGGAAGTATGTAGCTTCTCGAGCTGCCTGTTAGGTTGCAGCAGCCCTTCTGCACCCTGGTGTGTGTGTGTGTGTGTGTGTGTGTGTGTGTGTGTTTATCAATTTCTTTGGTTGGAATTGAATTTTGAGACCAATCATCTCTTGGGTAGAATTACTATGGAGTGCAGCTTTAGCTGCTGTTGGTGTAACTCCTTGATTATCTGGTGTGCCCGCATGTCATGCGGGGAACCCGATGACGCCGAAGACGGCGATTTCTAGGGTTGTAATCCCCAAGTGATCTGACCAGGATACTCTGATGGTTTGGCAAACTGGCGTAAAATTTTGTAGCCCGGCGCCTAATTTCATCTTCCACATAGGGAAGAGATGAGGCTTCGTGTAGTAGTCTCACGGGGAAGGCGCGGCCGACAGAATAGATGGACCGAAGTCCCCTATTCTGCGCCCGTTGTAGCCATAGCAGCCAGCCGTCTGCGGCCATGAACCAGACCTCGCAGGCGTAAAGCATGAGGGGGATTATCAGGGCTCGGAAAAGCTGTATCTTTAGGCGAACAGACATCCCGGATCTCAGCATCGGGTACAAGGAGGCAATCGCTCCCTGCGCCCGGGCCGAGACGTCTCGATGTGTTCGCAAAAAGTTAGACCTTTATCCAACTTCACTCCCAGGTAGGTTAAGCTCACTCTCATTTACCCATCACCTTCCTTTTCATCTGTTTCACGGTGTAGGACTAAGCGATGGTGTTCGGCGGGTTGCGGCTGCGCGGTGGCTTGCGCATGGTAAAAGTTTCTTCCCTGGCGTCGCTGCGTGGACTGCTCAGTTAAGTCTCTCCTCCGGTGGACTCCGCCCCGGGGAAGCTGGGGATTGGTTGCTTGAGGCAGGACCGGGTGGCGTCGGATGCGTTTTATCTGGAAAATTTAGGATCCCGTCCATGCTTGCGCCCGTCGTCATCCGGATCTGGTTGCCCTTTCTCCGAGGCGTCACTTTGGAAGCAAAAAGGTCCTACTTGCGGTGCTTTGTCCGGTTTCGGGGTCGTTCCTTGCTCGTATGTGGCTTTACCTATGCTGCCGTGCTGCAGTTTGAGAATTAGTCTACAACTGAAATCTATTAAATGAATTTATCTTTTACTGGATTTCGGTACAATTACTCTCCCGGCAGAGACTGTTTTCTTAGCTGGCATAAGGGATTTTGCGGATTCGGCAGAACTGTATCAGAAGTCCTCTTCACTCTAATTGACTTTGGTATAATTTTGTGCAAGAGGTATATCATCAACGTTACACAATGTACTCCATATCAGTTTTTCTGACATTAACCATTTTTGACATATTTATTGGTATATATTTACCTTACATCATCAGTTGTTGTTTCTCAAACGAAAATTGAATTTCAAAGCCAGGATATGACAACCCGTCTTTTTTAAGCATTTGAGTTTCGCTTCAGCCTCCTGTGTTTCCCTTGTATATAAAACGAAATGCACAATGAAACAATTTCTGCAAACTTTTATCTCCATTAACACGAAGTGGAAGGAAAACAATCTTTTGAGGATATAACTAAAAGAAGTGGTATAACAGTACACGATAGTGAATAGAGAACGTCGTGTGAATGTAACACATCAGATTTATACAATCCAATAGATGTACATATCTTGTTAGTTAGCGGCACATTTTATGTTAGCATTGAATGTGTATGATAACTACATTGTCTTGAGTTTCTTTTGGTGGGAGGTTTCTGAACCTTTTACCTAACTACAGTCTGTTGAATGCTTCAAGATTTGACAAAGGAAGCTACGATGACCGTAAGGCCGTGCCCCCTCAAAAATCGTAAACCCTACTGCGAGGTAGTTATAAATTAAATTGATTTTATTTATTGACGCTCATTAACTGCTGTGGTCCTTAGCGTCCGTTAAATACCGGTAATTTTGCTCAGAGGCTTATCAGGCTTGAGGTGCGTTTACGTGCCGTAAATCTACGAAACGAGACCACCGGCTTTATTTCTCTTCCTAAAGAAGCCATGATAAGGATTTTTACGCCCGAAAAAATCCATCGCCCTCCGCCGGCTTTGAACCCGCGACCTCTGGAACTAAGGGCTAGGCATGGTATCCACTACACCACGGAGGACGACGTGAGGTAATTATGCCGACATCTAAGGCTTTAATGCTCATTGATGTTTTAAACATGCTATTATGTATCTTATAATTACATTTTCCTATATGTTCAAAATTTAAAATTAATTTATGTTAATTTAACAAAACGACATAAACTCTATATGCAAATGACCTATCTGAAGCAGAAATCGTCTGCATAATTTTTGTTATAAACATAATGAAGCTTGTCATCAAAAATGACCAAAGAGTTTATAAGAATGTAGGACATTTAGTCGGGTCCACTAAACAATTTGAACCTAAGGATTTTTAAAATAACAGATGAAATATAGGAAATTCGCATAATACTTTTGCAGTTTGACTCATGACTGCATAACTCGTGTTGAATTACGAACCTACAGCCTAGGAAACCAATTAGAATATAGAGTCCACATATAAATTAGAGATTGAACAGATCAGATCTGATGATGGAAAATCTGCACTTGAACAGTACAAAATTAGGGATCGTTTATTTAGGGAGGTCTTAATAGCTTATTTCTTATAATTATTGCCCAAAATACTTAAAATAATGTTAACCAATGCTATTTTATTTCTGTTATGTAAGGAACTCAGATGAAAGTTAACGACCTCACACATTTATTTGTCATTTATATGTATGTGCTATTCTTTTTTCTTTCCCCCTCTATTCTTGCATTTAAATGACATGATTATTTGGTTAAGCCACCTATTTCAAATTTTGAACATGATACTCCATTATCAAGTAACTAATATATCTCTATCCCTCCCTCCCCTCCCCCTCCCCTCTCCCTCTCCCTTCCCTCCCCTCTCCCTCCCTCCAGCACACACGGGCATTTCACGGTATTTCCTAGCAAGGAATTTCTGACAGTGGCAGAAGGACAAATCACCATGAACAAATTTCCCCACTTCGTCTCCTTGGAAGAACAGACCTCGTTAATCAATATAACTGGCTTTCCCGAAGTTTATCCTTGCAGCAGATGCAGCTCTCGCACCAATTAGATGGAAAGGGACACTTCTCAGATTGTTTTGATTTTACTGAGACTCCGCCATCACTGTCCAATTCAGAAGGAACGGCCAATTTCAAAGTTCGTTAATATAAACCTAATCAAGTTGGAGTCCCTAAAAGGTTTGGTACGATCCAACTAATGAGATACAGGCAATATCTTCTCAATCTAGAGAGGTTTAGTGACAAGAATATGGGATATCTGAAGTTATGGGTATATATTATTATACATAAACTATACTGCATAATATACAACGAAGATAAAGCCGTCATCAAGAAGGCTGTTAACACAGCAAATTAATATTTTCCAGACTGGCTGACATTTTTTGTAAACGACTGGTATTTCATCTGTTATACCTTTGAAATGCCTTTGACTTTCTAAAATATGTGCGTTTTGGAGATAGCGTTAATAATTACTACGATGTGTAAAGAAAGAGGTAAGAAAATGTTTGTGAAATACCTTTCAAAAATGTTGCATTATATACTGAGGAAGTTTGGACCTGTGACGAAATGAAACAAAACGCTTTCCAAAGCTTGAATTTTGTGTATAAAAAGATTATAATGCATAACACTATTGGGAAATATAACTAATAAAGCTGCATAAGTGCTCAAAGAAGGATCAATGCTAAAACTTATAAGGATGAGGAAACGAATTGGCAGAGTCATTGAGTGGGAACAAGCTACTACTATAGAATGAACCGGAAAAAGAGATGAGTGGGGAAAAAACGTTCGCATTAGGCAATTATACCAGATTATAGATTATATAAACTAATGGATTTTAAGCCGAGACGAAGGTAAAAAGGAGGGTAGACTAGACCTCGATTGTGGGACCTTTTCAGAGATATTAAAGGACAACTTTCTTTCTTTATTTATTTCGTTTTTCTTTCTTTATTTTGCTGCTGCAGCATTAAGAAATCTGATTAAAGATTTGGAAGAAATTTTTGGATTTCTACGCAATTATAACATTAAAAGCCAATTGGAACAATTTCTCTAGGCCATCGCTTCGATTTAATAAACAGCCATAGTTCCATTTGATCAGGCATTTGTGACCTATTTCACTTTTGTATCTAAAGCAATATGAATTTTAATAATTTATACATCAAAGGCAAAGAAGAAAGCGGCAGTTAGAAAGTGAGTTCGATTTAGAAAACATCCAAACTTTCGGTGACGATTTACAATGCACCATTTATAATAGTAAGTACACACATTTTTTAAATGATTTGCGTTAAACAGGAAAATCTTTAAGTATCCCTCTGGCCATGTGCTCTACAGTGGCTAAACAACGTAACAATCGATTCTATTACTGTTTTTTGGGGGGAGGACAAATGTAATTAATTTTTAGAGTAATTTAATATATACTTTTAATGAACAAGTTTTAACTCGTATAAATCATTCATGCTTAAATACACAAAAAATGAATAATGGGTTTCAAAATACAAGATCTGAAAGATGAGGTAGTAATAGAATTGGAGGGTTTACGCATAGATTAATTTAGTTTATATTTTTGGTTTGGTTTCAGCTTGAAGACTGTACATCAATTTCAAATTGATATTGAAAGTATAGAAGAGTTCTACAGTTTGTGTGTGAAAATAATAATATAGTAGTAACAAACCTTAAAATGGTCCTACGTAATTCGAAATTATTTTTCATGTGTGTTTTGCCGTTTTCGCCTCCCACATGGTCATGTCTTATGCAACCAACACGTCACAATGCTGCAGAGATGATGACGTCATTCAGCGACAGATAAAGTGACATATAAAGTCGAACAACATATTGCCATGAGTGGCGAAAAACTAACCTCACTATGTAAAGTATCGTGGGCATTCATCATTGGCTGGTTTGCGACGCGCCACTGACGCTAGCGCTATCATGCTCGTTGGCCGTTTCCAGCAGCTCCTGGGCAGGCACCCACAGTCGCTCTTCGGCAAGGGACCGAGCCAGGAACAACTACACTACGTGACAGCGAGTTTTTCGGCATAACTCACCAAGAGTCTTTCTTTCGGCTTTTTAAAATTATCTTTAAACTTTGTTCGGTAAGCCTTTTGAAATTAAATTTTTAACTCTTGGTGGGTTTCTAAATTCTTGTACGGGAGAAGCATTTATTTATTTATTTTTTTTTTTTTTTGCATTTCATGTAACTTTACTGCAATCATTGCTCTTGTATAAAATCTTTAAATTCAGATGGCAACTTTAAATGTAGAAAAGCGAAAGAGAATATCACACTGTATTTGGGCATGCTATTTTGTAAAACAAAATGGTAAACCAAGCTGACTAAACCATTGTTAACGGATATATCACTTTAAGATAAATTGTTAATTTCTATGTTGGTAAATGTTTGCAAATTTCCTAGCTCCTACGCAATAGTCCCTTTTCAGGATAACTTTCCCCTCTGAGAAACCAAATCAGTGGTGCAGTGTAATATGCATTAGTTTATCCAAAAAAAAGAAAGAAAGAAAGCGTACGACTAGGCTTTGAACTCATTGTTCCCACCGTTGGATACCTGCTTATGGCCTCTCAACTTGCTCTATTTAGTATTTTAACGTAGATATGCGCCAAGCTTATCACGTGGATAGTGCTGACCAAGGAATGAAAAATTCGAACTTTTAATAACGGATATTCTTATTAATTATAAACGGCTAATGCCACAAAAAATTATTTGAAATAAATCTGTGTTTTAAAGAGATCTACTCTGTTGTGTTGTACGCTTTCGTCTATGGCTTAACGTTTACCAGTTATACAAAATTATACAAAATTCCTTCCAAATGAAGAGGACTTTATAGGCTATTCCCCGAAAATTCAAGATATGCATTTTATTTGTCACGTAAATGTCCTTCGAATATGATATTTTAATCAAAATCGTTTGAGCTACTTTTAAAAAATAAAAAACTTCGAAAAGTGTTACATGTAAAGGGTATTTTGTGGTATGGCCATTTCCTTAAATCTTCGTATCACAATTTTGGAAGATATTGAACCTAAATACCAGGATTGGTATTTATCCGCTTTTTTCGTTTTTGATTATGGTGTTCACAGGCATACAGACACTCAAACACACACAGAGAAGTTTCCAAAATGCTTTATTTTGATTCAGGGCCCTCAAAACATGTATTTTCGGTGAAATCTCGGTATCGAATTTTTGGGTGGAATGAAATACTTCCCCCACTTACTACACGTAGTAGAGAAAGTAAACAAAATCTGATGTGATTCATTCACATGACTTTCTCTATTCTTTATCATATCTGGGTATACAAACTAACGCTTCTTTTTCTATCTACTACATTTTAATCCAAATAAACCATTGCAGAAATAGTTACATTTCATTTTCGTTACAGATTCAAAGGGAACAGCGAGAGTCAAATGTTTAACAACTGGACGCTATACGCTGACCTTAAATTTCCATACTGTTTCCATACAATCGCGAGAAACAACTGAATGCCGAAAGATCGTACTACGAGAAAGTAGAAACTTTGATAATAAACTTAATGCCACAATAACTGTTTCATCTCGTGACATAGCAAACATAAAGTATAAACTCTGAAGACAGTTCTTGAAAATAATGACCCAAATAACTTTGATTTTCTGTTACTCCAATGTGAAATTCAAAATACTTGAGTCACATTTAAATGGTAGCAAACTACATATAAAATGTTGTATGAATTAATTACAAAGCAGCCGTAACATTTCAGAAGGACTTTCGGAGAACTGGTGCTATCACTAAACCTGTTAATGTATCTATATCATTGACGGTGGAGAATTGAAATAAACACAGCTCAAATTTCCTGATCACCTTTAATTGCAGGGATTAAAATCCTGTTCCCTCTTCAAATCTGCGCCTATATCAATTTTAATATGAGCTTTCCAACGTTTCCTTTTCCTAATGCTACATTTATACTAATTTTAGAGAGAACATAATATGAATAGAATAATTTTGAAAATCACTGAAATGGTTTTGATAAACCTTATGCATTGAAGAGTACTGTTCTTTCAGAGGACATAGTTTTAAGACTTATTATATGTAATTTTAACTCCTGTGGGCTAAAACACTAATAGGATCTGGATAATTTAATACTAACAAGTTGGAGTCTCGAAAGAACACACTTGCGATGCTATTTCTCTACCTCTCCCCCTCCCTCCCCCTCTCTCTCTCTTTCTTTCTTTCTTTCTCTGAGTGTGTTGCTAAGGAGAAGAAAGTAGATGCAATCACTCCACGAAAAATGTCTGTGAAAATAAGACAAATTAGGATACTCCACTTTAAGCAATAATAAGCAAAATTTATGTATTTAGCAAGTAATAACTATTTAGCAACTAAGAAAAACAGAAGATGCAACAAAACAAAAGGTAATGTGATTCTAATTTTAACGGTAGGTGTTATATTTGATATGTATTTTGAATTGACGTTTTATTTGAATACTGAATATACGTAGAAGATTTAAAATTAAAACATCTGAGTAACCTTTATTCCAACTCTATATACACTACTCCTCATTAATTTCAATTATAGCATCATAATCACAATTAAAGGAAAGATGAATGAAAATGGTCGGCTTATTTCACATAAAACGTTTATTACTACCTAATAAATACAATTGAAAGCAAAAAGTTTACAATGTAGGATAATACTCTTAACACTTTGTCCCATCAAAATACCCGTCCTGAGCTTTGATAACAGCAGTACATATTCAGGACATAGTATTTATCAACTTATATAGAATATCTACATTGATTTGATTCCATTTTTCTTGTCACACATCTCATTGATGAGATTTGCTTGTAATTGACAGTTCACGAACTGCACGGTCTATATGATTCCATAACAACTCAATGGGGACTTTGAGGTGCCCAAATCAGTTTTACTTGCTCTACTACGTATAGTAAATAGGGGGAAGTATTGTATTACACCCAAAAATTCGATATATGTTTTGAGGCCCCCTGAATCCAAAAAAAGCATTTTGGAAACATGTCCGTGTGTGTGTGTGTCTGTCTGTATGTGTGTCTGTCTGTCTTTGAACAGCATAACTCAGAAACAAACAGTCGGATAAACACCAAACTTGCTATTTAGGTTCAGTATCTTCCAGAGATGCGACACGAAGGTTTTCAAGAAAATCCCCCCACTACCGATTACCCTTTACATGGAACCATTTCGAAAATTTTAACTTTCTCAGAAATGGCTCTGACGATTTTCATTAAAATATCATGTATTTAAGATACTTTCATGACAAATAAAATGTATATCTCGAATTTTCTGGGAATGTCTCCAAAAGTATTCTTCATTGTGAACGACTTTTGCATAACTGGTTAACCATAAGAGATAGACAAAATGTTACTGCACAAAAAACGTAGATCGCGTTAAAATACACAATTTATGTCATCTACATTTTTTTATTGAGTGAACCGTTTTGGAGATATTGCTTATTATTCCCTTAAATTTTCCAATACTTATACTTTTTATCAAATGGGAATTCGTTATGGACATGCAAAGAGAATGGAATGCGCTGCATAGCAACCAGCTCTTAAAAGATTTGACTATCGCTTAAACCCTACCATATTCCCCTTGCACCTATAAGAAAATTAGCAATAAGATTAACTTCTCAATTAACATGACCCATATGGAGAATAAGCGTTTATAAAAATAGCTTGTAAAAGAGTTGAGAAAATCATGAGAGTGCAACACGTCAGATTTTTTAAAAGAATTTCGCTGCACTTTACAATCGACATATTTCTTGCAATACAGTGATGTGTGTTTGAGGTCGTTATTCTGCTGTAAGACAAAACCGCTGCCTATTAAGCGAGTCTCACTTGGTATGGCATTGTATTAGAGGATTCTACCATACTGCTTTTGTTCTAATTTTTCTTGAATATTTCCAAGATCTGCGACGGAGTCACCCCCAAACTATCAGAGAACTTCCTCCATACTTAACAGTTGGCTTAATGAACTGGGAAGCCACACGCTTTGCTGCACAACAACGAACAAATGTCCGAAGCTTTGAAGTAAACAGTGGAACTGACTTTCAACATCCGCTCTTCATGGGTTCAATTCCTGTGTTGTTTTGCATAGGCTGGGCATTTCGTTTTGTTAATAGGATGTAACAGTGGTTTCTTAGAGTCATCACTGCAGAGTCCTCGCTTAATGGTTGAAACTGATATTTGTATATCGCTTGTTTCCATTAACTCAGACCAGATTTCAGGCGCTGTTTTGAATCTGTCTCATTTCCTCAAGTGTAATGTACTTAGCTGATTGAACTCAGGTCTTTCTGAGCTCCCAGGTCTTGAGTGATCCTTCAAAAGACCAATGTCTACATATCCGAAAACTGGTATGTATCACCAAGAGATACCTACTTTCTGCAGTTCAACTATTTCAGTCTTCGTGCACCCTGCATGTGGTAGTAATTATAGAATGTTTTTCTATTGATATTTCTTTTCTAGGAGTAATTCTACAATGGTTGATCCTCACTGTTTACACTGAGCTTCAAGCAACCCCTGTGCGCCAGTTGCGACCTGGAACTGCTTTCAAATGGTTCTATTCGGATTTCGTGCACATGCAGTTAACATCAGATTATACCTAATGCCATCTAGGCGGTCATACATCTATTAATTAGTCCAATGACTGAAAACGAACTTCTTGCTTGTTTTGCTCTTTGGTTTCTAATTTCGAAAATATGCAGTTTTTGTTTTGAATTGTTTTTATTTTGCTATAATAAGCATGCGTATGTAAAATAAAACCACTTATTTCATTCACCTTCCCTTTAATTGCGATTATTATTTATTTATTGAAATTAATGAGCGGTACTGTATGTATGTAGCAAAGTTTTGCTATATTTCATCTGCATGTCGTAATCAAGTTATCAGTGCAATCAAAATAATGATATAAAGGGAAAATTGTGCCCAGTATAACATCAAAACTAATCAACCGACATTTATAACTAATGAATGATATTACTTTTGACGATGGTTTCCCACTGTGGTTCGTTTGCAAATGTTTAAATTCCTGGTTTGGGAGTGAAGGGTTTCACACTTTGTGAAAATTGCGGATATTTAAACAACTACAGGAAGAAAGAAGATATAAAGGTTGAAAGTTTAATGTGCTCTGAATGTCTCAAAATTACTGGAAATTTCCATAATTCTTTCACCTCTAAAAGTTACTTATAGGCCATTAAGTCCTATTAGAACCATTGGGCTAAGGAAATTAGAAATAGAACTTTACCTATATTTCAGAACCATTTAGGTTAATATAAGGGGATTTTACGACTCTTTACAGGCATATCACGAAAGCTTACTACATTGCGGTTATAAAGATTAAAGGGCTCAGCATAAATATTCCAGATCTATATCACTGTGGAATAATTTCATAAAGAATACGTGGAGGTAAACGACGTTAATTTAACGTCGTTGGAGGTTTAAAAATAACATCCGCACAGGAAGCTAGTCGTTCAGTATAGGTAGCAATTTTATCTTCACTCTGGGTTATTTGTTGATACCAATCATATTTTTGTATCCTAACTCAACGTATATGGTTGACAATTTCTCAATTGTCGAATGCTTTCTTTCTTTGATTTAGTCGTGCGCAAACAGCAACGCTGCAGAAAGCCCCATTTCGCTTGATTCTCTTTTATTTTTTCTGCTCGGTGCAAAGATAAATTCTAAAGTTATATTCCAATAATGGAACCGCCATTGTTTTATTTAAATTTGAGTTCTTCGTTGCGCTATACTTTTTTGAACAGTATGGAATTCTTCAGCAAATCTACTCATATCCATTGAGGTTTATATTTAAAACGATTAGAGCATGTGTAATGATTAAGAGAATGCTTGTTCCAACATTTTCTTATTCACTAATATTTTGGTTCGTAGTGCCCTGAGATTCCGAAATATAATTGCTTGTTTTGGTCGTAGGGATTAGATTTACTCCATTGTAAACTGAAAGTGATGGACGGTTGGCAATGCTTTTACAAGTTCTATAATATAAATCTGGTCATGCGTAGTCAAATTAAGTAAGCTCCAATAAAGACATTATGTATTTGTTCTACAGCACCGTAAACATTGCAAATAGAGCATTGGAGACATGAAAATTATGAAATCATACCAATGGTAATAAAACACTGCAATTCAAAGCGCAAAACTAAACAAAGTGTGCATAAGTATATGCAATATTATAATGAGCAGAGGGCAGTATTCCAGATGCCAAGTCATCAGCATGCAGTGACCAACTGCCACCATTCCTTAATTAAACCTAAAAAAAACTCTGAGAATAAACCAATTCCTTTTCTGCATATCGAACACTGATTCATTAACTGCTCGGGTAATCAGCTACACTACTATATCACCACTGTACAGTATATGTATTTTACTATATTTAAACCTCTCAGCAAGCTTCATTTGCAGATTTTCTGCCATTGATGTTCAGATTTAAGTGTTGCCATTTTCAACTGTTCTCACAGAATCTCCTCTTTAAGTTACTCTTGCTCAGCAAGTAATTTGTAGAGATCCTCACGCCATAAATACTCTCTTGTAGCTTCCCACAGTGATGTGGCAACTGCCTCAGCTTTTACCCGGAGTAGGTAACTTTTCCAATGACTCTTCCTTTTCTCCAAGACAATCTCCTCCGATTTCAGATGTCAGTGTACTGGAAGCATGTGTTGCGTATTCTTTTGAAATATTTGCTTCGTGATTGGTCATCATGCTAATTTGCCATCAAAGTATTGAGTGGTAGCATTAGCAATATCAAATACGCCATATGACAGTGTTCATTATCGGGTTATATTTGTAGCAGGGATTTTGTCGCAGATCTGCGTTTTAAATTGGTTCAGCAACAAATTGCTGTCTGACGTGTTTTTGTTTTTTATGAGGTTATTTTATATCCTTTTTCAAAAAACCTGTTAGGTACGATTCATAATCGCGCGCTGAAACTGAGATTGTACGAGGCAGAGCAGAATAATGTCATGCCATATTTTTTATTTGACGATAATTGGATTACCTTTAGGATTTACCGCGCAATGTTGTGATAATTTTGGAATTGTACAGTGGTTTGTTCCGAAAAATGGTTTCAGGCTTTTGAAGCATTCTTAAATATACAAATCGTTATTTTGCACCCATAACTATTAATATATGTATAATGGCGCGGTTGATAATTACCTATCTTTCACCACTTCCGTCCAGTTAAAATCGATCGAAAGGTCCCATAGTTGCTAATCTTATACCTTTCCATGTGGTCCACAGTTAGTTCATATATCGTTAATAATACCATCTTTGATATAGGAAATCCAAGGACAAATACACTCATTCACTCAGGTTGTTCATAGTTTCAAATTCAAATTGATGAACCTACATATCAGCCGGACTAGTCTACTAACTCTTAGGAATAGGCAAACAATTAGTACTATTGCAGTCTACAGTTTAATTTATTTTCCTTCTCTAAATATTTGCCTTATATGGTTACAGATACAACACAATACTAGTGTTAGTGGTGGTAGTTCTTTTACAGCAGCTTCTAGATTCCCACTAACTAAATCACTGCCATCTCCGCATTCCATTTCACAATTGCATTAGTTTAAAATGGTAGTTGTCTATCACCACCTACTGGATTTTTTCGTCCTTTCCTTTAGTCTCAATTATTAATTTTGCAAGGATCTGCTCTACATTCCATGTTTCACAACTTCCCGTAATAATTGCCTCTAGATTATATACGCGTACTACTATTCCCAGTTTCCGAAAGGCCTCATTTCTTTTCATCTCGCATCTTGCGCAGTAAAAACGTATGATCCATTGTATCGTTTTCTGCGCAGAAATTACCTACCTCATTGTTAGCTTTTCCCATTCTTTTTTCATAGTACTTGAATCTTACATGACCTGTCAGTACCTGAGTAAGGAAGTAATCTAAGTGGTGGTGGTGGTAGTGGTGGCAATTATGATGATAGTGATAAAATAATAATATGCTTTCATGTCATTTTATTGAAAGAATGGCATTCTTTTTTCCTAAACGTAAAATAGTTGAAGTAGAATATTTGTTGGTAGTTGGAAGATGCTTCATGTTTATCTGCCCCACATATGGGAGCCAATTTGTCGCGGTCACTTCGTGTTATCTATAGCTGGGCACCTGTTATTGTATTAATAGTTTGAATTTTGGGTTATTTGCCCTCCGGCTACCTATTATTTCTCAGTCGAGCATATCTCTTAAACAGGGTGTGTAAACGGAAAGGATTTATTACTGAAAGATAACACTGATAAAAGAATTTGTTTTTACACTTTTATTGCCGTCACACCTTCTTCATTTCACATAATTATTCTTGATACACGCCCGACTGAAACTGTTATATTTTTATGTTACTATGATCACTTATTTGCTGCACTTTATTAATTCGCGTATTTCACATTTATAACTAACTTTACGACGCTAGAGATTCTGTTAAACTGTGCGACGTGTAACCCGCGAATGATTCTGATGAACTGAGCGACGTATAACCTTTGTATGATTCTGTTGGACTAAACGACGTACTACCCGCGAATCCTTCTGTTGGACAGAGCGACGTTTACCTCGTGAATTATTCCCGTCTCTGGCACGGAATTTATACTCCCTCACCCCATAATGCCTAAACGTTATAACAGAGCTGCTATTCGTTAATAAAACGCGCCAACATTAGCGTCTATTTTTATATCCAATCAAAATTACGGACACTATGCTCTAGGGAAAATATTCCCTCCATTTCTAAGAAAAGCGCGCTAATCTGACGTCATTTGCTTGTCTCATCTAATTGCTAAACAACTCACCCCCTCGCTCATTGTTGCCCGCTCTTATTGTCAGTTTCAGTAAGGTCGTGTAAACTTATTTCCTAACAATGCTTATAATTAACAAACATCTCAAATCATTGTCATACAATAATGCTTATTTACACTACAATCACTCTGGCATTCAGTGTTGTAATATAAAATACTGCGTCATAGTCCAGCCGATTTTTACATCCACTCGAGGCCGTAAAATAGTATTGCTATAAAGGCAGAACAGTGAGCTTAATTGCTATGTTTGGAAGTGGCAGTGTGCAATTTTCGTTCTTACTTTCTTTGTATTTTATTTTTTTCACTTTCAATTTTTTTTTGTCTTTGTTCCGATTAAATGATAATTTTCCCGTTTTTGTGAGCACCTATTCAACCTATTTACTTATTTTCCTCTGTAAAATTCCACTTTAAAACAATGCAGCAGAACACTTCCTGATATGTTTAATCATTCAACGTACCATTGCCTTAATCGGCTAGTACGCCTGCACACGAGTTTAGCTCTCACCTCAGCTGGAAATTTTATTAATCAGCAAAATGCTCCTTTGTTACCTTTTATGCCCCGACATATAAATTAGGATAACTACCAATTTGGAGCACCGATAACTCATTTTGATGAAATACAGACAAACAAAATTGAGTTTTAATACCGACACAAACTCAGAGTCCGTAGAAACCCGGCTTATAGTTCAGTCAACTAAAATGCTCGTGATATAGCAAAGCTTTAGTAACTCAAGGCTTAAAACAACAGAGCCCTTCCAAAAACTTCTTTGTATAGGTAAACGAAAGGAGGAAAGGGAAGTGAAGTAATGTGAAGCACAAGGTAATGGTATCGTACACAATAAATAGCATTCTCTTAGCGAGTTTGTTTGAACCCTAATGATTCCTGAAGAATCACGATCTCCATTATGAAGCACACACTGTACATCTGTTAGAATGGAAAAATATTTTCGTAGTTTCTTTTATCATATGTCTGAATTACAATCATCGCGAATTGCTTGTGTATAAAATCATGAGATAGAATTGTTGTTGTCCACGTATCGTACAATTTTCCCGGTGGCCTTCGACCCAAAATTTAGGAATTTTTATGTTTCTTTAAATATTATATATATATTTAGGTTTGCCTCGGCTGCGTCAGTATTAATTTGTAGAAACATCATTTGTATCTCTTAGCAGGGGGTGATGCGGCTAAAGAATGTGGGCTTACACAAATTATAATTTTTACTTCACTCCTTTTATTAATCCTTCACACGATTAAATAACACTTCACTGATCTAGAGAGCTGTGAGATTACTTATTAATTACTTGCACTTTTTTACACGTAAACTTTATAATATTCTCGCCGTAATGAATTTTCGTCTCACACTGGATATGTACCGAGCGAATGAACTACTCAGGTACGCTGTCATCTAGCGTCCGGTTGGGAACGCTGTCTACTGGCGATTGGCGTTTACCGCTTAAATTTGTAAATTTCTCTATTTCAAGTCTCTGATTCGATAATCCTACTCCAATAGAATACTTTTATTTAACTTAAATTTTTTCTAGTTGTTATTGGCTATTTATAAACTGTTTTAAGTACTACATTATTGTTCCAAGAATTACTAGTAGCGTTATTAAACTTTCCAATTCATTATTTCCTCAAGGTTACCTCATTGTTACCTCATTGTTAGCAACTTTCAGCTTCTATTCTCATAGCTCCTACATTATTAAATTACGTCGTAATACATTCACATAACATTATTATACATCTACACAATGATATAAACACATACAATGACTGTAATATACACCTTTTATATATTGTAGTATACACATATTGGTTTAAGGCGGGCTGTATAATATTTTATATTGTATAATTAGACTGAAATCATTTAAGCGTTAAAAATACTACCTCAATTATTACCATAAAATCAATATTAGTGATCGCCATATGAAAATAGCTGTTAAATGCTGTTAAGCATGAATTTCTTGCTCGACTTCTTAAAAATAGTGTAGTGCGCTTACCGAGAAATAAGCTGTTTCGTCTGCAAACTAGTATGCCAAATTGAACCTTTCCGTTTAGTTACCTTCCGTACTCCAAAGCCAACATATGAATACTTGGACCTTGCAATGAATATATAAAACACATGACTGCTTTCACGTCCAACATAATACGCAGTGCAATACTTAACAAATATACGTGTATTGCAGTACAATAATTATATATAACTTAGATAAATAAGTATAAGGTAAGGCATGTAAGTATAGGCAAATACGCAATTAGATTTAAAATGCTATTAAATAATAAAATAATAGAACAGATATCATATTTTCAATATTTAGGATGTGATGTTAGGATTTAGATTCAACGAGGAGGGGGACTTGGCACGTCTTTTTTTTTTTTTTTTTTTTTTAAATGGTGTGGCCCCTCCTCCGCCACACCAGGTGACGATCATCCGAAAGGGATCTACATCGTCTCCCCTACCATGCACTAACTACACTACAGTGATGGAAGGGAATCGAAGGTAAGGTGGTTTCCGGTACCGCCGAAGCAAACCGGAGGTTAGTGGGTGATTACTACAAAGACGCCTGCATACAAGAGAGTATGCAGACAGAGTGGGGAGTAGGTACTGGCCTTGGCAGATGCCCAGATCAGGGACCTATTGTTAGTGTGGTATTCATGCTCATGCAGAAGGAATGTGATTGAGGTGTCATGCTTAAGTGATGATGGAGGTACGTTACCTGTGTATTGTGGCTTCAACCGGAGAGGGAGTTGAGTTGTTCTTCTTCAGCTGGCTGCTGATGGTCCTGAAACATGCTAGATACAATTTTGGAAGGAAGGGATATGTGCAATGGGGGGCATAGTTTATATACACTTTTATAATTGTTTATTTCGCGTATGTTTACGTAAGCTTGTCTGTATTAATGTTATTTTTATTGGTTTTTTTTTGTTTTGTTTTTTTCTTCTTTTCTGTTTTTCTCTATCCTAATTCTGTGCCTGTCTAGTCCTTGTGCGCGCTTGTTCGTCCTATGGTGGGGCTGCCCTCTTTCCCCGATCCGCCCCGAGTGGGGAGCCTTCCACTCGGGGACTTCTTGGGCGTGCTGCTCAGCTGTGTTATGATGGTATTAGGTTGTGAAGATACTCGCGGATTGCTGCGTCATCATCTGTGGTGTGCCTGTTCAGAGGTATTGTGCGGTCGAACAGCGATAATGGTCTTTTGTGCTTGTCGTTTGCTGTGTTGTATTGCCCGAGCTCGCGTATGGTTGGGTTGTGGTTTTTGTGGGCCTGTTTGTACATGTTTTCCGCAAGTGATTTAATGAATTCTTCCACCGTGTGCATCTTTGTGTCTTCATGCAATAAGTCCAATGGGGCTGCCTTGGGGGCCTTTGTTATGATTCTTAGGACTTTGTTTTGTAATGTTTGCAGCTTTTTAATATGTGTTTTGGCGCAGTGTCCCCAGGCCGGGGCTGCATACGTCATCACGGGCCTAATTAGGCTTTTGTATAGCATCAGTCCCATTTGCTGACTTAAGGCACTTTTGCGATTTAAGATGGGATAGATGGCACCAAGTTGCTGGTTCGCCTTTTGCCTTACTTCCGATGTGTGTGACGCAAATGTGAGTTTGGAGTCTAGTGTCACACCCAGATATTTGACTTTATTTGTCCAGTTTATCGTTTCCCCAAGTAACGTTAGGGGCCTAGTTTTGTTTTGATGTTTCGTTCTCTTGGTGAACAGTATTGCCCGTGATTTGTGCGCATTAACCTTGATTCGCCATCTATTCAGCCACGGTTCTAGCTCTCTGAGTGCGTTTTGTAGGTTTCGCCCTATACTTTCTGGTTTCCACGATTGTGCTGCGATTGCGGTGTCGTCTGCATAGATGGACAGCCGGGTGCCATTGTATATAGGCCTTTTTATACCCATGCCCCGGAAGGGAGGGATGAGGTGAGAGGAGAAACAAGGTAGCTGGACTGGGGGGGGGCACTATAGGAAGAGGCAGTTCCCTATAATTTACACATTTAAACTCCCCGGATAGCACTGGAGCAGCCGGCTCCTCTCCCCCTGTGGGCTTACACATACCATGGGGTCACGGTATCCGGAGACCGCTTCCATTCCAGGGACGAAGGTTTCCACAGAGCACCCTTTTCCCCTGCCATGTACACACCGAGACCTACCGCCGACACGTACAACCTTAAAAGAGACCAAGCGGTTGAAAGGTGAAGTGAAATGAGAATGGAGGTGAAGTGAAATGAGATTGGAGGTGAAATGGAGGGACAGGAAATTTGGGGGACTTAATGATCCTTCCCAATATTCGTCTAACGACCCGGAGAAACCCCTGAAAAACCCCGGGGGTCAGGAAGTTCGGACACGGTTGTCGAATCCACGACCTTCCGAGTGTGGGCCACAGGCGTAGGGTGTGATACAGCTTATCGAGAAAATAATGGTATAGAAAATTAAATTAACTAAATTTCAGGCTGTATGTGGAACCATAAAGGGAACCTTAAGCCGGAAAACAAAGAAAGATACAAAATTGAAATTATATAAATTAATGGTGGTCCCTTCGTTGTTATATGCAAGCATACGTTGGATAATGTATGCAAAGAATAGAAGGAAAATACAAGCAGCAGAAATGTTATTACAATGTAATGTAAAGGGATGTACAAGACCGGATAGGGTAAGGAATGAAACTATTAGAGAAAAATTTATATATATATATATATATATATAATTTTCGACATAGTGTTGAAGAAGGAATAAAATGTTGTGTGAGTTACCTGCTCCTTCGTTGTCTTGGATTCTTCTCTGCTCCGGCTCAGGATTTCGTCGTCTCGTATTCTGCAACTTGTATTTACCTCATTTAAAATTCCCACTTTGGTAAATGTGTTGGTAGTAAGGTAACCGTCAGCTGTAAGTTTTGGCGGTTGTATCGGGAAATCGTCGTTGGGCGACATTTGTAGCGGGAAATCGTCGATTCTAGGGTTGATGTGGTCTTCGGCAGTGTTCTTCCTCGGCTATTGATGCTCGTCGGTTGTTGCATGTTCCATTCCTAACTATATCTAATTATTAATTCTCAGGTTATGGTGGGTGAGGCACGTTTAAGAAATACACTGTAATTTTCCCTTAATAAACCAAGTTTATTCACAACTGAAATAATTATGGGCGGCTAGCTTTTCCCATTATTATAATTCCACCACTTTAAATTAGTCAGGCGCCTAGCTATCTGCACACGCATTCCCACCCTTGTGCATCTGCAGCAGCTCGTGTAGACGTGAATTCTTGAAGATCAGTGATAGAGAGAGAGAGAGTGGGCTCCGAGGCCTCGTCTGCCCTTATATACGGGAGCCTAGTGACGCTCACCTCTGCGTTTAAAAATGTAACGACGTTCCCTATTGGTCCTCAGACCGCGTTACCTTAACATGTATGAGAATGTGTGGCTTCAGAACCGTGCGCTTAAGCGTCAGTTCCATATCTCCGTCTCTTTCTTTTCTCTATCTGTCTCTTTCTATTTCTCCGTTACCGGTTCCCTGCCTGTTGGCTTGGTGAAAGGTACGTTCTTGATGCTTTCCTGGAATTTTTGCTAGCTTGCCCGTTTCTTACAATCAGCTCTGTACAAATGTTAGATGTTGAATGTTTTAACATGTTAGTGAATTAAATTATTACTGTAAAATTCTTATATGTATGGTTCCACCTTCATATGTAGAATTCCTATATATGTATAATGTATCCCCTTTCAAGGTGTACATCGTTAGTGATTGTTGTGACTTTATAGTTGTAGTTACGTTAATGTTAGTAATGTTTCAGTGGAAGGTTTTTTTTAATTTAATGATATTTGTCCGGCTAATTATGTTTATGAAATACATATCAGCTCATCGGTGGTCATGAAATTCCTTTAATCTAATAAGGGTTTTCTTACGTGTTTTAAGAAGGTAATGCAATAAATTACACTGTCAATAGTGATTCTGTTTAACATCAAACTGTTTATTTTTCAAGTAATGTGAAATTTTGCTAAATGTAGTAATTACCTTTTTCTGTTTCCTATTTACCTACTCATTCCATTCTTTAAGCTCAATAGTTCATTTCAAATCGCTACTGTTGATGATAATATTCTTTTTTAAATATTGGTGATATTTTAGCAATAATGTTTGAAATTAATTTCCTAATATCCTCCTTGAAGTTTTTTGCGAGAGTATCTAAAAGAATTGAAAGTTGTTTACTTTTACATTTGGTTGCTATGTTTAGCGAAATAAATCTAACTTATTTACAAATTGATTTCACTGAACATTTTTTCGTTGAATACAAATAGGGATTAACAATTCTAATTCCTTTTTTGATTTATAACTTAAATTTATCTTTTAAATACCTGTTTGCACTTTTGTTACGTATTTCTTTCCATAAAGGGTTTGTTTTTGTTCGTTTGGCATAACGTATTTTCCTTTATATAGCCATTGAATTATCTAGCACTTATATTTTTCATACAAAATAAATTAATTTATAACATAAAGCTTCCTTGACAGCATTTCAAATATTTTAACACAATAACATATATCCTTATAAATTTATTAAGCATTGTCTGTCTTCTTGAATTATAATTCTGGTTTGGGTTTATATTAATTTAATTTCACATGTCACTTTCGGGTCATTTAATTTTTGCGTCAGTGTGAATCAAAATACTATATATACATAACTGATGGATAGGGTTTTTTCAGGACTAGTTTTAATATATACTCGACCTGAACTCGTCTTGAAAAAACTACTTTCCTATAGGGTTTAAATAACAAATTGTGGCCATACCGGCCAAGCCTAACGTCTCACTTGCGTGCTCAGTGGAATTCCGTCGTTGAAATGCCTTCAGTGAATTCAGGACGGAACAGACAGATTACTACTGCGATGTATTCTTGTAGCACATTTTATTTTCTTCATGATGTTCTTGAATTTCACAATAGTCACTGTATCTACTAACGACAGAGGAGTAGCACATTTTGTATATCGTTAATCTATGGAAGCAGTAGAAAGATTCATTTTGCTCAGTGGTTAGAGCAACCGAACGGAGATCGGGAGATCCCTGGATCAAATCTCGGCTATGCCAATGCATGTTTCAGTCTTCTGATTCTAACTTTCCAACCCTGTCTAACACACGGCTTGGTGGAAGAACAATTAATTCCATTAATTGACCTAATAGTGGTTGAAACTATGAAGCCCGGGACTTAAAGTACTCACAACATTGTAGGTCGCCATTGAGGTATGTCATCTCAATACAGTTTGAGATCTCCTTGTGGTTTACCGGAAAAAATGCGAATCATTTGGGGAATTTAATGTCGTACCGGCAAGTTGCCATGGTAGCTCATTGGTTAGAGCAACCTGGCGGAGACCGGGAAATCCATGGTTCAAATCTCGGCTATGGCATTGAATTTTTCAGTCATCTGATTCTACCATTCCAACCCTGTCCAACACAGGGCTTGTGTGGAAGAACAAATAATTTCATGTTATTTAATGCATTCAAGTTAACACTTTTGCAGACTAGTGATAGTCTGGTGTTTTGTTAGCTAGAAGTCATTTACTTTAACCCACTGAAATTGAAAACATCTAATCAGTGCTATTTCAAGTGATAACTTGATTGGAAAATGTATATTGTCTTATTTCACTTGAGTATAATCAACCTCCCAATGCTTTAATGTTCATTTTTATTGAAAAGAGTCCAATGTGTACCGTGTGGAAAGTGCTTTAACATACTCGTGAGATCTATTAATGAATTGTCGAATTTTGCTGCTCCGTCGTTTAAAACTTCTCAGCGAATCAAATCGTTATATTACTAAAACCAATATTTAGACCAGATTTTAGTGCAAGCGGATTAAAAATGGACAGCCCTTTAGGCCCCGGGGGTATCGGGTATAACTTGGATGGACGGGCACCTGTCATGTATTCCCTAAGCCACATGGTCAGTGACGCTCGCTTAATCAAAATCATCCTCTTCCATACATCTAAAACACGACATAAAACAAAACCTTGGCTTTGTGCATCTACAAAAGCGCGTGACGCCTGTATGCTGTGTACAGTGATTAAACCGCTCTATTATATATCATAATGAGAGGGGGGAATGAGGGGGGAGATCGGCATCATGGCTCTTTGAAAATCGAATTACTCTCGAAGCAAAATTGTACATGCTAGCACCGATAAATACATTTAAATATAATATCAAATAAGCTAATACGTTTGGATTTTCCACCTTATTATCTATACTTTAGAATGTGATCCATTATTGTACCTGCCGTTTATCTGTGGCAGGTAGGATAAGTATTGCATTTCACTGTAAAAAACTCGATACTGATATTTCATCGGAAAGGATGAATTTGAGAACCCTGTACCCAAATTTGAAAAAGCTGATGTGATACATTCATATGACATTCTCTACTCTCAATCGTTTATTAGTGGGTATACAGTTTATTATTAATAAATCTTATTTTTCTATCTACTTCATTTTAATCCAAATAAACCTTTCAGAAAAAGCTACATTACACATTTCGTTATAGATACAAAGGGAGCAGGGACAGTAAAATGTTTAGGCACACAGCCAAATGTTTGGGAACTCGACGTTATATGCTGGCTTTAAATTTCATACTGTTTCGATGCAATTTCCAGAAACATCTGCATGTTGATAGAACTGAAGAGAATGAGCAAGATATGAACAATTCGAATCTTTAATAACGAGTATCTCAGAAACGGCTTATGTCACAAAGAAGATTTATTTGATAAATGTTGTGATTTAAAGACATCTACATTTTTTGTGTAGTACGTTCTCGTCTATCGCTAACGTTTACCAGTTATATAAGACTATGCAAAATTTCTTCCAAATGAATTGGACTTTACAGGCTATTACCAAAACATCCAAGGTATATATTTTTTTTGTAATTTAAATATCTTTAATATATGGTGTTTTAATCAAAATCCTTAGAGCCATTTTTAGAAAATGAAAAGCTTCGAAAAATATTCGATGTAAAGGGTAATCTGGGGTAGAGGATTTTCTTGAAAATCTTTGTGTCGCATCTTTGGAAGATGTTGAACCTAAATTCAAAGTTTGGTATTTATTCGACTTTTCATTACACAAACACACACACACACACCAACACCCATGCTCATAGCGGGACTCGAACCCGCGACCCTCAGCTTGGCGGAGCGCCGAAAATATACACTCCAGCAACTATGGCTACGAGGACCGGCAATCATGATCAGACGGCGGTTTATTTTGGAAGAGCGGTTTTCAAGAATATGCACCACAAAACTAGCATATTGTTTAGAAATACAATGCGTAAAGTTATACAGTTATGATGGTCAAATATCTGCAAGGAATGTACAAATGATAACTTTTAAGTTGCCAAGATACCTGAATACGCTAATGGGGTCCTATCTGTGCTTTAGAACTAAAATTTAATAATCCAGAGTTATCCAACTCAATTACGTAAGCGGTGAGATGTAGGAACCGTTTCGGGGATTCGTCGGCTAGGGGTGCAGAGGGAAGGGAATTTGAATAGGGTTTGTGTCTTACCGCTATGTAGAACAAAATACATTTTCCTTACCCTGCTAGTCCTTCGCTAACTGTAACTTCGTATTTCTCCATGCCGCACCTGACTCATACTTCTTTGTTTCTAGCTGAGAACTGGGGGCAAGAAGACACTTGCTTCCTGACGTCACAGATTATTCAGTTTGTTGATAAAAATAATCCTTCTAGGTCAATTTTTATTGGTGTTGCTTATTGATCTTCCTCAGACATATAGTTTTTACTGAACCTATAGACATTACTATTCCCGTTGTGTCTTTGCTTGGTTTTACATGGTTTATTTTTTCAAGTTTCAAGAATGGACAGTTAATTTTTAAGGTTCTTTATTCTAAATTACACATTGTTATTTTTGTGGTTGTTATTATTAAATTATTTAGTATTTGTCGCGGCAATCTGTTCGTGTTATCTTTTTTTTTACTTGGTGCCTGTTATTGTTTTACTATTTTGAATTTTGGGTTCTTTGTCCTCTGGCTAGCTATTATTACTCAGTCGAGAAAATATTTCTGAGCAGGGCGTGTAAATGGAAGGGAGTTGTTAATAAAAGATAACTCTGATAAAAGAATTTGTTTTCACACTTTTATTACCGTCGCACTTAATTAATAGTTCACATCTGTAATCTTTATACCGTCTGACTGAAACTGTTATATTTCCGAATGTAATTACTGTCGTAATAGTTGTCGCGTACTTCACATTTTGTAACTAACTTTACGACGCGAGATATTCTGTAGAACTGCGTAACGTGTACCTCGCGAGAGATTGCTGAGAACTGCGTAATGTGTACTTCGTGAATGATTCTTTAGCACTGCGTAATGTGTACCTCGCGAGAGATTCTGTAGAACTGCGCGACGTTTACCTCATGAATGATTCTGTAGAACTGCGTGATACTTGCTTTTGTCTCGAGAATATATACTCCCTCACCTCGAAATGCCTAAACATTATAATAGAGCTGCTATTGGTTACTAAATCGCGCCAACATTAGCGTCTGTTTTGTCAGCCAATCATAATGACTAACACATATGCTCAAGGAGAGATATTCCGTCCATTTTTAAAGAAAGGCACGCTACCCTGACGTCATTTGTTTGTCTCTTCTTAGTGATAAACAACTCACCCCCTCGCTTCATTATTGTTACCCACTCTATTGTCAGTTTCAGTGAGGCCGTGTAAACTTATTTCCTAACAATGCTTATAGCTAACAAACATATAAAATCATTGCCATACAATGATGTTAGTTTACACTACAATTACTCTGGCATTCACAGTGTTGTGATATAAAGTACTGCCTCATATGTATCCATAAGTTCCTTGTGAATTTTCCTTCTAACCATGCAGAGATTCTTGATACTTTTTCGCACTGATTAACATATTATCTCTTTACTCCATTAAAGTAGAGTTTTAGTTTCGTCTAAGATCTTTTAAGAATTAAATATAGCCAGTATTTCTTGCAAAACACTTATTTCTTAATCTAGTTATTTTAGATTTTCTAATGATTGCATTAGAATCATTTCGTTGTTTTCCATTTTTTGCTATAACAATTTATTCCAAAACGTTTATGTTAATTTTTGCTTAATCCTTTCTTCTATTTTAAAATAATGGTATAAGATGGTTTTTCTTATTTTTCTCATTTTAAATCAGTATTTCAATACTTTTCCATTATTTTCTCTTAATACCAATTCCTCCTAATTTTCTTGTACTATTCCATTGAAGTAAGCCCTTGGAAGACCTAAATTACTTGGTACAATTTCTATGAATCTATCAATCTAATTTTCCCAGTTCCCAATCTTCAATTTCATTGACATTGTAGTGTTTATTACTGCCCAAATGACATTTTAACCATTTTATTTGAATTCCTGGTATTTTTCCTTCCCCTATAGTTTCAAAGAGTGTTTGCTTCATGTCTATGTTGTCCGTTTGCTCATTTTTCCCACTATTACCTACTACTTAGTCTTATTTATGGATAAGTGAATGTATTGGCAATCTTATTTTTCTTCTTGAAACAGTTTTTCTGATTTTTGTTTAAATTACTGCATTTCTTATTTTCCATTCCTTTTATTTATTTAAACTAACTCTCAACCCTTGGTTGCTGGTCATTTCTTATAAAACCGTGTAAGGTCCTTTATAATTGTTTGCATCTTTGTCTTAATTTTATAGACAAATAGTATTACAATTCGTAAACATTGTGTTTGTACTACTAAAATTGCGCTTAACATAATTTTAATTAAAATTGATACCATATGATTATGCTGTACTGTAAGAAACCATACAAAATACAAGAATCAGGATACTTCTGATAAAGCAGCTATAAATCAATTACATAGCTCGAATGTCACTTTGAAAGAAGGAAGATAATAAATCCTCCCTTCACAGGTTTGAATCGGAGGGTATTTGTTTAACTAGTTTATGCTTATTGCCAGAATATACAGTATTTACTGTAAATTCTTTACATTGTGGACTGCGAAACTTAATACTAGACTGTAACGTGAATCTATTCTTCCTTTTACGCAACTTGGCCTTTCTTATGTGCCATCTTGTTTTCCTGTTAGTTTATGGATAGTAGCAACAACTTTTATTATTTCATTTGTACTGATTCAGAATCTTGGAACAGTTATATGCTTCATAAGATGTGATTTTGTATCATAACACAGTTTTACCAGGAAACCGTGTATTTATAATGTTTTTTTTTTAAATTGTCTCTACTATATCCTCCTAATGCTCAGAAAGCTGAAAAATGCTATAAGGGGTCATCAACAGCGGTTGATTATCCCTATAATTTCCTATAATTAATATAATACAATAACGTTATAGTTTTATACAATCCAAAACATCCACACCTCCTTTTGTAAAGTAGTAGAGGATCACTACTAGAGGTATTATTTTTCGGAATCATCCCGGTCAGCATAAATTTTTCTGGAGAAATTTTGTTTATTTTCTTCCTTTCGAAAATTAATAGCAGAGAAGACACATATTGTACGCTTTCTATCAAAATACTGTAGAGTATTTGCCTACTTTTAGCTGAGA
The DNA here is from genome assembly GCA_030765065.1 of Deroplatys truncata. Lineage (NCBI taxonomy): Eukaryota > Metazoa > Arthropoda > Insecta > Mantodea > Mantidae > Deroplatys > Deroplatys truncata. The sequence goes on from CM060981.1 coordinate 112,888,273, forward strand.
GAAACAAGAATATGCCCTCTTATCTTCGTTTCAGCTAGGGTGAAGAAAAATCTTTATTGCCAGATATTCACCACTTCTCTTACGTACGCTATCTACAGAGTAGTGTTAAAAAGTTTACCACCGCTAACAACGTTCATCCTTTATATGCTCCGAGTTTAAGGTGGGAAGCTTAAAAATACGAATGGAGCAAGGCATTTTAGCTCCGCAGCTTTATACATGGTTTTCCACGGCGCGCCGGTGATGTTGGTTGTATGTTGCCAGGTTTTCAAGGATCGTACGAATTCTGAGCAGTTACAAGTTGTGGCTTGGTGCATAAATATATGATAAAGTAAAGTGTATACTGCAGATATACAACTCGAGCGGGATTTGAACTCGAAACCTCTTCGTTAGAAACCCGCCACTCTAAATACCTATGCAAAAAGCACAGCTGCGGATATGTAGTTTAACACCTATCAGGTGTTCTTCAAATGTAGGATTCATGGCAGATGGGACTTTATTATTGTTATTATTATTGCTATTATATTGTTGTTATTATTGCTATTATATTATTGTTATTATTGCTATTATTCTGTAATATATTACAGAATGCAACGTTAGTATTCATGCTTTAAACACTATAATACTGTAAAAAACATTAAAATAATAATACCCAAACAGTATGTCGGTTAGACCGATGTAACTATAAAAACTACATTTTAGTGCACCAACTAATATACTTGCCTCAACTGCGATGATGATAGTATTACCAGTATCAAAACGGTTTTAAATAAAGTAAATAAACAAAAGCAAGTAGTACTACGTGGTGTAATGATAAAACAGTAAAACGTTTGTCGTTTTATTCCAGAAGTTATGTGGAATACTTTATTACATTTATGTTGTAGAGTAAGCCAATATGTTTAAATTATGTCGCTAGAGCTTTATTGTTTTCCTAATGGTGAGTTCCTATTTGTTGTTACTTTCAGTAGTGATCGTCACTAGATAAACTGAAAACTTCAGCAAATGTTTGTCTTATGCAACTTTTGTCTATATATATATATATATATATATATATAAACCTTCAACTTTTAATTCATGATATTATCTAACATAATTCTCTGCATACATGTGACGTATGTGTAAACAAAGCCCTAGTCTCGGCTCCTATTGACTTACATTAATGTTATCATACGGAAAATATATAAAAATGTGCAACAAAAACGTTAACTGATTTATTAACCCTGTTTTAAGCCATAAATTTTGTGACAAATATAATAAACTAAATAAGGTAATGGAATTATATTTCTTCGGCTAGTTACATAATGGAACTGACATTCAATTGCGCTTATTTATAACTAAATGCTAATAACTGCTTCATCTGCTACTATATTAAACCTATATGCAGACATACATTGGCAGACCGAAAATAAAAAAATGTATATGACATAAATTGTGTATTTTAATGGGATCTACATTTTTTGTGTAGTAAAATTTTGTCTATCTCTTATGGTTTACCAGTTATGCAAAAGTCGTTCACAATGAAGAATACTTTTGGAGACATTCCCAGAAAATTCAAGACATACATTTTATTTGTCATGAAAATATCTTAAACATATGATATTTTAATCAAAATCGTTAGAGCCATTTCTGAGAAAATACAAATTTTCGAAAAATGTTCCATGTAAAGGGTAATCTGGGGTAGAGGGATTTTCTTGAAAACCTTTGTGTCGCATCTCTGAAAGATACTGAACCTAAATACCAAGTTTGGTGCTTATCCAACTGTTCGTTTCTGAGTTATGCTGTTCACACACACACGGACATGTTTCCAAAAATGCTTTTTTTTATTCAGGGGGTCTCAAAACATATATTTCCAGTGAAATCTCGGTATCGAATTTTTGGGTGGAATACAATACTTCCCCTACTTACTATACGTACTACAGTAAGTAAAAAAATGGACACAGCAAATATTTAATTCATGAGACCGGAACAAGCGTTTCAAGGCTTAATCGCTGATGATGATAGTAACAATAATAATAGTAACTGCTTCAAATATATAACGAGATGAGGGATAAATGAAGGTGAAATTGCAGAACTTATGAAAAATTGTAAAAAGCACAATGTTAGAATGTTTTGGACAGTGAGAGAACAGCATAGAGAGAAAATAATTCAAATGGTATTAAAAATTGTATCCTCACAATTATTTTATTATTATTGTTATTATTGTTACTATGCACTTAGGATTTATTTCCCATATATATGCTTGACCTTCTTTTAATGTTTCCGCTCAGAGAAACGATTCTTACATTAATTTGGATGAACTATCAGGCATTTCAACTATTAGTTTGAATAAAAAACAAACACAGCAGCGTAATGGAGGGTATCTGAAGTAAACACGATAAACGCAAGAAAAGAACACAAGTTATCCTTCGTGTTCACAGGAAGGAGAAAATCGAACGAGAAAGTAATTAGCGAAAGGAACGAAAAAAGCAGCGGGAACCAGTAATTACGTGCCAATCACAGGGGAAGGAGAATGGGGTAGTGTTTGGCTTGTGCTGCACCCGGTTTCCATCTAGATGGTCCAGATTGTGCCACTTCTAACAATTTCCTTTTCACTAGAGAAGGAAAAGTTCAATAAGTACGTGTAAAAAAGCCCCACACTAAAGTGAAAATGAGACTTAACGCGTGCCAAGTGAAGTGACGGGACAGCTCATCTAAGCAACGAAATGACAGAAAATACGAATATACACTATGTGATCAAAAGTATCCGTACACCCCCACAAACATACGTTTTTCATCTTAGGTGCATTGTGTTGCCACCTACTGCCTGGTACTCATTATCCGCGACCTCAATAGTCATTAGACATCGTGAAACAGCAGAATGGGACGCTCCGTGGAACTCACGGACTTCGAACATGGTCAGGTGATTGGGTGTCACTTGTGTCAGAAGTCTGTAAGCGAGATTTCCACACTCCTAAACATTCCTAGGTCCACTGTTTCTGATGTGATATTGAAGTGGAAACGTGAAGGGACATGTACAACACAACAGCGTACAGGCCGACCTCGTCTGTTGACTGACAGAGAGCGCCGACATTTGAAGAGGATCGTAAATAGTAATAGGCAGACATCTATCCAGACCATCACACAGGAATTCCAAACTGCACCACGATCCACTCCAAGTACTATGACAGTTAGGCGTGAGGTGAGACACCTTGGATTCCATGGTCGAGCGGCTGCTCATAAGCCACACTTCACGCAGGAAAATGCCAAGCGACGCCTCGCTTGGTGTAAGCAGCGTCAACATTTCAAGATTGAACAGTGGCAACACGTTGTGTGGAGTGACAAATCACGGTGGACAATGTGGCTATCCGATTCCAGGGCTACGCGAATTCCCGGTGAACGTCCTCTGCTAGCGTGTGTATTATCAACAGTGAAATTGTTGATAATACACACGTGGTGGTGTTATGGCGCGGTCGTGTTTTTCCTGGAGAGGGTTTCCACCCCTTGTTTTTTTGCGTGGCACGATCACAGCGCAGACCTACATTGATATTTTAAGCACCTTCTTGCTCCCCACTGTTGAAGAGCAATTCGGGGATGGTGATTCCATCTTTCAACACGATCGAGCACCTGTTCATACTGCACGGGCTTTGGCGGAGAGGTTACACGAGAATATTATCCCTGTAATGGACTGGCCTTGCACAGAGTCCTGACTTGAATCCTATAAAACACCTTTGGGATATTTTGGAACGCCGACTTCGTGCCAGACCTCACCGCCCTACATCGATACCTCTCCTAAGTGGCACACTCCGTGAAGAATGAGCTGCCATTCCCCAAGAAACCTCCCAGCACCTGATTGAAAGTATGCCTGCGAGAGTGAACGCTGTCATCAAGGTTAAGAATGGGCCAACACCATAACGACTTCCAGCATTACCGATAGAGGGCGCTACGAACTTGTACGTCATTTTCAGCCAAGTGTCCGGATACTTTTGATCACGTAGTGTATATCTTTTTTCTAGCAAGCAGTATGAATTTTTAATTAAATGGGTAGACGTAAGTATTATATGCTCAACTTTCAATTTGAGGCAATATTTTTAACACTTAAACGATTACAGTCTAATTATATAATATATAAACTCAATATGTGTATAATATATAAAATGTATGTAACAATCATTGTATTAATGCTTATATTATCGTATACCCGTATAACAATGTAATGTGAATGTATTATGTAGCTTAATCATGTATGAGCTGTGAGAATATAGGTCAAAAGTTGCTATCAATGAGGTAACCTTGAGGCAATAATGCTAAGTAATTCTTGGAAACAATAATGTAATTTTTTAAAAAGTTTATAAATAGCCAATCAGCAACTAGAAAGGCTAAAAGTTAAATAAAAGTATTCTTTTGGAGTAGGATTAGCCAATCAGAGACTTGAAAAAGAAAAATTTACAAATTCAGGCGGTAGAAGTCAGTTGCTAGTAGACAGCAAGATGAGTCCTCTAGAAGTTTATTACGTATTCAGTGTGTGAGACATATAACGTTCATTACGGCGAGTATATTATAAAGTTTACGTGTTAATAAGTGCAAGTAATTAATAAATAATCTCAGTTCTCTATATCATTGAAGTGTTATTTAATCCTGTGAAGGATTAATAAAAGGAGTGAAGTAAAAATTATAATCTGTGTAAGTCTACAATCCTTATCCGCTTCACACCCTGTTAAGAAATGCATGTTTCTACAAATTTAATACTGACGCAGCCGAGGCAAACACAAATATATATATATATATATATATATATATATATATATATATATATAAAATATTTAAAGAAACATTCAAATTATACTACGTTAATTTTTTAAACTTGGGGCGAAGGTCACCGGAAACTTTGTACCATACCTGGGGCAGTTACTTCATCAAGTTTGGCTCCCCAACAGAGGAACTACAACACAACCTACCTCAAATTGGCTTTCCAACAGTGAGGCATTCAACTTCTTCAAATTTACTTAAAGTTAAAATTTAAGGTTATTCATTATAGGAAACAAGAATACTTTTGAAAAGAATGGGATTGTTAAAAAATATTGATATATACTCGGTGATGTTGTCTTTGTCTCTCCATGATATGTCTGCATTCAGTGATGAGGTATGCATTGGTGGTGTGACAATTTCTGGTCTCGCAATAAGGATTTAAAGAATACATTAACATAAACGCGTATTAGTTGTTCATTTATATTGAGTGACGGCATTGTACAGAATCAACAAGAATACAAGCTCTTGTTCGTGATGATTTGATTGTTTAGGAATTAGATATCTTGGATTGCTTTTAAGAGAGTTGAGCGCTCTCGGATGCTCTGAAATGTGCTTAGTGAAGCAGTTACAGATTGTTAATAGTGTGATGAGGTTATATGAATCGATGCTTAGCATTGCAGGGCTCAAATGACAAAACTGAGAACAAGTCCGGAAGTTTGTAGTTGTGCATAATTATAGCACAACCATTACCATGATCAGATATAGAGTCATCGCAGTATATGTTTAGCGTAGATATTACGCATTTCCTGCAAATAATGTCAATATATGAAAGAGTCTTTAGATGTTTCTAGTGAGTTGTCATGTTCAGATTAATTTTAGGAATAATTAATCTCCAAGTGATAAGTATGATAATCTTTAGTGATAGAAATTAATTTAATGTCAGAATATTTATTAAATAGGAGGTATTAAAGGTATATAATAAGAACCTGTATTTGCAGCAAAAGTTTATATATTTTCAAATGTAACCATTCTAATTCGCTTCAGGAAAACAAAACTAGATAAGACTCCAACGTCAGTGGCAGTTTTGCAATATACGAAGAAGTTACCTAAATATAGGCTCATAAAACTTTTAAATAACTGATTGATCTGTTTAATAACAATAATAGCCTGGATTGTCTGCCATAATCAATATAATTTTCATAATATATAAGCATGTAGTTAACATTTGAGAAAAGAATTTTCTGCCTCGCGTATGGAAAGCTAATTTGAAGTAGGTTGTATTATACTTCGAATGTTGGGGAGCCGAACTTGAAGTAGTTGCAACCGCACGTATGATAAAAGGTTTCCGGTAGCCTTCGCCCCAAGTTTAAAAATATTAACTTTGTAATTTGCCTGTTTGTTTAAATATTATATATTTATGTTTGCCTCGGCTGTGTCAGTATTATTGTTAGAGCCATGAATTTCTTTGTAGAGAGTGGTGCGGCTAAGAATGTAGACTTACACAGATTATAATTTTTACTTCACTCCTTTTATTAATTCTTGACACGATTTAAATAATACTTCACTGATATATAGAGCTGTGAGATTATTTATTAACTAATTGCACTTTTTAACATGTAAACTATTTTTGTCTCACACTGAATACGTATTAAACTTCTCGAAGACGCGTCTCGCGTCCGGTTAGGAACGCTGTCTACTAGCAACTGACTTCTGAATTTGTAAAGTTTGCTCCATTTCAGTTTCTGATTGGCTAATCCTACTCCAATAGAATACTTTTATTTAACTTTTAGGTTTTTCTGTTTGTTGATTGGATATTTATAAACTGTCTCAAAAATTACATTATTGCTGCTCCAAGAATTACCGGTAGCATTATTAAACTTTCTAATTCATTATTGCCTCAAGGTTACCTCATTGTTACCTCATTGTTACCTCATTGTTAGCAACTTTTAAACTATTATTCTTACAGCTCCTACATTATTAAACTACGTAATACATTCACATAACATTATTGAACATGAACATAATAATATAAACATACACAATGACTGTAATATAATTTTTTTATACATTGTTACATACACATATTGCTTTAAGGCGGGCTGTTATTAAATTTTATATTAAATAATTTGCCTGAAATCATTTAAGTGTTAAAAGTACTGCCTCACATTTATCATTTTAGTGTGATCAGTGTTTCTCCTACACGGTTATAAATTCATCCTAAGCATGTGAAGTATAGCGATCTTTGATGAAGTAAGCGATTTTAGTCCACAAGCAAAATAGATGCTTTATAACTTAAGGTTCGCCTGTACTTTAGTGTAGTTTTTACTCCATATGTGAAATAGACTATCCGTTATTTGAAACTACTCCATGAAAACGACGCTTCAACGTACCTCCGATGCAAGATGAACTGCCTTCTTCCATACTGAGACCTTTATCTTACAGCTGAAGAAATCCTGTTTCTTTGTGTCAGATGCCCCCTCTCTCCTCCCCTTTCTCTCTTTATTCCCATGGAATTTACTTATTTCAATCATTTGGCCATATCAGGAATGAAATCAAGGATCCCTAGAATGAGTTTTATAAAGAGTTACATTTAATTACAACATGTAATTTGCCCTAAGGTATTGAATTTGGAGAAAGTAGTTTAAATATATATATTTCACCAGATTAAATGAACAGAGATGTGTGAATGAGTCTCATTGTGGCAACTATTTCGCACATTTTCGTAATAGATTGCTTCACACTTTTTAAAATACATTTTCGATTCAAATTTAAATTTGGTTTCCCAAACGTTAGACCATTTTCGCTCCAAAATTACGTAAACGAGATTCATGAAACACTTTTGCTTATTTTATTGCAGCAGAATTTTGATACAGTCGTTCTTTCTCCTGACTTATGGAAAGTCCACTTTTCTGACTATATTTCAATATCCAAGATTAAAACGTGCTTAAAATATCATGGTAAGAAAACAAAAATACCTTTGTGAGAAGTTACAATTTTGCTGTAATAAGTGAATGAACTCTATAGGCGAGATCTGTACGATTCTACTACCGGAAATGGTACCTTTATGCGGACCTGCTGTAAAATTGTTAAGGATATAGAAGGGGTAATAACGATTTAAACATTCTTAAAAGCATGTTGAATCACCACATTGTCGTTACGTGTAGTCATACAGAGTTTCATTACAGTATGATAAACCTTGGATGACACGTGGTTTCCTAAGACACTTAAAAGGTTGCAAGTATTCTTGTCTTTCATGATCTTATATTTCAATATTTCAGATTCAAATATTTTATGTACAGGATAAATTGTGATACCTTCCAGCATTTCCCTAAACATTTTTGGGGTAAAACTGTACTTTTGCAGTTATAACATGGGTAGTAGCAGCAGCAGTAGCAGGGAGAGAGAGAGAGAGAGAGAGAGAGAGAGAGAGAGAGAGAATTTCACTTCTGAAAAACTTCCGCTTCTATAATTCGGTTGTGCATACTAGTGAAGAGTCCAGAATAATGCAGTTTATATTCTCATAAATGTAGACATGAAACAAGAGAATATGAAAATATAACCCGAAAATGGGGATTAGCTAAATATATAAACAAATGCATTAAACATGACCTTGAATCATGATTTGTTGAGCAAACCAACACCAAAATAGCCTTAGAATGCATCTCAGAGAGTACAAAATGGATGAGGACAAAATTAATTTTAAAACACCAGACTTAATTCTAAACTTAATGTTAACAGCGATATATTATTCTTCAGAGGAGAAAACACAAACAGGATTTGCTACTGAACTTCTGCAAAATGTTAGTCCGTCTTAAAAAGATAGCTATCACACGACCATAACTCACCATCCAGAGAAATATTTTTGTGTAACTAATTAATCGTAATTATACCAGTATGATCAGTCATGTGCACCTATCAGCATTATTTATAGCACTGTTGGGTCTATGTGCAACAGACAGTAGGAAATTCCCGTTTTGTGCTTGAAGTGATTAATGTTGTGAACGCATTTCATGTGGTAATTCAATTAGTTGTAAGCGTAACCTGCCTCATAGACTGATTTTCCCCCCTCCCTTACTTATAATCTGTGAGCGTAGTATCTACGAGCGCGGATCGAAAAGTTACGCACAATAATTTTTTCTGTCTTGGTGTTGGAGCTGGAATGTTGAAATTTCACACAGATATAGTTTCAAGTTTTTACTACAGAGAGTATTTTTTGTTTCACGTGCAGCTCTAGCGAAAGAAGCATTAACTGCGCAACAACGACGGCTCGCATGTTACTGTCGTCCACGTGTGAAGAGCAGAGAGGTGTGGTTCGATATTTGTGGGCCAAAGGGCATAAACCGAGTGATATTCACAGGCACATGCATGGCGTATATGGGAATGATTTTATAGACCGTACCAATGTGTCTAGGTGGTGTGCATTTTTCCTAGAGGGCCGTGTGAACCTTAGTGATTTGCCACGCTCCGGGATACCGTAACAGCTGCAACCCAGCAGAATGTCGGAGGCATTGAGGCGGCAATTTGGAACGACCAGCATGTGCAATTACGAACCTATCGCAACAGTTCAACATTTACTATGGTGCAGTGTACGATGTTGTTCATGACACATTGATATTTTGTAAAATTAGTACTCCCTGGGTGCCTAAGAACCTGACAGACAACCACAAGGGCCAGCGAATGGTGACGAGCTTAGATCACCTAATGCGGTGCACCGCAGAAGAACATGACTTTCTGAAAGGAATCGTCACTGGTGATGAGTCGTGGACATACCACTACCAGCCCTAAACCAAGTAGGCAAGTATGGAGTGGAAATATGCCTGTTCCCCAGTGAAGAAAAAAATTCAAAGTAACTCAATGTGCTAGGAAAGTGCTTGTGACGGTGTTCTGGGAGATGCATGGTGTTGTATTGGTGGATTTTGCTGAACACGGATCACTGTGAATGCTGCAGCCTACATTAAAACTTTGGTGAAGTTGCGTCCTGCCCTTCGTGACAAATGCTACAACATGAATGCTAACGATGTCAAAATTCTTCATGACAATGCTCGCCCCATGTTGCTGCTGCTGTTCGTCAGAAAATCACCAAATTTGGTTGGAAGGTGCTCCAACGTCCATCATACAGTCCGGACCTTGCACCATCGGACTTTCATCTGTTGGTCCCATGAAGATCCTGGCCGGCTAATGCTTTGCAATAGATGCGGAAGTGAAATCAGCAATCCGCAGATGGCTATACTCCAAGGAAACGGGCTTCTACGAACAGAGCATATTGAAACTGGTATCACGAAGGTAGAAATGTGTTGAGAAAATTGGTGACTATGTCGAAAAGTAGGTAAAAGGTATGTCACCTGAATTTTTTTAACTATTAAACTTTTTTGTAAAAAAAATGTTGTGCACTACTTTTCGATCCGCCCTCGTAATTTCAGTGACGATTCATATGGAATGACTTAACTTTATGGAATATAACAGTCACTTTAGTTACACAAACACTCAGAGTTACCTGTCACTCAATAAAGGGGTCGATAAACGGGATTGGTTCACTGTACTTTCCGTATGGCGAATGTTCCAGAAGCATTTTGCTGACTGTCGTACCACGAAATAAACAAAAACGTTCTAGAAAAGCACCGGGCGGCTATAAAAAGCGAACGTTGAGTGTTAGTCATTTCCCTGCAGAAGTAGATGTACTAAGGCGGGTCTCCACTGCCTCAACAATCAAGAAAACATTTTAATTCAACATGTTCGTTCAGCTCAACATGTCGGTAAACAAGCGTCTCCATTGACAAACAAGTATACATGTCTTGGCTAAACAAAACTGTTTCTACCGGCAGTCGAAAACATGTTGAGTGCGATATGTGTTCGGCTCACTTCATGCAGACCCGAGTAACATCGACCAGACATAATACTGACAACTGACCCACGCATGTTATTGCTTACTACCGAGAAAAATGGAGTGGAGCAAAGTAAAGACAATATGTCAGCTAATTTATGATACTCGTGCAAGTCCCGTTCATCGGAATATATCCCTATGCAAATAAAATCAAGAAAGGGGAGTATTTAAGTGAGCTTGCCCGTATTTTTTATGACGTGGGAAAAAAGAAAGAAAGAAAGAGGTTGAGCCTAATCTCAATTGGGCTGATATGGCTGCTCCGAAATTCGTCCCCTGTTTCGAAATGGCTAGTGAAATCATAGTCAGCAACAAATTGAAACCTTCTTTCGACATTCTTAGAAAAATTTTGAAGCCGAATTTACCTTCAACCTTCAGTTCAGATAAGATACCATTTACATTGTTTCTATTGTTTAGAAGAGGGCGGACGCATAGCTTTCTTCTTTAATTCTTGCGCCTCTCACCAAGCACACATTGTGACCAAAAAGATTAAATCTCATATCAAAATCCATGTTGTTAGTGAAATTAACAAACGCAACATGTTTACATCTTGTCTCATGTGTTAATACAGTCAGGAATGTTGATGGGAATTCCAACTACACGTATGACTCCACATATTTCGCATTACATGTTTTGAAAGTTGTTATGATTAGTGTTGTGGGTTGGTTGTTGAGGCAGTGGAGTCCCAACTTTAGTTTTAGAGCGTTAGTTGTTTATCAAACAGCTTTTTTAATTGAATAAACAGACCAGTACGAAGTTAAGAAAATATTGTTTATTTATCAGCACAGTAGTAAAGCAAAGGATGGACTTAGTTTCCTAAAACTACAAGATCTGATCCTGCAAAAATATTGTATATATGAAAATTCACAAAAAATGAAGTATCCATTATTTTCTGAGGTAAACGTTACATTTAATAATTACACATGAAATCCTGATTGCTTTCATTAGTATGTTTAAAGTTTTTCGCAAGCCGAAATACTTTATGATGTATGTAAAGCACGACATACCAACACAAGTAGTCGAGGTCTTTGATAGAATGTTGACCCGAAGGTCTGCAATTCAAATCCTGCCAGCGCGATTCTCTCTGGCTGAGGCTTTTTACAGGTTTTCCACAGTCATCATAACTGAAAAATGCCTGGGAGGCACCCTAAACTTAGACTCGTTTAATTTCGTATATCGCCAGTATCACTGCTTGTAATGCTGTATGTAGTAAGCGCGGGATTTAAACCCTATTTAGAAAAGTAAAATAAAGAAAGAAAGAAATAAAGAAAAAAAAGGAACAAAAGTCACGAAATAACTTTAATAAATAAGCTTCTCACAATCGTAAACCCTCTAGCAGAAACAGCTCTTTTTAATAGATTAAAACATGTCATATGAAAAGTTTGAGAACAAGTATTATCACAAGTTTCCAGCGTGTTGTGCAAAGATAGTTAAAACTTTTCCCATATCACATACACATCTTCAGAGCTGAATGCACTTTTCGAATTTACGAAGTCCTGTTATATATAGCTCTACAGAAAGGAAGGCTTATTAACGAAACTGTTCTTTGCAGACGAAGGAAAGCATCTTTCAGTGTAAGAGTAACAGTGCTTATATAACGTTAACAAGGAATCTGCAAATATCCTACAAGTAAGACCGGAGAATTTTTACAAGCGGTACTTTTTGTGTTGAAGAGGAGGGTTGTTTGAAGCTTATTGCATTTCTTTATACTTAAAGTTAGTAATACGATGAATATACAGGGTGAATCACCTAAAACTTGCACCGCAAATATCTCGGAAATGGAAAGTGCTATTGATGTGCAGTTTTCACAGCATTGATTGGTAGTCAGGGGCTCGTACATTTAGCCTTACTTTTCAAAATACGATTTCTCGTAAACCACTTGCACTAGAACCCTGCAACAAAGACATTGACATTCTAATTTATCGTACCTTTATTCCGTTTATGTAGGTAGGCATTGTTACATTTAAAAAGTTGTATGTTTGCTCAAAAAATACACTTTATCAGTATTATTAAAATCTGTTTATAGCCTAAATGTACGAGTCCCTGACTACCAATCAATGCTGTGAAAACTGCACATCAATAGCACTTTCTGTTTCCAAAATATTTTATGTGATTCACTCTGTATATAGGATGGAACATTTACGTTTAGACTGTATAATATCCGCAAAACTAGGTGTTGTAGAAAGAAATGTTTCGAATAAAAATTGCTTGATATTATGGGGGAAAGTAAATGCCATTAGTCGTGTTTTATTTGGAGGAAGTTGTTATGGTCAATTTAATTTTACCCTAATTGTAGGTTCCCATTTCAAAAAATTAAATTGACCCTAAAATGACTTCGTAACGTCCTCCAAACAAAACACGACTAATGCCATTTACTTTCCTCCATAATATCAAGCAGCGTTTATTAAAGACATTTCTTTCTAGAACGCTTAGTTATGGAGATACTACTTAAATGGTCCACCCTCTATAATGTTTCCTCTCTTTATTTGATTCAAATGTTAGACCATACCAACCTAACTCCTCCAATTGCTACAATCTGGTCATCCACAAAGCTGCTACATCAAACTGCCATGATGCACATATCCTCACAGTTCAAGTAATTGTTATTAATATTCTAATATGTATACCATATATAAAAAGTCCGTATATAACATTGTAGGGATGACAGAGGAGGACGATAAGCTGTTGGGCTTTTACGTAACAAATTTTGGCAGATGCACAATTTTCGGCTATGTGGTCTAAAATCACTGGAGCTGCAGAGATTATTCAAAGAGTTGCAGCAATCAATTGTACGTTTCATTAAATCGAGGAAGGTTTGAACATCTATACAGGAATGGAAAAAGTAGCTAAACAGTAGATATACATAGAATTATTCTTATATTATATGTGGATACACAATGTCAAACAGTTGGATTTTCAGCAATATAGTACTCCTGCTCAATGCACAAGAATTGAGAGATTTTACAGACAAAATATGTGAATATAAATGAATAGGACGGGGCGTTTCAATTGATTGGCCACCAACATCTCCGGATATTAGCGCTACGGATTTCTTATTATATGATACATTTCATCAGTAAATAATCCCAAGAAATTGATCCAAGTAAAGCAGTGTCAGTGTGTTTAAGTTTCAAATACACACTAAAGCAGTGTATAAATGGCGAAAATTCACGAGGGTGATGTAATGTTATGAGTTACTTCATAATATAAATTTGGTTTCCTTTGCATGTTTGGTGTTTAATTAGCGTATACCTACGTTTTCTCACCGCTGTATAACACATTTCTTCACATTGTTGTTGCATTAATGTAATACGAGGTGAAAAACTATTTCTGTACAACACCTACAAAACACGAGCCAAACGAAAAACTGGAGGCGCTTTTGTAACCGACAGTAAAACAGATATTTGTTGGTACCTTTTCTAACATCTCTGAACCGTTGTAAACTAAATGTAATACCATGTAAGTCGAATCACTTATCCGCTATAACCACTCAGAAAAAGTCTAATGTCTTGAAAGTTCACATAGCTTTCTCTACAAACTATTGTGTATTTTTATGTAAAGAAATTAATTTTTCTATCTGCTTTGTGATAACTCAGATAAACGCGTGCGAAAAGAATTTAATTACACATTTCTTTGTAGGTAAAAGGGGATACAGGAGGCAAAAGCGATCATTTAATCTTTGAGAAACGTGTGTCTATGTATGCTGGCTTTGAAATAGCATATTTTTTCATAACGTCACGAGAAACAAAATTATGAGGCTTTGGCACCTCAAAAAGCGGTTTTCAAGTACTAACAAAGGGGAAGGGGAAGATAACATAATGGGTAAATAGGTTAAGAAATAGAAATTTTGGGGGTTATTCTACTATACTGCTGTTACAACCATGGATTTATGGGTAAGGTGTGAATGACAGAAAAAAATAATCGTATCAAACAGAAAAGACCGGGTGACAAGTTTGATCAAGCCTCTGCTTTTCACCGCGGTAAATTCAGGGTATGGAAGTCAATGGAGTGATGGGGATATTTTATTATTATTATTTAGTATCTGTGACCTCCGAACAGAGGCCTTGTTCTCTGAGATATTTTTGTGTGTTAATTTTAGGTTGCTTAAGGCCTCCATATACGAGGTTTACTACCACTCCTGCTTCGGTTCTTTGGCTGCACTTGTAGCTTTTCAAGAATTTGGTGCTTTTTTAAGAAATTCTTCGTTCGTCCCTAGAATTGCCTATTTCTCCTTGTCTTCGTACAATCAGAGTGAACGTCTGTAGTGAAGTGTGTATTAATTCTGTATCATTGCAGGTGTGTGTGGTCGAGTCTGTGATGGTATCCCGTAGTATCGTTGATCTCTGGCTTCATAAGACAGTTGGTCCATCAATGATATGTTGCAGAAGCTGATAGACTGTTTCGGTAGTTGGTGTGAGGAGGCGAACGAGAATGGGAAAATATATGTAGTGTGTTTAGAAATGCCTGGCTTTCTCCCTGTCCCTCGTCCTCTGCGAACGTCGCCTGTTGTCCTTTGATGTCGTTAGAGCTATGAGACGCTTTAGATTTTTCAGGGGTGGAATTTCTATTACTGTAGAATAATAAATCCGAATATGCTTTTATCCACTTTATTTCGTTTGCATATAAATATATTTACATGTATATGTATATCGACTACACGAAACCGAACTCGCCACCTCATCTAAGTCTTTTGAGTTTTGTTTATTCCCGTCAGTAGCAATATTAGCCCGAAGCTATCCGGCGCGAAGCTACATTTATCAGGGCACACATGATAATGTTGAACTGTTTCGATAGCCCGCGGAAATTTCCTAATTTCCAATCCGATATTATATTATATCGGACAAAGCTACTCGCGTACACATATCGTGTAAGTCACTTGAGGATTTCAATCGAGAAGTTCATAATGAAGAGTGAAAACTGACGCAGGTAATTCTTTCAGCCCCACGTTTAGGCGTAATATGACGCAGCCACGCTACGTCCTCCAGCAATGAAGCAATACATTTGCCTCACGGTTGCTGCTTGTCTCCTCCCAGTTGGTTCTTCTTTTGCCACGGCTACTCCAACATGAAACCTTAACCTCAGGGTATGCGTGGGTGTGTACAGAAAAACACACAAACGCTATCTTGGAACACTTTTATTCACTATGTAAAATAATACTTTAGGTTTGCCGATAACTATTAAATGCATACGAAGTTACTTTTCTTTACTAAGACCGAAGAATATGAACTACGGCTAAGCGTTCTACCCTCTAGCATGTTCGCCGCCAATCTTCTCCACACGACGAGAATGTCGTCCTGCACTCACCAGGCACTCAGGCAGACTGCCTTTCATCACCGCGCTACAAGGAAAAACAAGCCACTACTTCCCCTTCTCACCCCTCAAACGCTCGTCACCCTCGGCGTCATGAAGCTTGGAGTGGCCTTCACCAGGCTAAGTGCAGCTGTACTCGGCTGTTACCAGGAAAAACTTGCTTCAGCCTTTCTACCTGAGGCTGGTCCCTAATTAACAAAACTGTGCCTGTCGGTCTTTCTGTCGCTTTTAACAGTCAACAATTTTCCAATGCTTCTCCTTTTTATGCATACATTGATTTTAAATATATTATTACTTATTTTATATCGCTATCCTTCTCAGAATATTATGATAATTACTGACTTCATAATTTCGGCTTCAAAACGAAGAGTGAATGCTCTGTAAATATTTAAAAGCAGCTACATTGGAATTCCCCCATGCTTTTTCTTGATCATGTGACTGTTTCACGGTTACTAGTGACACGTGATATTTAAGCTTGTTCTGATTGGTCATTTTTATGTATAATATTTTATTCTATTGGGCAAGACAAATGCTTGTGTACGTCCTCTTTTAAGTTTAGAAAGTTATCTGCAACAATTTCACACTCTGTTTTGTCGGATTATATGATATAACATGTAGAAACTGCCGAATCCCCGTTCTCTTATTTCGAAGCACGTACCTCAGGTTAACAAAGAGATCTGGCCTGGCTGTAAATCTTTTGTGCTTTACTTGAAACCTACCCTAAAGTTATATCGTGTCCGGCCTAAGTGTCTTTCTCGTGTCCGTTCATTAGAAGGGTCGACTTTTCAGTTCGCAAACTTTTTCGCCTGAGAACTGCATTTGTTCACGTTCACTATCGCGTCGTTCAATGGGCTAATTAAATTATTTATTAACGGTATCCTACGTTCATCTACTGACTCAATTTATTATTTGTCTAATTGTCAATCTAATTTATCTCGTTCGCAATGTACGGTTACAAAATCCGTCCGGTCAGAATTTCCACATGCAAATGCTTCGAATTGCTTCGAAGTTCCGAAGGTGCTGGTTGAGTTCTGTCGGCTGTAAATTGTTGAAGAGGAGTGGTATCTGCCCAGTTATGGTGTGAGGCAGGTGTATCCTGTATTGTCAGCGTGGTGGCGTTTTGTGATGGGGCCTTCGTGTACGGCGGACAGGGCACACGACCTGACTGGTCAAGTGTCTCGTGCCAAGCCACCAAATGCAATGAAAAGCTGTGAGACGCTATCGTGTTCAACCTACAATAGAAGTGTGGCACTGCGATTTTTGACGAATAATTCAGAATTAATTTAATAACCAATGGCGTCTTTGTCAGCCGATCAGTACAGAAATGTTTATAGTTATTAAAAAGAGGATTTTTATCGAATTGTTGGGCACTAGAAAAGAGAGTGTGAACTCTATAGCTCTGTTTCATTCTTACTCTATGGTAATTTCACAAATTATACCTTAACTACATAAAAACATGAAATTGTAAAGTATTTCATAATAGGAAATGAACTATATATTTCTACAGGTATGCATTGAGTTTCCTCGTATACACGCATTAAAGCTCGATGTATTTCTGAATGTAGTTCCGCAATTATACTATGAAAATACAATAAAAATGCATGCTACTAATGTAGAATAATGAATAATTTAATGTTAGAACATAATTTGAGCATTTCAACGGATAAAAGTAAATGTATAGCCTTACAAGGTAAATACGGCATAGTAATAATAAACCCATTGAACATTTTCGAAGTTTAGGATGTAATGTGTCTTATCTACCAAACATATATTGATTATTAAATACACAAGTTTTTTTTAAAACTTTTGTAGAACGATTAAAAGAATATTGAAAAACAAAATTAGAGTAGAAAATTTCTTAAACTTTAAAAACAATGGCTTTACCGGCATTAATGCTTATATTCGAAAACTGGAGAATGAATACTAAAATAGGAAAATGGTTGAAACAGCTGAAATCAAATTCTTACACTATATGATTGGATATACACCATGAGAAATGTTATACTCGCAAGTGACTTGAATCAAATGATTCGTGAAAACAAACAAAAATTGTTTCAACGCATACTAAGATTGATACCATTAATACCAGCTATACCCTTAATGGATATAAGCCAAAAGGAAAACGATGTATTGGTTGACCACTCCGATGGGAGGACGACCTCTGAGTGGAAAAGGACCGGTAACGGCCCACCTTGCAGAAGATTATTGTTGTTTTTATTATTACTATTATTATTTATTTATTTATTGACTTATTTACCCTGGCTTCTGTGCTTAACAATACAGAATAATACGCACTCATCTGTTGGCACCTAGAAAGGACATCGTGTCCTTTTTAGTTTCGGGAAACCAAATGTTTGTTACTGAAAAAATTAAGTTGATTGCTATATAGCAAAAGTAAGCAGGTTGTTTAATTTCTTTCAATGGAACTCGTTTTCCCTAATCTATATGTGAGCATTAAGATTTATGATTTTTGTAACCCAGAAAACGTTTATGAAACAGTGTTCTCAGCTATAAGGAAGTTATAACGATGACTATCCCAAACCTTGATCACTAATGTGTGTTTATGTAGATGTTCAAACGTTACAGCAGCTCCTCTGGTTTAATAGATTCACTACGGCATTTTAAAGCTGCTAAACTGTTTAGGAAAACTCCGTCTAGCTTTGTACTCCAGCACCCGTTCCAAATAAAGTTCAGTGTCAATATGTCGTGTCTGTGTGACAAATAGCATGCCCTTCGCAAGTGCCGCAGCCTAGGGCGCACTGCGGTCTTGGAGCTTGTGCATAAAAAAAATATTGCGTTCTAAGTAATGCACTTTTGGCAACATTCCATTCTTTTTTATTACATTTTGTGGCCATTCTGTTTTGTTTTTTTTTGACGTTTGTTAACCGTCATACAAGGCATCTTAAATGTAAATAATATCTAACTCATTTGTCATTACGCTGTTCAACCTATAGCATTTTATGGCAAGAGAATATGTACTCTAGGGCCGATGTATTCGAAAATAATATTGAAGTAGGAGTACTTTTTATATAATAGTGTGGTATCTAAATTAAGGTTTTCTTTCTGTCACTAAACGTAGCGTTCGTAGGTATTGGTTTCACTTAAAGATCTTGCTATAGTTGTCTCAGCAACAGGCGTTTGATCGCATTCAGAGATCAGTTAGACACGATGGGATCATGTATGCCATTTCCAATCGCAAAATTTAGAGGAAACCTAGGAATTGCAATACTGATTACTTTTATTAAGAATGCCCATAAAGAAAAAACAACACATACACACTAGCAGAGAAATGCCTAAAGGATAAAACAGCGAAGTTCTGTATGGCTGTGTTTGATTTAGAGAAAGCATACGACCGAATAGAGCTACAGCGGTTATTGCACACACTACTCAGTAAAGTAGGGAGTAATCTAATGGTAAATATTGAAGTAGTTTATAGTGTTACCCCACTGTTGGAGAGCCAAACTTGAAGGTGTTTAATTGTTGTAGCGGTTGCACCACTATTGGCGTCAATTTGAAGCTGTTTTAGACCACACACGTAATGGATAACTATTTTTCGGGAGATTGTTTCTAGGAGAGTTCGTCCCACGGTAAAAAGTTTCCAGTGGTCTTCGCCCCACGTTTATTTTTCCGGTGGCCTTCACTCCACGTTTACTTTTCCGATGGCCTTCACCCCACGTTTACTTTTCCGGTGTCCATCGTCCCACGTTTACTTTCCGGTGGCCTTCACCCACGTTTACTTTGTGTAATAACTATTTTAATGCTATTTATTTAAATATTATACATGTATGCCTCGGCTGTGTCAGTAGTAATTTGCAGAGCACGTATCTCTTAGCACGGCTGGTATGGCTAAAGAACAAGGCTTACACAAATTATAATTGTACTCCACTCCCTTTATTAATCCTTCGCACGATTAAATAACACTTCACTGATATATCCTACTTTTGAGCTGCGAGATTATTTTCAATTACCTTTTTAACACGTAAAGTTTATATTATTCTCGCCGCAATGAATTTTCATGTCTCACATTGAACCCGCACCAAACCGAACTGCGAGGGTATGCTTTCTTGTAGCGTCTACCGCTTAAATTTGTATATTTTCTCTATTTCAAGTCCCTGATTGGCTAATCCTACTCCAATAGAATACCTTTATTCAAATTTTAGCTTTTCTAGTTTTTGATTGGCTATTTATAAACTGCTTTAAATATTACATTATTATTGTTCAAAGAATTATTAGTAGCCTTTTTAAACTTTCTAATTTATTGTTGTCTCAAGGTTACCTTATTGTTAGCAACTTTTCGGTTTCTACTTTGTAATTCTGTTTGCTACGGAAGGCAGCTTGCTTCTATTCTCACAGCTCTTACATTGTTAAACTACGTAATACATTCACATAATATTATTATACATGTGCGTAATAATATAAACATAATACAATGACTGTAACATAGACTTTGTATATATACATAAAATATATAATATATTATGCACATATTGGTTTAAGGCGAGCTGTTATTAAATTTTTTATATTATATAATTAGACTGATATTATTTAAGTGTTAAAAATACTGCCTCAATATGCTCAGAACATTGTGTAATGAGAATATCTTCTGTGTAAGAGTGGAGGAAGGTGTGGTAACTAGACAGATCCAGTAAAAGGATGTACTCGGTCAAGGACCAAGTTATTCAATTTAGATATAGATGGTATATTCATTAAAAATGGGGAGGAATAATATTTTATGCCCGTCATTAACAATATCCACATTCTTGGATTGCTTCTTGCAGATGATATAGTGGTAGTCTGTGTTGGATTCAATGGTTTGGAGCAATCCTTGCAAGAAACAGACAATACCGGAAGAATGTAACTTAAAAGTGAACTAAGATAAGACACAATTTTAGTATTTAAGATACGGGGAAAAGTGAAAGAGTGAAAGCACAGGATAGTGAGAGAATGTAATTTCTAGGAACTGAATTATACGGAGATGATAAGCGGGGAAAAATAAAAGAAACCTGCGCCGACAAAACGAAAAGGAGATATACCAGCTATCAGAAGTTGCAAATATAGAGTGCCTGATATGTGCATGTATATATTAAATAACTATAAACATATATAAGATGATGGTTGAGACAAAAATGCTATCTGATATATAAATATGCCGATTAGGAGGTCGGAAAAACATAGTTGAGGTGTATAGGATATTCTGTAGAGAATGCTTGGGTTACCAAATACAACTATTAGGCAGTTAGCTGAAATAGAATTTGCGGAGTGGCAAGTAAGGTGAAGTGTGAAGAGTACTGAAGTATTATTTCAGAATTCTTAATTTACAAGATAG
Organism: Deroplatys truncata; assembly: GCA_030765065.1. Taxonomy (NCBI): domain Eukaryota; kingdom Metazoa; phylum Arthropoda; class Insecta; order Mantodea; family Mantidae; genus Deroplatys; species Deroplatys truncata. The sequence continues at coordinate 112,909,509 of CM060981.1, forward strand.
AAATTTGTTAAACTAATGTCTAGAATATCCAGAGAAAAGCTTAAAGAGCAATGAAAGGATAACTAGCACTTGAAATAATTTAGAAAATAATGGATTAGGAGAGATGTATAGAAAAGTGAAAATAATGTGAATAACTTCTGAAAATGGCAAGAAAGGGATATTAGGCTGTAGAAATACAAAAAGTACTCGTATTTAGTGAGATAGCTAAAATCTATCTACAGATGAAAAGTACTTGAGAGAAGGGAAACAGATTATATGGACGTGACAAATAAAGAGAGGCGAGAAAGTATTGCACTGGTAAGAGCAGGAGTATGAAAGTTAAAGGTCACAAGGAGGGGTATTCCACAAACTCAATGTCCTATATGTGGTGAAAATGATGATGTTGAACATATAAGATTTAAATATAAAGAACTGAAATTTGGAGAAAATAGTTTATTAATATGAAATTGTTTAAGATAGAAATATAACTATCATTGAAATATTTTACAAAGATGTAGGAAAGTAGGACAATATTTGAAGAAAGTCATAAACAATACTGAATGCCGCTCATATTCACAAACATTGCTTAGCATAAATAATTAGAAACGTCAGCATTTCTTCAAATTTTGGCTATCATCAACCTCAAGGGATGCACATGATTTGCCATACAGAGATACCTTAGTTTGTAAGACGACACAAATTGAACTCAATCACTTAATCAGGGATCTGGAGCTTTCTAATATACCGGAAACGTATGGTATTTACAATGGAATTTACACAGCACATGCTTCTATGAAAGTGCGCCAGAGACGAAGATGCAATGAATATGAGTCATAATCCAGATCCGTTGCTATTGGATTCAAAATCAGGACAAATGTCCAGCAATTTTTTTCACTATATACATATGGTTGCTTGTACACGGGTGTATAGGAGATTGAGGCTCTTAAGAGAAAAAAAACAAATGAATAAATCCTAGCCATAGTAAACATTGTGTTAGGTTTTGTTTGAATGAGGTCATATGTGCACTGTCAGTTTGAAGTTATACGGCAATTCCTTCTCTCAGCGTTTATAACAAATCCACGATAATTAATATAGGTTATAGGTAAGTTAAACAAACTGGGTCAGTGTTAGACAAAGAGAAGCGTAGATAACCAACAGTTTTAACCCAGGAAAAAAATAGATGATTTGGATTCTGTTTCGGAAAGAATTAAAAAAAAATAACTTGTATTATAATGTATTCTGTGACAATAACTGACTGACCTATTCGCTCTCCAGATCTAAATCCATGAGATTTTCTTTGGGATGCTGAGATTAACCTTATTGCGCATATCTCCATGCGCTCGAAGAAATAGAAGATAGCACCAGGCTTGCATTTTTCAAATTTCGGCTGCAAAATTGGTCTAGTGTTCAATAACCATTTGTTAGCTGCTATTAACCATCCGGCTTCAGTACACAAGCTCCATACCTCTGTCGCTAGAGAGCTCAGAGTTATAGTCCAAAACGTGAGGTTATGCAACGGTAGTGTGTCGATACATTAGAAGCAGCGTGCTATGGCACAAGTTTCTAATGACAGATATTGTAACCCCAAAAGACATCTATCGCAGAATAACAGCTATTTATAAAGGATAATGAACATGGAAACGAATAAGAGACCACTCATAGAGTTCCGCCATAAAGCAAAATGTTAAAAGCTGTGACATCAGCAGGCGAACTTATTGTTGCTGACTTCTGGGATATTCATGATGTGGTACATGTGAAATTCATACCTAGAGGCACCGAGCGGATGGCTCAGGCGGTTATGTTTGTGGCCCGCGATTGAGAGGCCCCGGCATCGATCCTCGGCGACCTCCTACTCTGGCCCATGGGTTTCTCGTGGCTTCCCCGGGTCGCCTGGCGAATGCTGGGGTGGTTCATCTTCTACCACGAATCCCTTTCCTCTCATTTCCTCTACCCATCATCTTCCTTGTCATCTGTTTCAGGGTTGTACGACTCGGTGTTCCGCTGGTTGGGGCTGGGCGATGTTTTGCGCTCTGTAAATGTTTCTTCCCTGGCGTCTCTGCAGTACCTCTCAGTTTGGTATCTCCTCAGCGTGGGGCTTCACTCCGGGGAACCCTGGAGGTTGGTGGCTTGTGGGCAGGGACCGTGCGGCGTCGGATGCGTTCTATCTGGAAAAGTTAGGGACCCCGTCCATGCTTACGCCCGTTGGCATCCGGATCTGGTTGTCTTTCGAGTCTCTGTCTTCATCCTTCCCTCCCAGGGGTCCCGTTGGAAGCAAAAAGGGCCGACTGGCCTACTTACAGTGCTCCCCCGGTTCCGGGAGTCCCTCCGTGATACGTACCTTTACCTTTACCATAAAACCATAATTAGTGTAGCTTGGTGTGAATCTTTAAAAACTGAAGCACAAAAGCGAAGAGTTCCTCCTCACCTGGAGCAGCTCCTCCCGAAGAATGACAACACCCGACCATACAATGACAGAACGATTGACCGCCTTGTTTCACTGCCGTTGATAATCTTCCATAGAATTCCGACCTGGTGCCATAGAATGTGCTCCCAATAGAATGTCTTAGTGGGCACAATTTTGATTATAATAAAGCAGTGCAGACAGAAGTGAGGTTATTATTCTCGTCAAAGCGAAACATTTTATAGTGACAGGTTCAGGAAACTCTTCACCCATTGGGAGAGCTGTATTCACAATCAAAGCGTGACGCAGTAATTTGTATCACAAAAATGTAAATGTCAGAGTGATTGTAGTGTGACATTGATTTGAGATGTTTGTTGATTGTAATCATTGTTGAGAAGTGGGTTTATACGGTCTTACTGAAACTGACAATAATAGCGTGTAACAATGTAGCGAGGGGGTGAGCTGTTTATCATTATTAGAGACGAGCAAATGACGTCAGAGTGGCGTGTTCTTCTTAGAATTTGCGGAAACATTTTCCCTAGAGCATATGTTTTCGTAATTTTCATTGGATATAAATATAAACGCTAATGTTGGCGCGTTTTATTAACCAATAGTAGCTCGGTTATAAATCTTTAGGCATATCGGGCGAAGGAGTATAAATTCGTGTCAGAGTCAAGTTTCACGGAGTCCAACAGAAGCATTCGCGTATAAGACATCGATGAGTTCAACAGAAGCAGTCATGGTGAATACATCGCACAGTTTATCGATTTGCAGGTTACGCGTAGCAAATTTATAAAAATCTCTCGTGTCGTAAAGTTAATTACACAAAAAGTTGAAGTACGCGAATTAATAATGGGCAGCAAAGAAGTTATTATAACAGTTTCAGTTTGGCGAGTGTCAAGATTAATAGGTGAAAGTGAATAATGTGTTACGACAATAAAAGTGTAAAACAGTGTTATCTTTGGATAAAAACTCCTTTCCGTTTACACACCCTGTACAAGAGAATGCTTGACCGAGAAATCATAGCTAGCCGGAGGACAGTGAACCCAAAATTAAATACAATAACAGGCGCTTAGTAAAAGATAACACGAAGTGACCGCGACAAATTGTATTCCATACATGGGGCATATAAACATGAAGCATCTTCCAACTACCAACTAATAACAAATATACTACTTCAAGCGATCATATGGAGAAATATCAGTGTTAATACAAAAATGCAGTACTTGGGGCTTCTACTTAAATATATATTCACTTTTAAAATAAATACCAAACTATGAGGTTTTGGTTTTAAGTACGCTCATGCATATGCTATAACTTTGGCATGCGATTTTCCTGCTGACTATTTTTATTGTGATCAAAACTGCGCTCTCGTTGCCTGTTTTCTGTTTCCTGTACTTTGTCTTCATATCCTGCTCTGATAGGCTACTTCTGCTGGAAAATTGTACACCTTGAAGGAGGAGTAAATTGAAACAAAAAGTAAGGGGAAAGGCTAATGAAAAGTTACGTGCACAGCTTTCACTGTGCCCGAGTTCTCTTCGCATTGCCTAATGCAGGGTGAAGACATTGGACAGTTTATTAGAGTGCCTGCCCACGACAGTCATTTTTATTCCGTGGACTCCTTCAGAATGGCTTCTAAAAGCTTTGGGCAAGATTCTGGAAAAGAGGGTTTTCTAGGAGCATTAAGCTATATCTGCAATGAGAAAATGTGAGACGTGTAGCAATGGAAATGTGAACATATATTTGTTACTTTTAAATCCAAAGGTTTTACTTGCATGGCTTCTCGGCCGCTTGTTTCTCCATGATCCCATAATCGCAATAAACGATAAATTTCACAGAATGTGAAAGTTAATTCCGTTCTCCCCGAGAAGTATGGAGGGAGGGAGGGAGGGAGGGAGGGAGGGAGAGAGATTTTAGTTTCCATATTCAGATGACAGAAATCGTCTTTTGTTCGATATAGGTATGTTTGCAATATTCAACTACTGGCGAGGTATGCTTCATGGCCAGTCGCCTCAGACAGACGTAAAGTTCGGCCAAGGAAAGTAAACCATGGCTGTTGCTCAGAATGACGTTCAACAATTATTTCCCTTAGGTCACTTTTATTAAACAAGCATCACACTTCATTCCTCTATCAGCTTAGTCTTTGAAGCATTGTCTAATTTGGTGCAGTAGTCCCAAGACTTGTGAACGTAGAAATGACTATTTCGTATGCTTAAACATTACGCATGCTCAAGTACAAATTAATGTGATTCGTATATGGAAGTTACACATTAATATAATGTATTCTGATTTATACATCTAAAACGTTTTTGCACAGGTCATACTTAAGAGAGAATTTGAGAGATTTAAGTAAAATTAAATGACACGTTATATTAAAATATATTCAAAATAAACTCTCGTTGATAAAGTATAGTGCAGAAACTGGTCTAAAAAGATTCCTTTGTCTTTCTCTACTACCACTTACATTAAGTAGAAGAAGTATTATATTCCACCCAAAAATTTGATATCGATATTTCACGTAAATACATTTTTGAGGCCCCTGAACACCCAAGAAAGCATTTTAGAAAAAGGTGCCTGTCCGTGCGTCTTTTTGCCTCGGTGTGTCATTACTCAAAAACCAAATATCCAATAAATACCAAAGTTTGTATTTAGGGTCAGCATCTTACGAAGGTGTGAGAACAAAAGTTTCAAAAAATCCCTCACCCCAAACTACCCTTTACATGGATGAGATTTCGAAATGTTGAATTTTCCTAAAAATGTTTTTATCGATTTGAATTGAATTACTATTTAAAATACTTACATGGTAAACAAATTTCCTATCTTGAATTTTCTGAGAATAGCCTGTGAAGTCCTCTTTAATTGGACGGAATATTGTATAATTTTGTATAATTGTGTATAACTGGTAAACCTAAGATACAGAGAGAGGGAGAGAGAAAGAGAGGTGCTACACAAAATGTGTGTATCTCTTCAAAACACACAATTTATTTCAAATAAAACCTTGTGTGGCATCAGCCGTTTCCGAAATATTGGTTATTTTGTTTGAATTTTCCAGTGCTTCATTTTTTAAACTGCTCTCGTTATTCAGTTGTTTCTCACGATGTCGTGGAAAGAGTAAACCAGCTTTTAAACATCGATTGGGCTTCCTCTATCCCCCATGTAACTGATATGAAATGTGTGATGAAACTATTTCTGCTGAGATTCGACTCGAGTAGCATAAAATAAGTAGAAAAATAAGGTTTCATAAGATAACTTTGTAGAAGCTACATAAAAATAAACGTTAGTAGATAAACTGCGTAAATTTAACGCATCGGAGTTTTTACTTTCTCTACTACGTATAGTAAGTAGGGGAAGTATTGTATTCCACCCAAAAATTCGATACGGAGATTTCACCGGAAATATATGTTTTGAGACCCCCTGAATCCAAAAAACGCATTTTTGGAAACATGTCCGTGTGTGTGTCTGTGTGTGTGTCTGTCCGTGAACAGCATAACTCAGAAACGAACAGACGGATAAACACCAAACTTGGTATTTAGGTTCAGTATCTTCCAGAGATGCGACACGAAGGTTTTCAAGAAAATCCCCCACCCCAGATTAGCCTTTACATGAAACATTTTTCGAAAATTTTAATTTTCTAAAACACGGCTCTAAGGATTTTGATTAAAATATCATATGTTTACGATATTTTCATGACAAATAAAATGTATATCTTGAATTTTCTGGGAATGTCTCCAAAAGTATTCTTCATTGTGAACCACTTTTGCATAACTGGTAAACCATAAGAGATAGACAAAATTTTACTACACAAAAAATGTAGATCGCGTCAAAATACATAATTTACGTCATATACATTTTTGTTAAGTGAACCATTTTCGAGATATTGCTTGTTATTCCCTTAAATTTTTCAATACTTATTTTCTGAAATGGGAATGCGTTATTCATTTTTTTGTCTTTGATATGCAAAGAGTATTAATCTTTGGCAAAGGGAATAGTGCTGCACCTAGCAACCAGCTATTAAGAGATATGTATGTGCTTAAAGGCTACTGTATTTCTATATTGCCCTTGTAAATGTATATTCCCCTTACATCTACAAGAAAATTAGCAATAAGATATATTCCGCAAATGTTTATCTCGATTAACATGAAGTAGATGGAGAATAAGCGTTTGTAAAAATAGCTTGTACAAGAGTAGAGAAAGTCATGTGAGTGTAACACATCAGATTTTTTCTAGTATATTTATCAGTATCTTGCTTAGGAGAAAGTTTTCTTGATTATATTATAAAATATCAATAGAGATTGTAGAGATTGTATATATTCACAATGAACAGTTAATATTTCTAGGTTATTAAAAGTTCTTGTACATTCACCTGTGTAAAAAATACGAGTATGACTCAATGCTTTTCATCAATAGAAACACGTTTTCTTTTAACCGAGCTTCGCCTAAAATTGAGAATTTGTTGCATTATTAGGTTAGAACATAAATAATTAACTTCGAAGTTAACAGAAAATGAAGTTACGCGATTTATATTTATTTGTCATCCGTTTTAAGTAACTCGCTCGAGTATCTCTACACCGGTCCCGATTCCAGCTCTTCTCTCATTTTTTGGAATGCCCCTGGAAGACACGTTCTTAAAGCTTGTTTAGGCACCTCTTACGATTCGCTATGGATCTCCTCTACGGTGTCAAATACTTTTAGCTTCAGCATCATCTTTGTAAATAAGAAGTCGCAGGTGGCTAAGTTTTGTGAATACGTGGTGGAAGGTGGGAGGAAAAGGTGAGGAAAAGCGACGATGATTGTGCTTTGACGTCTTACGAGAGCTATATCAGCCAGAAAATTGCTGTGGAACATCCATGTTTCCGCCAAAAATGAATTTATATTCCAGGGTTATTCTCTTCATTATTTTGTTAAAAGTATATAACAAGCTATTGATATAATTGCAATTTTAATTACATTCTATCTACTCTTAAATTTAATCCCTACAGTTAAAGTCCTCTCTGAGATGTCACAAAACATCATGTTAAAAGCAGCACTCACAGTTTGACGCCGTAGACGGTGCACAATATCAAATTTGTTTGTTTTTTATCTTTTTTTGTTTTTTCTCGCGAGAGTTGCATCCATCAGTATGCTCTGTCATTATTCAAAAGTGAATATCACTCAGAACTAAGGGTGGATCCAGAATTTCCGTTAAGAGGGCGTACCGGGGAGGGAAGGGTCCTCTCCAGAATTTTTTTAAAAATTTAGCTTCGAAAATGTAAGACACAGAATAAATTTGTAGGATCACATCCTAAAAGGAGCAAAATAAAAATACTATCTCTTGTACTAACAATATTTGTTAAATTTTGAACCGCTAAACGAAAAGGAAAATATACTAAAATAGTTGTGAATTAATCAATGTAAAGGTAAAAATCCTAGTACTCTTACTTGCATTTTAAAAAGCGAATTTACAGGCAAAAAGGAGCACGCATGCAAAGAGTGAAAATTTTTTTTTTCTTTCTGCATACAGTTTACTTAATTGAAAGGTCCATCTTTCTGTTTTATTACCAACAAATCTATTTATGACATGTTGACACAATGGCACGTTTTTGTTGAGGAGGCGCCCCCCCCCCACCCCGAATCCGCTCTTTCACTGCCTAAAAGATTTCTTGTATATATTTTATCCACTTCTGAAGTTTCACATAGCAGTTTCTATAGTTACGATCCAATGACAAGTCAATGGCAAATACATAAGTACAAACACATGTATAACGCAGGTCTCGAATAAGATAACTATGAAGTGTCGGAACCTCGCGAAAGTTATTAACCGTATTTGCTTCGATCTTGCTCTATTTGTGTATGATGGTTACAATCCCATAGTTTATAGTTACACCTCTTATAAATAAAGTGCATAACGTGCAGGGCTAAGTTGAGGTATGATGAATAGGTACTTTAGCATTCAGATAGTTACCTATTTTCAGATCAGGGAATAATGCCCTTGGGTTTTACTGGCATTAGCATTCCCTACACATAATTCGGAAGTTTGGGATTTGTGGGTGATAATTTATAACCTTTTTTGTATGTAATTTAGTTGTGGCTTTAAACCAACAACACAGGGAATCTGAAATAACTTAAATGTACATTAATTTAATATTTTGCCATATCAATCTGCGTGTATCTTCTGCAAATAGTACAATGGCAGCTACATTTTTGATTAATGTAGCTGACATGAATATATTTACATTTATATATGTAAATATAAAATGAACTGCACATACAATTCTTAAACAATTTCCCAGTCCGATGTATTTTCATTTTTAAAATGTGGTGCTTATCTCTATTTGCTGTTTGATTTTGTCAAGGTCGGATGTTTGCAGTGACTTTACTGGTGGGAAGATAACCTCCTATTCCCTATTACTAACTTGGAAACGAGACTTATTGGTTTTCTTGGTCGACTTTCAAGTCGGTATAACCGATATTGCATAACAGATCTGCTGTTACTGGAGAGTGCTAGAGATAGCTCATGCAAATTCCTACTCTTATGTTCGGAACGTAATTCACAAGGAGGAATGAAGTAGCGTTGCCAATTCTGAAGTGCACTGTCTTTTATAAAAATTATATTTGTAGTATTTCATACATGCGTGGTCTTTACGTTCAGCATCTGTTTTACTTTAAATATTAGTTGACATTATCCCTAACATTTAGAACATTAATTTCTTAGTTTTTGTCAAACCTGTTTGAAACTGCTATGAGTAAGGGAAGGATATCTTCTCATTACTGATTGCGTGATATGTTTCATGACAGAAGCTCGTAATGTCGTGATTTCACAACATATTTTTTAAGATAACATGTAATGTAAGTATAATACGTTTTAACTCACGAATTTACGGCAGTTTAAAACTTACACACATACATACTCCACGCATAGTGTTTTAAGCGTTCATATAATTTTACACTGTTCTAAGAAGCTGCCGTTGACACTTACACTGTGTTTAAACTTACTCGTTTTTCATACCAAAGAAATAGATTTATTACATTCACACTTCCTATGAAAGCTGTTTCTTCTATTTTAATGTTAAATATTTGTTGGAATTTTTCTAATACACATTTCGTTATAGGTACAGGAGGGATGCAGTAGGTTGAGGTGTTAGTCAAATGCTTTAAAAACAGGTCGTTATGTAATGACTTTTAAAATTGATGATCCTTTATGGCCATGAGGAAAAAATAAATAGCGACCAAGCAAAAAAATGTTTTGGTAATGTTTAATGCCACAAAAAATATATTTGGCATAAATGCTATTATTAACGGAATCTATATTTTGGGATAAGTTCTTGTCTGTCCATTATGGTTTTACCACGTCGTACAAAATAATGCAATGATTTTCACAGGGTGTTCACAGAAAACTCGAGAAGCACAGTCTTCTGTATTCCCTATGATAAAAGTGTCTTAAACATGTTGCATTTAATCAAAGTCGTTTGAGGTATTTTTAGAAAATATTAAATAGGAAAAGATTTGCATTTAAAGAGTAGTTTGTTTGAGAAATTTTCTTGAAAATCCTCGTGTCTCATCCTTGGAAGATGCTGAGCTTAAATACAGTGTTGGCATTTAAGCAACCTGATACCTAAAATAGTTTATAAGATAATAGGTTATAAATTAGCGGGATACTGATTTTAATCTCCCCTTAAAACACACTGTTTATTTCAAATAGCCTTTTTCTGACAGCCATTTCCGAGATATCCGTTGTTATTGGTTTGAATTTTTCAATACCCTGTAATTTTTGAAGCGCCTCATTTTAAACCTTTTACTGAGGTCTCCTACATATACCTTGTACCTACAACGTAATACTAATGAAACCATTTCGGCAAATGCTTACGTCGAATAATATGAAGTAAATAGAAAAGTGCTTTTGTAATATTTTGTAGAAGCTATATAAAAATAAGCGAACGTGAATGGAGAAAATCATGCGAATGCTACATATTAACATTTTAAAATGATTACAATTAATTGTTCTTTCACACATGCCGCTTTTACGATAAGATTGGCAAGGTAGAATGAGACTGAAAAATTCAATACCACAGCCGAGATTTGAATCGCTGAGCTACCATGGCAACTTTTCGGCACATTAAATTCGCCAACTGACTCCCATTCTTAAATTACCTTTATCAAATAACATACTGATAGTTCATTTCTAATACATTTGGTGAAACATGTGTTATGATCCAGTATTTTTTGATTGCATAACAGCCATGGTTGGAACAGTAGCAAACTGAAAATTCAAGTATTTAACTCGACCGTAACTATGGCACCGATTTCTTTGGTCAAAATGTCAGACTCCCCGAGTTTTTTTTTTTTTTTTTTTTTTTTTTATTTATGGACGCTCTTTAACTACTATGGTTCTTAGCGTCCCGTTCTCCCCGAGTTTGATGCTTATTTGAGCGTATCTTTATTCTCCCTATAGTCCGTAAAGATTTGTCAATTTGAGTGTGCCTTGACATATAAATCCAAAAGTAATAGAAACTAAATATTAGAATAATTAACAGTAAAGCACCAAGGTTAGCAAAAAAAAAGTCACGGGTTTGACCTTGGAGGTGACTTGTGGAAAACAGCCAATCAATTGTTTAAAAAAGAAGATCGCTAAATTTAATGATAAGAATTAGATGCTCATTACATGAGCTGTTCAACAAAGACAAATATTTAAGGCTTCAAACCGGAGTGCTAAAAATGTAGAAAAATCTCTAAAGAGGGAATTTTCTGAATACTATGAGATGATGAGACCTGTTTCTCTTATATACATAAAATCAACATAGTTGAGGTCAAGCTAGTGTTTCTTTATTTTCAATCATTACTTAGAACATTTATAACATAATAGCATTTCACCAGTGTAGGAAACAAGGATAAACACTTGAAGTTCGTGAGATCAATCAGCTCTAGCTCACTACACTACAAATATATTCGTCGTGGAATCTTAAGCGATCTAGTTTAGATTTAAAATGTGTAGCCCTCATTTCCTTTTAGACTTGTGCTCCTCCTCACAGACAGGTCGACACATAAAAGGATTTCATTTAAAAATTATTTTTGGGAACATGCAAATACACCCTAAGTCAAACAAAACAAAAATGATCAGACTCTCGAAGCGTATATTTGTGGAAGTCCAAATTGTTTCCGCGTCCATTTGACAACTGTGTCTCGGGACGCCTTTAGCTTTGTTCTATTGTCGTCCTATATGTTGGATCCAGCTGCTGATATGCGCTGACAGCCGAGCGATTATATGAAGGTAAGTAACAATGAGGTCTACCGAGGTCGTATTCCGAGCATAACTTTTTGAGCAGTAAAAGGGAATGTCTATTACGCATATTATGTATAATATACCTTCCAATTGTTAGGACTTATTTGATTCCAAGACATTTAATCTCGTACATAAAAAACGGAAACTCTCCTTTTCGTTTTAAAATTAAATATAAAATAAGTAAGCATTACATTCAAATGTAAAAGCAAATAAAATAGAAATTAACTTAAGATCGGGTGTGTAAACCATATTCTTCAATTACTGCCCTCATTCTACGGGACATGGATTATATCAAATGTCTAGGCAATATTTTCACGAGAGAAATTCTTCCAAGCACCCGGAATTTGATCAGGCTACTTGAAACCTGTCTTGTCTTGCGCTGCGCTGTCTTGTAAGCCGGTTTAACTCCAAAACTTTCTTCACCTCTGCTTTCATATTTTCAATGGGATTCAAAGTAAGGAGGCCAATCAGTTACTGTGATATGTTGCCTTTGCGAGAGCCAGTTTGAATTGTGTGGACAGAGTGGTTATCCTGCTGGAATTCAATAATTCCATCCGGATATCTAGTTCTTACAGGAGGAACCATGATGTTTTTGAGGAAGTCTTTATACTGATAGCCATTTAATGTGACATCAAGCTGCTACACCACACCTAGATCATCTGGTGACATCCAACGCTACCTTGGCGATCCATTTGTACCAAATATTTTGCGTCGTAACATTTTGCTCTGGGGCGGTAAACAGTTACTTTTCCCTCATTTATAGACGAAAATGTCAGCTCTTTTGTGAATATAACCCCTTTACAGTTGTGGTTAACATTTTCTTCTGCAAACGCGAGGCAACGTAATCTATGATCTCTGTAAGACGCTTCTGCTTAGCTGCTGATCCAGCAAAGGACCTCACATGGCTCTGCGATTTGACCAAGGGAAGTTAGAAATTACTTCTAATTGTAGACACATGCTGAAAGGAATTGCTGCTTGCCTCTTCCAGAAGTGCAGTGTTCTGCTGATCAGTTGACAAATATTTCGACCCGAACTAGATCGACAACGAACAATAACATACTTGAATACCGTACCCATCTCGTAGCCGTAAATATAGGGACTTCAATTGTTCTTGAAGCCTGAGACACGGAGTATCCAGCAACGTTTACCAACTTAAGGAGAGATATCATTATAGCTTCGTCTTTATGTGTGCGCTCAGCCATAGCAAAGCCAGTGTGATTGCTAACATACCGTGCAGAAGGCTACGAAGTAGCGCCATTCATAACTGAAGAATGATTCAGAGTATTTGCACATCCAATATTATGTCAATTACGTATTTGGTTTAGTTTTTCACTTTATATTTATATAATATGGTATTTATTTTGAAAAATAAAAGAGTAACTTGTTTGTGTTTTTATGAATGAACGTCTTAAAATTAATATACATGCATAGAAAACATAGGACATTGCCATATATTTAGCAAATTAAAATTTAAATACACTATAATCAAGGAATCGAACCAGTTTGTTCCAATTTCGAGACGCATGCGTATCACCGCTCGGCTACCATGCATACAACCAAACTAAAAGGCATCTTCCTACTTTTCTCATAGCTTTGAAATGAACGTAGGGTGGTATTAAATCGTGTATTGTGAATGTAGCATCACGATGCTTCCAATGTTTTCGGAATCGAACTCCCTCTCTGGCTGTTGCTAATTTATTTTTGTTTTAGGTTGCACCTTAAAACGTTAAATCTTGTGCACTTTTTGCATTGATTGCAATATTTAAACTTGGGCCCCAAGGGGTAAAGAAGGCAAAAATGACTTCACACACGATTGGTAAGAATGTAGTCCTCGTATACACAGAGAGATAAGTGGTAATATTTTAGCACATGGTGACGCATAGTACAGGAAAATAAAGGCTTGGTAAACTTTGAGAAGAAATGGTGTGAAGAATGCTTTGCAGATTTACCTCTGCTACAAATTCCTCCGCAATTTGGATAAAATCTTATATTCCCATAGTAGTTTGTAGAGCAAAGAAACACCGTGTGAGATGAAGCATCCCTCGGAGAAAACGCCCTCTTGGGGAGGTGAGCTTCCGTTAGATCGACAAAAGTAGTTCAACAGACGGCGTCTAACGTTACTGCTTGCTTCGGAACTAAAATGCAAGAACAGCATTTTCTTGGATCTCTTCTGATAGCTATAGCAGCACTTTATTTTCAGTGTGTGTGTGTGTGTGTGTGTGTGTGTTTTTCCTCGTACGACTTTCTTTTTACGGTCAATGATCTTCAACGTCTACATATTCTTTTCTTACTTCAATCTTTTTCTTTCAGTTTCACTTCTCAGAAATATATCGTTCACTATCCTAGCGTAGGTCAATATCTGCCCATTCTGCCCATTCACTTTCTATATTTACTCTGTGAATTATCATGGATTTGGCTGTTATAGTAATGATCTAGACAAAAACAGACGTGTACCATGCTTGTACCGAAATACTGACTTCACAACGATTATGGTTAGGTTAAGTTTGAATCAGAGTTGGAAAAATTCAATGCTGTGATGGGTTACAACCATCGAGTTTCGGCTTTGCTCAGCAAGGCAGCTTTGTTGAGCTACAATTAGAACCACTGAAGCGCATACTGAATTTCTCTCATCTGAGTCGTATTTTAACCTTAACTCAAGCATGGCCGATGTGAACTATAAGAACTAAATGAACCCAAATTAAGACAACTAGAAGCCCGTAAACTAAAAGAACTTAAAGCATTATGGGACCCCTTTAAGATGAGGTATTTCAGATTTACTGAGACACTATCAACTGAGGATTTTACAGTCGGCGTTAGTAAACAAAAATATTCTCTTTCAGATCTTGATGGCCATGCTTCATAGGATTCTAAGGTCTCCAAATTTCATACAATATTCTAGAAGAAAATTTCTGCCCCATTGAAACTCTCTCAAAGGCACAATCAGAATGAATTAAATCCAGTGAACATCGAATATTTCGCCAGATATTATTAAATATTTCCATCTCTAATAGCCCAAAATTATGAATTTGCGGTAGTATATACCCGATGTAAAATTTTAATCTTAAATGAAAATGAATACATGATATTGCTTCGATTTCTATAACAGCAATATGGTCTTCACGACCTTCAGGAGACTCCTCCGGCGTTGTATTGCAGCACACTGCAGTTTACTGCAGCTATGAACATGAAAATGGAGTAAAGACACATATGGGAAAGATTAAACATAAAAGGAATACTGATAACCAAGTTATTTCACCAATGCAGTCGTTCTAATCAAGTGCAAATGCCTATTGTAGGTGCGAGGTTCAAATGGTCCTTTAAACCATAAATGGCAGTAAAGTGCCCTAGCAGCAATAGGTATGAACTGAGAAAGGCATCCAATTGCAGAAGTATCAGCTAAAATGGTAGGTTTATACATTGACGTACTAAGTGCACCACAATAATTTTATTTATATCTTTTATAATATTTATTATAAATATTAACAACTGTAAGGGATATAGACTATGGTACAGGATATTTTCATACATGGTAAAGTAACTCGGTCCAAGGACCAATTAGAATGTTGTTACATTTTAAGGCGCGAAGGTGAGCGTCACTAGGTTTCGGTATAAAAGGAGGAAGCAGGCCCCAGACTGTAACTTATTACACTCTCTTGACGACGGAAGCACGTGTGTGCATATCTGTGGGGAAGCGTGTGTAGCTAGATTAGGCTCCTAACTTTTTATTATGGTGGTAAAAGCTAGCCGCCCATAGGTGTGTTATTAATAATGAACTACATTTTAAGGGAAATGCAGTGTATTTTAATTTAGCCTCGCCCAAGAAAAACCTTGATCAGTGAGATTAGTTAGATAGGTAATTTATTAGGAATGGAGAATAATCAACCGCTGAGCAGATTTACCGGAGACCAGAACGTTGCAGCAGAGAGCTTTAACCCATAGGAGTAACGATTTCTCGCTATAACTACATACCTATATGTTGCAATAATATGTAGATAAACCAGTAGTATTTCGTTGTGCAGCTAAAGATTCTCTGCTAGAAGTTTACAACGGAGAAATTACAAGGAGAAGCTTACAATGCAAGTTATATTAACGGCCAAGAACTTACAGAACATTCTATATCCGTTAAAGACAGTTTAGAGTTCCCCTTTTAAAGCAAATATATAAATGTTGTATGATAGGCTAACCATACTGCATTCACTCTTAGGTTGATCCGCGTCAAAACAAACCCACGTGATCAGTGCTTCGTGGTACAATACTGTAACAATGCGTGCAGGAAGGTAGTTCCATGCAATAATCTGAATTTTAGAATGAGTTTATACTCAAATGGCATAATATTCTATATAAATTCCTAAGAGTTCCATTAACGCCGTTAAACAGAGGTACAAGTTCCAAAATGCAATTCATAAGTACCTGACATCCCGGTATGCGCACAATATTGTTTGTAGCCAGGAACAAGCAGTTTCTATTTAGTATCATGGCGGACGGTGATTTTCTCTTGCGTTTTCGTCGACTTACGTAAAACATAAGCGGGCAAACCATTGACTAGTGGTGAAAAAATAATACGGTTAGAAGTTTATTGTAAGTTATGTAAGGAATATCTAACACTTCCCGTGAGTTCACCGGTGTTAAGAGTACAAATAGAAACAGTGCTAGTTAAGAAAAATCTGAAACCGGAAAGTGGTTACACGCGGCAAAAACAGAAAGCGTGTGAAATACGCGATGCAAGAATGTGACAAGAATGCAATTTACGTAACAATACACAATATCTTTTTTAAAAATGAGAAGCCAACATTTAATAAAGTACCGCTTATAGAGAGCGAATAAATGTAAGATATCGCATACTTATTACTTTCTTTTTCGCTTGTTTCTTTTAGAATTAACTATTATTATATGAGCAAACATTTATTTTCTTGTAACTACCAATCTTATCACCTTCAACCCTAACAGAATATGGTAGTCACGGTTTAAGTTTTCGGACCCCGTTCTTTTTGCATTACTTGCCGCCTGCACTCGTCACATGGTCGTGAAAGCATTGCAATAATTCTGGCGCGAATGGCAAAAAGATACGTCATAACGGTGCACTGGTTATCTGGGTTTTGTTTTGGCGCGGATCAACCTAAGAGTGAATACAGTTTTGAAAAATACACCATTGTGATTACCAGCAAACTTAATTCATTACTGTACAATGCAGAAGAAAACATGCAAAGAGATCGTTGTAAATCAGTCAGGACTCAGAGTGGACGTCATGGCATGTAATTCAGGATATTTCCGCGTTTGAGTATTAAATACTAGAGAAATACAGCTTAAGTGTTAAAATATTTATAAGTATAACATTTTCTTTACATTAAAGAAATGTTTAAGCAATTTTATATAAAATACGAGAATTGTGAAGGTTTGTAATCTCCATGATAACGCACAAAACTCTGGCTGACATTGAAAGTTTACTAAATTTGTAACAATTATTATGTGGTAACTGTAACATTCTAAAGTGCATAAATATTCGTATAATATACAAGTGAAACGTGTGTCATCATTTAAGCAATTAATCCTTGTTGGTCGTTCTACCCAGCTAGCCGTGGCGAGTCAAACAGCATTTACCCTAAATTGAGCTATTATAATACACACACACAGAGCATTGTCGTCCAGAGCAAGCATTACATCATCTACAGACATGGCCCAAGACATAAGCAACAAAGAAAGAGGAATAATTTATAAGCAGGTAATACCGGCGTAAATACTATAATATTTATTTTTTATATTTAGCCTTGCTTCTTGTTAACATCTATGCTTTAAACTAGATACAAGTACTCCCCTAAGTTTCGTATTTGAATTATATCTAAAAAGAACTTCTCGTACTACTATCTTGTACCTAAATCGAATCCATTTTTACCTTCTGTACCGCATACTGCAGTAAGTGGAGAAAGTACTGTATTCAACTAAAAAGTTCAGTGTCAAGATTTCTCCGGAAATATAGTTTTGAGACCTCCTGATTCCAAAAAAGCAAATATACAAAAAGGGAAAAAGGTCTTTGCGCGCGCGCGTGTGTGTGTGTGCGTGCGTGTGTGTGTGTGTGTGTCCGTAAACAGCATAACTCAAAAACGAAAAGTCGGTTAAATACAAAACTTGATATATTTAAACTCAGGAGCTTCCAAGGATGCGACAGGAAGATTTTAAAACATCGCCCACACCCCAAGCTACCCATTATTTGGAAACTGTTTCGTTATTTTCGATTTTCTCAAAAATGGATCTAACGATTTTGATCAAAATACCATATGTTTAAGCTATTTTCATAACAAATACAATCTCTTATCTTAAATTTTCTGGGAACAACCTCTGAAGTCATCCTAATTCTGAGCCCCTTTTATATAATTGGTAATTCGCAGGAGATGCTGCTACACAAAAACTGCAGATCTGTCAAAGCACAGAATTTATATCAACTAAATGTTTTGTGGCATTAAGAATTTCCGAGATAATCTTTGTTATTGGTTTGAATTTTCAGTTATACTTTTCTCAACTACAAATCGCTATTTCTTCGGTCTTTTTTTCGCGTTCATGTAAAGACAACAAAATTTCAAAGCCACCACATAGCAACCGGCTTTGAAAAGTTTATTTCAGCTCACTATATTATTCTCAAACTAACACGAAATGAGTAAATATTTAATGAAGATATTTATCTGTATTAACAAGAATCGCATAGAATAATAAACGTTTGTAAACATAGTGTGTAGAAGTGCGGTAGAGAAACTCATATGAGTGTAACACAACAGATCTTTCTTTGTTTGCTTTCTACAATCCCTTGCTCATGAACATTCAAATATATTGAAACGGAATTTACATAGCACTGACTCAATGGGCCTATATTTCGTTCCAGGTTTCTTTCAGTTCCTTTTGGTATACAAGTTCCTTATCTAAATCATGTTAAATCCACCCAATCACAGAAAAGGTTGGAATATATATAAGTATACTTTGAGAACCAGATACTTGTCGCACATTGCTGCTGTCCGCTGCCAAGGCGAAAAAGTCAACCGTTTGGAGAACTAAAAAGGATTAAAAATTACAAACACAAGGTGTAAGGTGTACATTCCTTGGAAAAACCGGTTTCGCTGATTTAATCCCCTGCTATTTTTATACCTACGGGAAGGGGGGTATTTAAGGCGAAAGTTTGCAAAACAAATAACGTTCATCAAGAAATTGCTTCCATTTCTGAAAGGGAACTGCAGAATGTAATGGACAATTTTTTAAGAGGTGCCAGAAACGCTTTAACAACGAAGGGAGATTGTTCCACATTTCCTTTCTTTATATATGTGAATAATTTAATTTTATTTTTAAGTGTTTATGTTATATGTATTAAAAACAACTTACGCTACATGACATGCGGAATTCCTGATACCCGTATCGCCGACACAGCAACCAGCCTCAACGGTCAGCAGCACCCCGCGAAACCGGTTTCACCAAGAACTGCTCACCAAACAGAATGACTGATTCTCGATAAAGTGAAAAAATACAACGCTATTTTTGTTGTAGGAAGATCTTTATGATCATAAAATGTAATAGTTTATATATTTAGACTCGTATTATAAAAACCATCATTAATGTGGATAAACGATCTATGTATTAATCCAGAATCGATGGACACAACTCTACTCTTCTTTGTATAAGTCCTAAATTCGTTTTTACAGAATATTTTGTAACAAGAATCGGCTTTGTAACATGTGGGGGAGTTGGATTTACTTCTTTAGGTAATATTTTTGCAAAAATGTATTCGAAGTGATATTTTTGTGACTCTCAAAGTATTTTCCTTAAATACAGTTTTCTTCGATTATAATGGAAGTCCACGTTGCACGACATAATTGTGTTATAATGGATTATATCAATAACTCCAACATTATTAAGGAGTGATA
This sequence comes from Deroplatys truncata, assembly GCA_030765065.1. NCBI lineage: Eukaryota > Metazoa > Arthropoda > Insecta > Mantodea > Mantidae > Deroplatys > Deroplatys truncata. The sequence goes on from CM060981.1 coordinate 112,929,046, forward strand.
ATTTCAATTTTATATAGCTCAACCTGTCTTAAAAAATTCAACTTTCCAACTTAGTGCCTATGCACGTCTAATGTGAATGAAAAATTGTCATAAATACAGTTAATTTGTGTTCGTCCTTAGAAAGACAACACTTAACAACTGTGAATTGGAATGTTTCGAAGTATTACTGCAACCTCTCGGAGATTTTAGCAGTTTTCAGGAAATATCGCTAAGGAACGCTATGAGGCATAGAACCACCAGGGATGATAATTCCGTGAACAAAGTGCTACACTCTTACATTCTGGCACATCCATCCCCACAATCAAAAATTATAAACACAGAAGTATATAATTATTATAATAACAAATCGTATTAATATTATTAAGAGGGAATTGTTACGAAAGTGCATAATATAGTTCACTGTTGTATTCTTTCATTCTTTTTTTTCCTTGCATTTTTGGATGTAATATACATTTTTTTTCTGCAAAGTGTGCACACGCTTAATGAATTTGCGCACAGCTTAAGATGAAACGCGTGATTTGCTAGTACATTAATAGTTTTGTTTGTTTGTTTATTTTTTAGGTTTGGTTGGCTTCCTTTAATTAACTTTCAGTCATAGCATTTGCAGTATTGAAGTTTTGCCGGATGCCTTCCGTTTTATTTCAAGTAGAACTATATTATGTAGTGAGGTAGTACTTTGTATTGTTTTTCAGTTCCTCGATGAAAAAAATAATTGTTTGGTCAGTTTGTATGTTAGTCTGAATGGTGAGATTATACAGACAGTTAGCATAGTTTTCTTAAAGCATAACTTATTTCTGTGCTTTGCGATTATACTTTTGCATAGTATTTATATTCCATCAGTCATGATGGGGCTGATCGTCTCGTGAATTAGCTTTATGGCTGGCTTTGAATAAATTTGTGGTAAGTATTTTATTTCATGTATATAGAATCCTTGTCGTGCATTCCTAACTAATACAACGGGTCTAGTTTAATACCTTTAGGTCACACACAACATTGCTTTTCAAGTTTTACAGACAGTATAGCCACCTTCTCGTGCTCAGAAAAGTTGATTTTATTTCTCTCTATTTTACGTTGCTTTAACTACATGTCCATAATGCGACGGATGTGTTAAGAGATACCTCGAAAGCCTTGGTGTGTGGCTTACAGTTAGTCTTCTATATCTTATCCCTGTATCATATCAACTCATTTGTCACGTGTCCAGAGTCAAGTTAAATAGCAACTGTACGTCTGCTTCTGAGAAGCTTCGACTGGTCACCACAGAAACTTAATGTCAGGTAATTGTATCTCTGCTTCTCTACGTGCCGGGAAGAGGGCATTAGGTTGCCGTGCCAGTCTACCTGCTTTTGTTTTCTGTGGATAGATGGCAAAGTGCTCGCTATTACCATTATATTTATTTTTGTTATTTTTTTATTAATTTAGTATTGTCGCTTTAACAATAAAGTCATAACGCGACTACAATAAATTTTAATAATTACAATATTTTGAAACAAATTACAACATTGATTATATGACATACAATTTTATTTCTTTTAAAAACATTACTATGTTGTGACAGATGGTTGGATCACTCAAGACCACCGTGAGGTTAGCAGGAATGCCACACTGAAGCCGATGAATCGTAGATAGGGCACTCTGCAACTATATGCTGAACAGTGAGAATGGAGTGACACTGTTTGCATGTAGGCTGATGATCTTTTCCAAGGAGATATGAATGTGTAATTGCAGTATGCCCAATACGTAACCTGGTGAGAAGTACCTGGTCACGACGAATTAGATGTTTTATTGGGTAACTGAAACTAGGGTTGGAGCTTAAGGCGATTAGTTTCCTATTGGATGTGGAATTCCAGTGTAGCTTCCATTTCTTATATATTTTATACTTGAGGAAATTTTGGAACTGTGATGCGGAACCTTGAGGTCGGCCAGACTTGGAGAGTGGCATGTTGCTTCTTTAGCTGCTTCATCAGCTTTTTCATTTCCAGATATGCCCATGTGAGATGGTATCCATGCCAGCATCACACGTTTATTGCTGGCTTTTATATCATTATACAGCTGTAAAATGTTCTGCACTAACGAGTTTCTGGATGACTTCTGTTGTAGAGCTAAAATAGCGCTCATTGAGTCAGTGAAGATGATATAACAACGGTGTTCAGCTTTTATTATGTATTCCAAGGCACATCTTATGGCAAAAAGTTCACAGGAGAATATAGTGGGGTAATTCGGAAGACTGTAAGAAATTTTATCTTCAGGATGTACCACAGCACAACCACTACTCCCATTCATTTTTGATCCATCAGTATATATAGGTATGAAGTTTTGGTGCATGCCACAAATTTCGTGAAACATTCGCTGGTAATGGGTAATATATGTATTTATTTTGTTGTATTTGGCTAGAGTGGTGATGATAGGCGGGGTTTTGGGTTTCCAAGAGGTATTGCTGAAACATTTGAGTTTTATCATAGCAGGAAAACCTAAATTAATCTCATGCATATATTTTGAAATTCTATAGCTGAAGGAAGTGCCATGAGATTGTCCAGTTGAAATGCTGTTATTGTCGTTAGAAAGGAAAAAATATGGGAAAGTTAAACTTCAGGTGGAACTTTGGGACATGGTATGAAATATACAATTCGGTATTTACCTTGGCGACTAAGGGAAACCATAAAAAACCAGACAACTTGGTTAGACCACGAAATTCATGTCCAGGTTCTCTCAAATACGGGACACAGGCATTACCGCCTGAACCATCCTACTCGTTAAGTTCAGTTTGTTTACTGTGTTAAGTATTGTGTTCCACCAGGTTTCATTGGAAATACAATTTTTGGCATCCATAAATAAAATAAGCACTATTAGAAAAAGGTTTGTGCATGGTTTTTTATGGAGATAGTAGTATGAGAAAATATAATAATGCCACATTAATACCTATACTCAGGTACCATTTAGGACACATGACGAAGCTTTCCAAGCAATTTTCTGCACTTAAAGCAAACCTCTACTGAAGGTGTTTCGTTGTATCACTTTTGTAAAACATTGATGTATTGAGTTTAATTAAAATATAACACATTTAGTATGGCGACATAAAAACTATGAATTTTATGCAAACAGTTTGTGAAGTCTTCTTTATTCTCACCTTATATAGGTGTGATACCGTAATGCATTACAGGAAATGACGTGTTCCTTAATACGTTTATCTCCTTCCTTCTCTGTTTATCCTCCCGTTGTTAGGGCTTACACCCCTTAGGACTAAAAAGAGGGTGCCTGCGGTCAGACGCCTCTCAAGGACCACAGGCTATGGATCAGGGAGAACAGCCAGGATGGGTGATGAACCCGAAGCCTGTTATGAGAATAATGAAATTATAAAATTTCATTAAGAAAGTTATAATGATATGGAATGGAGCCGTTGGTGAAATGAACGCGGGGGAAACCGGAGAACCCGCAGAAAACCCGCTCAGACGCGCTTTTGTCCACCACAAATGCCACATGCGGTTCTCTGGGATTGAACCCAGGCCGCGTTGAATAGAGGTGAGCGATCTAACCACTCGTCCACGGCGCCACCCTGATACATTCATAATTAATGAAAAACAATTCTTTTCGTAGTATTAGTAATTTCCATAACAATCAAATTTCCTTTTAATTTCCCTATACTTAAAGCAGTGCATCTTGAAATGTTAATGATTAAGTGATCGTTCTTATGTCTGTATAGGATTATTGAAGCAATATGTATTATGCGAATTTTTATTTTAACAATTTCGCAGTTAGACAATTAAACTGTCGTCTCGACTTAACGTGTCCATCAGTGTACCTACAAGAAACTATACAGTGGATATTTATCTGAAGAGGAATTAAATAGACAAATATTATTTCATATAAGGGATATCAAAATAGTAATGGGCACGAAAATTTGTCTGATGTACATGCAATAAGTTTTAACTACAAAAAGAATAAATAATGACACTCAAGCATTTCTAGTACCTAAAACCTAACGAGCACAGTTCTTATGATAACAATTTTGCGGTTCATCTATTCCTGCAACTACTACTATTGCTCACGCTCTACTGATTCCTCTGTGAAGTTTTTCTTTGCTTATCCTACTTTTCTTGTGTGTTTCATTCAGATAATGGTGTTCCCTTTTCCACTAGGTTACCACTCCATTGCCTCTCTTGGCCATTCTACGTTGCATTTTCGAATACAGTCGTAATATTTCAAACTATGGTCTCAAGCTCCCTGTGATATTCTCTTTAGTACATCCCAATAGAGATGTTTCCTGGGTATTCTGCAACTTCTATTCTGATGCTACGTTTGTGCTTCTTTCTCTTTTTTTGCAAGTTTTCCGCTCGATATAATGCATTAACTACAGAACTCTCATTGTAGAATTACTCAGTTTTATATTTCTGCTCGACAAATTTCCCTTAACTTAAATATCCTGCCAAAATAAATGTTTCTCGTTTTGATCTTTCAAATGCTTTTATAATTTTCCACCTGCTCTTGTTAATGTGAAAGAATACGTATAATACTCAAACGTTTCGAAGAATGTTTACTTATACAGGAACGATAGGTTAGGAATAAAATTACTTTAAAGAGAGCATTTTTATTTTCTAGCTAGCATAATGGCTAATGGAGATTGTTTTTCTCGAAAAAGATTACTGGTGCATTAATGCTATTTTTAGAAGTTTTTGAATACTTTTAATGTTTTATAGTGGAATAACAAAGGCTATGTCCTTAAAACAAAATATTGACTTATTGGGTTGTTTAAAACTAAGTTTTTGGTTAATTCCGATCAACATTTTATTATCAATAAACGGTTTTAAGGATACTCGATACTGATGTTACTAATTTGTACAAATTTCAAGCAAGTTTTTGGAATTTTCTTACAGGTTTGTCCGTTGCAGTACAGAATTCAATGTTGTCATTCCATGTACTTTATAAGAAAAGCCTTTCAAAAATTAAGAAAGTCAGTTATGAAGTGCCTCGTGATGAATGCTGGGACATTTTAAATCTTGAAATGTTGTATATTATTTCTGGAATATAGTTCTTTGCAAAGATTACCATTAAAAATATTACTGTTACATACTGAATACAATGTGTAACATTTTTAATTTTCTAAAATTCAATATATTAAATTATTAAAATCCAAAATCCTAAGCAATGCTTAACAAAACAATTTCTGAGATAGATACATCCAGCTTTATTTAACGTTTGCTGAAAATACGAAAGAAATGCGATATAATGTACTCATGAGGAATATTTTAAATTAGTGTAAGATTACAATAAAATGCTTTAATATTTCACGTACACTATTTGCATGCATCTGCAATGTCCATTTAAATGTAAACGTTTGGGATTTATGTGGGTAAATGAGCAAAACCGCAAATGGGGCCTGATTCTAACTACTATTTGAGGATTTCTTTTGATGAACTTCTTAAAAAGGTAGTTTTTTCAAAATATTAAAAATATAGTATCAGTTGTGCTTACTGGAGTTAAAACAATTTCTTTCCTCTAAACTGTTACTAGCAATGGACTTAGGCGAAGTCGTTCATAAGCATCGCTAGCACTCCGTTTCTGGCTCATGCGAGCCCTACTATTGATGCTCCGTTTGCAGAATAAGATATTGTGCTTATTCAAATTAGTAGTTTGAAATTATGAAAGTAAATACATAGTGTTCTAGTGCACTGCTTTAAATAATTTAATCACGATTAGGGCTGCAAGTAGGAGGATTGCCATAAGTAGTACATGACATAAGCAAGCGGTATGTAGAAAGCATTATGTAAAATACTATTGAGATCTGTTTTGTGTCAACAAATGCAAGTAAATTGTTATCGATGACAGTCTTATTTACGGAACTGTTCAAGATTATTAAGCTAATAAACGCTCATTTTTATAGCTATGGGTATTAAAATAAAATGAATAGCAAAGTTTGTCAATATATTTCAATTAATGATTACTGTTTTCGAGACCACAGTTCTTCTATTCTTAAAGCGGTGTATAACACAAGGCTTTTGCTTATGTTATAAACATTGTCAACAAATTCTGCCTCTTGTTTTATAAAGCATAAATTTCTCTTAGACGTTTCAAGTTAAGAGGTTTCTTATGGAATTACAAAGTGATGGCACCTATTGTTTATTTGCTCTGTTACTACGATAATACACACAAAATCATCAGAATTCATAGAAAATAACGTAAACGCCGTTCTTTGCAGTTTAGATAATAAAAAATATTCATTTATTCCTACTATTCGCCAGCAGTGGATAGTTCTGAGGGTTCTAGGAGTGTTCCTGATGAATTACGAAGCAAATAGACAATAAGAGCGTCAATTTCCATCACTCGTGCTATAGTGGTGATTGTTGGGTGCTCTGTTATTGGCGGTTTCTACCTGAAGTAGCTGAAAGAAGCCTGTGTTTTCTTAAGTAAACATGAACATTGAGGATTAAGTTGCATCTACCACAAACAGAAGCGCAAATACCGAATCTGCATGTGTTAAGGGGTTGCAATACGTATTATTAAAGTATATAAACAAAATTAAATTAAAACTTGAAACTTTGTTGCTCTCGACAAGAAAAGGCAAAAGTTGTTATCCCCGTCTACACAAAGCTTGTAGAAGTAGGAGACAAGAACGCCCTTATATACACAGGATTTATTAAGTGCTTCTCATTAAAATATAAAAACATCAGTATCCTAAAAAAGTCCGCTGGGCACTCAATTCTTGTAAGACATGAACGGTTCAGGGGGAGTTCTCGCAACAGTGAAACTTACGTAATTTACGAAATAAAACAAACTGTTCCAGGTGAGTGCATTGAAACACATGTAGCGGAGATACAGCCATTTAATATGTTTGGCAGGCCATATTTCACTTCCTTAATTAAAATAGCCCTTGATTTTGGAGCTGAATATGGACAAGTAATGAGGCGAAATTGATGTTGTCACTGAAACAGAAGTCATTATTGTAATTGGTTGCCATCATAACTTAGCAATAGGTTTCAATAACAAATGTTGATTTTCTGCTTTTGAGATTACTTAAATTAGGAACCTCATATGTGAATTTTTTCAAAACGAAATGTTTATTCGCTTTGAAGTTGTATATAACGTTTAGACTTAATGCTTTTATTTGTCAAAAACCCGTACCAATGTATGTGACCGTAATAGTTTTTTCTCCTCCATTTTTTAATGTAAGAAAACAATTTTATATTCACCACTACTTAAAAATATATAGTTATTTAGCTCAAATTAATTAATAAGAATGACGCAATGTTACGAGTTTCACGATTCAGTTTTCAAACGAAAAATAATTTGTTGCATTCTCTCCATTGAAACAAAAAGAAACTGTGTAGAGACTACGATACAAATTCTTTGGACATCGCAGTACAACATTCTTGTTCCTACCTTCGGTCCGTCCTTCGCATCTACTGCCCGATTAACTTGAGGTGGCAGCTGAGGAAAAGTGCGCACTAAACGATAAGTCCGTTATCTACCCCGAGAGGAGAGTGGGGATCAGTTACGCATGTGGAGTTGTTGACGCTGCACGTGCGTTATCTGAGCTTCTGTAAGTTTTTAAGGCTCGTGTCCGTGTGCGTTATATGTTCGTCTATACAGCATATTCACGAAACAGTTTGCTTTCTTCCGAGTTGTATTCTTTGTATGTGTGTGTAACTGTGAGTGCCTGCGGTGAGTATTTTTTGGATTTGCGTTTTACTTACTGTTAATACATGGGCAGTAAACTTAAAGGCAAAGTACTGCACTCCCACAGCAGGGAAGTTATTAGCAATTTATGTAAGTACATGAAAAGACATTTAGTGGCTGGCGTGGTAAACATCAATGTGAAAAACATTGGAAAGAGTGTTGCTGAGGCAACAGGCGCTTCCGAAAGAAGTGTAAGAAGAATTATTAAGAAGCCATAGATATTCATAGTGGCATTTCGCCTTCATTCTCCATACCGCATAAAAAGAGACCTAAAAGGTCTTATTATACCAGCTTAAATACTTTCAATGAGGCAGTAGTGCGCCGAACTGTGAATGAATTCTATATTCTTTACAAGCAAAGACCAACACTGAAGAAGGTGCATGCAAAGTTAAAGGAATCGATCAACTTTAAAGGGAGTGTATCTACATTAAGAAATATACTACTTAAGTTGAGTTTTACCTATAAAAGGACAAAAAAAAGAATAGGATAGTCCTAATGGAGCGGCACTTCATCGGAACTAAGCATCTCCATTATCCTAGGATGATAAAACAGTACAGAAGGGAGGGCCGTCCCATAATATATATGGATGAGACATACTATACATTCATCACACACTGCTCCATATGCACGTCATGAATGTTGAGCTAGAATTCATGCGCAGTGAAGGCTTGCTGGATGGCGGACAGGAAATTATCATTCATCTAGAGGGCAACACCGACGAAAGCAGTGATTCCTCCGAGTTTTCTAGTGAAGAGGAAGGTGAAGAATGTCAAGAGCAAGGAACTGCAGATTCAACTGGATCTTCTGCTATTGTTGCGTCTGTTGTCTGAAACCAGCCTCAAGGTAAGATGCATGTGATTTCCCCTTCCTCTTGGCCGCATGTGGCTGCAGTTGGTCTCCCACCACTCTTAGTTGCCCCTCTTGTACTGCGCAGCGAGCTGCCACCATAAGTTAATCTCGCTGTACTCAAATGCAGTTTCACGAACAGGTGTGAGCAAGCGAGCACCTTGGCTGTTCACCAGGGAGCACTGGTGGCCTCTGATAGTACATGTAGCATTATCATAGTAAATCGTAATTTATTATTAAGCTTCTGCTGAATTTTTATAAACTTGTGTTCTTCTTATCTTTCTCTAGTGCAAACTATTTTTTTTCGAAATTTAGGTATATTTTCAAATTTAGTTTTAACTAATGATATACTAATTATTTCCTTGTGGTCGCAAGGGAAAGCGTGTTTATAGTTCATTCGGTAGTCTCATTCATTCAGTCCTACTCTATATGAACTCACCATCCCTATACACAAAAATGATGCTAAATGAAACAATAACGGAAATCGTCCAACGTGACTTGAAATTGATGACTGTATCGTATTCTCAATTCTGGTACCGATAAGAAGTGATGCAGCACTCATCGTCTTCAGCAGTTCAAGCTTGTTTTGGCTTGGCTTACCAAACTAGGAGTAATCCGATTGGATCATAGGAAAAGGTCAGAAAGATTTGTTTGCAATATATTTTGCCAACTATGTTCCAAAGTACGCATTGTTGTTTAGCAAATTTCTCATTAAATACCTCATGTCAGAATGTTTTTAAAACACGAGTTCTTGAAAATAAGAAAAAATCTCGAACAGTGAGAGACTGCTGTTTGAATTATTTGGAACCATCTAGCAAAATTTTCTTCTTGCAGCAGCATCATTAATTATTGATGTAATTACATTTTAAGCATTCAACTGCGGATTACTTGATTGAAACTGTGCTTGAGGGCTTCAGAAGATAAGCTACTTTATTATGATTATCGTATTGACAGCCATGAATTAAACCCGGAATACACGCAGGTAAAGTGAATACCTTGTTGATGTAACAAACAGAAGTATTCCTACATTTGACAGTATAAGGGCTATTTATTAATCATAATCACTAGCACTTTAGTTCAAGATAATTTTTGTGGCAAAATTTTACGCCTGGAATCTGCGCGCTTCTTTTACGAGGAAGAATAAATACCAGGTATATTTTACCACACTTAAAATACCAATTTGAAATGAACGCTTCAATTTAAACCATAAACATAAGCGCCATTGTTAAGGAGTACATTCAAACTTTGTAGACACAATCTCCGCTGCTCATTACCCACCTGTGACATTGCAACCAGCCGTCACTAATACTGTTTCACTACATATATTTTGCTATTCTAAGGAGCAAAGTATGCTTTCTTTTCCAGTCCCGATTAAATCACCTTTATATACTCTCGCTACAGATCGTCGATGGGGACTTCCAGCTCAATCTCGACAAAACGTAGGCATCTTTTCTAACTGAAGGAGAGGATTTGGAGGTAGGGTAATTCATACCTTGGATTCGAGATGCGCTCCTGATTTAGTTATTATTGTAAATACTGTGTGTTTTAGCAAAACTAACGAAATTCTGCAGGAAAAGTAATTTTTAATACACTAGAAGATTTTGCACTGTAGGCGAGTTTTCATTTGTTTTTTAGTGCGTCTGTTATCTGTAATTCACCATATGCATACAGATGTCAGCTCAAGTTTATTATGTTAAAACATTAGCTTATGATTTTGTTAATATTGAATGGCAGAAATGGTATTTTCTTTCAAAAATATGCTAAGGGTTATTTGCAAGGAATGGAAATCTGTGCATTGTACTGCGACTGGTATCTACTAAATTTTAAAACAATAATTGTTGTTAGCTGACAATGAAATGGATTATGCCTTTAGCTGTGGAAGGTCCAGGCTAACAGCATGGCAGTTTCCGTCCGATTGCACACTTACATCACCGGAATACAAGCTTTGAAGTGCACTATTGTTTCACGCTTTTTACGCTCTACCGATCTGTCCTTGAAAATAAAAGAGCCTACGTTACCTTTTCATTTGATTTTGTTTCTGTCTCCATTTTGTTAAGCGCGGTCGTCTGTAAAGCTGTGAAACCCCCTATTGACTTCTTTCTGCTTTTCCATTCCGTCTAGTCTTTTGTTTCTCCCACAAAGCAATCTGCCAATTGCAACTGGCACATACATTTTCATCCTGTTTGATAGAGGTTATTGTTGAGCTGTACTTGAAAACTCTATATTTTTTATTTCATTGTACTTCACGGTTTATCATAAAGAAACACTTGTGCATTTCTTTCGTATATGAAATTTATGGAATTTCCGGATCAGCAATGACCACTTGATCCCTTAGCACTTACATTATTTTAAAAGTCACTATAAAGATTGGCATATGGCCCATAAAATAAATATTTCTTCTTACTACAGAGAGTATTTGTTAGACTTGTTATGGATATGTATATTATGGAACTCTCTTTAAATATAGACTCTTTTCTAGCAATATTTTGGAGAAAGGAATTGAAGTTTGGGAATTTCTGAAGATGTCCTGGTAGTGGAGTTCTTGTACTAGAGGTAGCGAATATGTGAATGCAACTGAATTATAGTCTAATAATTGAATTGGCTACTAGAATGTGTTACAAAACTTTAACAGTTAACTATAACAAATACACCTATACCATAAACATTTTACTGGTGTAAAATATTTTAAGTGATTTACAACGGACTAGGAGCGTATTTTAGATTTTAAAAATAAGCAGAAAGGTTTTCGCTGAATTACACTGGAAAAAATTCAGTTGGCAGATTTTTTCTTACCCAAAATAGTCAATTTGTACTAATTCAGGAGCAAAAAACACAAATATGAGCTGGATTTTTTCGTTAGCTCCAGTTTCTGAGAAGCTGCTGATGTGTTGTTGTATTGCATGTTGGTACTGCACATAATATATTGAATACTTCGTAGCATATTTCTATAGTTGACATACAAAACTAGTACAGGGATTGTCTATTAAATAATAAATATTAAATATGAACATACTATTAACACAAAATCGAAATATTCACAAGAAAGTAGTATACGGTACCAACTTTGAATACACGTAGCATTTTGTATAGTTCCTGTTGCATTTTCTTCAGCTGTGTGCTCATTCTCTTCTGAACATGTCCAATAAATTCCCGTTTTTATCACTTTGTGGGCAACTTCCTGTAAAGTATGAAGAAAAATTTACCTCTTTACCACGGGGAGTATAGGAATTAAACCCTAGTAACCCTGTTTTCTGGCATACTGGAAATGTTATCTAGGAGTATATCTAAATACCAAATAATATTTGAAGTAATATATGCCCGTAAAACCGCTGAAAGAGATATCACAATCATTCAAAAAGTGACATGATGCCAACATATGCACACATATTGAATAAAGTTGTATTCACACGAGCGCTTCCCTTGGCCTTCCTGTTGTACCTCTCCTGTGGGACATCTCTTACAAGCGGCCAGCAAAAGTCAGCAAGCATGGCAGCGTTCCATTGTGCAAATATTTTGGCGGAAACGCTCGCCATGCTCATCGCTCACTTCACCACAGTTACTGGCGAAGTCTAATGTGAGTTGGGAAAGTGGTTTGAGAGATATATTGTGGCCTAATTCATGATACTTCTCCAACAAATTGTTCACACGTTCAATGTAATTTTCCTTCTTGCTTCCTTTTCTTTACATAAAGAATGTAATAAAAAATGTTATACTAAAGGAGTTTAAGAATGTATGTATTAATGGAAATTTCATCAGCCTCGCTTAACATAACAGTTCCCGTAGTTGTTTATAAGCACCAACTTATTTAGTCATTAATTTTATAAATTGTTTCAACTTCTTTCATTGTAACAGGGGCAAAAGGGTGTTGGTCATAGGCACTAGAGGGGTATGTTGTACATTCTTTTCACCAGGGCATATAGTCTCGTTTGGAGGTAAAACCTTTCCAACGTAATGGAAAAACGTAACTCGACTATCCCATTCACAAAGAAAGCAGCAGTAATTGAAGAAACTCAATTGCAACCCCAAGACAAAGGCATGACGTTTAGGTCTGCACTTAGCTGCCATTGGTGATCATCAGACACCGCAAGCTCAGGAAATATAAATCATTAAAATAGACAGGCAAAAGGCATTATAAATAGCTAAAAATAGACAATAAAGACAATATAGAAAAACCTTACATTATGCCTATTTATTTACTAGATTTCACTATTGTGATAATCGCACAATAAGTATATTTATGTCAATGTCCTGTTACTATATTTTTAAAGTAACTTTAAAGTTTTATACAAAATGCTAATTGTACTTGCAGAAAAATGAAAGTGTTTCTTGAAGGTCTCTGTATTACAATGCACATAGTAACGGAATGCTTTTTTAAATTTTTATTTTTCATTTGAGAAAATGACCTCTCAACATCTACAGAGGTAATTGCCGCAAATCTAAAACGTTTAACTATTGTAAGAACCATTTATACAGCAATGAATTGACACCTTGTAGAATTTTTGAAATGTTTCTAAGTTTGTTAAGATCAAGATTTTTCTAAAACACGATTCTTTTCCCTAAGTAATAAACCCCATTTCCTTAGCACGCACACTCTCCAATCTTTGCACAGCATTATCAAAAAAAGAAAATTCTGACTTCGTCTTTCTTGAAACTGGTAGGAATGCCACAATGAAAATTAAGTCATTTCTGACTTCCGAAGATTCGGGAAGTTTCTATGCTGCTACAAATGAAGATGCTTTATTCTCCAGAGCGGCGACCACGCTAGTTATATTCAGGAAATTTGAAGCATAATAAACTGCTGCTGAAATCCATATCCTACTTTCTTACGATAGGTTTAGGGAACAGAGGTATTAGTGCAGTATTTTTAAATGTCTGAATCTTTGAAGGAGCTTTCACAAAGATCTTCTTAATACTGGAAATCAATTTATCGATATCCGGAAACAGCTTTGTATCTCTAATGACACCCTGTGAAAACCATATGCTACGTAGGTCACGTGAGGCATGTTTTGAAATACACTTTTAAAGTTGTGCCAGCCTTTTTTCATGTATAGTGCAGTGTCTGGGATGAAAAGTAATACATTAAGGTATTGAATTTCTCCAGGCCACAATAACCGTAATCAATTGGTAAATAACTATGCAACTTTTTCCAGACACTCTCTTGTAAACAGGGATGCTTTTACTGATTCACCTTCTGAAGGATCTAATGGTCCAACAATGACATTGGCAATAAAACGACCCGTAAAATCAGTTGGCTCGTCAATTTAAATCCACACCTTTTTAGTTTTTAGTTCATTCTTTAATGATTTTCATTATATCGTCGTAACATTCATTTAAGTAACATTTTCCAAACTTGACTCACTGGGCACAGATTCGTCCGTGTACTTCTCCAAAATGTGCCTTACAATTCTATAGTTTCCACAAAAGGATTCCGGGATCAATAAAAACTTTACATAATTCAAATGCAAAATGTGATTTTTGAATCGATGTTGCAATTAGCGTTGGAAGCTAAGACATTTTCTTCCCAGTAGCCTTGGAAGGTGTATTTCTGTGTTTGTGCAGGAGCGTCATTTAGGCGGAGCAAGGGAGTCAGTTGCCCTCCTAGGTTACAAGAAATGGTTAGCCTATTGGTTTATAATTGCTCTACCAAAAGAAAAATTACGGCATCTGTATTTTTAATACAAATATTTCACATTTGAAAAGTACAAGATTTTGTTTTGGGCTAAATGTGTCATTAAAATTCACATGAAAATTCTGAAACGGCTCTAGGCATCTTGCCCCCTCCCTCCCGCCCAAATAGAAACTGAAATGACGCTTCTGGGTTGTACTGATATGTTGAGAAATGAAATATTTGTTTTTCGTAGTTCACTGACTGCTCACATATTTTGCACAGAAGTATTTTACCGTCAGTATAAAATACATCAGATCCGAAAGTATTAATGCAACTTTGGATTTTATTGCGTAAAGGAATCTTGAATTTTGGCATGATACTAGCTACCTTGTACAACAACGTCGCAATGAAAACTGAAAGAGAAATTTAGAGTAATAATGAAATCACAGTTTTAGCTCCTGCACTGATCGTTTCTTTTGAAGGAGATGTTATCAGATAGGAAGTCAAGTGGTAAATTAAAACTCTTGGCTACTCTTACCTCTTTTTACGGCGAGACACATTGTTGCTTGTCATGAGAATGTGAATTAAATGAAAGGCAATAAATAACATAGTTTTGGTGCAGTAGCATTCATTGTAGGGATTACAGAAATAATTTAGGCAATTTTAATAATAAAGGAATAAATAATAACCAAAAAGGAACAAAAGGCATTTATTTGGACTACTAGGCATTTTTATAAAAAGGGGGAAAAAGGCAAAATAAACCTGTGACATTCCAACCTCAAAGATATAAAATCGTACACATTCACTTTCAAATTGAAGATAGATTTAACACATTTAAAAAGGCATTCTGCCAAAGTTCCGGTCTCTGGTGATCATAATACTGAACAGCTTCCAGGACTTTTTTCATCTACTAATGTGTGTTCTTCATGAAAACAGCTTGCCCGACATGCACTGGAGGAAGAGAATGGAATGTGGAGAAAAACTGCTCTCATACTTCTGTGGGTTGTATTTGATAGACGATCCGTTCATAAGCCCATTTACATCATGATTGTCCTAAATTAAATTGAGTTTTATTAGACGCTCTTTAACTGCTGTGGTTCTTTGCGTCCCATTCTGCATTCTCTTTATCAGGCTTGAGGTTCTTTTATGTGCCGTAAACCTACACGCGGGGGCCATCAGCTTTACTTCCCTTCCGAAGGAAGGCATACTAAGAATTTTTACGCTCGAAAAAATCCGTCGCCCTCCACCGGGTTTGAACCCACGACCTCGGAAACTAGAGGCTAGAATGTAACCACTACACCACGGATGACGACTTGATTGTCTTGCTGTGTGAAATAAACCTCTAACCTCATTTGACGATCCCTGTGCATCGACACTTTTACAACATCCTGCATTGTTCGTATATTTATATATGACAATTCCATGGAGAGATAGATAAAATTTGAGGTTTTTAATGTTGGCGCCTCGAATTCCACATTGACTCTAGGATCTCGCATATTTCTAAGGAAAGCATACTTTTTCTCAGCAGAATTCCTCTTATTTATTTGTTCTACAACATTTACACTAGGAGTAATGTGGGAACTTGTCATAGTATGCAAATATTAGTGCACTAATGGGGTTTAATTACTATAATAGGCCGTTTCTCGGAAACAGCTAACTGTACCATGTTACTGTCTATTTTATGTTTGTTAAACTTAATTTAACAGTTGGAGACTATATTCGTTTCCGAAGCATTATCATTGTTGAGGCAGTATTTTTAACATTTAAATAATTTCAGTCTAATTATATAATATGTAAATTCAATAACAGCTCACCTTGAAGCAATATGTGTTTGCAATAATTTGTAAAATGTATGTAACAGTCATTGCATATGCTTGTATTATTGTATCCATGTGTAATAATGTTATGTGAATATATTACGTAAATTAATAATGTAGGACCTGTGAGAATAATAGGTTAAAAGTTGCTAACAATGAGGTAACAGTGAGGCAACCTTGAGGTAATAATGAATTTGAAAGTTTAACAATACTACTTGTGATCCTTGGAAGCAATAATGTAATTTTAGTGACAGTTTCTAAAAAATAGCCAATCAACAACCAGAAAAAGCTTTAGTTAAATGAAGATGTTCTATTGGATTAGGAATAGCCAATCAGAGACTTGAAATACAGAAATGTACAAGTTTAGGCGGTTGAAATCAATTCAGTTGCCTACAGACAGTGTTAGTAACCGGATGCGACACGCGTCCTCGAGAGATTTAATACGTATTCGTGTGAGACGAAAAATAAATTTGTGTTAAGAAGTACAAGTAATTAATAAAATAATCCCACAGCTCTATATCAGTGAAGTGTTATTTAAATCGTGTCAAGCATTAATAAAAAAGAGTGAAGTAAAATTATAATCTGTGTAAGCATACATTCTTAGGTCGCACCACAACCCTGCCAAGACATCATGTCTCTAAAATACTTTCGCTGCCGAGGCAAACATAAATATATAATATTTAAAGAAACAGTTAAATTACAAAGTTAATAATATTTTTAAACTTGGGGAAAAGGTCACCTGAAAGTATATTTGGGGCGAAGGCTACCGGAAACTGTTTACTATACGTGCGGTTGCAACTACTACAAGTTCGGCTCCCCAACAGTTGAAATATAATACAACTCCTTCAATACGACCTACTTAAACTTGACGCCCAAAACGTGGGGCAAATAACAATACACCTCCTACTTCATTGTGGACCAATGTTACACTAAATGCATACCAACAAAATGGTTCATTTAAAACACAGACATACTTTTATGTCTGTTTTGTCACCAGATAACTTGAAGGCCTTTTAGAAGGGCAGAACATTTTAATACCATAGACGATCCCGTTTAACGTTGCGTCTAAGGGGAAAGTTCTCACCGCTCCAGCAGCGTTCCATCTTAGTAAGGCGATGCTTTCTGCGAGATTGAAATCGCTCGGAAGCTCATTTCTGCAGCAAGTCATGCCAAAATGTATGACGTTGGAACTATTACGTTAATTTCACAAAATGTGCTAATTAAACTATCCTCCTGTATTCTCTAATGCGTTTCATACCAATTCAATTCAATCTCGTATTAATTAAAGGCATATAGTTTATATTATCTGCTTGTTTTACAAATTTTGAAGGTATTAAACATAATTATATTTAAAATGGAACTACATATAGTGGAAATAGCCCTGAAAATGAATTAATGGAAGAGACAAGAATTTAATTTCATTTTTTCATCAAATGAAATATATGCTGTATCAGCATTTCCATAAGAGTAAGATGGGAAGCATATATTTATAATAATTATCTACATTACTATTTTCTATTACGAATATTACTTAGTTCAAGACCATCAAAATGTTACTAGATTGCTAAAAAAGATTCAAAAGCATAAGCAAAATTTCCAAGTGACCATTTAATTCATTCATTCCTATCCATTCATATCCATTCATATCACTGACGTTTGACACAATTCTTAAGTGAAATGAAAGTAATGGATATATTTAATCAATTACTAATCCGTATTGGAATTGAAAATCCATGGGACGGACAATGATTTACATATATATTATTATGAGTGCATCTTGTAATAATTATCAATTAATACGGTTAGAAAACATCACCTATAAAATATTTGCAAAGGTACTTAAATATTGTGAAAAATCTATTAAAATTGTTTAATTATAAAGGGAAAATAAAAACAAAAAAGAAAAACGTCAAAAGGGAAATACGTTATAAAGAAACGGCAAAAAGCATTGCATTCACAATATGTTAAACTTTGTGTGCCATAAAAAGGTCAACAAAGGAGAAAATCATATTTGAAGTATGCTAAAATTGAATTTAAATTGTTAACATATGTGATTTGTTTAACTTCTAGTATTTTTAGATAAATTGTAATTTATTTCATTATGCTTAGTAACCAAGCTAAGATAAGTAAACGACGTTCAACTTTTTTATTACTTAAAGAACATTTTTCACAAAGAATTACATGCCTTAAGCAATGATCAATTCAAATACTTACTTACAAGGCAAATTATATTACACCGTATACAAGAGAAGATCAATAATTAATTGTTGAACCAAAATAAAGATCAACAAGCAAATTATATAATTGTAAGTAAAACTGAATTAAAAAGGTGACCTTTCTACGTTTTACCATTCACATTGCCGTAAGAAAATAATCACTTATCAGTGAATAGTATTATCATCATTCTTATTTAAATGTCTTAGCTTAAAAACGCATAAACAAACCAAGGATAAGAGTAGAATGCTATTAACTGAACTGTACATATTTTAAATCACTTAAAGCTTTAACAAGATTCTAAAGCGCAATACATGATGTAGAATTCCAAATAACTGAGTGGAATAAACTTTCCGCCAGGAATCACTTCTACCAAACCATCATCCGGAACTATCAGATCATCAGAGAACTACAAGGTCAACCCACTAGCGGAGTTCCCGTTACACGTTATATATATATATAATATATATATATAATTCTGAAAGTTCTTTAATACGAAATAATAAACCTTTAAACTATCCTAGCTAAATAAGGTAAAAATTAATCTTTAAGTCTGACATTCATCAGCAGATTCCGGAGCACCAGCGGACTAACACGACAAATCTTATGTAACGAATAACAAAATTCAAATATTTTGAAGAAGTAAATGGAAATCTAAATACGGTGGTTGGTGAAATACTGTTGAGTTTGAAGCACAAGAAACTTCTACATTGTCATAGAGGTTTAATATATAAAATGATCTCGAAACCTCAGCTCAGTCCAATCATACAGCAGCTGATAGGTTAACCACTTAGAACGATCTTTCTCCTAAATTCCTTGGGTTTGGACGATAGTTTCTTAACTTCTTGCTCATAAGTCTCCCTTTCGAATACAAAAACTACTGGTGAAGCTTCTTTTTGAAATCGCTGCTGTGTAATCATTTATCTAAAATTTCGCTTCCAAAGTTCGCCAATGGGAGACTTTAGCCACTGGCGATTGTTGGGTTTAGTAACACTGACCAATATACGATGGAAAACCAACTACAATGTGTTATACTGGAGGATGAATATCGAAGTCATACGTATATAGAGATGGTTATTACTGAGTAGATTGAAACATTTAAACACCACTGATTCAGGGTTTTGCTGAAGAGTCCTCAGGAGTTATCGAAACAATTTTAAACTAGTTTTTGGCCACCTTTTGTCACTGGCGTTGCAGGCCTTGGATATTCTCCTTTTCGGGAAAAGGAATCTCTCTTCCTTGAGTATGTTTTGATTTTCAAAAAATTCAGCTTGAGCAAAATTCGGAGAATATGAAGGATGGTATGCGATAGGTATGTTATTCTACACAAAAACGTTGTTCTTCCGGTGCGTGTTCTGTAATAGAGAGTTGTAGCTATAGGATCTTCAATTGTTTTCTTGCCACAAAGGAAGCAATTTCGTTGCACAAAGACGCTTAGAAACTATTCTCCCTCCATATTGGTATTATAATATCTTCAGGAATTAATTTAAATGTGAAAAACATTCCCTGAATATTGCGTACACATGAAGGATTACTCTTCGCTGTAATCTGTGTACGAAATGCTGTTTACCTTGTGAGAGTGAATATCACATTGAAGATTAGTGTTTGGATTGTGAATCGTACATAAAATGCCATTGTCTCGTCATCCTGCCAGCCCCTTTAGAACTTGATCCATGCTATAAAACGAATCTCTGTTAAATAGCGTTCGCTTTTCTAACTGGTCATTGATCACTCTTTCTGGGTCAATATATTCACAAATAACACATTACATCTTCAAAACATTATAGAGGTACAGAGCTATGCCAGGCGCTTTTGTCAAGTTCTCAATCGACTGCTTGTAATATCGTATAAATTCTTCGCTAAAACCACATATTGATTCTTTAGTTTTAATTAATCCGAATCTTCTTACATATAAATCATCTCAAATAGAAAACGGGCATCTTGTGCAATTACTTGCTGTTCATACCTTGCCTTAGAAATGTCACTTGAATGTAGAGCTTTAAGTTTATTTGCAGGTCTTTAAGGCTCATTTTATCACGTATGCTTAAATGTACAATAGCACGTCTTCATTAATCATTGAGCTAGCTACCTGTACACGACATAATAATAAGTGAAGTGCGCACAAGTGTAAAGAACGGGCATAATTTTAGTTTTCAGTACTAGGTCGTGTCGTTTTTTGATATTTGTTGCACTTCAGCACAGAATATGCAAACACACTTATCCGTCACTACATGAAAATTGTTTTTGTAGCATACTTTAGGTTGGAAACCATGCAGGGTCAGCTATATTACAACGTTCCTCATGTTTTGATTCGTCCTGTGCAACTCCTGTCCATGATGGCGCTTGTTGATGTCTTCGACATCACTTCTTTTCCTGAGGTTTTCTGCCATCAGCTTTCTATAAGCCTCTTTTGCAGGGAGTAGTAGTTCGTGGTAAAGTTCTTCCATAAGAAAGGGCTCTCTCTCAGATCTGTACATATCAGCCACAGTAGGTAACACGTACTACTCACTACTGATACGCAGTAGTAGAATGTCTTAACGCCTGAGAGTATATACTACACGTCACGCAAGCAAGGCAGAGAAGCTGTCTATTCAACAGGATAAAGGCCAGAGAAAAGTTCAGTAACGTGAAGATTTTCAGGAACACTCCTTTAATTTAAACAATGCTTTAGGTGAGATAAAACTGTTTGTTTTTATGTTATTAAACCAAACATTTGATTAAATGATCATGGTTTAGATATTAATGTGAAAAAATAAAATGCATGTCTATAATTTTCCATAAATAGCATCACTCTTCATTATTTTCAATGTTGTAAAACTAAGAAGCCTACTAAGTACCCAAACAGCTGGAAAGCTATATCTCCCATAAGATTATCTCAAATAAATGTTTTCGTAGTCTTGCCTGTTTCCGAAATATTCGTTGTTCTATATTTAAGGTTTCCAAGATGCAGCTTATTTTCAGGCTCCATCTGCATAACAAATGTGAATTTGCGATTATTTTCACAAGGTAGCTAAACTGCTCTTTGTAGATGCATGCTTGTACACCTGTATTTCACATCTACGGCAGTACTTTTATTCTAAAAGGGACTTCAAAATTGACTGAATTTCTATCTGCATACTCGACAAGTTTACGCTTGCATGAGCAAAACTAAACATGTGTAAGGACAAGCATGTGCAAGTCGCGAGTGAGGTTCTCGGTAGTTGTGAAAAGTACGCCTGGGCTTGTTGTTTTAGCAACTTGATTGCGAAAGAGCAATCGGGAATTACTCGAATGCTTAATATGAAGCTAACGAACTCAGCATTGTCTCTGGCGTATCAAATCCAACGGATACCATGATATGGCGAATAATAATGCAGCTTATT
The DNA here is from genome assembly GCA_030765065.1 of Deroplatys truncata. NCBI lineage: Eukaryota > Metazoa > Arthropoda > Insecta > Mantodea > Mantidae > Deroplatys > Deroplatys truncata. The sequence goes on from CM060981.1 coordinate 112,950,561, forward strand.
TTGAATTCACTCAGTAGGTTAATACGAGCAATTGTTTTCTTTTTATTAGCCAGTCCTTGTACCAGATGCTAAGTTTATTTTTCTTACTGTTATTCTTATTAAAACTAGGACAAAGACATCTAAAGAAAGCGCATTATCTCCTGAGCTCTGCATGTTTCAAGCACAAACCGGCGCTGTTCAAGCATACAAGCGCCGTGTGGCGAGAAGGCAAATTGTGCATGCTTCATGTGTGCTTGTCGAGCATGCAGTTCCGTGTGTAGCTGCCTTTATGCATTACTATCAAAAATGTGCTAGTGTCATTTCTACTTTGTGGATTTCATTAAGTCTGAATTGCTTTATCTTAAACCACATCTGGAAAAACATTCAGTAAAGAGGCTAGAAGAATCAGTTTATATGAAAAGCGATTTTATTTGTATATAAGGAATAGTTCTTGATTCGTATACTGTATAAGAAAAGCTTGTCACTGTTACATATTAAAGGTTTGTTTCAGCATGCAAAAGTGTATAAAGACATGTTAATATGTTATTGCTTTTTTCATCGCAGACCTGTGCTATTATTGGACATTTGCTTATAATCTAGGTACTTCGTAAGTTATATTTCGCTGCAGAAATTCAATGTTATCCCTGTTTATTTTATAAAAACTAGTTCAACCTCTTGTAGTCAATTTCTAATGTCTCCCAAGTTAGCAATTTGCTTTAACCTCAAGCACGATCTATGTCCTGCAGATATGCATAATACTGTTCACTAAGATTTCTGCGCATCTACAAACTACCAGCTATAACTGATGCAGACAAGCAGGTTGAGATAAGAGGGTGATATGTTGAGAATGGGGCCAGAGCCAGAATTGGAAGTGAAATTCTGTGGTTGGCTTGTTTTGATCGCGGCGTAGCTCGACGTGCCTTCTTCCCCTACTGTCCTGGCATTTTGCTGCATGCCTGTGGTTCCGGACTTCATGGGATATGCGCTTTCCACCCTCACCCCTGGAACTTTACGGCAAGCAATTATTCACCGTGACGTGCATCTGTACAGAGAAGAAATTTCTGAGCTAAGAACGCTGTCCGGTTTCCTTCAGAATTGGGCTTAAGCAAGTTTTCAGGCACAATTGGTGGTAAACGTGAAATATCCTATCTTGCTTCCAAAGTAAACCTTTAGCCCTATTTCAAAATATGTCCAGACTGAAAGAGTTCGCCATAGCATATCTTTGCAAAGTGTGAAGTATATGTAACTATTAAAATGCACGCTTTTGTATTAGTTAATTTTTATCATAACGTCTAATAATCATCAGAGAATGTCAGATCAATTAAAAATGTAATTACAGACTACGACAGTACCCTTATAAATATAGTTTTAGTTAGAAATCTGGGAATATTGACATTCTCGGAAAACAATTATATAAACATAAATTTGAAAATATGACTGCTAAGACTTCGTTTTCCAATGATTTCAATTAAGGTACGAATAGTTATTAATAAGGAGACTGTAGAAGTTAATGCAATTGTGCTTCATTTCATCGAATAGTCAGAAAAAAACGCATTGGAATAAAGTTTGTTAAATGCCAGGATATTTTGTGCAGAACTACTGATATAGTTACCTCGGAGACGCTTCTCATGTGTTAAAAGTTTATAATAATATGGTTCAGGCATACACAATGACAGTGCATCCTAAACTGAGAACGGAAGCCACAGATATAATATAGTGTTAATAGGATAATCCTTATTTAATTTATACAGGGTTATTCAAAAAGAAGGAACAGACTTTAAATATTTATTTCTAACGAATGATAATAGATTGCGAAGCATATGACACATCACTGAATAGAGGAAAGTTCAAAGTTTTAAGCCACACCTATTAGTTCTAGACGCTATGTTTGTTTACGAGAAGATGGCGACGCCACAGAAAAAGTCGCTTTGTGTGCTGCATTATGCAAAGAGTGAACTCATTGTTTCATTGCAGCGTGCATTTCGTTGCAAGTTCAACAATGAGCCTTCTCGTCATAAAAATGTACAATTGATACAATAAATTCCTAGAAGATGGTTTGCGTATGCAAAGGGAAAAGAACTGGTCGTCCTCGCATAACAGATGCTGCTCATTTTGAACAGACAAAATAAAAATTTTAATATTAGTCTACTCAGTGATATATCTCACAAGTCGCCATCTATGTCGCCCTCCGTGGTGTAGTGGTTAGCCTCTAGTTCTCGAAGTTGCGGGTACAAACCCGGCGAAGGGCGATGGATTTTTTTCGGGCGTAAAAATCCTTAGCATGGCTTCCTTCGGAAGGGAAGTAAAGCCCGTAGTCCCGTGTCGTAAATTTACGACACGTAAAACAACCTCAAGCCTGACAAAGAGGCCTCTGAGCAAAATTATCGGTCTTTTACGCCCAGCATAGAATGGGACGCTAAGGGCAACAGCAGTTAAAGAGCGTCCATAAATAAAACTCAATTTAATTTAATTTTGTCGCCATCTATTGTCCTTCATTATAAATGAGTATTTAAAGACTGTTCCTTCTATATAAGGAATAAATTGTGGAAGGATTTTTAATTCCATGTCTTGTAGATATTGCAAATGCATATCAACCACTAATGTACCAAGAATGAATTCAGTTCGTACAACCCTCAGAATATTTAATTTATGGTCAAGGACGTATATAACGACCAGTTTCGGTTTCCAGACGGAACAGATTAGCAGGTCTTTCCATGCTGCTAAACATGTTAGTATTGTCTAGATAGATCCTTACATGCTATTATCAAAACTATATTATATAAAAGGGCACTAGTCGCTAGTTTATGGTCATCTTATACATTAGCATCTAGCGTTGCTAGTTGGAACGTTGTGAAGATATCCTTTTTATTCAGCTGCCAATCTACACATCATTCTGTGGCAAATTACTTGAAGGCTGAATACCTTGCTAAACAAAGTGCTTTAGAAGTGAAAGCACATTTGAAGAGATGAGAAACATAACGTAACTCTCACATAATGTTCATCGTTTGACATTCAATACAAATGGAAAACACTTTATAAAGTTGAAATCTTGCTATATATATTCTAGCAAAAAATAAAAAATTCTAGTTTTGGATTATAAGAAACGATATTGACTAAACCATAAAACAATTGCCTTTATTATAATATAAATTTATTATAAATGTTCACAAATAAGGATTATATATCACTCATACTGTAAATTGTTGCGTTTGAATACATGCTGGCAAAGACAAATCACTCTTCGCCCAGAGATCGTGAGAGATCATTATCCCCTACCCAGATGTTGTGCAGTGCAGCATGTGCAGTTTTCATAGATTTTCTGTGTAATTAAGAATTTTATTCTTCGAAAAAACATCTTTATGATTTAATGAAGTAGGATTCCTGTCTGAATTAATGAATAAATTTTAATAATTTGCGACTTGAATTTGAATGAAGAAAAGCAACGTTTGAATCATCGTTGAAATATAAGTAAATATGTTTATTGACTTACTGACTGCCGCTTATATTATACATAAAGATAGAAATTAATTAATAATTAAAGTGCGTGTATTACTGAACCTCTTGATGTTTGTTTCAATTTGGGAACAAGTCGTAATGAGATTGCAGTAGGTGCAAGATAATTCCCACAATTCTCGGCGAATCTGCTTTTACCCCTACGTATTAATTTGGAGCCAAGTCATTAATATTATTCAATTTAACCTAAGAGCTATTAATTTATTCACCTTCCTTGAGGGGCCCAAATGATCTAGTTGTCAACGGGCCCTTAAACACCACTCCACCACCACCACCTTCCTTGAACATCATCCACCCTGTTGTATTTAAAGAACTTATCGCTGTAACGATGCTTGTCAATAAAATTGTAACCTACGTTTATAGTTTTGAGCTTAATCACACTTTTTAACCTTTTGTTTTTCGCTTAGGAAAGTAACACCAAAGGAGTACAATTTAAAGAATATTACAAAATACATTCCAAAATATTAAGTGTAATTACCGTTGAAAAATTCAATGTCACAGCCATAACCTGAACCGGGGAACTCGTGTTCTAACCCTGAGTTAAATACTTCTATACACACTAAATCTTCTCATGACATTCAAGTATCCCAGAGAAGCAATGGGAAATAAAGGATATATTGCACTTAAAGGTGAATTTTACGTGCACTTTAAACTTCCGGACTTTATAGTTAAGAAGTATTAATTTGTATTTATTAATAGCACTTTCGTACTAGTGATATGTGGGAACTAAGAAAGTTACAGGAGAGTTTCATGCTTATAGAACCGGTAGTAGCGGTATAGCGATTTAAGGTAGCCACGTAAGTTCTGCATTTCATAGTGAAAGATGATTGCATTTTTACTTCTGGAACCAACAGGTTCAACGTATCAGCAAAACGACACTAGATGAATGAAGAGAAAGATATTAAATAAATTTCCCAAGACAAAGAGACTTATAAACGGGTTAAGCAGAAGGGAAAGCAAAAAAGAAGCTAATGTTAATTCAAAGTCCGTTAACATCATTCATAATTTAAATATTCTGTGATAATAACTTGTCCAGTATTTCCTAGAACAATTTCGGGAATAGGATTCTAAATTTTATCTCGTTTTGACAATTTTGCAACTACAGACTGCCATTATTGCTTCAAACTGAAGGCTATTAGATTGGATTGGTCATTACCAATGCCTTTGTAATCCATCACAGTACAATCATGCCGCTGATTTATCTCAATCAGAGAAATGACAGCTTGTGAAGTATGCGTGGAAGATCGAAATGTCTACACTGTACAATACAAAGTGCTTAGGAAGTGGCTAGATATCATTCGGCTGTGGTACAAATCTGAGGGCGTGGGTAATTAATGTATGATAAAGGGCCTTATCAGAATAAAGTATCCCTCATAAAGTATCCTGATAAATGTAAGTAAGGCATTTTCATTACTTTAAGCGAGTTGTATCTCGAAGACACGTTATTTTCTAAACACTCGCGACAATATTATTTAAAGCAGACAGGACATTGAAGTTAAACATAACTGCACCTAACGGATGGGTAAAATATAAATGTAAAATTGGAAACCGACGAGTGGTGGAGGTAATTCAAGTTTAATAGTGAATTATCCCGTCGCCATACATTATCCAAGTTATTGTAGTACCTTTTTTATTGTTTTGAGCTTTTTAACTGAATAACATAACTAATGATGGCATATGCACATAATTAATTTACAGGAGCCGTAACTACCTTGCAGCTACGCTCCCAATTTGCACAAATGCTTGCAAACTCCAAATTTCACTACCGGAAGAAACAAATACTAGATTATAAGCACTTCAAAGATCATGACGAACATATTAGTATATCCGCTGTGCTTTCAAATTGGCTAAACCAGTGGATCGTACCATGGGGCTCCTCGAATCTTTAATAGATTCCAATTTTGTTATGCATCGTCTACAGTTCTGTAAGGCAACATAGGCAGTTGAACGTTCTTGCTGCGTGCCTCCGAGAGAGGATAAAACAGGCTTATTCAGTGTTTTCCTGGACGCCCCATTAGCCAGAGCGCTTTGTGATGCAGCAAGTATGTACACGGAGAACAGAGCAAAGCTCTCTCGAGTCACTGGGTTAGGATGGTGGTGGGATTCTCTAACGTTGCCACAATGGCTTATGCTAATTAAATCGCTTGACCTATACACCACCTCTACAGAAACGCCGAGGTATATGATTAGCTGGGACACGTGATCGAAAATTGTTTTTCTTTACTTTGTAAGTTAATGTCATTGCTGCATGTATATTAAACTCTGTTCAGAATGTGTTATTCTACTTAAATTACTAAATCTCAAAACATAAAATTCAAGTTACAGGATTTAAAGGTAAATGGTCTACTTGAGAACGAATATGTTTGATAAGTTATTAAATTTAACTTATTTTATATCACATTTTATGGGGGATTCACATTCTTGTTGACAATTTATTGAAGATGAAATTTTATATGGTAATTTTATTGAACTAGTCTCTATAATGAAAGATAATTCAGTTTCTAACTAAAGTTGATACAGCCCTGTGTCATACTTGTTTAAATCTGCTACAAAGAATTAAGTCTGACAGTTTTTCTCACCAACAAAGATACTCAGGAAATCACAGACCATTATAATGATTTGTAGAATCCGTTACTCAAGATAGTTGCAGTTATGTTGCTATTGCTTTTAAACTATAGAGGTTACTAAAAACAATATCAGTAAGTTCGATTTATACGAGTAGATGAATTTAAGAACAAAATCGGCGAATAAGTCGCAGTAGCAACCAAGCGGAAAATTTAAATGGCGTTTTATTTATGGACGCTCTTTAATTCCTGTGGTCCTTAGCGTCCCATTCTAATTGGGCGTGAAAGATCGGTAATTTTGCTTAGAGGCGTCTTTATCAGGCTTGAGGTTCGTTTACGTGCCTAAATCTACGACACGGGACCACTGGCTTTACTTTTCTTCAAAAGGAAGCCATGCTAAGGAGTTTTACGCCTGGTTTGAACCCGCGATCTCGGGAATTAGATGCTAACATGGTAACCACTACACTACGGAGGACGACAGTGACAACAAAGAAATACAGATGTAAAATAATTCCGTCCCATATACCCACAGCATTACAGAAACCACAGAACAAGATAATGTGTCTGCCGCGACTTCAGCTTTCAATAATTACTCAATTGATGAGTAGCATTCCAGAAATGTTAAAATTGTTCAGAATAATCACTGGAAATGGTTAAAACCTCCATAAAGTTATTTTATATACAATTTTTAATACAAAATTGTCATTTGTATCACATTATGCAGAGAATAAAAGCACTTCAACATGAAATTAAAAAAATTCCGTTGTTTTATTCCGCATTCTCCAAAAATCGAATCTGGATGGAGCGAATATTAGAATCCTGCGAATCTAATGAGTCCTATTTTCCATACTTAGTTATTTATGTATTTATCTCTTGCATCTTTAGGAGTTTTCATAATTAAATATACAATGCGAAGAGAAGGTAAAGTAACAAAAATTAAAACTAAATCCTCATTCAAAAAGGGAGCTTTTCTCCATATTTTCTTTTTTGATAAGAAATTAGTCCGTATTATATTTAAAATGATTTTAACGCAATTGAATACTATTAAACTTTTTGGCAGAAATACAGAGGATAGAATGGTTTAGTTGTCCATAACTCTACTGGTAATTCTAGGATTCTGTATATAATATTACAGTCACTATTCTTCCCCTTTTGAATTTCATATTCACCTTAAAAATTCTGTTTGTGTTATACATTTCTCACGGGGTTACTCTGAGGAGTTTTAGTATAACTGCACAATAACAGAATCTGATTTTCGTGCTATACATCATCTGACAATGCCAAAGAGGTATACTTGTCTTATGCAACTTAAACCTGACTGCATCTTGCTACTTGTTTTCGGAGTTCTAGTAGAAAACAGCGGAGGCACTTTGCACAAGGTGAACCCAAATAAAAACTTCAACTTTGAAGCCTTTTGCATATCGGTATTACAAATTAACTTGTGGAATTGAGACGCAGCTAGAATTTCACAGTTCAACTTGTCTCTCAGAGGGTTTTCTAAGCGACCTCTTCTTGTTGAACGCAGCTATGGGAAGTGTGAATCGTTACACTAGGAAAGGGGACACCAGACATTACCATTCTTAATACAGGAAAATGTATTCTCCTGCGGAAACAACATATGATATGAATAATAGCTTGGACAGCTGAAGTTTCTTGTGGAGAGGATTTTAAGGCCACATTAATTGTTTTAAAATAAGCGTCCGTAACGTTACGAATGCTTGGAATATTCCAGTGGCAGAGATTAACTGCATATAGATACATTGACTGCTATATCAAGTGTAGTTTGCTCATAAAAGATAACGCATGCCTAACACAAATCCATTTCCAGATTTTTTTGCAAACAATTTAAGTCAATGTTAAGTGTCTTTATGTACAACCAAGAATTATTTTGATATACAACATATGTCTAGTAAAGAACTTTTTTAGACATTCGTGATTAAATGTTAACGTATATACTTAATGTAAACTACCCTTCCTCCGAACGCAAGGAGTGTCCTTTCTTCTCTTTTTTGGTTTTGTTTTTAACTTCATTCGATCCAGATCTGTCACGGCAGACAGTATGGCACGTGCTTCGGGGATCCTCTTTGCCAAAAATTTAATTGCAAGTTATTTATTTTTGACGAAATTCTTCGAAAGGGACCAAAAGTTATGAAGACTTGTTCCTTTCAGTACCCTCTACTCGTAGTTTAAAGGTAAATGGCTATCCCCTCCCACTGAGTGCGATATACAGTTAATATCCTGTACATTATGGTATTCCACTTCTGTAGAGATTATGTTGAAGTGATAATTAACAAATGCTTAAACACGTTGAAGTCTAAAGTGCTAAGAATTGTCCGAGATCTTTTCAGAAATGGGAGAACATCGTAAGGTAACCGTTATCCAGGCAACTCAGTCCAACCAAATGAAACGCTGTGTATTACGAATTAGGGAGGTATATCACGGAGATGCGTTCATCCTTTCTTATTGAAAAATCTGATGTGTTACACTCACATGACTTTCTCTACTCTTGTACAAACTATTTTTACAAACTCTTATTCTCCATCTTGCGGCGGTTTTAATGTTATTTATTTGTTTTCTTGTGTTTTGCCCCACGTTTGGGAGCCAAATATGCGATGGTAATCGCCTATTATTGTATTTAATTTTGGGTTCACTGTCCTCCGGCTAGCTATGATCTCTCGGTCAAGCAAATCTCTTAATCAAGGTGTGTAAACGGAAAGGAGTTTTTATCCAAGGATAATACTGATAAAAGAATTTGTTTTATACTTTTATTTTCGTGACACATTATGCACTTTCACGTATTAATCTTGACACTCGCCAAACTGAAACTGTTATAATAACTTCTTTACTGCCCCTCATTAATTCGCGTACTTCAACTTTTTGTGTAATTAACTTTACGACACTTGAGATTTTTTTATAACTTTGCTACGCGTAACCTGCGAATCGATAAACTATGCTATGTATTCACCATGACTGTTTTTGTTGAACTCAGCGACGTGTAATGTACAAATGTTTCCGATGAACTGGGAGGGATCTACCTCTGACTTAGCCCTTTTTATACTCCCACACCCCGATATGCCTAAAGATTATAACCGAGCTGCTATTAGTTAATAAAACGCGCCAACATTAGCGTCTATTTTTGTATCCAATGAAAATTACGAAAACATATGCTCTAGGAAAAATGTTCCAGCAAATTCCTAAGAAAAACGCGCCAATATTACGTCATTTGCTCGTCTCTAATAATGATAAACAGCTCACCCCCTCGCTACATTATTGCATGCTATTATTGTCAGTTTCAGTAAGGCCGTATAAACCCACTTCTCAACAATGCTTACAATCATCAAACATCTCAAATCAATGTCACACAATAATGCATATTCACACTATAATCACTCTTGACATTTACATAATTTGTGATACAAATTACTGCGTCAATCTATCTCATATTAATCGAGATAAACATTTGCAGAAACGATCTTTTGACATGCAAAGAGAATTACATTTTATACATAGCGACCAGTTCTAAAAATATTTGGCTATCGCTTAAGGCCTACTATGTTCCCCTTGTTTTGTATTTGCAAGGGCAATATAGAAATACAGCAGCCCTTAAGCATAGACATGCCTCTTAATAGCAGGTTGCTATGTGCAGCACCAATCTCTTTGCCACAGATTAATATGCATATCCAAGACAAAAAAAATGAATAACGAATTCCCATTTGAGAAAACAAGTATTGAAAAATTTAAGGAAATAACAAGCAATATCTCGAAAAAGGTTCACTCAACAACAAAAATATATATGACATAAATTGTGTATTTTAACGCGATCTACATTTTTTTGCAGTGAAATTTTCTCTTATCTCTTATGGTTTACTTATGCATAAGTAAACTGCTAAACGTTAAGCGATAGATGAAAACAAACTAACAGATAATGTAGATCTCTTTAAGACCACATTTTATTTCCATTAAGTTTTTTGTGGCATGTGCCATTCTGAGATATCCGTCATTAATAGTTCGTATTATTCATTCTCTTAGTCTGTCAAAATTCAGTTATTTTTCGCGGTTGCATAGAAACGGTATGGAATTTTAAGGCCGGCATATAGCACTCAGGTCTTAAACATTTCAATATCGCTATTTCCTTTGTATATATAATGAAATGTGTAATGTAGATATTTCTGCAAAGGCTTAATTAGATTAAATGTAGTATATAGAGAAATAAGTTTTTTTAAATAAATTTGTATACCCACTAATAAAGATAGAGGGTAGACAATGTCATGTGTGAATCACATTAGATTTTTCTCAATTCTGTTATCAACATACGTACAATAGATTAATCTTTCCATTATCATCCTTTTATTATAAGCAGTAACATTAAATGAAACTTATATTTCAGCATTCTATAGTTCTAACATTTTTTATATTTTAACTTACACCTGTTTTTAGAATTCATATATCCAAAATATGTAAGAGGTTGCTTTAAAAAGCGGTATATTACATTTCTGGGTAAAACTGTTGTTCCCAGCAGGCATACTACTTAACATTTAATTTAACAAACTCCACATTTCATCAATTGCATGCGAAAAAAATAAGACCTTGGTATCATTAAATACAGATGTATTATTACGTTAAGACATTGTAAGGTAGATTTGGATCTGATAATACGTGACCATCAGTGCTTCTTGAATACTGTTTCCTATGAGCACTGGAATACTGCGAATTCGCAGAACATCATGGAACAGACGCGTACCAACGGTGCTTTATTATCGTAACTATTACTGTAATATACATATATATATATATATATATATATATATATATATATATATAAAGCCAAATAGAAGTTCAAGAATGTGCTTCGTTATTTAATGAGCCCTTTAAATCGATATAAATCGCAAACGGTGGTTTGCTGCTACTAAGTTCATTTTTAAAAAGCTCCCGCCATTTTTATATAATTCCTTATTCACATTACGCATTTGTTTAATTAAAATTCGGCCATATGTATGTGTGTGCAGTATAGCTAATCTATATAAAATGAAATATTTCCGTACTTAAAGTTAGTTTAATTTCTGTATTGTTAAACGAACCAGTTAAATTTGAACACCTTATTTAATATATTTACCATTTTGGTTACCTGCTAATGTGACCCACGGGTTGCTTTTCTTATCCTAACTTTCCTCTCAAGCCAGAACGAAGTTAATTTGGAACGTTCATTCCATTTGTCTCGAATAGCTGTGGCAGTCGACATACGGAGGCAAAACAAAAAACGCCCTCAAAAAGTTCTCGTAGTGCTGACTTCACTGCCTTCATCAAGTACCACAGATCGCACATCTGGAGCCCTTACCTCCGAGCCTCAAGGGAATGGTCGGGGTATTCTTTGGCTTTAATCCCCTCACTAACGGTCCTGAGCATCTTCCTGGAGCGTTTACGGGAAGCTACTGCTCAGACGTGCCTTGTTTCAGTTAAAACATACTCTACGTGTGGTCTACATTCAAGTTTCAGAACGCTGTTTGACATCAACATTTTCTTGCGAAAATTCTGTGACTACGCTGCAGACTTTCGGCGTAGAGCCTGTTTCGTGGCACGGTATATTTCAGAAAATCTTTTTGAGAAAGTAGTTAGAATAAATCATAAAATCCTTCCGCTAGTTTGTACAGGATAAAAGTTAAATGGAATGGCTGTGATGATTCTGTAGTGATTTGATAAGGTACCTCTGTGCGTAAAAAAAAGAACAGAAAGAACGGCACAACAGGTAGGCTAGAAGGACATTCTCTTGCCAAGTATTGTTTCTGTGAAAAACGCTTTACTCGCTAAAACACTTATGCTTATACTGATACCCATGTATACAACACTTTTCCTTCACACGGAGCTCGGACTCCCGCCAAAACACCTATAATATCCGTGCAACCACCTCACAATCTCATAGTTATCGTTACAATTACGCAATAAGCACATGCCTTATCATAATATATGTTGGAAATGTCCTTTCTCCACAAATTTCTCCCATTTTCTCAGGAAATTTTCATTCACATTCGAGAATTCAATATATGTTTTATTTTTCCAATGACTCGCTTTTTTGTTGTTAACACATAATTTTCAAGTTCCTCCATGGATGAAAATTTCAGACAGTTAAATCAGGGGATCTTGAATGCCCTAATCCTTTGCTAATTACCCTATCTTTAAATAGTTTGCTGAATTTAACTTGATGACTCGTCAGCTATATGCGTGGTAGCAAGCGTTTTGTTTGAAGTGACCAGACTGACATTTAACGTCGGTTAGCTTTTCAAAAATGGTGTGATTAAGTCATTCCATACCTCTCTGCATCTATTGTTTCTTTACAGAATGTAGGTACTATTACTCTGTATGCATTTACTGCACGCCAATTTCCTGATGTACAAGGGAATTTTGTATGTAAAATCGGGTTTATCTGTGCTTCAGTATGTTATTTTACACAGAACATAACCATATACATGGAATCATATTTCGTCAGAGAATAATACGAAGTATGGGTCAATTACATTATCATTGACATTTCTCAAAACCCAAATACAGAAATTTACCCGACTACGAAAAATAAAATGTATACAGCAAAGCCAATACATAGAAAATTAAAATTGAGTTTTGTTTATGGAAACTCTGTAACTGCTGTGGTTCTTAGCGTCCCATTCTATATTGGGCGTGAAAGACCGGAAAATTTTCTCAAAAACCTCTTTATCAGGCCTGAGGTTCTTTTACGTGCCATAAATTTACGACACGGGGCCACAAGCTTTACTTTCCTTCCGAAAAAAGCCATGCTAAGGATTTTACGCCCGAAAAAATACATCGCCATCCGCCGGGTTTGAACCCGCAACCTTGGGATCTAAAGGCTAGCATGGTACCCCGAAACCACGGAGGACGAAGTCAGTACATTTGAAGTACTAAAAAAAATTAGGTGAGAAATTCACTTAATTTCGGATATTCGGATAGCTAAATAATCTACCATCAACTAAATAAAACAACAGAAACGGTTTGCTGGGGGCCTCTTAAGACCACATAAGAGAACTGCTTCCAAAAAGTACATTAAGTAGAAAAAAGCAATGAGGGACTCATTGAGCTGCTTTCGGAGTATCCTAGAAACCATAGCTTTCTTTTTATCTTAATTTCGATTCGAAACAGCGTGTCGAGATAGGCATGCACCTTAATGTAAAACCCAAAATTCCTTTGGCAACTAAAAGGTTGAAGCCATTTTACGGCACCTGTTTAAGGTCCCTTTGACTGCGAGTAGACTTTTGATTTGCTTTTCTTGATAACATTACAGTTCACTATTTGAGACTACCGATTAATGTTTCATTAATTAAAAATAAATAGACACATTAACACCAAACTATTAGATGCAATTAAGGTTGCTCTGGACTTGCATACTAATTAGAGCACTATATAGTTGGTCTTTTTCAAACAAAATAAAATAAAGATAAAAAAAACACATACGAAATGTTCTTAATATCTTGTCTTCTTTGTCGTTTAACCAAATTACATCTCAGTTGACTATATTCATTTATTATTAATATTTAGCTATGGTGAAGGGACAGGAGAACTTCACAGCACTTAGTTTTATAAAACCCTGTGTTTAGCGAATATTTAGTTACCTTTTATGGTAGTCACTTAATTTTACTTTTAATTTAGAAAACAGCCTGCAACACCGCACTCACACTATGACATATTACGAGAAAGTTGTCAAACCATGGCAATAAACTTATGATCTTTGAGACTGTATTTTTTATCGCTTAGCTGATATCAGTCTACTTATATAGTATAAAAAAATAATAGCCCGCCTATAAGCAATATGCGTATATTACAGTATATAAAACGTATATTACAGCCATTGTATTATGTGTATTTTATTATGTATATGTATAAAATGTTATGTGAATGTATTGCATAGTTTAACAATTTAGGAGCTGTGAGAATAGGTAGCAAGCTGCTTTTTGTAGCAAACAGAGTTACAAAGTAAAAGCCGAAAGTTGCTAACAATAAGATAACCTTGAGACAACAATAAATTATAAAGTTAAAAAAGGCTACTAAGAGTACATGGAACAATACCAATGTAATGTTTACAACAGTTTTTAAATGGTCACGTGGGTGCAGAAAGCAAGCGAAAGTTAAAATAAAGGTATTCTATTGGAGTAGACTTAGCCAATCAGAAACTAGAAAGATAAAACTGTAAAAGCTTAAACCGTAGACGCCAAGAAGTAGCGTGACCAAGCAGTTCGGCTCAATGGTTGTATGTGAGTGTGTGTAGACGTGAGAATTTAGTGCAGTGCGGATAATACATAAATGTTAACCTTTTAAAAGTGTGATTAGGAATAATATCTCACAGCTCCATATTTAGATACAACAGTAAGTTGTTATTCAACTGCCGTGACGGATTAATAAACAAGTGAAAACTTAGTTATAAACTGTGTAACGTGTGTAAACATTATTTTGCAGCCGTACCAGCCCTATTTATAGATACTTGCTCTAGCAGATATTACTGACGCAGCTCAGGCATAAATAATAAATAAATAAACATTAAAAAATTATTACACATAAATTTTATTAACACACGACACCGCCGCAAACGTTGGTTCCTAAACATGGGGCAAAGACCACCGAAAATTTGGTGCCCATACGTGATGCGACCGATGTAAAGTTGACTACCGCATCTTCAACAAATTGTAGATATTTAAGATTATATTCGACATAGCACATCAAACTTCTGTTCCCAGTGACAAATCATTACATCGTTACATCTGCAATCATTCCATAAACAAATATTTACAATTAATTTGTACATTTTTGTATTCCACTTCTAATTACGTATTTATTTCCTCCATCCTAACTAGAGTCAATTCTTCTGAAACACATTACTATAGAAGTCGTAAGTGCAGATTGCAATAACGAAGATGACCGTATCCTTCTTAGGAAACTCGCATTTGAGCTTATGCTGTGTCCAACAATGTGAACTTGTTGGTTTCAAGAAACTTGATTCTTAAAGTATTCATTTGAGCACACATCTAAATATTTCGAAATGTTGGTTTTGAAGTTAAAGCAACAGTAAATAGAACCAAATTAGCTAAAAGTAGATGGAAAAAGAGTTGAAAATGAAAGGATAGGTGAATAATGTAATTTAGATCATAAATTACGGTCTGTTGATAGAAAAATGTACTGTTTATGTGAGAAGACTAGACTGGACACTGCAAGAGCAGTCATACTTTGGACTAATACCAGACCTGTTTAGGTCTGTAAAATGAGGAGACTACCATGTTAAAGCAGTGGCACGCAGCTGACTTGCTCTGTGACCTCATAGTCGCTGGCAGGATTGCTCGCTATCCGGTGATATCTGTGCAATGAGCCCAGAATAGAGGGGAAACCTGAAAAGCTTCAATTGAACAGTGGTAGCACGGTGCTTTAACCGAACACGCATTATTCTTTTGAGATACTGTAATGACAGTACACATTATTTGAAACTGACTATAAATTTGAACCAATAACAATGGGAATAACAACACATCTGTATGAAAAATACCAGCAGTGAACAATGTATAGTGCCATATTTTTCCGTTCGGAACGTTCAAAATAGGCCGCTTCTCTCTCTCTCTCTCTCTCTCTCTCTCAAACTCTTCTACGCAATACAGTTTTATACACTTTGGTTTGCATAATGCTCCGCGTGTATACAAGGTAAATGAAACACACAATTACTTTGTACGGCTGCCCTGACCAAGCTCTACACTTTCTCGAGCTTTACCCCTCTTTCCTCCCTCACTAGTTTTGTATTATTTGGAGCCACACTCTGGCTAAAACGCAAGCAAAAAACGTTTCTCGAAGTACAGATTAGAAAGTTGGCTCCTATATTCTTTTCATACAGGAAAATAACCGCTCACGTGGTAAATAGATCCGAATATGCTCAGGATCCTGGCAGCAAGCTTGTGCAACCCAGGGAACCTTTCTATTAATGATAGATAAATTATTTTTGTTTTGAAAGCTGTCCTTTATGTCAATATTATTTTGTAAGTTTATAAATCAATTATTTCTAACTGCAATGACAGAACGCCTTGACGTCTACTGGGACCAGTGTTGCGAATATGTAGGTGTCGGATGGAGATTAGAATATATTAAATATCTGAGATTAGAAAAACTGACATCAAATTCTTGACTTAGTTCTTCCAATACTTGAACATAGCTCATAACCGAGCGAGATGGCTCAGGTGGTAACGTATTCGCGAGGTCGTGGGTTCGATTCCCGAGGCCGACCTTCCTGGCTCATGGGTCTTTTCGGGGGGTTTCTCCGGGTCGCTAGGCGAATGCTGGGAAGAATCATTAAGTCCTCCGAATTTCCTGTCCCCCTCCATTTCACCTCCATTCTCATTTCACTTCACCTTTCATCCGCTTGGTTTCTTTCCTGTCGGCAGGAGGTCTCGTCGTGTACATGGCAGGGGAAAAGGATGCTCTGTGGTAACCTTCGATCCCGGAATGGGCGGTCTCCGGGTTCCTTAAACAGGAAATGTGTAACCCACAGGGGGGAGGGGAGCCGACTGCGCCAGTGTCCATCCGGGGAGTTGAAATCTATAAATTGTCGACGTCTTTGTCTGCTCTCACCTCATCCCTCTCGCCCGGGGCGCCCCGTTTGGGGCAGAGATACAAAAGCTCTATGTAGGTTTCCCTCCGCGTTAAATCCTAATCCTAGTTATTTATACCACTAATTGAATGACATACTATCGAAAATTTTGGAAAGTGTACGAAGGGATATTCTTTCACTATTACATTATTGTATCTCCGCCATGATCAAAACACGAACCTCGCTAAACACTGTTACTGCTGTACTATCCTATCAGCCACTGTGCCGGTTCGTGTTTAGGGTGATGCGGCTCTATCGCTCGCTCTGTGCTGCTTTTTGCTCAGAACTGGATCTTACGTCACAAATACAGGTTCTTCCGACCACTGTGATAGGTGTTCTTTTAAAAAGACAGAACTGTCTAACCTTGGTACGGATATAAAGGAAATATGTGGAAATAAGAACTAAAAATCTAGTATGAGGAATTTACGTGTAGATACGGATTGTAATGGTGTGTGTGTGCTCCTGCACGCGCATATCTTATATTTTTGTGGACTATAATATATTTATTTTATAACTTTATTAATAACATAAATTCAGGTAGTTTTCAACAGTATGTACGCGCTCTTAGCCCGGCGAATTTGTTGGGAAACATACCTAGCCACTACAAAGTACTAAGTCAACAAGTTCACGGCAGTAGTCTACTGGGACTTTTGTCTACATTTACGGTAGACATCTTCAGTGAAAAGAGCGAGTTCTAGGTGTCCTAATGGAATACTGGGCAGTCACTCTGGTTAGCGCTTCTTTTTAGGAAAACAAGAATAAGGGATTTAGATAAAATATAACATATAACAAGGGGTTTGTGCAAGGATAAAGGAAGGTGGGAATGGAATAGCTTTTTCAGTGTTGGTACTGTTTATTATATCCAATAGGGATGTTAAGTCAGGTACTGTCGTCCTCTGTGGTCTAGGGCTACCTTGCTAGCCTCTGACTCCCGAGGTCGTGGATTAACACCCGGCGAAGGGCGATGGATTTTTTTTTGGGGGGGGGGGTAAAATCCTTAGCATGTCTTCCTTCAGAAGGGAAGTAAAGCTGGTGGTGCTGTGTCGTAGATTTATGGTACTTAAAGGAACCTCAAGCCTGATACAGAGACCCCTAAGTAAAATTTCCTGTCTTTCCGGGACGCTAAGGACCATGGTAGTTAAAAGAGCGTCCATAAATAATAAAACTAAAAAAAGTCAGGTACGCCATTCGGAAACTTGTAGGCGGTTCATAATAAGCCGGTAAGTTTGTTATTAAACTTTTACCGAGTAACGGCATAGCAGCAAAGGATGATGTACATGCTAGAAAAATAAATGCGGGAGCAATATATTAATATACGGGTTATATATGCGTTCGATATAACAGACTTTAAACTAAATAATTCCGAACCTAAAAAAGAAAAAATCATCCAGACCAGATGAATTATCAGTGAAGTTCCTATACAACTAGAAAAGGAAATAAACCATTCCTATATAGACTTTTAAATGACTGTTTATATCAAGGAAAATTTTCTTATGGTTGCCAGGAGGTCCAAGTTATGTTATTGAAAGAAGTAAAGATAAGGAGAAACTTGAACCGAAATCTTATATTAGATCAATTTATCTCCTTTACGCTATGGGGAAAATATTTGAAATATTAATATGCAAAAGAGCTGGAGAGTTTAGAATAATGATTAGCATGAATAACAGACAATATGGTTTTCGAAATAGAGGACAACAAAGGATGCAATTAGTAACAACTGAATAATCGAGAGTAAAATATGTCACTGGTATCCCTGTTCATATCTCTGGAGCTTTTGGCAACCTGTGTGACCTGTTTTTTTATGAGATTAGGTGATAAAAATTGTCCAAAATGCTTATATGAAATGTTGAAAGATTATTGTAAAGATAGTAGTGTTCATTTATTATAGAGGAATTAGACACAATATATAGAGAAATTACAAAGTAATGTCCTCAAGGCTCGGTTCTTGGATTGAAATTTTGGGACATTGTTTTGAAAACATTATTGGACAGTTTACAAAAAAACCGAATGTATTAAAAACCACTGCCCATGCAGATAGTTTATTGTTTATAATAGAAGGACAAAGTAGAAATGAGATCGAAGAATCTTCTAATAAACTAACTAAAACGCTAGAAGCATGGTGCAGATACATTAAACTTGAAATAGAACCTAATAAATCCAGTTACATGCTATGAAAAGAATAATTAACAATAATCCCAATAATTAAATAAAACACACAAACATCCGTGTCGAAAAAATCTAAATATCTAACAATTTATTTAGATGAAAACTTTAGTTTTAGAGGAAATTTTAATATATATGCACTAGAATCAAATTAACAATGACCAGCTCAGCTAAAATAACTCAATTTAAATATAATACATCCTTGAATATCGTTATAACACATCGGAACTGTATATGTTCGTCAATTATAACATATGAGATGGACGTGTGGGCAAGAAGTGTGAAAATGCACAGATTAAAATACTTTTAAGAAAAAAGCACAGGAAAACGCTTGAGATATACGGGTACGCTTAATACAGCCCCGACTAATGCATTATTAGTTGCAACAGGAATGTTACCAATTGATTATCAAATAAAATTAAGAGGGAAATTTAATGTTTTAAAAAGGAAACTTGGACAAAGAACAGGAAATAATAGGAAGAAGATGCATTCAAGGGAAATTAAGAAAATTTTGATAACTGATTGGCAAAATGAATTGCATGAAATAGAAGCTGGAAGGAGAACATATATATTTCCGAGGAAGGATTAAGGGATATAACCCACAAAAAGGTTAATACATTACCTAACTGGGCACGGCCAATGTAAAACATTGCCATTATATTACAAAAAGGATTAAATAACAAATGCAAGTATGTCAAGTAATAGGAACACAGGAGCATATTATGTTTGAATGTCCAAAGTATTATAGAGAAGTGGAAGAAGAAAGAAGAGTACTACACTGATGTCAAATTGATTTATTATAAGAAACGTGAGGCAGTATTTTTAACAGTTGAATAATTTCAGTTAAATTATATAATATGTAAATTCAATAACAGCCCGCCTTGAAGCACCTTGTATGTAATAATTTGTAACATGTATGTAACAGTCATTGCATATGCCTATATTATTGTAAACATGTTCAATAATGTTATGTGAATACATTATGTAATTTAATAATGTAGAAGCTGTGACAATAATAGGTTTAAAGTTGCTAGCAATGAGGTTACAATGAGGTAAATTGAGGCAATAATGAGTAAGGAAGTTTAAATATTACTAGTCATTATTAGAGCAGCAATAATGTAAATTTTTGAGACAGTTTAAAAATAGCCAATCAACAACCATAAAAAGCTTTAGTTAAATGAAGGTATTCTATTGGACTAGGATTAGTCAATCAGAGACTTGAAATACAGAGATTTACAAGTTTAGACAGTTGAAATCTATTCAGTTGCCTGCAGACCGTGATAGTAACCGGAATGCAAGATACGTTCTCTAGAGAAATATAATACGTATTCGTGTGAGAGGAAAAATAAGTATACGCGTTAAAAAAGTGCAAGTATTAAATAAAAGAACCTCACAGCTCTCAATATCAGTGAAGTGCTATTTAATTTGTGTCAATGATTATTAAAAAGGAGTGAATTAAAACTTAAAAATCTGTGCAAGCCTACATTCTTGTCGCATCTCGCCCTTCCAAAACTTCCATGTCTCTAACAATAATACTGACGCAGCCGAGATTTAAAGAAGCAGTTTAATAACAAAGTTAATATTTTTTTAAACTTGGGGCAAAGTACCTGATAGTACATTTGGGGAGAAGGCTACCGGAAACTGTTTAACATACGTGAGATTTCAACTACTTAAAGTGTTCGGCTCCCCAACAGTTGGAATACGATACAACTCCTTCAATACAAAACTCCTATTTCAAATCGGCTTTTCATACGTAGCAGCAAACAACGTAAAGAACAATTCTACTTCAAATTGACGTCCATACGTAGAGCTAAATAAATAAACAACTACAACAAAACAGCTTCTTCAAACGACATATTATACAAATATTTAAACAAATTAGCAAATGCAATCAGTAAAGCCAACAGAAACAATTAATACGCAAATAGAACTTAGAAGATTCGAAAGATAACTGCAGCTAATGGAGGCAGTATAAGCAGAATTAATAGAATCATACACACAAGCTTTGAATAATATAGAAGATTAAATGATGAAAGAAGAGATGTAATTAACGAGACTGGTGAAGAGAGGAGCGAGAAGGAGCCAAGAGAGGAGATGGAAGCAGAGGAATTGAGGGGGAAAGAGCCAGAGGAGGAATAGCAGGAGAGAGGAGGAATTGGATGGAGTGTTGGAATGAGGAAGAGGTAGTGGTAGTGAAGCTGGGGAAAATAGGTTTATTTTTGGCAGTATAGAAGTGCAGGAGCTGGGAGACGAAGGATGAAAGGAGAAGAAGAAGAAGAGAGTTTTATTGGATTAGAAGTTCTAGTGGATATGAAGTGTGGTGAAAAGCGGAAAATAAATACGTAGTGATAAGTGATAGTAAAGGACAGGCAAAATACATATTAATTAAAATAATTAATGAAAAGTGAAGACGCTAATAGTGTAAAATTGCAGATTATAAAGGCGATAAAAGTAAAAGGTTATGTAATAAAGTGTTATTAAAGTGTTTAAAAAAAGGTTTTTAAAGTGGTAGGTTAAAATTTAATAAATTGCGATAAATGTAAAGTGGAAGAGAAGAACACTATAATGATGTTAGTGATTAAGATATAATTTATTTAAAATATTGATGCTTTTATAAATAATTATGAGGATAATAAATTAAATTTGAATAAAGTGATTATATAATAGCAGCTTACTATGTATAAAATAGAAAAGGAATAGTTTATATTGAAGAAATTTAATAAGGCTTAACAACTGGAATTGTACTTTTAGATTAATTAGAATGCTGTTACCAGCGTTTAATACTGCTGGCTGCCAGTAGCTAGGATTTAAGTTAATATAAAGAAAAGGGAAATATGTGCCATCCGGTAACCTGCGGTGCGACTACTGGTTTACAATAGGAATAGTAAAGTAATGGAGAAGGTATACATTACAATTATATTGTATATTACTAAATAAAATAACATTTATTATTTTTATTTGTATATTTCTAGAATATAATTACTAGAAAAATATTTGATATTTTCAAATATCGCTAAAAGCTCCATGTCATATAGTTTTTTAGCAATATTACTTTAGAGTATTAAGTCTGAAACGAATAAAAAGAAATGAAATTATAGCAGAAAGAAAATGCACCATTAGTTAATAAAACAACATGCTCTAATCAAACGAGATTTCCCGTTCTATTAAATGATAATATGTGTTTGCGGGAAAAGATTTTTGTATGCAGAATTCTTAATTATCTTAAAACGGGTTTTAATAGCGCCAAATAATAATATTTAATTCTTTATGTGTGCATTTACCAGGCAATAACTGTACATTAACGTTTTAAACGTGGGTAATATGCGGATGATGAAAACTGGAAAATAAGCGGTTTTATTGTTCTCATAATCTGGGCTTTTTAACACGGTGGAGCATTGAATGCAGCACATTAGAATTTTATGTTTGCTAGCCTTTTAGCCCTAGAGGTCAGCTGCATAAATCACTACATTACAATAGAGTACATATTTCTGAGACAAACTTTTGAACCGTGAACAGAATAATTTTAACGAATTACGCACACATGTAGACCTATTTTCCTTGTTCATACCAACGAATATTACTTAGAACAAATATAACAATTTTCGACTGGATACACTAACTTTGGTGGCCTGCAAAATTAATCAGGACTGAAGTAATGCAATTTAAATTGAGTCAAACTGAATTTGAGCGTTATGATTAATAACAGCTAATGCAGCTGGATTTCGTTTTGAGCTTTTGATTACCCTAATTATGAATTTTTCAAGTTCATTTAGATTTTCATAAGCCAAAAAAGCTTGTAATTACTTTAAAGGAAGTAAGAACAAATCAGCCGTTGGAAATATCTGAACTTACAAGAGAACGCCCATGATTATTACGTTGTCATATTTTGTAATAAAAATGACACCAATGTTATGTTCATGAGTAAAACCCAGAATTGAAGGATATCCTTGTCTGAACTTAATATCCGAAATTCCTATCACCTTACAGTTCTGCCAAATTTGAGGCCTGACTGGAGGTATAGTTTAATGTGAATAAAGGAAAATACAGAAACACATATTCAGTTACAAGATTGTTTTAAATGTACTGCACTATGAGGCAGTATTTTTAACACTTAAATGATTTCAGTCTAATTATATAATATAAATATTCAATAACAGCCCGCAATAAAGCAATATGTGTATGTAACAATATATAATATATAAAAACTATATATTACAGTCATTGTGTATGTTTATATTATTGTATACATGTGTAATAATTTTATGTGAATGTATTACATATTTAATAATGTAGGAGCTGTGAGAATAATATGTTAAAAGTTGCTAACAATGAGGTAACAATGAGGTAATCTTAAGGCAATAATGAATTTGAAAGTTTAATAATACTGCTTGTGATTCTTGGAAGCAATAATATAATTTTAGTGACAGTTTATAAAATAGCCAATCAACAACCAGAAAAGGCTTTAGTTAAATGAAGCTATTATATTGGAGTGGGATTAGCGAATAAGAGACTTAAAATACAGAAATTTAAAAACTTAGGCGGTAGAAATCAAGTCGGTTGCTTGTAGACAGTGCTCATAACTGGACGGGTTGGTTGTAGACAGTGGTTCTAACCGGACGCGAGATGCGTCCTCGAGAAATTTAATACGTATTTTGTGTGACACAAAAATAGTTTACGTGTTAAAAAGTGCAAGTAAATAATAAAAGAATTTCACAGCTCTATATCAGTGAAGTGTTATTTAAATCGTGTCAAGCATTAATAAAAGGAGTGAAGTAAAATTATAATCTGTGTAAGCCTACATTCTTCAGCCGCACCACGCCTTGCAAAGAAATACATGTTTCTAACAATAGTACTGACGCAGCCAAGGCAAACATAAATATATAATATTTAAAGAAACAGTCAAAATTACAAAGTTAATACTTTTAAACTTAGGGCGAAGGCTACCAGAACTTTGCACCACTTGTGCCGTTACAACCACTTCCACTTCGGCTCTCCAACAGTCGAAATATAATACATCTTCAAACCGGCTTTCCATACGTAGCAGCAACACACCTACTTCAACTAATCACAAGAAAATAAAATAAATCACCGAAAAGCATTCCATAATAAACAATTACGGTTTCCGTTTTCTCGGCGCAGCTGTCGAACAACTTTTTGTGATCACAGTTTAGCTTTATAAACTTCCAGTTATGCAAATTTATTGTTGTATAGCGTAAATACATTAAATAAGCTAAGATGAATTCAATAACAAAATGAACCTTCAGTGTTTAGAAAAGAAACTTAAATGCACACAAGCCTACAAATATATGTCAATATAATCGATGTTTTGTTCCCTCCGGCATTGATTCAACTGAACACTACCCTGCACTTGTTACATTTCACATTCTCTTAAGCATTTATGGGGTCACTATAAATCAATGGTAGTGGCAACGTCATATTAGGTTTAACAAGTTGAAGACGACGGTCAATGCAAGATTATTGGAATCTTTACTTGTTGAGCTAAATAGAAATAACTTGTAGCATTTAGAAATGATAAAATACTGATAATAATCGAGGCACTACTTGTAAATTGCGGGTTAAAGTGTGTCAATTTACTCCATTAAGTCTAGTTCACAATTAACTGAGGACTGTAAACAGAAAGAGTAACAAGCAGGGAAAATGTGATATTAGTCATAAAATGTGGAATTTTAATCAATGTCTGATTATCAGGAAGTTTGCTGGAGCCCGGTATGAGAAACTTAGTGTAGCTTCAATTCAGCCGTTTGCCTCCTCGGTCACAGCATGCTGTTTACTTGTAAAACTGTTAATGCAAAACTCATTTAAGGAGGCTATGGTAGGCTTTTCGATTATCATGGTTGACTAGAAACTGGACCTACCTTAAGACTATAATCGCTTTAATATTTGCCAAGCCTATATACCAATAAAAACAACCGAAGTCTGTTTTAAAATACTGAAAGGAACTTCAAAGTTTGATTATTTTGACTGAATCGCTAGGTGACCAAAAAAAGGTGTTTTGTTTCGTTACGCTTAGCCCAGGCCGCATTAAGTATAATGGAAAATATCAGTAACAAACTATGTTTCCATTCACTGTTCCGCAACTTGAATTTTATTCTGATAATTAATGAAGCTAACATAGCATTCCCCCTAGCCATCGGCCATTTTATTTTGGCCCAGGTACTATAGACAGAAGAGGTGGATGTGATTGAACGCAGACGGACACCTCTCGTGCTACGACCTTGCAGTAGTTGCTGTTGCAGCCCCACATATGATACAAACCTTCCTGTGGCCTTCGCCCCACGTTCACTTTCCCAGTGGCCTTCTCCCCACGTTCATACTTCCGGTAGCCTTCGCCCCATGTTCACTTTTCCGGTGGTCTTCACCCGACGTTTAAAAATCAACTTTGCATTTTAATGTTTATTTAAATATTATATATGTATGCCTCGGTTGCGTCAGTAGTAACTTGTAAAGCACGTATCTCTTAGCATGGTTGATGTGGCTAAAGAATGAAGGCTTACACAAATTATAATCGTGTTGTACTTCGTTTATTAATCCTTCACATGATTAAATAACACTTCACTGATGAATCCTACTATAGAGCGGTGAGATTCTTGTTAATTGTACTTTTTAACAATGTATATTATTCTCACCACAATGAATTTTTATGACTCACACTGAACACGTACCAAATGTAACTGTTTAGAAACGCTATCATGTAGCGTCTCCCTAAATTTGTACAATTCCTCTATTTCAAGTCTCTGATTGGCTAAGCCGACTCCAATAGAATACTTTTATTTAACTTAAGCTTTTTCTAGTTTTTGATTGGTTATTTATAAACTGTTTTAAATATTACATTATTGTTCCAAGAATTAGTAGTAGCCTTTATTAAACGTTCTAATTTATTCTTGTCTCAAGGTTACCTCATTGTTAACAAGTTTTCGGCTTATACTTTGTAATTCTATTTGCTACGAAAAGCAGCTTGCTTCTATTCTCACAGTCCCTACATTGTTAAACTATGTAATACATTCACATAACATTATTATACATGTACATAATAATATAAATATAATACAATGACTGTTACATACACTTTATATATTATGTTATATACATATTGCTTTAAGGCGGGCTGTCATATTTTTAATAATATACAATTAGACTGTTATCATTTAAGTGTTAAAAAATACTGCTTCAACCTGCACAGATCTATTGCGCTACCACCCCCAGGAGGAAGGGATGAGGCGAAGAAACCACAGGGAGCCACAAGCCGTAGGCAGACAGGCGCAGAGACGCGCGGAAGTCCCTAACATTTCCAATTTTGCAGACCAGTCACACTGCTGGAGCCGCCGAGAGAGCGCTGAACGACCCATCAATCAAGCAGGTCTCTGGTGTCCACGGGGAATACTCATTCGGTTGAGCATGCATCCGTGCCAACTAGCCGGCCATGAAATCCAGTAGTACAAAATAAAAATAAAATCTTTAATACAAAACATCCTGGCATCTAGTTCACTATACCAGACGTAGGTGTATTGCAAACTTCATAATTTATTTATCACATTCAATTTTTATCACATATCATTATTTTACAGATGTAACTTATAAACTAGTAAGTAAACTAAGTGAAAAACAAAAAATACATAAAATAAATGGAATACACAAAATAGCATAACATAATATTAAATAAAATTATTAAAATAATTACAACGAAACCCATACAGTAAACGTAAAATAATAATTTCCACTTTATTATGTCAAATATTAGTAGTTACTGGTATCCAGAAGCATAGAATAACTGGTAAGCAGTCATTAACCTATCTATTTCTAAAATTTACAAAAACTGGTAGTCAGCACAGATTTATTTTATTTATATTTTTTTCAATAGCAACCATCCATTACAGTGAATTATAATTAAAATCATTTAGCCCCATTTATTCACTCTAGTATCCCTTGACGCTTCTCTCAAGTATGTAGTTCATAAAAGGCATTATAAATTGAGTCTTTTAATTACTTTAACAATATGCATCATTATTTAATTGTATTAATTCCAGTTGTATATGCACAATAGTACTTTAACCTCTTACCCCAAAGCTATAAATCAAAATTTTATTATTGTCCTTCCCAATTTCAACCGCTTCTATTTTAATCTATAACAATAATGTCCTTACTTTTATATTTATACTTTATACCTAGAAACACACCTGAAAGATGAGAAGGAAACGGAATGAAAGGGAAATTAAGGAAAGGAAATCGTGGTACAGGGAAAACCACCCCAGCATTCGCCTGCCGATACCGGGCAAAACTCGAAATACCCATGGGTCAGAGTGGGCGGTCGGCGGGGTTCAAATCAAGGGCCTTCCGAATGCGGGTCGCACACGTTATCGCGGCGCCACTTCGCTCCGTAAGTGCTACTTATAATACTCGCTATGATTTTATAAATCACCCAAACTTCTCTTGATCAAAGTAACTTTTAGCCCTGGAAACAGAATGACACGATTCGGCAGTATTAAATGGTGCTTTCGTATTTCACATTTACATTGTAATTATAAGAGTTGCGCTTTTTACTTTAAAGCCATTCACGTCTCTTGATTTTGGCATTGAGCATTTCCTATGTCAGTCTTTCGTCGAAGACAAAGGAAACATCAGAAGATAGTCCCTTTGAAAGTGATCGAAGTTTCCCTTTTTCTTTTAGTTCTCTGCAGTTCCGAAAAGTAGTTTCTATTACAATGAACCGGGTTTTATCATCTCGAGTTTCCCTTGTCTCTGTACTCTACTACTACTTTCTTTTAACGGATCATTTCACACTTTAACCCCCGTATTAATCTTGCCAGTCATAGTCGTAACCATCTGCAAAGTTTGTAGCATTCAAAATTGAAGAGAAACTAGGGCAATATCTCTGCTCTGACTCTCTTCGCCCTTAATGATATCGGAATATTTGAGACCGTCTCATTCATTTCTTCTCTGTGTTACAATAAAGGGTTCTTCGGCTTCCTAAGTGCTATCAAATGGCAAGTGTGAATACAACGGAAACCCAAATAGGAAAATCAGAACTTTCGGCTCATAACGTAGTTAGAGCTGTATATTGCAACCCTTCCAGTTATTACATTACTTTCATCTTAATAATGCTCTTTCTAAACTTTTGTGACATGGTAGGCTACAGTTGAATGTGATGGAAAAATGGAAACGTCACTGGAAGGTAATCTCTAAGTGTATCGATATATAAAAGGAAGGTTAAATAATCGTAAATAGGTAGCATGAAATATATTAATAAATCTCAAATAATTAAGATAAATATAGTTGTGAATGTTTAGCTAAAATTTGAATATAAAACTAAGTAAAATGGGCCAAATGCTCTTCAATTATGCTTCAGTATAGGTTTTTGCTGTATAAGTGTATAATGCAAGTTACCATGCCGCAGAAAATGCAGCATAAAATATTAAAGAAACAAACACATTACTTACAATTCAGTGGTGCATACCCACAATAAAATACATCTTAAAATATGAAATGTTTGAGTGTGTCAAAATTACTTGAGTCAGAATATATTACTTGCATTGAAGTTACACACAATGAATGGAAGCAAAACTTCCGCGATCAACGGCGACTTATCCCGTTCACATGTCACATGTACATTAGCTGTTGTGCCTACCAACGTCAGGTGAAGAGTTGACCCCGATGTAGCCAGTAAAGTTGGCGATGGAATAATGCAAAGTTTGTTCTGATTGTTTACGTTGGCATCAACGCGACAGTTGCCACTGCTGTAAAACATGTAATGCCTGTAACTAGATGGATTATTCTTTGTACATCGACATACCACCGGAAATGCTCGTTTTCAGGATCCCTCTATCTAGAAAACAAACTTCCTTTAGAAAATCATCGGTACGTATGTATGTGTCAACAGCATAAACTGAATTTGTGTTTAATAATTGTTCTTTCAAGCTAGTCGTTTATGTGCTCTAAATTGGAAAGCTAAATCCGATTGAAAACTCGGTACTCTGTCAAGAGTAATTTCGGTGACAATGCCTACTGCTGAGCTATCATGACGAGTTGCTGATTGGGAAATAAACATCATCTGGTTAAATTATCTAAAATGTTTTTAAACATACAATGTTGAAATCACTTGGAAGTTTTTGCATTCTATAGTATAACGTGTTTAATTTGAAGTTAATCCGCATGTAGACACAAATACGATTGAAATATTCAATGGTATGGCCAGGGTTCAAAACACGCATTCTGTCGCTGAACTGACATGGCGAGAGACTAGTATCTCTCTGGAATTGAACTCATCCTAAGAGTGTTTAAACATAAAGTTGCCTTTGGTTTTTGAATATGGAATGTTTGAAAATGCCTTCAAAGGCGGTGATTATTTGGGATAATCAATGGCAGAATTATAATTAAAAATCTTAATGCGTTACACTTATGACTTTCTTCTTTCACTGGTTAACAACAAACTATTCCTACAAAATGTACCCTTCTTACTAATTTATGTTAATTCAGATACATTTGAAATTATTGTTTCATTAAAATTTAGCCTCTTATAATCCCCCTTATACTTAAAAGTTGTCTTGACCTGAATCCCCTCTCGTCATTCAGGTCTGGAGCTACGTCCGCAGTATCCTCAAGACATCGGTACGCTAATAAACGCGAATTTTTAGAGAATACGAGGCCAATACTTACATCGTTGTAGTTCCTTAAGTTTTCACGCCCGAAATCGAATGTAAAGCATCAATGTAAGGCACCTTCAATGAAAGCAGCCATAATGTCCTCAAATGTTCTCGTGTTAACTTCTATAGGGGGACCTAATGCTAAATTTGAACTCATTTGTGTCAACTTGTCTTCACTGCTGTCGAGCAAACTGAAATGATGTTTTGGTAATGTAGGAATAATACTTGTCCTTTGACAAGATTCTTCAAATTCAAAATTTAATTCTCTAATTTGTCTTTTGCATTTCTATTCGCTAATATCAATACTACGAACTGCTTCTAGGTAATTTCTGGCCACGGTTAATGTTGACCGTTGCTTTCCAAACTCCAAATTGAATGAATGTCGACATAAAAAGGGGTGAACTTTTCTGCAAAGCCTTACAAAGCATTCTTGCTATTGTTTCGCGACAATCCCGCTACAAATGACAGTTGGTGCATCAGCAGCCAACTCATTAAATTTTGTGCAATCAACAAGGCAAAAATGCATATTTTAGAGGGTTTAAGCTCTCGAGACTCTAGGGTATACTGCATTATGATCATTAAATAATCATCACCATAGTGTTTTGTACCGGTATCAGAATTAAGCCGTAGTTGCTGAGGTGCATTGGTTTACAAATCTCACTGGAGGTAACAACGAAATAGTGTGAATGCAGCTGCAAAATGCATGCGGTAGTAGCTCTTAGGGCCCAAAGTCTTAATTTGTTTCGTGCATATGCGTAAAAGCAAATTGCAACATAAACATGAAATATGTTGAATCTAATGACATACACGAAGATTATTTTCTGCGAGTGTTTGGGATTTTTGCTCAGCAATTAAGTATTATACGGTTTCTACAAATTGCTATTACTAGCTTATACTATGCTCAACGTTCGTTGCGAGTCTTGATGAGTCAGTAAACTGGTTGGTCCCAAGTGTTCAAATATGTGAATTACGTAAATTGCTTCTAAATTACGTAATTTATAGCTTATAAAAATTGCATCTCAGCCACCGTTTTAGAAAAACAGTTTATTTTGTGGCAAAGAAAATTTATTTTATTCTAAAGCATTTCCTCCACAAGAAGGACGAAGAAACATATAACAAAGTTTTGAGCAAACACCTGCAATCGCCAAATAGCAGTAGAACTCTTTTTTTTTTTGGTTTCATTAATGGTTTTCAAAAACTATTTTCTTAAAAGAGCAAATAGAAGATTTATGCAGACGTTATGTGATCTATGCCTTTACGAATATTAAAGCTTGTAACTAGTAGAAATATGAGTAGTTCATTGCCAGAGTAGACAATTCATAAGTTTTAAACTTATGCATTGCTATACAATAGATCTGTGAACGAACTTTTCCATGCTGGCTAGCATTCTTTATCCACGTTAATAATCTAGAGAATCATCACAGCAAAAAGAATCAAAATATGTTTGTTTGATTTGCCATTATTTTTAAAATCATTTACCAATCTGAACTTCAGCATCTCATTTTGTTAAGATTATTTAGGCTACTCTGGCATTGAACCACCCACATCGGACTTTTGAAATTATCAAGAATAGTGTTGAAAGATATGGATTTGTGACATATTGCGGTGTAATAGTGTAATTGCATCATTCACTAGCTTATGTGTATCATTTATTTATTTTACAATTGTTAATTCATCCTGAGAAATATGCTTGTTGCATAAGAGTTGAACGTCCTTTAAGCTGGTACATCATATCGGACGGTGAATGGATGAAACGGGGGAAATTATTCTAAAATAACCACTCGGTGCATAGAGCTTAGCTATTTGACTTTAATGTTCTGAATATAAGAGAAAACGTTATAAATAACCATAACCATGATCCCGTTTAACTGAGATTCTAACTCAGTACCTCGTGAATGTGAGGTGAGCCGCTACCGTTACACCATGCAGGTGGGCTTCGCATAAAATCAGAATTGCACTTGTACGTTGCAAGTGTGAATAATACAACCCAGATAATTGAATGAGGAATTCCGACAATGCAAGACTTGCACTGCTACAGCTGGATACTTTTGGAAGTTTTCATCTAGAAGGCGGTGACGATTTGTACCAGCCCTATTGGTTGTTACCGCACTTCATTTAATCACATTTACATTGGCTACAATGGTGTTGCCGCAAAATGAATACATCTATTACATCATCTTGTTTCATTCATATCAGCACCATCCTGAAAACGACTGTGCAAGTAAAAAATCTGCCTACTCCTTTACTCCCAAGCATGGCACTTTAAATCTTCATTTCAAGTCGGTTCCTTCAGGATTTATTAAGTGCATTTAATATTTTAAACATAGTGCCTCGCAGTTAGAACATCCTAATCAGAAATGCCATTGTTCTCTTCTGTAGTTGGTTTTAAGCTGGAAGCATTTTTGTTTTAATTTATGGATACGAGCATTTGCTCTTTACTGTCGGACATCTCCCTATCTGAAATTGCTATTACGCACCATTTACCAGAACAATGTGGTTCATGATGCAACTTGCTGTTATATTATCACTTAATGATGTAATAAAGCATAAAGATAAAAGGGACGCTTACAGAACCGAGGCACGGTCAGAGGATATTAGGCCCTTTCATTTTATCACCTCGTCAACAGGTGGTGGAAATGCTCAATTTTCTGCTCAGTCAGCTTTATACCAAAGCTCTTCCGTAAACATCTTGATTAGAAGATGATTAGTTCCAGAATTATCTGTAATTCAGTGGTTAATCTACCAACGAATAAAAAAATAAACACGTATCTTTTTAGCCCCACCAAATAGAACTTAACACTATTATTTATAGTTAGTCTGCCATCTAAATAGTGGAAAATTTAGTTTTTATAGTAAATCTCTGTCTCAAAAAGGGGTACGTTACGCATAGTGGATTATAAAAGAGACTGATGTAATGGGCATAAGAATATCTTTAAATATGAAATACTTTCATACCACTAATTATGCTGTCCAGTCCATGAACTGGAATTTCGCAGTATTGGAAGGAAACTTAAAGGAAAAATAGCAATAATGAAGCTTATCGTCTGTCATTGATAAGCATTTCGTATATATTTTAATTTACATACATTTCATGTACCTTGACTTACGACGTATGACCAGGAGCGGAGAGGAATTTAACACTTCGACCTAATATAATGTTTTGTGCCTAGGCCCCCAACGGAACGCCCCCGGGAGGGAGGACTGAGGTGAGAGAAGACAGGGGCGGCCGCATCAGGAGCACGGCATAGCAGAGGCAGGGTCCCTACTTCTTCCGGCTTGAAACTCCCCTACGGCAGCTGGTACAATCGGTTCCCCTTCCCCATGTAGGCTTGCAGGTCCCACTGGGACGCTGGTACTCGGAGACCGCCCCCATTACGGGGACAAAGGTTTACAGAGAGCATCCTTTTTTCCTGCCACGAGACTCTCGGGGGCACTTGCAACCCTGAAGCACCAAGCATGAAAGGTAAAGTGATATGAGAAAATAGTTGAAATGGAGAGACAAGAATTTCGGGGGATTAACCTTTCCACCATTCACCTAGCGACCCGAGGAAACCCCGAAAAAATCCATGGTTCAGGAGGATCGGCCGCGGGAATCGAATCCACGACCACCCAAGTGCGTGCCACACTCGCCGCGCTACCGCCTGCACCACCTCGCTCGGTTGCCTTAACTTAAGTGGACAGCTCTGATTCCGAAATAATTGTACACAGAGTTGACGCTTCAGATATTCTGGCTAGTTTGTCTCTTCTCGATTACTCTATTTCTTTACATAAGGTCACGTGGATAACATAGAGAATGTGAATTACACGCAAGTGGGTTTGATAATGAATCTTTGAAGAAATGCCATGCAAACCAATCTGTGAGTGTTTGTGTATGTGTTAGGTTTGTGCGTGAGAGAGAGAAAAGAAGAGAGAGAGCGGAAATAAAGGGATGGAGACTATATTTGAGATAATCAAAGGTATATTCCTGAATTATCTGCTATAAACTGTGAATATATCCTCGTTATTATTTGGATTTTGAGTGAGAGAGAGAGAGAGAAAGGAAACAAAGAAAGATAGGAGAGAGGGAGAGTGTATTTGAGATACTGAGATACTGCTCTAGTCTGTGAAGATATCTTCATTATTATTGAATTTTGTGTAATTGAAAACCGCAAGAGACAGAAAACATTCTAAAGGAGAAGAAACTAGTTCTTCTAAAAGTATATTATTTGTGTTAAACAGAAAGGTTTGCGGAGTTCCCCATTTTCGACAGTCACCATTGTTAATCTGAATTTTTCAATATTTTATACACATTTCTTAAAAAAACTAGCTCACTGTTCTTTTGGTTCTCTTAAGGTAATACAAGGAAAGATCATACAATAACACGTCCAGGATATGTCATGTTTTAAGACTTTGACTGTCGTTTTAGTCTGCTGTAGCTGCACTGCAGTCGCAATAAATTGTGTTTTGAAGCCACTTTGGTCAATCTTTATATTTAGCTGGAAATAAAATATGTGTGTGCATAACTTTAGAATAGTACGAAATAAATTTAACTGAATATAAAAGTCCTGTTATTGTAACAATTCAGTTTCCTTTCCATATAAGTTGATGACTTGATAAACCTGACTATCCCTTTCGTCTCTGTAGGGTACAACTATGGAGGAATTAATGGAAATAACTCCGAGAGCCTAGTTTTAAATCATCCTTAGGCCAACATAATGTAAAGTATGTAGATTAATAATTTTATATAAATACACGAAGTTATAGGAAAATAAAATGTATGAATAGAGTGATAAGAGATGCCGGTGAATTTCTATTGGGTAGACAAAGGTCAATATTACACATATGAATTATCTCATATGCAGCCTAAGATAAAATAAACGAGTAACAGCCAGAGAGGGTGTTCGATTCGGATAAGGTCGGAACTTTCGCTAACGCTCCGGTCACAATACAGGATTTAATACTACTCTGCGCTCATTTCAAATTTATGCGATAAATAGGAAGATGTCTTTCAGTTTGGTTGTTTGCGTGGTAGTGAGCACTGAAGTGCACGTGTCTTGTAATTGGAATAACCTGGATTCGAATCCTTGTCGTATATGTTTTTTTTATTATTAAGTTTTAATTTATGAAATATATGGCAATGCATGCAAAAGATAACCATTAATTTTAAGGCATTCAAAAACGGATTACTGTTTTTGTTTTCAAAACAAATGCCATATTAATAATACTTCGAGTGAAACATTAAATTAAATATTTAATCCACTTAGTAGGGAATGTGCAAAATCTGTCCCTTTCTTCAGTTATGAATGGCGCTGGTGTGATCATACGCGCACACTCATAACCTCAGAGTTCTGCATGATATGTTAGCAATCATACTGACTTTTGCTATGGCTGAGCGAACACACAAAGACGAAGGTATAAGGAGATCCCTCCTTATGTTTGTGAGCGTTGCTGGATACCCTGTGTCTCAGGCTGCAGTAACCTTATATCTATACGAGGTGGATGCGTTATCCAGGGAAAGGATTGTTCGACGTCGAACTGGTTCGATTCCAAATCGTTTGTCCATTCCTCAGCAGGACACTGCACTTCTAAAAGAGGCATATAGAAATCTCTCTCATCATGTGTCTACGATTATAAGTTCTCATTTCCCTCAGTTGAACCGCACAGCCTAGAGTCGTTTGACTACAGCAAGGCTCTTTGCTCAATTGTCAGCTAAGAAGCAGCGTGTTACAGACGATCACAAATTGATGCCTCGCATTTGCAGAGTAAAATGTCAATCATAACTGAAATAGGGCTATATTCACAGACAACGTGACATTTTCATCTAAAATGGGATAAAAACAGTTGTGTGCCTCTCCAGAAGAAAACGTCACAACGCAAAAGCATGGCACAAATGGATCATTAAGGTCGCGTATCTGGGTCGTGTTGAGATTGGATATCACGAGATGGTCTAGATGTGCTGTGGCAGCTTGATAACACATTAAATAGCCATCAGTACAAAGACATCCTCGAAAATGTCATGGTTCCTTCTGTAAAGACTAGATATCCTGATGGAATTGTTGAATTTCAGCAGCATAACCACCCTGTCCACACAAGTCAGCTGGCTAAAAGCTGATTCTCGCAAATCCAAGAGATCACAGTGATTGACTGGCCTCCTTGCTCAGCAGATTTGAATTCTATTGACAATGTGTGGACAAAGGTGAAGAAAGTTTTGGAGTTAAATTGGCTGCAAGAAAACACAAGACAAAAGATGTTTTGTGCGATAAAGTACATGTTTATGAGGAAGTATGCTATTATCCATACCCCGTATAATGAGGGCAGTAATAGAAGCAGAGGGTTTACACACCCAATATTAGTTGCTTTATATATTGATTTGCTTTTTCATTTTGGACTGTAATATTTACAATTTCTTATTTACTTTGAGAACGAAAAGAAGTATTTCAGTTTTTGTGTGGCACAAATACCTGAAAATCAAATAAGCTTTTGAAATGGAAATTATACTATAACATGCGTAATAAATTGCGTTTTTCTGCAAAATAAATCTCAGGATACCAACCTCGGAAGGCCTCATTGCTAAGTTTCTGCTTACAATCGCTCGGCTGTCAGCACATATTCAGTAGCTGGGACTCAGTATGAAAGGTAACAATAGAATGAAGCTAAAGGTACGCGTCCCGAGACACCATTGTGAACCCGCCGCGGAAACGATTTAGACTTGGTTACGCTTTGAGAGTCTGCTCTATTTTTTTAGGGGGGGGGGGTATTAGGGTGAACACATGGCAAAAAATTGATTCATGGTATAAACAGTGGTATGTTTTTTTCCTTTTAGTATGCAAGAATGTCACGTATTTTGAAATATTTCTAGACAGATTATTTATCCTAATTAACGCAGTGATATCACAAAGGTCTTGGAAAGTATTCTATATAAATAATATGGGAACTGGTGATTGAGAAAATTGTGCAACTATTATCTACATTATTTGCTGTTAAGAATTTATTTTACGTTTTGTATGTTTTGGAATACTGTCTGCATGATATTATATGCGTAATTAATACTATTTTAATGGAAACTACAGGATTGTGTGTCCATATTTGCGCTTCAGTTCATATTCATTATTACAATGATCACAAAACTGTACAGATATTTATTGGACTTGTTTCAACATGATGATTAATGTTCCAACTACACCAAAAACAATACTCCCTTATACAATAACCCGAAATGTGCTCTTTACAGCAGCTGTTACATACGTCATGGTACTTAGCTGTATGTGCGTAATTACATCCAATGCTGCCGCCAACTTCAGGGCTCAGCAGACAGATCTAATAATCTAATATGATTTATTGCTCTAATTATGTTATTTAATTCATATCCTAACCGAGGGACTACAAAAGCATGCTTTGGCACAATCGGCCTTGTAGAAACGTGAGAAATTACGTGGAACGTTAAGACAACTTTTTCTCCCATTGTCTACGTTTAGATCAAGATAAACAGATTTCATAAAAGCTGTTATTCTAGCTAAATTAAATGTGAATGAATATTTAAAAATACCGGAGTTCAGACAAAATAATCCTGCCCATTTTATTATTCAACTTTTTAGTTACAAGAAGAAAGGGGAGGTTAAGAAAGAGAAAAGAGAAAGAAAAGAAAAAATTGTAATTGACACTAAAATATTTTACACATCTTTGGCCATAGCGTATTATTAAACAATATTTTTCATATTATCGGATATGTATTGATGAATAAGTCAACTTATATTTCGTCCTATGTGTTGTGTTCTGGAATTCCTAAAGAAGTGTGCACATCTGCCTAGCCACATCTTGTGTTGAACACTCGGTAAGACGCTATGAGACAACAGGTCTACTTCTACACTGCCATATAGCGAAAAATGACTTCAGGCGGAGTTCAGGTAGAGCGGACGAAAAAGGAGTTTCGTCCATTACTGACATTAGTTACGGCATAGAGAAGGAAACCTTACAAACTTAATATTTTCCAATTCATCGGATCATCGCTTTTGCCGTATTCAGCACGAATTCATGTTGCTTTGCACAACGATATAGGCAGGTAACATTGGATATAGTCTTTATTCAGCAAAAATTAATTCTCTAACTGAGGCAGAGAAAACTGAAACCGATATGTTAAAGTATCTCAAACATTTGAAGCTTTTGAATAATTTTAAGAGCATTGATTATATATTCATGTGTGTGCATATCCTGAAGTAGATTGTATTTGTAGCTAGTTGGTAGATGGTTCATGTTTATCTGCACTACGTATGGGAGCCAATTTGTCGCGGTCACTTCGTGTTATCTTTTGCTGGGCGCCTGTTATTGTATTACTACTTTGAATGTTAGGTTCATTGTCCTCCGGCTAGCTATATTTATTATTATTATTATTATTATTATTATTATTATTATTATTATTATTATTATTATTATTAAGTCGAGCATATCTCTTGATCAAGGTGTGTAAACGGAAATGATTTGTTACTCAAAGATAACACTGATAAAAGAATTTGTTTTTACAATTTTATTACCGTCACAATTAATTAAGTTCACATATTGACTTTTGATACACGCCAGACTGAAACTTTTATATTTTCTAATATCACTATAATCACTTATTTACTGCACATTATTAATTCGAGTGTTTCACATTTATAACAAACTTTAAGACGCGAGAGATTCTGTAGAATTGCGACGTGTAACTCGCGAACGATTCTGATGAACTAAGCGACGTTTAACTTCTGAATGATTCTGTTGGACTCAGCGACGTGTAACGCGTGGATGATTTTGTTGAACTGGGCAATACTTGCCTCTGGCTTTAGCTTTTTATACTCCCTCACCCGATATGCCTAAAGATTATAACCGAGCTGCTATTATTGGTTAATAAAACGCGTCAACATTAGCGTCTATTTTTATATCCAATCAAATTTATGAAAAAATATGCTCTAGGGAAGAAATTCCCTCCATTTCTAAGAAAAGCGCGCCAATATGACGTCATTTGCTTGTCTCTAATAATTGATC
Organism: Deroplatys truncata; assembly: GCA_030765065.1. Taxonomy (NCBI): domain Eukaryota; kingdom Metazoa; phylum Arthropoda; class Insecta; order Mantodea; family Mantidae; genus Deroplatys; species Deroplatys truncata. Next base: position 112,989,059 of record CM060981.1, read on the forward strand.
AACAACTCACCCCCTCGCTATTGTTATCCGCTCTTATTGTCAGTTTCAGTGAGGCCGTGTAAACTTATTTCCTAACAATGCTTATAATTAACAAACATCTCAAATCATTGTCATACAATAATGCTTATTTACACTACAATCACTCTGGCATTTACATTATTGTGATACAAATTACTGCCACAATCCCGATGATAGGAATTATACAGAAACGTTTTCGCAAGGGGATATTCAGGATATGGCCTTCTTGGTCATAAACGACACTGCTTTGCAATTCATGTCATAGTCGATTTATGTAACTGCATTTCACGGATATATAATAATAAATATATGGACAGAAAAAACCAAATTCTACATTATCTGCAGAGCATTTTCTTTAGAGGGTAACGGGTGACAACCCTCAATGAGGTTATCCCCCAATGAGGGATGCTATCCTCTTTCCTCACTAACTCCAGGACATACTGACCCGATGTATAACACCTGGTTGAAAGGTGCGTAGTACCTGGTACCCTTCCATAGGGTAATAACAGAGTCTCCAACGATGTTCGAGGCAGCAAGAAAATTATAGACCTTGTTTTGCTAGAACAGTAAACGCATAGGGATAGGTAGAACTTTTTGAGCCACGGCGAGGGCAGTCTATCTAAGGGAAGGAAACTCTCATTAAATACTCCTTTCTGGTGGTTGAAGATTGTGCAGATGATTGGTATCCCTCTCTTGTAACACTTTCACTATAGGCTCAAAACAGTTGCAAACTGGACTAATTTACATAGAAAACGGATCTCGGCAAAGAAACAAGAGAAACGAGCAGGAAAAGCAGAAGTATTTAATTTGGATATATGGAACGTCAGTGGGTTAGGCCACAAAGAAACCATTTTACAAAAAGAATTAAGAATTAAAAATGATTAATAATTAAAAATAATTAATAATTAACTATTAAAATATTCACTTAAGAAAACTGGATATAGCAGCAATATCAGAGACTAAGACAAAAAGAGCTCAGAACAATCTGACTGTTTACATTACGCATTACAGAGGTGTAGAACAAGATGAAAGATGATCAGCTGGTGTGGTTTTATATATTCACAATAGGTGAAAGAATAGAATCCATAGTTACTGATGTGTTAACAAAAGGATCTTAATAGTACGTCTAAAAGAAAATAGACAATATATAACTGTATTTTCGGTACATGTATTGAAGAAATTATTTTGTTGTAGGAGTTGAATTGTAGTTCAACTGTTGGGGAGCCGAACTTGAAGTAGTTACAACCACACGCATGGTACCCGGTAGCCTTCGTCCAAAAAAAATTAAAATGTTAAATTTGTAATTTGACTGTTTCTTTAAATATTATATATTTATGTTTGCCTCGGCTGCGTCAGTATTTATATTTTTTAGAGACATGAATATTTTAGCAGGGAGATGGTGCGACTGAAGGATGTAGGCTTACACAGATTTTAATTTTTTTATTCACTCCTTTTTATTAATTCTTGACACGATTTAAATGACACTTCACTGATATAGAGAGCTCTAAGCTTTTATTAAATACTTGCACTTTTTAAACACGTAAACTATTTTCTCACACAAAATACGTTTTAAATTTCTCGCGTCCGGTTAGGAACACTGTCTGCAAGCAACTGACTTGATTTCTACCGCCTAAATTTGTAAATTTCTGCATTTCAAGTCTTTAATTGGCTAATCCTAGTCCAATAGAATCCTTCATTTAACCAAAGCTTTTCTGGTTGTTGATTGGCTATTTTATAAACTGTCACAAAAATTACATTATTGTTGCTCCAATAATGACTAGTAGCATTTAAACTTTCAAATTCATTATTGCCTCAAGGTTACTTCATTGTTACCTCATTGTTAGCAACCTTTAACCTATTATTCTCAGAGCCCCTACATTATTAAATTACGTAATATATTCACATAACATTATTGAACATGTATACAATAGTATAAACATTTACAATGACTGTAATATACACTTTTTATATCTTGTTGCATACATATGTTGCTTTAAGGCGGGCTGTTATTGAATTTTATATATATTATATAATTACATTGAAATTATTTAAGTGTTAAAAATACTGCCTCAGTATGCACCTAAATCAGGAAGAGAAGGCAATTCAAAGATATTTTATAACAAACCGCAAAAACAATTGGATAAAATAAAACAAAAGCAGTAACATTATATTGGCTGGAGATTTTAGTGGAAGAGAGGGTGATGTAGTAGGATGATTTAAGAATGTGGTAGGAACAAATGCAGCAACATTATAAAAATGCTAAACTCTTAACATATTTTGCTTCTTATAATTCTCAATACATTTCATAAACATAAGGAAACACACAAATATACTTAGAGTGAAATGGGATAGCAGTCAATAATGTATCATATAATTGAAAATACAAAAGCAGCTAGAATATCACAAGATGTAAGATCTTTTAGAGACAGTGACGTAAGCTCAGATCTCTTTCTTATTGTTGTAAGGTTCATGATCTATAAAAGGTGTAAACATCAAATAATGCAAAAGTGGCAGAATAAAGCATAATGTATATCAAAAAAGGAAAGAGAACTATATTAATATACCCCGGCCAAATGGCCGCATCAATATGGTATGGGATGACGTAAAGAAAATCATTACTTAAGCTGCTACAGAAGCACTGGGCAAACGGAAAACTAATTATCTGAAAACAGACTTAATATTTGGAATTACGAGTTTAAAGAAACTGATGAGGGATAAAAATAAAGCATATGTGTACCTCCTAAATACTAGAACGGTCGGAAACAGAATGCAATACAACAGACTTCGGGCACTAATAAGAACAGAAGCCAGGAAAATTTAAATTGGGAGCGATATATATCAATTTGGAAGACAATGCACTACATGGAAGACAAGCCACAACCTTTAAAGCCATGACATACCTAAATAAAAAAGTAAAGGATCAACTTTAAATTAGTATATAGAAATAAAAGCATGAGAAATGTTTTATAAAGAATAGCGCATAACACAAAATCGGGAATCTTTCTCTGTAATGAATAATGAACCCAATGTTTATGCTATCAAAGTTCAAATACTGCCAGTTGAAGGTGCTTTTTATGTTTAGTAAATTTAACGAGAACTGATAGTTTGGCATGGAAGTATCGCTTCACTTAATTGGTTTAATTGTGTGTAGTTCATTGAAACACAAATTGCTGAATGCGGTATCAGCACCTGCATTTCGTATCATCTGTAAAATTCAGGGTTGCCTAGTTACCAATCCGCAGGATGAGAAGACTCACGCGGTATATATAGCTTATGTTAAAGCCTTTGATAAAGCAAACCGAAATACAATGAGAGATATAATGAAATAACGAAGCTTTCAAAGTCATATAATAAGAGCAACTATTTGGATGCTGGAACAACCATAAAAATTAAAAATGCAAATGGGCATTCTGCTGCTAATATAGAGATAAATCAAGGAGTGAAACAAGGGTGTCCTTTACCACCGGCTGTGTTTTACTTATATATTGACGACGTCGTAAGAAAATCACAATATATTTTATATTAGATAACTTTAGAGTTGATAACAGAAAATTATACACACTCCTTTTTGCAGATGAGCAGTCAATGATAGCAACGGACAATAACAGTTTTGAAAGAGTCATTTTTCAATTAGAAAAAATTCTTGCATAATAATGTCTGCAAATATCCCCAAATAAAACAAAAGTAATGACTTTCCATGGAAAGAGTCCTATAAGGTCAAAATAATAGTGAATAATCTTTTAATAGAAAAGTAATTGATTTTAGTTATTTAGGAGTTTCCTTAGGCAATGACAGGACAAAATACATTAACAGAAGTTAATGTCTTACTAAACTGTACTAAGAAGATTGAAAACCTCACAGAAATGAAATTTCTACGACATATGATAGGATATGCTGTTTTAGATAAACGAATGAAGATACCCCAAAAGAACTACAAATAGTCAGCGTAGTAACTAAAATAGAAGAGTATAGAAATAAAATTTTTCAACATATGTAGAACGAATGAGGAGAGGCTGCCTCATATGACCCTAAATTATAACTCACAAGGACATATAGGTTGGCGCAGAAGTATCGCATGGACTGCAATGCCTCATATTTTTTTTAATTTTTTTATTTATTGTTTTATTTGTCAGGACTGTGAAGTACATTTGGGAGATACACCTTGGGGAGATTGAGTTCTAAAGGGCGTACTAAACTGATAGAACTTTATTTTTAAAATCGAAGATCTATCACTCTCGCTCAAGAGCATACCGTCAGCACTTCAATGTCGAAACTGTATTCGTTTATGTACAGATGGAAGGCCATATTTTATAAGTTCTATATTTAATGTGTTTGTTCCTGGCGCTTTTCTATTCCTAAAACTATCCAACGATTTCTTGAATTCTTCCGTGATAGGATCAACATTGGGTTCAGTATTCATTACAGAGAAAGATTCCTGATTTTGTGTTATGCATAGTTCTTTATAAAACATTTCTCATGCTTTTATTTCTACAGAACTACGATTCTCCGTCTGGTAGCAGGCTTCCGTCAACATTATTCAGCCTGCGATCGCCCAAGAACAGATAGCGACGTTCGGTTCGAATTCCCGAAATCATTCAACGATTGCGCCGCTCTTTGTGAGGCTGCGAATGGCGGTCATTTAAAAGACATCATTTCTCAACCTATTGTTTTCACATTTCATAACCATGTTCTTTCTATCTGAGACAGGAATAATTAAATACATTTCCAAACAAAAACGTTATCCACTATTCAAACCCATACGCGACTACTGCGCCATCCTGTACAAGTCGAAGACGACCAACTAAAAGATGGAGCGAGCAATAATGAACTGGAACAGATCAGAAGTGGTCTAAACCTTGAAAATAGAAGATGATGATGCTTTTCGTCAGTTTGTATTTTCTTATTTTCAGTGCTGTGCTTTAACTACTGAATATTCACTAGCTCATATGCTTAGACATTGAACTTCAGAAAATCTCCCAAGAAAAAAAAAACAAAGCAGGTAAGTCGGGGGTTTCTAGTTAGCATCACCAAAGCGGGAAATACTATGGCAAATCTTCTTGGTATCTTCTTTTCTCTTGCAGCTGTCCTGAATTGATCGATGTATCTCTTGGTCTTCATCTGACTTGTCCATTTCTGTAGATACTAAAACTGTCACCGAAACACAAACGACTATTTGTTACACCATACATGTTCCATTACAAAGCGCAATCCTTTTATGACCAATGCTCCATTTTGACTGAAATATTTAGAAGTGCTCTCTTAATAACAAGCATTAGGTCTGTAGGTCTCAGTTGAGAATGGAAACTTTAAAACTAATCACTGTTTCTACCACAGCGTGTATTATTAAAATTTAAACAAAAGTATTTTATGCAATTCTTGTACTTTTAGTATGTTGGATGTTTATATCATCGTGCTACTATTGTTACTAAGGAATGACGTCATAGATGTCCTCTTACACAATTTCATATAAGTTATCTGTAAGAAGAGACAAATACTCAACCGTCCTGAGAAGCATGCTGGCATTCAAATACGAGAATTGCCATACTACAAGACTATACATAGGGAAACAAAACCTACTCAGTCATTTTATTGATATAAAGCAAAATATTTCTACGTCATCTGCATGGTGAATCTCTAAGCCTTAACGAACAGATTTCAATCTAACAAGAACAATGTATTTTTGTCCATAGATATCAAATGCAATTTATCACGTTTGAAAATGTTATCGACATGCTATATGCTACTGCTGCCACTGCCGCCTTGTCGTTTTCAAAACTTCCTAATTCCGTATACACCGCTAACAAAGTAAACTAAAATATAAAAGTAGGCGTTACCTTACCAAAGACAAACAATTGACTGTTTAAGTGATGTCATAGCATAGTGCAGAATCATAGGTGAAAATAAAAATAATTTTTAGTGTTAATTACTAATTGCTAACTAAGCATTTATATATTAATAAGTCTGGTAAAAAACATAATAGGTAAATAATATTACCTTTTGGAAAATCAAAATCTTATTTTCCAACATAATCTCCTTTGAGCTAAATACATTGGTCCAAAAGATTTCATTTTTTATTTCTCAGAAAAAAGTACTATCTGCCTGTGTATAGTGGTCATTCACAGCACAAATAATATCTTGATTTGATGAAAATTTCTGCGCTGCAAGTTACGCTCTGAGGTTGGAAAACAGAAAAAACTCAGAGAGTACCAAATATAGAGAATAGCGTGTGTGAAAAACTGATTCGAAGCCCACCTCGTGCTCTTTTATCATTGCAATGGCCGATGTTTAAGTTTGCGCAATATCCTCCTGGTAAAGCAGCACGTTTTTGCGCGCTAATTTTTGTCTATTCTGCTTCAGCTCACTATACCGACGACCCACTAAAGTTTTATAATAGCAGCCAGTTACTGTTTTACCCTTCTCCAAATAGTCAATCAAATGATACCCTTGGGGTCCTAAAATATCGTAACTATAGCTTTTTCCCTCCGACAATACTGTCTTCGAATTCTTCGGTGCACTTTCAGCTTTACCAGACCACCACTTTAGGCTCTGGGATGTAGTGGTGAATCCATGTTTCCTCTATACCATATTACAAAGCCAGAAGTATTTGGGATTATACTGCAGTATTTCCAAACCTGGTATTGAAATTTTCTTTCTTTGGGCGTTTTTGGTCTGGAGTCAACAAACGCGGTACCATCACGCACTCAGCTTTTTCATGTGCAGAACTTCATCCTGCACATGAAATATCCCCTTTGTATGAGATAACTACCATCTTAGCAGTTTGGAATATCTAAATGCCGCGATCTTCTATCTCGATGCCATAAATGTTATTCACAATTTCTTCAGAACAAACCTCAATTGATCGTCTGGAACGTGCAACAGTGCTGGGTAAGGCCATTTTTAAATTCATTAATCCAATAATAATTCGTCTTGAGTGCTGGTACGATCCCCATGAAATTCCTTCAGCACAGTTTGCATCTGAGCCGCACGATATTTGTCCTCATCCATTTTGTATAAAGTGTTACGTTCAATCACTAAAGATGGCTGCCAAAAGAAAACTGCCCGCTACGTTTTTTGCAATTTTTAACAAGACCTTTTCAGGAACCTTGTTCACCAGCAGACATGACACTTAACACAATTCCCCGCTACTTCGTTGAGATTTGCCAGACTTATCAATCCGCCTCTTATACTGGATAAAACACAGCCTGAACTTACCGCTATTTAGGGATTTTGTTTAGGTATCTAACTTGTATTTGGGACCAAAATGTTACAATCTTTTGCCTTCTATTATTAGTTCTATAGCAAGCACAAGTTTTTGAATAGACATTTTTAATCTTACATGCCAGTGAAGTGTTGTGTTAAAGCAAAGTTGTTTCTCTGTATTTACGAAGTATTTTATTTGTCAAACTATTAGTGTCTGTAGTCTGCCATCTGACAGTAACACGTTGTATATAATTAACGTAGTTGCTATCGCTCGTGTGCTTAATATTCACTCATTGCCATAACCTTTAAGGTTATAGACCTGTTATATAAGTAATTGTTATTTTGCCATCAACCTTAAAAATATGGTTAATAGTGCGAATGACGTTGCTTTAGCGTGAGACACACATCCGTATCTCTGCATTGCCGGATAGATCCTATGTGCGCAACTTTTTCAGAATTATACCTGAAAATAACATGCAAGGTGCTATGTTTTGTCCTATCTGCTTCCCTGGTACGTGTTTTGCTTCTAAAATTATAAAATGGAAATTAGCTCTCAAGGGACTAAAATAATTTTAATGGCAATTTATCTAATATCTATAAAGATGCATTACATTCGTAACATCCTTAAAACTCAAAATGTTTGTCCATGAAAAAATTACCCAAAATGTTAAAGACACAGCACTGGAAGCCTAAGATAAACAGTGGCAATACATGGAGAACATTTTGCCCATATTCCAGTGTTTGCATTTCATTATACCATACACAAGGGCAACAGTCAGCAGTTGCCTCTTCCTTTATGTTTGATGAATGCAGCCATTCCCAACATATCATTTTCCGCTCCGACCCATTTTTACGTTATAATCCAACACAACGAATGAACACTAGGGATGGCTATCACGTAGAACCAAATCCTGGCTCATTAACCAGCGGGAGCACTAATGAAAGGAAAGCTGTTCATTGTTTACGGTTCATTTCATTTGGGGATTCTGTTACTTTTTGTATCCAGACGTCCCTTGAATGAGCGCTTATTTAGCTAGGCCCCAATATATATGTGCTTCAAATCTCAAATATTGGTTGCACGACATAAACTCCAACATTGTGTGCTGCATAATCACAGTGGCTTGCAGACGAAGATGTCTTGTTAGGTTTAAAGAGTTTTTGTTACTGCTTTACTTTTGTCACTTATCTATAAGCGAAAGTCCTAATGCAATGTACCGGTATGTGTGATTTCTAACATATAGAACTTAAAACTACGTTTCACGTTGTAAGAGTTTAGCATCATTTGGAAGAAGCTGTGACGTACTGCTATGTGATGATTGTCATAACTAGGTGTACTCAATTCCTCGCCGAACTGTGCTGCTGTTGCTGCAGCTGAATCTGATGCTATTGTGGTTGTTGCCGGAAGGCTATTGATGGGATATCTTACTTTGATGGGGTATCAGAATGAGGTTTTATCCGGTATGGATATCCACAGCGTAATAAAGTTTGTAGGTCATTAATCGTACACTGCTGTAAAGACAAAGTAGATATCCTGGCCCAGTATGAGCGTGGATTGCAATCTGTGCAATTTCCTTAATTATCCATTTCCAATTTCGCATACGCAATGATATTTTATTTTACTCCACTTTACTAAAACTATTGAATCTTCACTCGGACACTCAACAGTTTTCAATCCTCGGTACCACTCGCGTTTGCATTATGCAGTAATTACATAAGCGACATCCACATCGGCTACTTATGGAATATGTCCACGACGGACACACCGCCTACATCAAGTATATGTAGAAATCTGCCCGTTTTTAAAGAATTCTTTCTTTTATACAACTTTTAGAAATAGCACTGTGACTTGCTAACATTGCTTCTGTTGGTTCCTTACTTCAGCTAACATCGCTCGAATGCAAAATATTATTGGCTACAACGCTGTTTCATGTTATTATATGAGAGATAAATTTCAGCAGGTACCTCATTTCGGTACATCTACTATCCCATCTACTATAAATGAATAGAATATACCCACTGCTATAACAAAGGATTCTCTGTATTTGCATGGAAATCTCCATGGTTTCGACAATTTTCAAGTTTGTTTCATCTCATAATTAAGTCAGATATAGTCAATAATAGATGATTTACGTAATTTGTATCTTATATATAAATGTTGCACACATACAAGGCACACATTAATATACATATATGCTATACATTAATGTTTTGGGACGGCAATACTGCGTTAGCTGCCTTTGTAGGAAAATAAGTAGATTCCTATGGTATAATATAAAGAAAAAGTAAAAATGGAGTTTTATTTATAGAGGCTCTTTAACTGTGTCCTTAGCACGCATTTTATTATTGGGCGTGAAAGATCGGTAATTTTGCTCATAGTCCTCTTTATCAGGCTTGAGGTTCTTTTACGTGCCGTAACCACTACACCAGGAGGACGACATTATTAATATCAATAGTTGTAATAGACCGCACTTAAGCACAGGTTAAATAAAAATATTTTATATCGTGATTATTGTTTACCCTTTGATGGTTGATGGTATGCAATTTAATAATTAACGAAAGAAAAAACCGCCCATAACTGATGATGCTTCTTCACTTCTATACCAATGACGCAGTTCTCTAAAGCTGAGGACGCATGTCTTGAGTGTCGCAAGCAATGGGTCATACAAAATGGCTGCATGCAAGAACATTCTGATTTCAAAGTTAAAGAATGACCAGAATTTTCACATATAGTAGTATGCGAGACTCAGACATCAGTATCTTCAAAGTATTCTGCTTCAGGCCACCAGCACTTTACGTAATAACACTACGCCGCCAAGACATTACTCTCAGTGTCCCATCACAACTAACCCTTGCAACTACCCGCGAGTGACCATCCGGACAATGACCACGCTCAAGCAATGTCATAGCTCGAGACGTAAACACTGAAAATAACAACGCGTATACTTCGAGGAATGCCATCTCATGGATAAGAAAAGTGAACCCAGCCCAAGCGGAACATGAACATACCATAACAGGGAGCGAAATCTTCCAATAATAACTAGCGCCAACAAATGGCGCAGTGCTAACTTGCATACTGTTTAGTAACATATTAATGGTACTGTATGTTTCATTGTAAGTTTTAAGCATATCTCTATTTCTGAATTTGCTTCGCTTTTACTCCCTCCTTCACTTTAGTTATTTTACAGCTAAAGCTAGACTATGTAGGTGTATAAAATATTAGTAAATGAAAAGAAAGATCCAGAAACAAAGTTTAAAAATCACATAAATACTAGTTATATTATCCAGGATTAACTCCAGTACGAATCAGGAAGCTCCAGATCGAGAGGATTATTTTGAAAGAGATAGATAGATCATTACTCTTAAAACATTGCTTCTGAACGGGGAAATCATGTCACAGACCTTGTTGAGATGTAAAAAAGGAGGAGGAGGAGTATAAAATGGTAAATTTCTATACAAATTACAAGAATAAAAAATGAATCACATTAATTTGAACATAGTGGTGCTTAGATCTTTAGATTTAAATATGTTAAAAAAGTGACGCAGTTATTAATGAAAGCAATGAATGTATTAAATAAATTTGTTAAGCCATACTCAAAGTCACAATTCAAAGGGAGTGGACGAAAATCCATATCTATTGTTATGAATACGTTATGTTATAACAATAATTGCTATTGTTTGAAAATACTATTTGTATAATACTATTTGCATGAAGTATTTGTATGTTGTGAAACGTCAATTAAAATGTATTAATTGTAAATGTGGGAAGGACAAGTTAATAATGTCAAAAGTGAAATATGGTATAAAGAACGAACAAAAAGTGTTGCATTAACAACTACATAAATACTGTAAAACCTATAAATATAACAGAAGAGAAAATCTGAACTGAAATAGTTTTTTAAAGATATTAGAGTTGTAAATATGTTATTTGCATTACTATATTATTTATTTAACTGCAATAAATTTTAAATTAAATGTATTTATTTCATTATAGTCAGCAAACAAGCAAGGAAAGTAAACAACATTTAACTTCTTCAAGAATTGTTACAAAAGTTTCTGAAGAAGACGCTTTCTAAAAGGATAAAATATCAATCTATTCACAAGGTGAAGTATATTGTATTGTATGCAATAAAGGGTAATTAATTAACAATTGAACTACTAAAGAAGTCAATGAGCATTATTAAAAATGTAAGTAAACAATTGTGTTCGGAAGGATAAATATTGCACATCTTTTTAAGCATTCACATTGCACGTGAAATAAAGTTCACTTTTTAGCGGAATTAAATTATTGCCATTATTATTAACTGGCTTATCTTCCAAACACAACAATACACCATAGAGAAGAGTCAGTTGTTATAAACTGAGCTATGTGCATTTTAAATGGTTTAAAATACACCGGAAAAATAAAATAAACTAAACTATTAGCAAAATTATCACATGTAAAACAAGCTGATTATATTCCAACACTAAGCAAAGGAAATTTCCACCAAGAAGCAAATCTGCCAAGCGAGGCAGATACGTACACTAACAACTTTTTAATCAGCGCGGTAAATTCAAATCTGGCAATTCAAAGTTACAGCATCCGAGATTACAGATAATTGAGAACTTCAATCCAAAGATCAACTCACCAACTTCGAAGCTGAGAAAGAGGCAGGTAAACCGCTTCAAAGGTTACATTAAATTTATAAAAAACACTTTCTATAAATATTGAAAATCCGAGTTCAAATGCAATGGGTTGTTTTTATATGGAAAATATTCCTCCACTTTCCTTTTAACTTTAACTAGAAGTTAGGAGTAGCATTTGGTTAAATTTCAACCGAATATTTTGCAAATGACCTAAAGGACACTTCTTTATTTGAAGTCAAATTGTTTGTTAGTAGCCCCACGTTGGGTAGTCAATTTGCAGTGGTATATTTGTTAGTAGTTGAAAGATACTTCATGTTTATCTGCACCACGTATGGGAGCCAATTTGTCGCGGTCACTTCGTGTTATCTATTGCTGAGCGCCTGTTATTGTTTTATTATTTTGCATTTTGGGTTCATTGTGCTCCGGCTAGCTATTATTATTATTCAGTCGAGCAAATCTCTTGATCAAGGTGTGTAAACGGAAAGGATTTGTTACTCAAAGATAACACTGATAAAAGAATCTGTTTTTACACTTTTATTACCGTCACAATTAATTAAGTTCACATATTGACTCTTGATACATGCCAGACTGAAACTGTTATGTTTTCTAATGTTATTATAATCACTTATTTGCCGCACTTTATTAATTCGCGTATTTCACATTTATAACTAGCTTTACGACGCGAGAGATTCTGTGGAATTGCGTAACGTGTACTTTATGTATGCTTCCGTTGAACTACGCGACGTATAACTTCTGAATGATTCTGTGGACTCAGCGACGTGTAATGCACAAATGTTTCTGTTGGAGTGATGAAATCTGCCTCTGACTTTAGCTTTTTATACTCCCACACCCCGATATGCCTAAACATTATAACCGAGCTGTTATTGGTTAAGAAAACGCGCCAACATTAGCGTCTATTTTTATATCCAATCAAAAATTACGAAAACATATGCTCTAGGGAAAATATTCCCGCTATTTCTAAGAAAAAACGCGCCAATCTGACGTCATTTGTTTGTCTCTTCTAATTAATATTCAACTCACCCCCTCGCACATTGTTATCCGCTCCTATTGTCAGCTTCAGTGAGGCCGTGTAAACTTATTTCCTAACAATGCTTATAATTAACAAGCATCTCAAATCAATGTCATACAATAATGCTTATTTACGCTACAATCACTCTGGCATTTACATTATTGTGATACAAATTACTGCCACATAGTAACGTGTGTAAAAACGGAATGGTTATTTTCGTGAGAGCCTTTAGCATCTGGTATAATATTTAACATTTAATCCTACTTCTGCGTTAATTAATTTGATATTTAGATTAATATACGCGTAGCACAATGATAACAAGTGCATATCGGTTATTCAGTTATTCAGCATCCGGAATACGATAAGGCCATTTTATGCACTAATCGTTGTCTCTTTCTCAAGTTCCCTGAGGTTTGCTCAAGCCTTAACAAAAGTCATTACAAGGAGAACCATCTGGTTAAAAAGTGGTAGAGTAGAAGACTGGCCACTTCACCGTTATCTGCTAGGTGCTTTTGAATTGTGGACGGGATTCTCTTACATTAATATTTAAGCCACATTTCATAAACTTGACTTCTTTCTACGAATAGTTTGCTGCTAGAGTCGCTACACAAATGAAAGAGATCCAGCATTCCGGATGCAACTTTCTAATGCACATTCGTATAATTGGGCTGTTGTCAGACTGAAGACACCATACTATATACCCAGCCTCAAAAACATATATGATCTATTCCAGTCATAGCGGGATTCAATTATATACCGTTTCTTTATTTAGTCTCCTACTGAAAAATACTTGCGCATTATCTGTATTAAGGAGACTAGATTAAATTGAGCCTATTTGCTCATCGGTGGTGGTTTTACTATCAAGCTGCAGCTCTTTAATAATACATATGTAAAAAGAGAGTTACGTTTAATAATCTCGTAAAGTAATGTTATCTATGAAACACTTATTTGCTTATGTATTTCACGAATTGCTATAGTGCGTTGTATGAATCGTTAGTTTTTATATTATGACTACGTATGGAGGTTGAAGACCTATAATCACCTAAAATATCTTTAAAATGCCTAAAATGTCTAAAAATGCGTAATAATAGTAGGCATAAAAGAGTGACGTAAATTAATTAATATTTTAATAATTTTGGTTTTAATTACATGGTTAATGAGTATAATTCTTGACATTGGGCATCAATATCATTACGTCAGGCATTGTTAAAAGGGAATGTATGTCTTCCCCACAAATTGTGTTATTTACGGACTCATTATATAAATTTACACACGCATTGTAGTGATAGTTGTTGCACTTAACTTATATTATTTTGCTTAAACATGTAAAACATTCTGGTGTTATGAAATATACAGTGCGAAAAGCTTTATTATATAAAATGCTGCTTCTTCCGGTTATGTTTTTATATTGCTATATTAATCTGTATAAATCATTAGTGTGTGTTCGAATTAATAAAGAACAGCCAACGTTAACCTAAAGAAGTTGAAGTTAAAACAAATGCAGTTAAGACCCTATAAAAGGCTAAAAAGGGACCAATAAGGAAAACGACCAAACAAAAACCCACAATTTTCTGGCCTGTAATGACTCAAAATGAGCATATGTTGTGTTGGTTTAGGCCTTCGGATACTTCCTCAACTTCCAGCATTAATTACGACATACCTCCTTAAAGTCATCATGTGAGAATAACTTTTATTTAGATGAATCAACACAGAAAATGTACACGACTCTTCTGCAAGGCGAGTAAGAGAAATTAAGGAGGCTAAGAAAACAAACATAAGTTGTATTTTACACCCGAATGCATCTTGTTATTAATACAATGAATACTTAATATACTTTTGAATGGCAATTATGGGTATAATGAAGTCCCCTCCGTGAAAAGGCCCTGTTACGGTGAGGCAGCATTTTTAACACTTAAATGATTTCAGTCGAATTATATAATATATAAATTCAATAATAGCCCGGCTTAAAGCAATATGTGTATGCCACAATATATAAAAAGTGTATATTACAGTAATTGTATATGTTTATATCATTATGTACATGTTTAATAATGTTATGTGGATGTATTACATACTTTAATAATATAGGAGCTGTGATAATAATAGGACCAAAAATTCCTAACAATAAGGTAAATTTAGGCAATAATGAAAGTAATAATGCTACTAGTAATTCCTGGAGCAATAATAATGTAATTTATGAGACAGTTTATAAATAGCCAATCAACAACCAGAAAAACCTGAAAGTTAAATAAAAGTGTTCTATTGGATTAGGAATAACCAATCATAGCCTTGAAATAGATGAAATTTGCAAATTCAGGCGGTAGAAATCAGTTCAGTTGCTTGTAGACAGCGTTCCTAACCGGACGCGAGACGCGTCCTCGAGAAGTTTAATACGTATTCAGTGTGAGACGAAAATAGTTTACGTGCTTAAAAAGTCAAAGTAATTAATAAAAATGTCACATCTCTCTATATCATTGAACTGTTATTTAATCGTGTATTATAATGTGTAAGCCTACATTCTTTAGCCGCTCCACTCCCTGCACAGAGAAACATTACTCTACAAATTAATACTGACGCAGCCGAGGCAAACATAAATATATATATATAATATTTAAAGAAACATTCAAATTACAAAGTTATTAACTTTGTACCATACGTGGAACAACTCCTAAAAATACTCCTTCTAAAATACACCCCCTTCCACAAATTGGCTCCCCAACAGTGGAACTACAATTACACCTTCAACGGGAAAGTTGTGTATAGAATATTGTTATTCAGCTCCCTAACTAGCCTACTGGATGAGGCTGTCCGCGTGACTAGCAATGACCAATCGGGAGGAATGCACTACTCCAACAGTTTTACAAACTTTGCGAATAATTTCTCCTAACGGCCCCTGTCAAACGCATATTTCTAATGAGTTGCAGGAATTGAATAGCCCAAAATAAATGCATATGTAATATGTTTTACGTATGCAATGTAACATAAATTTCTGAAATAGGGAAGCTGTCGTAATCTCCTCAAATTCAAGAGCTATATGCATTTACTACCGTAAAGCATGCAAACATTTAAAACTAGTTTCTCATGCCTGGTTTTTTATTTGTATCCAAATTAAACGATCTGTATGTTAGCAAGCTGAATTATCTATGTGCTGTATGTCCTAAGTTTAATCGCACCAAGAAAAGTAAAGTATGAGCTTTATAAATAATTTTTATTTTTTGAAATAAAAATTAAAATGTGTCATGAGAATTAGAATCCCGAAATGTGGGAATTCTGTGAATATAACAATAGTTTTCCTGTTTTAATTAGTACACAATCAGAATTTATGTCTCTAATCCAAGCAAAAGCTGCCAAATATTCGATTTCTAAAATTAATAATAATTTCTCTTGTTTTCTGAATATATACTGCGATCCTTTCTTAGAATATAACGTGCTGTTTCTGCACGAATTTAAAATACATGTTTCTTTCAATTTATTTTAGGATGCATTTTAATTATTTTCCCCCTTCCTGTTTTGATGATTTAAACGAAGCTTCAAAATGCTAAACCATTTTAGGCTTTTAAATTAAGAATCCCTATACTAACTGGACGGCACACTTTGTAATGTATGAGCTTTATTTCTGTGTAAGCCAGTCTTAATAGCTTATATATTTAACCGGTTATGAATGATCGTCACACCTAAAAACAACAAAAATTGCATGAAAGTTACTGAAATTATGCAGAAGAAACAACTTGTCACAATTAAAAATCATTGTTACTAATATAGTAAAGAAAAATGTACGATGTTTAGAATAGATAGCATCGTGGATTCTTATAAGTTGAGGCAGTATTTTATATCACAACACTGTAAATGCCAGAATTATTGTAGTGTAAATTAACATTATTGTATGACAATGATTTGAAATGTTTGTTAATTATAAGTATTGTTAGGAAATAAGTTTACACGGCCTCACTGAAACTGACAATAGGAGCAAATAACAATGAAACGAGGCGGTGAATTGTTTATCAATTAGAAGAGACAAACAAATGACGTCAGAGTAGCGTGCCTTTCTTTAGAAATGGAGGGAATATCTTCCCTAGAGCATATGTGTTCGTAATTTTGATTGAATAAAAAATAGACGCTGATGTTGGCGCTCTTTATTAACCAATAGCAGCTCTGTTATAATGTTTAGGCATATCGGGGTGAGGGAATATAAATTCTAGAGAAAAGACAGGTATCGCGCAGTTCAACAGAATCATTCACGAGTTACACGTCGCGCAGTTCAACAGAAGCATCCACGAAGTACACGATACGCAATTCTACAGAATCTCTCGCGTCGTAAAGTTAGTTACAAAATGTGAAATACGCGAATTAATAATTCGAGGCAAATAAGTGATTATAGTTACATTCGAAAATATAGCGGTTTCAGTCAGGCGTGTATCAAGAGTAATTATGTGAAATTAATAAAGTGTGACGGCAATAAAAGTGTAAAAACAAATTCTTTTATCAGTGTTATCTTTTAGTAACAACTCCTTTCCGTTTACACACCCTGTTCAAGAGATTTGCTCGACTGAGTAATAATAGCTACCCGGAGGACAAAGAACCTAAAATTCAAAATCGTAAAACAATAACAGGCGCTCAGCAAATAAGATAACACGGACGATACCGCGACAAAGTGTGGTAATTAAGTAAACAAAAGGATTCAAAAGACCGTATAAACTTGGTTATAAATATACATTCATATACTGTAACTCTTCTTGTGAATAATATCACAGTTTCATCCAGCTTTGATAAACAAAATCAAACATGGCGCTATTGTTTGTAAAATACTGCGCTTTCGTTGACATAGACACTTATGATAAATACGGCCGCTGTTCCCGCTACATTGTTTAGTTGGTATTAATCTCGCACAGAAAAATGTGTACATTCTGGAGCACCTTTCGCTGTTTAGTTCCAAGTGCTACACAGCAAGCAATTCCTTTCCTTCCTTTTTGTGTTACGTCGTAGGGAAACTTGTAACTCACTTACAAGAAGCTGTTTCCAAATTGCACAGGGTCCCCGGAGTTGTACTTTTGGTCCCTTGTGGTTTGCGACGAACATCCATTTAAAATGCGCTCTTCCGTTATTCTATTTTTTTCTCCTCCATCTTTGTCTGCAAAGTCATCCACGTCAACGAGTTTCCTTCTCGTTTGTTTCTGCTTGGCAGGAGGTGTTAACCACAATTCATTTGTCCCCTGAGAAATACTGTTATCCCTTATAACCTGTGTATTTTATGTGTTGCATTGAAGATTAGAAATTGCAAGAAGCAAGAGTAGAATGAGGCATTCATGTAGAATGAGGCTTGTATAAAAATAAATTTTACTTTTCACGCTTACGCAATGTCACTTTCATCTAGGCGCCTAAGAGTTCCTTTCAGCGAGGAATTCAATTTTGTAAAACTATTATTAGTTTACATTATCATCTCTATAAATCAACAGTTGATTAAGATTCTACTAATTACTCATATTAAATGTTTTTCTACCATTCCAGGTATTCAAAAGAAATATACCTATACCTGCTGGGTGGCCATAGGGTGTATAACCTTGGGATAATATCGAATTTTGTTGTCATTTTGCGGACATAACTAATGGATGTTATGAACATGTTATGCATTGTTTTGCAGAAGAGGGACTTATTTTAATGTTCAAAGATTAATGCAAAGCAGTGCGTTGAGCAGAGAATACAGCAATTATATTGTAGTAGTCGCATTAAAAGTAATGACAACACACTTGTCGCAGAAGAGATGACTGAAAAATATCAATATTATTCTTTCAAACTAGCTAATAAAATAATCAACAACAGACTTCTTTGAGCACAAGAACCAATTCAAATCCATTGGCTAAATATATTCAGGTAATCCAATAAGCAGAAAGAAATACTCTTCATTGCCGGTGACAAACGTGTGCCTAATAAAATATTCTCACAAAACGACAAGTGGGATTGATATGTGACCGACCAGTCATGTTCGTTGCCTTACTTGGATCATCCCTCCACTTGCTAATAGTTTTACATTATGTAACGGCTGTTCTTTTATTCGCACTGATCAAAAGTAGACTAGGTTTGATAACATTTGAAATATTCTATCTCACGGCTGGTACTCTAAGCAAGAGTTTTGAGTTTGTGGACTGATGGAATGGATTGGTGTTGCTTTATTGTACGTTGCTCCTAACAGGTGTTGAACTTCTTTCATCTGATTATAAATGCTTTTTGTGGACACTCAAGGTGATCTAATTGACAAATCAGAATTCCGTAAATATTAAACGCATTTTAGCATCATAATTTGACCTTCGGATTAATCCCATGTCTTGGGGGTCCATCGGGATTTATAAAAAAAATGATAGAGTACCTCATGTTTTCGGAGCGTCTCGGTAGCACGAAGGTGGTACACCAGCCCAGGAAACTGAACCGTGGCTCTCGTCCCGGCTGTGGGACTGAATTTTTCAAACTCCATTCAATGTTAGAGTTTTCCATGGAATAATTCGATACTAAAACACTTGTGCATCTCCAAAGAATGAAAAAGTGAACAATATTACATAAAACCATAAGATATACCTCAAATGTGACAGAAAAGGTCAGCTATTAGTATTTTCAATCATATTTTCACAAATTAATCTGGAACTATGAATTACAAAAATTCATTTTCTGAACTACATTAAATTGGTGTAAACGTGTAGCATCTATACGATACTAACCTATAAATAAGCCGGGATACCAAAACATATATGCCAGGGAATAAAGTAAAGTTTCCGGACTATTTCCTGTAGTTTAAATTTGCATATTTGTGTAGCATAAAAGCAAACTCTAATCTCGCAATTAGTAATTTAAGACGAAATTGAGCAATCCGTTGTAGGTTTTCAGATCTGGCGTGTCTTATATGACACACCTTAAGCTTGTTTATGCGCTGTGATCACAGCTAGAGTATTTAATAGTAACCGAACTCAGATCTTGCATAACACACCTTCAAAATTTCACTTTTAACGGCAATTGAACTCGGATCTGAGGAGATTAAATAGGTAGTAGCATGTGAACTTGACAGCTAGAGTAACTTGAAGTTTAGTTTTCGGCAGTTTACAATAAAACTTGAGCATTGCCTTTGAGATACGATATCTCGCAATAACTAAGATCGTTTGAAAGTTTAAGGGATTATTTCAATAAGAAGAGAGAGGTTTATTACTTGTTCGAGAATCTCGCCACAGTAGTACAGTGAATCGAAATGGAAGGCCGAAAATCAAGTTTCGAGTCTCAGACGTAGAGTTAAGTTTTTTCCAATCTGATTCCATTTTCAAACCTTAACTTACCAGTGGTCAAAATGCATAAAAGCCGTCAAATATTCTCCAGGAGAGTTATTGGGAGCCACATTGCATTTTGAGGGCGGCTCTGCTAAGCATAATGTAGATCGTTTACTTCCAATTTTATTTAATTAGAAAACAAACCATGAAAACATAAATTGTGGTCAACAAAGTGATTTCATTGCGACAATCATTTTTAGATTTAGCGAACTTAACCGTTCTCCCAAGGTTCACGGTAGGGCTTGTGGGAGTAAAGCGTGACCACTTTATTTAGGAAAACCACCAAATATCCGTTTACCTGTCAGTGTTAGTATTATGAGCCATTTAATTCCTACTACTTGAACTCGAGGGTGACAGTCGAGACGCATATGTGGATAACGGTAGAAATGACAAAACATACATATTTCAAGGAGAAGGAACAGGTTTTTATTGGTTAATGTAACTACCTTTGTTTATTATAAACTGATTTGTTTTAGGAAAGCCATGTTCTTAACGATGCTTACATGATGTTAAAGCAGCATAGTAGACTTCGTTTAAAAGGATGTGGGTACATATTAGTACATCATAGAAATGGATGAATGTGCATATAACTTTCAGAATTTCTCACCTGCATGTAATCTGTCAAAACTCCGCCTTTACAGCATGTACACAAATGTTAGCATCTTCACGCTTGTTAGCTTTCACGCCAAATTGCGATGGAATATGGAAACAGGTTTGCGTGCGAGGAGGATGATAAGCAAGCATAGAAATTTCTAAGCATTAAAGTCAGCACGAAAGAAAATAAGGTTAAATTGTTACTGGACTGCAGGAAGGAACGTTAAAGTAACACACTAGTCCCCGTTCCTGGTACTCTCTCAGCGTTTTCAGACAGCACTCACAAGAGAGGTTCCGGAGATAAGGTAGGTCATGGTTTCTGTAGAAAAGTTCCGCGTGTTCCTATGCCTAATTTAGTTAGTTATTCAGCAATTAATAGCTAAAATTGCATACAAGAGATCTAGATGAGTGCTTTAATTCATCTTGTATCACTAAGTTATTTTCAGTACAGTTACTAATCTAAAACGTTAAGTACGACCAGGGAGCTAAGTCCTACATACGTACCTAACCTATCAAACGAAGCAACAAAACCAATCGTTACATAGAAATGATCTCTGAACAAGGGGCCACCATTTCGGAAATACAACCAAACGGATCCCAATCATCTAGAAGCTATGCCACTGTTACGCAGATGGATGTCTTTCCTACGAAAGAACAAGCTATGGTCCTGGATTCTGTGGATGGACTCACACTAAACGAATATACATATGCTATTGGTACGCTAATTAAGCATACAAATATACGCTTTGCGTCTAGAATTGCCAGAAACCATATCTTCCTCTATTTAGCAAACAAAGAAATAGCACAGAAATTAACTGAGAATAAAACTAGAATAATATTGCAGACGTATCTTTGGAAATAAGGCCATTGTTAACAAAATTTCAAAGAGTAATAATTTCAAACGTGTGCCCCGTAATTCCTTACTATGTACTGGAGCGTGAAATACAAGCTCTAAATATTTGTTTGGGATCAACTATAATGTTTCTAAGATCGAGGTGTCAGAACCAGGGTTTGCCCGTATTCTAAGTTTTAGAAGACAAGTTTATATGCACCCAGATGACTTAGATAAAATCCCAGAGTCCATTCACGTGGAATATGATGGTACGACTTACTGGACGTACCTGACAACTGAATCGTTGTCATGTTTCATATGTAAACAACCAGGCCATGTAGCAAGACTGTAAACACGAAGATGAACAACATACTGAACCACAAACAAAACTTGATTACAGCAAACATACTACTGAATTCCCACCATTAAAACTAGTTATTTCAGAAAAGGCTGCAACACAAAAGCCGAAAACCGAGCCCCAACTGAAAATACAGAACAATCACGATCTAGATTCACAACTTACTCCAATAAAAGAAAGTTTATCTGACACTCAAAACAAACATCTATTAAATTATATGCAACTCAAAAGTCTCTTAGAGAGAACTAAAGAAAATTCGAATCCAGTAGCTGTAGCACTGAAATATTTAGAAAATACAGATGTTCAGCCCCTGATAAAATTTTTGGATGTACATTACTGTCTATCAAAAGAGAAAAACATTAAACGACGTTTTTCATTCTTGAAAAGAAAATTGCAAGCATATGCTGAAGACGCTTGCAATTCTACTACACTAACAGATGGCAGTAACTAATCCATTTTATACAGGGTCCTTTTTGCTCAAATGGAATATAAATGGATTTCGACCCCAGTATGAATATTTACAGTATGTAATCCACAAACACCAACCTCTTCTTATCTGTTTGTAAGAAACTAACTTCCAAAACCAGTATGTAGCTAACATTAAACAATACACAGCATATCATAAAAATCGTACCTCTGCAGTACATGCAAGTGGAGGCGTGGCCACCTATATACACCATGGTATTGCCCAACGTAAGCTCACCCTAACATCTGAATTAGAAGCTGTTGCAGTGACAGTCTTAACGCCTATTACTATGTGTACGAGGGGTATTATTTAAGTAAGGTCCGCTACCCCGTATCGTCGGAAGAATCAGGTGACTGTACTTTCGCGCATGCGCACTCAATCCCGGCATCCCTTGCACACAGTGACACAGCAGTTGGAGTCAGGTAGGCAGTGAGTGTGGACCGTACTGTGTGATGGAAAGGTTTATGACGATCGCGCGGCCCGCCGGGTGTGAAATTAGATCGGTCATTCGATTTTTGACAGCAAGGAATACGACAGCGGCAGAAATGCATCGCCAGATTAGTGAAGTGTATGGCCCCAAAGCCATGAGTGATACCAAAGTCCGTAGGTGGGTGAGGTTATTCAAGGCAGGCAGAGAGAACGTGCATGGCGAACCGCGCTCGGGCCGGCCATCTGTCATTAGCGAGGATCTTGTGCGTGCTGTAAACACCGAAATTCGTGCCAACCGACGGTTCACCGTTTCCACACTGTCATTGCATTTTCCGCAGGTTTCAAGGTCTGTTATGTACATAATTCTGTCAGAAGTCCTGGGCTACAGAAAATTGTGCAATCGATGGGTTCCGAAGATGCTGACAGAGGAACACAACGAAAAGAGATGTGCCAGTGCTCTGACGTTCTTGACCCGATACCACAAGGAAGGTGATGCATTGTTGGACCATATCATCACGGGGGATGAGACATGGGTGTCCCGCGTGATCGTTGAATCCAAACAACAGTCGATGGAGTGGCGACACACGGCATCTCCGACGAAAGTGAAATTCAAGCAATCATTCTCAACTCGCAAGGTTATGGCAACAGTCTTTTGGGACAGACATGGTATTCTGCTTGTGGAGTTCATGGATCCGGGGACAACAATCAATGCAGCCGTGTATTGTCAAACTTTGAGGGGAACTTCGCCGTGCAATTCAGAATTAACGTCGCGGCCTGCTGTCTGCCGGAGTGATTCTCTTGCACGATAATGCAAGGCCACACACCGCTGCTCAGAAACAAGCTCTTATTGGATCCTTTGGTTGGCAGCAGATCGATCATCCTCCCTACAGCCCCGATCTTGCTCCTAGCGACTACCACCTCTTCCTGCATCTGAAGAGGTTCCTCGGCGGCAAGCGTTTCCAGATGGACGATGCAGTGAAAGCAGCTGTTACGAATTGGCTTTCCTCACAGGCGGCGGACTCCTATGACGAGGGTCTACAAAAACTTGTCCCTCGTTACGACAAATGTCTCAACAACAACGGCGACTATGTGGAGAAATAGCTGAATGTATGAAGAATTGAATAAAAAATATTTGACGAAAGTATGTCTCGTAGTTTTTTACAACAACGAACCGAACCTTACTTAAAAAATACCCTTCGTATATGCAATGTTTATCTTCCAAACAGCCAAACTATTAAATTAGAGGACCTAGCATAACTAATAGTACAGCTACCAAAGCCAATTATTGTTCTTGGAGATTTCAACTCGCATAACTCTATTTGGGGCAGTTCACATACTAATCAAAGAGATAGAATAGTGGAATCTTTAATCGAAAAACACGATTTGATCCTACTAAATTCTGACA
Organism: Deroplatys truncata; assembly: GCA_030765065.1. Lineage (NCBI taxonomy): Eukaryota > Metazoa > Arthropoda > Insecta > Mantodea > Mantidae > Deroplatys > Deroplatys truncata. The sequence goes on from CM060981.1 coordinate 113,013,318, forward strand.
GTCCTACACGTTATAATATTACTCACGGAACTTACAGCAACATAGATCTTACCCCTTGTTCTCCTAGCCTTGCGCCTCTATTTACCTGGTATGTCTATGATAACCCAATAGGAAGTGACCATTTTCCATACCATTATTTTACATACTGATCAGATATCAAGAATTGCCACGCCCGTATTTAAATTGAACCTGCCTCACGCAAACTGGAACGAATTTAAACATTCTATGCACACAAACTTATCACTTCATTAATTCCGCTTGAAAGATTCCCTGAATTCACAGCAAGTGAAATAATAACCAATTTCCCTGACCATGTTAAACAGTGCGAAATGAAGCATTCCTATTGTAAACGTTAACCATAACAATAAAAACATTTCTAGGTGGAATCAACACTGCAAAAATGCAATAAAAATAAAGCCTATTATAAGTACAAACTCCACCCAAGTCCAGAAAACAAATTGATTTTTCAAAAATTACTAGGTGTAGCTAGACGCACTATTAAAGAAAGCGAAAAGTCCTCGTGGCTGTCATTTACATCTTCACTGTCCTGTCAGCCCCAATTCAAATAGTGTGGGAACAAATAAAGCAAGTTTGAGGCATTAAACATAGCAACTGGATTAATATGTTACATGAGCAGAATAACACTATTAATATAACTTCTCCACAAGATATTACTGATACCTTAGCTGAGAAACTTGTAGAAATATCCAGTAACGGTAATTATGAAAAAGTTATTTTAGAATACAAAAGCAAAGTTCCTTATTTTAACATCTCTGACTTCCTACATAACAACTCTGAAAGTTGTAATGAAGAATTTACTTTAAGTGAATTACAAGATCCTCTTTACCAATGCAAAAGCGCCAGTCCTGGACCAGATAATATTGCCTACTCATTTCTACAACAACTTTCTCCTAAGGCACAGGAGTATCTGCTATTAGCATTTAACCATATTTGGACACAGAACTCCTTTTCTACTCAGTGGCATGATAGCCTAATAATTGAAATTGCTAAGCCTAATAAAGATTCTTCACTTCCAGAAAATTACAAACCCATTACCATGACATCAATATTATCCAAACTAATGGAGAAAGTGATTAATAAGGGACTAGATGGATTCTGGAGAGAAATAATTTCTTCACAGAAACTCGACATGGCTTTAGACAGTTGCATTCAACAAACGACAATCTACAGTCGGATGTATTGGATACTTTCCACAACAAAGAACATGTAATTGCAGTTAGTTTGGATATTTATAAAGCCTACAATATGGTGTGGCGAGAATACGTGCTAAGAATCTTAATGCAACAAAAATGTCAGAAAACATGCTTAGGTTTATCTATAACTTCTTACAGCATCGCAAAGGCCAAGTAAAAGCTAACGGCATTTTATCAAAAAACGTCTCTATGCCAAATGGCATACCATAAGGTTCTGGCACTTTATTTTTAATAGCTATAAATGACATTGTTTCAGAAATTAGACCACCGGTTAAATATAGCTTATTTGTAGATGATTTAATTATTTATTTTAAAGGAAAATTCAGAACATTCAGCGATGGTTTACAGAAACTGGCTTTCAAATATATTCATCTAAGACAAAATGCAGAAACAAACGTAACCATACTCCAGAACTAAAATTCTGACAAAAAACTTGAATCAGTAGATACTTTAAAGATACCTGGACTTATATTTGAAAAAAAAACTAAAATGGTAGACTCAACTACTAAATCTGAAAAATGACTGTCAAAGAGGACTAAATATTTTAAAAGTTTTGGCGACACTTAACTAGGGAGCCGACTCCTATGTGCTAATGTCTTCATATAGGGCCATCATTCGCTCAAAGTTGGATTAGGGTTCCATAATATACAGTTCTGCCAGACCCTCCTCCCTGAAAATGCTTGATGTCATTCAAAATTCTGCCATTCGGATTGCATTAGGTGTCTTACGTACCAGTCCTGTAACCAGTATGCTGATTGAGTCTAATGAAATTCTACTAGAATATTGCGTAAACAACTTAGTATCACATATGCTCTCAAGATAACAACACCCGACTCCAGGATGAATTCATATATTTTCACAAAATATCTTCAAGACCATTTTCCTATACAACAGACGCATTCCTTACCATTCTATATTAGAATACACAGATTTTTAAAGGAACTAAATATGACAATACCCTGTATAACCTCAAGACAAGGAAAATCTAATGGACCGCCTTGGATAAATAAATTACCAGTAATTGATATGGAACTAATGAATACAAAAAAGTAAATACCAGCTCATTAATTTATCAACACTTATTTAAAGGAAAAATTAGTAAATATCCAAATAACTTCCACATTTACATTTATGGCTCCAAAAGTAAAGAGGTAATGGTTGCGCTATAGGGTGCGGTGATAAGAACTTCCAGTACAAACTACCATCGCTTTTTTCAGTCTTCGGCTGTGAATTGTATGCCATTAAAAAGGTACTTGAATATATATTGAAAACACTACATTATCAACAGTGACTCCTTGTCTGCTTTAAAATCCCTCCAAAACATTTACTCCACTAAAAGCATGGTCCAAGACATACATTTACTTTACACTAACCTATCTACCCTGAACAAAATTTGCATTATTGCTATATGGGTACCTTCTCATCAAAAAATAATAGGAAATGAAAAAGCGGACAGTGCTGGACAGGAATCAATATGTCTACCTACATAGGACTCAACCATAGCTACACCCTACTATGAAGTAGTTACTCGCTTCAAGAGACAAATAAAAAATCAGTGGTAGAATAGTTGAATACAGAACAACAACAGTAAACTTCACAATGTACTCCTGACTTCTACTGCAGAGTATCCAGTTAAAAACCTCAAACGCAGAGACCAAATTACAAAACCCCCTACAATTGGACACACCAGAATTACACACTCCTACCTTTTAAACAGAGATCCTCCACCCGCCTGCTGTAAGTGTCAAACAGCACTAACAATAGATCATATTATACTGAGATGTTCAAAGTATCAACAGCAGAGAAAGCAGTTTGGTATACCAATAAACCTTCATGCAGCACTAAATGAACCCTCTCACTGTCGAAATATGAACTTCATTAAAGCAATTGAATTATATAACGATATTTATTAAACAGCATTAAGAAATTGTTGTATTTTTTTAATCATGAAAAATTGTCATTCTCAAATTACTGTAATACTCATTGTGTATTAATTGTTCTTGTAAACCATTGTTATGTTCAACGTGTAACAACTAATTGTAAGACCATCGTTATTTTCAATGTGAATTGTTATGTTTTTGTAAAATCATTTTAAGAAATGTTTTTTAAAATTGTTATACTGAACCTAAATTGGTCGCGATTAGACCAAAATGCTTAAAGCGACCTTAAACAAATGAGTTAAAAAAAGAGAGTATTGCTACATTTCATGTTGCAATACTCGACAATGCTGCCACACGTTAAGAAAAACGCCACTTTGGCCTTAGTCCGACTTGATGTAAACTCTGCGAGAGGCGAATTCTGCCGTGGATTAGCTGACCAAGGGTAGCCCTTACCTGGCGAAAAGTAGCGGTCACCGTCTTGAGTAATAAAACTAACTTACACCGTGCACTTGTCATGTTTGGGAGTTCCTGCACCATAAAGGATGGTGCATCGAAGACACATTGATTTGCACCTCATTAAACCCGTGTGATTACACGTGTCCCTGTTTTCCCCTAACCTATTGCTACAACAAGACCTGAAGAACCATTTGTGATACTCTACCGCAAGGGTGGCGAAAACGACTTCCTTCCGCGAGTCACCAAATATGCAACACGCACTCAACACTCTGCAGCATGTGAAAATCAAACGGACGGTTGCAGAGAGGGAACGTGCGCCTGCGAGTCAAAATGACTCACGAGTCACGTTTTCGCCACCTCTGCTCTACCGCATCTTTGGCTACTGAGGACATTAAATAAAATTCGTACGTGCCATTTACCTTGGCATTAGCACTTCGTACAAATTCCATTCAAAATATTGTTGTTTTTGTGTTACTTCAACTGTATACTTTGTAGTTTGGCTTTAGATTGAATTTTGGAAAATTGATCATCATACACTGCATTAAAACTTTCTTAATCTAATAGAGAAATTGTAAAGACTTCAAAGAACGTGGTGTACTCTGTGAATTCAAAGTGCTAAGGTTACTAGAATGCAGTTTACAAAACTTTTAGAAAGAATAGAGGGCGTGTTTCTTTCATTCCATTTGATTCTTATATATATATAATTTATGGGTTGTTGCACATTCTATACTTGTCAAATTTGCAATTAAATACATGTCATACTTAAGTACCAAATACATCTTGGTTGTATATATATGCATTTTTTCATAACTTAAAATTTTCTACACTTAGGTGCCATTATCTCCAAAATTACGGCACCCAGGAAGCTGAAATTTTTGCCATAGTTTTCAAATAATTCAGAAGCAATAATTTTATGTATTGAAAAAATTGAGCTAAAGGTTTTAAACTATGCTTATATTCGATGTGATTTTCACCAAAATTATGATAATGAAAAACTTATCCTAAATTTGATTATCTTTAATTTTTTTAATTAGAAGTTATTCATTATTGGATTTTTTATTATGAAGTGGGAATTTGATTCTTATTTTTATGTTACCATTATGTAATGTATGATTTGTGTCTTGTTTGTTTCCAAAAATACTATATTCTGGGTGCAACATTAGTTTATACTCATTAGAACTGATGGTTCCTTAATTAACAGTATCTAAATTAACTTCGGAAACCTAAAATTTGCATTTCTATATATTAGCTTATATGGTGGTCATATGAATCTCTTTGCACCAACTATATTCATTTTAACATATTTTCTGCTCCAAGTATTGTAGAATATGTACTGAAAAATTAGTGGCTGTAACTATGAAGCTTCTGGAGATATTCACATTAAAATACTGATGTATGTTTCATGCGTAAATGAGTATGTTTGACTACGAGGTACCCTTAAAAATTCCATATTGTAGTATATTTTAAGAGAAATGTTATTTATCAAAGCAAATTGTTATCTGTAGGAAATAATGTAGCTCACTGATTTCAGAAGCTTCCATCCGGAGAAACCTTATTGCTAGCAGTCGCAACGCAGTTAAGCCACAGTTTTCCCTAGAAAGGATATATGTCGCCCAGCCCATAACTTTGGATCCTCCAGTTGACACCCCCTCCTTCGGAAGAGTAGCGAAGAAGAGACGAGGATTTATAAAATTAAACCAGAACTTTAGAGAACTGGAAGTTTCTTAGAGAAAATAAAGAAAACGTGGTGGGGAAACGTGAGGGGTAATCTAAAGAAGTGAATTATATCGGTGCAAACAGAAGCTTCCGCGCACATATTAAAAGAAAAAAATCTCATAGGAAAAGGAGTGCAACGAGGATTTTCTTATAAATTTAAGGAAAAACAGTTTGTTTGGAACGCAGCGTTTTAAAAGCCCAAACTTTTCACCCGACTAATACTATAATCATCTCAGCCCACTACAACAAGGGAGCGCTTCAAGGGAAATTTTCTTTAGTCTTTTCTCCTTTTTTCCTTTGAATATTAATGCGTTCGACTATAATCTCTTTAGCTCGCCTAGCTAGTAAAGCTCCACCATTCCGTTCCTCGTGAAGTACCACGTCTCCGAGGACGGCAGTTTGAAAGTTACAGAACGAATTATGAAGTTACTCAGTTTTGCTTATAATGGAAATTATGAATTGTGAACACGGAACTTGGGACATTACATGATCGCAAATTTCGTCATACAACTTTCACATTCCTAAGCCTAAAACGAAATATTGAGCTAAATTTATGTATGCTATCACGTTGTTGCCATCCTATATATTTCTTCAAAAATGGAACAAATCCCTTCTCGTAATTTAATAATTGCATTGTTCAATTTTATACAATTGGAAGCTGCTACATGACAAAGTTGACAAAATAGTCAATTTCGAAGAATATCATTATGCTTTATTATTTTTAAAAGAAGTTTTGTGTTTTGGATAAACGAAAACTAAATATTAATGGAAACTAAATGAATCATTGTTAAACAAAATCTTGAATGGTATCTATCATTTGGAATCCTAATATTATGCATATTAATAGTAATCATGGAAACTAGATTTTCAAATTATTTACTAATCCGTTTAGGAAATTTGGTCCTTTAACCTAAGCTGACGATTAATTTGCTCATTTAATTCCCAAATGGCATCTATTTACTTGTAAGTCCTGATATGTTGCATTCATATGGCTTTCTCCATCCATTAACATTTATATATATCTCATTTCTATAAACTATTATTGCAAAATCATATTTTTCTATCTACTCACATTAATCCAATAAACGTTTGCAGAAATAGATTCCTTACACTTTTTGTTCTAGATGCATGGAGCATATTGGATGTTGAAGCGATTACTGGTATGATTCGCTGTATGCTGGCCTTGAAATTGCGTGCGCTATTCATGAAATCGTGATCAACAAATGATTAGTGCATTAGCACTTGAAAGCATTTAGGATAAAGTAATAGAAAATTCAAACCGATAGCCACGGGTATCTTGTAGATGGTGACACAAAAAGAAAAGTTTCACACAAATTGGTATTTTAACGAGATTTCGATTTTTTGTGTAGTAAAGACATGTCTATCTCTTTAACACTTCGCAGAATTATACCAAATTTATTCATAATGTAGAGTTCATAGGCTATTGGGAGAAAATTCAAGATATAAGTTTTATTTGTAATGTACGTATTTTAAACATAAGGTATTTAACCAAAATCGTTGGAGGCTTTTTTAAGGAAATAAAACAAACGAGACATATCGATGTGAAGTGCAGGGAGGGATTTTCTAGAAAAATATTCTATCGTGTCCTTGAAATACGCCAAATTTACAAACTTTTTTACAAAAATATTTTTTTCTTGGTTTCAGGGGAATCCGAAGACCCATTAATGGTAAACATCCCAATAACAAATTTTGGGGTGGAGTATTGCAAACTATTACCCTAACTATTCTAAGCATGGGCAAGAGAAAATAAGCTCCTTGCTTTACAATTACAAAACAGTTTAGACCTTCCCCTTCAGAATGATATATATTATTTACAGTCCCTTCTCTATCTACCTGAGCAGCAATAACATATTAAAACCATTCTATTGCTGATATTTACTTTAACAAAGTTCAATCGGGTGCAAAAAAATAAATAAAAACAACATGCCGATATGAGGAACAGCTGTTTAAGTTGGCAGTCAATAAATTAACACGCCTTTGCCTCACCTTCCATCTCTCATCGGTTACAGAGGTTAATGCTTGAATGCCGAACCAATAACAGGCTTTACTTGGTATTGCCCCGTTAAGTTCTGCAACTTTTAACGCACGGAGGGATATCTACACACGTGAAATACGGCGCTGTTGGGCCATCTGGTGTGTGTATTGGTGGTGATTAATTGTTCTTCCACACAAGCCGCGTGTAGGAAAGTTTGGAAAGGCAGAATCACACGACAGAAAGAAATCAGTGCTATAGTCGGGATTTGAAATATGATTGAACCATTGAATTGGATGATTTAATTTGAAATGGTATTGTGTATTATTATTTCGCCAAGACATGGCAGATTTTGATTTCCTGTATAATTTTCATTGAACAAATTGTGGTTTACTATGCCCAATTACATGGCAGGACTTTTCAGTATATTAGGGTACCTGTTAGTGCTTGAATTAACAACATGTTTTCAAAATTACTCTGTTATTTTTGCATGGATCATTTTGCTTTTTAAAGCTTGTTTGCACCAACGTGCTTCCTTATGTAATGGAGGGAAGACATAAGTATCGAATTCTCATCCTTTGTGTTAATAGGCTGCATATGTTTTAGAAAAATACAGGAATACTAACCCCTTCGATTAGGTAGCTAATCGCCCGAAATTTAATGCAAATGTATTACAGTGATCCATAGAGCATATGTTTAAACGTGGTATAGTTAAGTAATATTCATTTCTACTCTTACTTAGCTGAAATTCAAGTTTTAGTATTTTCTAGAAAGAATAGTGGACCTTAAGCACGAGAAAATGGAATACCGGATAGTGCACGCTATTAATAGCTATTACTTCAAGGTAAAAATTTAAAGCCGTTAACCTCTAAAATTATATTATCTTTATAACGCTTTTAAGTAGACCGTCTTCTTCCCCAGTGAATTTTCAATTAACAACAGTCGTGGGGACACGAAGGCTATTCTTTCCAGTGTTCAAGTTAATAATTTAACTTTGAAATTGCTTACACTTCACAAAATTTTAACAAAAGCTCTGAGATTAAATCTTAAAGACCAAATCAATTATGCGGAAGTATTCACATAACATCAAAGGGGAGGACATAAAAGAGACTAAAGTACAGTGTTATAAAAGAACATCTTTTCAAAAAATAATGTAGATGGAATTGTATTAAACAAGCGGAGTAAGGAAGACTGCAGCACTTGGTAAACACTTTCGAGAATGCTTAAATGCGCTTAAAGAAGAAGCCTGGACAAACAAATTTGTCATTATCATGATAAGCATGCGTTCAGAGATACATTGCAATTGTATAAGATCATGAGAGAATCAGTAATCTACGAAATAAGCTCCGAACTTTCCCACTGTGCATGTTCACACCTGGTTATTAGGTTGGTTCTGGTAGTGATTGAACTCCTATCTGTTATAACAAAGTGGTGTAATTTATGTATACAATCGTGAAGTGAATATTCTTTCCACTACGTAGCTTTAGTTATGTATGTATGTATATATATATATACATAGGTTGTAGGTTTGCCACTCTACAATAATCACACATACTAACAACCGCCGCTCTCGTCGATTGGCAAGATATTACTTATAAGTTCATTGGGTCTCTCTGCATCTGGGTCTGTTGCGGCGGTTTTAATGTTATTTATATTTAATTTGTTGTAGCCCCACGTTGTGGTAGCCAATTTGAAGTGGTATACTTATGTTATATTTATTTGTTGAGATCCCAGGTTTGGGAGCTAATTTGCGGCGGTATACTTATAATGTTTGTGTGTTTACTTCTCGTGGTGAAGCCATTTTGTGACGTGATTCTTTGTTAGGTTTGTAGCTCCATCTGGTGTTAGCAATTTGGGGTAGTATTAGTGTTTGTTTGAAAGAATGCTACTGTTATTTTATTTAATTTTGTTTACTGTCCTCCGGCTAGCTATGACCTTTTTGGTCGAGCACATCTCTTTATACAGGTTGTGTAAACGGAAAGGAATCTTTTATCCAAAGATAACACTGAGAAAGAATTTATTTTATACTTTTATTGTCGAACACTTTCACTATCACATTTACACATTGATCTAGACACTCGCCAAACTGAAACTGTTATGATAACTTCATTACTGATCATTCTTAATTCGCGTACTTCAACCTTTTGTATAATTAACTTTACAATACTTGAGATTTTTCATAACTCATATACGCGTAACTTGCGAATCGATAGCCGACGTGTAATATTTCTGCTGGACTGAAGGCGACATGTAGCATACAAATATTTTCGACGAACTGACGGACTCTACCTCTAACCTAGCCCTTTTATACTCCTACATCCCGATATGCCTATAGATTATAACTGAGCTGCAATTGGCTAATAAAACGCGCCAAAATTAGCGTCTATTTTTTATATCCAATGAACATTATGAATACATATGCTCTAGGGACAATGTTCCAGCAAATTCTACAGAAAAACGCGCGAACATTACGTAACTTCCTCGTCTCTAATAATGATAAACAGCTCACCCCCTCGCTGCATTATTGCACGCTATTATTGTCAGTTTCAGTAAGGCAGTATAGACCCACTTCTCAACAATAATTACAATCAACAAACATCTCAAATCAATGTCACACAAAAATGCATATTCATACTGTAATCATTCTTTACATTTAAATAATTTGTTATACAAATTACTGCATCACTCTTTGTATGCGATTTTAATCTTAACTTCTTCTTATTCTCCACTTCATGGACTAGGCAAATTCAATGTCTTCCTAAGATGCGACAGGCAGATTTTCAAGAAAATTCCCCACTCCAAACTACCCTTTACCTTGAATTTTTTTCGAATTTTTTTATTTTTTAAAAGTGGTTCTAACGGTTATGATTCAAATACTATATATTAAAGACATTTTCTGACAAATAAAACTATATATTATCTTGAGTTTCCTGGGAATATCCTGTAAAGTCATCGTCATGCGTAAGTAATTTTGTATAATCCTGTCTAACTGGTAAACGTTAAGCAAAATATGGAAAACCTATTACACAAACAAGATCTCTTTAAAACACAATTTATTTAAAATAATTTTTCAGTTATTAATGGTTTGAATTGCTCAATAATTAGCCATTAGTCTCAAGTCATGTCGATTTTCAGTTTTTTTCCATAAAGTTATACAAAGAGCATGGAATTTTAAGGCCAACATATAGCGTCCAATTATAAAAAAAACTTGACTACCACTTTTCCCTTTTTATCTGTAACGAGTGTGCAATGTAGCTATTTCCGGAAAGGTTTATTTGTATATCCCTGATAAACGATAGAGATCAGGAAAAGTCATGTGAATGTAACAGATCAGATTTTGTTTTAATGTTCCTTGATTTTGTCGTATACTGCATAAATATTTAAATCTGTTCTTACATTCTAATTGTGTATTATATCTAATTTTGTACAGCTTATGGTTCTGACAAATTTAATCTCTGCAGCACGTATTCTACTTTCCTAATTCTTTGTTATTAACCAAGTTTCGCATCCATAAACAGCATAGAAAGAGTTACAGTTTTATAACATTTTAATATTATATCTTTCCTCGCATTGTTTTTTTTTTAAGTTTTATGAATCCTACCGTGTTTTATTTGAAACTGAAGTACTTTCATATATATCCGCAAATCTGTTTTTCTATTTATACTAAAACTGCATTCTCAATTATTGACGCTTGATACTTGCTGTAGAGTTTGGTTATTTATCTTACACGTTCATTTCTCCAAAGAGCTGTCATTTTAGCTTTTCCTTACATATTTTAAAATCATATTCTTAACAAACATTATTTAGCGTGTATAAGCTCTTCTGTGAACTATGTTCATTTTGAAATTAAAATATTTTCTAAAACGGTAAATTCAACAAACTGGAGAATATATATTTCGAGAATACGCTTCTCTCATTAATAACTGTGAAGGAGATTCACATAGGATGGTTTTAGAGACCTTTTATAGAAACTTTACTTGGACATTACTTTGCTGGAAAGAAACACGAAATCGTGAAATAAATACTTTGTTAAATACCGACCATCTTTTTTGACTTCAAAAATGTACTCTGACACTAGATACCATTATGAGCAGGTTTTTAGTATCATATAATATTGTATTTAAGCGCAGAGAAACGTGAATAAAATATCATATAAACAAATGACCACGCATGTTTCGAGTTGAAATGCCGCCATTTCTAACCCAATTAAAACCGTAACTGTTTTCAGAAGTTTAGCTCAGAAGAGAAGGCAAGGTAAATTTGGTTATAATGGACTTTCGTCAAATTCCATTCATCGCCTCTTTAAATATTACGAGAGAAGTTAAAAGCATAAAAAATTACAAGCAGGAACTCTGAATCAATGGAAACTTTTAAGTGCTTCGGAATATAATTTATCACTTCATGGTAGACTTTACCTTCTTAAGAAGTGCTGCTCGATAATCGAAAGAGTATAAAGGAGTATAAAGCAATCATGTCGAGCTTAAGCCACCCTTCTGCATAGAGGCTCACAGCCGACCTGGGTGGTCGTAAACTTAAAGTGTGAACGCAAACTTAAGTACCTCCTGCACGTCTGCAGCTCACCATCTGGAAAGTTAACCACCACCGCCCACTTCTCTTCCCAAGTTTAATGTTCCCCACAGGCCGACGTATCAACGCTGCGTTTGTGAACCACTCCAACGGAGCATTTGTAAACCATATGTTTTCATGACATGTTCCAAATGGGAATGTATAATCATTTAATTTATATATTTCTTCTTCCGATTGCTCTCCTCCGTGTAGGATAAAGTCAGTCCGCTGGATTAGATGCTAATAGGGAAGCTATGAGCTCTAGATAACAGAAAACCTTTATGCCGATCAGATATACACAAGATGATTAAAAAGTGAATGTAGTTAATAAATGGATTATATATAACTTCATAAAGGTAGGTTAACCAACTTAGCATTCGCCTAGCAACTAAGCAGAACAGCTGAAAATATTGTCAGGTTGTCCAGCTTCAGGGGATTTGAATCCGGACCTCCCGAGTTCGAGCTGCAAGCGCTTTCATCCAGCTTGTCTCTTTGAAACATGTAATACTATTTTAGAAAATTATCTGATTGAAACAGTCACATGAATGTATGTCTTATTTATTTTCTTTCTATAACAAAGAACATGAAATACATAATTGAGAAATAAAGAAATTCACGTAATAGGAATGTTTCGAAAAATATGTTAAAAATGCATAATAAGCGACTACTAGTAATGCTGAAAATTAGTGACACATGTAAGCTCAACTCAAAATAAAAATTACAAAATAAGGGAAAGTAAAACTGAATTAATATAATTACACATCATTCGTAGAGCGTAACTACCTTCGTTTTCAAACCAAAGTTAGAGGCAGCTAAATTAGTATGCTTTTCAAGTTTTTTCAAGAAGTTTTCACCAATAAACAAGAATGAAAAAACATTTTATTTCAGGCCCAGATTCTTATGTATATAACTAGAACTAATATGTCATGATAAAATTTCGGCTCCCTGCATTAAAGTAAAAAAGGGGTCCGAACGGGTGCAGAGATTGTCGTATATTATCAAGTATGTGTGACTGCGTGCTCAGTAATTCGATCCACGTTTATTTTCCAATGCTCAATGTGATGCTCTTGTTGAGTTGAGAAAATCTGGAAAGCATACGTATTTAAGCACTGTAAAAATTTGACACCCTACCGCTGCCAAACAAGACCTTTCTGGAGGTGGTTCCCTTTTTAAAAATTATCTGTTTGTCATCCCACCAAAACACTACGCATTATCGCTATTTGTAGTTTCACTATGATGAAAAAATTGAAAAAAGTTAAAAGTACTCAATTAAAATTGCATAAAATGATAAATTTGTCTCTATATAAATTAATGTAAATGTGCAAGAATTGGCCTTCAAGTGGATCCAGAAGGAAAATCAGATGCACTGCAATCACTTTATTTAACCACTATAATTTACTTATGTTTATATCCTTCAAATTCTTCGTTAAATCACTATTTTTATACGTCATATTAATCATGATAAAAGTTTTCCACATGTACAGCACAAACGCGTACAAGCCGACCTCGTCTGTTGACTGCCAGAGATCGCCGACATTTGAAGAGGGTCGTAAAGACATCTATCCAGACCATCACACAGGAATTCCAAACTGCATCAGGATCCACTCCAAGTACTATGACAGGCGTGAGGTGAAACACCTTGGATTTCATTTTTGAGCGGCTGCTCATAAGCCACACATCACGCAGGAAAATGCCAAAAGACGCCTCGCTTGGTATAAGGAGCGTCAACATTACACGATTGTACAATGGCAAAAAGTTGTGTGGAGTGACGAATCACGGTACACAATGTGGCGATCCGATGGCAGGGTGTGGGTATGGCGAATGCCCGGTGAACGTTATCTGCCAGCGTGTATAGTGCCTACAGTGAAATTCGGAGGTGGTGGTGTTATGGCGTGGTCGTGTTTTTTCCTGGAAGGAGCTTGCACCCCTTGTGGTTTTTCGTGGCACGATCACAGCGCAGACCTACATTGATATTTTATGCACCTTCTTGCTTCCCACTGTTGAACAGTAATTCGGGGATGGCGATTGCATCTTTCAACACGATCGAGCACCTGTTCATAATGCACGGGCTGTGGCGGAGTGGTTACACGACAATAACATCCCTATAATGCACTGGCCTGCACAGAGTCCTGACTTGAATCCTATAGAACACCTTTGGGATGTTTTGGAACGCCGACTTCGTGCCAGGCCTCACGACCTACATCGATACCTCTCCTCAGTTCCGCACTCCGTGAAGAATGCGCTGCCATTCATCAAGAAGCCTTCCAGCACCTGATTGAAAGTATACCTGCGAGAGTGAATGCTGTCATCAAGGCTAAGGGTGGGCCAACACCATATTGACTTGCAGCATTAACGATGGAGGGCGCCACGAACTTGTACGTATTTTCAGCCAGGTGTCCGGATACTTTTAATCAGGTAGTGTATATTCAGTTTCCTAAATCTCTGCTGATTGGTTCCCTTAAACAGTTTTCTTTAACCATAAAAATACTTTCCTATGTTGTTAAGAATTAGTTATGAATATAGCAAACCCTCGCTTATCCGAACTGCGATTAACCTAAACCCAGTTTAACAAAAAAAAAAGAGAGATTAAAGTAAAAGCGAAGGAAAATAAAAATAAAATAAAAAACCATGCTCAAACTCGCGCTGACAACGTTACTGTGATGTGAGAAAATGTCCTTTTACCCTAACCCTAAATTCCAATACAGGTGCCCACTTGGTATCATTCGCAGTTAACCTTCACCATCTACCCCAAATTCCAAGAAATATTTTATCGTTATAAGAAGGGTTAATTACTTGCACACGAACTCATGCGGAGGCCCAATGTGTTTTACTGTTTTTGTTGGTCAGTGTGGTTTAAAATGCTGGCAAAAACAAAGAGTGTTGTAATAAGTATTGAACAAAAACTCGAAGTCGTTAGCGACAGAGTTACAGCAGATACATTCAAAGCATTAAACCTAAGAAAAACAAGAAATTCGCATTCAAAGCCTAACGGGAACTATTGACACGGCACGGTGAATAAAACAAAACTGTTTGTTTTAGGTTGTCTGGCTTTTCGGAATGCGACACAGTGAATTCGCAAACTGATACAATGATTATCAAACCGTGGTATGATATAGCTGTTTGCATGCATTGCGAGAAAAAATCTAGAGAAAAATTACTGATTTTATGGATTAGTATTTGAAAATATTGTAATGCATGTTTTAATACTGTAAGCAGTATTATTTATTTTACTAAATATTATTACATGCATTTGCAATGTAATCATATTCTTCGTTTCGCTGCCTGAAATCTCTACCATCGATTATCCGAAACAAATGCGTCATATAAAACGGCTCTACCCTTTAGTTCGGTTAAGCGGGGTTCTACTGTATTTCGAAGAATCACATAGTCACTAACTTAATCTCTCTCTTTTTCTAACCTACGTCCGTCTCAGGTGTCATTTTTCATCTACGGCGCTTTTTATCCCGTCCTAACTTTCGAAAGCAGGTTGCTAATATATTAAGTTACATTTCTCTTTACAATAGCCTTTTGTTATATAATAAATATAATATATTACAAATTAATGTGCTCTGTTCTATATATGTTATAATATATACCGTAAAAATCCTTATTTTCCTTATTTGGAGAGTGTTTTAATCTATCTACAGTTTCATAATTAATCTAATTCTCCAAAAATACAATAAAATGTTTAATTTACTCTTTTGTTTTATCTCGTTTGTAAATTATTCGTTGTGCTAATATACGTAATAAATAAATGTTTGGAGAAAAGCAGCTAAACGCCCAAGTGTCGCCGAAAATCCAGCCTTTCTTTTAGCAGTGGAGTGGAAACTGTCTTGGAGTCAGTAAATCTGCAATAGTGCAGTAGCCAGACTCAGAGGAGTTTGCTATCTTCGAGCTGTTGCCGAAAGCTGTAAACCTGGCTTAAACCGGACTCGGTTGTTAAGTACTCGCACAACACACAGCGGTGGTTTAAACTAGCGTCTTCCACCGACTTCTAATTTCGTAGAGTCGTCACCACCAACAGTACCACAAAGTAGTAGGCCCCAAGAGAAGGTTACAGACTGAAAGAGAAGAGCACGTAGGGGCGGGTGGTGCTGCCAACCTGACAATGATGTAATGCCCTCCATGCAGTTGAAATATGTGCACCATAGCCAGGGAGGGTGGTCTGTTGGGGAAAACATATATTTCCTGCTACCTGTCATGCCCAGAAATGTTCAGTTTGTGGACTAGGCAGCCAGTACGGCACATTAGCTGTAACATGCCATGCGGTGCTCCCTGTTTACAAAAGGGAATCAAGTTACTCGGGTAACGAGGCTTTGTGAACGGTTTATTGCGCGAAAATTGATAAATTGCGTCGTACTGCAAAATTCAATACACAGGATGAGCGACGAAACCGGAGAGATGCATGTACACCTCGGTCACGTCAGAACGGCGAGGTTCTCTCTTTTCTCCCCCTCCATCACTCTTCTCGCCAACTTTTAATATTTGTTATATACGATTTTAACACGTCATTATCCTTGACATACGAGCCGTAAGTCTGCATCACTATACCGTTTCCTTTATGTCATTCATATAAGGGCGAATGGCTGTTCGTTTTCCCTCACTGAGTGTAGGGATAGCAGCGTTGGTGTTGAGAAAGGTGCAGTGCTGACTAACTTGTATATCTGTACTGCAATAGTATATTCCGATACGAGTGTGGTAGGTGCCTCATTGGGGAGCGAGGAGGAATTTGAAAATACTGAACTTTGCCTCGTATTTTCCATTCCGAGATTCTCCAGTGCACATAACGCATGTTTACTGGATACTATTTTTTCAACAACATGAATACTGGAAATAGTACTTAGGCGAAAATAAAATTAATTACTAAAGCTGTTGAAAATGGTGGTTCCACAGCAAGGTCACCAACATTAACCTTAGTTGTGAACTGATGATCGAGTATTCACATGGTTGCCACCCTTAAAAAGGTCAATAACTTGCAGCCCATGCTTAGCTACTGCATAAATTAAATTGCAAGTGATATTAAGAGATAAAAAACAAATAAGCACACAGATAAGATTAAAATGTAAAATTTAACTGTTAAATATGATTATATTCCGTGTCGGCAATAATATAGGTATCAAAAGTTAGAGAAGTTAACATACATCATGCACATACGCGCAGTAAAATAAGAAAAACCTCTAGGTAGTTAGGAGAATCTGTGTCAAAAGACACTATCATCGAAAGTAATATATTTCAATACAAGTGCGGAGAACGAGGAAGAGTCTGAAAATGTGTCTCAGATTATACAATACACTTAACACATACAAATCAAATAATAGAAATAGTAATCAGCTTCGCGAAAATAAAATTAGTTACTACCAGCTGTTGAACATTGATTTTGGTACCAAGGCCACCAACATTAACCCTGGTGGCAAACTGGCTATCGATTATCTACGCATGGTTTTTGACCTTAAATAAAATCAATAACTTCCAGCTCATACTTAGCTGCTGCATGAATTAAATGGTAATAAATATTTTCCAATGTAAAGAAAAGAAAAAAGGTCCAAGTCAAGATTTAAATAGCAAAAATCAGCTAAATCCATGTCTGCAATAATAAATATATAAAACGATTTAATATATTTTATGTATGTGCAGTAAAATAAACAGACAGGTAGATTAAATTATCAGCACTGCATGCAAGCTTTCCTCAATAACAACATGAACAGTGGATATATAAAAAAAAGTTATTGTAGATATTTAATCCTGTAGTAAGCTTGTAGCCCTTTGTTGCAAGTTCGGCGTGAAGCGTGGTTGACACATTCTGTTTTCCTTTACTCGGGATCAGAGAACAGGAAAGAAGGGTGTATGAGACTTAAAATTTGTCTTATGGCTATTGTAAAAAACAATAATATTAGTTTAAAAAAGAAGGTATAATTATATTAAAAGGAATTGAAATTTACAACACATAGATCCATTAATTACTAATTTGAATCTTTTGTTTTAACAAAGTTTGGACGTTTTAATCAGTGGTTTCATACGAATTGTCTAAAATGTCAGATTTTTAAACGCTCCTCGTAATTCATTAAGAACGGAACGTATGACTACATAGACAAACATAAAATATCAAAAATAAGAATCTTATCAATAGGTTTTCTTCATTAGACTTATTTTCCACTTATTAACTCATGCTATCGAAATTATCTTAAAACGTCTCTCAGGCTGTTCCGGTCATGACACTTTTCCATAAACTTTTCATCGGATTTTCAAGTGTCTAAACATTTAGAAGTGGTCACAGAATAATTATATTTTGACACAGCTTTCTTGGGGTATAGTCTGTATTTTCCAAGATTAAGACGTCAGGAACCCAAACTTGATTTTCATGAAATATTTTCAATTTATATTACTCTCAACAATTTATATTACTCTCTACTTCAATCAGTATTTTTGACAATACTGATCTATGCTGTATTTGGGTGTTGCCATCTTCCAGGCCAAATTCTTCAGAAATTCTGTTCTCGGTGATTTACAGTTTTAGAATTTGGTAGACGCAGATGCCCATACACTATGTGATCAAAAGTATCCGGACACCCCCACAAACATATGTTTTTCATCTTAGGTGCATTGTGCTGCTACCTACTGTCTGGTACTCATTATCCTAAGTAGTCATTAGTCATCGTGAAACAGCAGAATGGGACGCTCCGTGGAACTCACGAACTTCAAACTGGTCAGATGATTGGGTGTCACTTGTGTCAGAAGCCTGTACGCGAGATTTCCACACTCCTAAACATCCCTAGGTCCACTGTTTCTGATGTGATAGTGAAGTGGAAACGTGAAGGGACATGTACAGCACAAAAGCGTACAGGCCGACCTCGTCTGTTGACTGACAGAGACCGCCGACATTTGAAGAGGGTCGTAAAACGTAATAGGCAGACATCTATCCAGACAATTACACGGGAATTCCAAACTGCATCAGGATCCACTCCAAGTAGTATGATAGGCGTGAGGTGAGACACCTTGGATTCCATGGTCGAGCGGCAGCTCATAAGCCACACATCACGCAGGCAAATGCCAAACGACGCCTCGCTTGGTGTAAGGAGCGTCAACATTACACGATTGAACAGTGGCAAAACGTTGTGTGGAGTGAAGAATCACTGTACACAATGTGGTGATCCGATGACCAATTCTACTAGGGAAACTACCGTGGTCTACGCTTAGATATGATAGTCTACGGTAGTTTTACAACAATATTCCTGGCATATTAGTACTTAATATACACCCTCATCATGTATCGGCCTCCTATATCAATTGCTTGTGGCATTACTGCAGCACATGGATCGGAAGTAAGTCTTCTTTCTCGTACCGAGCTTAGCCTCGCACAGCAGATGTAAGGAAGTGCGCATCATATGCATCACTTTATAATTTTACTCTACGCGGTGTGACATTCCAATAACGAAGAAGCTGTTCATAATTAGGCAAAGACAACAAAATTTTAAATAAAATGTATTTATATTCGATAAATCAACTTAGGTTTGATATCCTCAAAATATTTTTTTGTTTTAAAAGTGGGCACAAATATGTATTACTCATGAAAGTAAACCTACTTCATTTATCTATACAACAACACAATATTTAAAACACATTTAGCGTGAGAGTAATACTTAATGTGTTTGTCATATTCACGGAAGACAAAGTTGAATACTGACTATACAACAACAACTTATCAATGAAATGCTTTTAGCGGAACTATTTAAATATATAAAAACGCCATGCTTGCAATAAATCCACGCCAGCGTCAGTTATTGCATCAGAAGTGATTTTAACGGGAATGAACACGGAAATCTACAGTATAATAATATACACAATTGCTGAATATCAATAACATTCGTAAATTTATCATTTCACTGGGTTGTTATAGGACATCGTTAAATCATTACTGCTACGGTATTTCTGTAACAGCTGATTCTATTACGACTATGGTTAGAAACTACCTATTTTTATTATGAAGATGATAAAGGAGAAACACATGTCAAGTGTAATATATTGGGTGCGAAAAAGGAATGTGCAGAAAATTTTAGACTAGAAAGGCGTATCAAAATAAATATTTTAAGGATAGGAACAAGGGTTCGAAGAAGGGCTTTTATTGCAATACATTAAATCCGTTACGTTAAGGTATTCGATTGTGAAACCTGTTTTTGCCGTATCAGATAAACAAAACGTACTCTTGTACAGCACTTGTCCCTGTATTTAGGTGTTCAGTAGCATATTTGTGTTGTGGAGCCCACTGGATGGTACGGTGATACGTTCAGTACAAAGGTACAGTGCAGTACACGCATGTAATTCTTAGTTTATCATTGTGTACCTGTAAACATTAGCCGAGAAATTACATTCATACTTGCTTTGTAAGCTACATTTCATTTTGAATAGCAAACGATGTTTCATAAACTCGTATTAAATCATGCATATGCAGCACTCCTGTTATTATATTGTAGCTGCGATCTTTTGTTTCCTAACCTCAATATACTTAGTTTGGCGCTGCCCTTATACTCTATAATTTTCTGCACATAGTTTTTCTGCACTCTGTATATGAACTAATTTGTGTTTTTACGTTCAAAAAGCTTCAATATTCTCCCCCTTCCATCACCAGATACATTTAACCCAGACAAGTAACGTACTAGCCAGCCACGATATGAGTGCCTGCGGTGGGAAGAGGAGTTAAACAGTTACGGAACAAGTGGAAGGGGACCATCGGAAGGACATAGCCTTGATGACGTTAGGCATTGTCAACAAAAACGCTGGCGCCCTCCTTCTGGTGCAATCAAATCGTGGCAGTAGGTTATATAAGACAGATCGAGCACAGTTTTTTGCGTTTATATGGGAAAAGATAGGGAAAACGAGGGAAGATGCTAGGCTAGGAGAGCATCCAAGGAGGAAAAATGCGTTTATATGGGCGAGATAGGGAATACCAGGGCTGATGCTAGGCTAGACAGTGGTAGGAGGGGGAGTGCGCTTTATATGAGAAAGATAGGGAATACGAGGGGAGGTGCTAGGCTAGACAGAGGCTGAGTAGAGTATAGTTTATATGAGAGGTATAGGAAAACGAGGGGAGGTGTTAGGCTAGACAGAGGCTGAGTAATGTATGGTTTATATGAGTGGCATAGGAAAACGAGGAGAGGTGTTAGGCTAGACAGAGGCTGAGTAGAGTATAGTTTATATGAGAGGTATAGGAAAACGAGAGAGGCGTTAGGCTAGACAGAGTTGAAGGGTAGAGCATGTCTTGTATATGAGAGGGGTAGGGAACAGGAGCAGGGGTGTTAGGCTAGACAGAGGTCAAGAAGTAGAGTAGGGTTTATATGAAAGGTATAGGAAAACGAGGAGGGGTGTTAGGCTAGACAGAGTTGAAGGGCAGAGCACGTCTTGTATATGAGAGGGGTAGGGAACAGGAGCAGGGGTGTTAGGCTAGACAGAGGTCAAGAAGTAGAGTATGGTTTATATGAAAGGTATAGGAAAACGAGGAGGGGTGTTAGGCTAGACAGAGTTGAAGGGCAGAGTATGTCCTTTATATGAGAGTGGTTAGGAACAGAAGGAGGGGGGTTAGGTTAGGAGAATTGAGTATGTGTTTATAAGGAGAGACGAGAAAACGGAGAGAGATCCTATGCTAGGATAGACAGGTGTTAAAGTTAGGTTAGATAGGAAACCAAGGAGTGATACTCAGCTAGAGGGGGAGGCAGGAGGAATGCGCCTTATGAGAGGTAGGGGATACTGGGAGAAATGCTAGGGAAGACAGAGACTGAAGGTATGTAGGGTGTTTTTCCAGAAGGGAAGAGTAAGAATTTCAGAGGTATTTAGAGCACAATATAACTATTTTAGAACACACTTAGAAGCTTTTTAGGCACATGCTTAGATAACTTTGCAGGTATTCTGATGATGTTTTAATGCGGTAGAATAGACATTTGACATCCTCTTACTGGCTTTAAAATATTTTTAGACATAGATACAGATACGTGTTTTAGGGTATTGGTGTAAGCATTTTAGCCAGTGTACTAGGAATTGTGGAGCATTTTAGAGTTCATTTAGAGACATTTTAAGCATAGGTAAAGATATTTTTTGATATGAACAAGGCTTTCAGGACATTCTGGTATGAGGCAGGGAAATTTTAGATGTTTCAGCAGCATTTAGGGAACTGGAGCAGGTAGATTCAGGGTATTCATATAGGCTTCAGAATATTTCGAGGTGTTTTATGATGCTTTTAAGGTATTTTGACAATTTTCAATACGTTTTCAAAGCTCGTGCTAGAAGTGTTTAGGGCTCTTTAAAGGTATTTTAGGTTATGGATGGGGCATAGGCGCAGACCATTAAGAGTTCCTGAAGAGACTTTTGGAAAGTGTAGTGGCTGTTTTATAGGCTTTTGGAAAGAGTAGCGGGTGTTTTATCGGCTTTTGGAAAGTGCAGTGGCTATTTTATCGGCTTTTGGAAAGTGTAGTGGCTGTTTTATAGGCTTTGGAAAGAGTAGCGGCTGTTTTATAGGCTTTTGAATAAGTGTAGTGGTTGTTTTGTCGGCTTTGGATAAGTGTAGTGACTGTTTAGTGGTTTTTGGTAAATGTAGTGGCTGTTTTTATGAGGGCTTTTGGGAAATGGTTTTCAGGCATTCTCTCTTGTTTATAGAGTTTTTCTCTTGTATTACACAGGTCTTATGATCTATAACCATTTCTAACGTTTTTACAGTCATATCGGATCCTTTTATGGTCTTCTCAATATTCTAATGCTACCATGTATGAAAGTATGTAGAGATGCCTTTTATAACCCGACCTTAAGCTCTGATAGTGATATTATTGTTTTTATTCAGCTTTTCTGTTTTTGTATGGTTAATTGTTAGCTAGGTGTATCGTCTTTACCAGTTAATTGATGCTTTATTAGATAAGGATTGTAAGGGTAGGTGCCTCTCCCCTTTTATCTAGGCTTGAGACTAGCACTAGGATTTGCTCCTAATGGCAGGGTTACCGCCTCCCTTCAACATTCTTATTTTTTATTTATTCTTAGGTGTCTGCTAGATGTATACATAGTATATGGCAAACTTCCACTTTTTAAAGTTGTAGACTCACGAGAAAATTATCATCTAAGGATTAGATTCTCTTAGGCACTGCTTGTAATGCTGTAATGGCCATATGCATATGTCGTTATTCCATCCTCAGCAACGACTCTTTTATCGTCGTATGGAGTCAATGCAATTTTATTCACTTGCACTGTAGTAACAGCATGTTTTCGTGACAGGATCAGATTCATGGGTGTCCTTATTATTTCTCTGGCTTTAAGACAGTCTGTATAACTGTCGAATGTGATATGCTGCTTAATAGCGCCACGTTTTATACCTTTAATCTTTTTTATGATTGAGCCGTGGATATCTAGCGCATACATCTTAGGTCGCAGTCCGACAAAGCGTTGGATGATTTTACCATTAGCCTCATCTTTAAATTTTCCAAGCACTTTCTTGTTTAGAGCTGAATAGCATATATGGTTTGTAGGATAATCAGCCGTATCCAGATGTTCAAGAAAACGTAGCTTGTCCTTGTACACATCTTCAGTTGTAACTTGATGGATGAATGAATCAGTGTCCATATACATCAGCTTCAGGTTTTCAACTCCATAATGCGGTAACAACACATCATAATGATAGTGATACATTAATGTCTTGGAGATGTCCAACACACTCATTCCAATGTATATAGGCTTGTTGAAGACGATCTGTCGGGAGGCCATATGCACAGCAGCTAGATTGGTAGCATATATTGTTCGATCGATAAACGTAGGCTTTGCAATTAACTTTTCCAGAGTCTTCTCGTTTGCCACCAACCGTATATCCACACGATTACGAAGGTTCTCCATTGTTTTTCCAAACATAGCATTGTTGAACAGTTTGTAGAGATCCTTCTCAAAATCATTTGCAGCCTTTTGTCGTAGTCTATTGTTAAATTCCACATACGGTTTTAACCACTGTGACTGTCGGAATTGTAGCACACGATGGATTTTTGTTAGTTGTAGTCCATGACTAAGAGCTTGCTTCAAAGTCATGTAATGCACTACATATTTCTTTCGTAATCCAAGGTGAGGAATTAACTTCTTTGTAGTAGACTCCTTTGGTTTCAGACACTCAGGCAGGAATGGTAAATCATTATGCAGATCATGGAGTTCAGCAGGATACTCGATGTCAACTTCTAATATGTATCCATGAGGATCATCTTCTTCTAGTCTTTGTAAGTTTATTTCTTCAGGTGAAACCCACTGAAATCCACCAAAAGGAAGGGCGTGACACATTGCCCACCCATATTGGTTATTAGCGTCCTCATATGTGATGAATTGGGTTGGTCTCGACGGATCAAACTTTTCCATGTAAGTGTTATTAGCCTCTGCATACCGATGGGACACTTGGCATAAACCTCCTCTTATGCCGGATTCCACCATGAGTAGTTGGTCATAATCCTGTAACAGTTCCAGTTCGATTCCAGTATACAGTAACATGGCGTCCCATGTAAGTCCTGGAGAGGTGAAATAATGTGCTGGATCAACTTTGTGCGTTTTGAGAGTTTGTTCTCTGAATGTCTCAAAGACATCAGCTAGAAGAAGAACATCAGATATTAAGTAGAGGTCGCTGTATTCACCCAGGTTTCTCACATTGAACAGTCTCCATACATTTTTAGCATGATAGTAGTCAGCATCACTAATTTCCTCTTCATTTAATTTATTGTAGAAGGAGTCCTTAGGAGGCAAGCAGGTCTCGTTCAAGACGTTCCATGAAGTGACGTAATCATAGGGAAATACACCCTTACGTGTCATCAATTTCATCTTGTCTTCTCCGAAGTACTTCAATGTTTCAGGGTACGATGTCAGATTTTTTACCAGCTTATCCAAGCTTGTACTCAGGAACCGAAAACTATCTACAAAACGGAGCTTTATATCTCCTACATACTTGGAGAATGAGATATAGCTTTCTTCAGAGTTAGGAATTACCTCCACACGTTCACTTGTACATCCCAAATCCTTAACAATGAAGTGTGAGTCATACCCACTGAGGTTGTGCATGAAGACAGGGATATATTTAGGCGTTTTACAGGCTAAATTGCATTCATTATGAAGACTTCCTCGGTATTCACCACTGATGTGATCATGATCGCGTACTTTATAGTTCACTTCTGTAAAGGTTTTTCCACACAAGTAGCATACTATAGAAGACTCAAAATCCTTTTGCTGTTGATCTGTAAGTTTCAGGGGCATGACAGATTTGTATATATTATTAATCTCCTTTGCAAGGAATGACAGGTATTCCATAAACTTCTGAGTAGCATCAACACCACGATATACATAGGGATGCTTAGGAAGACCAGTTTCCAGATGTTCAACGCTGGTTGTTGGTTTAACGTAAACACAGAAGCTCATTGCTGTATGCTCTTGATAAGGGGTTGTATAAGAAGTTTCAGGACTGGGTATGCATATATGACATGAAGCGAGAATGCTTTCAAAGTCTGCATAGATGACGTAAGGTAGTTTCAACATCCTTTCAAAATTTTTAAACTGTACAATTGATTTCTCCTTTGTAGGCATAACTACCCTTACAACACCATGCTGATTACAGATGGATGCATGTTCTTGCAGCTTTTCCAGCCCACTTCGTCCATACTGATTGTCAAAGTGAGTAAAGCACCGCTTACAGGTATATATCACTCCATCATGATTAGTTTTCTGACGTCGAACGAGCTTCTCAAAATTCTTGATATATACATAGTGATGTTTTCCACTACAGTCACTCAATAGTAGGAGGTCACGGTGGTCAGGTAGCTCAGTGTCAGCAACCTTTATCGGATACACTTCATGCTTCTCATCCAATCCGAAAACGTTGATAGACATCCTATTAAGCTTCTCAAATTTAGGTATTTGAGAAAGTGGAGTAGGATAGGAAACGCAGCTGAAGTTGTACTTATCATGAAGTTTCTTATATTTGCTCACACGCTGTGCATTCTTCTCAACAAATTTAGCCAATACAGAATATATAAAACATTGCTCATCCTTATAGTTTTGGATGTTAATGCAAGCTTCTTTAGCTCCAACAGATGGAGGTAGGGGTATGTAGCTACTGCCTCGTAAGGGCTTGTACTTGTTAATACGAAGACGCACCCCTTCCACAGCAAGCAGAGCCCAGCTGCTCCCCTTCAGTTGTGAATCCTCCATTTCAGTAACCAACTTCTTCATTTTCGTTTCCAGCATAGAGTCCAGATCCGTTTCTAAGAAAGCAGCTTGATTCCGTGTTTTAAATGTTTTGTCACAGGTTTCTCCGATACTGTTTACAAATCGGCACTCAACCAGCAGATTAATTTTCACACTCTTGTGAATACCAAGCTCTTTATGCACTGCCTGGATTATTCGTTGTTTGGCCTCATGCAGGTACATATTCAAGTCCTTAGATGAATCGCATCGTATAAAATACGATTTCAAGCGTCCTTCGAACGCTGTCTCGTACTCTTTCATGTCACAGTCCTCCATTGTGGATAATATGTGATGTTTGGTAGGCTCCAATCTGCTTTTCTTCTGAGGACTGCTTATTTCACATACGTCCTCGTGCCGCTGTCCCTTATAACCATCATTAAAGGTTACATTACAATGTTTACATTTGAAGAGCTTCTTGCAGTTCATCTCGTGTCTTCTCTTGTCATAACTTCGGAGGAATTCCTTTCTACATTTAATACAAGCGTATCCAGTAGCGCTTGGAATAATATCCTTATACGCTGAGTTATTCATCTTTATTCTTGATGCAATAACGTATTAATCCTTCTTCAAGGGAAATGTAGACCTTTTTGCCTTGATAACACTTTAGAAAGCTGATTATTCTTGGAGAGAACACGATGTTAACACCGCAAGACTAATTAGCGCAATGAAGTCCAGTGTCCGCGGTCACCCTATTTATAGAGGTAGCACGAACCTTTTAGATCAATTATATGCTGAATTTTAATAATAAAACGATGATTAAGCGTCTAAACTCTTATATCTCAATACGCTACACAGGTATTCGGACGTTTCCGTAGGTGTTCGAACATGTTCGTGTGTTTGGAGAGGTGCTCGAATGGGTGTGTGTGTGTGTGTCCGTGAGTGTGTCTGTGTGGGTGTGTGTGTGTATGTGTCTGTGTGTGCGTGTCTGTGTCAGTGTGCGTGTCCGTGTGTGTGAGTCTGTATGTTTATGTCTGTGTGTGTGCGTGTGTGTGTGGGCGTGTGTGTCTGTGTGTATGAGTCTGTGTGTTTATGTCTGTGTATGTGTGTGTGTGTCTGTGTGTCTGTGTGTGTGTGTTTTGAACTGTCTCGGGGTGTGTATGTCGGTGTGTGTATGTCTGTGTGTATGTCTTTGTGTGTATGTCTGTGCGTGTCTGTGTGTGTCTGTATGTGTGTGGGTGTCTGTGTGTGTATATGTCTGTGTGGGTGTGTGTGTATATGTCTGTGTGTGTATGTCTGTGTGTGTATGTCTGTGTGTGTGTCTGTGTGTGTTGATCAAGAAGAAGAAAGGAACAAAGAAAGGAAGAAGGAAAGAGAGAAAGAAGAAAAAAGAAGAAAGAAAATTAAGAATTTTAATTCAGACCTGAGGATACCTAAGTATTCTTATAAATATATGAGTTAAATACTTTTTATTCCATCCGTATATGTCTCCTAGTTCAATATTTATTAACCAATTAAATTTTTTATAAGATTCGAACAAGCACCATAGGTTACCTAAGTACATATCACGGTTTAACACAGATAATGAATTACATCTAATAAATACATTTTTGATCCGTCCATACAACTCCCTTAGTTTAATAGCTATTGATCATTAAATATTTTGCTCTAAGATAATAGTAAAAAATTAATCCTTAAATAGCTTGATTACAATTATTTTCTAATGATACCTGAAAAGTCTTTCACTAAGCCTCTTAGTGCTATAAACTTATTCTGATTTTACCATATTTGCCTAAGTCTTTTAACTCATTAAGAATTAACCATTTAGGTTTTACCGATTCGAGGTCGGATATGAACTTCGGACTCCTAAATAGTTGTTCAGAGAATCTATCCACTGCTATCAATTTAATGTAATTTGTTCGAAGAGTCTAGCTGCCCTACTTCGGGAATAATGAAACATCAAAGTTTA
The DNA here is from genome assembly GCA_030765065.1 of Deroplatys truncata. Classification (NCBI taxonomy): domain Eukaryota; kingdom Metazoa; phylum Arthropoda; class Insecta; order Mantodea; family Mantidae; genus Deroplatys; species Deroplatys truncata. The sequence goes on from CM060981.1 coordinate 113,041,281, forward strand.
AAACTCTGGCGAGACTTGAACTCAGGTCCCTAGAGATATCTTTCCGTAACTAATCAATAATACAGAACTATGTGAATCCTTGTTGATGCTAAAAGGGCATAAAGTCAGTAGTTGGTGTTTGTATGTGAAGTATCAATTCTTAGTAGCGATATTTATTTGTAGTTCTAGTTATTAAAATTATTTTCATGGTAAATATCGTCGTTTTTAGAACGCTTCGGAGAAATGTACGCTGGACCTTTTAACAAGATATGGGGAGAAACCGCTAAATTGTATACAGAAGGGGAGACAGAGTATCGATCTCCCTCCCAGGCAAAAACATGCGGGGCTGTATAGTCTGTGCTCCAAAAATTGGTATACAGAATTTCTAATCCATGTATGCCACTAACAGAAGGTTTAGCGTTCTTATCAGGGTATTTAAGTACAGAGTGACGCTTGTTAACCTTTAAAGCTAAATATTCCAATATTTTTTCATCGCTTGTGATTCTAATTTGCGAAATTTCTCATTTTAATAAAGAGGTGTGCTTTAGGTAGCGAACATCGTATACTAGCCATTTCTACGATAACTTTCAGAACCCTCTTGTTGCATTTTAGAGGATAACACAAGCGTGTTATCGGCCCGTTCAAAGCAACAAGTCTCGGTAGGATGGTGAAAATTAAACCTTTTGATTTTAACTTGCATTTTTTATTTGATGTATATGATTAGAATTAACGCTGCGTACTTTATAGCGGATGAATCATGTCTCATAGCTGACTGGAAATGCAGACATTATTTTGATTACCTCCTCCCACCCAAAGCCGAGGAGGAGGGGGACCTTTAAATGCTTCAAGTAAATGTCAACACGTGGACATGTAAGCGACCCTCGCAATTACCAACTCCAGCAGTAACCATTAATATATCCAGAAGACTCATGCACTATAGGTCCCCTTTGCCTGAAAGACCAATTGAACCAAGTGAACCAATTAAAAAGCCATAAATTGATCCAGAAAATACACGCTACTTGGGTCGGCTTTACATGAAAGACCAATTGAACCAAGTGAACCAATTAAAAAGCTATAAATTGATCCAGAAAATACACGCTACTTGGGTCGGCTTTACATGAAAGACCAATTGAACCAAGTGAACCAATTAAAAAGCCATAAATTGATCCAGAACATACATGCTACTTGGGTCGGCCTTACATGAAAGACCAATTACAGCCAATTTAAATCAATTAAGCCAATTAAAAAGCCATAAATTGATCCAGAAAATACAAACACCAACTACTGACTTTATGCCCTTTTAGCATCAACAAGGATTCACATAGTTCTGTATTATTGATTAGTTACGGAAAGATATCTCTAGGGACCTGAGTTCAAGTCTCGCCAGAGTTTTAAACTTTGATGTTTCATTATTCCCGAAGTAGGGCAGCTAGACTCTTCGAACAAATTACATTAAATTGATAGCAGTGGATAGATTCTCTGAACAACTATTTAGGAGTCCGAAGTTCATATCCGACCTCGAATCGGTAAAACCTAAATGGTTAATTCTTAATGAGTTAAAAGACTTAGGCAAATATGGTAAAATCAGAATAAGTTTATAGCACTAAGAGGCTTAGTGAAAGACTTTTCAGGTATCATTAGAAAATAATTGTAATCAAGCTATTTAAGGATTAATTTTTTACTATTATCTTAGAGCAAAATATTTAATGATCAATAGCTATTAAACTAAGGGAGTTGTATGGACGGATCAAAAATGTATTTATTAGATGTAATTCATTATCTGTGTTAAACCGTGATATGTACTTAGGTAACCTATGGTGCTTGTTCGAATCTTATAAAAAATTTAATGGTTAATAAATATTGAACTAGGAGACATATACGGATGGAATAAAAAGTATTTAACTCATATATTTATAAGAATACTTAGGTATCCTCAGGTCTGAATTAAAATTCTTAATTTTCTTTCTTCTTTTTTCTTCTTTCTCTCTTTCCTTCTTCCTTTCTTTGTTCCTTTCTTCTTCTTGATCAACACACACAGACACACACACAGACATACACACACAGACATACACACACAGACATACACACACAGACATACACACACAGACATATACACACACACCCACACAGACATATACACACACAGACACCCACACACATACAGACACACACAGACACGCACAGACATACACACAAAGACATACACACAGACATACACACACCGACATACACACCCCGAGACAGTTCAAAACACACACACACAGACACACAGACACACACACACATACACAGACATAAACACACAGACTCATACACACAGACACACACGCCCACACACACACGCACACACACAGACATAAACATACAGACTCACACACACGGACACGCACACTGACACAGACACGCACACACAGACACATACACACACACACCCACACAGACACACTCACGGACACACACACACACACCCATTCGAGCACCTCTCCAAACACACGAACATGTTCGAACACCTACGGAAACGTCCGAATACCTGTGTAGCGTATTGAGATATAAGAGTTTAGACGCTTAATCATCGTTTTATTATTAAAATTCAGCATATAATTGATCTAAAAGGTTCGTGCTACCTCTATAAATAGGGTGACCGCGGACACTGGACTTCATTGCGCTAATTAGTCTTGCGGTGTTAACATCGTGTTCTCTCCAAGAATAATCAGCTTTCTAAAGTGTTATCAAGGCAAAAAGGTCTACATTTCCCTTGAAGAAGGATTAATACGTTATTGCATCAAGAATAAAGATGAATAACTCAGCGTATAAGGATATTATTCCAAGCGCTACTGGATACGCTTGTATTAAATGTAGAAAGGAATTCCTCCGAAGTTATGACAAGAGAAGACACGAGATGAACTGCAAGAAGCTCTTCAAATGTAAACATTGTAATGTAACCTTTAATGATGGTTATAAGGGACAGCGGCACGAGGACGTATGTGAAATAAGCAGTCCTCAGAAGAAAAGCAGATTGGAGCCTACCAAACATCACATATTATCCACAATGGAGGACTGTGACATGAAAGAGTACGAGACAGCGTTCGAAGGACGCTTGAAATCGTATTTTATACGATGCGATTCATCTAAGGACTTGAATATGTACCTGCATGAGGCCAAACAACGAATAATCCAGGCAGTGCATAAAGAGCTTGGTATTCACAAGAGTGTGAAAATTAATCTGCTGGTTGAGTGCCGATTTGTAAACAGTATCGGAGAAACCTGTGACAAAACATTTAAAACACGGAATCAAGCTGCTTTCTTAGAAACGGATCTGGACTCTATGCTGGAAACGAAAATGAAGAAGTTGGTTACTGAAATGGAGGATTCACAACTGAAGGGGAGCAGCTGGGCTCTGCTTGCTGTGGAAGGGGTGCGTCTTCGTATTAACAAGTACAAGCCCTTACGAGGCAGTAGCTACATACCCCTACCTCCATCTGTTGGAGCTAAAGAAGCTTGCATTAACATCCAAAACTATAAGGATGAGCAATGTTTTATATATTCTGTATTGGCTAAATTTGTTGAGAAGAATGCACAGCGTGTGAGCAAATATAAGAAACTTCATGATAAGTACAACTTCAGCTGCGTTTCCTATCCTACTCCACTTTCTCAAATACCTAAATTTGAGAAGCTTAATAGGATGTCTATCAACGTTTTCGGATTGGATGAGAAGCATGAAGTGTATCCGATAAAGGTTGCTGACACTGAGCTACCTGACCACCGTGACCTCCTACTATTGAGTGACTGTAGTGGAAAACATCACTATGTATATATCAAGAATTTTGAGAAGCTCGTTCGACGTCAGAAAACTAATCATGATGGAGTGATATATACCTGTAAGCGGTGCTTTACTCACTTTGACAATCAGTATGGACGAAGTGGGCTGGAAAAGCTGCAAGAACATGCATCCATCTGTAATCAGCATGGTGTTGTAAGGGTAGTTATGCCTACAAAGGAGAAATCAATTGTACAGTTTAAAAATTTTGAAAGGATGTTGAAACTACCTTACGTCATCTATGCAGACTTTGAAAGCATTCTCGCTTCATGTCATATATGCATACCCAGTCCTGAAACTTCTTATACAACCCCTTATCAAGAGCATACAGCAATGAGCTTCTGTGTTTACGTTAAACCAACAACCAGCGTTGAACATCTGGAAACTGGTCTTCCTAAGCATCCCTATGTATATCGTGGTGTTGATGCTACTCAGAAGTTTATGGAATACCTGTCATTCCTTGCAAAGGAGATTAATAATATATACAAATCTGTCATGCCCCTGAAACTTACAGATCAACAGCAAAAGGATTTTGAGTCTTCTATAGTATGCTACTTGTGTGGAAAAACCTTTACAGAAGTGAACTATAAAGTACGCGATCATGATCACATCAGTGGTGAATACCGAGGAAGTCTTCATAATGAATGCAATTTAGCCTGTAAAACGCCTAAATATATCCCTGTCTTCATGCACAACCTCAGTGGGTATGACTCACACTTCATTGTTAAGGATTTGGGATGTACAAGTGAACGTGTGGAGGTAATTCCTAACTCTGAAGAAAGCTATATCTCATTCTCCAAGTATGTAGGAGATATAAAGCTCCGTTTTGTAGATAGTTTTCGGTTCCTGAGTACAAGCTTGGATAAGCTGGTAAAAAATCTGACATCGTACCCTGAAACATTGAAGTACTTCGGAGAAGACAAGATGAAATTGATGACACGTAAGGGTGTATTTCCCTATGATTACGTCACTTCATGGAACGTCTTGAACGAGACCTGCTTGCCTCCTAAGGACTCCTTCTACAATAAATTAAATGAAGAGGAAATTAGTGATGCTGACTACTATCATGCTAAAAATGTATGGAGACTGTTCAATGTGAGAAACCTGGGTGAATACAGCGACCTCTACTTAATATCTGATGTTCTTCTTCTAGCTGATGTCTTTGAGACATTCAGAGAGCAAACTCTCAAAACGCACAAAGTTGATCCAGCACATTATTTCACCTCTCCAGGACTTACATGGGACGCCATGTTACTGTATACTGGAATCGAACTGGAACTGTTACAGGATTATGACCAACTACTCATGGTGGAATCCGGCATAAGAGGAGGTTTATGCCAAGTGTCCCATCGGTATGCAGAGGCTAATAACACTTACATGGAAAAGTTTGATCCGTCGAGACCAACCCAATTCATCACATATGAGGACGCTAATAACCAATATGGGTGGGCAATGTGTCACGCCCTTCCTTTTGGTGGATTTCAGTGGGTTTCACCTGAAGAAATAAACTTACAAAGACTAGAAGAAGATGATCCTCATGGATACATATTAGAAGTTGACATCGAGTATCCTGCTGAACTCCATGATCTGCATAATGATTTACCATTCCTGCCTGAGTGTCTGAAACCAAAGGAGTCTACTACAAAGAAGTTAATTCCTCACCTTGGATTACGAAAGAAATATGTAGTGCATTACATGACTTTGAAGCAAGCTCTTAGTCATGGACTACAACTAACAAAAATCCATCGTGTGCTACAATTCCGACAGTCACAGTGGTTAAAACCGTATGTGGAATTTAACAATAGACTACGACAAAAGGCTGCAAATGATTTTGAGAAGGATCTCTACAAACTGTTCAACAATGCTATGTTTGGAAAAACAATGGAGAACCTTCGTAATCGTGTGGATATACGGTTGGTGGCAAACGAGAAGACTCTGGAAAAGTTAATTGCAAAGCCTACGTTTATCGATCGAACAATATATGCTACCAATCTAGCTGCTGTGCATATGGCCTCCCGACAGATCGTCTTCAACAAGCCTATATACATTGGAATGAGTGTGTTGGACATCTCCAAGACATTAATGTATCACTATCATTATGATGTGTTGTTACCGCATTATGGAGTTGAAAACCTGAAGCTGATGTATATGGACACTGATTCATTCATCCATCAAGTTACAACTGAAGATGTGTACAAGGACAAGCTACGTTTTCTTGAACATCTGGATACGGCTGATTATCCTACAAACCATATATGCTATTCAGCTCTAAACAAGAAAGTGCTTGGAAAATTTAAAGATGAGGCTAATGGTAAAATCATCCAACGCTTTGTCGGACTGCGACCTAAGATGTATGCGCTAGATATCCACGGCTCAATCATAAAAAAGATTAAAGGTATAAAACGTGGCGCTATTAAGCAGCATATCACATTCGACAGTTATACAGACTGTCTTAAAGCCAGAGAAATAATAAGGACACCCATGAATCTGATCCTGTCACGAAAACATGCTGTTACTACAGTGCAAGTGAATAAAATTGCATTGACTCCATACGACGATAAAAGAGTCGTTGCTGAGGATGGAATAACGACATATGCATATGGCCATTACAGCATTACAAGCAGTGCCTAAGAGAATCTAATCCTTAGATGATAATTTTCTCGTGAGTCTACAACTTTAAAAAGTGGAAGTTTGCCATATACTATGTATACATCTAGCAGACACCTAAGAATAAATAAAAAATAAGAATGTTGAAGGGAGGCGGTAACCCTGCCATTAGGAGCAAATCCTAGTGCTAGTCTCAAGCCTAGATAAAAGGGGAGAGGCACCTACCCTTACAATCCTTATCTAATAAAGCATCAATTAACTGGTAAAGACGATACACCTAGCTAACAATTAACCATACAAAAACAGAAAAGCTGAATAAAAACAATAATATCACTATCAGAGCTTAAGGTCGGGTTATAAAAGGCATCTCTACATACTTTCATACATGGTAGCATTAGAATATTGAGAAGACCATAAAAGGATCCGATATGACTGTAAAAACGTTAGAAATGGTTATAGATCATAAGACCTGTGTAATACAAGAGAAAAACTCTATAAACAAGAGAGAATGCCTGAAAACCATTTCCCAAAAGCCCTCATAAAAACAGCCACTACATTTACCAAAAACCACTAAACAGTCACTACACTTATCCAAAGCCGACAAAACAACCACTACACTTATTCAAAAGCCTATAAAACAGCCGCTACTCTTTCCAAAGCCTATAAAACAGCCACTACACTTTCCAAAAGCCGATAAAATAGCCACTGCACTTTCCAAAAGCCGATAAAACACCCGCTACTCTTTCCAAAAGCCTATAAAACAGCCACTACACTTTCCAAAAGTCTCTTCAGGAACTCTTAATGGTCTGCGCCTATGCCCCATCCATAACCTAAAATACCTTTAAAGAGCCCTAAACACTTCTAGCACGAGCTTTGAAAACGTATTGAAAATTGTCAAAATACCTTAAAAGCATCATAAAACACCTCGAAATATTCTGAAGCCTATATGAATACCCTGAATCTACCTGCTCCAGTTCCCTAAATGCTGCTGAAACATCTAAAATTTCCCTGCCTCATACCAGAATGTCCTGAAAGCCTTGTTCATATCAAAAAATATCTTTACCTATGCTTAAAATGTCTCTAAATGAACTCTAAAATGCTCCACAATTCCTAGTACACTGGCTAAAATGCTTACACCAATACCCTAAAACACGTATCTGTATCTATGTCTAAAAATATTTTAAAGCCAGTAAGAGGATGTCAAATGGCTATTCTACCGCATTAAAACATCATCAGAATACCTGCAAAGTTATCTAAGCATGTGCCTAAAAAGCTTCTAAGTGTGTTCTAAAATAGTTATATTGTGCTCTAAATACCTCTGAAATTCTTACTCTTCCCTTCTGGAAAAACACCCTACATACCTTCAGTCTCTGTCTTCCCTAGCATTTCTCCCAGTATCCCCTACCTCTCATAAGGCGCATTCCTCCTGCCTCCCCCTCTAGCTGAGTATCACTCCTTGGTTTCCTATCTAACCTAACTTTAACACCTGTCTATCCTAGCATAGGATCTCTCTCCGTTTTCTCGTCTCTCCTTATAAACACATACTCAATTCTTATAACCTAACCCCCCTCCTCCTGTTCCTAACCTCTCTCATATAAAGGACATACTCTGCCCTTCAACTCTGTCTAGCCTAACACCCCTCCTCGTTTTCCTATACCTTTCATATAAACCATACTCTACTTCTTGACCTCTGTCTAGCCTAACACCCCTGCTCCTGTTCCCTACCCCTCTCATATACAAGACGTGCTCTGCCCTTCAACTCTGTCTAGCCTAACACCCCTCCTCGTTTTCCTATACCTTTCATATAAACCCTACTCTACTTCTTGACCTCTGTCTAGCTTAACACCCCTGCTCCTGTTCCCTACCCCTCTCATATACAAGACGTGCTCTGCCCTTCAACTCTGTCTAGCCTAACACCCCTCCTCGTTTTCCTATACCTTTCATATAAACCCTACTCTACTTCTTGACCTCTGTCTAGCCTAACACCCCTGCTCCTGTTCCCTACCCCTCTCATATACAAGACATGCTCTACCCTTCAACTCTGTCTAGCCTAACGCCTCTCTCGTTTTCCTATACCTCTCATATAAACTATACTCTACTCAGCCTCTGTCTAGCCTAACACCTCTCCTCGTTTTCCTATGCCACTCATATAAACCATACATTACTCAGCCTCTGTCTAGCCTAACACCTCCCCTCGTTTTCCTATACCTCTCATATAAACTATACTCTACTCAGCCTCTGTCTAGCCTAGCACCTCCCCTCGTATTCCCTATCTTTCTCATATAAAGCGCACTCCCCCTCCTACCACTGTCTAGCCTAGCATCAGCCCTGGTATTCCCTATCTCGCCCATATAAACGCATTTTTCCTCCTTGGATGCTCTCCTAGCCTAGCATCTTCCCTCGTTTTCCCTATCTTTTCCCATATAAACGCAAAAAACTGTGCTCGATCTGTCTTATATAACCTACTCGTGGCCAACTAGTACAGGAAATACTTTGAGTCTAACTCAATCTAGCTGAAGCTTAATAGACGCCCTCTGTTAGCTTCAGATGTTAGCTTAGGAAAAGGGGAAGAGGACCGAGGGAAATTGTTGCGATGCCTCTACGAGTAAAAATTTGTTTTTTATGCATTAATACACATTTAGTGTACATTCAGAAAGACATATCACTCCTCTTCAATCTATTCAATTTGCATTTAAGTCATTTTTATCCAATCGCAGAAAACTGGCTGCCTCTTTCTTAGTCCTAGGACATTTGTTCATTATTTAGCTTTTCTGTGACAAGCAAGTAGAACAGTTTTTGCAATTTAACGGAAGGGGGCAAGATTTAATGCACGTAACTGTACGGAGTGGAAGTTGTTTGCGTTCGGAAAATGCGTTCTAATCATGAAAGGCAGCTTTGTGTAAGCAACACGAGGGCTTTCCCTCTTTATTTCAGAATGAAGCTTTAATCAAGTGCAGAGGCAGCTAATAGCACTAGCAATATTGAAACAGATTATCAAGTCTATTTAGTGGTGGCTGAGATAATTAGTGCATAACAAGCTGCTTTAAGCAGTGTAACGCCGTACTAACACTAAATAGTTTGTGGTTAATGAATGTCTCTTGTGCACGGGTTAAAACAGTAGGGATGCCTGTTATGTATTACATTTACTGATGTTAGATAAAGATCTTCATTTTCTCTGTTTATAAACAAAAGACACGAACGATTCTAAAACATCGGTCCAAATTCGTATTTGAAGCTCTTAAGTGAAACATCCCTAATTTTTGGTTACTGTATAACTCATCTTTATAGAGTTTTTATACTTCTACATTTTTAAATTACTTTAAAGGACATTTAGCTTATCGAAGAGCTCAGGAAAAGGATTTCTTAAACGATTACTTAGAATGATTTAGGATGGAAAGGAAATATCGACAACTACTAAAATTAACAATACAAATCAAAATTCTGCCAATGTAAAACGTGATTGTATTTCATTCTCTTTCGTTTGTTTCTTTCTTTTTATTTCTTTTTTTTTTTTTTTTTTTTTGAGTGTAATGTGTATGTTTAACAACTGAAAGGTTCTGAAGTAAATACATGGAGTTTTAAATCCAGCCTACTTTTAGTTATAGTACCCTCAAATTTATTCATTATTATTAGTAAAGTAGCACTTTAAAGGAATATCCTGAGGAACGTCCATTCATTATTAAACCTTTAAAATTACGTGCGAAGATAGAATTCAAAATACAGCCTGAAGAAATATGTATAACATTTGGATAGGAGGTAGTTGCGTAAAATGCTCGTACTTTGCTCATGCGTGTGAACTTTCAAAATTTGGAAAATTATCACCATCTTTTTTAACAATACTAGTAGTAACCATTTTCAAAAGTTTTAGGTCCTAGGCTACAGGTTCGGTCTTTTTATGTTAATTAATGTTCTGCAGATGATCGCCCGTGATTCTTATTATTAATATAACTCATAACAAAGTAGAAATATCGGAACACGCATATAGAATCATTCTGGCAATTCTTAAAATTCAGGTATTCGATTATTTAGTGTGAGATTCGATAAAACTAACAGAGGATTTGATATACATAATTACAATTTTGGATTTTCCGTTCGTTTTATGCTCTGTGTCCATTATGAAATACTCAAGTTAATCAAATCATGTGTGTCCTTAGTTTTCTGCAAATGAATTTCCTACTTAGTAATAATCATGTTGAGTTTATTACTATGGATAATAAGAGTACGTATAAGTATTTTAACGAGCCCTTATGGCCCTTATAAATTAGCGACTGTAAACATTTCCTTGACTAGGACGTCTTTAGGTGAAATCTATACTGAATTTACCAATGTCTACAATTTTAAGGAGTTTAATCACTGAGCCATAAGTTAATGATAATAATAGGAAAAGTAATAATAATAAATTACTGTATTATGACCATTATTAATATTTCAGTATTATAATATCAATTATAAATAGTAGTTTACAACTGTATTATTACTATTATTTATTGCATCTAAATTCTTATGGACCGAAGTAATTGACTTATCCTGTTAGCGGCATTAATTCGTTGACGATAGTTTTAAACATGGATTTGTTCCATATCTACTTTAGAAGAAATTTTTGACAGAAATATCACGGGTGTTGTGCATTTCGGGATGCTCTTCTCTCTCTACAGATCGAATCGCTAATCATATTACACTGGACAAGCCAGCTACAGACCCTTCGTTTCGGCGCATGGCCGTATTGTGGAGAATTAATTGCACTGCTATGCACTATTTTTAACCGGTTCAGTTCCCCATCCACTTTCTCTCCTCTCCGTGTGCTGGGGAATAATTTGACGCGAAGTCTGTTCTATACAGAAATTGGTGCTTTGGGATACCACGTGTCTAATTGTTGTATTGCGTCAGTGCTGTTGTAATACCAAACAATACTACACCACACAAATTTCAATTATAAGTGCTACTGTAAAGAACTAAGACAGCGATTAGAGACAGATTGCCTCCTGTTCGTTTGCCTCGAAGAGAAATTGCCTGTATTTTCGTGAATAGATTTAGGGAAACGGATGTATTCTTGAGTTTAAGTTAAATCTCCGTCTTGTTACATAGGAAAACCTCGATGACATCAGAGAAAAGTTAGAACAAAGTCAAAAGAAATATCTGAGAAAGCCTGCATAGGAATCGGGAATTATGCATGTCGGATTGTAATGCCAATAAACTTTAAAAATTAAAACCTATAAGATAACTGCAACTTCAGAGCTTACAACCCGCGATAATGTGAGTAGAGTTACTTTCTGAAATTGGATGTTGGATAATATTAATGATCGCTGCATTGACCCACATTTCATTTTTGTGACGAATGAAGCATCGTTTTACTTACATGGCTATGAAGAATTAATGTATGTAAAAACAAATTCTTTTAAAAGTATGAGAGATGCGCGGCGGCACAATAATATCATTTCCAACTTTGAAGGTATGTGATTATTGTAGTAGCTGTAATTTGGATGAGAAATCTATGAGCTTGATTCATATATGAATATCCGACTCTCCGGCAAACGTCTTGCTTCGGTGTCATGAAAATTCCCGTTAGGCCGGCCATTCGTCTAAAATACCGCTCTATACTTGTTACACGAATCACAGAAGATATCGTTAAGAAGAGCTGTTATTACAGACCTACCCTTCGTATGCATACTGAGTATAACATCCCTTATTGGTTCATGCTTGTTTCTTACAATTTGTTTTAAGCCTGCCAAAATACATATGATAACAGCTGGGTGACAACAACTGTTGGCTAGATACGTGTGGAAACCTGACATAAGGTGATCTGAGGGAACTGACAACTTTTCTGTTCGCGAGTGTACCTAAAGTAGAGGAAGTATTGTAGTTAATGCATTCACAAATAAATACATGTGCTGCCTGTCCTGGACAGTAAACTTGAAAACGAATACCAAACTTCGTATGTATTATATTCGATACCTGTTAAGGATGAAAGGCGAACATTTTAGGTAAGTTTGTTTCTCCAAATAGTTATACTGAATTACCGTTATTTTCTAAAATACAACTGGTTAAAGCATAAAATATTAAAAATTTGATCTATCCACATGGCAAATTAAATAAACCACTTAAATTTTCACTAACCGACCTCTGAGTTATTCACTTTCATTGAATTTTGTATAAGTTATAAACCATAGAAGTACTATATAGCTATGAATTTACTACACGAAAAACTCATTAAGGTATAGAGTTATTAAATACATTTTCATAACATTGGTTATTTCCTAAGTATTCATTGTCGTATAATCAGGTTTTGCTACTTTGAAAACTACTACTTATAAAGTGCTATGTACTAATCAGACTTTAATCTCGTATGAATTATTCTCCTTTTATTCACAGGAGTTCACTGAAACCAAAATTAGGCTTGTGGTAGCTATAAGCATATGTTGTTTGGAAATATTACACGTTAGTAAATTAATTTTGCTTAAGCTGAAACGCTTTCTAGACAAGTATTCGTCGTGATTAGCGTGGGAAAGAAACGCTTTCTATAAAATGTAGACTTATGTGCAGATAATGCACATTGGACCGTTGTGTTAGGACAAAAACATATTGGACCGCCACAAAGAAGATAGGAAGATAATTTTAATAGTCCTATATGAACGGTAGAGGCTGTAAAAGCCTACGTTGAAGATGGTAGAGAAGTCCCTTTATTTTCTACTCGTTGGTGTTAGAGGATACAGAGAGGAGGGGAGAAAATAAACTCGGACTTTGATCTGCCATATGCCTATGAACTTGGACATAACGATAGCCTGTGGATCATAGAGGTTTTATGCTTCAGTTATTTCAGTAGAAGTTAATGCTTGAAGGATACTATGGTGATTTTCCATCAAATTATTAAACGTTGTTCCAATTGTGCGCCTTGTGGGCGCTTATGGGATTTACAGTAGCTTTGATTCCTAATATATCCAGAGTTTGCTCTGGAAATTGGTACGGGAGTTTGCTTGCGCGGAGCATCCTGAAATAAATCTCTACACTGATAGAATTCAACTTCTGAAATACCACTTTTTAATTTTAACATTTCGCGCAAACCTATCTAAATGAAATTTTAACATCCTGCCAAAGGTTAAGGAATATTTGAGCTATGTTATCAATATGAATAAATGTGTACCATTACAAAATGAGATGTATTGTTAAACTTGAAGGAACTTGCACCTCGATTATAGGCTACTAAATGAATAATTCGAGACCCTTTGAAACATTATTAAGTAAATAACCATATGAGATGACAGTATTCTTGAATGCTAATAGTAAAACACAAATATATGTAAAACGAAAATAAGATAGCTGCGACAGTACAAATGCAATACGCTTAAGACAAATAAGTGTTTCGCTTAAGCCTTAGGCATAATAATTTCTACTCCTTTTAAAATTAACAATAAATTAAGGAGTAGTGTATCAGTGTTCATAAATAAGACTTGAACGTTAAGCCAAAAATTATGACGTTGTATTTGTAAACACCGGTTTGCACAGAGAATTCGCTTTTTATAAGAAGTCTGGAGGGTATAGGCAAGCATAGTGGTATGGAACTGCAGTACAAAATGATCACTGCAATAATAGCCTACACAAGCACAAGAAACCATGTTCAAAACCAGCCATCAAAGTCTTTATAAATTATTAACCAAGAATAATTTTTGCACACTTTTTATATACTTTTCGTCTTACAATTTGCAAATGACACAGCAAAATAGTTTATTGCGATAAACCATATTATTCCTATATATACTATGTTTTACACTCCTATCAAAAAAGGCCTTCATACAAATAAAGTACTCTCCCTGAAGAAATCTAAATTTTACGGAATACAGGTGACAATTCCAATATAAGAGCGGCACTATCACATGGGGAGGCACGGCAATGATATTTTGGACTGGAAGATCCGCTATGTCTGTATTCGATCGTAAATATATGCAGCATGCCGCCATCCTTATGGGTTTTGCGAAACAACCTGTAAGAATACGAATTTTGGAATGATAGTATGAAGATTTAGCATGCGTTCGATTTATAGCTGGGCCATAAATCGCGTATATGCTTTCACTGCAATGACCTGTGTATTCTTCCGCAGCGCACTCGTGCGAATGACCCGCTCAAGCTACGTTTAACAGCTGTTATACTGCGTCAGTTCCTGTATTTAGTTCGAGCCTCAAAGGTGAGAGTTGATTCAACACATCTGTGTTGTGCGTGAATTACTTAGTGTTCCTTTCATTATTGCTGTTTTTGTCTTATCAGTCCATTGAAATGCTTAAATTCACGCTTGAACAAAGAATTTTTGTACTACATATGTAGAAACGGAATCATGTAGACAGGTGTGTAGACAAGTTTAGGAGAAATGTCCAGGTATTCCAGTTCCAGGTGGAGATACTGTTAGTTATCTGATTAATAAAGTTAGTAGAAGGGCTTCGCTAAACGCTAAACCTAAGACAATACAAGAACAGAAGTTCTGAAAATTACGCAAGAAGAACTTATGCGTATGAATGGAAATTTCATCCGAAGATGCCAGGAATGTCTCAATGCAGATGGACACTACTTTCAACACAATTTATAACAAGGTTAGTCTCATTATATTGCATGTTACAATACTCGTGAGTAAGTAACTCAGGAGTTTTAGAACGGAAAAACCTCCAGTGTAATAGTTCGCGGAGCACGCATAAGCGCGTTCCGCGGCCCGGTAATTTAACGAATGCAACATATTAGGACCACCTCGACGGTTTGAATAGGAGTTGTGAACTTCAAGCAGAATGCCACAAAAATGTGAGAGTTCGTTCAAAATGATAGTAAGATAATTTCCCATATCGGCCAAAATCTGGTGTTTTGTCCATTGCGTACTCAGTAGGGTATTCTATAACTTAGTTACAGTTTCGCCTTTCCTCTCTTTAGATCTGAATTGTAGCATGCCCAAATAAACCTCAAGTTAAACTGCCAAGTCAGTTTTCTTTCCAAGAAAAATCAGAAGAAAAAATACATTTTCTACAAGTCACTAACATTGGATTCCAACTCTGATTAGTATGCACACTTGCTAACCATTACACCCGGGAAAGCCATCCCGCACAAAGGTTTCCACAAATATCGACTTTGTGTTCCCCACAGAGAATGAGAGAATGTGTGTAATCTAGCGACATCAATAAGCAACAAGAACAGTGTTTCAAATATGTCATAAAACTATCACTTGACACTTATAACTCGACACAAAGAAATAAATAACTATTACCTGAAAACAAAACACAGCTGCTTGTACCACATGATAGTTATTACTAAATAAGGATTCCGATGTGTTAGATTACTTTCTATGGTCACTCTTTTTATTTTTATATTTCTTCTTCAAACTATTCTTAAAAATAGTTTTGTATTCTAAAATTTCTGGGTTGTTTGCGTGGTTTGCAGGTTAAAATACTTTGGCCTGACGTTTCCTTCCGTTCTGTGAGTGAGATCTTCAGGGTCCCGTCATGGGCATTACACTCTGGACTAAAAGAATTCTAACATAGAGCCGGTATGTATATACTCGTGGCCATATAGAGGGTAAAAGAAAATGGTTATATTGGTGTTTCTTGGCTGCATGGAGATTAGACAGTTGATCTAGGTTGGGTTAAGTTTAAAACCTTCATATTTATTAAAAGAGAGGCTATAGAAATTTATAAAAACACCAATAAGTGCTTAAAGACGAAGGATTTAAACTTAACCAAACCTTAATTCCCATATTTTGTGAACTCCGTAATCTCCATGCAGCCAAGGAATAATATGGTTTTTTCCTTTCATTCCAGCCACCAGGCCACGAGTGTATAGAGTACATACACGCATGTATTCTAACATTACATGCATACATACATCCATGCATGCATACACACTAACATACATACATGATGTAACAAAAATGTACGGCACAAATTGCAGGACACATTCCTCACACGTAGATGAAGAAATTATGTTATATGAACATGGGCCTGGAAACGCTTTGTTTTCAAGTTACAACTCATTTTCTCCAACTCATTAATTATGGGAAACACACACGAACGAACGTTCGAATCATTGGGAACATGCACTCTTGGTTACGGCTGGTTACGTTGTCATTATCGTAGGTGCACCGCCAATGTTTTGTTTTACATGTTCCTTGGCTATGCGACTTATGGCATTGCTTATTTAGAGGTAACATCAAGTGTTCCAGTGAGTAGTAGGATTAAGCACACGGGTTTCTACATACTAGTAGAGTTGTTCACAGACTTGGCTCATGCAATGGCAGTGTACACAAATGCAGAGATGGAAAATACCCATTTGATGTATGGATTGGCAGACAACAATGGCGCTTGCGCTGAACGCTTGTACCGGGAGAGATTTCCAGGACAAAGGTGCCCCGACAGGAAAACGTTTGAAGCCATTGATCGTCGTCTTAGGGAACATGGAGCATTTCGGCCTCATACTCGCGACCGGGGGAGACCTACAAGGAGGAGGACACCGCAACGGGAGGCGGCAATTCTTCAGGCAGTTAACGACGATCGTATTGCCAGTACAAGACAAGTGGATGCACTAATGAATGTTGACCACATGATTGTCTGGCGAGTGTTAAACGAGGTCCGGCTGTATGCATACCATTTACAGCGTGCGCAGGTACTATCAGCAGCTGATTTTCCTACACGGGTATGCTTCTGCGAATGGTTTATGCACCAAAGTGTTCACCCTAATTTTAGTGCAACGGTGCTGTTCACAGATGAGGCGTCGTTTCAACGAAATCATATTGTAAATTATCACAATCGGCATGTATGGGCTGACGTCAATCCTCACAACTTTCAAGCAAGTCATCAACAAAGATTTTCTGCCAATGTTTGGGCCGGCATTGTTGGTGAATGTTTGGTAGGGCCTCACGTTCTTTCACCCACGCTCAACGGACAAAGTTACCATAATTCCTTAGGGAATTTTCTACCTGATCTGTTAGCAGATATGCCTTTAGCTGTGCGACAAAACATGTACTTCATGTACGATGGAGCACCTCCTCATTTTAGTGTCAATGCCCGTCGGCTTTTAAATAACAGATTCGCTGACAGATGGATAGGTAGAGGTGAACCAATTTCCTGGCCTCCACGCTCCCGTACCTAAACCCATTGGACTTTTATTTGTGGGAACATTTGAAAGCTCTTGTGTATCGAACCCTGTACAGATGTTCAGAGTCTCCGTGCCCGTATTATGGAAAGCTGCGAAACCATACGCAATTCTCCAGGGTTACATTAGCGCATCCGGGATTCACTATGACGGCGGGTTGATGCATGTGTCAATGCTCACGTAGGACATATTCAACATCTTCTGCGGGAAAGAGTTGCATGTGGTATGCTGGTATGTTGTATTCTTGTGTGTTTCCCATGATTAATGAATTGAAGAAAATGAGTTGTAACATGGTAACAAAGCATTTCTAGACCCGCGTTCATATAACATAATTTCTTCGTCTATGAGTGAGGAGTATGTCCTGCAATTGGTCCGTTAAATTTTTGTTACATTCTGTATATATATGTATATATAGATGTATATATACATATGTTATACATATGCGTACATACATGTATATATATCGGCTCTTTTAGCATAATTTTCTAAAGCCTGGCCTAGGTTTCCTGGGCCAGTCATACAGAGCTACAGCACTCGTCACACCACCTGCAGCTACACCGCGCACCCTCGCTGCTACAGTTGCGGCATCACAGCAGACTGCGGAGGGCCGTCGCCCCTTCTGCTCCACTTGTGAAGGCGGTGACCACTTCACGGGTCAGTCCTCGTGACCGTTATATCCAAGGGTTCCACCTCCACGCAGACTTCCTCCACGTCTCCCGACTACAACACTAACACAGCCTACATCTTCAGTATCAGTATCACATGTGTCACAGTATACACCACCGCCGATGACAGATGCTCAACCGCCCAGTACACCAGCTTTTCCTAGCACCTCTGCCATTAAATTAAGGCGCCATCGACGCCCTCAGCACAACTCTGTGTTCTTGGGCTTTGCCTCGAGGCGCTACAGTGGGCAACCATCGTGAGCCTTGCCGCAATGGAGGCCAAGCATCGCGGCTTCTTCAGGCAGATAGCAGCAACTACGCAAACCTCAATGCTCCGACAACTACAGGAGGACAAAATCAAAATTGAGGTGCTGGCGTCGTGTCAGCGCAAGCTGGCGTGCATCGAATACTGATCGAGGTGGACGATCCAGACGATACCAGCGGTGACCCACCCACGCGGCTGAGCCTCCTTGAGGTTTCAGTCGCGGGCTCCGAGGATATTACCGGAGTTCACACCAGCAACTACAGTTACTCCAGGATAAGCACAACACCCTTCAAGAAAGCTACCACCTAATCAGTAACTTCATGGAGACGTATGTGCTTTCCCCTCCATCGCCAGCAACCCTCCACAGAGGAAACTATCGCTCTTAAAATCTACTAAAATGAATGATTAAAGAAAACAACCCTTTCTTATTCTTTAAAACTACAACCACAAGGCGGCAGCCAGGCCCCTGCGTCCGCTTCCGATTATGGATCGGCAGCTTCTACTACGTGCTGTAACGGAGGTGCTAACGCGTTACTCCAACATCCCTTACCTTTACTTCCTGTCGTTTGTCGTTTTCCTACCTTTATCACCACCAAAGTTTCTCACCCAACACAAAAAAGCATGCTTTTATTCCTGGAAGCAACGATGACGAGATCTCTGAAGATATCCCTCACAGACAGGGACGAAACGTCAGGCCGAAGTATTTTAACCTGAAGGCCATGGTAAAACAGTCTGGAAGTTTTAAAACACAAACTTATAGACACCGGCCGTAAAAGCTTACGTACATATTCTAATAAGAGCCTGTTTTTCTACTTCGTATTAACATTTGTGAAATTGTTTCATCACAGGTTTCGCTACATGTATAAGGGGATACAGTGGGCTGAAGCGACACGTAAATCTTTAAAAAGCTGGTTGCAATATGTTTACATTTCATCATCATCATTTTTAACGTTTGGACTTTGTTCAAGATTCGTTTCGTTCCATTAATCAAACTCATCTCTTCATCTATGCCTTGGCCTTCTTCCATATTCCGTTTCTCTAACGGTTTGCATTCTGTTAATATTCATCCTTTGAGCACGGTGCCTCTAGTTTTCCATGTTTTGGTTAATCCTTTCTATGAGTTTAAATATTTTCAATTCATCCCTTACTTCCTGGCTGTATGTGCGATCCAATAAACCACATTCAGCATCGGAACTTAAGAATTTCATTTTTGTAGATTCAATTTTTTATCTGCTTTCTGTTTAGGGCCTACATTTCACTTAAATACAGAAGTACAGGAACTGCCATTGCTTTATGAAATTTTATCTGCGTATCCTTCATTGACTATCTTAGTACTTTTGTTATGTTGCCACATCTGAAATTAAATTTATGGAGTTTGTCTACGTCTCTTTCATATAATACAGCAATTAATTCACATCCCAGGTATCTGGATATTGGAACTTGATCAACAATTTCGTCTTTTATTACAATCTTGCTTAAAATGTGCTCTTTACCTTCAAAGGCTAAAAATTTTTGTTTTATTGTTTGGTATTTTCAGATTGTAATTTGTCGATAATTTGTTTATTATTTGTACTTTCATTTGTAAGCTATCTTCTATTTCTGCAAGTATTATTTGGTCGTCAGCATACAATACACTGCCAATTTATTGTCCATTAATTACAAAACGTTTATTAAAACTATTTAGTCAGTTACAGATATCATCGTGATATATTATACTAAATAAAGTACCGATAATGGACATCCTTGTTTAAATACGTAATTCATTTCTATAGTGCGGGAAATAATGTTAACCATTATGTCTACTTTTATGATATTCCTTATCATTATTACTGCTAGTTGTAATTGTATTCCTTGCATTATCATTATGCCCCATAGTACGTTCCATTGAATGCAGCGAAAGCTTTCTCATAATCTATAGAGAGTAAATGTGTTTCTCTATTAACTGTTGTAAAGTATGTATACATTCTGTGCAGGATCCTCCTTTCCTAAACCTGCTTTAGTTTTCGGAGATTAAAGAATCCATTATGATATAGGCGTTGTGCTATTATTTTGGCAGATGTATATGATCAAGATAATAAACTTATGCCCCTGTAGTTGTGCCTAACGAGTTATTGCCTTTTTAAAATACTGGTTTGATTACTATTATCTCCCACTCCAGCATATTTGGAAGATAAAAAACCTGGTTTTTACAGCCTCTGAAGCATATTTGATTAGTTTCATATTCTTGTTGTCTATACCTGGAAATTTACGATGTTTATGTTGCTTTAAATTGCTATTCAGTTCTTCTATTGTAATGGGATTGATATCGTCTGCTTATTGAAATTTGATATTGTCATTACTCTTCATTGATTTGGTTAGTATTTTCGAACAATAATCTATCCATTACTCTTAAGATATATTGTTTATGATTTGTTTGTTTTTCTCTTGTTTATTTAACACTCGTGATTTTATAGGCCACTGTCAGTGTGCTATATACATCAGCTTCTACAGTGTAAACCAATGAACTATGAACCAGCTGCGCGATGTTCTTTCCTCTGGGCTGGTGGACACGTGTTTCCCGCTGCTGCAATCAAGGTCCCACTACTGAAGGTGGATTTGCTCTGCTTTACATATTGCGCTTACCGTGATGCGATGTATTGCAGCTGTTAAGTTATTTATTATTGTGTCCTGTATTTAATCACAATTATAACTCAGTAAATGTTTACTATTGCGCAGAGTGTATTTATATATGATAGTTTCTTAAACAGCTGCCAAAAATGTACCTTCTTACGTACCTGACACTAATTTTGAGGGTTTCCTCAACTCGTTTTCGTTTGTCCTTATTTCTTGGCTTAATCATAATATGTTTATCCGTCCAGCTTAATTTCTGAGGATTATCAGTAAAAGAAATTTATCTAGGTTGGGTTACAGCCCTATGCTAGAAAAGCCTGAAGATGGGGATGCTATTTTTTTTTTTTGCCTCCAGGCTTGCATAGGAGCTTATGCTGACTTTTAATTTCCATAGCCTTTCCATGACAT
Organism: Deroplatys truncata; assembly: GCA_030765065.1. Classification (NCBI taxonomy): domain Eukaryota; kingdom Metazoa; phylum Arthropoda; class Insecta; order Mantodea; family Mantidae; genus Deroplatys; species Deroplatys truncata. Next base: position 113,062,747 of record CM060981.1, read on the forward strand.
CACGAGAAACTACTAAATGGTGACAGCACTTCAAAAATGACCAAGAATTAACAGCAACAACGAATATATCGGAAATGGCTAATGATGCCGAAATATATTCGAAATAAATTGTGTGTTTTAAAGAAATCTACAGCATTACTTTCTCTGCTCTCATTATAGTAAATAGAGAGAGAATTGCATTACACCCAAAAATTCTATATCAAACTTTCACTGGAAAAACTTGTATTTCACCATAAACTTCCTCTACCTACAACCAAGTGTGTGATAAAAGCATTTTGAAAGCTTTATTTCGATTAACATGAAGTAAATAGAAGAATACAGTTTTGTAACAATAGTTTGTAGAAGAGAGGGTATAGAAAGGCTTATACCAGTAACACAAAATAAACAAAATATTCATCCTGACTGAAGATAACTTCATAGACTATTCGCAGAAAGCTCCAGGTTATTGACAATTTAAGCACCCTTTTTCTCTGTCTCTGGAATACTTTGTTTTCAACGATAGTTATTGCCAGTTTTTATAGATCTTGGCATTTTACGTAGTTGTTAACATCAATCATTTACAAATATAGCGTGCAATCAAGGCTTAAGCGCAAACTTTTGATACCGTAATTATTCACGGGAATTTATAAATAATTTAGTAAAGAAGTGATAGCAAGACAGAGGAATAAATATAAATTCCGTAGGTAAATAAATGTATAATGTAAAACGCTTGAGCTGAAATGTTTGTCCGGAAACACCACGATAATTAGGAAATCAGGATAACGAAAGTCTCTATTATTAGCCAAGTACGGACGCATTAGCTTAAAGATTCTGGGAATTCAGTTAGGTTATAAGCTCAGTACATTTGTAGTCACGTAGACCAATTCTGTAAATTAGAGAGGCAAAAGAAATTCTGAGAAAAGTGAAAGGCTCAATTAGAAACAAAGTCAGAGACGTGCACGAAGAGGGGTTAATTACTGGCCCGGGAAATATGTAAATTTGGAAGAGGAATGAAATGTAGGCGTAGCCAAAGTTAATAAGTGTCCGTGCGATCGAAATCAGAGCGTTATTCATACTTCAGTATCGGCGCTGGTACATACTGCTCGTGTAATATTTTAAGCGCCCAGTGTCGTGCTTGTTTGAGTAAGATTTCGCGGCTATTGCAAGAGGTCTTTCCGACCAAGCATTTTTGCGACTCACGGCTAGTTACAGTACTAGTTTCTTTTATTGCGGAAACACTTATTTGAAATCGTAAAATTGATGCCGCAGATGTTAGCAGATATAATAATTTAATTGTGATAGTTTAGAGTGCTTCGATTCATAATCAGCTTCTCGCTTCAATAGTTCAAGTATTAAATTACATTAAATTTCTCAGTCAATTTAAACTGGTGCTTAGCTTTAACAATATGCCCATTACCCTGAGAGAAAGATCTCATACCCATAACACTAGAGCAGCTGGCGCACGAGACAACGCAGCGAGCTACGAGATCATCAACAAAGCAGGTGAAGTAAACGGCTTCACATGTGACGGCCTTCTTCTACTTCACTTTAACAACAAATTGTACACATACATTAACTTCTTGTGCCGTTTAGGATATTAAAACTTACTAGTTATAGGATAAGTGGAAATGAAAACAAAAGCATTATATGGGGCTACTCAGAATCTCAATCATAAATTTTGATCAGTGATGGCAAATGCAAATTGTTGCAATTGAATATTCCAAAAATTATCAAATATATGTCATGAAATACTTTTTTCGCAGACGTCTCATTTTCTGCATCGTTCTTTATAGTTGTATCACACTTGAAACTGAATTTCCCATAATGAGGATCTTTCTAGAGTTCTGCTCTTCACTTTCCGTCAGTCTTGGAGTTTTAACTGTGGTTAGAACAGCAGAAGTTGCCTCTTGAATATGTTGTCTAATTTGTTTACTTGTGTTTACCTGATTTCTGTTTTATTGTTAGTTTTGCTATTTGTTATTTGTTTCTGAACAAGTTTATTTATTTTCCGGTACATATTTACACTGGATTACTCCTTTTAAATCTTTAATTTCTTCTATTTTTTTCTTTCCTTTCAACTTTTCTGTTCCTAACGTAATGTTTTCTTGTTTTGGATTTTGAAATTCCTTCAATCTGTCGAATGTAAGTATAAAAAGAATTCTTCGGTATTCTGCTTTCGCTTCCTCTTATGTATGTTAAGCCACACAAGAGTATATTGCATTGATGGTTCATGTTCATGAGTTTGTGTTGCTGCAAAGTTTCAATTAAATCACTGTTCAGACAATTTTCATTTGAGACTGATTCATTTACTACCTCTTCTAGAGTGTTACTTTGGTTTCTATCTTCACTAATTTCTTAGGTGCCGTTCTTCCCCCGCGGTAACTGAGAGACCACTCTGAATTTACATTCATATGATTCAGTTCCAGTTCGGTCCACATTTTATAATATAACGCAGCTTGTTTTCCTTCCAAAAGACATACAATTAATTTGTGTTTCTGTTAGACATTCAGATTTCAATAGCAAATTTTTACCAGCTACCCCTGGTATTTAGCGGCTGTAAGTACAGCCACAGAAGCTCCCTCTTCCTTGATATTTATGGAGGTAATTAATCTTGGCATACAGAGGTATAGCTCTGGAGAATACAATCTTTTAACGTTTTACAAAAATCCTGACGATCAGACTGACGGTTGGCTAAAGAGGAAATTTGCATTTTGGACAGGTAGATCCACCGTGCAGGCCGCCACCAATCTAAAAAGAGACATAAAGCAAGTCTGAGCAAACATTACGCTATTTTTATGCATTACCATAAGGCTTTTGATCTTCCTGACAGGAATAAGGTTATGACAAACCTGGAAGACGTGAAGAAAAGTTTTCTGATACGAATTATAATTATCGATACTGCAGTACAAGCTCGTAGCAGTGCAGGGTGACACATACAATCCAGTCCCTTCAAGCAAACAGGTGGTATTTTGCATGGGGAGTTGTTAAGCCCCCTGCTATTCAATCTAGCAACAGCAGATGTAACGAAGTCTGTGAACAACATACAAATATTAAATTTGAGCTGATGATTTGATCATGACGGCAAGGATGATCGAGGACTTGCAACAGAGTTTCAACCAACTAACAAGATGGACAGATGAAAATGATCTAAAAATAAAGGGGAAGAAGACCGTTCAAATGACCTTCCGGAGAGAAGGAAAGAGGAGAAACGCAGAAACAATCCCACTAGAGGAGATCTAACCGTGAATAATAACAGCTACAAATACTTGAGAGTAACCCTGCAAACAACTGGGATTACTTTCTGGGTTGAACTCAAAAGAGAAGGCCATAACTGCCTTAAAAAACATAGATCATATATAGCAAATCTCCCTAAAGATGGCAATAAAACTCTTCAGAGCAAAAACTGATCAATTCCGACATATGGCATACATCAAATAGGAGAAAACCTAAAAAGAAGGACATAAAGAATAGGAGAAAGCGAAGGCTACTTTCCTCAAGCGAGTAATTGAGGTATCGAAATACACTTCATCCAGAAATGTATATATTCTGACGAGAGAGGACGACTTGTATGCAATAAGCGCCATGACAGACAACAGTTGGTCAGAACCGAATCAAAATATGAGCAAGGTTGTAAAGGGACTGGCCTTGCATGGTTTCCACCATAAATACGCTAAAAAAACAATTTTCATGCATTGACGGACAAGTGTGATTGCAAATTCTGTGAAGTGAAATGTAATAAATACTACGTGCTGAACTGCAACAAATATCCAAAAATAGTGACAAAACTTAGTGTGGAAAACTAAAGTTATGTTTATTCTGCACACTTGTGCGTACTTCACTTATTAGTTATTAATTCATCTCCCTTGTATATATTACTATATCCCAAACATTCAGAGCAATCAATGCATTGCTATCCCAAGTTTACAGCCATAGTTCTATAGCGTTTCAGGCTTGTTTCTCTGAACCTCGTTTCTAAGATAATTTCAAATACTTCCTTTATCACTGCATATGTTTAATGATTCATTTGCCATTCAAACACAGCTTATCTCCATCCACACATAAATGGATATAAAGCAAATACGTCCTTTAACTGACAAGAATACCAGGTAATCAGAATAAATTATCTTTACTTATGAACACAGCTCATTCAGTCGATTTGTGAAATGTGTTTTGTACCCATCCACAAACAGAATAACTGGTAATTTTACGTGTTTTCTGACAAGCTATGTATAACATGCTTTCCCAGTAAATTCATAAGATAATCCTGATTTCATTCCAACCATTAGGTATCAGTTATTCCCATCCCACCCCTTGCGAAATGAGTTCACTGGGTATTTCGTTAGGGTTACTTGATCATAGGTGGAACAGCATTCCCTGCAATAGAGAAGGTAAACAGAGCAGTACTGGATGGTTTTACTACAGGTTAACTCCATACGCGTTTTTGCTCCCTTCATGCCAGAACATGTTTGTCTGTCGACATAGTTGAAAACTTGTCTCATAGGCATTATAAATTGTAACTTCGGGAACATTCATAAAATCCGCATTTTTAATTAGGTTTCTATTTCGGAAAAGCTTTTTTAAAATCATCACGACGAATGACGACACAAGAAGGCTTGAAACGAAGTAAACATAACGTAATTGTATATATAAATACTGTGTTTGAAGAGGAAATAAGATGACTTTTAGAATTATTTTAGTGTAGGTTAATAACACACATTGTACCACCCAATTACGGAATAGATCTTTAAATAGATTTCTACATGAATTCTGATTTAAGTATACCTTAATTCTACTTCGAATATCTTCCAGCCTACGAGAAAATCCTTTCTTTGGGTAGTTTATGATCCATCAATAAAAAAGCTTTTAGGAAGGAATGGCTTTAATGAGTGAAAATAATGTTGGTTTCTTGTGGCCATAAATTCTCCCCATGTTCAAACGTTTTAAGCGTTTGCTTATATACTGCGATATCTCGTTTGATAAAAATGTCTTCTTCTCCTTTGCTCAAAATTGGCATTGGACGATATTAAGGTTTTACATGTCACTCAGTTGGAAAATAAGAGTGGTCCGGGTAACGTATAGCTGGAAGCTGTCGCCGTCTTAGTCATATCATTATCACAGCTTGAATGGCAGTTTCCAAAACTTTAGAATTGTAGCGATCTTTTGAATTGCTTATGTTATGCCTAAATAAAACTTCTAAGTGAAAAAAACAGTTTTAGGCATTTAAAACACATAGTTATGGGCACTCATGACAGTAACTCTAAGAAATAAAGTTCTCGCTTTTAAAACCACCAAAAGGGCTTCCTGTGGAAGTGCCCTTTAAAATGTAGTCCGAATAATCTACTCTAATCATAGTCATTCAAAATGACAATGATCGACATAAAGTGTATTAACTTATGTGTATCGTAAGCAACATAATCTTTGTTGTCATTGAAACTGTAGCATCAATATATTTTATTATTGAAATTTGGAAGTAATAATAATAATATACCAGGTGGCCCAGCCGCGCCGTTATTTTACGTTCTGCAGCTTACCCTTAGTGCGCTAAAAGATTTGCAGAACTCAACGGGGCAATTCCAGCACAGGTCAGTGAGAAACTGGCATATTAATGTGAGGGACTTTTTTCTACTCCTCTTGTTTATCATCCAAAACGATGAGCGGATTGCGCTCATTAAGAGGCAGTTCACAGGCTTGTCCCAGTCCGTGTCGATAAACAAGAAAAATGTAAACGATCGAATAGGTCTTAGAAGTTTTCCACTTCGGCGAGAGAGACTTTATTTTCTTTTTAGACTGGCAAATAATTAAAATGCCTTTATTTGACCTGAGTTATTTAACCTATAAACTATGTTTACATGGTTTTCGTTACGATGCTTTAATGTTTTCATGTAACTATACAATATACATATTTCTCAATGTTAGAGAAAAAGAGTAAATATAAAAAATAGCTATGGGCACATTCTGATAGGTCAAATAAAGAAATTTTAATTATGTCTCACTTTAACAATGTTATGTTTTCATTCGCATGACATTCTCTCCCCTCTAGCGTTTATATACAAATTATTCTTACGAAGGTTTGTTTTACTATTTATTTCATTTTAGTCGAGATAGCTACATTACACATTTCGTTATGTATGCAAAGGGAATAGCTAATTATAGTTCCCGAAGTCGCGGGTTCAAACCCGGCGGAGGGCGATGGATTTTTCTCGTGCGTAAAATCCTTAGCATGGCTTCCTTCGGAAGGGAAATACAGCCGGTGATCCCGTGTCGTAGATTTATGGCACGTAAAAGAACCTCAAACCTCATAAACCTCAGGCCTCTGAGCAAAATTACCGGTCTTTTACGTTCAATAAAAAATGGGACGCTAAGAACCACAGCAGTTAAAGAGCGCCCATAAATAAGAAAGAAACAGAAAAAAGAAAAAAAGGGAACAGCGATAGTAAAATGTTTCAGAACTGCACACTACACGCTGATCTTAAAATTCCATGCTATTTCCATGGAACAGCTGAAAATCGACAGGACAGTATTGAACAATTTGAATCATTAATAACGGATATCTAGGAAATGGCTGATGGCACAAAAATTTATTTGAAAAATTATGTGTTTAAAAGAGATCTACATTTGTTGTGTAATTCGTTTTCGTCTATCGCTTAACGTTTACCAGTTATACAAGATTATACAAAATTCCTTCCAAATGAGGAGAAAACTTTCCAAACTATTCCTAGAAAATTTAAGATATACATTTTTCCATGTAAATATCTTTAATATATGGCATTTTATTCAAAATCGTTTGTCATTTTTAAAAAAATTAAAATTTTCGAAAACGTTCCATGTAAAGTATAGTTGCGGGTGGCAGCATTTTCTTGAAAATCTTCGTGTTCCATCTTAGGAAGGTAGAAGACTTAAATACTAAGTTTGGTGCTTATCTAACTTTTCGTTTTTGAGTTATGCTCTTCATAGACACACACAGACACACCCATGGACCTTTTTATAATTTTTTTTTTCCTTTTTGGGATTCAGGGTCCTCAAAACATATATATTCGGTGAAAACTTGGTATCGAATTTTTGGGTGGAATGTAATACCTTTATGTAAAGGTACGTGGTAGAGAAAATAAATGGGGAGTTTATTCCCTTGAAAATAAAGTCTCTGTAACTATGTGGAAAACATTTTAGGACCCTTTTGGTCTATTTACACTGTTGTTCTTGTCTATCATGTTGGACTGGAACAAGCCTAGAAAGTGCCTCTGAATGAGCAGGATCCGCTCACCGTCTTTGCTGATAAGCAAGAGGAGTAGAACGAAGGGCGCTCATTTTAATGTGCCAATTCCTCACTGACCTGCGTTTACTTGAAATTGCCCCGTTGAGATCTGCAACTCTTTTAACGCATGAAGGGTTATCTGTACGCGTGAAATACGGCGCGGTTGGGCTCCTGGTACAAATATTAACATTACTTTGTTGCCTAATTAGAATATGTTTGTACACGGAGTAAGTGCACTTCTAAAACTTAGAGAAATAACATTTTAATCCTATTGTCAAAGCAATAATATCTCTGATAGTTACATAAAAATCGTTAACGCAAAATTTCAGAGAATCAAAAATAATAAAAATTTTTCATTAAATGGTGGTTTGCGGTGGAGGATTCTCCTCAAAATGTTTCTGTCACATCACTCTCACATCCTTAAGTGCGGAGTTTAGTATTCATCCAACGTTTTGTTTTTGAGTTATGCTGTTCGTGTAAACACACACAGGCCTTTCGCTAAACATACTTCTGTTTATCCAGGGGACCTCTAAACATGTACTTCCGATAAAGTCTCGACATAATTTTTAGTTGGAATGCAACACTTCTGCCTACTATAAGCAGCTACTAGAGGAAGTAAAAAGAATTGCATAATTTCGTATATGTCATATCATAATTCCGGAAATGGTTTTAGGTTATAACAAGGAAAATTTTGGAAACTACTAATTCCACCAGAAAATTTGTCACATTTTAAATATTTTATGAGCTCTACATTTCTTTGTGGTAAGGTAATTAATATAACTTTCAATAAGAATAAAGAGAGCTTCATGGATTATTCACAGAGATATTCAAGATTCATATAACTTCACTCCAACTCAGGGTGGACACTGAAGGGAATGCTAGGTTTAAGTTACTCTACGTTTTCTTCTTCGGCTTGCCTATAGTACAAGAAACTTATATTATATTAGCACTGTGTCGTAGTAAATTCCGACCACTCCAAACATATGAAGTTGGAGGGAAACCATCGAGTATCAAAGAATTGCATGCCTGTACCAGCTTCACCAACATATAACTGTTTTTATTATTTTTATTTACATCATTACCAATCCACAAAGATCGACTGATGGTTTTCATTTCATACATTTGAAAAGAATGTTATTAATAACAAAATACTTAAATGCATTGCCATAAACAGTATTATGAAGTTCTGTTAAGCCAGCTCGTATGGCTTAGTTGCCTTTAGTCGCTGCACGTCGTCATCGACAACGCTCACAGCTTCCATTTCGGGATTCATTAGGACTTGAAGACACTGATAGTGTTTTGTTGCACATCTTGAGATTTATTCATAAACTGTAAATCTTTTTGACGTTTAAAATGTTAAATAAAGTAGTTAATGGCATGTCTGAAAATAAAAATACTGAACTTTCTTCATCGAATTGGGCAGATAGCTGTTATGGTTAAACAGGTCTACGGGTGAAAAATTGGCATTTATCAGACACTCCTGAGCCATATTCACGGTTACATGCACGTGCATGGACATTTTGTTTTCTAAACGTTTCCTATCAAAGGGGACCTCATTGCCTAATTGAAATCAAGGTACCATTACCATAATCGTGCTAGTTTTACAGACATATGTCTAAAACTTATATTAATATTGATACTTAGGGGGGCAGGATTAGCTGTTCAAGGCTGCCTTTTAATTTTAATAATTAAAATAGGCAGCTCTGGCTATTAAAAAGCTGAATAAAGAAAAAACTACTTATTCACTCATTTCCGTGTATTATAAGAATCTGCTTCCACACCGATATTCTGTGCAAGAGGTGATTTAGCGGTGCTTTGCTTTCCCGGTTTCACTTGAGGTGCCACTATCATTCAAACATTTAAAGGTAGATGAAGAAACTCTTGGGTGCATTCCAGGAGAGCTAGGTTACGGAAAGTGGATGCAGAAGCCTCTCTTTATATCCCTTTTGTTTCAGCTTGAATGGAAGCCACTTCACGTGGCCGAAGTAATGCTGCCGATGCACCGATGATATCACGCCTTACGATTAGCACTTGCACTCAACTTCCACTTGCACTTTCTCCTAGCTGGCACTAGAATTGTCTTCTAATAAGAGCTACTTAAGCTTCTGCCACTCGTAACTGTTATACATCTTCAGCAAGATCATTAAAACACGAAGATTATCTGCCCATGGGAATCGTGAGTATTTAGTTACAGGGATCTTAGGGTTGAATAGAGTGCATTTCTCGTAGTAGTATTCTAAGCGCTTAAAGTAAAATGTTCAAAATGTATGAATCTCTAACCCTGCTCATATTTTTAAGGATAGAAATATTTCAAAGTATTACTAGTATTAGTTGGAGTTCAGCACTGTAATCAAGGCTTTGCGCTTAATAAACCTCCGGGAGAAAGAAATCAGGTGAGAGAATACCAAGAGTGCCCAAATCTGATGACAGTAAGGCAGCTTAAGGGGTCCCTAACGCTTCTAATTTAGCATGTGGCCCGAGCTATCCGGACGGACGGGTTATGACTGCAGGTTACTTCCATGAAACTTATTCCCGCATATGCCTGACAACATCGTCTATCGTGTCTAGCCTTACAAGCTCTGAAGAATGATAGGAAAAGAAATGAGAGGAAATGAGGGATGAAAGGAAATTGTGTAATAGTATATACCTAATTTACCCCGACCTAGTCGTGAGGCAGTTCCAACGGGAACCAAACCCGAGACTTCCCGATTGCGAGCCTCAGGCTATGGCGCCTGTTCCATCCCTCTCGGTGCTAACTAAGACTGCTGAAAATATTATTGATTCACAAACGTGTATTAATAGTAGTGTTGATTAGTTGACAAGTGTTGACAAGTAGAATTGCTTCTTTCTTGTCGGAAAGCTCCTCTCTTTTGTGACCAACACCCCAATGACTTATGCCAGACGCCTTGAGGAACAAGCGATCATGGCAAACATTATATGAGTGGGTAAAGCTAAGAAGGACTCCCAGGATTCTTCTGGTAGCCAAGAGAAATTGCTAAGACAAGGAAGAAGGCCGTGATTTGAACTATGGCTCTTCCATGCGGATACTCTCCTAAACCAAAGTGCTCTCATCTGAAATGCATTTAATAACAAACTACATATTAATATTACTTGTAATTTACAGCTTTTATCTACAGTTCTGCTGACTGGTTTGTAGAGATACATTACCAATGATAGTAATTTATGCAACAAAAATAAATATTCTTGATGCTTTCGGCACTCGACGTTTGTGGAACAATTTTCACTAGTATCATATTAATATTGTCTATGAGTTGTTCCTGTTCCACGAGTTGGACTATCTTAATTTACATCTTGTACAACACTGGCATTATAAACTACAGGAAATAAATTACGAATTACACTGGCCAAAATTAAAGGATGTTAGTCTTTTTCCAGACGCCAACCTGAAGCTTTATTTGAGGCATTTAATTAACTAAAATAATAAATAAAAACATTACATTTCAATTTATTTGATGAAATAAACAAAAATAAAGAATTTTTCGGAGCACTTTACCTTTTTGCTTTTAGTGGAAACGTAAAGAAACTTCAAATCAAGCGACTAATAAGGCCCTGCTTCCCTGCTACGGCTATAACAGCTTCATATCTGTGTGGCATGGGCAGTATGAGATTCCACAGGCTTTCTTGCAGAATTTGTTGCTTCTCTTCTAGAAGGCACTGTTCTAACTGTTGTATGGTCAGTGGAGAGTCCTGCCAATCTGAAGCCCTTCTATCTAAAGCATCCCAAGCATGCTCAATTGGGTTTAGGTCCAGTGATCTAGTGGGAAAGTTCATTCACTGAACATCTTGTTTCTCGCGCATATGTTTACTGTGTACTCGTGCATTGTCATCTAGCAGAATGAATGTTTAAACAACTGCTCCAGTATAAGGAACGACTATGGGTGTGAGCATTTCATCCCTATATCGCACACCAATCAGGGATCTGCAATGGTCAACATAGAGATCTGTACGTTCTTCAATGCTAATGCCTATCCAAAACATTGGTCCTCCTCCACCATAAGCATACCTGTCTATATACCATAAATAATCGAGGTTATTTCTGGTTCCTCGTTCTCTCCATATGCGGACACGTAGACTGTCAGGATGAAAACAGAAACGTAATTCGTTTGAGAATAAAACTGTACACCATTGTTCTGAGCCCCAATGTCGAAGTTCTTCAGCCCATTCTCTCCGGTGTCTCCGAGTTGCTGATGTAAGGGGAATGTCGGTCATCGGGCACGAAGTCCAATATCATTCAACGATTCCTTATCGTTTGCGACGATATACGCCTTCCTGTTCCCAAAACAAACCCCCGTTGAAATTGGGTGGCCTTGAGTGACGATTGTGGTGAACCAAAATACCAAGGTAACAATCATCACGTGGTGTGGTCTATCTTGCACGACCTTGACCAGGTCGTCTGTCAACATTTGCAGTTTCCTTATAACGTCTTCATACTTTACTGATTAACACTTTGTGTCATCCCTAGTCTTTGGGCAACACTGTGTTGTGACTATCCTATTTGTAACATGCCAATAGCTCTTCAAGCAGAGCTCTAGTCTAAATGATGGTGTCTGATCATGATAATGTTTCTATATTTGATTGACTGATTTAAACCCAGAACCATAATGCCATTATTTAACTTAAAACCTTCTTCATTATGTTGTATTCGGTTTGCAGTTTTACCGTTTCATGGTGCCACAATATTCCTTAATTGTTTTGACCAGTGAATTCGGCATCCATAGCTGACATAAGTGAGACCAACTTCATACGCTCGTAAATGATCGTTAGCTTCTCTCTCTGCATTTCATTTTTATTAACTGGCGTGTTGAACCGATAAACAACAGTACTAGTGTGCATTCCCTTGGGAGAGAAGTAAGCAGTATTACGGACTACGATGTAGCCTATTATCAGCTCAGCAGGGTACTAATTTTAAATCCGATTTATTTATCCTATATCTACTAACGTGCAGAGGTTTTTGCGTCTTATTTGATAAGAGAAAATATTACAAAATGGTTTTCATCTGCTCGCTATTAACTACAGCAACTTGGAATAATAATATTACGTCATTATTATACAAATATGCCATTGCTACTTTTGGCACGTGTGCCATAATGAGCTTATCATGTATGATATTGAATATGGTAACAACATGAAATTATTATAAATAGTAATATTAATATTATTGTGAAATATTAAACCTATTAATATTAATCCTTGAGTAGCTTGATTATAATTATTTTCTAATTATCTGCGATGGCTTCATATTATCCTTATTTATGACAATTAATTGAAACCAAATTAGAGGTAGATCAATATCATTATTATTATAAGTAAGAAACAAATTAATGTTGAATATTCGACTGTTCCAAACCACTACCAATTTTTGAGACGTACCTTCTGAAAGGTGAGAAGATATGAGTGAGATATTGATACTAACAAAATAAATGAAATGCTACCTCAGAAATAAATATTTAAATATAGACATGTCTTGATTCCAAAGACGGGAGATGAAGGTGAGAGGTGGTAATCTGAAATGCAATTAACGCTGGTTTTTAAACTTCACTCTCAGGACCTAAATCGACTAATTTTTTGGTTTAAATTAAAATAAATAAATGTTATTTTGAAACTAAAATCATCTATGTAAATTACGGCATACAGTGCGATACTGGGTCTAGTAGGTACAATGTGAAAGTGAGCTCCAAAGTTTCATAATATGAAAAGCCACTAGTAAGTCATGATTCACAGATTCTCGAGACTGTGGTTCGGAGATTAATTAAGTTGTTACATAGCGAAGAGGTTTTACTTGAACCATTTCGAAAATATAATTACATTCTGGGGATTAATTTGTAGAATGAAACATTTTGATAGTTCCTGGCAGTAAATCTCGGGTATTGATAGTCATTGTACAACATTAAGTGGTAATTATTGACCTCATTCATGGCCTTAGATAATGAAATGTTTCCCCTGCAAATAAATTAAATTCTGCCTAAAACTTATAAGAGAAGTTTGTAGTAGAGAGTAGTGGTGTTTTAAGAACTTTGGAAAACGTTGTTTTTAATAATAAAATTACAAGATTAAATAATTTATAGTAGATATTTTCCACAATGCTTGGAGTACAAGTGATTTCATAATACACCGCTTTATTATCTCAGTGATTCAATGTTTACTTCCTATGATATTTGCAAAGATCAGGCTAAGATATATTTTGTGTAATAACAGTTTGGTTTTTCTTTGTTAAGTATTCACTTTGATTATGATGTGATTCAAGCCAGATGGCCGATGTACATATTATATTGCATAACTTTTTCTTGATTCCAAGAATCAGATATCTCTATGACATACGCTACCGTCATTTTCTGAACCATGAACTTCTTCGCGGTTGGTGTATCCATTTGTCCGTTGTGTTGTAGCATTATTGACCTGATGTGGTGCCTGTGGCTGGATGTTAATCTCGATGACCATCTTGGGACCTGCCTGGAATGGCATAGACAAGGGCTACACAAGCACCTATCTTTGCACTTAGCTTTCTCTACTGTGGGAGTCTGAAGTTTGTTTGGCCTTTATGGTGGCGAACGAATTATTTGCACTCTCAATATAAGCAAATGCTTTAATCTTCTTTAACAGTAACTTGTAAAATTATATACAAAGACCTCTGATTTGAAAAAGTTGTGAAATCATTAATATTTGAATTAACTCTTAACTAAGTATAACATTTCAAGACCACAAAGCATCTCGGGTGTAAAATAATAATAAATGTAAATGACGTGGAGCAAGTAAATAACTTCATTTAGCTGGGTTTTAATATGTATTTGACTCTGCCAGAAAATAAAAAGGCATTAGCGTAAAAGTTCCGAAATGGCAGAAAATTTGTGGAACCATTTGGACGTAAAATAAGATAGGAAACACGGCTTACATTTCACAGAGTATGGGCAGTTCCATTAATAACGTGTGGATTATGTGGATGTGAAAACTGGATTATGAACAGGTCAGAGGATTTAGAGTTTATATCATGATGTTTTTTTTAGATCGCTACCAGGCAACACTATTACATCCAAAAATGAACACAGAAATGATAATAGTAACATAATAATATATAAAGTATCTTACGTAATATAAATGTGGATGATATGGCAAAACGGTAAGAGCATTTAATGAGAATGTCTGTTGAACGGATGACAAAGTTAAATTTATTTCTACAACCCTGAAGTAGATGGAAAGAACAATTGGTATGAATCCGGAGCAGTTCTATAGCTCTAACCTTGAGGAGGAGCTTCCTTTTATTTCACTTGATTCCTTTTGTTCTTTGATTTATGTTTAGGTTTCCACAGGTATTCTGGAGATGAATAAGCTAAGTTCGGCGTATTCTATGCACTAAAGATAGGGATTTATGGACTATAATAACAATTGGGATTACTTTATATGCTGGAGTTATGCTATCCGAACTACCTCAAGCAAACCAAAAAATCTAAATCCTTTCTTAGTATATTACTTTCTACTGTAACATGGAGATGCATCATGCGCTGCCTAATTGCAAACAGCCTATTCATACTTCGAAGAGAATCAACTCTTGGAATCTACGAAAGAAATTATGTGGCTTAGATGCCTGTGTATCAAGTTTATAGAAGAGATTAACGCAGTACTGAAAAGTACTTTGGAACAGTGATAATTGCTACTTGGGAGTTTATGGAAAAGTTCACGAGCTTTTAGATGAGCTCTTCGTTGATACAACTTAGCACAAATTATCTCCATGTCGATTTTATCAAAGAAATTGTGAAAACGCCCTTTATGATCTGTTCTTTCCAATGCCTACTATTCTTTTAACATGATATTATAAAAT
Source organism: Deroplatys truncata (assembly GCA_030765065.1). Taxonomy (NCBI): domain Eukaryota; kingdom Metazoa; phylum Arthropoda; class Insecta; order Mantodea; family Mantidae; genus Deroplatys; species Deroplatys truncata. The sequence continues at coordinate 113,077,812 of CM060981.1, forward strand.
GCTATACTAAGATGGGTGAAAGCGAGAATCTGTACTTTAAAAATAGAGCCATTATAAATTTCACTCAACTTGAGCCGTTCATCCGGAACCATTATGGCCATTCTTGTGGAAGTGCACCCTAGGTCTGTGCAGAACGTTTCCAAAGTAGACAACCATTATTTTTAATATCTGGGCAGAAATCCTAGAAATGGATGAGGAGAAGAAAACAATTTGACTGCAGAAAATATAGAAGAGGGTATATAACTGTAAAGTATGTTAAAGTATCTCTTCGGAAAGCCATATTTCATCTGAAGTACTAAAGAGAGCTGGAACTTTTGAAATAAAAATGAAATGTATAATACGTCAATACAGCAGGGTTTTTTTCTGGTTTTTAGAACGCGCAAAATAAAAATAACTATTATAGAAAGAATGTTTTCGTTATAGAGCTCATTAAGTCAGGTCAGGTGCTTAATGGAAGCTTTGTTTAATTATTCATTTTTGGGGCGTTCTCTATATTTCATAAGTTAAGGGAACGTTGCACCGGATAAAGGTTAAGTCAACACAAAAAAAATCAGTGACAGAAAATGATACTTCAGTCTTCTTGGACCACAAGCTTCAGTTGACTTCAACTGTGCACGTGTTTAATCATTTATAACCAGAGTCCATTTTACCCGTATAAATAGAGTTTAGTGTCATTGGATGTTGGTTAATATGTGAATGATCTTTTTATGGAAGTGCAGTTCAACTAAGAGATCGTAACTGTAATTGCTGGGAAGATTCTAACAATCACCAGGAAGTACAATTATTGCCAAAACTGAATTTATTAATACGGAACAATGTCCATTGACTTCGGTAAAATACTCGCAAAATAATTTTTTTTCTCTCTATTTTGTTTTACGTCGATTTAACTCCCTGATCATATCGCGACGGATCTGTTGGTGGATAATTCTTAGAACGATATGTGATGGACAGTTAGCCTTCTAGGTCTCATCCCTGTAACCACCAGCTCCGTTACGTGCCACAAAGACCCCAGCGCATAGCTACCGAATCTTCTGCATCGTGCCGTGCAGACGGCATTAGGATGTCGTCCAGTCGAACGCCGCCCCCATATAAAGGCGGACAGTTAGCCTTCTAGGCCTCATCCTTGGAAATGCCATCTTGCTTCGTCAAGTGCCCACAGAGACCCCCAGCGCATGGCAGCCGGATCTTCTGCTTCGTGCCGTGCATACGCCGTTAGGGTACCGTCCAGTCTAACTGTTTACACTGTCTGTAGATAGATGGCATAGCATTCGCTATTACCACTTATTTTTCATTTTACAATTTTTTTAGACTTAAGGTGAAACTTTGGGTCGTGGTATTAAATACCCAATCCGTATTTACCTTGGCGAGTGAGAAAAAACACGAAAAAAACCTCACACACATTGGTCGGCCCACGGGATCGGAAGCAGGGACATCCCGAATGCGGGCCACAGACTTTACCGCCTGAGATATCCCGCTCGGTTAATATATATATTATGACTGTCAATGAAGTTTTTTTGTGATATTCTGGCCAGAATACTTAGACGTATTATCATATGAAGCCTTTAAATGCCGTTTCCTTTAACGTCATGATAATCTGCGATTTTTCACATGATTTTTCGCAAATAATTTATGAGATATCGTCATTCAAGTACACAACTACAGTCTCATAAGGCACTTCAAATAAACAATTAATACTATGTTCTGTTTTATCAGTTTTAAGAATATTGCTAAAAAAATGCATATTTTGCGTCTACTTAAATTAGATTATATACATTTATAGATTATCATTGCGGTTAATTTGATGTTAATCCGGTTGCTTAAAATTTAAATATGGCTGTATCTTAATTATTTAAATATATTCACATCTCTCTGTCTAAGACACGAAATTAAACGTCCAGCGTTTCTCTTTATTATTAATCCTCAAAGTATACCTATCTCTTAAGGGTTTCTAAATCATGAAATGTGCTAAGGTGGTGAGATTTCAGTGTTTAATTTTCTTTTTGAGGATATGAGTTTTGTTTTACAAGGGAACTGGTAGCCCCAGTTACCAGAAAAAAAGCGAAAGTGAATTATTTTGAATATATTGAATCCACAGGTTTTTGAGTGGAGCAGCTAAACGTTTCTAATTTACTAGTTTTTTGTTCTGCTTATTTTTCTGCAATCTTTCATTTCCCTAAAAATGACGTTATTTTTCCTGATTTTACATTTCATGAGAATGAGAAATAGAATTATTTTTATTTTTTACTTTCTGACTACCACGTAACTATAGGTAGAGAATGTATTGAGTTCACCCAAAAATATGATACCGAGATATCACCGGAAATATACAAAAAAAGCTGTTTTAGAAAAAGCTCTGTGCAGTATAACTCAAAAACGAATGTCTAATCAACACCAAACGTGGTGTTAAGTTCAGTACCTACCAAACATGTGGCACAAAGATTTTTAAAAGAAATATGCCTACTCCAAACTACCCTTCACATGCTTCAGTTTTCAAATTTTTTATTTTATAAAAAATGGCTCTTACCGATTTTGATTAAGACCCCATATATTAAAGATATTTACATGGCAAATAAAATGTAAATCTTTAATTTTCTTTAAATAGCCTTTGTAGTCCTCTTCATTCGGAAAACATTTTGTGTAATCTTGTATAACTGGTAAAGGTTAAGCATTAGGCGAAAACGTGCTACACAAGAAATGTAGATGTCTTGAAAATACGAATTTATCTCAAATAACTTTTCTGTAGCATCAGCCATTTCCGAAATATTCGTTATTAACGTTTCGAATTGTTCAGTACTTAGTCATTCTTTAAAGTCCTATCAAAAGTGTTGCTTTTGGCGATTCCATTGAAACGGTATGGAATCTTAAGACCAGTATTTAGAGTCCAGTTCTTAAACATGTGACTATCACTTATGCCTTTATAACGAAATGTATAAACGTAGCTATTTCTACAAGGGTTTGCCGGGATTAAAATGAAGTAGAAATGAATAATAAAAATAGCCTTTAGTAAGAATAGGCTGTATACTCACTAAAAACGATAGAGGGTAGAGCAAGTGAAAGCATGTGAATGTATCACATCAGATTCAACAAAATAAGCATCAACGTTTAAGGTAGTGTGCCATACATTGCCTACGAATTTATCGTTTTATTTGTATATTGCTATAATGATACACCTGTTGCGGTTCCTTAAATAGCTAAAGACTTTTGCTGTGTTTCCAAAATTGGTATATCAGTTACAATTTGTTTTATTCTAATTTAAAATTTTCAAGTAGTAATGTAGATTCAACATCGTTGGGAACATTATTACTCAATGACTTCCAAAGAAAAATTAAATATGTTTCCATTTTGTAGGTGTTCAATTCACGTATTATTATACCCATCAGCATAAAGTATGCTAATGATTTGTTTTTGCTCATTTATGTTTAATCTTATATATTTTCTTTCCATATTTTGCTATTAAACTCATTATGCACCTTAAGCAGCAATATTACTCTATCGTGTTATACGTTTTTATTTCTTCGAAATCGAAATTATTGTAACCATGGATTCCAAAACTTGGCATGTAAAATAAATATTAGCGGAAGCAAATAAAAAGCAATGCTGTTTGCAAGTAGAGTAAACACCGGAAGTGCTATCGATAGATAACCCGAAATGTTTGGAAGTTTCGCTGCTTAAACGTTCTGTAACTCTTAACCAGATGTTATATAAGCAGACGCTCTTGCGAGTGACTGGCCGGTCCTCGTACCCGTGGTCGCTGGAGTGTATAGCTTCGGCGCTCTGCTAAGCTGAGGGTCGCAGTTTCGAGTCCCTTTGGCATGGGTGTTATGTAATTTCGGTAACAGGCGACAAAGAAACGAAAAAAACACATTAGTCATAAACTGAGTAAAACAGTGAGCTTAAAAAAGAAAAGTGTCTCAGATAGTGAATTAGCGAATGCATATCTGTGCGACAAAAAGTAGTTTTCTTCGAGCGAGTTTATGACGTCCGCTGTGACGTGCTGCTGCGGAAGATTGGAGAAGTCTCATGTTCAACTCCTCAGCTAATGAATTTTCCGGAAGCAGAGACTACGTCGTAGTATTTCATTGTGTCGCAAGGTCACGAAATTAGTGAAGTGATACTGAAAACTAAGTGAAGTTACTACGAAAATTTCAAGATAACAGAATAGTATAGAAAGAAACCTCTACATTTTAACTCCCACGGTTTTTGTATCTATTTATAGACGCTCCTTAACTACTACGATTCTTAACGTCCCATTCCATATTGGGCGTGAAAGACCGAACATTTTGCTCAGAGGCCTCTTTATCAGGCTTGAGGTATTTTATGTGCCGTAAATCTACGACATAGGACCACTCACTGGTTTTATTTCCCTTCCGAAGGCAGCAATGCTAAGAACTTTTACGCTCGAAAAAATCCATCGCCCTCCGCCGAGTTCGAACCCGCGACCTCGGGAACGCTAGCATGGTACCCTAGACCACGGAGAACGGCAACTCCGGAGTGATAGTGGTCGCCAATATGTTTAATATTTGCCACAGATCTCTGTAAACTCAATTGAGTTTTGCAAAGCACATGAATAACAGATAAATGTCAAGTTAAATTGTCGTTTTTGTTTTGGAGCGCTATGTAGCGCTCGATACTATTCTATTAATAACACAGCTGTAGAAGATTGATTTTGCAGGTGTATCTATAAGGAGCACAGAATTCCCTAGAAGCGTAGAGCTTTGGAATCCATGAACCGAGGAAATTGCTTGACGAGAGTGGGAAATCCCTCCCTTAGCAGCCGTTAATTTCAACCCTGAATTTCACTGTTAGGGTTCCGCATCATTAATATTCACAGCGAGTAAGCATAGCGCTAATTGTGAGTCGAAGTTCTGTTACGCCTTGCAACACCGAGCTGAAATCTCCAGGTTATCTGTTGCGGTGCAGAATTCAGCTTCCCCCACGTGCATGCTCTCTTTTATAAGAGAAAGTTAACCCTGTGGCATATGGAGAACAGTTTCGCTAGCTAGACCAACGCTCGCTCTCGCACATGGAAGGAGCATTGAAATCGAAATCCTAGCAGTAAAGTAAGTGTACGTAGATGAACTTGTTAGAGTATGCTACTGTTAAGGAGGTATAAAAATTGGTGGATGGAGAGATTCTATCAACGAATTTCTTGCATCTTTAATAGTTTCAGAGTCATTATGTTATAATACCTACTTATCTGTAACGAAGCCAAAAACATGCTGCATTTTTTAAAATTCTGCATGCAATATTTTTTCGATGTAAAAGAGTACTATATATAACAGGATTCTCAGGCATATTTTGAGCGATTCCGCTTCGCTTCAAGGTAAATGGGCATAAAATAAATGACTGGGATAATAAATAACTCGTAAGAAACCAACAGATTTGTGTGTAGTATTTGTAAAATTGTGTTTAGCACACTTACTGAAAGTTGATTTGTTTATTTAACCGTTTTTAAAGACCGTAGTTAGTAACTACGAGTATCTTATTGTATATTTGAGCTATCTGCTGGATGGAATTTTTATGATATCCAGATTTGGCATTGTCTATTAGAAGGCTAGCGGCACGCTGTCGAGCATTTCACTAGCGTTACACTTACACCGCCCATAAAGTAAAGGCATGTATCAATAGTGTAAATAACGAGGACTCCCATTGTAACGAGCAGTGCATGTTTAAGCTTGTGTGGCATTGGATCATGACCGCATACACATCTAATGTCGCAAGGACAGGATTCCACTCATTCGATCCAAGTAGTATGCCTAAATTGCTTTACTTATTTAATATCAATGTTTGTGGAACTAAAAGCTCTTAAGAGAATTAACTCGTTTAAGAAGGAAAAGGTCACCTAAATTTGTACCTTTTTTGTTATATGAGCACAAATATATGAAAGGCTAAACTTTAATTAACCATGGCATATAGCTTTATGCTGCAAATAATAATAATTAATAATAATAATAATAATAATAATAATAATAATAATCTGTTGGTAATTTTATTGCGCAGACTTACCTTTCTATAGAAATGCACTATAGCCTTTTCCGTCTATTTGTACATTCAATGCAGGATAGTTTCCTCAGCACGCCATTTTGAATTTTTTTCCGACAACTTCAGACAGTATATGTATTCTTGCGTACCTATTACAATCGTCACAGGGAATAATTCAGCTCGTTTGAAAGGGATTTCGTTAGGGTTGCATAATGGCTGCCTAAAGTGATGTGTTGTTCATATTTTGAAGGCACTTTAGGCGAAAATTATATTCACGCTTTTCAGAGTTTTGAGCAGTCGACCATGTGTTTTGCCATTAGATTGAGCCTAGGAATGACAGAGCGATATTTTAGTCTATCAGCGTATTGAGTAGTTTTTGCTTTGTATACAAGATAACACACTCGAAATATCAACACCCGTAGTCCCAAGTATTACTCCTTTGAAACCGTTTAATTTCTGCGAAGCACAGCACCTCATCCCTCACAACTCCAATAAGAGCACTGCTTCGAACGTGTCGGACGTTTTTATCACTTCGATCTTAGACACACTAAAGATGCCTTTCTCATATATTGAGAACCACAAGATGGCCTATATTACCGAATCCTTGCAACTGCACAAAACCTTAGCTTTGTCAACTTTATGTGCCAAATTTTGCATACAAAGAAATCTACATTTGAGTAAAAAACATTGAGAACTAGTCATGAATTTTTTTCACTGAGCTCTGTTGTAGCTTATAAATGTCTTTACTATATTTGACTACAAAAAAAAGATAGTTAATGTAATATCAGGTACTATAAAATTTCCATTAACTCTTAAAGCATTATCTCGGTTAAAATAGACTGCAGGATAGAATAGCCTTTAGGATTTGAAAGTGGATAGTTTCAGGAGAGCTACAAGAACACTTTAGATGTATCACGGAGGGATAAAGACCGGAGGGTCAGTCAAAGGTTTGTGAATACAGCATTAAGCTTAAAGGCCAACTGCAAGGTCATCTTATGGTTCTGCCTCTTTTTTTATTACCAAGCTGAAGATCTGTTGGTTCACGTTAGTGCACTTTCACTCAAGCTTTATGTCACGCACGACCGAGCGAGATGGCTCCGGGTAACGTATGAGGCTCCCATTGGGAATATATCGGTTTCGATTCCCGTCTTGCTTTGGGTTTTTCGTGGTTTTCCCTGTGGTTTCTCATCTACCACGATTTCCTTCCATCATTTATCTTTCATTCAGTTTCCTTCTCATGCTTCAGGTGTGTGTGTCCAGATTTCGTGGGGTAGATGAAGGATACCGGTACAAAGTAAGGAGTATTCTCCTGGACTCTTGAGGGCTGTTTGGTTGAAGGGTCGCTCATCTCCCCCTCTGGGCAGCATCCGCAGTGGAACGGGTCTTCGAGCCAGGAACTATTAGGAATTTCCGCGCGTTTCTGTGGCATGTAACCTCCTGTGGATCCTTCGCTTCACTCCTTCCTTCTGGGTGGTGGTAGCCGCAATAGATCTCCCTAGGTCGCAGGGCACGAGACGTCCCCCTCCGTTGTACACCACTCCTTGTCTGTCAAGCACGGAGTTTGGAGCTATTTACAAGGAGTTCACAAAAGCGCATGGCTGTTGAAAGATATGAACTAAACCTACATAGTGGTCATATTAGAGCCCCCTTAAATAAAGCGCGGGTTTGATCATAGGGAAACTGCATTGCTGGTATTAGGGATATATTAATCATTACGAATGAGCAGTAAACCCAGCAAGTTATCTGGGTTTAACATATGTTTTAGAAAATTCAATAGGCATGCCACTTAACGCCAATTGAAACCACTGACTTACTAACTGACAAAAATTCTTAGATGCAATTTTGGTATCATATTTAGATTGGTAACAATGTAATTATATACAACGTGTATATTTAACTTGTCTATGGTATACACTAGATAGAGGAAATGTATTTCACCAAAACTTATCGATATTTGGCAGACAATATACGTGAATTTTTAGTAAAAGATCCGTCTGTCTTTAAACCGAATATCAACCTAACTTCATATTTTATATCAAGTCCCTTCCAACAATACAAAGTACAGAATTTAAGTTACCCCACTATAATCCACTCTTTACACGAAAAAGGTGTTTTTTCACATAAGGATTTGGATTGTGACAATGCCTCAAGATTGCTGGGCGGTCGGGCTAAACAAGATAACTGCCGCTCGCCAGCGTAAATACCGTGCACGCTATCGCCAGATAACTACAACCTTCCGGAAGATATCCCCCCCCTCATTCTGAAAGTGTGTCGAAATAGTTTTAGAACGTTCGAGAAACCTGTGGAAAGGTTCCACTGACTATTCCAGGTCGCCCAACCGTGCCGTATTTCAAGTGTGTAGATATTCCTTTGTGCTTTAAAAGAGTTTCAGAACTCAACGGGATAATTCCAACACAGATCAGTGAGAAACTGGCGAATTAGCGTGAGCAAGATTCGTTTCCTTTTTTCAACCTTTTTTCCCTTAAGTTCCATTTATACCGCACTAACTACATACATACAAAGTACACTACATACCCCCCATTTAACTACAATGATCTTATCGGCATCCTTTCCTTTATAACATATTATTGCCTATGGACAATGGAGTTCACTCGTATTCGCTTGTCTTTGGGTTTCTAGTAAACTTTGAATTTTGATCATTAGATTGCACACGCATTCACACTCTATTCCTACTTACAGACTCTGGCGACAGATAGGGAATAATCTTGGGTAAAGCAAAATTCCCACCCCAGCCGGGAATCGAACCCAACACCCCTCGCACAGTAGTTAAGTGTTCTACGGTGCCAGTCGAGCTTCGTCTTACGACTCTTGATTATCAGCAAAGACGATGGGTGTACTGTCCGTGATGATGGACAAAAATACACGGTAAAAGTATTTAGAATATTTTCCACTTCACTTACACAGGCTTCATTTTTGAGGTAATAAATTCACTTTTTAGACTGAGAAACAATCAAAAGGTCTTTTTTTACTTATCTGTATCTGCCCATAACTAAGTTTTTAATTGTGCTTACGCTCTTCTTGACCAACATTACGTCTATAGGCGAAAAACATGAGAGTATGCGGTGTTTCACTGTAATTTTTTCGCCTACTACTACTACTACTACTACCACTACTACTACTACCACTACTACCACTACTACCACCACCGCCACCGCCACCGCCACCACCACCGCCACCGCCACCACCCAGCTTACGTATGTTATGCCGACTTCGTTCATTGAATAGGGGTTCGAAGTTTTTACTTTGCTAATTGATACGATGTTCCAACCGTCTCCGTGTATTCATATGGACGTTTCTTAGAACCGATGTAGTGGTGGTGGTAGTAGTAATAGTGGGTAAACACAGATCAGTCCCCCACTGGTCTGTGTTTACCTGTAATTACCCCGTTGAATTCTGCAACTCTTTTAACACACGAAGGTTATCTGCACACGTCAAATAAGGCGCGGTTGGGCCAGCTGGTATAAGCGAGCGCTCTCGCGGGAGTCGAGTCAGTCGAGCTGAGTAGGTTCTAGAAGAGTTGTTGGGTCATACAGTGGGTGAGCAAGTTAGCGAAGACGAAAGAAGAATTATCCAAACGAGTTGGCGACGACTGTTCTGACATGCAGCGAGTGCTATTGCGTAGACGCGGGTTGTGGAGGTCTTGTGTTTAGCTCCCGAGTGAAGTGAACTGTCGGCGTGTACAAGTTACAACACAAAGGAAGATAAAATAATGGGGAATTTAACTAGTTCACCTTAGTGAAGTGATAGTGTGAACGAAGTGAACTCCTAGTGAAATTGAACTAGAGAATAACTAATGACAGTGAGAACTGAGAGAAGTGACAGTTGGAAAATTGGACAAGGTGTTAAGGAAAGAAATGGAGATTGAAACCTGAATTCGCCTTTGGCATCGACTCTGTAAAATCGGAGATACACGCTACGGTGAAAGAAATGAAATATGACATTCTAAAGGAGTTAGCAGAACTGACATAGAAGACAAAACTAATGCGGCAGAAGGGCGCCTAGATCATCAAGAAGAATAGCTAGACGGGCAGACGAAAGAAAACGAAACAATGATGGAGGCTGCAATGACGGGCGTTTGGATCAGCTTATGACGGAGAGTACTGCAGCCCTATGCCCAGTCACGGTGCAACTTGCGGTTGGTTGGGACGAGGAGGCCTTGAGAGGGGAATAGTTCAAGGATCGAGTCATGGGGACGACCCTGAAGGATAAAGAATCTGAAGTACAACACGGGTGGGCGGATGTTTTTCCTAGACACCCGCTATAATAGATGTTGGACGCGATGGGACTCCGCGTGTATGATCAGGGGCGGTGTACCGAAGAGAATTGTTGAGTTTCTAGCCAGAAGGCCTATGATGGAACAGCTGATGTTCCCAAAGGAAGTCCTCGAGGTAACCCTTGCCAACACTACCCTGGGGCACCCGGATACGAACAAAACCTTCACGAAGCTACGTCGCCGATTCTATTGGTTGTATCTTCGAAGATATGTGGAGGGATGGTACCCTCCTTGCGACATCCATGCCAAAATCCTGGTTCTCCGTCACGCAATTTAGTGTCAACCATGAAGGGGGCAATCTGGGCAATATAACTTCCACTCACCAGCAAACACTGGGCGCGCTATCGACGGATAACTACATATTTCTGGAAGCTATTTATCCCCCTCCAGAAAGTTTGTCGAAATAGTTCTAGAACGTTCGGGAACCTCGTGGAAAGATTCCACTGACTATATAAGCGAGCGCTCTCAAGAGAGAGTCGAGTCAGTCAAGACGAGTTAATCAAGTGTGAGTAGAGTTGTTGAATCAGACAGTGAGCGGCGTCTCTGGTGCGCGACGTTAAGAGCAATTCTCCGAAAGATTTGGTGACGCTCCTATGAGTGCAGCGCTGCTACTGTGGAGACACGGGTTGTGGAGGTTTTGTGTTGACTCCCAAGGGAAATTAAACAAGAAACTAAACAGTGATAGTGGGAACTTAGAGAAGCGACACTTGAAATACTGGACAAAGTCACAGGATTAAAAATGATATTTTTGAATTAATGAGCGAATTTATACGTTGTAAAACAGCACTGTAGTACTTGTTTAATTATGCAGTTTAAGCCGAATATCTTTTGCTCGCTTTCAGAAATTTCGAATTTTTTGCCGTTTTAAGTACAGCAGAACCTTGGTTATCTGTCGCTCGTTAACCATTCCGCTCATTAACTGTCGCCATTTATTTTTAATTCTGTGTTACATTTTGCGAAAATTGAGCTTTTCATAGAACAAACATCAATGACGTGACCTAGATATGCATTTTCAGGTACTTTTTACATATGAGCACATAGCTTCAGTATTCCGAAAGTTCTCAACAAGCTAAGTGCCTTTTAAGAATGAACAAAAGTCCATTTTACATCGCTTCCCTTGCGAGCATGGCAACAATGTTAAGAATTGAATAGAGAATGAGCATGTACCTTAATTTAGAGGTTCAGATAGCTTTAGCTGTGTATTACTTAAGTTTCCGTTTTAAATCACAAACTGGTCATGCAATTAGTCAATAGCAGTCCTCAAAGTACCGTTGTCGCCTAGCGATGTACCTACAACATTGGCGAAAAACGGATGCGAGTGAGTAAGAGCGCGTACTTATATTGGTTTTACTGTATCTCTTACCATGCAGCCCTGCCCTGCGGACAATAATTACCTTGATTGTGTTTTTTAAGTTTTATTAGGGTCGTTTTAACTATCATAGGTTTTATCACGAACTTCCATGTGCAGTTGCTTACATTGGATTACATTTGCGGTATACTCGTGGAGGGAGAGCATAACTCGCAGTATGTCCGATATATTAATATATGATTTAATATATGAACTCTGGTGATACTGATAATTATCTTGTGTTTTAGTTGTTATTCTTAATGTTTATCTTTATTTCTTGCCACGACTGCTGTTATTTGGGTTTCTGGTAGAGTTTGTATAACTTAGCAGGGTGTGATACGGGAAGGAAGGTAAAAAGTAACAACTCTAACAGTAGATTAAGTTATTGAAGAACACTATGCTTTAATGGCACACGCATTGACTGTCTTAGTAATAATCTACACAGTTCTTAAGTTAGTTGGAGCTGTAGAACGGTCGAGCCCTACCCTGTTCGTAAGCCAAACTTGCGGTCGCTGAGCAATCAAGTATTTTATACGTGCTCTAGAAATAATTGTAACATTTATCACACGTTCCTATGGACTTTTAAATCGATAACCTTTCACCGTTCCTACTACATTATAAGAAGTAAATAATATCGCCTGCTTCTGAGAACTTACATGTATCTTATGTACATCGCAGCACTTTATACTCAACCGCCCTGGCTGATGGAGACGCTAGAACTAACATTTCTCACCTTGAAGATTTCAAACATATTCTTCCTTAAAATTTCATTGTCTGTCTTCGTTCAGCTTGGAACCTTCCAGAAGACTTGCCCGGCTATTGTTCTACGTTAGCAAGCATGTGGCCTCTCTACAAACATATGTTGTGTTCGCTTGTCGCATTTTCTATTTCACAAAGACACAAGGTCTGACTTTTATGACCTTCCCGTACAAGTCCGTTTTGCCTGGCCCCTAATTCTAACACAAAGATATGTTTGTCGGCTTTTAACAAGAATTCCACAGCTCCAGCAACACTTGCACATACATAAAACTTATGCCTTAACTTCTATTTATACAACAAGTATTTTTCTTATTAATACCGTTTCACCTTATAATTCACATTATTATATATATGGCATATATAACCATAGTTACTGTCTCACATTGATAACACTTATATTATGTATACATATAGAGGTCACAGTTTGATTAAATGTATTGATGTATATTAATTAATTTAAGAAAAATAATTGCTTTCTGGATAAAAGCCACATCATAGAGTGCTGCAGAAATATTTCTGGGCATAACAAACTATTTACGTCCTTTTTCAAATTTTGGACATGTTAGTAAAATATGTACTGCTAATGTTGTTTTACATAATTCACAAATTGGTAGAGAGCTTCTGTTTGACAAATAAGAGTGTGCCAGTTTAGTATGCCCATTTCGCAGTCGGGATATTACAATTTGGTTTCGCCGCTGTAGCTGTCTTATTGGATATTCTTGAGTTGAAGTTCCACGTACATCATGAAGTTTATTTGTAGAGTTGTCCACCCAGTTGGTCAGTCATTCTTTGAGTATTTTCTTCTTAGTGTGTGACTGAATCTTGGAGATGTATTTTGATATCAGTATTTTGTGTTGGTAGTTTTGTAGCTTGTTTTGCTGTGATATCGGCTCTTTCATTACCAGGTATGTTTTTATGAGATGGTACCCACAAGAAATTGAGTGTCTTTTCTAGGTTATAAAGGACGCTAACAAGATTATGTATTTCGTTTACAATACTATTGGTAGAGAATGTGTCTTATATTGCGTTTAAGGCTGACAGACAGTCAATAATAATCATATAAGAGTTACTATGTGCAATTTACAGAGCGTATTCTAGTGCCTTTTAATAGCATATAATTCAAACTATATGGAGAACAAGGATGGTAACCTGTATTGAAGGAAGATATCTCCACATATCACAGTACATCCATTGCCTTTTTCAGTTTTCAAATCATCCAGATGCAGACATTGCTGAGGTTTTGTGTAATTGCTGCTTATATTAAGCAAGATGGAGTATCCGCCATTTTCAGTTAGCCGTTAACCCCACCTCCTGCATTATAACGGTTAATCGAGGTTCTATTGTATATGCCTTTTAATTAAGGTTATGATTGTTCCTCTCTTTCTAATTATACCATACAATACAATATAAATTATTCCACATTGAAGGTTTAAATTATCTTTAAATTATTAGCCCCACATATGGAAAGCCAATTTGAGATAAATGTAGATTTACGTTATTTACACCACGTTTAAGTGCCAATTTGAAGTAGGTGTTGTACTGTATTGTAGTTTCACTGTTGGGGAGCCGAACTTGAAGTAGTTGCAACAACGTACGGTACAAAGTCTCCGGTGGCCTTCGCCCCAACGTTCACTTTCCAGTGGCCTTCGCCACAACGTTCACTTTGCGGTGGCCTTGGCCCCAACGTTTAGGAATCAACTTTGTATTTTTATGTTTCTTTAAATGCTATTTATATTTATGTTTGCCTCGGCTGCGTCAGTATTAATTTGTAGAAACATGTATCTCTTAACAGGGGGTGATGCGGCTAAAGAATGTAGGCTTACACAAATTATAATTTTTTACTTCACTCCTTTTATTAATCCTTCACATGACTTAAATAAAACTTCGCTGATATAGAAAGCTGTGAGATTATTTATTAAATACTTGCACTTTTTAACACGTAAACTTTATAATATTCTCGCCGTAATGAATTTTATGTCTCACACTGAATACGTACCGAGCGAACGAGCTGCTCAGGTACGTTGCCTTCTAGCGACTGGCGTATACCGCTTAAATTTGTAAACTTCTCTATTTCAAGTCTCTGATTGGCTAATTTTGTCGCGGTATCTTTCGTGTTATCTTATTGCTGAGCGCCTGTTCTTGTGTTACTAGTTTGAATTTTGGGTTCTTTGTCCTCCGGCTAGCTATCATTACCCAGTCGAACAAATCTCTTGAACAAGGTGTGTAAACGGAAAGGAGTTGTTACTAAAATATAACACTGATAAAAGAATTTGTTTTTACACTTTTATTGCCGTGACACTTCCTTAATTTCACATATTTACTCTTGATACACGCCCGACTGAAACTGTCATATTTTCGAATGTAACTATAATCACTTATTTGCCGCACATTATTAATTTGAGTATTTCACATTTTTGTAACTTGCTTTACGACGCGAGAGATTCTGTAGAATTGCGCGACGTGTAACACGTGAATGATTCTATTAAACTGCGCGACGTGTAACCCGTGGATGATTCTGTTGAACTGTGCGACGTTTGCCTTGTGAATTATTCTGTAGAACTGTGAGTTGTCCGTCTCTGGCACGGAATTTATACTCCCTCACTCCGATATGCCTAAACATTATAACAGAGCTGCTATTGGTTAATAAAACGCGCCAACATTAGCGTCTATTTTTATATCCAATCAAAATTACGAACACACATGCTCTAGGGAAGATATTCCCTCCATTTCTAAAGAAAAGCGCGCTAATCTGACGTCATTTGCTTGTCTCTTATAATTGATAAACAACTCACCCCCTCGCTCATTGTTACCCGCTCCTATTGTCAGTTTCAGTGAGGCCGTGTAAACTTATTTCCTAATAATGCTTATAGTTAACAAACATCTCAAATAATTTTCATATAATAATGCTAATTTACACTACAATCACTCTGGCATTCACAGTATTCTGATATAAAATACTGCCTCAGTTTTACTCCAATACAATACTTTGATTTAACTTTTAGCTTTTCTAGTTTTTGATTGGATATTTATAAACTGTTTTAAAATATTACATTATTGTTCCAAGCATTATTAAACTTTCCAATTCATTATCCCTCAAGGTTACCGCATTGTTACCTCATTACTAGCAACTTTCGGTTTCTATTATCACAGCTCCTATATTGTTAAATTGCCTAATACATTCACATAACATTATTATACATGTACACAATAATATAAACATATACAATGACTGTATTATACACTTTTTATATATTGTAGTATACACATATTGCTTTAGGGCGGGCTGTTATTATATTTTATATTATACAATTAGACGGAAATGATTTAAGTGTTAAAAATACTGCCTCAATATTCAGCTTGCTCAACGAGATTATCATACCAGGCTCCTCCTAAGTGCATGCGTACCTATAACAACATATTAAAATAATTTTTGTCGAATATTTATTCCCGATTAACATAAATCACATAGAACAATAAGTTTTATTGAATAATGTATATGGATTAATGTATATAAGAGCTATCAAAATAAGTATTGGAGCAAATCATGGGATAACTTAATTTGGTCTTTGCAAAGTAATATTGTATTAATTAGTTTCTAAAAATCGTACACGTGTCTATACTATTTTCTCCTTTTAGAAATGTTCATTCATACTAAGTTTTGTAAAATTATCAAAGTTCACTATCGCACAGTGCACACCGACATAACTCTGAATAAAATAATTACTATTGCTCATTCTCCCAAGCTTACATTGTTCCCTAGCCCTGGATATTCCATCCGACCAACATATTGTGTCAGACTCCTTCTGAGCGACATTTGGGTGTTCATTTGTGCGCTAGGAGGTCCATTTTGCTGACTCCCATAACCATTCATCTAGCACAAGGATGGGTGACCATTTGGAATTCGAGTAATGCGGGCCCAGAAAGCGGATATTCATGGAGGGGCGGGCACTTCTACTTCGTACTCTGCAAACCACTACTTTAACTCACACCAAGAAACGGACTTACTACTCGGAATTGTAGGCCGCTTCTCTGATTTATCATAACGTGATAATTTAAAATACCATATTCATATTTCCATATGATATAAATGATACTTGGAACACATGCAATTATTTACGCAGACAGAAAGACACGTATGCAAATATATTTGTCACAAGATAAGCTTGGGACTGCCAGTGGTCACCCGGAAGTCCGCGATTCGATTCCCGACCGGGGAGAGTTTTTCTCTAATTAGAATTATTCCCTACCCTCCATAGAGTCTGAAATGTTGATTCGAGAGTGAATGAGTTAAAAAACAAAGACGACGAAAACCTACAGTAACTTATCCTAAAAGTTCAAAGAGTAAAAACACCATAAACAGTTCAGCAAAATCCCCCGAAATGACCATAGTAGTTAAAGGAGGCTTTAGAAATGAACCTGCCCCCCAAATAATAAACGTTGTAGCAGAGTACGTATGGAAAATGTATTATATTAAAACCGGCGGTAATAATAATAATAATTCTTAACACATTTTCCGAGGTACTCCCAACCAAAATTTAGTGAAATACAGAATTTTGGGATTCGAAATTCTCCTCTAAATTTGCTTTGCAGCTTGGGAAAGCGCCAGCAGTTTTTAATCACAGTACCTATACGGTATTCTGTGGGAGCCTGCAACCCCTAGAAGACGCGTCTCCAGTAGCGGATAGGGGAAAACCCACACCAATCCTAGACCGGCGTTTAGGTGGGAAATAAAATACCACCCAGGGACCCACAGGTGGAGTAGACGGGTGCCCTTAGCTGTGGTGAAAGCCATCCGTCTAGGAGAGAGAACTCCCACAGAAAACTGGTCCTCCAGGTTGGAGAATTTGCGCTGGGCTGGAAACCCGCAATGTAGAATAAAACAGCCTTTAGTCTCGTAAAAATAAGCCGGATGGACAAATACGACGACAAAAGGCAAACGGAAAAGGGTAAACGATTAGGAAGAAAATAAATATTAAGAATTGGAACCTGGAACGTTAGAGATTTGGGAAATAATAAAATAGAGTTAACAACGAATTGAAACAGAGAAACATTAATATAGCAATTCCAACTGGAACAAATAGGAAGTTAAAGGCTACTAAAAATGGATAATTGTGTGATGATCTACTCGGAAATAGAACAAACTACGAGAGCTGCTAAAGGAGTTGCCACCTGGGTTGATAGGAAATGGAAAAATAAAATAACGGGTTATCAATTTATAAGCGAAAGAGTAGTTAATGCAAGATTTAAAACAGAGAGAGGAAAACTATTAATAATGGAAGTATATGCTCCTAAAGACGGAAGATGCAAAGAATCTACTCAATTTTACGATATGCTTCAGAAAATGATAGACACATATAACAAAACGGATTATGTAATACAAGCAGGAGATTTAAGCGCAAGAGTAGATAACTCTCCTATTCCAAGTGTATGTGGGGGTTATATAGATTAGAAGAAGTTGTAAATGAGAACGTTAAAACACTAGGGATTTTGGAACATTTAATGAATTGAAATTAACTAATACATTTTATAAGAAAAGGATGTACGTAAATATACATGGGCGCCAGAGAATCCAGACCACTAATTGATTATGTTATACTAAACGACAAACTTATAAGTCTAATTAAATATATAATTGTCAGCAGAGAAGTGGAGGTGTATACAGATCATTACTTAGTAATAGCAGATATTTATAGTTTGGCGAAGTGGAAAAATGGCACAACATATACATGTCGTAACAAAGATAATAAAAAGATGCTTAAAGTATTTTTTTAAAACACAACATAATAGACTTGTTCCAATACCGAATGAGCAATATTTAATGTAAATTAAAACAGAATAATAAAATATAATATTGAATATAATGCTGAATGTAATACTGAAAACGTCAAGAGAGATTTTAAGAAGCCGAAATAATAAACCAAGGAAAGGAATTGAATTTTGGAATGAAGAAATACAAAAGGCAATAAAAGAGATAAAAAAGCACACTTAAAATACTTACAAATACCTAGCACAGAAAATACACAAAATTGTAAACAGAAGAAAAATATAGCTAAGACTAAAATAAGGATCAAAGTTACTAAGAATCGAGGAATAAATGTATAGAAACAATAGCACTTGATCTTTATGGGAGGCAAAATATACCTTGGAAAATGATGAGGCAATTAAAACCAACAAAAAGAATCAGTGAAATTATCATGTATCCAGCAAGATGAATGGATAAAGTACGAGTACTATACAGAACTACTATAGGATGAAAATATAGAAATTATACCAGGTAAGGAATATGAGGAAAGGACGGTGGATATGCCGTTGGTGAAGTGCAGAAAGCAATAAAAATCATGAAAAATAGAAAATCCCCAAGGATAGACAATATCCCCACAGAGTTACTTAAGTACGGAGGACTAATACTAAAGTTACGATTACTGCATTTATTAAATTTATGTAGGAGAAATAAAATCCCAATATATGGGAAATACCTAAAGCTATATCAATATTTAAACGGGGACAAAGAAATGAATGTAAAAATTATAGAGGTATACATCTTTAAAGGTAATATACAAAATATACCTTAGAATCATTACTTATAAGGTGAAAATATTAGCTGAAGTACGCCATAGCAAAGAACAACATGGGTTTATAATAGGCAAAGCATGTATAGCCAATGTTTTTACAACAAAACAAATAATATAAAAACGAAGGGAATTTAACCTCGAAGTACATTTGGCATTTGTCGGCCTGGAAAAAGCGTTTGACAAAGTTAATCGCCCACAGTTATGGAATATACTAGAAAGTATGCCCAACATATTTAATTAACATTATGCAACGTTTATATAAAAATATAAAACTGATAATTGAATTGGATGGGAGAATAACAAAACAAACAAAAACAAACCGTGACTTTAAACAGCGATGTAGTCTATCTCCAATTTTTTATGCATATAATATATTTATTTAGATGAAAATCTAAAATAATTAAAAAGAAAAAAGGGTATTAAGTTAGGACAAAGAAGAGCATTGAATACGCTACTGTTTGCGAATGACCTAGTTTTAATCATAGACAAGGGAGATGGGCTACAGAAAGCAGTATATAAACCGAATCAAATATGTAAAAAGCATAATATGAATATATCTAAGACAAAAACAAAGGTAATGGCATTCCAGGGAAAATATCCAGTAAAAAGCAAACTAGTGTTAAAAGACAATGTATTGGAACAAGCATCACATCTCCAATACCTCGGCTGCGATGTAACTTATGACCAAGATCAGGATATAAACAAAAAATTCAAAAAATTCCAAGTAGTCTGTGGAACTATCAAACGAACGTTTAAGAATAAGGTAAGGAGAGTAATACAGTTGAGATTTTATACAGTATGGCAGTGCCAATGATGAACTATGGAAGCGAAGCATGGACTGTCAAGAATAAAGATAAAAGCAAGATACAAGCAGCTGAAATGGGATTTTTACGATCCGATAAGGGCTGTTCGAGAGAGGAACATACTAGAATTGAGGCATAGAGAAGAGCTGAAAGTACAATCCCTATTAAAAGACATAAAGAAATATATAAATAAATGGGTTGAACATCTCAAACATATACCGAAAGAAAAAATACCCAAACAAATCTTTTGTTACTAACCTAGGGGACGAAGTCCAGTTTGATGACCCCGGAGAAAATGACTTCAACAGATATGAGACCGGAAAAGGAAAATGTGTAAAGTGCGAAGAAAGAAGAAGAAGAAGAAGAAGAAGATGAAGAAGAAGAAGCATACGTATTAAGGACAGGAATGCATTGCAAACAACGTTGCCCCAAAATGCTTATCTCTGGAATAAACATAGAGGGAGCAAATGCATAATCTTACACCTCCTTATGACCACACCTGTACTTACATTCAGTTTGACAGGTGGAGTTAAGAAATTAGCGGGAGTTTGCGGAGTTCCACATAACCACTTCCGTTAGTACACTGGCTTCCGTTTATGCCGTCCCCGCAGCTTTGGGAGGCATTTTACTGACCTTCACAAGTATGTATAGCAAGGAGAAATTGCGTGTATTTATTTACCCTTACGCCCATGCAGTGGCGTCTTGTTTTACGCGCACATTCTGGATTATTCACATATGAATGTATAGCTTTAAGCAATAGCTTTCTCTTCGTCACTTACATATAATAGCCATGTTTAAATATATAAATAAATAAAACCCCGTTTTGCACAATTTATCCATGAAAAAGTATTTTAATTGCAAAAATGTAAAACTGAAATATACTATACTTTTTACTCTCAAATAGGGCACATTTACTAGACATCTGTCTAATGTTTTGCACAATTTCTCCATAAAACCTCATAAAGCTATGGGGACGCCATAAATAGAAGCCAGTGTACCCTACTATGTTGTGCTGCCTGTCAATTAGGAGAGAGAAGTCAGGTGAGAATCTTGAGATCGTAGCCATAACCGAAGTCCTGACTACAATCTGAAGGGTTGAAAATGTGTGCTTCACTTTGTTGTCATCTTTATTAAGAATTTTTTTGTTTCCGGTACATGCACTACGGTCGCAAGTTATTATTATTATTCTTCTACTATTACTTCATGAATTTAGGCACATGGCGTGTTTCTAAACCAAGAGATCGAGTCTCTTCATCCTGATAATGGTCAGTGAACGTTTATGTTTCCTTTAAATGAACAATAGGGCAGTATGCATGGTACTCTTTTAACTTGAGTATAATTTCTGTGAGGTTGTAGGTGTTCATTTCTGCAAGGTATTCAATTTTTCTTCATTGGGCCTTAATTTGCTACTAACTTAAAACGTTCGCTTCAGATTGTACAATTTTTATCTGAACTGTTGATTGTTCATTTTAACATGCATATATTAGTATTGGTACAGATACATTTTTACAGAATTTCAACTGTATGGACTTAAAAGTTTTATTTTTCAATGTTGCTTTCGGCCCACACATTAGATACATAGAGCTCTATGCCCAGATTTCTAACCCACGTTCGGAGATCTACTCTGGTGCAATTGTCTCCATTTGTTTGTTGGTGGCTACTGTGTTGGAGAATCTGATGCCTGAAGCGATCTGCAGCTGTTGGACGTAATTGAAAGTACCTCAACTAACAACTTCCTTAATTGAATTTTCAATATGTTTGAATCACCACATGACTGAAAAGCAAGTACCAAATTAAACCAAATTATAGCAACAGAGAAATTACTTCTTCCGGACTGGTGTCAATCCGGCGGAAACGTGTTTCTGCAATTTTGGATTTAACCGACTTTTCGTTTTTAGTTATGCTCTTCATATAAACACACACACACATAATACACGACCGTTTTTCTAAAAATGCTTGTCTTTTTATTCAGGAGACCTCAAAACGTGCATTTCCAGGGAAATCTCGATATCGAAATTTTTGGTAGAATGCAATACTTCCTCTATTTACTATAGATAAGCTGTAGGGAAACTAAAAACTAGTCGCTACATACTGGTCCTGAAATTTCATACTATTCCCATAACATCGCGAGAAACTGCTAAAGCTGAGCAGTACCTCAAAAATGAAATAGTAATGCTTAAAAATTCAAACCAATAACAACAAACATCTCGTTAATAGCGATGCTGTAAAGAGGTTATTTGAAAGAAATTGTGTGTTAAAAAGGGATCTACATGTATTGTACGAAGTTATTTTCAGAAAGTTCAATATATACAGTTTATTGCGGATGTAAGTATCTTAAACATGTAGTATTTTAATTAAAATCGTTAGGGCCATTTTTGAGAAACTGAAACCTCTTCCATTTAGTTTGGAGGTAGGAATTTTCTTGAAAATCTTCGTGTCGCATCTTTGGAAGATACAAAACTTAAAATACCAAGTTGTGGTATTTCTCTGAAATTTTCATTTATTTAGATATACTACTTACATACACACACATATAACCGACACCATTATTCTAGAAACCTTTTTGTTTATTGAGTGGGTCTCCAAGTATGTACTCCCGGTAATATCTCCATATTCAATTTTTGGATGGAGTGTAATACTTTCTCTACCTACTATGTAGTAAAAACTGGGATTGCACATAGGTTTTCAGGCTTGAACAAAATATCCTGATATATTCCGGCGGAAACTAAGATGTCTATCGTCCTGATATATGGCATTTCCCGATTTTGTCATTTTTTGTATTTAATTTCCTCATGGTAATTTATTACAGTTATTTTCAGATAAATGTTTTCTTGAAAATAATTCTCAGTTACCTGACAACACAGAGGTACACATTCACACAGACAATTACTCTAAAATAAATTTTGTTCTGCTTTAACGTCTTATGATTTAGGACAAACACAGGCTGTACTAGAAAAGAATTTTGAGTTTTATGTATCGCCATCACAATTTGCATATCACCGGCCAAGGCGTTAAGGGACGAATTCCTAAACGTATTTCAAATCCTGTTAGAATAGTACTCCTTAATTGAGGTTTTTTACAGGATTTCCTCAGTCCTCATAACTGACAAATGATACCAGACGGAGGTGCCCTAACGTATACGTTTCCTTCCCAGATTTTCTTTGCAAATTATCATGTGTTTTCATGTCATGTATGATCACTGTCTACCGTCCACTGCACTACATACCGTGTTGTTGTACGTAGTGAGAACGAGCGTTTAACATACTTGTGCAGTATGCAATTATTTCTACTCCTGTTTTGCTAAGAAGTACAAAATAAATAAATATGAACATAAATATAACATCCCATCCTTCATAATTAACTTGCGCAGAACTTATTCAAATAATCTCTATATTGATATAATAGACATTGTTGTAGGGATTAAAAGCGGAGGATTTCAGCACTGTAAACCTACTGGTCTTAGTAAACATGCGGGAAAAAGGGCGGTCAGATCTGATGGCGGTAGGCACAATGCATGTCCTAAATCTTCCGGAATGAATATCTCTGAACACTCTTTCAATGCCAGAAAGTTAAGTGCTAGGAAAGAAACAGTTACTCCTCGAAGCACATTACACCATCATCCATTGAGCAAAAGAGAAAGGAAATGAAATGAGAAGAAATGTACAGGAAAATTCGTTGTTGTGTAACCCACCTCAGTATTTGCCTCCCGATCTGGGAAAATAACAAAAAAAAAAGAGAAAGCAAGAAAAAAACAAACAAAAAGCCCAAGGTCGCTCCAACGGGATTCGAAGATATTACTTCCTGAGTCATTTTGCTCGGTGTGGAATGTACGCGCGGCGGAAAAACCAAATGGATTTGAACTAATAGCGATTTGAATCTGATGGGTTTGTTGTTACAAATATGACGTCAAAGGACTGTAGAGCCGATCTTGGAAATGAGTTCGCCAGTTTGTATTAATAATATGTGAATCGCGCACAATGTGCAGAAAGTGAGTTTACTTTTGTAGTTCGAGCTGTATTGTTGATGCTTGGCTTTCTCTGCATTGTTGGGCATAATATATTTTGCAGTGTTTGCTGCAGAGTTTACACATGCTTTCTTCACTCAATTGATGTATACTATTGTTCTGACAGAATTTATGGTGAACCCATGTATTGTATATTGCGTTACTATGTATTGGAGCTCGTAGTTTACCTGTTTCCAGTATCCCGTCATTATGCCATGGAGTTTTTCTATTGATTAGTATTTGGCGCGTACTCTCGTGTGTCGTGGTGTTTGGTAGGAGCATTTGTGTTCTAATGAGTCATTACCTTTTGTTTTACTTATAGGAAAAGCTCGAAGGAATAGCATATACTTCATTTAGTATGTATAAACAGTAACCTAATGCTGAGAAATTTATACTTCCATGCCATGGGACTGTCACCTTTTGGTAATAATCAAATTTCCTATTAATCGGGCGATTGCTTCAATTCGGTCATACTTGTCACATACTTTTCATTTAAAATGACTGAGGAATATGAGAAACAAGGAGAAGAAATACAGTTGGTAAATTTGCTGAAGCAATATTCAGTGCTACTGAATAGATCACAAACCCCTGCAATGAGAAATAAGAAAGTTTCAGCAGTGCAGGAATTAAAGACGACGATGGAGTGCGTTTTTGGTTTTAACAGTCAATGAAAAGCATATATGACATGAAAACGCAATTAATATATTCACCTCCATGGTTTGGTTTTGAATCCCAACGTGCGTGCAGTCCAGTACTCCTACTGCAGTGGGGAAGTGGTACTTATGCTGCCAGTTAGTCCAGCTGTTTTGATTTCCTCAGTACTTGAAATTTAATCCACACTTCAGCTTTTTATATTGACAAGGTTACCGGAATTTGTCAACAAATTCTAAAAACTTATTTTACCATAAACAACACATCTCTCAATACCTTATGAGAAAATATTTTTATTAGCTCCACGTATGGTCACCAATTTGAAGATGTTTTGTTGTATTGTTATTAACCCTACGTATGGAAGCCAATTTGAAGAAGGTTATTATATCTTTACGTTGTTTGCCACGCTTTCGGCGTCAATTTTTAAGTAGGTTGTATTGAAGGAGTTGTATTATATTTCAGCTGTTGGGGAGCCGGACACTTGAAGTAGTTGCAACCGCACGTATGGTACCCGGTAGTCTTTGCCCCAAGTTTTAAAAAATATTAACTTTGTAATTTAACTGTTTCTTTAAATATTATATTTATACTTGTCTCGGCTGCGTCAGTATTATTGTTAGAGACACGTTTCTCTTAGCAGGGTTGTGATGCGACAAGAATGTAGGTTTACACGGATTATAATTTTACTTCACCCCTTTTATTATTGATTGACACGATTTAAATAACACTTCACAGATATAGAGAGCTGTGAGATTCTTTTTATTAATTAATTACACTTTTTAACACAAACTTATTTTTCGTCTCACACGAATACATATTATATTTCTTGAGGACACTTTTTGTGTCTGGTTAGTAACGCTGTCTGCAGGCAACTGAACTCTCTAAATTTGTAAAATTTTCTCCTTTTCAGTTTCTGATTGGCTTATCCTACTCCAATAAAATACCTTCATTTAACTAAAGTTTTTTTCTGGTTGTTGATTGGCTATTTTATAAACTGTCACTAAAATTACATTATTGCTTCCAAGAATCTGAAATAGTATTGTTAAACTCTCAAACTCATTATTGCCTCAAGGTTACCTCATTGTTAGCAACCTTTAACTTATTATTCTCACAGCTCCTACATTATTAAATTACGTAATACATTCACATAACATTATTAAACATGGATAAAATAATATAAACATACGCAATGACTGTTACATACATTTTACAAATTATTATATACACATATTGCTTCAAGGCGGGCTGTTATTGAATTTATATATTATATAATTAGACTGAAATAATCTAAGTGCTAAAAATACTGCCTCACTTATTATTTGCTGACGATCAGTGGTGCTAATTGATACAGAAGACAATTTACAGCGCGCCTCATTTAGTTTAAATACAACTGATGCAGAGTTTAACCTAACAATATCCACGACTAAAATAAAAGTAATGGCTTTTAAACGATATACACCATTAAGAGAAAAAATAAGAATAAGTATCAAACCAGTAGAACAATTGAATCATTTTAGTTATTTAGAATGTACTATTTCATACACATGTGATATGTAAATAAAACTCCCAAAATTTCAACAATTAATAGAGACAATAAAATGAACTCTCTGTAAAAGTAGGAAAAGAGACCACACATAAGTCCTACAAAGTAATGGCCAATATTGATGTGCGGATCAGAAACATGGACCTTGACTGTGTGAACAGAAAAAGAATTATAAGCAGCTGAGATGAAATTTCTAAGATCGATTGCAGGATATAATTTACTGGACCATAGACGGAATGTGGATATCCGGGAGGAGCTGAAAGTACCTTGTATCCATTAAAAATGGCATGAATGAAGACAACCCGCTTACTCAGATATTGTACAACTATAAACCTTAAGGAAGACGAAGTGTAGGCCGACCAAGAAAAAGACAGCGAAACCAGCTTAATTAACACTATGTGGAGACGGAACAGCCAATAGGCCTAAACCGTTGTTCTTGACAACTTCAGCTTTTTCTGCTAGTTTTCTTGTTACAGATACTGTTATTAGTCTGGTGTACTCGTATTTCTTGCCCAATATCATTCTGAAGATACCTAAACAAATTCTCATTTGTTGTCCATCTCCCCATCTTTTGTCCTTGTTGCTAATAAAATAATCATTTAACCACTCCACATTCTGTCTATAAAATCTCTAGGCAGTTTCCCCTCTTTCTAGCCCGAACTTGAAGAAATCAGACATTTTAATGTATTATGGACATTTGTTAAGGAAGTAAAGCCTGGGGAAAGGCATGCTATGATTTTTCGTAGTATTGCATGCGAAGCAAACTCTTTTCCTAAGTTTTATGCATGCGCATCGTAGTATATTCTAAGCGTAGAAGTAGAACCTACTAAGAGGAAAAGCATATACTAAGCTGTTTATGCATGCTCCAAAACCGCAGGAAAAGCATTTACTACATTTTATGCATACGGCTCGTCCTCAATGAAGAATGTCTCATTTGTTAAGACATAAGCTAGCCTCGTTGGACTCCTTTCATATAACGGGCCTTGGCTTTCTCTCTTGCTATTAGGTTGTTGATTGTAAGTTTATCCCAGATTATGTTGACCCCTTTGGAGATATATTTGTTTAAAATAGTGTTATTTCTGTTTTGACTGAAACTCGTTAAGGCTGCTGCAGTTTTTGTAACATAGGTGCTGAAGAATATTACTGTTATGTGGAGAGTGAATCCGGATATTTAAACTTTGGTACCACTTACAGTGGCTTGTTGTGAAGAGTAATGGTTATATTGGATGCGTTATACTTTCTGTCTCTTCTGAAACTTGTCTATTTAGTTTTGCTGTAATTTATTTGTAGGTCATTTTCCTCTGTCCATGACGCAAGCCTGTTTAGCACTTTTTGGATCTCTTCTATGTCTTCCGAGCTTATAGTCACATATCCTCTTCGTAGAGTATGAATGTTGCTGAGCTATCCCTGGTGATCTTTGTGATGTCTGCTGTCATGATGTTGAATAGAGCTGGGCTGATTATTTGTGATTCTTGAATATGGTGACATCATCAGATATTTGGATGTAGTTGTATCTTAGGATATCTGAAAAGTATTTTTGTTATTGGGTGTGTGTCATCAATCAGCCAACCGAGCTTTCGGATGAGTGTTGTTCTGTTGACAAGATTGACAGGTTTGCTGTAGTTTACGAAACCCACAATGTATTTCTTTCCTGGGTGCCTTAGTGTGTTTTAGTGCTCTATCAAGTAGTTCACAGTATATGGGGTGCCTCTTCCTTTTCTGAAGCCAAACTGATTTTCCGCCATTTAGTAATATATTTTTGCTGCAACCTTATTGGTTAAGATTTCCATGAAGATTTTGAAAGAATGTTTTAAACAGTATGGCCTAAAAGTAGAACTTCTAACATAAGAGCACACGAGCTAAAAGCTTTATGTTCATTATGGCCAACTTTGGTTTCAAGTCCAATCACATGGCAATTGCCCTATGTATTTGCACATGTTTAATAATTCGACTTAGTTTGATTAGGTTTTATTTTTCACTGTCGTTTTACATGATTAATTCCTTATAGCGCTCGCATTGTCTGTTCACAATTCAAATAGACTTACTTCAATTAATCGCAATTCGTTGTAGAATTAACCTACACGTTCTATTGGCAGCCTTTTGCTTTCTTTTATCTAAAAAGTTATTCTTTTATCTGGTATAACCATCATAAATATTAAATGGCGGAAATTATGAATTTGGAATAAACTGAAATGGAAGAGCCAGCGGAAATTACAGAGGCAGCAGAAAGAATAACACTAGAAGTACTTACCCGAAATAATCATAAAATAACGTTATAGAGCATTCAATCGTTTCAATGACTGGTGTAGGGCAAAATATGTTGGAAATTGAGGCAGTATTTTTAACACATAAATGATAACAGTCTAATTATATAATATTAAAAATATAATAACAGCCCGCCTTAAAGTAATATGCGTATAATATAATATATAAAGTGTATGTAACAGTCATTGTATTATGTTTATATTATTATGTACATGTATAACAATGTTATGTTAATGTATTACGTAGTTTAACAATGTAGGGGCTGTGAGAATAGAAGCAAGTTGCTTTTCGAAGCAAATAGAATTACAAAGTAGAAGCCGAAAAGTTGCTAAAAATGAGGTAACATTGAGACAACAATGAATTAGAAAGTTTAAAAAGGCTACTAATAATTCTTGGAACAATAACAATCTAATATTTAAAACAGTTTATAAATAGCCAATCAAAAACTAGAAAAAGCTCAAGTTAAATAAAAGTATTCTATTGGAATAGGCTTAGCCAATCAGAGACTTGAAATAGAGGAAATATACAAATTCAGGTGGTAGACGCTACAATATTGCGTACCCGAGCAGTTCGGTATGGTATGTGTTCAGTGTGAGACAACAAAATTCATTGCGGTGAGCAAAATATAACATTTACCTGTTTAAAAATACAATTAACAATAATCTCACAATAGGATACGTCATGAAGTGTTATTTAATCGTGTGAAAGAGTAATAAAACAAAGTTAAATGCCATATCATTTGTGTAAGCCTTCATTCTTTACCCACACCAGCCCTGCTAAGAGATACGTGCTTTACAAATTACTAATGACCCGGCCGAGGTATACATACATAAATAAACATTAAAATACAAAGTTGATTTTTTAAACGTGGGGCGAAGGCCTCCGGAAGCTTTGTACCGTACGTGGGGCGAACACTTGACGACGACGACGACGACGACGACGAGCTGCTGGCAGGCTAAGTTTTAGCCCGAGTGAATTTTTGCTGTGTGCCACCCTCATCAGGGTTTAACCACAGGGTGATTATTTTCAGTAGAAAAATGATGGTTAAGGATGACGGTTTATTTTTAGGTAGTAATGTAAGAAGGGAGGAAGCATGTAACTCCTGGAGCTGCCTGTTAGGATGCAGCGGCCCTACTGCACCCTGGTGTGTGTGTGTGTGTGTGTGTGTGTGTGTGTGTGTGTGTGTGTGTGTGTGTGTGTGTGTTTATCAATTTCTTTGGTTGGGATTGAATTTTGAGACCAATCATCTCTTGGATAGGAGGCGAACACTCCTAGAAACACTCTCCCGCAAATTGGCATCCATTACGTGTGTGGTGCAACAACAACAATTGAACCCCTTCAAGCTTGGCTCTCCAACAGTTGGGCGACGACTACTTCAAAATGATTTTACTGAAAATGATTGTTAGCGAATAATTTTCAAAAAACATCAAAACATTTTACATCTCGCTTTCTAATGTAATTTCTCTTGTTTCAAGAACCGCATTCTAAACGTCATCTCTGTTAGTTTCAGAAATCAATATTATAGTATTGTTATTTTACAAATTCGAGCGCTGTCTAAGAAATAGTGTATGACACACATTTTATAAGTGGCATACACTAAGTTACACTAAGCTTACCCCTTGTATCTTAATCTACTATTTCAAGGGCATGTATTCTCTCTCAGATACTTTAGTCATAAGAGTGGCCTTATGCCATACATCAGAACCAGCCCCATCACAGAAACACAAACAGTATTTCGAAGGTAATTAAATCGACATATTGCACCGTCTAAAGATGCTATTCATCGTTGTGTGCAACAATGTAATCAAGAAGGCAGCGTGACAAAGAAATCACCACCTAGTCGAACTCGTTTTGCACACGCAGAATAAAACATTTCGCGACTACAGCAGTTCACTGTACATCCGCAAGGCGACCTCTTGTTGCTTCTGCCGCACCCTGTGTATTATTCTTTAATTCAGTTTTCTGTACAGGAACTCTCATCTCATTATTAAATTTAACAATTTAAGGTTGTACTAATGGTACTATTGTACTAATACTGAAACAAATAGCGCAAACGAAAGCTTAATAACGTTCGGTTTAGAGGAGATTTTCAATTATAAAGGAATTTCTCCACCTATTATCATTTATTTTGATAGATATTCTGAAAATTAGTTATACAATTCCATTTATTATTATTATCATTATTATTATTATTATTATTATTATTATTATTATTATTATTATTTACACTAGCTTCCAGATGGTAGTTGATTGATAAAATTATGAGTTTCCAAAGAGTTGCATGAAATATGAGCTGTATTCTGAAACTTTTCCTAACGTATTATTTTCATTATTATTTTGTTATTATATTACTATATCTATTATAACTTTGCAATAACAGCTGAGAAATAATGAAAAGCCGCTGTGCACTGCAAATGCTACTATTTAAATTATGAAAAAGAGCAAGCAAACAACAGCGAGGAATTGCAAACTGATTAATGCACTAAAAATTTATTCCACTTATACTTTGTGTTTGGAAGAGTTAAATGTTTTCTTAAGCAAGCATTTGCCACACTCTTAATGATTTAACCGCCATATAAAACTTAATGAAAATGAAGAATACTTCATACACTGACTTCAATCCCTGTAGTATCTCCTATTTATTATACCTTAATTTATATGATTATAATAATTTATAGAAAGCTTTCTTCCATAATTGGATATTCCATGAAAAATTTTTCCAGCATGCATATAGTCTACCAAATTAAAGATAACGAAAAATATATAATTTAGGTAACATTTGGTTACATCTTAGTTAATCCTGTAGCTCAGCTTGTACAGCGGTGAACTGTAGTAGGTATTACATCTATAATGTTCATTTTTGAACTGAGCTGTACATAGATAAACATTGACCTTGTTATAACAATTTTAATTCTCTATTCCCTAGATCTCAAAAGTATGCTTCAAGGAAACTTGATATTAAAATTTCTGGCTGGAATATAATACTTCGTCTTTCCTTTGTGTTCAAGCAGTGGAGAATGTAAAATATAATCATTTCCTAAGCGCGTAGTAAAGTTGGACATATTTTTGTGACTGGAGTGTAAAAACGAAAGTAAATGTGGTGGTCATAATAGAAAGGAGGCATATAAATTTCAGAAGCTTGTCCCTCTTCGCAGCGCTAAAGACTTGTAACACATCAAAGAGGTGGAGGGATTTCAAAAGAACATAAAATGTAAATATTCTTAAGTCCATAGGTGACCTGGTTTTCAGTGTGGTGGTGCGGAATATCTCGAGCAGTGTCGGATATCTTCTGGCAAGTTACCCATCAACTGTAACATAACTGGAGATTGAATCGGTTTCCCTTTTACAGCAGGGATACTATAAAATGCAAGGATAGAGCGGCAAGAAGGATACACACTTCCTCATGCCATAGCACAAGTAGTTTGTACTCGCACAAAAGAAGAAGAAAACGCCCGACTGAATACAAAACGAGAGGAAGAGTCACAAATAATACACACTTCAAGCAAAGGAAGGTTTACCATTTTTAACGGCCGGCTTTCATTCATTTGGAGAAAAATCTTGCGTTTAAGGGTTTTAATAATACAAATTTATTTGTTTGTAAGAACACGGAGAGCTTATATAACAATACAGGAATTACTGTTATTTCCTGAGCAATAGAAAGGTTCCGGTAACGAGATTTCATGCGGGATGTTACGGAATGCAACCGGCAAATGTTAAGAGGTTACAGAGTGTTAGGTGAGCACTTTGATATAGGACACCTATGGTCTATGAGTATTTGCAATACATCAAAACCAATAATGAGCCATTACACCACTGATGAAAATTCCCTGAGCTACTTTTAGGTAATCATAGCCATACTGTGTTCAAACATTACACGCAATTATCTCCATAACATGTAATTCAACTATAAAAGAAACGCTATGAATTAAATTTGAGTTCACTACAAACCAACGCTATTTATTCGCTTGAAAAAGGGGGGTTTTTATAGTCTTGTACAAACCCAGCACCACCAGACTGAGAGCTGAGCACACTAATGACTAAGCTATTACCACGACTAACTGTTGTTTGGTAATTAGTTGTTCTTTCACGCAAGCCGTATATAGAACAGTTAGAAATGTAAAATCATACTGTTGTTTGTTTCTCTGATATCTAGATTCTCCACGTGAAGGTGGTTGTATCTGATGCACTAGCCCTTGCACTAGCCGGAGCATGTTTCCCAAAAAAGTACAGTACACGACTTTGGAAATCAGTACCGCTTTCGTCGAGGTGTAGTAACATTCCTCGATCCCTCCGTAACCTCTGAAAGTTTGTCCGTTGAATTTTGTAACATCCTGTCTGGGGGATTCAATGAACAATTATTTTATAATTGTGTGATAAACATTAATTATATTTTTATGTAAGTTAAACATGTTTGAGATAAATCCAACAACGTGCGACTTACAACAGAGGTAAATATTTCATGCTTTTAAAATAGTGTACCACTGCCTTGAATATCATTAAAACATTTGTAACGTTTAAACTGGAATAACATCCATTTCTATATGAATATTATCTTTGAGCTCCACATACGTCTAAACGTCCACATACGTACACTAGCGTATGTGGACGTTTTCATTATATACGTTGATCTTCAAATGCTCTCAGAAAGTAGTCGTAGATATAGAAAGCTGGGAATCTTGGAGGTCATAGGCTATTTCCGTTTTTCCAGATTACTTGGTTTCCGAACAACTGACATGAGGCTACTATGGACACTAATAATATGTGTGATATGGCACCATCTTTTTGGAACTACTTTTGCTGCTCGTTTGTAGATTTTAAAGATAATATTCGTATATAAATTAATGCTGTTCCATTTGTATCTTATCCTGAGAGATAGCGTCGCAGGAATGGAGGTCATTTTTGAGACACAATATTCAAGAAATGAAACAGTTTTTGCAAGTAGCATAAAATGACATATTGTTGGTTTTAATATCTTAAATTTGTTAATTTGTGTAAATAATACAATTTATGGTGAATGTATAGTTGTAAAGATTGTTTTCATTTAATCAGCTATTAAAACCTTAAAGAAAATTGTGTCTCGCAATGATCAATACTATAGGCTCAGTTCTGTTTGACAATTACAATTCACAATAGGATTAGGATAAGGATGACGCTACAGAGGGGACACCTAGCATCTCGACCCACACAGGGAGCTTTTGTGCATACACCCCCGGGAGGAACGGATGAAATGTACGTGCCGTAGGTGACGTATGGGCTGCTACGCAGCTGGAGAGCGCTCAGGGCCGCCTTCCAAGCCACCGGAGGGTGGCTCACAGATTCCCCCCCCCCAGCGGAGACCGGGGAAAGCTCAAGCAAGCAGTGGAGACTCGAGCGGCCTCCATCTGACGGGGCCGAGAAGAAGTTCCAACACGAAAGCCATCTGTCCGCAGTCGTCAGCGCCGAAGCCAACCTGTAACTTGAAAGAGGAAGAGGAAATGAGATGGAATGAGGGAAGAGAAATTGGGGGGAGATAATGAGCCTTCCCAGCATTCAACTAGTGACGCGGGCAAAAAAATAAAACATGGGTCAGAAAGGTAGGCCGTGGGAATCGAATTCACGACCTCCCGAGAGCGGCCCATAGACGCACCCGCCTGACCCTCGGTAATGTAGCGGGTAAACGTTGTTCCTCTGGTTGATGCCCTCTGCTGCAGTGTCCTGGTCTACGGCTATTGTTGCTCGAAGGCTACTGATTTCTCCATTCCTAATAATTACCTATCTAACTAATTTCACAGGTCTCAGGGTTTTCGTAGGTGAGGCAAATCAAAATACACTGCATTTCCCTTAAAATGTGGTTTATTATCAAATAAATACTTATGGGCGACTAGCTTTTCCCATTGTAACAATCCCCACCACAATAATAATTAGGAGCCTAATCTAACTGCACACGCTTCCCACCCCTATGCACACAACGTGTATTTGTCGTCCAGAGAGTATCACTGTGTGTCGACGAGATTCTATAAGAGAGTGAAAATCTGGGGCTTTCTTCCCCGTTATATACCCAATTCTAGTGACGCTCACCTTCGCGCCTCAAAATGTAATGACATTTCCAATTGGTCCTCAGACCGCGTTACCTAATTATATATGAAGATGTTCTGCTTCAAAGTTTTTCGCATGCGCGTCCTAGCGACGCGTCCGTAAGTAGATGCAATATCACTGTCTCTTTCTTTTCTATATCTGTCTCTTTTTATTTCTCCTTATTGCTACCAATTCCTTGCTCATTAGCTTGGTGAAAGGAGGGCTCTACCTAGAATTATCTTTTACCTGGTATTAGCTAGCTCTCCCGTCCCTTACTTATCTAAGATAGAATCTGTTTTTTACATTTCTTGGCTGCTAAATATTACAACATCTTTATTGCTGAATTATATTATCATGTACAATTCTTTTTAATATTGATTTATATGTCTATATGCATGAGGATCATTCAAATGAAACCTGGTCAGTGCGTCTAACTTTGCACTGCACGTAAGGTGGCACAGAGTAACTGCGTGCATGGTGGCACCATCTATTGGTAGAGCGACTACAGTGTGTGCAACGTTAGACGTTGCATAGCAACAGTGTGGTTTCACGCCAAAGAGGTGGTCACACAAGTTATCGTCCACTACTGAACATGAAGGCGAGTAAGCAGGAACAACGAGGAGTGAGTCAGAGCAAGCAGTGGAAACTTGCGACTTCACCACCTCCAAAGAAATCAAAGGCCAGTTCTGGTAAGGTCATGATGTCCTGCTTCTTTGACCACAAGGGCCAACTGCTTGTCGAGTTCCTGGAATGGGGAACCACCATCAATGCCCAGCGTTATCAAGCCACTTTACAGAACCTTAGACGAGTCATCAAGTCGAAACGCCCAGGCATGTTGCCCAATGGCGTTATTCTCCTGCATGATAATGCCCGCCCACACAGTGCCAATGCGGTGAAGACGACATTGCAGCAGTTTCGATGGGAAACGCTGGAACATCCACCATACAGTCCAGACCTTCCAGCGTGTGACTTTCATGTTTATGGACCTCTAAAACAAGCTATCGCGGACATCGATTCACCACGGACGACGAAGTGTGAGAATGGGTCCAGGCCTGGATCCGACAGCAGCCTACTAGCTTTTTCAAAGATGGAATTGACTGGCTAGTGTCGCAATGGGATTTGGAGTTAATAAAATGGTTACCGTTACTTTACATAAGTGACTGGGTTTCATTTGAATGACCCTTATATATCTATATAGTGTGTGGTATATCCCCTTTCAGTACAATTCAAAATAAATACACAGGAAGATTTCCAGTTGTTAAATTTACGACAATGAAGTATTTTCTTAATCAATGATTTGTAAAAACACTTACCAAGCGCCAAAAAGAAACAGCCGAAGTGTCACATTGGCTATGAACCGTTTTAAAGTTAAGCATGATATTTAACATAGAAGCATGGCCCATTTTCATGGCAACCAAGGAAAAATAAACATGTGGAAGGAAGTGCTTTGGATGTACAGTTGTTGTTTATGTTATTGTTTATAAGATTGGAAATAAATTTCGCTACCTTAAAATTTTGTACTCAAAGATAGATGTTACTCGTATTATAAATATAGCTTTAAATATGTCATTGTAGATGTAAAACAATGTTATTTTAAACACTTAGTCTTTGATAAATTTCCTAACGGCTGTAGTCTTGAGCTCATAGTTGTAAGCAAATGGATATTTCAAATAAGTTACTGCTTGGAAATGTGAAAATCACTCCATTTAAGACAATTACAATTTATCTAAAATTTAGAGATGCCTATAACAAATACTGAATTTTACTAACTTTCCCAAAATATTAAAACCTGGATGTAGGGAATACATTAACTATGAAGTTTCAAATCTTAATACATTTTAAGGTTATGTATCGGTAAGTTGTTACAGTATTAACTTACATTGTCAAGCTGTAAGCTTGACCATCTGCCAAAAATGATAGGTCTACATGTCTTCGTCTATATCAGATGGCTACTTGGTACACAGAATGCAAATTGTTGCGAATAATTCCGGCCGATAAAGACAGAACACAGTAACTAACAATCGTACTTGAGTAATTTCTTAGGGGTAACATTTCTCTTGCATTATTCTGTTTACTTTATAACTTAATTTTAGATAATTTGTAATAAAGTCCTGTCTCCAAGCTAATAAGAAACGCTCCTCTAAATGAGTTCAATTTATAATAATAATAATAATAATAATAATAATAATAATAATAATATAACTATAACAAAATTCATAATTTGTTTTGGAGAAAACGTTACTGCTCTGTAATTCAAAATAACACAGCTATTCGCCATGCAATAATACGTAAATAAGTCATTATTGTAATTATCATGTCATGGTGCAAAGAATGTAAAGAAAACCAGCCATAAATCACTGATGGTTAGGTAAACACACTGTGAATGCTGTCTACAAATGCCAACAGACTGCACGAGGGTTGGGATAGTTTGTAACCTCGACGTCACTGCATAAAGTCCAGTAACAGTTTGAACCTCATTTGCTTTCTTCCAGGCTTTAATACCGCAGTATTTATTTATTAGCTGTTGATATTGATGTAATAGTCTCGATTTGCTACAGCCGTTTCTCACGAGATTTCTTCTTATCTCTGGGCGCGGTTGCGAGGAGACTGATTGGGATGGATATTGAAATAATCACTCCTACTTAATACTTTAACCGTTTTATTATTATTATTTAAACTTTAAAATCTACTATTTCATAATACCAAAAATACACACAGACTTAGTTTTCCACGCAAAGTAAAATCCTGCCATTTTTGTCTTCTTTCTCCTCTATATGGTTTACTTTCTATGGGCAGCGGATTTTTTCGGTTCTGAACTTTACGTTGCTAAATACAACATTTGAGCATCTCTCTCATTCTTTTTCTAACACATCTTATATTTAATAATTTGTAGCAGTATTTAAGTATACATTAACTTCAATTCCATAACATATAAACAATTAATTACACTTTAAATTGAAATTAAAATGTCTAAACATTCATATAATTAATACAATAATTTAAAACTAAAGAATTAGCATGGTCACTATAATATTGAGACATCTCCCGTCATACAATTTCTAAATTATCGATTTCAATGCTTAGAGATTCTAATACCTGTTAATAAGAAATAAAGTAGGTTGGTTTAAACTAGGGATGCTACTTCCTCCCAGAGAGCAAAGTGGGTCGAACTACTTTAGGCTAATATAAATCAGTTTGTCAACTGTTTAGGTCAAACTAATAATACTTGATAGACCTACAATAATGTTATCCGGGCAACCAGTTTATCTTATCGATCGTCGGATGTAACAGTTTCGCATAGGGAGAACTAGTTATCCGAAACTTAGGTTTGAGCTGTGATATTATATGCTGTTCACGTAAAAGTTGATTATTCTCTCTATAATCGTCTTTGCTAAAAATATTTCGAATTAGACCTTGTAAACCAACATGTTTTATTCCTCCATAGTTAGGTGCAAAATGGGAGAAATGATGGTCAGCTAGAAACGGTATCGCGTCAGCTGTTAAAAAATAGATTACTGCTACCAGAAGTAAACAAATCATATTTGCCCTGTTCATAACTTATATTAATACCAAAATGGATGTGCATCAAGTAACTCTGCTTTCCTAAATGTGCAAATCTGTACATATTTCATTGATGAACAGACTATTTGCATAAACCTCAAGATATACATTTTATTTCACCAGCCACTATCTCGAATGTAAGACAGTTTGATTCAAATATTTAAACCGGCTTTTGAGAAAATAAAACAACGAGATCTTTGCATATGCAGAGCAGTTTGGGTTTCGGGGAATTTTATGAATGTTCTTTGTTGCTTGAATGATGGTGAAGTTTATTATTCGTCCGATTTTTCGGTTATGTGATTCCGCCGCAAATACGAAAAGGTAAATGTGTATGAGTGAGTTGGTATGCATGGTTTATTTGCAAGAGAGTAGGGGAATGTGGAAACGAGTGGGCTTTCCTGCTCTCGCTGGTGACATCATGGGAGAGGAGTTGCCTTTTTGAAGAGACGCAGGACGGTAAGAACTTGGATGCCAGACACGCCGGTCACGACTGACTCGACTTGGACATTGACAAAAGTGAGAAAGTACCCATAGCTCGCGGAGGCAAGAGAGACCATTCTCACCACCACAATTTCCTTTTTTACTCCCGATATTTCGAGGTAATACACAGTTAATCTTTATATTTGTGAAGAGTAATTTGTAATCGGGAGGGAAAGCGAGGTATCAGTTGAAGCTGTTTCCTGGATAAGGTAAAATCCCTGCGGGTTAACATCGGGTACCGCTGTCGCTTGGATGGAATACGTCTGTGTGAGCTTTCTTATGCTTGTGGAAATAGTAATGCGAGTGTCTTTGAATGTCAGTTTTAGCAAAGCTGTACTGCATTCCAAAGCCATTATCTTTCAGTATTTATGGCGCGCAGTGAAAAACTTTCTTCTTCTTCTTCTTCTTCTTCTTCTTCTTCTTCTTCTTCTTCTTCTTCTTCTTCTTCTTCTTCTGCACTTCAGAGATTAGGCAGCGCTGCCTGTTCCGGCTTCAACGTATCTGACCACCGTTTTCTTGGTCTTCCCGGATGTCTTTTTCCTTTAGGCCTATAATTCAACACTTTTCTTGGGATCCTCTCTTTACATATTCTATCAACTCCATTTATTTCTATAATTTATACTTTTTCTTCCAAAGAATTTATTTCTTACTCTTCCCTTATTTTTCATTTGAAAGTTTGCCCAAAAGTGTACCGTTCTCAGGAATCTCATCTTGGCAACCTGTATCTTATTTTTATCAGCTTTCTTCAACGTCCAGTTTCAGACCCATAAAGAAAAGCAGACATTAATTTGTAAAACATCATTCGTGTTTATTTTCTGGTTTTAGTTTTTAAACTTCTATTTATTGTACCGCATATTTGTTGAAACATGGATAATTTATTTTTAAAGTCATTTTCATATAAGTATTTAAAACCCGTTACTTGCTGTAATATAGTATAATTAACTACAATTTTGGTTCTAACGGTATATTTACCTTGGAAGGCCATTGTTTGTGTTTTATTTTTCGAAATTCTAAATTATGATTATCATGTAACTTTTGTAACATATACAGTGCTTGTTGCAGCCCGTCTTCAGTTTTACTCATAATTATCTTGTCATCCGCAAATAGCATCGCCTTAAGCCTGAAATTGGGGCAATACCAACGCCTCCATTAATTTTAAACATCCATTCTCTA
This sequence comes from Deroplatys truncata, assembly GCA_030765065.1. Taxonomy (NCBI): domain Eukaryota; kingdom Metazoa; phylum Arthropoda; class Insecta; order Mantodea; family Mantidae; genus Deroplatys; species Deroplatys truncata. The sequence goes on from CM060981.1 coordinate 113,117,297, forward strand.
ATCAGATCGTCTGCATAAAATATAACCAAGTAGGAGACAAACTACAATCCTGCCTTAAACGTTGATCTATATGCATTCTCCGTTTACTATATGTTCCAAAATTTACACTTATATATAAAAATGTTTTTACTAAATGATTCATATCCTTCCTCTTCCAGTCATGATTTTCCATATCTTTTCCTGCATACACGATCAATACTTTTTTCGCGGCCAATGAAAGCTGTACGAGTTTCGATGTTAAGTTCCCTTCTTTTTTTATTACCTTCGTAACTTGATGCAGTAATTTGTATCACAAATTATGTAAATGTAAAGAGTGATTATAGTGTGAATGTGCATTGTTATGTAACATTGATTTGAGATGTTTGTTGATTGTAATTATTGTTGAGAAGTGGGTTTATACGGCCTTACTGAAACTGACAATAATAGCGTGCAATAATGTAGCGAGGGGTTGAACTGTTTATCATTATTAGAGACGAGCAAATGACGTAATATTGGCGCGTTTTTCTTAGGAATTTGCGGGAACATTTTTCCTAGAGCATATGTTTTCGTAATTTTCATTGGATATAAAAATAGACGCTAATGTTGGCGCGTTTTATTAACCAATAGCAGCTCAGTTACAATATTTAGGTATATCGGGGTGTAGGAGCATAAAAAGGGCTAGGTCAGAGTCAAATTCGTCCAGTCCATCCGAAATATTTGTGCATTACACGTCGCTGAATACATCGCACAGTTTATCGCTTCGCAGGTTACGCGTAGCAGAGTTATGAAAAATCTCAAGTGTTGTAAAGTTAATTACACAAAAAGTTGAAGTACGCGAATTAAGAATGAGCAGTAAATAAGTTATTATAACAGTTTCAGTTTGGCGAGTGTCAAGATTAATATGTGAAAGTGCAAAATATGTTACGACAATAAAAGTGTAAAACAAATTCTTCATCAGTGTATCTTTGGATAAAAAACTCCTTTCCGTTTACACACCTTGTATAAGATAAGTGCTCGACCAAAAAGATCATAGCTAGCCGGAGGACAGTGAACCCTAAATTAAATAAAATAACAGGCGCTCAGTAAATGATAACACGAAGTGACCGCGACAAATTGTCTTTTATACGTGCGGCAAATAAACAGTAGCATTCTTTCAAACAAATACTAATACCGCCGCAAACTGTAAAATACAGGAGCGTCCCTTTTTAAAACAGTTTTGCCTTTCTAATAAAAAAACCGTCTGTAATCTTTTACTTAATATTCTTGCATATGTCTTATATCCTATATTTAAAATATCTTACCCTCTAATTTTTCCGTTTCTAGCACCCTTTTTTTGAAATATAGACATAACTTATGCATGCCACCAGAATCTTGGGATCTGACATCCATTCCAGCAATTGTTAATTAGATTCAGAAGTCTTTGATTTAATACCGGTCTACCATATTTCCATAGTTCTCCATTTATTCCATCTTCTCCTTAGCCTACTTGTTCAGTTCTTTTAATGCTGTTTCTAATTCCTATAAGGTAATGGGGTCTACGTTTCCATAAATAAGTTCATCGTTTTCTTCTGCTTCCTGGAAATTATTAAGCCACAAGGGTTTGTGAAAAAGTGAAAAATGTTGTTCCTTAAATTGCAATCGAAACCTTCAATTTGGAAAACCTGGAATGTTTTCTTGCATTCAAACATTATTACTGCTCTATAAATTATTTAATCGGATAGATATATATTAATGCGAAGATTAAATAAACATGTATCGTTACTTCATGCTTACTTCGTTTTTTAGAAAACAAAGTTATCATTTGCTTTTTTGACTGTTAAGTTAAAGAAAAGCACTCGTGAAACTGTTATGTAAAGAGAATTTAGGTTGGATATGGCGGTTGCAGCAGCGTATTTGTTATAACGCTGCAAAACATACACATGCACCCGCGTGGGTATAATTATTATCTACCCATTGTTGATTTTATTATTCATTTTTATTTTTGTTTCACCAGCGCTCAAAACGTGTTTTCAATGGAATTTTGAGGTGCACTTTTTAGCTGGAATACAATATTTCCTCCACTTCCATAGGTAATTGCTAGAGAAAACAATTGGAAGATTTAGTTATCCTTATTTAGTTATTATTTCCTGGTGTAGATCGTTACATACTGTATTATTTTTACTATAGTTTGGACCCCTATGTTTACAGTTCTCATCATATATTGAATATTGATATTTATTTTGCCCTTTGTCCAATTGCAACAATTGTTTCATGTTAGTCACTTATTACGTGACCCTCATCAACATTTATGAATACAAAAACTATAACTGCATGTACGTACATATCTAACATTGCTGTGACTTTTGCAGACTATCAGTATTAAGTCCATGTAAAGGTATCACGGAAGTGCCCCTGGAACCGGGACAGAGCACTACACGCAGGTCAGTCGACCTATTGTGCTTCCAACTGACCCCTGGGAGAAAAGGATGAGGGGAGAGACCCGAAGGGCGACCAGATCTGGATACCGACGGGCGCAAGCATGGACGGGGTCTCTAACGTTTCTAAGATATAATGCATCCGACGCCGTACGATCCCTGCACACAAGCCACAACCTACAAGGTCCCCGGAGCGGAACCCCTCACCGAGGAGAGACCTAAGAGAGCGGTACTGCAGCGACGCCAGGGAAGAAACCTTTATAGAGCGCGAGCCACTGCCCAGCCGCAACCTTCCGAACACTGTCGCCTGTTCCTACAACCCTGAAACAGATGACAAGGAACATGATGGGTACAGGAAATGAGTGGAAGGAGAGTCGTGGTAGAAGATGAACCACTCCGGAATTTGCGTGGCGACCCGGGGAAACCACCCAGAGAGGGTGGTCGCCGGGATCGATCCCGGGACCTCCCGAATGCGGACCACAGACGTAACCGCCTGAGTCATCCCACTCGGTATTAAGTACGTGCACACGCCAATAAATTTCGATTTGACCGTTCCTTAGGTAATTTAAGTTAATTTCGAGGTATTTATGATTATATTTTAAAATTCTGAATTTGAAAAGCTCATTTATGAATAATTCATAAAGTTATGTTTTTGCACGGATTAGATAATTAAGCCCACCACTTCGTTTTCGTCTTTAGACGGGCAAAGAAATAATTAGATGCATGAAAACTTGTAGGATTCAAGCTTACAAAGAAACACTCTTTGGAGTAATTGAATGAAGTACTCGTTAGGTAGCCTGAGTATGGAGTCAGATCACGACTTGGTTCTGTTCTCTTTAATCCTCGGGAGACGTTGCACTTTCTTGGAGACGACATAAAGGTGTATAGTGCTGCCTCTACTTCTTCGCAGCTTGCTGTTTTAATGTTACGCTTTGTAATTAACTTTGCTTGCAATGCAAACTTCATTAGTGCAGAGCTTGGGTGGCCTTGAATTTCTCGCGGTCCTCAAGGCGAAAGGCGACGTAATTTTCCTGCTGCATGAACGGAAATAATCGCAAAAGACTTGGCGAAGTTTGTCTAAAACACGTTTTCGAGCCGCCCAAAGGTGTATTCAGATTAACTTCTGCTCATGCTGTCGTGAACTGCTTTGTAAATCCAGTGAAAATGAGACTGACTCCTTCCCTCTTGCTTTGACGCAAATGTGCGATACAAAATAGTTCTCTTGGCACTAAATTAAAAGAAAATAGTAATAGTAAGGACAAGTGAGTTTATAATGATAAAGAAAAATTAATAAAAGTGCAGGAAAGTGTATATTTGGGGATAGAAATGTGGTCCATTCCTCTAGTTCACAATATTTCAATTTCTTCCGTAGGTTTCCACTTTTATCTAACACTAATTTCCACGCTGCTCTTATTACCTTTCACTATGACTGGCTTGAAACAAATCTCAGGAAACAAACGTGAACAATTGAGTGTTATTATACATTGTGTTAAAAGGAGGTGTTAAAAATAATCTGTGTTAATGAATTCTACTATGCTTCCTGCAAACAACTAACCCAATTCAACATGATTACTAGAGCCCGGATTTTTATGTAATATCAAGGTACAAAATATGTACATATTTATGTAACAAAAAACATCAAAATATGTAATGAAGTATGTAATATCAACAAAATGTGTAAAATTATGTAGTATTCTAAATGCTAAGATTACCACCTCAAACCTAAACGCAGACTGCAAATTACCCAGAATTTTGTAATTTGATGGGTCTTTAAGTACGTAAATTAATTACAATGAGTTAAAATTTAAAGACTAAATATACAATTAATTATAGGAGAAATGTTTTGTTTTGGATTATATTTATTAAAATTACTCATTTCACATATTTTTTGCTTAAATTTTAGACGGTAAAGCGATGTTGAAATACTGAACCAATTTATCAATGATGAAACAATCAATTCAAAATAACTAAATTTTATAATGAGCATGCATTTTCAGTTTTCTATGTCTTGACATACAATGAAAACAAAGGCATTTTCATTTTGAGTCTTTTGCTTCTTTCAACACTGAATAACCATATAGTTTTCCATATTTTCAGGGGTCAGTGTTTGTCTCCTATCGGATAAAATGTTCTTATAAGCAGAGAAGCTTCTCTCCACGTCACACGAACTAACAGGAGCATATTTTAGCATAGGAATCTGATTTGCAGAGAAAATGTTTTGGTAAATCGACATTATCACCATTTAGCACTTTACACACGGACACAAGTGTAGAGTACCCTGGATTCCTGTTTAGCACAACTTTGAATTTTTCACCTACCTTCCTTCCTACATCTCCTGCAACTACACTAAGCTTCTGTGATGCACGCTCCATTAAATCCATAGATTCGTGAAGAAGGGAACCTGATGTTTCCAAGTGCTTGATGGTTCTAGGCAACCAGCCGAAGTTACTTTTGATGTAAGCACAAGAGCTTGCCACTTTCGGATCTTTAAAGATGTCCTGAGATTCACGTATGGAAACAGCTACTTCTGAAGAGAACATGTTCACCACTGACTGGACTCCTTCAAAATGTTCACAATAGAAGTTCACAGCTTCTAACCACGTACCCCATCTTGTAAGTACTTGCTCAGGAGGCAAAGGGACATGTTGGAGATAATTTTCATAGCACTGAATTCTGTGCGGTGATTTCACGAAGACCTTTTTCGTTGCTGATATCAACCCATTCACACAGGGAAAATTACTTCTTCAGTAACACGTTGCAATGCATGGGCCAAACAGGTGAAGTGAAGTACATTTGGGTAGAAAACCTTAAGAGCAGTGGCAGCTTTAATTATGTACGCTGCGGCATTTGAATAAATACATAATTAAAACCTTTTCCTCACACACACCCTCTGGCCATAGAATCTTCACCCATCATTTATACGAATCTTGCAATTGTAGAATGATCTGTTTGTTCTAACACCTTGCAACAGATTAGAAATGGTTTTGCTGGACTTTCAGAATCTAGTTTTCCTACTACTAAATTTGCTATGTACCGACCCATGTTATCTGTGGTTTCATCGACGGTAAACCAAATACAGGAGTCTCCAATTTCATTCCGTATATGACCAACTGCTTCTTCATTACACACATGAAGATACTTTTTCCTCAGAGTAGATGCGTCAGGAATGACCTTCCTGCAATATTTTTCTAGATAAGAGTGAAATTGAGGAATTTGAAGTTTATGCCACGGAATATTAGCAGCAACCATTGTACTGCACAGGTCTTTAAAAAAATCATTTCCCGACGGTTCCTGTTTCATTTGTGTCAACAGAACTTGCTTTCTAGAAGATTGTAAGTGTTTGTTGCGTATGTGTTGATATGTTGTTCCAATTGAGATTTCATGGAACAGCCAATTCTTTTACCGCATGCTTGACAGACTACTATTTTTCCGTCGGTTGTAAAGGCGCTGTCTAATTTCTCCCATGAATTCAACTTGCAGGGTAGCGAGGACGTAATTGGTGCCACTTTACTAAGACTTGCAAGAAACTAACTGCAGTATTATCGCCTCGATATATTGATGGTTGTCCAGCGGCTCACTTTGTTTCCTCGCAGCTGTTATATTACAAGATGCCGACTACCGCGACAATGGTAACAATCAATTTCTACAGTCCTTGTAAATGCCCAAAGCGCTACGAGAAACGTGACACAGGAGGTCAAGATTGTCGAGCGGCATCTGCTTTGATATAAACGGACAACAATCAGAACGAGGCGAGGCGGTTATTATCGCATTCTTAATTTAACTTGCACCCTATTTCGCAGATTGATTTTTGTTGCTTCAGCAAAACTTGTGAAAACAGTAGTTTATAATGTGATCACAATATTTTTAAAAAATAATAAAATTGTAACGAAACCCAGAAAATATGTACGTTTTATGTAACATCATTAAAATGTGTATAAATGTGCAAAATATGCAAAAAAATGTAAAATAAAAGTTTGTAAGCGAGTCCCAAATGACGTAATTCGCCAACATTTTTACTTCTCATTGAAATATTATGCAGGATTTAAAATATGTAACTACATAAAAATCCGGGCTGCAATGATTACTAATTCGGCATTTAAGAGGGCGGGACGGATCAGAAATTCTTAACTGTAGTAATAAAATGCACAATAATATACGAAGTAGACAGGAAAATGAAGTCTAAGATTATGACCATCAAGAGGATATTACATCCATGCGCCTCTGAATTTTAATAATCAATTTGGATACCTTCATAATAATATTAATAATAATAACAATAATAACAATAATAATAATAATAATTCCATCTTTTGGGTGACATAAGTAACAGCTCAATTGAGTATCTAGAATTATGCAAAAAAAAAGAGGTATAAATGTAACACAGAGAGCGGAGTTACATCAATATCGACTTAAATCCCCTTGTTCTATATTGACCACTCTTTTATGCTCCCAAGTTTATATATAGAAAAAATACTCCTCTGAAATGTGTCTGCTTTAACCGCAAAAACCTATCCTGCTTTTCACAAAGAAACAGGGTAAAACAGTTGTTCTGAATTTACTTCATTAAATCTCGATATTACCACTTGGTGGATTACTGTCTTTCTAGGCTTTTTTCCTAAATAGGTGCTTACAAATATAAACCATATAAGATAATATCTTAACTCGTTAAAGAAATGAGAAGCAAATGAATAAATTGATTCACATTCTAAGGAGTATGATAATATAAAATATAAGACTTTCTCTGCTGTTTACCTATAGAAATTAGTGCAAATATTTCATTTTACCCCCAAAAATTCGATACCTAAAATGTAACTGGAAATACACGTTTTCAGCTCCTCTGAATTCAAAAAAGGATTTTTTATAAAAAGGCCCATTTGTGTCTGTTAACTTCTTGACTCAGAAACAAAAGTAACTTAAATAGTATATTTGGTATTTAAGTTCAGTGTTTTTCAAGAATGCGAAACGAAGATTTTCAAGAAAATCCCTTTAAACTAAGCTGTGCTTTACATAGGAAAAAAAATTGGTTTGTTTATTTTTTAAAAAATGTCTAACAATTTTGATTAAATATTATGCATTTAAGACATTAGCATAACAGATAAAATGTATATATTCAATTTTCTGGGAATAGCCTGTGAATTCCTTATTCTGAATGACTTTTGGATGTTTGTTAAACCGTAGGATGTAGACAAAACCTTACTACATAGACGATGTATATCTTGTTAAAGCACACAAAGTATGTCAAAAATTTTGTAGCCTTAACTATTTTCGAGATATTCTTCGTTATTGTTTTTAATTTTCAAATGTTTATACTAAATAATACTTTCAAATGCTAAATCTATTTTTGGTTCGTTTCTTGTTTGTTTGCTTTTTTCTCGTGATCATGTAAGGAGCTCTCACATACCGCCTCAGTTTTTAATAAATTGACTATCGCTTTATTCCACTGTATCCTTCTTATACCTACAACGAAATGTGTAAAGTATAATTAAACTTTATATCTGTTAGAAGAAGTACACAGAAGAAGAAGCCTTTATAAACATAGTGTAGAGTAAGTGGAGAAAGTCGGATGAATGCAATACATGTGGCTTCATACTCGTGCGTTAAATAAAATAGTGTTAATTACTTAACGAAATTTCCAAAACTTCGAATTTGCACCCACAGTGTTCATAATTGGCGCCTATCTGAGGTGTAACTAAGGCCTTCACCTGCGACAGTGTTCATCTTCGTTAAGGAGATCTGCGTAAAATATCGCAAGAAGCTGCAGGGGATCATTCTATGCCCTACTAGATGATGCTTTATTTGCGAGTGGTCCATTTGTTCTTATTTCATTACCGCACAGTGCGAGCGAAGTTAGCGTGGTGTAACGTAATGTAACGTACGGCCTACATCACATCTTGCTGCTTGAGGCTTTCTGCGAAAATCTTGCATAAGAGCATACAATGATCTGGTTCTCCAAGAGCTCACCTCTGCTGGTGAGGCTTACCTAGTTTTCGAATTCCTTTTTACGGTAGACGAATGCTATTCTATAAGCAACAGTCTACATATAATATCTCTATAAGGAAAGAGTTTTCTCTTGAGTTAATCACAAAGTTACTTTATGATTTTGAATCATCTTCGCAGCTGGGTACTTCCATTTCTTCTAAAAAAAATAAACACCAAAATTGAATTTAAAAATAAACCCTGTGTCTACTCAATTATGACAATAAAAGTAAATAATATGTACTGATCCTTGTACGTAACAATTGGAGAAATAAATGAAAATATTGAAATTAACTATCCTATCTTCTTTCTTCCCTTCTGCTGTAGAAAATTCTGACACAAAAACCTTCTTTTCATCAGGTTGTGGGTTTGCCTCTGAAGAGCGATATTATGGTTGAAATTTGAGTTTTCTATTCACAAACATGTATTTGAAATACTACATTTTATTGCCCATTTCATAAAATTGTTACTACAGGGTATTATAGGAAAGAGGCTGTACTGTATAGCTCTATAAAAATGTTATCTTTTATTCCAAATACTGATGCATAGTGCATTGCGCAGCTCCCATAGTTCATGGCACAAAATTTGTTCGATTCCCTTTGAAGGATAAAAGAAGTAATTTATAGCGGTTTTGTTTTCAGATCCAAAAATTATTTTCTTATTTTCTGATACTGAAACCAAAGGCTGAATTTTGGTTTTTCACTGTAGATATGTTGCGAGTACTTCAAACTTTCAGTGTTCACAGTCGAACTTTGAAACAGCTCAATTTAAATGACATTCGACCCTGGTGTTAATGGGACTGGATTTACCGAAAACGTTTAAGCTATGGAAGGAGTTAAGAATGTTAAATGTTTTCAAATTTTCCTTGGTTTTCCTTGCTTTTAGGAATGCAGTTGTTCAAAGTTTGGTATTAACGGGAGGCGTTCGGTAATATAAGTGCATTTTCGGATATATTTAAACGTTAACAACCGGCAAATTCTTCAAAGAAACACGCATTTTTACGCGCATTTCAAAATGTAAGCTAATGGAATTAGTTTCATCTCTGACCTCGGTTTCATTATTCCACTAACAGATTTTCCTATTGTTATTAAAGACCAATGGAACTGACTTTTTAGGTAAACATGAAACTGGTACTATAAATCTTTGTGATTAATTGTCTCTATATAGTTAACGTTATTTATTGTTTATTCTTTTTTCCTTACATTTAAATGCGTACGTTATTAGAACGGTTAATAGTAATCGGTGTAGGGAAGTAGAATAATATTAAGTTGAAAAGAAAAAAAAAGAAATATATAAATAAAGGAATTGATAAGTTCAGAAGGTTCAGCAATAGAACTCTTAGCATAAAAAGTGGGCATGCTATGCACTACCGTATCCTTCTAAGCATGGTAACACTAGCTCTTGTGTTAGATGTATGACCAAAACCTGCAGAGCTGTTAATCCCAGTTATTCCCCCTTAAATGTTAATAATAAGGTTATTATTATTAAATATAGGTATCCTAGGTATTATTCATTTCTGTGTAAGTTCTGTTTTGTTCAATTAAATCAGTGCATGCGTTTGTGTATCTGGCGCCCGATTAGTTCGAATTACAAGATCTTATTTTCACACATGTATAACTCATGTCGAGAGATGTGTAGGCAGTTTTCACAGAAATTTCCCTTGAAGTTCCAGAGGTACGTTTAGGGAATTGTTCTTAGATTTACACAAAAATTTGTAGAATGTCATAATTTGCGAATGAAAATGTATATAGTAATTATTGACCGGAGGTATATGAATAATTAAATAAAGTAATGATAGCAAAATAAAGAAGTAATGGCAATAAATCATTTCCGTATATTAAATCAATATATAATGTAATAAGTTTGAGTTTTAATGTTTCTCCGGAAAGATGAAGATAACTAGGACGTCAGATTAGCGAAAGTTCTTATATCAATCGAATTAGCAAACGCATTGGCCTAAAGATTCTGGGAATGTCGTTAGATTATAAGCTCAGTACGCTTTTAGTGACGTAGGTACAAATTAGAGAGGTAAAACAAGTTCTTAGAAACGTGAAAGTCTCAGCAACAAAGTAAGACGTGCATGAAGAGGGATTAAGTAATCCCCTGGGCAAGATGTACAGTTGGAAGGAGTAATAATATGTATGTGGAACTAAAAGCAATTTTATATCAGAGAGTTACTCTGACTCTGGTACTTACATTCATTCGTGCACGCAGCTGTGCATACATTCGCTACTCTGGTACCGTCACCGATACGTACAGCTTGTGTGATATTCTAAGCGCCTAGGGAGTGCTTATGTGAGTAAGATTTCGCGGCTGTTGCAGAGGTCTCACAGATAAGCATTGTGGCAACTCACGGCAAGTTAGCTACTAGTTTCTGGTATCGTAAAATTCATACTGCAGAAGTTAGTAGATATAGTAATTCAGTACTATGAGTCATAATGAGCTTCATTCTTTGATGTCAAACGATCGTCAACTCCCTTCAATAACTCAAATATTAGTTCACAATAAAGTCCTTAATCAATTTAAATTGGTGTTGTCCTTCACAACACATCCACGCATACCCTGAGAGGAAGATCTCACATCCATAACACTAGAGCATCTAGTGGGCGAGACAACAGAGTGAGTTAAGAGATCAAGGCAGCAGCATCAACAACGACGCAGGTAAAGTAAGTGGCTTCAAAAGTGACGACCATATACTGCTTCAAACAGCATTGCGTTAATGAAATAAAAATTGAATCCAATTTAAGTAACTTTAGAACGCTCTGCAAGGAAGTTCCTACGTCTAGGTCGTCTGTCTCAAGAATTAGAATTTTCAAAAGGATTAGCCCATGCTGAAAGGAAACTGTTGACGTAATGCATACACATTAGTGAAAATTAGCCGGACTTTCTGAAGTAGCCACACTCAACCGTGCTGTAAACCGTTTTCGCTCTCTTCCGGACTAAGCATAATCTAACCCCTCCACACATCGTATTAGAGAAAATTTATCCTTCGGATACGTGTTTCAATTTGTGTTCTGAGAGCCAGAATTTCAACCCCATTGTTAGAATTCTATGACTCCGAAAATGTGTTCTAAAAGCGTTAGAATTGTGAATTTGTTCACTTTTCGCTGTCACTTCACTAATGTGATCTAGCCCATTTCTCACTGTCACGGCCACTTAGTTCTTGCGACGTAGCGGCGTAATGAAATTCGCGCGAAGCAGTCTCTTCTTCCAGAAGTCAATAGTTGAAGAATCGAACACAGGACTTCTGAAATCTCTCGCTCTGCATCACTCATGTACGTTGCAACTGACGTTACAACCACATTCGTTGAACCAATAATTGATGTCGGGTGAGAAACGCACTAACTCAATCGCGAGAATGCTCACTAATACCTATAGACGCTTGAATTTTCCAGAGACGACAAGAATGTTCGGGAGGCGGGGAGAAAGGACGTTCCAGTACAATTCCGTTATCTTCTGGTATTTACGGTGGTTGAGAGTGACGTATCTTCTCATCCGGCTAGACGGTCGATCGGCCGGTGCTTTCTAGACCCATATCGGTTTAAACTATCGATTGGAAAAGAGTAGTTTCCTGTAACAACCGAATGCTTTCATTCGGTTTCAATTTGTATAAACATGTTAAACTGTAGCCGTAACAAAAAACAGTTTTCATTCTAAGAAGTACAGTAGATTCTACGGTTATATTCGTCTCAGCGTTGCGTGAAAATGATATTCGTAACACAGACGTAAATACAATGTGTATTGTGTATCATAATTGTTCTCCATTGGTACTGTTCGTGGTAATGTAACTATAATTTTCAAAATTAGACTGACGTGCTGAAATATAATAAAACATGACTTAAATCGTTTTTATTTGAGTGTACTAATAAGCAGATGCATATAAAATCCAAACATGTTATTCAGTTTTTGTAATTTTTTCCACAACTATTTATGTTTTGTTGCTTATTAACAGAAATTATAATAAATGGTTTACAAAATTTAACAGCAATTATTTGCAGTATCCGCAGTGCAGTGTCAAAATGAAAAATTCCATATTAAATGGTGCAATGCAAGAGGAATGTTTTTATTTTATGTTTTTAATGTATTCCTGAGTAGTCAAGTAAATGGCATTAGAAAGAAAGCCCTGCACATGTCCTACATATTTTGTGAAATGTTAGAACTTGAACAGTAGCAACAACCTGAATGAACACAAAATTATCAAAACAGCATTTCTGTATACTCAGTATTGCCACACACTCCACAGTAGTTATTGTATTTATTCTAAACACTTGTATAACTTTACTTTGAGTTCAAACTAAATAATTGAATTTATGAACATTGTTACTGGTGCCAGATCAACTTTTTTTGCGACTTAACCTCCAAAATGTACCATGAGCTATTATAGGATAATTTAATTAACCATTTATATTTTGCTTAATTTAGTTTTCTTCGTTTAACTTGTGCAGTGATATTAATTTTATTTTGAAATGTAATTAACATAGGGGCAAAAATGAAAACTTATAAACAAGTTAGTGAACAAGCCTGGGTGAATCCGGACAAAAAATGAAAATTTCCAATTTTGGTTCTATTTTCAGCGGAATTTACAATTTGTACATTTCATGGTTTTATACAATTCCTTAGTAACATGTTACAGTATAGTATTTTCTTTTCGTAAAAGAGACAGAGAGTGTAGAGAAAGTTTTGCTGCAGCACTGAGTGTCCCTATTTACCCTTATGATGATAAGTCGGAAAGGTAAAACAACTTTATTTGTGATAATAGCTATTTATTATTAAATAAACGTGTTCTATAACATGTGTTATATACATTTTCCTTAATGACATCTTCAAATTGTGCATTTACCACATAAAAATATTTTCTTTCCCGCGGCTCCAACACACTTTTCGTGGTAGCACTCTCTTCGTTTCTCTTGGCACTGAATCCAGTCTCCCAGTTTTGATGATATGCGACCACTGTACTTCACAGGACAAACCCCACACTTTGCATCACTTTCTTGCTTCTCTTCTTCCTCTGATTCAGATGATGTTAATTCTGGAAGAAACTTTCTTGCTCGTTTGCTCTGCACCTTCCGTTTTTGTTCTTCCTCTTTTCAAGATGAATATTTTCCGGGAGGTTAAAACTTGAGCTTGTTGTTTTCCTCTGGATAATTTCTGACCAAATTTGCTTTTTTGGAGATGGAAGCAGACCATGGAAAGAAGCGTAGGCAATGACAAGGAACCTGTCTGATTTTCAATGCCAGTCTTGGAAGTTGATGGGACGAGAGATTGAGTAAGCAGCGTCTTCCGAAACTTTCTCTTTGTAGTCAAGGAATGGGAGACCATGCATTCAGGGAGAAAATCGTGTTCAGAGATAACATTTTCATTGAATGGATACACACCTGTTGATCTAAGTCCACTCTCATGTTGGTTCAGACCCTTTCATCGAATTGAACGGGATTGTGTTTACGAAAGGCAATAAACAAATGCATCCTGTCATTTGATTTTCTTTAGAGATTTGATATTTAATTCCATTGTTCTCTGCGAAACAAAAAGCTACCATCCTTACAGCATTGGAATCTAACCCGAAACCACACGCAGGCAATCTCAGCTTTCTTGGCACAAACTGATTTTCCTGTTCTTTGGTAAATGTAGTTTGTACATCCTTTTTCTTCAATGGAACGCCACCATCACGAACGAGGGACCCCAAATAGCTCTGCTGCATGACGCACGCTCCTCCCATAACGAAATACACTAATAGCTTCGCGCATATGATTTTCTGTCCAACTACATTTATCAGTGTCTATTTGCGACATAATAACAAAATAAATGGGCAAAATGTGCAGTCCCTATTCAGTCAAAATTTTGTGTCCCTATACACCCGAAATGTAGTGTCTGATTTTAGCATAGGTTGGTACCGCTTTACCCGCTACCAATAAATAGATAAGAAACTATCATAACCTTTTTTCTAATGAATACTTTATCATTGAACAAAAATTAATTAGTAATCAAAGGAAGAGTTTAAAATTACTCTGCTTATATAAATGAAATATTAGACGTAAGAAATAATTCGCCTTCTTGCCTTCAACTGCTGCCCCTTATGTTGCGATCTGCAAACAACTAATCGGCACAGCATGACGGTTTGCGGTATTCTGATACATCAAGTACTAATACTAACCGTACGATGTCACGGCTTTCTTATGTGCGTTTAATTTTAAGCTGAGTAAATATTTCCTAAAACTGTCCCTATTTACCTCCAGACCCGATTAACCCAATGTTACCCTGTCATTGTTACATATTTGCGCTGAAGTCAGCGGCATGATGAATTAAACAATTTGTTGGTCTTAATCCCCCCGCAATTAAAGTTAATTTGTTTGTTCATTCTTTCATAGCTATAAGTGCATAATTAGCGGTAAATATATTCCACCAATCACAGCTTATGATGGTTCAGAGGGGAGGAGTGAAAGGTTTAAAAATCTCTCATCAATGGCAGCATCATTTGTATATGAGCGAATGGTATTAAAATTACTCGCATAGGAAAGCGCATTATTCATTGTTTTAGGCTTAGTACCTTAGACGGTATGGCCTTATATTCCTCCAAGTTTGTTGGGTAAACTGAATGAAAGCTCTAATCGGTTTGAAGCACGGCAAATGCAATCGGTAAAGCGAATGAAACATCGAATGCTGTGGGAAACTGCCGAATAATTCGGTTGTTGGCGACTATCGAATAATTTAATTTAATAGTTTTCATTCGAGTTGCTCAAGTATTGTTACCCGATAACTTATAAGTGGGAGAGATTAGCTTATCTCCTATCTCATTTCAATCAGCATCTCCAATTACACTAAATGATAGGAAAAATTGTTACTCTAGAGTATACCGTTATTTTTCTACAAGTCAGAGAAATATAAACTTAGATTGTGAATTTATAATTTCCAGTTACGCCCTAAATGAACTTCACGTATATTTTATGAAGTAGCATTTCACGAAGACGTCAGCCTCTTGTCGACAAAAATGTTATGAGATGTTTGCTCATGTGAACACATGTGAGCATTGAGAGAAGCAATATTCCTGGTAAACCCATATTGTAGAACCTCACGTATGTCCCACGTTATTATGACGATGTTCTCCTAACAGCGGTACACCTCGAGTTTCGACTCGCACTGCAGCTCTTCCCTTGTACACCATAGAATTGCTGCTACACAACATGCATTCTTTTCACGTAGCTCTGCAGCAGAAATTGAATTCAAGCTGTTAAACCCCATGGCAGCTGACAATAAAAACGTAATTAGAAATGGAATTAAAACAGCGGAGTAGAAATCCTCACGCCATTAACATATTTGATTTTCAAGCTACAGCTGAGGGAAAAATAATGACAGTAATTAGTGATAAGTTTGGTATGAATAGCACTTGTTTAGCTGTTCGATACATTTCCACAATAGTGCAATAGAGTGATTTCTATCATTTTATCAAACATATAGGCGAAAAAAATCACTGAATTTCACAGTTCCAGAATCTTGACGATAGTTGAAACATAAGTATCCGTATGGTGCCAGAAGTGGGACAGTAATACAAAGATCCAATGCTCTTAAGATGTTGCTGCCTTAAATTTCACGAAAGCATTAAAATCACAACATTAATTTGTTGGTGCTAAAATAGAACGGACGCCACTTTAGAAAAGCATGTCGCCTTCTGCGTTTTAAATACAAAGGTGCATGACAACTTTAATCCTTATTTCCTCAACTGTTTTCGCATTTTGACATAATGAAACCATCTCACACGATACAATATTTCACTTATCCGTTTCAAATTTTATTATAATTTCTGAGAAAATGAATTGAAGGAAATGACTACTTTAGACGTTTTTGGATGTAGGCATTTTTGGCGTGTAAAGGAACAACTATTTTTCTAAAAAAGATTACATCTTAAAGAAAGCATTTAACACAACAGATCTTTGTGCTTTATTGAGCATAAAAATTCAGATTTATCATACATTTGTTTTTCAAAACTATTAGTATAGGACATTTTGATCACAGTAATGCATCCACCGATTAAAAATGAAAACACTTAAATAACGAAGTAAGCTAGAACATTCGACTAAATCATCAATGATTAGTGTGTATAAACCTGTCTCACCTACAACTGTCAACTTTATAATAGTACCTGCCATTTGCTATTAGAACAGAGTAGGTTATTATTCCGAGCAGGTTCCAGGTGCGGCCGAGTGATGCGAGAATCATGTCCCGCTGCGGCCCGGGAGATTTTACACCATAGTCTTATTACGCCTGGAAAATGTTTCGTTACAGTTCAGGTGCAGGCGACAAGATAAGCACTCGAAGTAGAAGATTACCTTATGAGTAATACAATGTTTCCTCCCATGATTTGGGCAGAATATGTCACTTCGACATGCAGAAGAACAAATGCCTGTAATCCTTTCCTTCGCACCTGAATTGATTATTCTATACCAGTCACCCAAATATTTTTCTCTCTATTGACATCTTGAAGGGCATCCAAAGAGAAACGTATGTAGTCGGTAAGCAACCAAACATAAGAAATTCGAAGAAAAAGAACACTTTTTAAGGATTCATATGATAACACTACAGCAAAACTCATTACAAAGCTACAATTCGTAAAAGCAGTTTCCTTAAAATTCCTGCCAGTGTAAAAAAACAAGAGAAATACCTTGAAGAGACGGAAGACTTAGCTTTACAAATAACATTTTTAACCTACCTATAACGGTCATGTTCTTGAATTGTTACAGGCAGTCCTAAGTCTGCAAAATGGAAAGGTAGATGTTTGAACCAAGCCGCATTTACACGATCACATAATAATTCTGAGGTCGCATTTGCACTATCATCTAAAAATTCTGGGGCCGCATCTGGACGATCAGCTAAAATTCATAGGCTGCACTTGGACTAAGAATAAGTTTATGGGCCTCATTTGGACATATCCAATTAGCCCCAGCCACGTACAGAGGAATGGGGTGAACCTGGCCCACAACTTGCTCAGACACTCCCTTCTCAGAATATGGGGCTATTTACTTGTGAATATGCCTCATCTGGGACCAACTTCCGAAAGAATTCCTTGTCCTCCGACAAATTTAAACTCAAACTACATGAACTAGATACTATAAAGTTCTGCATTAGAATAAAGAATTCTGCATGGAAATTTTATCAGCAAATTATTTTGAGGATCCTAAATTCACAGCATCTTTACAAAAATATTTGAGAATGAGAATGATTTATTAACTTCACTTTGTTACATTCCCCCATGTAGTACTTGAACATGTCAATTTTCTTTTTATAAACATATCTCCACCAATATATAAAACGCTGAAATGATGTCTCTTCGGTTTTATATGATACAAATTTGGAATGTGAACTGTTATTGTGATTTAATGGTTTATAACTTGAAAATTTTAACAGATAAACATAGGCAAGCGAAAAAATCTACATATAGCTAAATCACAATTTTAAGTAAAAAATAATCGCTTAAATCGCTAAATAATAACTTTCTTTTTAATAGTGAAAATTTCCAGAGCGCTTCCTATTGGACGTTTAAATGTTCAAGAATTTGTTTGCACTTTTGAAGCGTCCAGTAAAAAACAAGTTATACTTCCTAGTTGCGGTATTTATTTGCTGCTTGCCCCTTGTCTGCAGGATGAATATTAACTCCCCGCTGCAACGAATTTCTTCTGCAAATAATCTTTCAAAACATGTTTGTCTTATTTTGGACTATAGGCCCTGTTTATATCTAGTAGAGGACTTTTGTAATGCAAAGAAAATTTTTATTTTATTCTTTCTCTTTATTCGGCACATTCAGCGGTTTTCATTAAGTATCTGAAATATTGCCTTTTCGACGTTTCCGATTGAGTTATTTGTGGCACTTGTTAGTTTACTCCATAAAATGCAAGAAAATCAAGCTTCTTCTCTCTTTGTGTTTAATTTAAATCAATGGCGTTTCACGTGGTTCACATAATGATACTATGTTCATATTTTTTAGCCATTACGACTCATATAAAAATGGGTGAATAAATAATGTACCTTAACAGCAAAAAGTATTCCATTCTGTTTAATCCGCGTAAACATAAGTTTATCTACCGCTAACTCCAGGTAGAGGGAATGTACCGTTTGACCAAGACTTCGGCTTGCTCACGCGCCCAAGGGGAAGACTCACGGAATTTCTAAATCGCAGCACTATCCTTTACACGAAACCTTATTCTTTTTTATTTTCTCCAGAAGCGATAATGTTTTAATGGCTTATTTTGGCTTATTTTGAGAGAAAGCACAGCAAATGGAATGCATACCTTGTATTTTCTGTAAAGAGCCTGTGAAGTTACCTTCATTCTTACCTAATTTTATGCAATTAGGGACATCTAAAACTTTCGATTATTTATTAAAGGAAAAAGATAAAGGTCATTTAACTTTGCAGTAATGCAAAACGTTTTTCATACCATTAGCTCTTTCCGAAATACTCATTTTTAATGCTGCTTTATTTTCAGCTAACATCGATGTTTATAGTTGAAAATGTGTGACATGCGATAAATAGTTCTCAGCATCTTGCATGTTTCCTAGTATGTATATTTTTCCTATTTAGAACCCTTTTAGGGCACAGATATATCGCGATTAATGTGATCAGGATAGAAAGAAATGTTATTTATTTAGTGCAACATATACGTGTGTATCAGTGAATTATCGCACTTACTTTTATAAGAGATTCAGGACAAACAGAAACTATCTACTGTAGCTATTCAAATGCTATAACTTCAAAAACATTGATCAGGTGGCTTTAATTTTATCTCACCTCCAACTCTCGCAAAATATGTATTTCTCAGCCTGTGCTGATGTTTATTCAGTCCCGGTGAACTGACTGAATACTTGTCGCTCTGTCATACAGATCTTCATTCACCTGGTTTTGACCTGGTTTAGTTTGTTGGCTTGAAAAGCTCTATTGCAGAAAGACAAGTTGTTCTTCCACTGGTTGACCACGCTTAGGTATTCAACAACAAGGGACCGATTCCTAGTACCGCTTAGATTTAACCCATATCACGCGAAAGCAGTTAGATTTAAAAACTAAGGAATAATTGTCAATATAAGTTGGAGTTAGTGCGCGAAGCTGTTTCTGTGTATACAATAATAGCTCTTAACGGGGGGAATAAGCTATGTGACTGTTACACTTTTTTTTAAATATAAGCATGAAGTTTAATGAAATATCTTATTACAATTTCACTTTAAATAGTACAGCTGCTATAGACAGGGTCAATATTTCTAAAACGTGATGAATGTTTTAAATTTTTTAGCACTGCATGTGGTGTGGTTATTCATACATCTTTGAGGTTCTATGACAATGTTATTGTTTTCAATAATTTAAATGTCACTAAATGAAATTTTAAACAACTACCTATTAAGTGTTCGCCATCCAAAATAATACAACTTCTGGCTTGATTATTTTCACAGGTAATTTGGAACTGGTGCCCCCAAAAGTATTCCTAAGAAAATATAAATGACTTATGAGTGAAGTTACTAGCCTCAGTGTGGGTTGTGATTGACTTGCACTCCACAATATTTATACTCTTTACTATGGTTTTATACAACTTAAAAAAATTCAACGTTTTTGTTGATACAGCTCCACGTCGAAGATTCATTGTTTATTTGTAATAAAAACTGCTGGATATCCTTAATCTTTTATCCAACGGTTTTTATGCAAAATTAATGCTTTGGAAGAGCATGAAATTTAATTTTGCATAGTGTATTAAATATAAAATTAAAAAAAGACTGCATATGGAACTAAAATATGTACACCTTACGTAACTGCTATGTAATAAATATTCTCTAGGTATATTTGTATATACGCTTCTTGAAGAGAGAGAGAGGAAGAAAAAACGTTTAATTCTACAATACATTTTCATATAATATTTATTTACATCATTGAACGACTAATTGTACAAACTTTGCGTGTCTCAACTGAAACGTGACTATTATGTTAAAGAAATTTCAAATTTCTGGAACAAAAGTTGTAGTATTTAGAATTTTTTCCTGCATTTTGTCTTAATGAGATTTGAGGAAACGCCATGTTGCGGCTATATTACATTTTATGGTAATAAAAATTACTGTCATCTAAGTGATCGTACCTTTATACATACCAGCACTACAAAGTTGAAAAAAGAATGGATTAGTAGATTGAAACACCTCTACTGTTTTGTATACAATTTAAACACATGTTTAAACTGAACATCCTGTATATAAGCGTTAATCTTCTCCTCCCTCTCTCCTGAGAGAACTCGAAGCCTCTAGCAAAGCACGTTACAGCCAAAACATCATCTCGTCCGGAACGACAAAGCGCCTTCGTGAACTCGCAGTGAAGTTTCCGATCCACTCTAGAACAGATGGCTGTGGTGGTGATGATGTGCGACAGCAAAGCGTGAGCAGAAACCCACTGAAATACGTGACGTCACATCCCTTATCTTCCGGGAGGTCAGTGCAGTCCCTCAGGGGCAGATAAGAAAATGAACATGGCGGCCTAGGGAAAAACAACTGAGGGAGCTCGGTAGTAAATTAGTTTTCTTATCTCTTGCAAAGACATCTGACCCATGTAAGGTATAATTATCTGCTATCAGTGGTGAGCTTTATTTGAAATTAAAAAACGGCAGATCGTAAGTGAGATAGCGTGGAACTGGTATGGCATAATGATTTCGTGTAGCAGTAAATCTGAATTTAAACTATCAAACTATGATGATAAATAATTCGAGGAAAACGGTATTAGATATATGGGATTTCACTGTATTTCCCTATAAATTAACGTTTATTTTGCCATTCAATGTGATACGTATAGATAGTAATGTGAATTGCACAATAAAAGTGTGAACATTACCCACATTTTCGAAACGCTATCGTCCTTCGACTATATGTAACGGTATTCTCCTCCCGTTTTCTTTCTCGGTTATGTATTTTATGGGCTTATTACTTTCTCTACTCCGTATAGTAAATAAAGTATTGCATTCCACTCAAAAATTGATATTGAGATTTCACCCGAAATACATGTTTTGAGGCCCCCTGAATAAAAGAAAAGCATTTTTAGAAAAAGGTCCGTGTGTGTGTCTTTGAACGGCATAGCTCAAAAAGGAAAAGTGGTATTTATGTTTATTATCTTTCAAGGATACAACACAAAGATTTTCAAGAAAATCCTCCCACCCCAGACTACCCTTCATATGGAACATTTTTCGAAAATTTTGATTTTCTCAGAAATGGCCGTAACGATTTTTATTAAAATATCACATGTTTAAGATATTTTCATAACAAATGAAATGTATACCTTGAATTTTCGGGAATGTCCCCAAAAGTCCTCTTCATTCTGAATGGCATTTGCATAACTGGTAAACCGTAAGAGATAGACAAAAGGTTTCTACACAAAAAGAGTAGATCTCGCTAAAACACAGTCTGTCATATACGTTTTTTTTGTGGAGTGAACTATTTTCGAGATATTCCTTGTTAATTGTTTCAATTTCCAAGTACTTGCTTTTGCTCAAATGGGAATTCGTTATTCGTTTTTTTATATCCTGGACATGAACGAGAATGAGATGCTTCACATAGCAACCAGTTTTTAAAAGATATGACTATCGCTTAAAGCCTATCATATTCTCCTTGCACCTATAAGAAAATTAGCCATAAGATAGTTTCTGCAAATGTTTATTTCGATTAACATGAAATAGACGGAGAATAAGCGTTTGTAAAACTAGTTTGTACAAGAGTAGAGAAAGTCATGTGAGTGCAACACCTCAGATGTTTTACATAGCAGTGGTAGCTATGCTCAATTTTTCATATGTATTGCTTAATACACAGGGTGTTCCATTTGCTTTTAAATAAATAATTACTTACTACAAAAGCAAATTTACAGTTAAACGCATAAGTTTACAATGCCTTTGTTCGTCGTCACAACACTGCGTTTCTAGGATATTATTTAAGTCTGTCATCTATCATTGGTGGTTTGAAAAATTATGCTTATTAATACGCCTTTAAATTTGTAACTTTGAAGGAAGTCCTGGAGGAAATTGGAGAAAAAGTGAACACTTCCGACACCTTCTTTATGAGTTTAAATAGAGGAGCAGGAGTAAGGATAGCGGAGGCAGCTCGAAACCTCGGGTGGAATGCCATTGGAGAAAACACGTTAAAAGTGCTTCTTTCGTTTCAAAGGCTTTGATATAGGCTATTCACCATGTTAAGGAGAACATCGTGTTTTGATGAGCATTTAAACCTTTTAATCCATTTCTATCTAAATCAATCGACTGACCAAGGGGCTAAGATAAGTAAAGGTCATTCATAATAATTTTGAAGTATATTCAAATTTATTGACCCTACAGCTTTTAATTGTTCCTGCGTCGTATTAGGAGAATTATGATTAGACCAGAACCTTTAGTCGTATCATAAAGAAGAATGCTGGTGGCTAGAAAGAGAAACTGACTTGATTTCTCTGTTTATTTTATTTAAATAGCATTCAATATACCAACATGAACAAGAATGCCAGTATTTGTGTTCCAGTTTTATAAAATATTTCCTTCCATCATTTGAAAATGGTAATAATAGTTCTCCAATTGTGTAGAGCGTGCCTTAATTATATCAATATAATACTAGTATAACCAGAGAAAATTTATGTTTGACTATGTGTATATATAAACACACACACAGGGTGGACCATTTAAGTTGAGTTGAAACTGTACATCTTCAAAACTAAGCGTTGTAGAAGGAAATTTCTTTAATAAAACTTGCTTGATATTATGGGGGGAAAGTAGGTAAATGTCATTAGTCGAATTTTGTTTGGAGGACGTTATGATGGTCATTTTAGAGTCCAGAGGGAGAGAGGGGTAGAGAGCGGGAGAGAGAATCTCAAGAACCATTAAACGATTTTAATAATTCTCTCACCACTGAAAAGTGCAATTCGTTCTAAGAGACCTGTGGCTTTAAAAACCTTTCTATATCACTTTATTATTTACTAAACGATTAAAACTGGCTTCCAAAGCCCTTATAATACTATAAAGAAAGAACATTTGTGTGTTTTTATGGGTAGAATATGAGGCAGTATTTTTAACACTTAAATGATATTAGTCTAATTATATAATAAAATATAATAACAGCCCACCTTAAAGCAATATGTGTGTAATGTAATATATAAGGTGTATGTAACAGTCATTGTATTATGTTTATATTCCTATGTACATGTAATAATAATGCTATGTGAATGTATTATGTAATTTAACAAGATAGGAGCTGTGAGAATAGAAACAAGCTGCTTTCCGTATCAACGAGAATTATAAAGTAGAAGCCAAAAGTTTGTAACAATGAGGTGACCTTGAAACAATAATAAATTAGAAAGTTTAATAAAGGCTACTAATAATTCTTGGAACAATAATGTAATATTTAAAACAGTTTTTAAATAGCCAATCAAAAACTAGAAAAGCTGAAAGTTAAATGAAAGTATGCTATTGGAGTAGGATTAGCCAATCAGAGACTTGAAATAGAGAAAATGTGCAAATTCAGGCGACAGACGCTACAAGATTTCGTAACCGATCGGTACAATGCAGGTTCAATGTGAGACATAAAACTTCATTACGGTGAGAATAATATAAAGTTTACGTGTTAAAAAGTGCAAATAAATAGTAATCTCATAGCTCTACAGTAGGACATAAAAGTGAAGTGTTATTTAATTGTGTGAAGGATTAATAAACTAAGTACAATACAATTATAATTTGTGTAAGCCTTGTTCTTCAGTCACACCAGCCCTGCTAAGAGATACGTGTTCTGAAAATTACTACTGACGCAGCCGAGGCATAGATATATAATATTTAAATAAACATAAAAACACAAAGTTGATTTTTAAACGTGGGGCGAAGGCCGCCGGAAAGTTTGTACCATACGTGGGGCAACAACCCTCTCATATATAGGGCAATCTCAAAATAAATTCGACCGATTTTTATTATTATTCAGCATTGAAAAGCCTAGATAAAATTAAGGACGTGGGACCTTCAAACACCCAATTTCATAAATTACTAAAATATTAAAAATGATTTACCAGCCTCTTGTACTTGAGTATGAACATATTGGAGCTATATAGGAACATGCTTGAGAAGAAGGTCTTGGCCTTTAGCTGAGAATGCCAAGGATTAGAAATTAGTTGTTACTCCACAGAATATGTAAAATAAGACAAATGCCCTGGATATTTCATTCCAAACAATATATATGTAGATTGCCATGATTTAAGAAACTCTACATAAGGTATTTGAATATACAATAAACATAACAAAAATTAAAGAAATAAAGAAATTTAAGACTCAGCAAAACAAAAGGGAATCAAATCTTCCGATGCCAACATATATTAATAAGTAATACTCCTCAAGTAAGAAGTTTTGTTCTATTTCCTTTGCATGTTATAATCGAGATCGTTAGCAGTGTATGCTAAATAATTGTATAAAGAGAGAAAATGGTGTCCAGCTAATATTACAAATCAGTCAACGATATTGTGTGACTAACATTTAGAATACTACTTTTCTTGATGGTTTCAGACTATGCATCTTTTCCGATGCGGTAAACATGGTGGCCGCTTAGTGGTAGTTGGAATCTTCATATTCGCCTATTTCACCTCTATTACGTTATATATATTAAGGGTAGGGATGGGACCTCAATACTCTGGATACTCGGTGGTATAGCAACATGCCTAATGCTTTGAGATAAACCTTCGATACCTTCGATGTTGCGCTTAAGTTTATGCTAGATAAGATTGAAAGGAGTCTTAGATTTCATGTTATTGCCTCGCACGTGTCCCCAAGGAGTTGCTGGACTATAGTTCTTGATAGACCTCGACTGCGTTTCCTGTGGGTGAATGAAAGAATACTCTCAGACAACTTTTGGCATGTTGTCTGAATGAAAACATGCCAAAACAAAAGTAGTGGGGTATTCGTGTAATATGCAGGCTGAGTTGTGAATGAAGCTGATTCAGCTGACGCACTATATTAGTTTCTGAATTAGCCTGACTCTCTCTCCGCCATTACATTTAGCTACTTCGGTAACCAATGTCTGTGAAACCAGCAGAAACAAACCAGAACTTAAGACGTGAGATAATACAGCGCATGGGAGTATTTGCTCTTTGTTAGTTTGTGGTTACGTAAGTCAAACTTGGGTTATGAGCCTAGCTTGCAGGTATACGGTACGACTAATTGTCATCATATAGATAGAAAATCCTTTAAAAAAAGTTTTCAATACAAAATTTGGTTACATAAAAAGGAAAACAACAGTTATTAGTATTATTATATTATGATTATTATTTTTGTTATTAGCCTTGATAACAATAGGGATATATTTACATTATGAAGATGAAAAAATTGCTGCTAATTGGGGAATGACAAATGTGAGGACACACTCGCTGGGGCCCTTTTGGGGTGCGGAACAACATTCTCGTTGAGTTCAGAAGACTGGGTGTGAACTTGCAAGAGGATCGAACGTACAGCTGTAATTGATAATCCTCGGTCTTGGAAAAGACACAGCAACATCGTAAGAATTTAAGAGAGGTCGGCAAATCTTAACTCTTATTTTTAATGGTGAATAAAAAAGTGTTAAAATAAAGTGTTCATGTTTCTATGTACACACACCCACGCAAACCCAGTGATTAAAGTTTCATGAGCAAGCTGACGTGGCAGAGTAAAACAACTAGGAGGATAAAAGCAGCAATCGTGAGGCAAAGTATTGCTTCATTGTTGGAGGACGTAGTGTGTCTGCGTCATAATGACAAATCTATCTGAGAAATATTAATTGCAATAGCCAGATTTTTTGGTGGGATGGGTATATAATCCCTTAGTTTCTTTTCGTAACATTTCATAAAAGACTTTGAGGCAGTATTTTTAACACTAAAATGATTTCAGTCAAATTGTATAATATAAAATATAATAACAGTCCGCCTTAAAGCAACATGTGCGTAATATAATATATATAAAATGCATGTAACAGTCACTGTATTAATGTTTATATTATTATGTACATGTTCAATAATTTTATGTGAATGTATTATGTAATTTAATAATGTAGGAGCTGTGACAATAATAGGTTAAAAGTTGCTAACAATGAGGTAACAATGAGGCAATAATGAATTAGAATAGAAAGTTTAATAATACTACCAGTAATTCTTGGAGCAACAATAATGTAATTCTTGAGACAGTTTATAAACAGCCAATCAACAACAAAAAAGCCTAAGTTAAATAAACGTATTCTATTAGAGTAGGATTAGCCAATCAGAAACTGAAATGGAGCAAAATTAACAAATTCAGAAGTCAGTTGCTAGTAGACAGGTTCCTAACTGGACGCGAGACGCGACCTCGAGAAGTTTAATATGTATTCAGTGTGAGACGAAAATAGTTCACGTGTTTAAAAGGTGCAAGCAATTAATAAAAAAATCTCTCAGCTCTCTATATCAGTGAAGTGTTAATTAAATCGTGTCAAGGATTAATAAATGGAGTGAGGTAAAAATTATAATCTGTGTAAGCCTACATTCTTCAGCCGCACCACCCCTTGATAAGTAATTCATGTCTCTACAAATAATAGTGACGCAGCCGAGGCAAACATAAATATGTATAGCCTTTAAAGAAACATTAAAAAAATACAAAGTTGATTCTTAAACTTGGTGCAAAGGCCATCTAAAAGTAAATTTGGGGGCAAAGGCTACCAAAAACGTTTTTGCTATACCTGCAACTACTTCAAGTTCGGCTCCCCACCAATCGAAATACAATACAACACCTACTTCAAATTGGGTTTCCATAAGTAAAGCAACAACAAACTTCAAATTGGCACCCAAAACGTGGGGCAAATAAAGAAATAATACATCAACTTCAACTTTCCTGCATAGTAAAAATTTTAATAATAAGCACATTCAATAAAACAAATCCCCAATCTCCTCTCTGGGGTTCACACATACTTCATAGAACCATACACCGTAGTTCCGAAAACAAAATCAGTCAACTTTGACAATCGAGTCAGGCTATAGTGGATCAGTGAACAAAGTTGTCTCTTGCGGCTGTTGATTTGATTTAAACTTCAAACACGATCTTTGGTGAGGTTTCTTTTTGCTATCTTCTTCTGTTACCATACCCTTTCATGATGTTCTTTTCGGTTGTCGTCCTTTTCAACTAGATATTCTGAATGCTCTCAACAGTTGTAGGCAGCTACAAAGATTGATTTTCCCTTTTCCTCACGAACCTATCTCAGCAGATGAGGTCATTACTTTCTTAGCTATCTTCGTCAATGGTGAAGCAGTCTTTTGGTTCACCTTTGTCAGTGAAAATCCCTTTAAATGCTGCACGGGATGAAAATAAAACCTAAAGGTTTTTTTAAGATCGGATCTTGCCACTTGTAATATTTTCAGTATACTGTATGAAGCATTTTATTGAGAAACGCCTCATGTAAATCATTTTTTTTACAAATTATTTTTAAATAGTCTTATGATCCAATGTGTCCAATTTTTAGGCTTGTAGAACATTTCGCTATATTTCGATGCAAACACTGAATTGTATGCGTATTTGGAGATTTATATTTTGTGTGATAGTAAATTCTTCCTTCCTTTAGAAGGTATTATATGTTTTGTTACCATGCCATTGATCCATTTAGCGCTTTCGTTATAGTTGTACTCAACAGAAACATTTTCAGCACATTCCGCTGCCCATCCTCCAACCAGTTTTGGTTTATACTCAACTAAAATGTTATGCAAACAGCCCCCAACTCGTTGAAACCTGAGGACTATTGTTTCCAAACAACGCTAATGCATTGAATTGTGTTTTTAAAATGTAAATCATCCTATTTCCGAGAAATAATTCGTTTAAAGTGGTCGCATGCCTGCTATCAAATTGCAGTATAGAGAGCTACATTCAAAATGGATATGGCATCCGTCCCTGAAGTGTTATTGTTGTTCATTAAATAATGAACTATTAAAATAATTTATACTTCTAAGAGGTTTATTATAACCAATATAGAGGTACTATATATGAATTGTTCCCTAATTAATGTTTTTTTTTTTTTTTTTACTGTATCCCTGTTTAATCCGACTTGCTTTTGAGAAACGGTGCCAATATTAAGAGCGCAAGAGTATTCGAATGGCGTGTGTAGCCTATCATTTTTGCTGAGATTTTAAATGCAAATATTCCATGACTTTTACAGATCTTTGTTTGGTTAACCAGGTAATTATATTTTCTTATAAAATACTGTTATAATCATAAATCTACACTCATTACGTTTGTCACGATGTCATACGATACTATTCTTGATTGATCCAATTGTGCATTTATGTGTAAGCGGTTGCAAATATCAGTAGGGTTAGTATATTTAAGATAGGTAACTTATAATTTTCGCCTTCAGTGTAATTGCACAAAGTTGTGAAGGGTATGAGTGTGAAAAATTTAAGGCACGATTCAAATTAAACGATTGGAGTAGATTTTGGAAGTTCTAACGTACGATTTTGAGAGACTCTACAAACATCCTCCAAATAACGACTAATGGCATTTACTTTCTCCCAAAATTTCGAGCAACTTTTATTCAAGACATTTCTTTCTACGACGCTTAGTTTTGGAGATATTTTACAGTCTTAACTTAAATGGCCAACCCTTATAATACATGTAGATGAGCATTGTTAATGTCATTCTACTGCTAGTGGCTGCAAAACTTACCTCGAAAGAAATAAAGCTGTATATTATTCGCTAACAGTACAAAGTTGAAAAATAGCCAGGTTGTAATTTTAAAAAATCTGATGTGTTACACTCACATGACTTTCTCTACTCTTGTACAAACTATTTTTACAAACGCTTATTCTCCATATGCTTCATGTTAATCGAAATACCGAGACGTTAATCTTATTGCTAATTTTCTTGTAGAGGCAAGGGGAATTGGTAGGCTTTAAGCGATAGTCAAATATTTTAAGAGCTGGTTGCTATGTGAAGTATTCCATTCTCTTTGCATTACCAGGACAAAAAAATTAATAACGAATTCCAATTTAGAAAAATTGTAGGTATTGGAAAATTTAAGGGAATAACAAGCAATATCTCGAAAATGGTTCACTCAACAAAAATAAATGTATATGACATAAATTGTGTATTTTAACGGGATCTACATTTTCTGTGTAGTAAAATTTTGTCTATCTCATATGGTTTACCAGTTATGCAAAAGTCGATCACAATGAAGAATACTTTTGGATATATTCCCAGAAAATTCGAGATATACATTTCATTTGTCATGAAAATATCTTAAATATATGATATTTCAATCAAAAACGTTAGTCATTTTTGAGAAAATTAAAATTTTCGAAATTGTTTCATGTAAAGGGTAATTTGGGGTGGGGGGATTTTCTTGAAAACCTTCGTGTCACATCTCTGGAAGATACTGAACCTAAATACGAAGTTTGGTGTTTATCCAAATGTTCGTTTCTGAGTTATGCTGTTCAGACACACAGACACACAGACACACACGCACATGTTTCCAAAAGTGCTTTTTTGGATTAAGGGGCCTCAAAACATATATTTCCGGTGAAATCTCAGTATCGAATTTTTGTGTGGAATACAATATTTTCCCTACTTACTATACGTAGTAGAGAAAGT
Source organism: Deroplatys truncata (assembly GCA_030765065.1). Classification (NCBI taxonomy): domain Eukaryota; kingdom Metazoa; phylum Arthropoda; class Insecta; order Mantodea; family Mantidae; genus Deroplatys; species Deroplatys truncata. The sequence goes on from CM060981.1 coordinate 113,147,253, forward strand.
AAAAATCGCCCATGTCCAAAGGTTTGAGTGTAACTGTTGCACTAATAAAATTTCGTAGCTTGTAATGTGATATATTTATCTTATAAAATGACTAAATAAACAATTTCTCTGGTTTTAGAGTTCCTCTATATGTTTCAGTGTTGTCTTGTCGTTCGTCTAGAAAGCTTGGCCTCTCATGACAGGTGCTACAACCGTATTTTCTCTCTTTGCTTAAACTCTCTGTCATAAAATTTAAATTCTGCTTCACTATAATAATTTCCTGTGCTGTTGTTCTAGCTGTAGTTTTCAGGCACTACAAGCAGCCGTTTATAATAATTATTCTTCTGTATCAGAAACATGTTTGTTTGGTTAACCAGGTAATTATATTTTCTTATAAAATACTGTTATAATCATAAATCTACACTCATTACGTTTGTCACGATGTCATACGATACTATTCTTGGTTGCTTTGTTTGGTACCGGAGAGAGATAGATAAAGTGGAGGGGGAAGGTAAAGTAGAAAACTGTGGTTTTCTTTTGGATCAACATAGCAACATTGTGCAGAAAGGTACACACAGCTTGTGATGATGACATTGCAATTCTGTTTCTGCTCAGCTGTTAACTACATGGCATGGTCAAGAAAACGGGAAACACGCGGAATGATGATTTGAATAGAATCAACTTGTATATTATATATAACCCGCTGTCGTAGTTCGTTGGTAAAATGCATGCTGTTTCAAGTATCCCGAGTGTTCACGGTTCGATCCCCAGCATGTGCTCATACTTTTTATTCCAACTTTTTCAGCTTGTAAAACGCAGTAATAAACAAATTTGCATTTCTCTTGCAGCTAAGTTATTACTACATGATAAAATCAAGATTTCATTTTTGTTTTCCATTCGTTGTTTCAAGTTACTTGTTCCAGGTGAAATACATTATCTATAAATCTGAAATGTTTAGAAATTAATTTGTTTCTTCATATATGACTTGGACTCAGTTATGAAATATGAGTTGTTTAGTGTGCTTTTTAAGCACCATTATCCTTAGCTATTGCTTTCTTTTCGTTATTTATAATAAGTGCAGTAACTATATTGTAACTAGCAGTTACACAGAGTATACCATTTCAGTTTTATGCATTTTACTCCATCGAATTATACAAATTATACTTGCAGCTGTAAGTGTTCTCAAGATGAGAAGTTATCAGTTTCTTGTTATGTTATGTATTAGCTTATTTTTATGATCAGATGCATCGTATCATTTAAAAGCTGATTCCATTAAAATTACCATTCAATCTCCTCGCATTTTCTTCGAAATAATGTAGTAATAACTTAGCTGCAAGAGGAACTGTAAATGTGCTTATTACTGCGTCTTTCATGGGGAAAAATTTAGAATAAAAACTATGAACACACTGGGGTTCGAAGCATGAACCCTCGGCACACTTAGAAAAAAAAGCAGACGTGTGTTTCACCAATGAGCTATGGCAGCAGATTCTAGTAGCGAATAGCATAGAAGTTGGTTCTATTAAAATCTTCATTCCACGTGTTTTCCGCTTTTTGCCAATGCCATGTTGTTAATAGCTCAGCAGCGAGATAATTGTAATTTTTTTATGACATTTAGTCCATGTTTTGCCATACTGGGTTAATATAGCCATAGAAATCTTCAGTGACATTGTTGAAACGGCGACCACGACAGTACAGATCTACGACCACGGTCGACTTAGTTTTCATACCCCCTACTCACGGAACGCCTGAATGATACTGACCCCAAAAAAGTGTCCATTTACTTTCTTGAGAGATAATACGTAGAATCGAGTAGTCATACTGGCAGCTACTGCACTCGCACCCCCCATTTGGAGTGGACAACAACCAGTATATAAAATTACCTTTTTAGCCGTCTATAAAATTCCACCTATTTGATTAAGTGAGCATGGCGTTCACTGACAGTTGCATACTAATTGCAAACTGTGAAATCAAGGTTTTTCTTTGATTATAATTGAAGGAGTTTCTGTTTTTCAAGCACAAATCCTGCTCCTGTTTGAGCTGAACCTTGAACCTAACAACTTCTCAGGTATTGATATTGGTGACCAAATTTCTGTGCATCCTTCAGCTCTTTGGTATATTCAAAGAATTATTACCCTCAGCAGCAGCATGGTCCAACCAAGTTTTGTATTTAAACTGTTAAACTTTAAAAAAAAGAATGCCAAATGATAAACTAAGTAGCATTAATACCGCACATTTAATATTTTTGAAATATAATCAGAACATTAATAAAGCAGGCAAAGTTTTATAGTTGATCAGGCATGCAAGAGTGGGATTTTTCTTGTTATATTTCTTTGTTCTCAATATCAAATGTATAAATATCTACAAATAGGTATCGACTTTCCTATTATAAACGCATTTAAATAAGTTTTACAGTACAGCAGTTCTGCTCAAATTTGAAATCGGAGTTAAATATTTCCTCCAATTTCTTCACTGAGAAAGCTTCATATAATTACCATGCAACAGAAATTGTTGTACTCTATCACCAGTTACTCCCATTTTATTCCAGGAGTAGAAGAATGTGTGATAAATATTTATTTCTGGCATAATTTAGTAAGGATTTAATCTTTTTGGGCGTTGACCAGTCACCGATGACTAATCCGTTATAAAATGCTTAAATAATCAAGTTATGAAGCTATGTTTTTGTTTCACTATCTCATTTTGAATTAATACCTCCGATGTCATAAATTTTGTTTTTATTGCATTTATCTCCCAAGTATAATCCTTACCGCTGCAATTTAGTTTCGCTAGAATATTCCTAAATATCTTTTCTGCATTAGAAAAAGTGTATGTATTTCGTTCTTAGTTCTGTTAACACTATTCCTTCCTTGTTTATAATGTGAAATGTATTGTTATTAAAACTATAAAAATAAATGCTTATCAGTATTACAGTTGCAATTACATGATGGTACTTGGGGTATATATACTCCTTTCTAATAAACTTCACGCTATTACGGCATAAACAATACTGGTGATATTGCAAACAAACAATAGAGTGGCTAAAACGGTAATCATATTAATACGCTAAGTGTTGTAACAACAGTAAATACAAGTAGAAAATTTTTACCGTAGTACAGAATTACAACGTTTCCCTGCCGTACTCTTGACAGTAAAAGGACTACCGTGTAGATCGTCCCAATTCTGTTGACTCGTGCCGCATTTGTTGCTGGCGAAAGAAGAAAGAGCTGGAGATATAAACGGATATAGAGATGCTCTGAACGAAGCACTGGGCATTGTCACCAAAGAGGATTGAGTTTCAGCATCGTTCACTGGAAAGAAGCATCTTGGTAAAGAATTCACGCCTGAGCAAACGCTGTAAGCCACATTGGTAATTTCGGTAAGTGGTTCCGGCTGGCAAACTTCAAATTGATGAAAGTGCCACCACGAATAGAAAACAAGTTTGAACACCGCTTATTCTTAGCAGTAAAACAAGAAACTGTCATTGATTTTGGTAGTATTAGTCCGGAGAGTAGGAACGAATGAAAAATATGAACTTGATCTTTCTGGCTCTTCTTGCGAATTGTCCGCAATTCAACTCTCGCTGGAATATATATTTAAAAACGTTAACCTGCATACTTACATAATATTCTCCGATTCGTTGAGTGCTTTAATATCCCTTCAACGAACCTCAACCCCCAAAATATTGGGTAATGAATTAGTTGATTAGGCAGCCAAAGAAGCAACAAAACATCCCCCTCTGGACATCAAGATCCCACACACGGACTTCATCAACTTCATCAAAAAGACTTGTTTTAATCAATGGAGACAAACATGGAAAGCCACATCCAGAAGCAAGTTACACGATGTCTACATTTCCGAGTCCAAACTTCAACACTATCATTTCAACCGCAAAGACCAAGTTGTGTTAACTCGACTATTGGACATTCGTACTTCTATAACGTACAGACATCTCCTCTACCGTGACCTCCCTCCTGTGTGCTACCTCTGCAGACCCAACCTCACAGTCATCTCGTCGCAGCCTGCCGTCTCTACGTACAACACAGAGAAACATGTGACATTCCCCAACAGCCTACCAGACGCTCTAAGTCCAGCACAACAATGAATTTTAAACTTTATGAAAGCGACAGAATTGTATAATAATGTGTAGCACACCTTCCAGAGAATTTAATGTTGTACTGTTACTGTTACTGTTTAAAATATTGTATTTTCATTGTAATCATGTTCTGTATACTAAAATTTAAAATTGAAGCGACATTAAGGAATACATAATGATAAAATTAATAAAGCTGGAACGAGGGTATCGATTCACTGTTGTTGGGCCATCATTAGTTGCATAGAGGTCGTCTTTGTATAGTGAAGAAGTGAAGTGTGCATTTCGCACACCTATTAATATACCCTGCATTTCTGTCAAAATTTCTGGGGCACAAATGATACAGGCTTTAGATGTCCATTAGCAAAATGTCCCCATCATTTCTAAGCATAGGTTCTGGTTCTGGAAATATATTTTTCGTTACAGTTATTATCATCGAAATCCTAGAACATAACCTAGTGCTCTCTTAGATCAGTGCCAAATAAAACAAAACTTAAATACATAATTAAAAATAAAATGAAGTCAGAATACGGAAAAATGGTAAGAATAAGATAACAATGGGAATTCATACTCCCAATAATGAACAAAATTAAATAACATTTGACATACTGAAATTTTAATTATCATTATTGCCAACGAACGAATGAAGGAAAATAATATTTCGAAAAATAACAGCTTGTGCAACGCCGAATATCAAGAGAGGTTAACGCATATTATTTTCATGTTTTTGACTTTCTTATGTAACCAACACAACATGCATGAGGTATTTAAAATATATAACAGTAACAATTGTATTACTGAGAACAGCGCCTTTTCACATAATTATAGGGTAAAATCTTTGGGATATCCATGACCCCTACCTGGTAGTGCAAAGCCTAGGTATAAATGGAACTCAGTCTCGCGCGTTTTCTTCCTCTTGAAAACTCCATAGCATTAGTTTCCCCTAACCTTCTTTAAGTTTTGTTTTTCTCGTTTGAACTTCAGCGCTCAGTTTAAGCTGCAAGGTACTTTTGCTTATGTTATGTACAGGCGTCAGATTATTCCTTTGGAATTGCTGTACTTTATTACGTAGCCAAGTTATCGGCTGAAAAGCTGATTCCTTACAGGGAAACTTCACTGCCAGTGTGCATGCTCCAATATTTACGTATAGGAATCGATTGCATCTGCTCCAGTTTGAATCGTAGGAAGCCCTCCAGAATTCCCTCTCTACGTCGGAAAGCGAAAGGCAAAGTTAACTGAACTAGAAATACCTTTGCTTTGTTTGTGTTTCTTTTTACCTTTTGAATGTAGCATTAAACAGGGGATGTGGTTCTATCTCGTTTAGGAATTTCGGAAAGAGGTTTAAATGCCATAACTCGACCTTCTATCGCCGGTAGTAAAAGTAAAAGGTGCCTTTGAAAGCCACACGACTGTATACTCACCTCAATTATCGCAATCAGAAACTGTGCAACTATTACTTCTATTTTACATTTAAAAATTCACACATAACTACAAGTATATTGTGAGTTTGTTATGCTAACATATTTTCTTAGTCCACTCATAATATTTTTGTTTATCGTCGGAAGCCTTGAAGAATTGGCCCTAAAATACACCAAATAAATAAACTGAATGCAAAAGGAAAATACAGTTTCTTACATAAGTGTTATTAAAATATTTTGGCATTGGTATTGCATCGGTGTCATATCGTTATAAACAGATAAGATCCTCTTTTGTTTTTCTCTGTTTTGGTTACTAAATCGTGACCATCAACATATATATTGCTTGGAATGAAGTACGCGCAGCATTTGTTTTATTTTACATGCACAAGTTGTGGACTAATTACTCCATGGTAACCTTAACTAACATCAGTCCTCATCGCAAGCATGTTGTTTTATAGCTCCATTGTGTTCGTATTCAAATACAGCTGTGTCACTTTATTATTTAAGTAATTTATGAAATAAATTTAGGAAATATTTTATAGGTCATGTCCGTCAGAGAGACTTGGAGTTTTCAATTGTGATAGAATTTTCAAAACCGGTTGAATGGTTTTTGAGGTTACCCTACATTCCCACACACCCATATGCAAATTTTCTCTCTTTATAATGTTAGTATACATTTAACTTACGCTTTGCTACAGTAGCACAAAAAAGTTTTCTTCCATAAGTATAAGCAGGCATAGGAGTTTCTAAGCATTAAACCCAGGACGGAAGCAAATAAAGTTGATTGTTACTAGACCACAGGTAGGAATGTTGCAATTAACCAGTACTCCATCCCTCATACAGTCTTTTAGTGTTTGCAGATAGCACTCAAACCGGTTTTATCTGCCTATCAGTAACCCTTGGCCTCCAATTGGTTAAGAATTCCTATGTTTGATCATAACGTTTTGGAATTCAGTTATTTCATTACATACATCTGTAGAATTTTAATAAAAGTAACTATGGGCAAACATAATATATAGTGACGTGAATTTGACACATGAGGTACACTGAAACATGAAACATTTATTTATTTTCTTTTTTATTGTGACTGGAAATGCTCTATTGTTTCCAATTGATAATAGCGGAAATAACATTCAGGCAGCTTTCGCCGTACATGGCGACTATGTGAAGTTCGCGCGTATGACTCAGAGAATGAACCTCAGGGTGTGCAAACGAGTGCGCTTCGTTGTACGAGGCGTATTCCAAAAGTAAGGTCCGGTGAATAATATTTAACGGATGGGAGACCTTGGATGAAGTTTCACACCTGCAGCGCTGTCTGCCGACTCCTGAGGAACCTACCCCAGTGTTGGTGTAATGCAGTAGGCGTTTGCCAGTTGGTGAGAGCAGATTACAGTGGCCTCGACAATCGTAAATCCCGCCTGTTGTGAAGTGCGCGGTGTGTTCAGATTTTTGCTGACAAAAGGTTCGTCATGTTACGGACATACATCGTGAGTTATGCCTCGTGAATGAACCAGACATAATGAGTGACAAACAGGTTCGACACTGATGTCAAGAATTTCTAAATGGCCGCACAAACGTGTACGATGAACAGCGGAGTAGTAGGCCCAGTATTCGGACCGACGACATCGTTGAGCAAGTGAACCAAAAACTTCCACGTTTGGCGATTAGTGGTCTAGCTGATGAATTCCCAAATGTTGCTCGAACCTCACTTTACAGGATTGTCACTGAACAGCTTGGATATTAGAAACTTTGTGCGAGGTGGGTGCCAAAACTGCTCACCGGTCAGCACAAAGAGCAATGAATGCGTAGTGCACGACAGTTTTTGGAGCGCTATAAACAAGATGGAGATGGTTTGTTTTCCCACATTGTTACGGGCGCCGAGACGCGGATACAGTACACCAACGCAGAATCAAATTAGTCAATACAGTAGCGCCGTTCCGGTTCATCCAAACCAAAAGGTGTAAGCAATTGCCATACACGAATCGCATAATGATGGCTACCGTGTTTTGGGACGAAAAGGGCACCCTTTTGATTGATTTCATGGATCGTGTGTCAACAATTACAGCTGAAGTGTGCTATGCAATGATTACCAAATTGAGACGTGTGATCCAAAATCGACGCCGCAGGAAACTGTCTCTGGCATCATCCTCCTGCACGACAACGCACGCCCGCACACCGCTGCCAAAACCAAAGAGAATATTAAAGAGTTTTGTTGGGAACTATTTGACCGGCCTCCGTACAGTCCCGACCTGGCACCAAGCGACTATTTCCTCTTCTTGCATTTGAAACGGTGGCTGGGTGGACAACGGTTTCAAACCGAGGATGAAGTCAAGATGAGCGTTACCAAATGGTTCAAGTCCCAGGCGGAAGATTTCTATGCTGAAGGGTTAAAGAAACTGGTACAGCCTTACAGCAAGTGTATAGATGTGAACGGCAATTTTGTGGAAAAGTGAACTACATATGTAGGCACATATTGCTGCCAATAAAAACCTTGTCTCATGAGCGATGTTGTTATTGTGACTAAATGGACCTTAGTTTTGGAATACGCCTCGTATCTCAAGCATCAACTTCACGTTACAGTTCCTCGGGATGTAACTGACATATTACGATGCAAGAAGCGCCATTATTATTGGTATTTTCCATGCTATTAATTCGCTGAAATAATACAGGGTTTCCCTTTAAAAAAACATAAGTTTATATTCAAAGGCATACTTGTTTAGTTATCTACTTTAGTGACCCCGAGGGGGTGCAAGGAGTAAGCCCTTGCCCATGAAAATTGTTTTTCAGTTCCTATTTTGTTTCAAAGATATTTTCGTGCAAGTTTTAGGTAACTCAACCTGTATATATAATTATGTGTATATTGGAATTAATTGTTCTTTCACACAAGCCGAGTGTTGAACAGGGTTGGAAAGGTAGAATCAGATGACTGAAAAATTCAATGCCATAGCCGGAATTTGAACCACGGATCTCCCGGTCTCCGTCCGGTTGCTTTAACCACTGAGCTACCATGGCAACATGCCGGCACGCCATTTTACCGGGAAAATGGCCGGCACGCCATTTTACCGGGGAAAATGCGAATCAACTGGAGAATTTAATGGCGTGCCGGCATGTTGCCATGGTAGCTCAGTGGTTAGAGTAACCGGACGGAGACCGGGAGATCCGTGGTTCAAATCCCGGCTATGGCATTGAATTTTTCAGTCATCTGATTCCATCTTTCTATGTGTATATTGCTTGGAATGAAATATCCGCAGTTTTGTATTATTATTTTCTCTACCACGTACATAGTAAGTAGAGAAAGTATTGCATTCCACCCAAAAATTCTATATTGAGATTTCTCATACATGCCTTAAAGGCTATCGGAAAAAAGGTTCGTGTGTGTATGTGAAAAGCATAACTCAAAAACAAAAAGTGGATAAATACCAATCTTCTAAAGATTCGACGTGTAGTTTTTATAGAAAGTTCTGCATTTCAAAGCAGCCTTTACATACCACACTTTTCGAAATTTTCTTACTTTCTCAAAAATGGCTGTAACTATTTGTATAAAAATACCATATGTTTTAAGACCTTAAAGCAAATAAAATGTATACGAGGGCGACATTAATATTTTTTATAAAATCAAACCGAATTAGTTTTAAAACAATTAAAATATTTTTTTCAAAATATTCCCCTTTAACATCAAAACATTTCTGCATTTAATGAAACCAGCCCTTGGGGTACTTCAAAACTCAGGTTTTTATAACCTTCACTGCTTCATCGGATGGCGAAAAAGTGATTTCACGCGTTTTATCTTTAAATTTTGGAAACAAAAAGAAACCATAAGGTACTAGGCCAGGCTGTAAGGTATGCCCTAAAGGTCATGGTGCTGATTTTTAGGGCATCCAGATACTCAGTTGTTACCTTTGCTGTATCCGAGGATGCGTGGTCATGATGTAACATTGTTTTTCCTTTTGGACGTTTGTTTACGAACGTTTTAGAAAACTTATAGTAAACAGACATTTGTGCACCAATTGGCAGTAACGGTACTTGTATCTTCTAATGCTATAGTAACAATATGGCCCGTTTTATAAAAAAGTACTAGCAGCAATCTTCTTACCATCACTGTGAATTCGTCGGACTTTTGTAGGCTTAGTTCTATTCGAAAGACCCATTGAGGCGATTGAATTTTCTTTACAATAAATCCAAGATTCATCATAGTAACGATATTCCAAACCAAATCTGAAGTGCCGCCTTGGAATTTCTCCACAGTTTTTCTGCACCAATCAATGCGTTGTTGTTTTTGATCGGGAGTCAGTTTATGTGGAATCCATCAATAACAAAGTTTTCTCACCTTTAAGTGTTGATGTAAAATGTTTTGGATTTAACTCATACCAATGCCCAATATTATCCGAATAAATTCATAAGATGTCCGTCAATCTTTTTCAAGCATTGCTCGAACACCGGCAACATTTTCATCAGTACAGCAGTTCTTGGGCGTCCTTCACGATATTCATCACTAAGAACAAACCGATATCTTTTGAAATCACTGTACCAATTATAAATTGTTGCCTTAGATAAGACTTCTTCGCCAGATGCATTTCTAAGGTGATCTTTACATTGTTTATACGTAATGAAGATTTAAAATCGTAAAAAAATCATAGACCGGAAATGTTCTCTAGTCAAAGCGTTTTTAGGTGAACAAAAAATCTTTAAAGGATAATAATTAACAAATTATTACAGCAAAGCAAACAAACTACACAGCAATAAACTCGAAAAATATTAGAAAAAATTTGTCAAATATAAACTAATTTATTTTTTTTTAGAAATGATATGGCATTCTAAATATTTTCAGTAGCCCTCGTATACTTAATTTTCTAGAAGTAGTCTGTGAACTTCACTTCATTCGGTATAATTGGTGTGTAATACAATCTTGTATAATTTTATGTAATTTATGTGACTCTTTAAAACACACAATTTATTTCCGATAACCTTTGTGGCATAATCCATTTCAGAAACATCCGCTATTACTGGTTGGAATTGTTCAGTATTTTAGTCCCTTCCATACTGAGTTGTTTCTCGCGATTGCATGAAAAGAGTATGGAATCTTAAGGCCCGTATATAGCGTCCACTTCTTATACTATGGACTACCGCTATTTCCTATGTATCTATAACGAAACGTGTAATTTAGCTATTTCTGAAAAATTTATCTTGATTAAAATGAAGTAAAAGGAAAAAAAACTAAGCTTTTATAAGAATGGTTTGTATACCCAATAATAAATAATAGCGGATAGTGAAAACCACGTGAATTTAACACATCAGAGTTTTTACGTGCATTTCTGTGGATTAACAACTATTTTCTGGTTCAAGGCCTACGTAGTATGTAGGCTTTGTAAATCCATTTTTTTCTTATATTCATTTAGGGGTTGAGTTTAGAGGGTAGAGTGGTTTCCGTTGTACGCACACATACGTTCTTTGTGTTCATAGTATAGTATGTAGTACACTGGTTTTAAGTAACTAAAATAGCACCTGATTAAACGTTTTAAGGTATACAAAGCACATGCACGTTGCGCATTGAATAGCTACTAGCACTTTTTGTACCACTAAACCTAGCGACATTCCTGTGGCAAGGCTGCCGTCACGTTTTGTGCAATATCTTGCTTCATCCCGGAGTAGAGCGCGGAAAGAAAAAGTGGGAGTAACGTTCCAGCATGGTAAGTAGATAGCGACTTCGGGGAATTGCTAAAATTGCTATTGATTCCTGAGCACGTCTAAGCAGGCCATAGATAGCAGCAGGAGCAGCAAGAAATTGGCATTCAAGAACTTAAAGGAACCATGAAAAAAATAGCTTCCTGTAGTATTTCTTCCTACTCCTCTTTACATCACGCGAGAGGCATTGTATCTCTTCCATCTCCATGTCGCATAGAGACAAAATATTTTATGCAGCAGATTTGTTTGTGGTTGGAAAACTTACTGCAAAGCAGTATTCTCGATTTAAATACTGCGACGCCCCAACCTGATGTCTAATCAATTAGTGAGAATATTTAAATAATAGATTAAATCCGATTTCAATACATACATTTCTCTTAAAGGTTTCTATGCTTGCAAACGGAGAATTCTAAGTTACATTACGGATAGTGTGGTTTACCACAGGTAATAAATCATGTTATTCATAGATAATAGTATTTACAGGCTGCTGGTTGAGCATTATTTGTAATCCCCCCAAAATGAATAAAAGGTAAGCCAAGTGAGTTCGCTCGCCTTTTTATTGCTACTCCTCCCAGACGTACTGGCCCCTAGAAAGGGGGCGGTTTGACAATACTCTTCAGTTATTCAGTATTTGCTGGGAAAATAAACAAAGTTTCAAAAGCCTGTAGTACAAAGGTTAAGATTTGGCATTCAATATTAATTTTCCAGAAATTGTGATATTTTATTCAAACAAAGAAAATAATAGAATAGTTTATATTCCTTTTGCTAAAATAGGAGTAGAACATTCCATTTATCATAATTAACTCGATGTAGCTCTAGAAAATTATGTTCATGCAATAGTAATGAACGCATAGAAAAGAGATATTGTCAATTATAATAACTCTTTTAAGTGTCTTATAGAGTATAGAATTCATGCTTAGAACCCAAGAGAGATATTAATAAGTACATTGAAGAACACTTAGATTTCATAGATTCATAAGAAAAGCGCTTTGAAATGCGGAGAGGTTAGGCAACAGTGCGGTTTTCATTAGGTAGGACAATTCCTTTTAACTTTCGACTTAAGCTGCCGTAGACTAGAATGCGCGCTCTTCTACCGACGTTGCCGCGAAGTTTTGCTGCACTACGAGAACAATATTGACTTTGCTAGCAGCATTAGTTTCCAAGATAGCTCTTTTTGTATCTGCAGCGAAAGTTTTAATAAAATAGCAAAAACTTAAACACCTTGTTAAATATTCTTTCAGAATACAGTGTGTAAGCTAAAGTTGTAATTTAAAGGCAGGGTCAGCTCAAAACATTCAATTCCATAGCCGGGACTTGAAACATGGATCTTCGGCCTATCGTGCCGCTGATCTAACCAACTGGCCTACCATGGCAACATGCCGGCACGACCTTAAATTCCCCAACGGACTCGCATTTCTGTTTTCGTGACACCGCAAGCCGTTCTTAATTTCATTTTGAGATAAGATACCAGACTAGGGACTTAAATCTCGTAAGTGCATCCTAAATTGCATTTAAATGAAATTACAAAAGGAAATCAACATTTTGACTTAAAGGTGTATCTATTATACACATATTATATTCAAATTGAACATGTAAATATGTCATAACTACTAGATAAAAGAAGTTCAGATGCCTACCAGGCTTAAATGAAAACAAATAAAACAAGAAGATGTGTATTTTTATTTAACAATGTAAGCACACACCACAAAAAAGCAAATGGTTGTATTAAATAGGCGACAAAACCAAATAAAAACTATATACACTGTTAGTAATGATGTTCTGTGTTTCGTCAGCCACGCAGCTACTGTTGTGGCTTCATAATCAGCGTGAATGACGCTTTGTACAAAATAAAAATGCTAAACGGGCCCTTAGGGATGAAAGTGAACTTAGGAATAGTGTCCGTCCTATTATATTGTGATGCAGCGGCTATGGACCAAGGTTGTCGGGAATTGGAACCGAGTAGTCCGAGTATACAACGATAACGACCACTCGCCAGCGTAAACACCGGGCGCGATATAGACAGTTAAACATCTGGAAGTTTTATTTTCCGCCTCCAAGAAGTGTGTCGAAATAGTTCTAGAACGTTCCAGAATCATGTGGAAATATTCCACTGACTATATAAGCGAGCGTTCTTGCGTAGTCGAGTTAGTTGCATGTCAAGTGCGAGTTGTTAGTGAGTGTGTCTCTGGTGAGACATCTAGAGGGATTCTCCGAGAGAATTGCAGAGACGACTGCTGTGAGGTGCAACGAGTGCTACTGCAGAGCTACGGTTTGTGGAGGTCTTGTATTCAATTCCTAAGTGAAGTGCACCTTCTGGCGTGAAGGAGGCTATGTCATGATGAAAAGTATAAGTGAGGATAATTGAACTAGTTCACCTTAGTGAAGTGATATTAATGAAGTCAACTCCAACTTAATTAGCTACATAAAAATGGAACAGCGACAGTGAGAACTGAAAAAAGTGACAGTTGGAAAAACTAACCAAGTCACATGGTGTCAGGAGTGAGATACAGATTAAAAAGCCAAGATGAAGGAGATGCTTAAAAATTTATTGGCCATGATGGAGGAGATAAGAACCGACATAAAGACTGTAGTTTCAACAATAACCTGGAATGGGGGAAGATGACATTAATCCGGTGGAAGAGCGTCTAGATCAGTAAGAAAAGCAGCTAGACGGAAAGATGGAAGATGAGGCCGCAATGTACAAATGTCTGGACCAACAGGTGACTGAGTCTGTTGCAGCCCAAAACCCAGTAACAGTGCAACCTACAGTCGTTTGGTGCGAGGAGATCTTGAGGCGAGCAGCTGGAGGATCAAGACATAGGGCCGATCCTAAAGGATAAAGAATCCCGCATAGGCCTATGTTTCTTCCAGAGGCCCAAGCTATGAAAGCTGTTGGACGCGGTGCGATCCCTTGGTGGTCAGGAACGGTGTACCGAGGTGAGTGTGGGAATTCGTAGCTAGAAGGGCTACATATTTTGGAATAGCTAGTGTTCATGAAGCAGTCGGTGCAAGAAGTCCTCGAGGAAACCCATGATAGTATTATCGGCAGGCACGTGGATGCGAACAAGACCCGGAAGAAGCTCCGTCGCCAATATTGTTGATTGCAACTTTGAAGCGACGTGGTGAGATGGTGCCCGTCATGCTACATCAGTGTGATAGCTCCTGGGTCCCCGCCACGCATTCGATGTCAACCCCGAAAGAGACCTATGGTTGTTCATTGTGATCGCCCTGTTACAGTTTATGGATTTGTCCGGGATGACCAGCTCTGAGGAGAGAGCTGTGTAACGCAGCGGCTGTGGCCGAAAGACATCGGAAGGTCGGCTCTGAGCGGTCTGAGTAAGCAACGATGGCGGCCGCTCGCCAGCATAAACACCGAGCACGGTATCGGCAGATAAACAGAACCTTCGTGAGCTTTATCTACCCCTCCAGGACGTGTGTCGGAATAGTTCTAGAACGTGCGAGAACCTTGTGGACAGATTCCACTGACTACATAAGCGAGCGCTCTCGCGCAGTCAAGTCAGTTGCGTGTGAGCACAAGTTGAGTGGCGAAAGTAGAATTGAGTTGCTAGTCAATGCGAGCTGAGGCAAGTCGACTTTGAGAGACATCACATTTTTGGCGTCCGGAATAGAGGCCTGCTTGGATGTAGTGTTGAACGCGAGGTTACATATATTTTTTTTCTCTAAGATTCGGCAAAGGAGGTTAATTGCCCTGGAGAATGTATGATGGGGCGGTACATAAAAAGCGAGTTCTTAAGGGTTGGAGCACTGTATATATTTATGATATAATAGCAATTCATGCTTATTAGTTTTCCCTCTTCTTTTCTTTCCTTTTTCTCATTTTCTACTTTTCTTCCTTCCTTCATTATGTTAGTGTGTATTATAGTACATACTAATATACACACACACATATATATATATATAACTATGCGAAGTTATATGTGTTATTGTAAGTATTCTTTTTGTAATAAAACATTCTCTATAACCCGGGAAACCCTTTCGAGTATTAAATATTTTACGTAACATGAAAGTCATGGCTTACGACTTTTCTCCTCTGCAGTTGTTGGTAAACACAGACCTTTCTGAAGTTTGGTCCCACAGGAAGGTTTAAGGGAGCAAAGATCAGTCCACTAAAAATGCGTGTAGGTAATCATATATGTAGTGGTCACAAACACACTTTGGTAGATATTTACGATGTTTTGGGAAAAATCTATATATCTGCCGAAGAAAATTATCGGGTCATATATTCAGAGATTTAACGGTCCTACTCCCGTCTATAAAACTAAAAACTTAAGTTCAATCCTATTGGGTTTCATGAATACATAGAAGTTCTCTTAAGCCTAAAATTTTCAGAAGCTTCACACCAGTCATAAATATTCCAAAACTTACTTTGCCATAAGAAGTGCATACGAGTTTGAACCTCCCCAATTTTTATCTATAGAGTCGCAGGTTGCAGTGATACAAATAACTAAGAAAAGTGTCGTTCTTCGTGATCTTGAGGTACCATGCTAGCCTCTAGTTCCCGAGGTCAGGGTTCAAACTCGGCGGAGAGCGATGGATTTTTTTGGTCGTAAAAATCCGTAGCATAGCTTCCTTGGAAGGGAAGTAAAACCGGTGGTCCCGTGTCGTAGATTTAAGGCACGTAAAAGAACCTGAAGCCTGATAAAGAGGCCTTTACGTCGAGGGACGAGAGGAACCATAGTAGTTAAAGAGCGTCCATAAATAAAACTTAATACAGTTTACTTAAGTGAACGTTTGTAGGTTTGTGAATTAGTCAGGTTGACTTACCAAAAGGAATTTATATAAATACAATCACTTTGTACATTTTATACACATGTAAGAAACAACATACACTTTATATAGAAATTAGTATGAATTATACACAGTGTCGTGCTATACCTACTCATCTAAAGAAGGTATTTTACAAGGTATTTTAAAAGCAGTTTTTACGAGTAGGCATTGTTAATTAAAGCTTGAGCTTAATGCTAAAGAGATGAGCGTTAAATATTAAAATGCATTTATAACAAAACCGCCTTTAACAACACAATATTACTGTTACAATCAATGCACTTTCTTTTCTGTCAGGTTTATCTTGTTATAGGATTTCCATATTAGATAGTATATAGTATTTCTAGATTCTTAAAAGGATTTCCGCTTGAATTGCTGTTGTGTGTACTAAAAATTATTCACATCACCTTTTTGTGTAATAGTTTTACTTTGTTTCATCCGAAGCCCCGAAATCAGCCCATATTTCATTATTCAGTTAAAATTAACAAAATAAACCAACTCTAATTTACTCAGAGGTTTTAAAGCTAATATACTAATCGCATAGCATACAGAGCTTAGTTTAGGAATCATTTACTGAAATATAATTATTGCATGTGAAAAGGTAAACACGTAAAGTGACAACTACAAGTCAAGTTCGAGGAAACCATATGGACACAAAAGTCGTCTTCGTCGTTTTCAGGGATTGAACCTTTTGGTCTGTTCCACTCACTCGCAATCAAATGCATCTTCTCAACTGATTCTGAATCGACTACCGTCCCATTTTTCTGTAAGTTGTAAAGCACTATATATTCGGCGAACTTATTAGTGCGTTGTTGATCATGTTCCTTCCAATTGCTTTACTTCATGTACAGTGCTTTTCTTTCACGCTGTGGCTTATCGCTAAGTGATCCGCGAGCCGGCCTCTGTAGCTCGGACTTCTGCCAAATTAGTTATAATATCCACACGATCGCCTCACATTGTCCTAGCTAGAGTTGCAATTACAGTGATAATAAGCACATACCTAATTATAAAAAATTGTAAATCTTATTCTTCTCTACCCACAAAATTCTGGTACCTTCTCAGAATGTTTTCATTTACACGCTCCAGTTGAACATTTGAAATTAAGTGAATTGCTCGCCTGATGTTTTCTTTTAGTTCTCACAATATTTGGGTTTGTAGCGTATACTTTATTTTTCACGCGATCATCAGTCGGGTAAATTTCTGTAGTTAGATTTTGCGAAATGTAAGTGAATGAGCAAGTAACCCACACTTAATATTCTTCTCTGACAGCATGGTTCCATTTACATAGTTATGTTCCATCGTAAAATAACAGATATTGCAGCACAGAAAATCCCCGATGTTACACACCAGATTCCCTACATGAGGCATAAATTGGTGTGTGGTGTGCATTAAATGTATGCAGAATAGTAAGAGCTATGTTTTCTATATATGCAGATAGGTACAGGAATGACTTACACAACCTTTTTTAACAGCTGACCAATGCTGAATGTCACTCTGGGTATTTTCAGCAAGACTTCGCTACTGCACATACAACTAATGTGTCATTAAATTTAATTCCGGAAATTTTTGTAAATAGAATAATAGTAAAGGATTATGAACCTCAAGATCCCCTGATTTAACTGTGTGCGAATTTTATCTACGGGGAGCTTAAAAAACAAAGTGTAACAATAAAAAGTGCAACAAAACCAAAGCAAAAGAAATCATCAGGCGAGAATCTTGCTCAATTTCAGCTATTTAACTATCGAATGTGAATGACAATTTCCTGAAAGTATGCCAGAGGTATTTGGATAGAGAGGGCAACATTTTCGACATCCTGATGATGAGGTGTGTGGTTATAATCATTGCAATTTTATTGTAACTGTGTGATTGTGAGGCGGTTGTGGGGATACTATAACTGTTTCGGCGCTAGTTTGAGATGCGGCGGCCAATGCGTGAGCTGCAATTCGGTGGCCACAATGTGAAAGAAAGACACTGTATTATTAATCTGAGGTTCATGAGAATATTAAATTTATACCTCTTAGTATGCCCAGCTACATGTTGTTTTCAATTCGGCACTTTCTATCTTAAAAACGGAAGTATTTTTATTGAAATTGCTTCTATATTCTATAACCGTATGTAGCTTCTTCTCGCTATCTGCATTAATCAGTAATTGCGGAACAATAACTTTTATGAGACAGAATTTTCCTGCATCTTCACTACATGGATTTCAACTGAAGATCTTCTCGTTCTATTCCCCATTCTGATCATAAAGAGTTAATATCTGAGAATGAGAAGGCCAGTCGTTGCAGCAGAGCTGTAGGTGCCTCTAGCATAGAAAGACATTACACTAACTTATTCAGGTATACGAAAATGATATCCTCCTATTCTGTGAATTGGTGCGGAGAGATTGTAACAATATATCCACTGGGGCAGTAGGGAAGAGAGCAATGGAATAGTTCGTCTTGGGACGGCTACTGCCATGCCGGGTACATAATTATGCTCTGGTCATATTGGAATGCAATTCCGCATTACGTGTTGAGTCAAAACTAACCCGTGCCCATGAGGTAATAGTAACACCCACAGAGTTACGAGAAAAACAATTATGAAATAAACTTGTTTTGCAAATTCAACGTGACTGATATCTGTGACCGCTCCTTCGCTCTATATTATCGACATGCTATATCAGGATGATTAATAAGATATAAAATGAAAAGTCTCCTATAACTCAAATCATTTACTTTTCCCAAATTTTGCCGTTGCAAAGCTCCATGAAGAAGTTATTGTTCTAGATACTGATGATGAAGTCTATTTGACAGTTCAAATGTCTCCATGATATATTTTAATTCTGGGATCTATTCCTAAAAACTCAAAGGCAAATAATCGCAAAAGGCGTATCCTTAGGCGTGTAATACAAATTCATTTGAACTGAATGCTCTGCTACGGCATGGAAGAGTGTCTTCTTGCTCACGACTCTCAGATAAGAACTCGGAGGGAATTGTAGGGCAGGTGAGGCAAGAGAGAGGAAAAGTAATAATAATTGTTAGAAAAGGACTAGCGGGTTAAGGAGAGTATATGTTGTATTTTGTACCTATATAGTGTTTTTGTGGGTACGGTCTCACACCCGCCGCCCCCGGTGACGATCATCCTCAAATGTTACATAGTCTCCCCATGCACATGCCGTTAGTGAACTAATCATGCAGGATGCAGGGGTGCTTTGTTAGTATTAGTGCAATAGTTAATCGGGCTCCGCAGAAGCACTCCGGTTATTCTCGGTTGTTATTAGCGCAGCATGCAAGCATGCGAGTATGTCAAACAGGTAACTAGGGGTCCACACATGACCGAAGCCCTGTGTGGATCGTTGGGATTAGTGATGCAATAAACAGCGGGTTTGTATCTACGTGGTATTAAGAGACCGTGTTAATGGTTAGTGTAAGTGTGAGAGGGAATGGATTGTCTAAAGGGGTTATTTATGCGCGCATTAACGTATGTATAAAATGGGGCAGTCGTCATTTTACCGCTATTCTTGTAACCTTCCTGGTACCTGAGGTGTGTGGCTAGGGTGTCTGTAAACCTGGTGGCTGCTGAACTGGTGGTGGTGTGTGCCTGCAACTCAAAACTTACAGTACAACGGAGTTAGTCCTTGTAGTCCGTAACACGGGCGACATGCACCCGTGCGTCTATTACATTTGTGTCCGGTGTGAGTGTGCGATCATAGACGGATAGAGGACGGTGTATTTGTCATGTGAGGCGTCATAGGTACTCAGGTTTTGTAGGAATGGGTTGCTGATAAGTGGAAGCTTGGTATACATGTCCATTGCTAGTTTTTTAATGAATTCTTTAATGGAGTGTACTTGAAGTTCATGGTGTAGCTTTTGGAAGGAGCGGTTCGTGCAACTTTCGCTGTACGAAGTGCTCGGTTTTGGATTTTCTGTAGTTCAACGATGTGAGTGGGCGCGGCGTACCCCTACACGAGGGCAACGTAGGTTAAGATGGGACGGAGAAGTATCTTATATAGGGTAAGACCGATGGTCAGTTGTAGGCTATTGCTGAGTTGAGTAATGGATAGAGTTTCCGAAGCTGGACAGCAGCTTTTTTACTTGCGTTCCGAATAGTGTCTGCCCATGTGAGACCTTGGTCAAACGATAGGCCCACATAAGTGACCGCTGGTCTCCAGGGGATGTTCTCCTCGAAGAGTGTGAGGGGAACTAGGTGGTGTGTCGGGTAACGGTGTTGGTTGCGACGAGTGAAGATTATAGTTTGGGTTTTCGCGGTGTGTACTTTGATGCGCCAGCGGGCGAGCCAGGTCGTGAGGTTGTCTAACGCGTTTTGTAGATATATGCGTATGAATTGTAGCTGCGTCGATTGGGCCATAAAGGACGTGTCGTCTGCGTAGATGAGTTTAATGGTAAGTGGAGAGCTAGGTATGTCATTCATGTGTATGTTAAATAGAACGGGTGCCAACAGGCTACCCTGAGGAACGCCGGCTAGAATGGGTCTCGGAGTGGAATGTGTGTGATTGACGACCGATTTGAAATGGCGGTCCGTGAGATAATTGGTATTAGCTTGATAAGGATGTCAGAGAATTGTAGGTGCGAAATCTTGCGCAAAAAGTCATGGTGCCAGACTCTATCGAATGCGAGTTCAATATCAAGAAATACTACACCGGTAGAGTGGTTAGTATGGAAGACTTGGGTAATGAATTCGGTGGCACGGAGGAACTGGTGCGTAGTGGAGTGATTCTTGCTCAAACCGAATTGCTCTTCAATTATGATGTTTTTGAAAATGTAAGCGTTAATGCGTTTAAGTATGATTTTTTCGAGGAGTTAGCTTAGTGAGTTGAGTAAGCTGATTGGTCGGTAGTTGTATGGGTTGGAGTGGTCTTTGTTGCGATTGGGAAAATGGCAGACAAGAGCCGTCTTCTATGTAGTTGGGAAAATCCTATTTAAGAGGACGTAATTGAAAATCGTTTCTAGAGCTGTGATCGCAAATGGTGGAAGGTGCTTAAGCGCTATGTTAGGGTTTTCGTCAGGACCGGGTGCCTTTCGGTTGGGCAGATGTTTAATTGGGCATCGGATTTGCTGGGAGCTGGTCCGGTGAATGCGATTGTGAGTCTGTCGCTGGCCGAAATGACGTGAGAGATTTTCGGTCTCTGTTATGAACGTTAGGGAGGATGGCTGTTCGTTGAGCCGGAGGGTGTTTTCGAGGGCGTCAGCCAGAGCTTCAGCCGTTGCTGTGTCTGTGGAGGCAATGTGCTGATTGTGCCGAAGGGGGGACATTGAATGAGTTTCCCTAACTAGGGTTTTTTAGATATGCCAGAGGCATTTGTTATCTTACTCTCATTGATACTTCAATTAGATAGGACATACGAAGAAGTGCTGGAGAAAACATCGCGTTGTATAATAGTCTGGGAATATTTTGCTCGACATGACGGACTGTCTGACGAAAAATATACCCAATAATTAGTTGCATCATGATTAATATGAACGCTTTCAAGCAGACTTTGTCTTTCGGCTGACATACATTTCGCTCCTAGAGCTATTATATGTGTGAGACCTGTTGACTCCGAGAATTACAAGATGTTTTTCTATTGCATGATTTGGAACAGTTGGGCAAATATTTGATATAAAGTCCCTTTTAGTTGTAATAAAAGGGGCTCCCATGTGCAGCGATACACTCATGATGATTATTTTAGCGTTGTGGTTATTGTCTTGTAACATAGTTTTATTTGCTAGTTCGGTTCATATCTGTGCATTTGAAATACGTAAATATATATTATAGCTCATATTACTCGGGTTTATGAGCATTACAATGAATAAATCATAATGTTTAAACGTGATTTCATCGTGAGAATCAATAACAACGGCCTGATCTTTAGTTGGCGTCATTTGTATGATTGAGTTTTAACGTTATTATCTTTATGTCTAAATCATGGCATCTGGATCTGTAGAAGCTGCTTTGTTATATGTTATTTGTGGGATTTTTGCTCTTTTGTTGATTTTGTAGAAGATTTTTGAAGGTTTCCTAAGAAGGAAGAAGTTGAGTGAATACAGTGAGGTTTTAAACCTCCGATAGAAGAAACAATTCAGTTACTGTAACTTTTATTTAACCCAACAGATGAAACACAATAAAGTTTTAGGTATTAAAATACGAATAATGAGATTGATGGGAATAAAGCCTAAAACTCAAAAACCTAAAAATTTAATAAGAACGGCTAAGTCGTATAACATTGTGTTAGCCATGCCTACACCTGCAAGTAAAACATTGTAGCGAGTTGCAACCGTATAAATTCTCTTCAATACTTTTTGTCCACTTTCTTGGTATGGGAGTTACGTTTCAGCCTAGCTTTCAAGAGGTCCAGAGTTCAAATCTAGGTTAGGGTGAGTTCATTCACCGTCCAATAAGATCTATCTAGTTAAACGACGTTGAACTCAAGCGAAGCAAAAAAACAAAGTCTAGCCAAAACAAGTACTGATTTATTCTGGTCTCTCGGATAAATGTTTCACTGTATTGCAACCATTAAGGAATAAAAAATCATTGTGATTTATTATTTTATTCGATATTGTATTGTTGAATATGAGTAGAATTTAATCTACAAACACTTATTTTTAACAAACAAGTATATCAACCTGTTCTAAACGATTTAGGAACAAGCATATTTTCGTAATAACATATATGTTTGATACTTCGATGTTTTTATGTGCATCTTGACAAATTTATCTTCACACTTCGCCGGTTTCTAAGGTGATGCGCTGCTAAAATGTATTATTTTTCAAGAAAATGCGGGATTTATTTTTTTATTTTTCTCTAAAAGTATACTTTTTAATATCTAAAATGGTGTGATAACTTTTTCCCGTCAAAATTCACCTTAAAATGTATTTTACGCCATTTTTAAAAAGACTATGCTGAAGTGGTTGTGTGGGAGTGGCTCTAGCAGTGTTTCATTCCATTCAGCATTTATACGGTTTTCATGACTAATTTGGGAATTTGAAAGATTCTTGGTAGTATATTACTTTTATAACTCTACTCTATACTACTATAGGTTAGTTTTACTTTTCCCAATAGATGGCAACAGCTATTGATGTGAAAATATGTAGCTAGAATTTAAACATTTTTGCCTCCAGTGTGACTCTACATAACGGTTTCTTTTTCTACATTTTAGAAGCAAGCATTTCGGTGTATAATACTTATTTTTAATTATTTGTGTTTCTAGAATAGTTATTTGTCCAATGGAATACAATTAAATATATAAAGGGCATAGTTAACGTTTCTGTTTCTAGGTTGAGTATTTTAGAGTATATAATGATGAGAGATAAAAACCGAAAACAGTAAAAGCTAAACCCACCTTCTAAGAAAAATGGAAATAAATTGATATAGTTACTGATTGGCTATGTACAATAAGCAATATTTGAGTGAAGTAGATAGAAATGGGCCTAATTATATAACAGAACCAGAAGTCATTGCACCACCATTATGTGTACTGCAACTTTAAACGCAGTTTACTATTGTATACTTTTAAAGATTTTTGGAACAGATGTTTTTGATAATATACCTGAGCTAATGAAGCATTCATTAGATAGACGTGGTACTTATAAGGAATGTAAAAAGATATTGTATGTTACGTAAAAAATGAAATCTTATGATTTTCAAGACAACAAAAGTTTGGTCATTGTCATTGCTTAATATACGTATTACATTTTAAAACTTAATTATAAAAAACTTTCTTTCATCTATAATATACACTAAATTTGTTCAACTGTATGGTTTTGTATATAAAAGCTAATTTCCAAAAGTAAATCTATAATTCATAAACTACAATTTGCAGTTTAATTGAATTATTTTTGAGTTATTCCATTGAAGTTATAAATAACTCACACTTGGACGTTACTACGTTAATTTCTCTTTTAAAATGTAGAACATAGGATATTCAGTAGTCTATCCTCCGAAGATGGTTAGATCCTACGTAGGAAGGATCCTACACTGTGAAGGATTTCAGCTTGCAAGGCATGCACAGAACGCTTGTAAGTGATGACAGTCAGACTATATTGGTAGTATGAACGTTATTTTACCAATGAGAGAATATTACAGAAATCTTATTTCTATATACAGGTTTATTCTAAAGCTTTGACTTTTTGAAATGTTTATCTATTACAGGAATAAATGAGCACCTTTGTATGTACAACAACGTCCAATCTCAAAGAGAAGCTGGACTGTCCTAGTGAACCCCCTGGTAGGACCATAAATATCCCTATATGGTTTTAGTCTCACGTGCTTGTCGTCAGCACGCCATTTATGCAATGTTAATTTACATCTGACACATACCTATAAAGCAAGCCTTAGGTCAGTCACGTGCGGACACAGGTGTCTGAAATGGTTATGCTGATTTGGGGTGAAGTGTAAGAGTATGGTATAAGAGTGTTATGATTTCCTTTGAGGTATCTCTAGGTTTCTGTATACACTCAATCTGCAGGTTATATTCATAGGCGAAGCTATTTGCCCTTTTGTCAAACACGCGTTTTTTGTACCTGTAATTCCCATATCCAACCGGGTTATTTATGGTGGTAAAGTGTTTCAAAAGTTAAATATGATCAAATAAATAGCACTCCACAACTCGTGCAGTGAACCTTGTAGGTATTTGAAAACTCCTATACAAAATAGCTTTTTGTAATCATTTTTTCAATCATAATCCTTTATTGCCTGATACGAAGCATTTAAGTCAAATGCTTATGATTATATCATGTAACTGATTAATGTAGTGTGCTGTAACCGATGTTGTATGATATTCTTGTTTGTTTCATATTATTACTGAACTGCACCTTTGAGATGAATACAAATATTGGTTTTTATTATTTCCGATCTAACTTTAAAAAACACGCCGGTGTAACTAATTTTTAAAGTTCATATAAGTATACCGAAATAAACAATTCAAAGTCCAAAGTGGATAGAGAGCAGAGGATAACTTAAGTTACTGCTTTAGACTCTGAATTGTACGTCACACTGAACAAATGGTAACTTTAACCATTTAGTTATTTAGTGTGCTACCATGTAGCGCCTTTTAAAGAACCCCTAATATGATTTAATGTCAGATGAATTCACTTCGAAACATTGTATGTTACCCATTTTAGTATGACTTTAAGTAGTGTTATACGTTTTAACGTCATTAATAATTAGTATAAGCTTTCAGTGTATATGCCACATTGTCAAATGTACAAGCCATAATTGAAAATCGTTTAATATTCTTCTGTTTTATATCTCTATAAAGTGCCCTTTTTGTATAGGCGTATCTTTTAACTATTTGTGCCTGTTACTATTGTAGTTTTAGTCAATGGAGCCATTTGCATTATATATTTTCATACTCCGTATTTCTGCATTTGCTATATTAACTTGCTACTTTTACAAATAATTTTTTTTACCTTGCTGATCATACTCTCTCTTTTCAACTGTGCTGCTCAAACCTTTGGTGGTATTTTGCCGCTGCTCTACAAGCATGTGGCATGCAGTGTAGATTCAGGATGCCCAACCTTACAGAAAGAAGGGCGAAGGGAACTTCTCTATCCACTCATTTCCACTTGTTCTGACAAGGACTGAAACTCGATTGGTTTAGCTTGTCAATCTCTTCAAATATAGTAGGTAGAGTGAACTATGTACTTTGAACTTTAGCTCTTAAGAGAACAGGTTGGGCTTCACTGGTGTAGATTGATCTTTCCTGCATCAACATCTGTCAGTATTTCATTGATCTTATTTTAAGTACACTTCGCTCGTTACCCGCGTAGTTTGTTTTTACCCTTTTTATGTATTTACTTCTTCTTCATCGTCATCATCATCTCCTCGAATTAGACTACTATTCTGTTTCTTCTAGGATATGAATCGCTCATATTTTCCTTGTGGACTTCTCCACTCTTCTGTAATATTATCTCTAGATATCCTTACAATCCTATTAGGTACCAATCTTAAAATATGATCATTCCATTCTCTAACCATTCCACAAATATTCTCTAATGTATATTTCTCACTAGTATCTCCGTTCTTGCTTCTACCAAGTTTTGTTACACCTACTATTTTTCTTACGGTTTTCATTTCACTTACTTCCATTAGAGTCTCTACTTAACCACGGAGGCATTTTCAACATAATTATTGTAGCGATTTATAATCAGCCTGAAATTTCCAAATATGCAAATAATAACAATATCTTTGGCGATTTCACGGAGTCGATGTCAGATTTACAAGAAAAATGTGCAGAATCGGATATGCTAATCATGGGGAACTTTAACGCGACAATAGGTACTGAAAACATTTAATCGGAAGGGGGAAGGGAGGGGTTAGAAGATATTCGAGGAGCACAACGAAGAAATGAAGATCGTGTAGTAATTCTAGCGACCAAACTTCTCGCCTTCTGCGACGCTTTTACCTAGAAATGTTAAATGGAAAGTACGATGATGATATACAGGGGGAGCTAACATTTATAAAGGGGAATGGAGACAGTGTCATTGAATATATGTTAGCTAGTCAGAGCCTGATTATAAAAATTAAAGTTTGCAGGTGGGGAAAAGGATTGAGTCGCATCACAGCCCAATTATGCTGGTATTAAATCTTGATGAAACAGACAAGGGGATGCTGGGGAACAGCGATGTATTAAGGAAGAATGCAGACTGTTAAGCCCATTCGTGTGGAAACCGGAGCATGCAGAAACGTTTCAAACAAACATCGAACAAGTCTTAAGAGGACTAGTATGCCGACAGTAAATAATTTGACACGCGTTTTAGCAAGGCCCGCATTCGTGATGAAAATGACTAACAGCAAACCCAGAAAAAACTCACATGGTTGGGATAAGAGGCCAAAAAGAAATCAGAAAATGCATTTAAAAGTATTCAGAAATAGGGGAAGGGAGGGAGAACGAGGGACGTCATTTAAAAACGCAAGAAATACAAAGATATAATCAAACAAAAGAAAGCGGATTGGCAAGCTGAAAGGACGACTGAAATTTTGAATTTGTGAGTACAGGAAATACTACCGAAATATGGAAAGCAGCTAAAAATTTAAGGGAAAATGAAACCTTTCAGAATGAAATTTCACCGGGAATTTGGGCGAACTACTTCAAAGGAATATTTGGGGAGGAGTCAGGCAAATGCGGAGGTGCACCGAGATTGGGCCAGGGTATTTTTACATCTACGATACAATTATTGGATGCGGAGATTTCGGCACAGGTGGCCATACGTGTAGTTAACGGTTTCAAAAACCGAACGGCTCCGGGATGTGATAGATTGCCACTGGAAATGCTTAAAGCGGCATGGAATGTTGCTAAGTTTCGGACAACAATGACCCAGGCATTCAACAGTCCTTTAATAGAGGAATATACCCAGAGGACTGGAGGGTCGGAATTATTCGTCCGATTTATAAAAAAAGGGAGCGATGGGGTCACCAGACAATTATAGAGGAGCAACTTTGCTTCCGAGTATGGAGAAAATCTATTATAGGATACTTTACGACAGATAAAAACTTGGGTGGGCGGTTTAATATAATTTCAAAATTTCAGGCGGGATTCAAGGAGGAGTATAGTACTTTAGTTAATGTGTTTATTGTAAATACTCTTAAAGGCAAAACAAATGTCTAAAAAGCGGGGAAGATTGCATTGTGCCTTTGTTAATTTTAGAAAGCTTTTGACTCTATAAATCGCAACGCATTGTGTGGTAAATTAGAAGCTAAGGATTTTCAAAGATGATCATTAGAGCAGGCAGAGCTGTATTTTACCACCCCTTTTCTTTAATCTCTTTGTGAACGACGTAGTGGACATACTACTAGGAGAAAATGTGGAGGTGCCTGATATCGGCACATTTGGATCCCAGTACTGCAGGCGATATGACACTGTTCTCTGTTATTGTCGAAGGGTTGCAAACGGGACTAGACAGACTTTAGACGTAGTGTGGTGAATGGCTATTGACTTAGTGTACATAAAACGAAAACAAAGTTACGTTAAAAAACAGATCGATATACTGCCGAACAAAACCTGAATTTACGCAGGGGAGAAATTGGACAAAGTAAAGCGTTTTCTATACTTAGGTTTGACTGTTACAATGAACGGAAGATGGACTAAACACATGGAGATTACGAAAATGAGATCTGTGCACTCGGAGCAGAATACTAGATATACCGGTAAAATTGCATTGGACAATTATTAGCTTCACAATGACGTAGAGGCGGAAATCCGGGGTTAGGAACCCACGGGCAGACTAAACTAAAACCAAGAACAGGTTTTCTGAAAGGTATATTGGGTGTGAAAGGAGATACGGCAAACTGCGGCATTTTTAGAGAATATGGCGCATACGGCGAAACAACCGAATGCAAGGTAGGCGATCAAATATTGGATTAGAATTATGAGAAGAGCACGCTATAAGGAACAGCTTAGAATGGGAGGGGACAAGACTTGGGCAGAGAAAATGAAGAGAAGGCTGAAGAGAATAGCGATGGCTAATATATGGTTTGAAGGACTTGGAAATGGGCAAATATGTGGAGAAAGATCCAATAGCGACTGAAAGATATAGATCGACAGCAGACGCTGTCACAGTGTAATGAGAAGGTATCATTAAGCTTACAGTCGAAACTAAAAAACAGACTGGCATATAGAACGGTATATGTTGTTCTGACTGGGATCATGGCGAGCGATCATATTCTTAATTTTCTAGCGTTGAGAGCAAAGGGGGGATGCAATTGGTAAATTTTTACAAAAGGTTATGCAGCTCAGATCGGAGTGTAAGGAAAAGGGTCAAGGGTGGGTGAGGGAGGGTTGGTGGCTTAGGGGCGGGTATTTTCTTTGTTTCAAACAATAGCGTGTGCTTGTGGACAAGCCTTTTTCTGTTCTTCTGTTTTGTTTGTGTTAGTTTGTGGTTTTTTGTTCTTTTCTTTTCATTTCTAGTAAATGCCATTAGCTTTAAGGTTCAGTGAATATAGTCTGAAAAACAGAACTACAGTGTATTATATAAGGACGTACGGTTTATTTGACCCGTGCGATGTACGAGTTTAAACATGTAAAATGTTTAAGACTAATAAATACACCGCTCTACTCTACTACCATTGATTTCTTTGTCTTTACGGTGTCTTCTCTGGTGTGGGATGAGTATGTTAAAATTAATCTAACGACACTTTTATAAATCCTTATCTTGGGTTCGGATGTAAATATTTATTTTTCTACATGACATCGTTAAGGGAATCAGATATCTAATTTGCTTTTAGAGCTTGTGAAAGTACTCTGTTTCAGTTTCTATTTAATAATAAAATAAGTAAAGTATACAAATTTAAGGTAAAATTCAGTATATGAATTTAAATCGAGAAGTGTAGTTAATGTAAAATACCCCTTTATACGTGCAATTTTAACTAAACAATGTTAGTTTAAATAACTGTAACAATGCTTTTAGAGATAATAATTTACTGTGAAGCTGAAAATGACATACATGGTATATATCCTGGAACCTTACATCAGCTCTTTGTTTTAATGGTTTTGAAATCCCATTAGGTTACACAGGGTTTTTACTGCTAGCTTCAAGACTGGGTGGCTAAAAGTTTAAATTCCTATTTCACGACCTGGTGAGCTGTAGCTTTATTGCCCCCAGCAGAGGGGGAAAAAGCTGGACGGCAGGTTTTGATGGACGGGTTGAAAGATGCGGGGGTGACAGTCTGCTTATTCCCAATTATTTCCGCCGTATTGCGCGTTCAGCCATCAAACTCAAGTTTTTCATAACGGGTCTTCTCTCTCCGAGCTCTGATTTTCACATTTATTCAATAGTTCCAGCGATCATCTGTCACGACCACGAGCACAGTATGTTCCCTCTGCCATGACATGCGGCTTTGTCGCTACGTATAGCATCCGCAGCACCTTATGGCACCCAAGAAAGTTTTTGCACACTTAGTCTCCACGTCGTCATAAAAATTAGATTTGGTAGCTGCTCTGCGCTTTGAATTTATTCTCCGAAGGTTAAATCAGTATTTCTTGGTATATGATAGCTCTCGCAACCTCAGTACATTTTGAATTTGCTCAAGGAGTTGATGTAAAACAATCGTAAGACATTCTGTAACCAAAATCATTTCACAGTACTCCACATAATGGCTGTCTTCATATAAAAATTCTCTCTTCGGTCCAATTACGAAAGGAGACAAACCTAAGATTCAACAGATTGCTTTTTGTTTAAATACTTCATTTTTTGTGACTGAGGCAATTCCATTTTCTCTATTGCTCTACCACTATGAAGAAATTAAAAAAAGAGGTATTGCACCCTAAAACACTACGTTAACAAATACGAAACATTATAATGTATTAAAATTCTCACCCAACTATATCATAAAGCTAAAATAAAGTAAATATAACTTGAGAAATGGAATTAATTGTCCTTTCACACAAGCCGTGTGTTGGACATAACTTCAGAAAGCTATTCATAAAATTGTTTTCAATACGTTTCATTCTATGAGGTCTATAATGTTTGGAAAAATTCATACTGTTAAAGGTTTCATGAACTTAAATGTGTCTGGTGGAGCAGCTTTCCTGTGCTATGCACGATATTTCAGTCAAATATAACTTTAAATTGAAACGGTTGTGTTTATAATTATGGAATACCATCACAATGTCATCTGTTTCCAAGTGAAGATGCTAAATAATAATAATTATTTTCCAGTTTGTAAATAAAGTTTCCTTTTTATTATTTTGCGTGAATGATTCTCGTGGTATGATGCTCTTTGGTTATTGAGTATGAATCTAATAGTTTTTAATGCTTTTGACGGGTAATAATTTTTCTGAGAGTAGATCAACCATTTCCTCACTTTTGGCATTGATGTACTTCTCCATTGAACTAGATTTGTCACTCAACAAGTTCCTTGTGTAGTGGAATACTTCTCACAGCTCGTCAGTATTTGTGGTCACAGTACTAATAATAATCTACTTCAATACCTGTCTTTCTATCAATAACAGTTGTAATCCTACCTCGTGAATTACTAATTAATTCTGCCTGATTACTTCTTCCTTCTTCGGAGCCGCATCTCTGTCGGATGGTGTCTCTCTTACTGACTCTTTTGGATTTCTTTATTCCTCCCGTACAACCAAAATCGTATTGTCGTTCAACTTTTTCGTCGCTGCCTTTATGATTCTTTCAGCCTATATTTTGTCACATACTAGCTATGCCATTAATATTTTGTGATCGATTTTCACTTAATTATGTATATAGGTACATAACGTATGCCCGTTTAAACGGTGTACATTGCAAAGATTTCAAAATCAACGAATGTTTTTAACATAACTTAATTTTTTTACTTTCCTCAGGATGTGACACTATGTTAAAATTAATCATCATGTAGTTTCACTTCTTGTTTGTTTCTTGGCGTAAAACGAATTACATTAGGATTCTTTTACCTAAAAATAGTTAATAAAAGTAAAATTAAATTAAAAGTCTTGGCATTGTTTGGGAGTTCTTCATTTTGCGTTGCAAAGTGCTGGAGAAATAAATTAATGAATCCGTAAAAACTGAGCCAATAACGCTGATTATTCACGATTTCAATAATTAATTTCCCCGTCATTTAAATTATAAATTGGTTATACTTACTTATATCACAACTAAAAACATCTTATCAGTCGAACTGGTGTAAATTATTTTTAATGTACCACACACTAAGGTTGATCTTTTCGTACAATTTTGTAAAAATTATAAAACGATAAATTACAAAATATTTAATATCGCCAGAACACATAATCGGCATTATCGTACTAAAGTAATACCGTTCTTTCCGTAAGCTTGGTTAGATTTGTTTAAGCTAATGTATGTTTATTTTCTGTTTTAGCTGAATAGATTTATTTTAAAGAGTATATTCTCAGTGTGAATGCCTAACTTGAAGGAAACCTGTATTAGCAATAAGAAATTTAAATACGATTTCATGGTTTTCGAAATACAACTCTTAAATAGGGTGTTGAACAATGCAGAAAATTGTTTAGAAACTTTAAAGGGTCTTAGGCAAGTGATTAATGAGCATGTGTGTCTGGTAGAGTGGATATGGTGCTGGCATCGAGTAACAGGCTATCGTTGTTACGAGCTGTATGATCTTAGTAATCAAGGAATTGCTTCCCGGAGTAGTCGTATTGCGCCTTCTAATGTATAAACTTACCTTATTTTTGCAGACTTATAGAACGTTACCGCAGCCAGTATCCATTTACTCCGGTTTTGGCAAATTTATTCCTCCAATAGCCCTCTTTTCTTTTGTCCGGGTGGTGTCCAGTGGATAACTTTCTTTGCTAATCTCTTCTTTTCGATATACATGACCGAATAAAGTGAACTACTTCCTTTGAACTCGTCCATCAAGTTTCCTTCCACGCCTATTATTTCTTTTGTTCTTGAATCGGAATCCTATCTATTTTAGCCTTTCCACCATTCTTCTTTAGGAAAACCATTTAATTTTCCTCTTACGTACCACGACCCGGCTCATATATTCTATCATCACGCTCCGAACATACTTTCATAGATCTTTCTGGTGCTTGCCCTCGGGTCTTTATTTCATATTATGGAGTTCAAACTCTTATTAATTGTCCTTTCCTTGTTAATTCTTTGGGTTATCTCCTCCTAGCAGTTTCTGTTTTAATCGAAGATTACCCCAGGGTATTTAACGGCTTCGTGCCTAGTATATTTCCATTCTTTAGTACACCAAATATTCTGAGTTTTTCATACTTATGGTTAGACCAGCCTGTGCGCATATTGCAGGTCCTCAATATCTTCTTGAAGTAGATTTGCACCTCAATGAAACGCCAAATTAAAGTAGTAACGATTGGTTGTTACATTTGATATCGTTTACTTCATCTGCTTCGTTGTTGATTCTGCTGCCGTCATCTAGTAGCTCGTTTTGTTGTCTCGTGCACCAGCTGTACCAGTGGTTTGCTGTGAGATCTTTCTCTAAGGGTATGCGTGGGCGTATTGTTAAGGGATAACACCAATTTAAATTGACAGAAATTTAAGTTGATCTAATACTTGAGCTTTTGAAGCGAGCTGCTGAATATTAGCACTCGAAATTGTAACAACTGAATTATTATACCTGCTAACTTCTCCGTCTTATTCTGCTACTTCTTCTGTATGAATTTTACGATTTGAAATAACTGTTTCCGTAATAAACGAAACTAGAAGCATAACTTGCGGTGAGTCGCTAAAATTCTTATCGGGAGACCTCTCGCAATAGCCACGAAATCTTACTTACACAAATGCTTAAAATATCACATAAGCAGTATGTACCGGCGACGGTACCAGAGTAGCGAATGTACAACTGTGCGCACGAAAGTGTGGACGAACGAATGTGCCGGTACCGGATAGAAGTAACTCTCTGAACTAAAATTACACGCCTTTATTGCTTTTAGCTCCACCTACTTCATTACTCCCCATCAACATAATTTTTCTCGCGTAGCCAATACTTAAAATCCTACGCGTGCCTGTTAAATTTGTTACCAGTGGGCTTGACACTCGGAGTCTAAGTGCCTTTCTCCTTTCCAAAATTCTGCCTATGTGACCGTGTAAACGTACTGAGCTTATAACCTAAATGAATTCTCAGAATCTTTAAGCAAATGCGTTCGCTTCTTCGGGTGATATAATCACATTCGCAAATCTGAGTTCCTAATTACCTTCGTCTTTCCGAACAAGCATTTCAATTCATGCTTATTACATTATCCATTGATTTAATACACGAACATTATTTATTGCAATTATTTCTCTAGATTACTCTTAGTTCTTTACTTAATTATTTATGTATTCCCGTCCATAATTACGGTATTATTCCGCAATGAATATTTATTAATCCGCAAAACACCTTGTTGATATTACTAATAGTAACAAGTATAAGCAGCTGAATAAGACTCAAATTTGTGGTCTATGAAATGCCATTCTCCTGCAGTACACGTTAGGTCACACGATCAAGTAAAGAGCTGACTAGTCTAGGCTGCATAATCTCTTGTGTATTATTTCATTAAGGATTGCAGACGATATGGAACAAATATTAAGTAAATTGCGTAACGAAATGACATAAATGAGCTTCATTAGAAGCGTCAAGATACAGGGGTTTTGTCAAACTTGTCAATTCAACCCTTTATGACCCCGTGTAATAGTCCACACTTTCTCCAGCATGGGAGCCACTGCGTTATCTGCCGTGAGGTTTGTTTTAATAGCACGCTATCACGACGTGATTCAGTAGTTACGCTTGTCGTCTGTTGCATGAATGACCAGAATTAGCTACGGGATATCCAAGTAATGTATTTCTTCCTTATTAATCCTTAATATGTTAGTCATATTCTCAATCACGCGTAATTTTGTCGAATACCATAGTAATCACTATTTTACATAATACATTGCAAATACATGCGCCAAAGAATATCAGGAGTGCCTGGACATAACCTCAGATGTCTTCTTGAATTAACGCAGTGCTACCGTTAAAATTAAATGATAACTGTGGAACATTATATATGTATTTACAAAACATCCTATCACACAGTGCAGCCGTAACACCTGAACGTGCGTACATACGCTTGCAAAATGTAAAGTACATATAGGTACATAGGTTCACCGAGACCGTTTATGCTTGGGTTGGACTAGCAGAGGTCCCAGATTTAAATCTCGCGTGGTGGCTTTCTTGGCTGTGCTCAACTTCGTATTCATGTAGGGACATTTGGAGTCTGAATGACGTGTAGTTTTCAATATTTATAGCATGTAAATTATGCGTAGTAGGTTTTATTTAGATAGTCGCTAGCAAAAATATGAGCTGAAAGAACAAAATAAAACGTTACTTAATGGCAGTTGAAACCATTTCACACTAAGAATGCAGCACACACATCATAGACCTTATTTTGCGGATATTTCTATACAGGATGAATCACCTAAGACTTGTACCGCAAATATTTTGTAAATGGAAAATGCTATTGATGTGCAGTTTTCACAGAATTGGTTCGTAGTTAGTCAGGGGCTCGTACATTTAGCCTATAAACAGATTTTAATAATACTGAGATAGTGTATCGTTTGAGCAAGCATACAATGTTTTACATATAACAATACATAACCGAAAAAAGGTACGGTAAATTACAATGTCAACATTCTAGTGAATGTAGTTTACGAGAAATCTTATTTTCAAACTATTACGCACCGACACTTGTACAACCTGTGGTAGCACAAAAACAAAGGGAACTACAATACTTCTGTGGATTCTTATAAGTAAAGAGAGTATAGCCCTTCAAAGTTTGTGTTCAAAATAACCACCGGCAGCTTCAATTCACGCTTCCAGTCTGCTATGGAAAAACTGCTGCACACGTTCTAGCATTTCAGCGGAAATTTCAGAGCAGGCAACAGTAATACGTCGTTTAATATCGTCCTGTGCAGTTGGTACATTCTTGTAGACAGGGCTTACAGCATTCCCCATAGAAAAAGTCTAAAGGTGTCAGATCCGGTGAACGACCCGGCCAAGGTACAGGTCCTCCGTTAAGACAAGCTGTAGTACTTCGTGCACTATGGGCAGGACAGCCATCATGTTGCTAACACAGGTTCCTCCTAGTCTGCAAAGGAACGTCTTCTAGCATCTGTGGCAGATGGTCTGTCAGGAGGCTGCAATACTTGTGGTAGTAGTAGTAGTGGTGGTATTTATTAAGTATTTAGTATTACATTAATTGCATAACACAGTCACATGGGTCATAAGACCGTACATGCTCTCTAGAAAAATACCTGGTCTGTATATGTGACTTGCAGTATCAACCAGAAAACAACTATTTTTTTTTTACAATCACCGCACTATATACATACATACATATAAAATTGAAAAAACACACTGAATCACACACTCAAACACATACACACACACAGTCGCGCACAAGTACTCTATATGTTTAAAGAAAAATTACATAAACACCTTATCTCTTAGTACACGTACTTCCATTAAGTATGTGCCCAAGCTTGGCCAGTTTTGGCTGTTTAGAATCAAGTCCCAGCATGCTGTCCTCCGTCTGTTGGAAGCCAAAAATACTTCCGGTAATAGTATTTTCCTAATACCCTCCGTCTGCACGCATGCTGCCAAAATATGCGTCCAGTCTTCTTGTTCCCCGCATAATGGGCAAATCCTCCTGCCATCGTCATCAACAATCTTGCGAGCTTTCCACCCTGCCAACCTAAGCCATGCTATTCCAGTCCTCTGTTTTATACTCAATTCCAAAATATATGTTTCCTTACCCCACCTAGTTTTTATTTCATTTTGTAGCTCCAATGTTGATCTTTGTCTACATTCAGACTACGTGGATAAAGGCAATCAGAGCACGAGAGAGGGAACTGCATGGGCATGGTTAGTGGAATTGAAAGGAATAAGACGGGATCTGAAAATAGATGAATGTCCAATGATTTTCTGCCTGTTACTGTGTGTATGCATCAGGAAATTGAATTCAAACACCTCGTAACATCGGACCACACAATACTTATGCAAGTTCATTGTTCCTTCTATGAGCAAAGGGCCTATGAGCTGATAGTTCACTATCCCACACCACACGTTTAAACTCCATGGACGCTGACGTTCCACCTGGCGAAGCCAACGGGAATTGTCAAGAGACCAATAGTGCATGTTTCTGCGGTTTACCTGGCCATGATTAGTAAATGTTGCCTCATCACTAAGCAAGATACATGATGGATCTGGAGTATCATATCTTAATGCCCATGTACAAAATTTAAAATGATTCTCAAAATCGTTTCCATGTAGCTTCTGATGGACAGAGATGTGATATGGATGGAACCTATGTCGATGAAGAATGCGCAGCACACTTGCCTGACTTATGCCAGCTCCACGTGCGATTGTGTGGGAACTAATTTGCGGTTTTACTGCAACGGCAGCCAAAATATTAATGTCAGCCTCTTCTCCAGTCACTTGTTTGTTTCTGTTACATGTTCTAGGTGTTACAGTATCACTTTCACGTAATTGGTTGAAGAGGATGATAAATAATTGCCGAGGTGGTTGACGTATATTGGGATACGTTTCTGCATACATCGTACAGGAACGAACTGCATTCTTCCTACACTTTCCATGCACCATGAGCATGTCGGCTTTTTCTGCATTAGTAAACCCCATCTTCCACTCACGATTTACTGCTTGAAGTGTACCAAACTAACTGACCACAAAGTCGCAATGCAATCAAGAACAGAAAACACAATGCAAACAAACATAACAACATCGTACCTAGCAACTAAGCAGGTTGAATGGGAAAAACAATTGTCGGGGTGGAAACGTTTCAAAATACGATTTCTCGTGAACCACTTGCACTAGAATCCTGCAACAAAGACCAATGACATTCTAATTTATCCTGCCTTTATTCTTTTGATATAACTAGGCATTGTTCCATTTAAAAAGTTGTATATTTGCTCAGAAAATACATTTATCAGTATTATTAAAATCTGTTTATAGGCTAAATGTACGAGCCCCTGACTACCAATCAATGCTGTGAAAACTACTCATCAAGAGCATTTTCATTTCCAAAATATTTGCGTTGCAAGTTTTAGGTAATTCACCCTTTATATCACAGAAACATCAACACAAAGGTGTATCCATACTAATTTGTTGGTATCGAATGTGATTAAGTGAATATCACTTGGCTTCTTCTTCCTTTTTCTGAAGGTTTGGCAATTTAATGTTTATTAAATAACTTAATTTTATAACAAAAGTTACAATAAAACGGTATATACATTATTTTTACTATATGTCACTACTGCGGTGAGGAAAGTTCAATATTTAAGCATGATTGAATGATAAATCATGATATATTTAAATGTTGGTCAACATGTATGAGATATTTACACGATCTATCTAACTAAAATATAGATTGCAGTATGGTTAAAAAGATGGACTTATTATTAGCATTGAAATTGCTTTGTTTATACCCGCAGTACAACTTATAAATGTTCAATGTGATCTCGTCAGCTACATTAAACTCTACAACTGGTGAAGATACTAATAATTCATTTTTATCTTCACTTCTCAATCGATACTCGTCTTTTTATTATAACATTAATTAGTGTTCCGTGCCACAGGCTTCAGGATTTCGAATAATAGGTTTTAATGAACAAACTCATTGGGGAGAGAAATCACCTGACATTTAACCTCGCCGAGTAAGGGAATGATAGAGATAAAACCTAGTTGAGACTTCTGTCAAACGGAATGGACCTCGGTTCTCCAATTGAAAAATAAGTAATTATGTTACCCGCAGCAATGAACACGTGTCAGTGATACCATCCCGTCTTAGAATTGAACTTCTACCAACCCGTCCAGTCATTGATTTTAAAACACATTTCCATATAACACCGTTGAGAAGATGATTGTACTGGAGGTTGTAAAACGGATGCTTAACACAGATTACTTGAGAATATATGGGCTAGATACATAGCTTTCAAGAATTGCTTTTACCCAAAGAACTGAAAAGATAAAGGGCCTTCATGTACCTAGGTCTCGTTTAAGACAACAGAGTGCAGACACCAAATATTAAGCACCACTTTACAACCTTTTAAGGTCTGTCCCAGAAAGAGTAGTTTACAGATTATTTTTAATATCTACATAATTTTAAGGAGACCGATAGTGAAACCTCACCCGAGACCCTTTATTTCCTATGGCTAAAATTTATGAAAAGTTATTGTATTTCCAAGTAATAGGCGCGATCCATAAACACGTAGTTTTATGTTGATATGTGTGAAATGAACTTGTAATTCAAGTAATGGGAAGTTAATCAGAGGAGAAGTTCAGCAAGAGACTAAAGAAAGTGTGCACAACAATGCATCGACTAGTCAGCGAATGTATTGCTTGCAATATACATTCTCCAAAAAAATTAGTAGCAGTTACTGCTTTGAGATTCCTTAGAGTTACATTCATCTTCGTATTGTCCAAATGAATTTAGATTTGTAGGGATTTTACAGCCTTTTTAGCTTACGTTTCTATATTTGGGTATAATATTATGTGAATGCATAGGAAGGTGATGTTCAAATCTTCTTTCCGTAAAGATTAATTTTAGCCAATATTTTGTTGTTGATATTGAGAGCGGTACACAAAAGAAGATCTCAACATAAACAGCGAAACGTTGGCTAAAAAAATAAATTAACGCGGACTTACTATTAATAATAATAATAATAATACTATAGCAATAACGAGCTGTTTAATGTCTTCAGGAAATATGTCTCATTCCGTCAATAAAGACGTTTTAAAGGTCTTATTTCTGAGGTTTCTCAGTCTAACAAGAGACTTCTACCAGTCGGTAGAACTTTCAAGTGGAGGATATTTTATAAGTACGCTTATCTTTTCCGTGAAACCATAATCGACAACTGCTTCCTCCCTATACGCGTTGCTGTACTGCAAACGTAGAAAAACGCCAAAGGAAATAATAAATCGGGAATTGTAATTATGAGTAACAACTGGAGTAAAGAGGATGACGGTGAGAACCGAACAGAAAGAATCCAGTGAAGAAGACTCGCCCTTATGAGAGTATTTTTGTAACGCTGTATATTACGTTCAAATATGTGCTGAGCAGTGAATACAATAAGTTGTGTAGAAGCGTTGGGCTCCTAAAAACCGTGAATTTACTGAGAAAGAGTTTCATGCCAGACGGAAATTCAAATACAAGCCGAAAGAAATACTAAATGACCCCAACAATGCTGTCGCCAATGCGACGCAATAATGTGTCTGGCATGACAATACCAACTAACACGCCACATTATTGCACGTCAGTTTTAGGAATACATGCCACCATAAAGTAATTTCCTTCTGGCTATAGTGTAAAGAAGTCCAAAACAAAAATATTACTTCCTCCAAAAGAGAGTGAGCCTACAGGGAAAGGAAACAAGAACTGAGAATAAAGACAAGGTTGTACTCATTTTTGGAATCAATAAATATGAAGTAGGTCAGAAGCCATCCTTGAAACACCCTAGCTGCTGAATCGGAGAGAGGCTATTCAACCATTTGCTGTTATAGTTGGCTTTTCTGACAAAATATCTAGTCAGCTTATACTTGCTTATTTATCACTGAAGAGAATGGTTGTTTAAAATTTGAAGGTCTTTTCAGACCTCCCCACTCGTTCCGTAATGCCTGAGATATCAGCAAGACGCACAGTGATGCAAATCTGGCACATCTGCTTGTGACATCAGAACTTAAATATAATTTGTACCTCATTACTTATGATCAGTTCACTTGAGTTCAAAACACAAGTTGCGGGTATCAGTATTATGGCTTCTTTTTATTATAGTTTATGTTTAAGCTGTATCAACTCGCGCTAATGAGTGTGTGTGTAACTAATTCAGAAAAGCAGGAAAAATTGTCTTAACAACTCTTGTAGCGTTTAGAAAACATGCGGAACTGAATCGGTACTCCACAAAGCCGATATAAACATTTCTCATGGTAGCTGTCGTGTTCGCCGCATACCATAGGTATGTTCCATTTCACTTTAATAATAAGCCTCTCGGTAAATGGAACCCAACATTTCCAAATGGGATAAGTTCGTCGTGCTTTCCATTTGCCACTCCAGTTGCTCCGTTGGCAGTAGTTCTAGGAGTCGCTTTCTGTATGTATCTTACTACTTTCGAAACACCATCACATAACACAATATGTTTTCAGATATAAAGTTTGTGGCGTATCTTTCCGAGGCGGGTTACGCACCTTCAGCTTTCCATCCTTGTAGAAATGTTATTCCGAACGTGTTACAGTCCCTTCTAAAGTTCAAGCACAGGTGCCTGTTACTGAGGAATGACTATTGGCTTTTTTACTTTCTCTACTACGTATAGTAAGTAGGGGAAATATTGAATTCCACTCAAAAATTCGATACCAAGGTTTCTTCGGAAATACATGTTTTGAGGCCTCCTGAATCCAAAAAAAAAATACCTTTTTGGAAACATGTCCGTGTGTGTCTGTATGTCCGTCTGTGTGTGTGTTTCTATGTGTCTGTGAACAGCATAACTCAGAAACAAACAGTCGGATAAACACCAAACTTGGTATTTAGGTTCAGGATCTTTCAGGGATGCGACATGAAGGTTTTCAAGAAAATCCCCCACCCCAGACTACCCTTTACATGGAACATTTTTCGAAAATTTTAATTTTCTCAAAAATAGCTCTAACGATTTTGAATAAAATATCATATATTTAAGATACTTTCATGACAAATAAAATGTATATCTCGAATTTTCTGGGAATGTCTCCAAAAGTATTCCTCATTGTGAACGACTTTTGCATAACTGGTAAACCATAAGAGATAGACAAAATTTTACCACACAAAAAATGTAGATCGCGTTAAAACACACAATTTATGTCATATACATTTTTTGTTGTTGAGTGATCCATTTTCGAGATATTGCTTTCTATTCCCTTAAATTTTCCAATACTTATACTTTTTCTCAAATGGGAATTCGTTATTCATTTTTACTTTCTCTACTACGTATAGTAAGTAGGGGAAGTATTGCATTCCACCCAAAAATTCGATACCGAGATTTCACCGGAAATACATGTTTTGAGACCTCCTGAATCCAAAAAAAGCATTTTTGGAAACATGTCCGTGTGTGTGTCTGTCTGTGTGTGTGTGTGTGTCTGTGTGTGTGTGTGTGTGTGTGTCTGTGTGTGTGTGTGTCTTTGAACAGCATAACTCAAAAACGAACAGTCGGATAAGCACCAAACTTGGTATTTAGGTTCAGGATCTTTCAGGGATGCGACATGAAGGTTTTCAAGAAAATCCCCCCACCCCAGACTACCCTTTACATGGAAGATTTTTCGAAAATTTTAATTTTCTCAAAAATGGCTCTAACGATTTTGATGAAAATATCATGTGTTTAAGATAATGTCATGAGAAATGAAATGTATATCTCGAATTTTCTGGGAATGTCTCCAAAAGTATTCTTCATTGTGAACGACTTTTGCATAACTGGTAAACCATAAGAGATAGACAAAATGTTACTACACAAAAATGTAGATCGCGTTAAAATACACAACTTATATTATATACATTTCTTTTGTTGAGTGAACCGTTTTCGAGATATTGCTTCTTATTTCCTTAAATTTTCCAATACTTTATTTTTTCTCAAATTCGTTATTCATTTTTTTTATGTCCTGGACATGCAAAGAGAATGGAATGCGCCACATAGCAACCAGCGTTAAAATATTTGACTATCGCTTAAAAGCTACCATATTCCCCTTGCATCTACATGAATATTACCAATAAGATTGACATCTCGATATCTCGATTAACATGAAGCATATGGAGATTAAGCGTTTGTAAAAATAGTTTGTACAAGAGTAGAGAAAGTCATGTGAGTGTAACACATCAGATTTTTTATGTCCTGGACATGCAAAGAGATTGGAATGCGTCACATAGTAACCAACGCTTAAAAGATTTGACTATCGCTTATAACCTACCATATTCCCCTTGCATCTACAAGAAAATTAACAATAGATTGACATCTCGATATCTGGATTAACACGAAGCATATGGAGAATAAACGTTTGTAAAAATGTGTTGTACAAGAGTAGAGAAAGTCATGTGAGTGTAGCACATAAGATTTTTTTTACTTTCTCTACTACGTATAGTAAGTAGGGGAAGTATTGTATTCCACCCAAAAATTCGATACCGAGATTTCTCCGGAAATACATGTTTTGAGACTCCCTGAATCCAAAATAAACATGTTTATAAACATGTCCGTGTGTGTATCTGTGTGTGTGTGTGTGTGTGTGTGTGTGTGTGTGTCTGTGAACAGCATAACTCAGAAACGAACAGTCGGATAAACACCAAACTTGGTATTTAGGTTCAGTATCTTCCAGAGATGCGACACGAAGGTTTTCAAGAAAATCCCCCCACCCCAGACTACCCTTTACATGGAACATTTTTAGAAAGTTTTAATTTTCTCAAAATGGTTCTAACGATTTTGATTAAAATATCATATGTTTAAGATATTGGCATGAGAAATGAAATGTATATCTCGAATTTTCTGGGAATGTCTGCAAA
This sequence comes from Deroplatys truncata, assembly GCA_030765065.1. Classification (NCBI taxonomy): domain Eukaryota; kingdom Metazoa; phylum Arthropoda; class Insecta; order Mantodea; family Mantidae; genus Deroplatys; species Deroplatys truncata. The sequence continues at coordinate 113,190,166 of CM060981.1, forward strand.
AGTATTCTTCATTGTGAACGACTTTTGCATAACTGGTAAACCATAAGAGATAGGCAAAATTTTACTGCACAAAAATGTAGATCGCGTTAAAATACACAATTTATGTCTTATACATTTCTTTTGTTGAGTGAACCGCTTTCGAGATATTGCTTGTTATTCCCTTAAATTTTCCAATACTTATACTTTTTCTGAAATTCGTTATTCATTTTTTATGCCCTGGACATGCAAAGAGAATGGAATGCGCCACATAGCAACCAACGCTTAAAATATTTGACTATAGCTTAAAACCTACCATATTCCCCTTGCATCTACAAGAAAATTAGCAATAATATTAACATCTCGATTAACATGAAGCATATGGGGAATAAGCGTTTGTAAAAATAGTTTGTACAAGAGTAGAGAAAGTCATGTGAGTGTAACACATCAGATTTTTTTGTCCTGGTAATACAAAGAGAATGGAATACTCCACATAACAACCACCTCTTAAAATATTTGACTATCGCTTAAAGCCTATCAATTCCTCTGGCATCTACAAGAAAATTAGCAATAAGAATAACATCTCGATGTTGCGATTAACATGAAGCATATAGAGAATAAGCGTTTGTAAAAATACTTTTTACAAGAGTAGAGAAAGTCATGTGAGTGTAACTCATCAGAATTTTTCTCCTGTTGGAAGCTGTATTTGTATTCTTTAGAAGGATTTACCACAATGTACTTATTATTTTTATTATTATTATTATTATTATTATTATTATTATTATTATTATTATTATTATTATTATTATTATTATTATTATTATTATTATGCGATTATGTATTAACTGTGCTATATTCGATTCTATATGGTAAGACTTATTTACTTTATGTTTATTCTACCTTAAATGCATCCGGGAGGGCATTATAAATACCGATATTAATTTGAGCTGTTTCTCACTTCAGACCAACTTGTGACCTTTGAATCACTGTTTAGCTGAGTGCGGAACCTTCGTCTCTATATGTAAATGAGCTATTGATGAGGCCATTGATGAAGACAGACCTAAGGTATAAAATGCTGCTTAGCGTTGTATACATTCTCTTTGCATAGAAAATAGTTTGTGCTCTTAGCCTCGCGTAAAGCGTTTACAGAATCAAACAGAATAACTTTCGGTTAGTACCTCTGGCATGGAAATACTAGAATAAATGTTCCACTAACGCGTTTGTTTCTGTTGTTCGACCCTTACATTACAGTTTATACACATATTAAGAATTACCTCTTGCGCATGGTTTCAAAACAGGAATAAAATTCACTCATATATCTACACTTATATTTTACTTCAAGAAATTAATGTGGTTGACAGTTCGTCCGCCATGGCAATCCATAATGACGCATGAATTGCGAACTGCATGCAGAATACCAATACATTTATTTATGGCTGGTGTAGGTAAATGATGTTTATGAATGCAATTGCCAGTTTTTATTTCAGCAAGTATGGTTTGTGTAACTCTAAACTTTACAAAAGCTGTACCTAGAAAGAATAATTAAATTAGCAAATTAAACTTGGAGTTAAGATTTTCATTTAAAATATATTACAGTGTCACCGCACCACCATCACCAAAACTACCACCACCATTGTAGTTCTGTTGTGTTTAGTATGGTTCTGACATATCGTAATTTTCTGATGATACAACTATAGTCTGTAGACTACACTAATGCCTAGGGCGCTATTTTGGAAAAGATGTGATGCATTGCTTCATATGACTTCTCTACCCACTATCATTTATTGTTATGCATGTTCTGCAATTTATTACTACAGAAGCTTATTTTTCTAATTCGTCATGTAAATCGAAGAAATAGTTTAGTTATAATTTTGTTGTAGGTGCAAGAGGGATAAAAGAGATTGAAGTGATAGTCAAATCTTTAAAAAGTGGGTCGCTGTATGCTGGCTTTGAAATTCCATAATCCTTGCATTACATCGCTGGAAAAAAATGAATGGTTACAGCACTTAAAAACTGATAACAAATAATATCTTAGAAATGCTTAATGGTACAAAAATGTTTATATAAATTTTGTATTTTAGCACATTTTTCGTGTGAGAAGTATTTGTCTATATCTTATTCTTTACTTACTACAGAAATTCATTGGACAAAATTCATTGACTGAAGAGGACTTATCAGACTAATTGCAGAAAATTTAAGATATCCGTTATATCTGACATATGGAATTTTAATAAAAAAAACATTGGATTCATTTTTAAAAAAAACAAAAAACAATATGAACATTTTCAATGTAAAGGACAGCTTGAGTTGGTGGATTTTCTAGAAAACCTTTTTTTTGCTATATGTGGAGAATATTATTGAAAAGCTTTCTTTGCCATATCCTTGGTAGATGCTGAACTTAAATAATGTACTTTTGTATATAAACTTTGGTATATATCCGACTTTACGTTTTTCATTTATACTGTTCATAGAAACAGACATACATCGATGAGTTTTTTTCTGAAAGTGACTTAAAATTGCCCATGACATCTGAGTATAAATTCCTGGGTGGGATGCAGTGCTTTCTCTTTCTACCTTCTATAAGAGAAAGAAAAAAATACTAAAGAAAACAGGTAAATTCAGGCACATCTTGAAGACTCGAGGATAAATCAGAGATGATCTGAGAACTCAGGCGCTCCTTCGCTGTAATCTCATAGCGTGTCTTGAAGAACATGAGGGAGATTGGAAAGGTAGAATCAGACGACTGAAAAATTCAATGCCATAGCCGGGATTTGAACCACGGATCTCCCGGTTACCATGCGATTACTCTAACCACTGAGATACCATGGCAACATGCCGGCACGACATTAAATTCTCCAAGTGATTCGCATTTTTCCGTTAAACCACAAGGAAATCTCCAATTGTATTGAGATGACATACCCCACTTACAGCATTATAAGTCGCCATTGGGGTATATCATCTCATACATTTGACATGTCAACCATTTCGAATATAATCTTTCACCACGAGAATTTGAGATTCATCCAGCATTATTTAACGAACATTTCTATTTGAGCAAGAGTATGACTGTGTTGTAAATGCCAGGATTGATAGAAGGAGCCCAGCAATTAATAGCTAAAATCTGTAGCACTTACTGAACGTCCCTCATCGGTGATTTACCTCAAAAGCAGTAACTTTATAGCGTCTACCTTGCTTCCCCTGAGGTTAAATGCAAATTTCTATAATTAATTATTTTATAAACATTGTAGTTTCCTGCAGTTTCTAAGAGTATCGGCTTCATCATCGTATTTACAAAACACATTCAACTCGCTGAAGGAATACATATTACATACAGAAATTTACGAAAAGAGTAATTCTATTGTTTAAATGCACACCTTTCACACACACACATAAACCAATCTACCCCACCCCCACCCTTTTCTCTCTCAAAAAATACAATTTCAAGCGTTTTAAAATATCAGTGTCACGGAGGCGCACGCTGAAGCTCCTGACACCAACTGTCGAGGCAGGATTTTCTGCATGATGAATGGATGTCTGCTGTATCCCACTTCTGACATCAAACTGTCGTGTACGATGTTTTTTGGATAATAGACAACTGCTGGTTTTAAAATCGCTCTTTATTTCCCGTAACCAGGTACATGGCACGTGTAGACTTTGCGTCCTATGAACATAGCGACAGCTGACAGGTGACACATTTCAGCTCTGTTTCAAATGAAGGACCTCTGTTTTCACAATCTCTAGGGACCAAAGGGCATAGTTCATTTCCTAGTTTTTTTCACCACGATATTCCTTGAAAAGGCCTCTTCATACTCCTTGAAGCCTACCATTCGCTAATATGTATTCCACTCCTCGCCGGAACTGTATTCTTGATAATGATCTGATAGCAAAATTGCATTTTCCTGTCTTCAAAATATAGTTATTCTAGTGCACGGAGTCACCCACTCACCCTCTGCTCATGATTTGTGCTTATTAATGTCATCTGGTAGTTTAATTTAATAAAATGTCCCAAGGACATTTCTTGGTACCATATGGGAAGCGTAACTATCTCACGAGAGTTGGCACCAGAATATTTTTATACCTTGCGCGTATCTTGAGCTATTTTGACATCCGCTTATAATCGCAAGGATATATGTTGTTATTACTCTTAAGATCCTGGGCTTGCTTTTGTGGCATGTGATGAATTATTACGGCACAGTTTGAATCGGTATTGTGGAAAAGTGTACGTTTACCGTCCAGAAGTTCTTCAAAATGGAGCTCACTACAATTTTTGATTAGCCTGCAGTTAGCGGAAACGCCTGACATTTTGGAAACAATGGGAACATTGTTGTATGTCCCTGAAGGACATGAAACTACCAGAAATAACGTTGCAGAACCTGAAAAATAGAGTGATCGTCTCATCAAACAACAACTTCCTTGTTGGAAGGAATTGCAAACGGGGGTTTTCAAACTGATGAAAATGAGTTTTAAAATACCAACTTATATACAAGTGTGTTATTGATACATAATACTTTGAACAAAGCAGTACATAGAACTTACACTGTAACAAGAAAACTTATGACTACATGATTAGAAATAAAATGCACATTCACGCATGCCTACTTAATGACTAAAAGACTATGGCATCATTTTTCATGAGATCACCATCACGAAATGACGCCTATAGCAAATTATATTAAATTATGATGATTAGTTTATTTTTATTAGCAAAATTACAGTACGCAGGTGACAAGTGTGTCTTTAATTATCAAGTTATTATTTAGTGTTAAATGTTGATGAATTTCCCCATACAAATATATTTTGTTTTTTCCTTGTTGACTGTTAAAGCACCTTTCTTATATTCTGAAACTAATTTCTTTCTCATAAATTCAATAGCTTCATAATCTTGTGCCATTATCACATGGCCATCCGGAAAATGTAATGCGTAGATCATATTATTGCCTATCGGTATTCCCATGTGTTTACAACTCTTTTTTAGTATTTTAATATGTTCTCTAAACAAATACCCATATATATATAATTATATATATATATATATATATATTACCGAACTACATACATTCATTAACTGACATTGAAAACTGAAAAAAACATGAAACTTGTATACAATGAATGTACTGCTTTGATGGTTTACTGGTTGAAAGCGGCATAGCTTACAAAATAACATTAAAGGTAAAAGCGCGCATGAAAAAGTTTAATAATTTTATTATTTCTAAAGTTCAGCGCAATACAGACTCAGAAAAGATAATATTTCTCCTCTCCGTTCTATCTGGTGTTGTTTTGCAGCAGCCTGCTACTTGGGTCCCTTTAACGCACTATTAAACATTTTTGCGGCTATTTAACACTTGGTATAACCGCGGAAATGTTTAAAGAGAGTGGTGACTGTAATAAGGCAGAGTAAAGAGCGGAGTCTGTGGGCCAGGTGTTGTCGACTGTGATAATATAGAAGCTATTAGGATACCTCTCTTGCCACAACACAGGAAAAGGTAGACATCTAATTCAACAATACGTACTCCAAAAAGTTACTGCAGCTAACCATAACTGAACGAAACAAAGAAATAATTTTCTTGTAAACCACCTAGCTTTAGACTACTGACATCAAGTTTTATAACTATCTCTGTTGTTTAAATTCATTTAGGCCAGTTTGTTCTCAATGTAAATGAAAAATTAAATGCGTGGAGACTCTTAATATAATTATCGTTTTAGCTACAAGCAGAATAGATAAAACCGAATTATAATCAAACGTTTAAAAGCTAGTTGGTATATGCTGGCCCTGAAATTCGACACTGTTTCCTTGACATCACGAGAAACAAGTGAATAGCGACAGCACTTTAAAGTGAGAAAAGTAGTGGCATGTTCAACCCAATAATAACGGATATTTCGGAATGGCTGATACCACAAAATAGTTATTTTAATTACATCGCATGTTTTAAGGGAATCTATAATTTTTGTAGTACGCCTTTAACATACTACACAATGTTTCTCTTAACGCTTACCAGTTAAACAAAATTACACAAAACTCCTTCCGAATGAAGACCATTTCACAGGCTATTCACAGAAAATTTAAGATATACATTTTGTTTACCACGTAAATCTGGTATTATAATCAAAATCACTATAGCCACAGTTTTGAAAAAGTAACAAACACCTATGAAAAAAAATTATCCATTTTCGGTATTTATTATAATTTTCGTTTTTGAGTCACACTATTCGCGCGCGCGCACACACCCACACACACACACACATACACGCTCGCAAATTAGCACACGCACACACAGACATACCTACATATAAACAGATATTTTTCTAAAGATGCATGTTTTGTGTTAAGGGCCTCAAAACATGCAGTTCCGAAGAAATTTCGACATTCAAGTTTTTGATAGAATGTAATACTTCCTCTAGTTACTGTAAGTACATAGTAGGGAAAGTAAAAATCTTTAAATTTACACAGAAAAACGTATATTTGTTTTATTTATATTTTAAATATAAATATAATTGTTCACAGAATGCTTTACCCTAACATTCGCTCAGAATAACTTAGAAAGGAATAAATGTTTTTATCACTAATACTACCAATTTGTTAAGAAGTTATCAATTTTGAACATAGAAATTTTTTTAATTCTATAGAAATTTCTGCGTTCGTTACTTTGGACCATATTTTAATTATCAGATCTGATAGCGTTACATTTTTCCGAATTTATTCCAATTTGTCTACTAATCTACTAATTATATCCAACTTTGTGCATTGCCTTCTTTGTTCTTTTTAACCCCTATTGAAATGAGTGTTATGTACATATGGTATATATATTGTAACAAATACCAGTTACTGTGAAAATACATTTTATTTATTACAAGGCACTCAGCGTAACACAAACGTTACAGTTGAGTCACTTTGGAACACACGAGAATACACACAACATCGTCGAAACAAATCACCACTGAACCGCTGAGCTGCACCACTCTCAATTAAACTGTACTGTCCACTTGCATCATTACTTCTAACAGAACTCAACTCCACTGAGTTCAACACTGACTTCCTGTCGCCAACAGTCCCTTGTTCAGAATGTTTCAGAACCTTTGCTACAAACTCTGAGGAGCGATAAATCTCGCAGAGGAGAACATTTTTGTCAAGAAACTACCATCCTTCCACGCGTCGTTACGGAGTTATTCACCCCTGTTTGAATTGTATCGGTAAAATAGTTTTGGGAGGCACAACCGGTACACTTTGGCTCTGTTTACAACAGCTGAATCAAGTGATATCTCCTCTTTCTTACGTCTGGTTAGTTTTGATAGGTCTGAGACTCACAGCCCAACTTAATTCAGTGCTTTTGAACAGCAGCTTCACGCATATCACCTCCAGAAAGTACAGGAACTGAGGGCTAACTTTGTGTTCAGTTTGTCTAGTGTTTTCTGCAACAAAGTATCGCAGATCCTACATTTCCCGCGCCGTCTTGTTTACCGATGAGGCCTGCTCCACACGAGACGGCTACTTCAGCAGCAAGAACAGCCACGTCTGGGATGTTGAGCATCCTCACACAGTGGTCGTTAGACATCACCAACAAAGGTATTCCGTTGGAATCATTGGTGATCATCTGCTGGGATCTTTCGTTTTGCCACCCCGTTTGAGTTAAACTGGGCTGTGCGTCTTAGGCCTACTAAAGCTAACCAGACATAAGAGACAAGAAGGAGGCAACGTTACTTGATTCAGCGGTTATAAACAGAGTCAACGTGTACTGGATGTGCCTCCCAGACCTATCCTACTGGATACGCTTCAAACAAGGGCGCATAACTCCGTAACGATGCGTTGGGGGATGGTGGCTACTTGACAAAGCTGTTCCCCTCCGCAAGATCTATCGTTCCTCAGAGTTTGTCGCAGAGGTCCTGAAACATATAGGCTCGCATACAAAGCGGAACGTTCTAGCACGAGAACCTGCCAGAAAGGGCCAAAAAGAATTCTCTGGAGCTTGGAAGTGGCACACAATATCTATTGTTCCAACTTAAATTAAATACTTTATTTCAATTATACCTGAGTGATGCTTCCTACGAAGGGTAACGAATACGAGCCCAAGTTAGACAAAACAGAGTTTGCTCTAACGTTTTATTTCATGCATCGCCGCTAATTCCATTATACTACTGTCATCACAACATTCTATCATGAACACAGTACAAGCACGGCATGGCTACAAGCTCAGTAACAGACCTCGAATATAAATTTTCACCATATGGAAGGGTTTTTATTTGAGGTAATAGCTCTCGAATAATTCAATAGCTATTAAACATGTAGTACACAATATACTACGATTAATTTCGTTACAGGAGATCCTTGTGATTATTTGGAAATACTAGTGTGTTGCATTTAAAATAAACTTTACCATCATAACTGTTTACTAAGTATCTCCCCATGCAGGTCTCCATAATGTGTTCTTCTCAACTTTAAAAATTCTAGGAGGCAAAATATTGGATAGGAGTTTCTCAGTTTAATATGTAAAAATAATAAGAATTTTGATTGTAACCACGTTTTTAAAGCCGATGCATCGTTCTATTAGTTTTACTTTGAGATTGGTTTATTTTTGGAGGGGTTGTATTGTAGTTCAACTGTTGGGTAGACAAGCCTTAAGTAGTTGCAACCACGTATTGTACAAAGTTTCCGGTGGCCTTCGCCCCAATGTTCACTTTCCGATAGTCTTCGCACCAAGTTTACTTTCCGGTGGCCTTCGCCCCAATGTTTAAGAATCAACTTTGTATTTTTTTGTTTTCTTTAAATATTATATATATTTATGTTTGCCTCGGCTGACTTTTACCGCCTGAATTTGTAAATGTTTCTATTTCAAGTCTCTGATTGGCTAATCTTACTCCAATAGGATACTTTTATTTAACCTTTAGCCTTTCTAGTTGTTGATTGGCTATTTATAAACTGTTTTAAAAATATCACATTATTGTTTACAAGAATTACTAGTAGCATTATTAAACTTTCTAATTCATTATTGCCTCAAGGTTACCTCATTTTTACCTCATTGTTAGCAACTTTCAGTTTCTATTCTCACAGCTCCAACACTGTTAAATTACCTAACACATTCACATAACATTATTAAACATGTACATAATAATATAAACATAATACAATGACTTTTACATACATTTTATATGTTATTTATATACGTATTGCTTTAAGGCGGGCTGTTACATTTTTTATTATATAATTGGACTGAAATCATTTAAGTGTTAAAAATAATGCCTCAACTTAGCTTTTTAAAAAAAGCAATTGAACCAATTTTTTTCAAGTTTCACATGTGTGGTATTTACAAGATTACTTTATAGAGAAATTAACATATCTTATATAATCCCTGAACACTATAATTCGTATAATTTAATTAAATTTGTAAACTAAAACCTGAGGTGTTAGGGACGAAGTTAGAAAATCATGGATAAATCTTATGTTTACACTTACGAGAGATGTTTTTAAAGCGAGGTTCTCTATTTAATGAAATAAAAGATACTGAATATTTTGGTTAACTAATTTTTTTATCCCACTCTAATTACCTTAAGCTTTCTTTGCATGTAGTTTATTCATTCAATTAAATTCTCATTCTGGTGTAGAATAAATTTTAATGGCTTCTCCTAATATAAGTTCGCCGCCAACCCATAAAGCAATTGTACAGTTTCTTATGTACATTATTCCATGTCTAAGATCCCGTGACAGAAACAACTGCGTTATTTGTATAGCTGGTCTCAGATGGGGGATTCAAACTAGTGTTCAGAAGTCACTTTTTATCACAGAGCAACTGCAAGAAAGCAATTGTGAATATGGAGGTTAATCTGATGTTAACAAAAAATCTGATGTGTTGCACTCACATGACTTAATCTACTCTTGTACAAACTATTTTTACAAATGATTATTCTCCACATACTTCAGATCAGATTTGCAGAAACGTATTGCTAATTTCCTTATATGTGCAAGGGGAATATGGTAGGCTTTAAGCGATGGTCAAATCTTTTGAGAACTGATCGCTATGTGGAGCATTCCATTCTCTTTGCATGTCCAGGACATTAAAAACAAAAACAAAAAAGCAAAAACATAAAAAAATAAAAATCAAATAAGGAATTCCCATTTGAGAAAAAGTATAAGTTTTGGAAATTCCAAACAAATAGAAGGAATATCGCGGAAATTTTTCACTCGACAAGAAAGAAAAAAAAAACGTATATAACATAAATTGGTTTTAATGGAGTCTACATTTTTTGTGTAGTAAACTTTTGTCTATCTCTTAAGCTTTACCAGTTATTCGAAAGTCATTCAGAATGAAGAGACTTTTGCGGACATTCACCGAAAATCCAAGACATACATTTCATTTGCTATGGAACTCTCTTAACCATGTGGTATTTTAATCAAAATCCTTAGAGCTATTTTGGAGAAAATGAAAATATTCAAAGCATATTTTATGTAAAAGGTAGTCTGGGATGGAGGATTTTCTTTAAAATCTTCATATCGCATCTTGGACCAAAGTAAGCTCAAATACGAAGTTTGGTATTTATTTGACTTTTCGTTTTTGAGTTACGCTGTTCACAGATAGACACACACACAGAGATAGACACATAGGGTATGTTTCCAAAAATGCTTTATTTTAGTTCAGGGCACCTCAAAACATGTATTACCGCTGAAATCTCGGTTACGAATTTTCGGGTGGAATGCAATATTTCCCCTACTTACTATACGTAGCAGCGAAAGTAAAAACAAACGGCTCATTATTAATGTCCTTCAAGAACCTTTCGTACATACACCGCAAATGTTTGCTAAGAGAATCTCACAGTTCATTTTTCGAACAGAAAATTTAAACTCCAGAAACAATTAATGCTTCATAGATGGACTGCCGGCGGAAGTCTGTGGCGATGTTCTGAAAACCTATTCTACAATAAGACAAATATTCGAAAAATATTGGTAACTGGTAGAAAAGTAGAATAAGGTAAAAAATTAACCATTGAAAAATACTTAGTAGTTAGTATTTTATTGCAAAAGACCTTACATTTAAAGTGCCCCTGGTATTTCTTCCGTAAGAAAAAAATCTATTTTCACAGCAATTCCAATCATTATACCAAAACGTTGCTTTACTAAATGCACATTAGAAGGTTTTGTAAGATCAAATACCATGAAAGAGTGTAAATTCGCTAAAATTTTCAAATAATTATCAATCTAAGAATACAATAGACTTGAAAAACATTAGAACACGTAAACGTAACACCCTTTAGTTGTTTCCGTATATTAAACATTATGATTTTCTTAATGTTAATTGGGCTGCTGCAATTTTATATTGTGATGCATATTGTGGCTTCGTAACTGAAAATACCTGTAAAATAAACAAGTGTTGCTGTCGTATTTATTTCAGTAAGTTACACTTAACACTCAATCCTTATTTAGTTCCACTCATATTAGAAATAAACCGAACGTAACATGAGCTGTAGCAAGATTTATACGAGAAAAGAAAAAAATATTAAAAGACCTTACAGTTACCGAAAATCCATCATAAGGGGGAAAAAGCGTAGAAAATACAACCGATGCGAGCATGCCATTACCATATAAATGAAAGATAATAAAATATAGTTATACTTAGCATGTGTCAATGGTGGAAAGAATGCTCCGCAACCGAAAGCAGCGGTGTTTTTATCCTGCTTATTCATCTGGGACTTTGGAAAAACAATAGCTATGTTTAAATCACTTTCGTGTAGCTTCAAGCACTAGCGTGACAGCCGCTTCGATACTAAATTACTTTATAGAATATTTTAATAAACAGTATTTGTTTTCATATATAAGCCTTACATTTCCATTTAAACAAAAGATATGTATCCGAATCTCTCTTGATTTTGTTCTCGCATTGCAAATGGGTTTTTAATGTGCCTCCATGAGTCGTTCATTGCGCTTCATATTTATACATTTGGCGGGGATTGGGGGCGAGATGAGAAAAACGTGGATGAGATTCTTTCAGCAATCGCATTACGGTAGATGAGTATAAGAGAGATAGAATAATGTTGTGTGTCGCATTAACATGTTAACGAAGAAAAACAATTCAATCCCATAGCTTAACTAGAAATCCCGGGGTTTAAATTATTTACAACATTGTAAGTCGCCATTAGGGTATGTCATCTCGAATGAATGTGAGCTCTCTTGTGGTTTACCGGAAAAAATTAAAGTCAGTTGGGGATTTTAATGTTGTTTTAGCATGTTGCCATGGGAACTACTTAATTAGTGTAACTGCACGGAGAGCAGAAGTTCCGTAGTTCAAATTCCGGCTATGGCATCAAATTTTTAGTATGATTCCACCTTTTCAGGTTCGATTAGCATGATAATACCCAGTAAAATTGCATTAAAGAAATATGTAATTGTAAAATTCGACAATTATTCGCAATTAAAGATTTCTTACAGTCGTATTGTGTTTTCAAGGAAAATGTCATCGTTCATTTAAATGGTCTTGGAAACCGAAACGTTTAATGGAGGCATGCCAAGGTTACCTATTGGTACTAGCAGCATGGTCTGCTACAAGACTCAATCCCGCTGCTGGGGGTCGCACTACTATGTAGCGTTGCCGAGCTCTGAAACAGGGATCGTTATCAGCAGCCTGAATAAATTGCAGAGATTAATCTGCATAGGTGTAGCGAATGCGATGCATATCACCGCGCTCTGTGCATGGAGACGCTTTTGTGCCTCCTTCCTTTACAAGTATGTCAGTTTCTGGTGTTTATAGTATCTGAATGCTTAGCAGGTGGTATTTTCTGTATCTGCATAAGGTGTCCTTCGTCAACAACCCGGTTTCGGAGAGTCTCGTACTTCAGTCTAAAATGATTTGAGACCTAATGTAGCCTTGCTTCAATGTGATGAAAATATGTAACTAAACATACTTGCCAGGGAGGTTTTCACCCAGCAAAGCGGGACTCGCTCAGAAGGGAACGGCCATGTTTGACTTAAAGATAGAGATGAAGGTAAGCGTTGGGATTTTGGGATCTTCAACTAGACTCCTTCCTCTTGCTAGTTGTCTACAATTTTGCATAATGAAATGTATGCAATACTCGCCCATGCAAAATACATTATACGTCTTCTCCCTTCATATAGATATAATTGTATCACCTTCTGTGATAGCCAAGGAAATGTATGCCCTCAAAGTAGTAAAAACATAATCGTAGATAGTTTGACTATATGACATATAACATTTGTGGCCGTCGTCAGGTTATACTGTTATGGGTACCGGGCCGTTCGGACATAAATGGGAATTAACTTCCACATAAATTAGCAAAAATGGCTGCGATGTGTTTTTATATGACCAAATCGCACACGAAGTATCTGAAGCTGTGGTACACACCTAAGACCTTCTCAAGATCCTGAATTTATAATACAACCCAGTACAACAGAGGATTTGATATCCCTCAGTAGAACATGAATGCTTCAGGTAGTTGACTTTCTTATTGTTCACAGCATACTTGGCACATCTGCAGAATACGGGATTCTCACGTGAGGAGACCGAGACTTCCTCGCACATATTCCGTAGTTTCTGCACAGCATAGGTTTATTACTCCGGAATCCTTAATTTTTGGAAACAACGGATATTATGAAACACAATATCAAGGACATAGTAAACTTCCTATGAACTATGAACCTAAGTAGGCTAGAAGTATGAGGCACATAGGCCTATGTGCAAATCTCAGTCTAAGGTCCACTAGTTTTTCCATCCCTCCTTCCTTCCTTATTTCCCTCCCTCCTTTTCTTCCTCCTGGACTGTTATGTTCCAAAGTGGACCGTCATATTTTGTTCGCTCATAGATATTAAATTAGTGAGCTTTCCTGTGCTGTGAAAATCGCTACAGACCCATTTTGTTACGGGCATTGAGACCGAGTGACACAGGATGCCATCTTAATGTTTGAGAAAGTGCATTTAAGCAATTTAATTGAATTTAGGAATTGTCTTAGCTTTATAATTATTGAAACTTTCACGATTACACTCATACATCAAGTGGGCTAATGGTTACGTTGATCAATAGCACTTAGTAATGGCATTTAGATAGATGTTAGAAAAGCATCAATATTTTGATATACGAGACATATACCTCATCCAGAAGTTGTATGGCCTCTTATTCGGCCTTAGATAACTATTCCCTTTTCCCGCGTCTGGCAATCTATACATAGTTGTTAGAAAATATGCGAATCAAAGTTGCTCCGTTGTGGACAACATACCATATACGTATAGTACAACTCACTAGCAACAGCAGACGATTTGCAATCTATTATAACACCAAATGCAAGGTGCAAAATCCACCTGTACTATAAGCTATAGCTGGTTGTCTTCAATTATGATACTGTAAGCTATGCCACTGTTAAAACGGACTTTAAAATGTGTATCTGTTTCGAATCTTGAAGTCATATAAGCACACGTCAAGCAGCATCGGGATTTCAAAGCATCCTGCATGACCCACATGTCCAGCATAGCAGTGGATCGTCCTCCGTAGTCTGGGGGTACCCATGCTAGCCTCTAGTTTCCGAAGTCGCGGTTTCAACCCCGGGGGCGATGCATTTCTTCGGACTTAAGAATCCTTAGTATGGCTTCCTTCGGAAAGAAATTAAAGCCGGTGATCCCGTATCGTAGATATAGGGCACGTAAAAGAACCTTAAATGCCTGATGAAGGGGCCTGTGAGCTAAATTTCCTCTCCATATTTCTCGCCCAATATAGAATGGGACGCTAACAACCGCAGCAGTTAAAGAGCGCCCATAAATAAAACTTAATTTAATTTAATTTTTACTTTCTCTACTACGTATAGTAAGTAGGGGAAATATTTCATTCCACCCAAAAGTTTCCATACCGATATTCTACCGGAAATGCATGTTTTGAGGCCCCCTGAATCCAAAAAAACCCTTCTTAGAAAAAGGTCCATCTGTGTCTGTGTGCCTGTGAACAGCATAACTCAAAAACGAAAAGTCAGATAAATACCAAACTTGGTATTTAGGTTCAGTATCTTTAAAATATGCGACACAGAGATTTTCAAGAACATCCTTCTGCCATATTAGCCTTTATATGGAACGTTTTTCGAAAATTTTGAGTTTCCTAAAAATGGCTCAAACGATTTTGATTAAAATACCAATTACTTATATATTTTCGTGACAAATGTAATGCATATCTTGAATTTTCTGGGAATGTCCCCAAACGTCCTCTTCATTCCGAATGGTTTTGCATAACTGGTAAACCGTAAGAGAGATACAAACTGTTTCTACACAAAAAATGTAAATCTCGTTAGAACACAATTTTTTCATATACTTTTTTGTGGAGTGAAGCATTTCCGAGATATTCCTTGTTATTTGTTTGAATTTTGCAATACTTATAATTTCTCCCAAATGGGAATTCGTTATATGTTTTTTATTATGTTTTGTGCATGCAAATAGAATGGAATGCTCCACATAATAACCAGCTCTTAAAACATTTGACTATCGCTTAAAGCCTACCATATTCCCTTACACCTACAACAAAATTAGCAATAAGATAATTTCTACAAATGTTTATCTCTATTAACATGAAGTAGATAGAGAATAAGGGTTTGTAAAAATAGTTTGTACAAGAGTAGAGCAATTCATGTGAGTGTAACACATCAGGTTTTTTTTTAGCGTAGCAGTGCAATTGCTTCAAGCTCATGTACGCGGTGCTTGGAGTGACGAAAGAGCGATTTGGAGGAGTGGAATGTTCGAAGAGGACAAGTGCAGTTACAGTCTAAGGTTAAAATAGTGCACACACAAGCGTTACTCGTGAAATTAACACGGTCGCATTTACATTTGGTAAAAATCGCAAAACATGGTACTGGTTCCTGTTTTATTTATGCTGTAATAGTGACTGAAGTAGCGTTTCACGCCATGGTATTCGAAGATAGCGTTTAATAAGCACGTGCTTTTATGCTGAAATATACCCCTCTTAATTGAGTTTTGTGTAAAAACCAATTAATAAAATTCCTTTCATAGGTTTACAAACATTTCCATCCCATCATTTACTAGAAGGTTACTGTGTACTTCATACACTATGCAACTGCTAAATTCTTGGGACTAAATTAATTATGAAAAGGTATCCATCAAGATACTTGTTAGTTTCCAAAACCTATATCTAATTCGTTGGCCATTTGAGATATAGAAGTATAGACGGACATCGTCTTGCAAGAACACCATTAATTCTCTCGAGATTAGTTGCATCATTATCCTAAATTAACCAACAAGTTTGTCTACTGTTTCAGATACTCTTCATGACAGTTTCAATATTTATACACTCTGTAATAGAATCCTAAATGTATGTGCTCAGAGGACGAGTAAGTGGACAGGAAGTTGTTTTAGGTAGTCACGTGACACACATTGATGAATTAGTTAACAACTGCCACAACAGGTCAACTTTGGTCATCTCAGATACCCATGTGGAATTTCATGCGCCTAATCTTCTCCTACAGCTTTAGTTATCATCTTTACTGGGTACCTGATCTTAATTCTGGATCTCCTCATAGAACAATTGAAACCTCTTCTTCCAGAAGACAAACCCAAAGACCTGACATATCCCTAATGGACTTTAAAACTAAAATGTTGCTGAAAATGCCTCAACTATACATCGTATAGTTGATATCATAATATTGAATGTAAATTGCAATGATTAAAAGTCCCATGAATGACCTGTGAGGTAAACTTCATTCTTATGGAGTTTTGTATAGTTTTATGTATCCAGAAAGCCACAACAATTAAAAAACCTTTTCTGTAGGAAAAACGCGAAAGTCATCGAAGTGCGCAAGCATTAGCCGATTTCGAAATATTGGTTTTTGTTTGTTTGTTTTTCGTACGTAAGTTCTTTCGGTAAAAACGCATATGAACATCTTAACCTGAGTGATTCCCCATGAACTCATGGAAAAAAACAGTTTCTTATTATATAAATTATATTAACAACCTTGCTATAGATCTGCGTCAGCCACATCGAAAGAAAGTAATAGTAATAATGATATAATAATAATAATAATAATAATAATAATAATAATAATAATAATAATAATAAATAATACGATTATGAATTAGACTATATTAGCCTGAACTGTGAGATCTCGGTGTATGTACATATTTTCCAGCATCTTCTTACTACACTTTTCCTCGAGGGATATAATGCAGAGCTGATATAAGGTCATCCGTTCGGAATAAATAGCCGTTCGCGTCGGTTTGTAATCATAAATTCTATCTTGGTAGCAACAAGGTGGGATACTTTTTGAGTTAGTACGCCCCAGGGAGCGGTCGCTCCTTTCCCTGTGGTCGCCGCGTGACCCACTAGAGCGTGGATAGTACCTGACAAGACCACAGGGTAGGTGCTAGTCCACAGTCGTGTCGAAGTAGAAGGCAAACCCCGAAATCAAACCCAAACAGTGTGCTGCTAACCTGTCAAAGTATTTACTCATGAGCTCCAGAAAGGCAATAGCCGTAACTAAGTTTCGATCAAATTAAATTACAGCTGGCAGACATTTAGCAGAACCTAATCCGTGAAGCTCTACGGTGGAGGTGGTGGTGGTGGTGGTAGTTGTGGTAGTAAAGTTCGATGTTCCATGCTTTGCACCTGTAAATTTGATTATCTTTCAAGTTATTTTCTCCATATTATTGCTTCCATCCACATTTCTTAAGAATAATATATCTAAAAACTGAACCTTAATTTACTTTCTGCACCAATTTTCTACGTCTCCTTCCGTATAGCGGTTTAGATAAGTAACAAATTAAACGATTCAGATGACAGCAATATGTCAAAAGTCACCGGTTTCCAATAGTCAGAAATGAGTTAGCTTATACACAATGAAATAGCGAGAAATCTCGCAACAATTCAAACCTAGAGGTTGCGACGGTTTATCCCCATTTCAAAACATTTTAATGGAAGATAGAATGGTCTTGTTTCTGAAAAGCTGTATGACACTGTCCAAAGAAGTGTTTCAAGGTAGGTGGTGTGTTTTTGCAGATGATAAGAGTATGTGGCTATCTCATAAATGATTTGTACATTTGGGAATACTAGATTTGCATAAATAACATTAAATAAATATGCTAGTGATAACTAGAAATCCCGTCATTTTAGTTATTAGATTTTAGCAAATAAACTACTAGTAATTTCATGTAGCTGCTTAACTCGAAATACCATTTATATATCTCAAAATATAGGTGATACAAATGTGAATTCGCATAAAGTGCTTTAAGAAAACTATGAAATTTGAGAACTACTTGGTTTTTAATTGTCGGAGCTATGACAAATGCCAAAAGCCGCTGCCAGGATTCTAAAACTTACTTTGTTTTGAAGGATGAAATGTATTAATTATCCATGTGTTAGTTTCCAATGTTGAGGTCCTCCAGTATGTGAGTAGTTCTTTATGGTTGTGTACTCAACAATAAAATGATGCGCAATGATGAAAGTATCTGAAGTACTTGCGAAGGTAAATTTTCTTGTCTTTACCACCTTATCATCAGTAATGGAAGTTCCAACTCATTCTCAAAAACGTTTTAATAGAATTTGGAAACATACGATAAATAAAATTTAACCCATAATAAGTACTATTAGACTTTATCACAAGAAGGAGTTAATAACTCTACTACAAAGGCGTTTCTTCTTTTTCTCAAAAGTGATAAATTGTTATTTGGATTGCCCTGGCTCTGATATATCTGTATATATCTATGTACAGGATGGACCATTTAAGTTGAGACTGTACAATCTCTCCAAAACTAAGCATTGTAGAAAGAAGTATTTTGAATAAAAGTTGCTTGATATTATGGGGTAAGGTGAATGCCATTAGTGTGTTTTATTTGGAGGACATTGTGATGGTCATTCTAGGGCCAATTTAATTTTTTAAAATGGGAGCTCATTTTTTATGTTGTTTTCCCACTCCTCACAAAAAACTAAACAACATTTGTATAAAGCACTTTGCAATTTGTTTTTACACCAACGTAAATAACAACGAAGATTCTGAAGGCTGTGTACGAAGACGCAATGAATGGTTGGAACATCCATGGATGGCCATTTGAGAGTCATGTTATGTTTCGTAATATGGAACCATTTTTTTATTTTGTTTCCTTATTCGTCATCACAAACTAAGCAACTTTTTATAAACCAATTTATAATAAGATAACAACATACAAAATGTAGGTTTTTATTTAAAAAAATTAAATTCAACCTAAAATGACCACCATAACGTCCTCCAAACAAAACACGACTAATGGCATTTACTTTCCCCTACAATATCAAGAAACTTTTATTAAAGACATTTCTTTATACAATCTCAGCTTAAACGGTCCAGCCTGTATATACCTAGTGAGTCTTCTCAGCCTGCGGATTGAGAATTATCCAGTCCCGGCGTTGTATAGGCTATGCCGTAAACATAGTCGCTGCGTCGAGTCGTCTCAATTTCGACCGAAATGACTGCTTTGCACCGCTGCGCGTACAGTGACTTGCACTCGTAGCGGAAGTGTGCGCGTTGGTCTTCAGTGGTGAAGGTCCCAGGTTCAAATTCTGCTACTTGAAGGTACTTTTTATGTTTAGTAAATTTAACGAGAAGTGATAGTTTCGCATGGAAGTGTCGTTTCACCGTATTAGTTTAATTATATGAATTTCATTAAAACACAAATTGTTACTTGTTAGAATATGCTTTAATGAACACCATAAATAAATGCAAGAAATAAATAAATAAAATCATTTATTCGCAGACGTGATTTGAGCTTCCGACCTTCACTATGACTTTCCAGCATGATAGCCATTGCGCTACTACAGCACGTTAAAATGAACACCACCGTAGTCCTAATCAGCGGGCCAGGGTGTCTGCACCTGCATTTCGCATCGTCTGTAAAATGCAGGGTTACCGTAGAATGAGTAGATTCACGCGGTATATGTTATAACGTACTAAGATGAAATCCAGGAATACAATCTAAGCTCCATTGTTTCTTTCGGACATGCATGCTTCTGGTGAGGACTGATAAAATTTGGTTTTCAGCTTACACTTCGTTACCCTGCATCCATAAGAGCAAATAGATGTTAGCCTAGAGTTCGCTTGAGCACTATATCATTTATAGTGCTTTTGCAGAAATCAAACTAAGATGAGGACTTTATTTATGCTCAAGTAGTGGTATTCAGTACACTTGTTTTTTTGTTCTTTCTTTAGTTTTTGTTGTTATGCTCTGCCTATTGAACGCAACATAGAATTGATGTAGCAATTGCTAGAATACATAATAAAACACTTGTGCTTTTGCTTAAAATACATCTTTAGGGAATAATTCAGATCAAAACGTTTTCAGATACAACTTTTTTCTGTCTCGATAATTTCCTTCCCGCTCGAGTCCTTCTGGGATCAGTGTAATCACTCGTATAATTACGTATCCCTTATGCGTATTTGATTCACAAATCTCCGTATTCATTTCATTAGATTATCAGGAAATGATGGACTTTTGAATAACTGATACGAAGTTAATAAGTACGATTACTCAAAGATAATGTCTATTCTAGTAGCGTGTCATAAATAAGTGATTAAGTGTGAAATACACTGGTGTGCAAAACCTAAGGACAAGATGGGTAAAGTAACATAACAAATGAACTATTTGGTGGAAGTAGATGAAGGCGCGGGAGCATGTTGCCAGAGATCTCTCACACGTACACGGAAATCTGGACGTTATATTGTGTGAGTGTAGTGAGCCTATAGTGCAAAATGGGTCTGGTCCCGCAACACGGGGCAGTTGATGAAACAGGACAAGACGGTGTGTGGCAATTAGCGAGCTGTTACGGTGCACTGTAGTGGTGATCTTCATCGCAACATGGCCCGTAGACCATTTGGATGACTTCACACGGGGAAGAATCATCAGAAAACTGGAAGAAGGGCGAAGTGTGACGAGTGTTGCTCAGGAGTTTAGAATTGCTCACAGCAAGGTTTCACGTGCATGGGAAACCTTGCAAACCACAGGTACTGCTGTCCCAAGGAGAGGTGGTGGACGACCATGCTCAACTACAGCAGTATATGACCGCTACATTGTGCAACAGGCAAGAAGGGATCCACGGCAAACAGCTGGTACAATTGCAACCATATTTAACAGGACAGCTAGGCACGCAATCTCACGATAGACAGTGGCACAGCGACTAAACAGAGGTGGTCTATTTGCCCGACGGCCAGTACGTTGTGTTCCATTGACATCCGCACATCGGCGGCACCGTTTGCGATGGTCCTAAGAGCATCAAAATTGGAGGAATGAGGTCACGTGGTCTTCTCGGATGAGAGCAGATTCAGTCAAAGTAGTGATTCTCGATGAACCCTCATCTGGCGAGAGTGGGAACACGTAATGAACCCAGGAACATCCTTGTACATGATCATTTTGGTGGTCTGGGTGTTATGTTTTGAGGAGGCATAAATGTTGCATGGGCGCACCGACCTCCAAATCTTTGAACACGGTATGCTCACTGTTCAACGCTATTGGATAGTGTGCTCCTTCCCCATGTGTGTCTTTTCAAGGGTGCAGTCGGTCCTGACTTCATTTTTATGGATGACAATACACGACCGCATCGAACAGCGCAGGTGGAGGATATCTTGGAACGAGAGGATATTGGCCTGCCCGTTCCCGCGATTTAAATCGCATCGAATACGTGTGGGATGCTTTGGGGAGACGCATTGCAGCACATCCACATGCATCAACAACCATCTAACAGTTGTCAACAGCGTTGGTGGAGGAATGGAACGTCCTACCACAAGAACTGCTTACCAGCCTTGTGGCCAGCGTGGGAGCACGATGCAGAGCATGCATTGCTGTCCGTGGTCATCATACACCCTTTTAAGCACCATGCATCTGTATATGTAAACCTAGAGAGCCATCATATGTCGTATTGACTTTAGTGTAGCTTATGGTCTATGAATAAAAGTGGCATTTCTGTTCGTCTCATTGCATATTTCGTTTAGTTGCCTACTGTAGCATACCGTAGCAGTTCCCTCTATGTATGGTTCAAATGTTATCGAGCTCTGTTACTTGGCAGTGTCACAGCATGCGAAGATGTTTTGTCCTTAGGTTTTAAACACAAGTGTATGTCGGTTACCTCAACATAAAGACCAAGAATATGATGCCAGATTTAATTTTACTAAATTATCAAAAACTCAGCATGTGGTACCAAGTGGAATTTATTGAAGTACTAAATACTCATCTGTCCGAAGCGGAAGTTAATGCAGCATTGAACACCCAGTATAAGGCCCCAATTCGGTAGTAGCTGCAACACTAAATGTTCTTCATATTATTCCAGGCCAATTTAGCATATTGTCTCCAGTTTGAGGCTACCGTAACAATAAAGACGAGGGTTTTCCAGAAAGTATCCTCCGTTCATGCATAGCAAGAGAAATAGTGGGGGTAGCGCCGCCATTTCGACATCAGTGTGTAGCAGTAGCTCAGTACGCTTATAGATGTGCAACGTGAAGCATCGTACTGACGCGCGTTCGCTAGATATAACCCAACAACTTGAGCGCCGAAATAACAAATCCCCCAAGTGTGAAGTGCGTGGCGTTATAAGATTTCTTTGAGGTGAAACATCACTCAGCAGCCGAAATTCATCATGAATTGTGTGCGTTTTACGGTCCAAGCATTATCAGTGAAGGTGTTGTCCGTCAATGGGTACGAATGTTGAAAATTGGAAGAACAAACACTCAAAATGAAAACAGGAGCGGTAGGCCTTCTCTTGCCAATGATGATCTAATTAACAAAGTTGATGAAAGAGTTTGTGAAAATCGTCGGTTCACAATCACGGAGCTTTCTTCTCGTTTTCCCTAAATTTCTCGGAGTCTTTTACACGAGATAGTAACCGAAAACCTAGGCTATAGTAAGTTTTGTGCTCGTTGGGCACCAAAACTGCTGACCAAAACCAAACGAATGAGTTCTGGCATAGACTTTCTTTCTCAGTATCCCTTTGAAGGAGAAGACCTTTTAAACAGGATTGTTGCTGGTGATGAGACTTGGGTTGCTTATATGAATGCTGAGACAAAACAGCAGTCAATGCAATGGAGGACATACCGGTTCTCCACACAAGATAAGGAAAGCCCGCAAAGAAAGTCATGGCTACTGTTTTTTGGGATGCGAGGGACATTTTACTCGTTGAGTTTATAGAACGTGGTACAACTATCACTTCTGCAGTCTACTGTGAAACGCTATGAAGAGCAATCAAAAACAAGCGTCCTAGCCTTTTGACATCTGGGAGTTTGTTTCCTCATGACAACGCTCGTACTCACAGAGCCAAAAAAAACGAATTTTTGGCCAGATTTGAATGGAACATTTTTGACCATTCCCCATACAGCCCGGATTTGACTCCTAGCGGCTTCCATCTGTTCCCGTACATGAAAAAGTGGCTTACATATCAGAGCTTTGGCAATGACGAAGATGCTCAAAACGCCGTTACAGGTAAACTTAGGTCACAAAGGGCAGAATTTTATGCAGAGGGTATTTTAAAGACTGTGGAAAGGTATCACAGGTGCTTAAATCTGTTTGGAGACTATATAGAAAAATAGAGAAAAGCTGTAGCTTTAGATGTATATAATCAAACTTTTGTATGTATACCGGTTTCATGTTTATTTCAAAACGGAGGTTACTTTCTGGACACCCCTCATACTATCAATCCGCTCAGGTCAAATATTAATGCAGTTTTAACTACTAGCATATAGTTTCAATCGAAAATTAGCCCAGCACTAAACACAATCACAAGAAAGAGGATGTTTCAATAGTGTATAATATTTACATGCGTTCAGGTAAAACGTTACTACAGAAGTATTATCATAAAGTTTTACATCTGATTGCTGTGAAACTGAAAAAGTAAGCTAGGATTAAATATTCTATTTTTGTTAAAAATGCACGCATGGTTATTAGTTATGGTCTTGAAACTTAAAAAATTGGAGATATGTTTAAAATATTCTGTTATATAATCGATAACATGAACCCTGAGAAAGTTCTCCCAACACGAAGAGCACTGAAGCATTAACATTGAACACATGACCCCAGGTTGAAGGTTACTGAAGCTCTTTACACTTGGTCCGAGGTTGAAAGTGCTAAGTCACTAAACAATCAATGGTACATACGACCAGGTGAAAAACTGCTGCAAAACTAAACCATAAATGTATGAGTTCAGGTTCTAAGTTATGGGAGAAGTAAATACTGAACACATGGCAGTCGAACATCGTACATGCTCATGACCAAATGTAATGATCAATTGCAAATATTCCGCCTGAGTCGAGTAGGCTGAAAATTCTTCACTACAAGCAGCGTCTGTCTACCTTGCTCTAGAGCAAAGTTCCGATCAAAAGGAGACATATGGTAGCAGGTGTAGCTAAGGACTGATTGAACATCCTCCAGAACGTATGAACCTCTCTGTACTTATTTTCCTCAAGTACTCTGTTTTTCAGTAGTAAAGCATTTTGGAGGTGTGAGTTGTGATAGATTACATTCTAAATCAATAGATGCATCGAAACATTATCCGTAGAAGGCTGCCAAAAATATGACAATGCAGCATGGCGCAATAGTAAGATTTTCCACTCCCACAGTAAAACTTTTTCCCTCCGATTTTATTTGCACCATTTTGTTCATCTTTGCTCTACAGGAGTGAAAAATCGACCCGGAGGTGAAATCAGCACTACCCTCTCATCAGGCGTCTAGACAGAAGCTATCTACTCTGACTTGAAGTAAACTCGTATCTCTTGCTAGAACCAGAAGTAATCAACCAGCATATGAAACAAACACAACCCTCCGCAACCTCTACCGGCAGAAGTAATCAAAGCTAACATGGGGCACATCTCACTGTATCCTCAACTGTCTACATATACAGAAAATTAACGCATTCTTATTACATATTACTTTTCCTTTAATCGCAAGAAATAAATTCGACTTAATGCAAGCACAGGTAAGAAAGAAGGAGAATTAACGGAGGAACGGTACACGAATCTGTGAGAATCATTTCGAATACAGCTTCTAGTGTCAATTGTTACGACTACAGAACTGAAATGTACCTATACAAGCTGAAGTGTACATGGGGATGCGTTGATACATAGAACGGAATCAGACCTATCGCGCCACAGTAGTTTCAAAAAAGTGTGCATAAAAAAGTTCTTATCTGAAGCAGTAGTACAAAGCAGCTGAGCAAATATTTCATTTTTTTCAAATTTGTTTGCATTAATTCTTCTTTCCCTGTAGGTTTGATAGCATTATTCATGCAAGAGATCATTGTTGGTCGACAACCGCTCTCTCCGTAACCAAAAGAACGAGAGCTCAAAGCTACGAACTTCCCATCCCCTCTTCCTCTTTTCTTTTTGTTCTACTTACCTCTCACCTTTTTCTCTTCACACAACTAGTAGAAAAAAGAGGAAGGGAACAAAAAGAAAAATGAAGGAGGAGTTTCATAAGTGCATGCGATCGGTTTCCGACAAGAACTTGAAGGAAAAAGGAAAGAGTGGAGCCTTTTCCAAAACCTCATACTAGACACAGGTCCTTCCCAGTCGTTATTGGATCTTAAAAGTTAAGTGCCTCAAGTGCGGGAAAGGATCGATAGTCGTTATGTTCGAGATGGCCATGCATTTTGATTGATGAGGTGAAGAATAAGGGGCATAAATTATTAAGCATCCTTTCTAGCCACAAACTGGAGCGTTTTTAAAATCTGCGTTCCTATAACCAACGGGTTTGCTTTCAAGTACAACAAAAGAATACAAATTCAATTATTTGGTTGAGCATTTCGTGACCTATTTACCATTCCTCCTACCTTTCAGTTCGCGGACTCGGTTTATTACAGGTTACACAAGTAGGGACTATTTCCGGAGTTTTCCCTCGCCTAGAAGTAAATGTTAGGCAAATTTCTTCCTTAGCACTTATGAATATCTTAAACTATAATTTCTAACTAATTATTTCCTCTGTATTTTGGCACTAAAAATTAGCGTGGAACACACACATAAATGTTATTTAACCTAGCTCGTGCTCATTTTGTAACGTCACCATTACCAAGAGTTGTAGTAGTGCTGAGTTCTTTCTAATAATTTCATATTAGCATTAAGCAGAAATATGTATTTATTGTCTCAAAAATAAAGAAGTATTACTTTCTCTACCACGCAGGGTAAAGATGCCTAATTCCGTGATATTTTTAGTAAGTGTTGCGTAGTGTTCATAAATGGAAAAAGGTTATTTAAAAACCAGCTCGGGAAAACAGTTTGAACGTTTTAGAACATATTTTATTTGACTGAGAACTGATAAGTTGTACAAATAGTAAAATAAGTAGAGAAATTAATTCTGTGACAGCGACTCCTAAATGTGTGATAACATTTCTAAATCCGTGATAGTGGTATCGTGAACGGTATCCTAACTCCGTGAGGCCAAACACAATCGAATTAAATACATAAAACCACCACTTATTAACATTGCGCTGTACTCTATTACATTGTTATAGTAGTGCTTACCTATTAAATTAACGTAAAGGACCAAAATGACAAAATTCACGGAAACATATTTTGACCATAAATGTTGCATCACAAACTAAGAAAAACTAAGCTATAAAGGTAAAAATCAGAAACATAAAGATGAAAATCAATTACTTCATCGAATACAGAGATGTTAAAGTAAAATAGTAGGATGTCATATTTTGTACAAACAAAAGCATCAGTCTGAATATAAGGAACACACACAAACATCTTCATCATAATCATCCCCTAGACCCTCACAGTTGTTGTGGTACCAATGAAGACAGAAACAACACTGAATCCACTGCACCCATTGCGATTCCGCATATCATGTTCATATCCAAACTGCACACAGGACTTGCTGAGCTGTCGTGAGATTTGGCATTTGTTTTGGTGTTTCTTGCCCCAATTCTTCCCTGTGGTCTTACAGAAGATGGACCAGCTTCAGGATCAGCTATTTGTATAGTTGGAGATCCGGTATGAATCTGTGCAGACTGTGATTTTCTGCGAGTGTTCCTCATTGGGGATGGTTCACACACCGGAATGGACAGCAGTTGCTCTTCTTCTGAGGTCTGATTAACTTCAAGAGGTTTTTCAGAGACTGAAGAGGTTGCTAGGGCCTCTGGCGGAGTTTCATCTCGGTTAAATGTTTATATCCCCGTATTCTTGAACCCAGATTTAATTATTTTAGGGTAGAAGGATTTATCATAGTACGCATTAAATAGTGCATGAAAATCATATCTACTTGGTGCCTTTCCAGGATTCTTCCTCATATGCGTATCGAGTTCTGCCTTTCCAGTCACTTTTTACTGATTTGTAGACACTGACATTTAGCGGTTGCAGAAGATGCGTCGTTTGCGATGGAAAGGTAACCAAAATGATACGGTTTTCTTTAGTCAATTTCAGTGCTTCTGAAGACAAATGAGAGGCATGAGAATCCATCAAGAGAAAGACAGGTCTTGCAGGTGGAAGTGATCTGATGAAGCTCTGCATCAATTTTACAAAGACATCACTATTTATTCAAACTTTTGGGGTAACTTCTACCAATGCATCACAGTGAGCACCAGTTTTTAATGCTGGGATGTTCTGCACACTTTGAAGATTATTAGAAGTGGTCCAGATTTCCCAGCAACATTCTCACAACCGAGGATCGTTGTTGTTGTCCCCTTTTCGGCATAAACTCTTCTGTAAATGTATTTTTTTCCAATGTTTGTCGCAATCTTTGATCCAGCCGTGACAAGCATCAACCCTGTTTCATCACAGTTCCATATCTGATTAGGGGAGTTCCTCAAATTGTTGTCATCAATGACTTTCTCAAGATAGTCATAAAACCCTTGAGTTAAGACAGGATTTGCGCAGGTTGCGCGGTACCTAGACAAACCTGCATACCACTTTTTTCGGCGATTTTCTGCTCATAAATGAGCCTTTCTATTGCTCCACACTTCCCCCCAATTCGTATGCCAGTTTTCTTATGTGAAAAACAGTTAGACCAAATCCGATCTCCTGCATTTTAACAATGTATGATGCCAGCTGCTGCTCAATCTCCGAAAGAAGAGCAAAGGGCCTGCCTAATTTCTGGAGCTTGTTTGTGTTGCAGTCGAAGTACTCGGTAGCTTTCATTACATTGTCTTTTAGGGTGGTCCAAGGGATTGCAGAAAACTTTGAAGCTTTGTAGATGCTCCAGTCTTCCTGCAAAACTTTCCTTAGAGCCAGTTCAAGCGTTCTTCCATCATATGACTTGCTGGAATGTTTTACACGCTTTGTCTCCTTCCTTACTTTTTCCATTATTGTCAACGGAACAAAACCTACAAGTAAAAATATTCTTATCATATTGGTATATTTTCCTTCAAAACTAAACTTAAAAAGGCTAGAACACAATTTTGGCCTGAGATGGTTTAATTTAACAATTTTCCCGGAATTTTAGCGTTATAATAGTGGTCAGAATAATATATTTCATGCATAAACATTTCACACAGTTTATATGCACCCGTAATACTATTTTCATCAACTGTTTTATGTAATCACAGTTTGTGTCGTATTTAGTTTTGGCAATTCTAGTGTAAGCAAGTCGCCATGTTGAAGAAAATACGAAAATAAAACATGAAACGGGAAAGCTCTGTGTGCGTACGAGGGAACTACAATAACAAAATCCATTGATTTCCCGCAAGTTTATCCATGTTAGCAACTATTATTAATATGATTGCATTAACATTTACCTCTCACTTCAGTACTTTTTTAGCAACGGTCCTTAGTGCAGAGAAACTCTTCAGCGCTTCACTTACGTTCACCTAACAATACGTTTTGCGGTTATCTCCTACCTCTCCGGGCGTGGTGTATACAGATTTGGAAAACAGGCCTCTTCCCCCATCTGTTGGATACTTCAGAACTTTTAAATCACGAAGCATAATGTCGTGGAGGGTGAAAGAACTTTTTATCACGGCATTAGGGGTATCACGGAATTAGGCATCTTTACCAGAAATATGTCGCAAAAATACAGAAGTATTACTTTCTCTATCACGTACATAGTAGGCAGCGAAGTTATTGCATTCCAGACAAACATTCCATATCGAGATTTCACCGGGAATACATGTTTCGAGAACCCCTAAATCGAAATAAAGTATTTTTGGAAGCATGTCCGTATGTATGTGTGTGTGTGTGTGTGTGTGTGGGTGTGTGAGAGAGAGAGAGAGACTGTGGACGATATAACTCAAAAACGAAAACTCGGGTAAGTATCAAACTTGTTATTTAAGTTAAATATCTTCCGAGAATGCAACATGAAGATTTTCAAGAAACTCCCCCGCACCCAAACTACCCTTTACATGGAACTTTTTTCAAATTTTTTTCATTTTCTAAACAATGGTTCTAACGATTTTGATTAAAATACCATATATTAAGGATATTTACATGACAAATAAAATGTATATCATGAATTTTCTAGAATAGGCTGTGAAGTTCTCTTCATTCGAAAGGGATTTACCATAATCTTGTATAACTGGTAACGTTAAGCGTTAGACGAAAACGCACTACACAAAAAAGTATATCAATTTATTTCAAATAAGCTTTTTGTGGCATTAGCCATCCTTGAGATATCCGTTATTAATGACTAGAATTGTTCATTGCTTGGTCATTATTTTAAAGTCCTGCCAACATAGCGGACCGTCGTAGCCGTGGTCGCTAGTGTGTATAGCTCCGGCGCTCAGTCACGCTGAGGGTTGCGGATTCGAGTCCCGCCATGGCCACGGGCATGTGTGTTTGTGTGTGTGTTGTGTAACGGCGGTAATAGGCGGTAACGAAAACAGTAAAAACATAGTATCATAAAACAGGGTATATTAAAAAACTGCAGTTGTTTCTTACGATTGCATGGAAACAATATGGAATTTTAAGGGCAGCGTATAGCGTCCAGTCCTTCACAGTTTACTGTCGCTGTTCTCCTTGTATCTGTTACGAAATGTGTACTGTAGCAATTTCTGCAAAGGTTCATTTGGATTAAATGCATTAGATAGAGAAATAAGCTTTAGTAAGAATAATTTATGTGCCCACTAATAAACGATAAACGGTAGAAAAGTCCTGTGAATGTATCATATCACATTTTTATGAAGCATACAAGTATGCAATGCTCATATCTTTGTAAACAGTAATCACTCGCAAACTAATAACCTTCTTCAACAAGGATTAGGCTATCGGGCCTGTTCCGACTTCAAGACTTGGTCTTTCCATCTTATGAGGGCTGATCAATAAAGACGAGACTGAATTTTTTTCACAGATATTTATTACTCCATTTCAATGTTGACATGATCCTTTTTCAAAGTAGACCCCTCCTACCTGAATGCAGATTTTATAGCGTCTCTGCCAGTCCTCGAACACATGGTACAGGTCATTCTTTGTCAGGTCTTTGAGAATCGCCTCACTTTCTTCAGTAATGCTTCAGTGTTCTCAAATCGAATGCCCCGGAGCTTTGTCTTTAGTGATGGGAATAAAAAAAATAACAGGAGGCAAGATCGGGGCTATAAAACGGATGCGGCACACAGATAATGTTGAATTTAGCCAAAAATTACTGGACTTGATTTGCGACGTGAGGTCGCGCGTTGTCGTGATGAAGTCGCCATCCGTTCCGAAGAAGTTCTGGACGTTTTCTTGCAATGTGCTTCCTCAGTGTAGGCAATACTGCTTATAGTACGCTGCTGTAACAGTAGTGTGAGGGGAAACTGTATGCTGGTAAATCATTCCATTACAGTCGAAAAATGTGAAACACCAGGTCCACTTTGCTTAGTACAGAGGACTCGCTCTTCTTTGAAGTCCTTGAACCACCTAAACACTGTTGCACGAGGTAGTGCGTCTTCACTGTATGCTTGCTTCAGCTTTTCAAATGTTTCAGAGGCTGTATGATTTAAACGAAAACAAAATTGTATTGCGCTGTATTGCTCCTCTCGTGTCACCTCTGTTTTGTGGTATGCGAAATTCAAGTAGGGTCAACAATATACAGCATTACTACCAACCTACCTATACGAGAGTGCTGGCACCTATGGACATTATACATGATACCCCGCTATTTTCAAATATTCGTGCTAGTGCAGATAACTATCAAGGAAGCTACAGGAAAAAAATCAGTCTCGGTCTTTATTGATCAGCCCTCGTAGAAATGATCTACCTCTGTTTCTGTAACCTCGGGGCTCATAATTGAATACGATTTTCAAGAATCTGCAATCTGACATTCTCATATGTTGGTAGAATCCTGTTCTTAATTTATGTAATATGCTAGTTTAGGTTATAGATTTGTAGTTCCTCTCTTATTTATACGTTTATCTTGTGATCTATTAACTTATATCTGGCCAGCAGTCTTAGGAATTTCATTTCCGAGCTTT
This sequence comes from Deroplatys truncata, assembly GCA_030765065.1. Lineage (NCBI taxonomy): Eukaryota > Metazoa > Arthropoda > Insecta > Mantodea > Mantidae > Deroplatys > Deroplatys truncata. The sequence continues at coordinate 113,221,446 of CM060981.1, forward strand.
CAATTCTTCTACCGTCCTCTCTGCTTACGGTCCAGTTTTCACTTTCATAACAAACTACTTATACTGCCGTTGTTTTGTATAGCTTTAATTGTGTGGCTCTTCTTGTTTTATTCTTTAGTGTTCTTCTGATGGTTCCCGGATTACTTGAAATTTATTTAATTTTATGTCTATGTCTTTCTTTTGTCCATAAGAAATATTCAAGCCCAGATAATTGAACCTGGTGACCTGATCAATGATTTTATTATTCAGTACCATTTTACATCTTATATTATTTATCCCCTGAAATGCCACTGTTTCGGTTTTTGTATGTGAAATGTTTCAATTATACTTTTTCCCTATTTTGTCTAATTCTACTACAGCTTTCTGAACATCATCTCCTGTAGCAGCACATATGGCTTGGTCGTTCGCAAAGAGTATTGTATCTAAGTTAAAACTATTTAATTTAAAATTTTTATTTAATGTTTGCTGCTAGTCATGTATAACCTTGTCAAGATATATAGAAAATAAAGCAGGGGAAAGTGGGCAACCTTGTTTCACTCCTCGATTGTTAATGTATTACTAGGGCCCACCCCATTGTTAATAAATATAACATCGTTTATATATATATATATATATGTTTTGGATGATTTTAATAATATGTACTGGATATTCCCTCTCTCTCGCTCATTATAACCCATAATTTATTCCTTGAACTTTTTTCAATAAATAAGATGTAAGTCAGTAAGTTGAACTCTCTACTTTTCTGTATCAATTGCTGCATTACAAATGTTCAGTCCGGGCAAGAACGACCTTTTCTGAACCCACACTGCTCTTCTTCTAGTAGAGGCTCATTTATTTTATTTATTCTGCGGGTGATTATTTTAGGGTATATCTTATAACTCGAGTTAAGGAAACAAATACTTCGACAATTGTTGCAATCGAATCGATTGTCCTTTATAAATATGGGAATTACTATTCCTTGGTGCCATACTTCAGGAATTTTTTTTTAATTTTGAAAGTGTATAGCCGCTTTAACATAATAGTCATATCATGAATTTACACCTTTTTATAAAATATATATTTAACAATAAAACAAGAGGTTATTTAACATATGACAGTTTTGAACCATTACAATGAACCAGTATAAAATTGTGACACTATAACTAATCAAATTGATTGAGTATAATATAATTTCATATATATTTATGATTATCAATGTTGAAATAGCACAATATTAACAGTGAAGAGTCAATTGATAAAATAAATGAGTTGAAATGATATTAAAAGCCTTCACATACATCATGATGGTAAAAGTTGGACGATCGTTTCGAGGCTTTTAATATCAGTAGGTTATTAAGGAGAGAGCGAGGCCACTTTTTTGCGTTTATATGGGAAAGGATAGGGAAAACGAGGCTAGATGCGACGGTTCAAGGAGGAAAATGCGTTTATATGGGCGAGATAGGGAATACGACGACCAATACTATGCTAGACAGTGGTAGGAGGGGGAGTGTGCTTTATATGGAAGAGATAGTAGAGAGCTGTTAGGCTAGACAGAGGCTGAGGAGCATGGTTTATATGAAAAGTATAGGAAAAACGAGGAGAGGTATTACACTAGACAGAGTTGAAGGATAGAGTATGTCTTTTATATGAGGGAGGTAGGGAACAGGAGGAGGGGTGTTAGGCTAGACGGAGGTTGAAGGGTAGAGTATGTCTTTTATATGAGAGAGGTAGGGAACAGGAGGAGAGGTGTTAGGCTAGACAGAGTTGAAGGGTAGAGCTTATCTTTATATATGAGACAGTTAAGGAACAGAGGGTAGGGATGATAGGCTAGACAGAGGTCAAGAAGTAGAGTATGGTTTATATGAGCGGTATAGGAAAACGATGAGAGGTGTTAGACTAGACAGGGCTTGAAACGTAGTGCATGGTTTATATGAGCGGTATAGGAAAACGATGAGAGGTGTTAGACTAGACAGGGCTTGAAGGGTAGAGTATGTCTTTTATATGAGAGAGGTAGGGAACAGGAGGAGGGGTGTTAGGCTAGACAGAGGTTGAAGGGTAGAGTATGTCTTTTATATGAGAGAGGTAGGGAACAGGAGGAGAGGTGTTAGGCTAGACAGAGTTGAAGGATAGAGCTTATCTTTATATATGAGACAGTTAAGGAACAGGGGGTAGGGATGATAGGCTAGACAGAGGTCAAGAAGTAGAGTATGGTTTATATGAGATATAGGAAAACCAGGAGAGGTATTAGGCTAAGGAGGTTGAGTATGCGTTTATAAGGAGAGACGAGAAAACGGAGAGATCCTATGCTAGGATAGACAGCTGTTAAAGGTAGAATGTGTTTTCTATAGGTTAGATAGGAACCCAAGGAGAGATACTCAGCTAGACAGGAGCAGGCGGGAAATGCGCTTTATGAGAGGCAAGGGATACGGGGAGAGACGCTAGACTAGACAGAGGTTTAGAGTATGCGTTTATATGTATGAGGGATATAGGAACAGGAGGAGAGATATTAGGCTAAGGAGGTTGAGTAGCCGTTTATAAGGAGAGATGAGTAAACGAAGAGATCCAATGCTAGGATAGGCAGGTGCTAAAGGTAGAATGTGTTTTATATATGCTAGATAGGAACCCAAGGAGAGATAGACAGGGGGCAGGAGGGGAATGCGCTTATGAGAGGTAGGGGATACGGGGAGTGGTGTTAGGCTAGACAGAAGTAGAGGAGTAGAGTATGGTTTATATGAGAGGTATAGGGAAACGAGGAAAGTCGGTAGGCTAGACAGATAGTGAAGCAGTAGGAATATGGACTTATATACAGCAGATATAGGGAATAGGAGATGCTAGACCTTGAAAGCGACTTTAGGCGAGAACTTCATGGAAATATGTTTCATGTCAATGTTAGAGCGCTAATTCTAGACATGCTCATCACGTAACCTATTCAGGGAAAAGGTGACTCGCTCAGGGGAAAAAGGTGACCAGCAAAGGGAAAAAGGTGACCAGCAAAGGGAAAAAGGTGACCAGCAAAGGGAAAAAGGTGACCAGGAAAGGGAAAAAGGTGACCAGCAAAGGGAAAAAGGTGACCAGGAAAGGGAAAAAGGTGACCAGGAAAGGGAAAAAGGTGACCAGCAAAGGGAAAAAGGTGACCAGCAAAGGGAAAAAGGTGACCAGCAAAGGGAAAAAGGTGACCAGGAAAGGGAAAAAGGTGACCAGGAAAGGGAAAAAGGTGACCAGCAAAGGGAAAAATGTGACCAGCAAAGGGAAAAATGTGACCAGCAAAGGGAAAAAGGTGACCAGCAAAGGGAAAAAGGTGACCAGCAAAGGGAAAAAGGTGACCAGCAAAGGGAAAAAGGTGACCAGCAAAGGGAAAAAGATGACCAGGAAAGGGAAAAAGGTGACCAGCAAAGGGAAAAAAGTGACCAGCAAAGGGAAAAACCTGACCAGGGAAGGGAAAAAGGTGACCAGCAAAGGGAAAAGGGTGACCAGCAAAGGGACAAAGGTGACCAGCAAAGGGAAAAAGGTGACCAGCAAAGGGAATAAGGTGACCAGCAAAGGAAAAAAGGTGACCAGGAAAGGGAAAAAGGTGACCAGCAAAGGGAAAAAGGTGACCAGGAAAGGGAAAAACGTGACCAGCAAAGGGAAAAAGGTGACCAGTAAAGGGAAAAAGGTGACCAGCAAAGGGAAAAGGGCAGGGAAAAGGCGGTCCTCTCACGGGAAAAGCTAACCCACTCACACTAACAGGTAAGTAATTCAGTTAGTATCACAGGGTAGGACAGGTTCCGGGAAGCGGATATAGCATAGTTCCGTATGATGTTACAGGTAATTCAGAGAGTATCGTAGGTATTTAGGATAATTCAAGTAACATAGGTGTTTAAAGTCACTCAGCTAGTATCACAGGTACTCATGGTAATATAGAGAGTAATTAGATCATAAACATTTCTTATCCAACGTTACAACAATTTATATACTATTTTCTAAATCTTACAAACTTATTGTACGATGCGGAGAGGGATAAACTGCATATTGGTTCAGAAATCGAAAAGCTTTGCGTCAACATACCTTTATTTAAGTTTGTTGTAGATGTCTCTCCCCTTTTATCTAGGCTTGAGACTAGCACTAGGATTGCTCCTAATGGCAGGGTTACCACCTTCCCTTCCATCTTCTTCTTTCTTCATCAGGCGTCTGCTAGTTGCATATCAGCACACGGATAAACTTCATTTTTAAGATTGTAGACTCACGAGAAAATCTTCATCTTCGACTTACATTCTCTTAAGCACTGTTTGTAATACTGTAATGTCCATATGCATAGGTAGTTATCCCATCCTCAGCAATAATTCTTTTATCATCAAAGGGATTCAATGCAATTTTATTCACTTGCACTGTGGTAACAGCATGCTTTCGTGATAGGATTAGATTCATGGGTGTTCTGATGATTTCACAGGTTTTAAGACAGTCTGTATAGCTGTCAAACGAAATGTACTGCTTAATAGCGCTACGTTTTATACCTTTAATCTTTTTTATCATTGAGCCTTGAATATCTAAGGCATACATCTTAGGCCGTAGTCCAACAAAGCGTAGGATGATTTTGCTATTAGCCTCATCTTTAAATTTTCCCAATACCTTCTTGTTCTGAGTAGAGTGGCACATATGATTGACAGGGTAATCAGCTGTATCGAGATGCTCAAGAAAACGTAGCTTGTCCTGGTACACATCTTCAGTTGTTACACGATGAATGAATGAATCAGTGTCCATATACATAAGCTTCAGGTTTTCAGCTCCATAATAAGGCAACAACACGTCGTAATGGTAGTTATACATTAATGTCTTGGAGATGTCCAACACACTCATTCCAATGTATATAGGCTTGTTGAACACAATCTGACGAGAGGCCATATGTACAGCAGCTAGATTAGCAGCATATATCGTCCTGTCGATAAACGTAGGCTTAGCGATCAACTTCTCTAGAGTTTTTTCATTAGTCACCAGTCGTATGTCCATACGGTTACGCAGGTTCTCCATAGTTTTTCCAAACATGGCGTTGTTAAAGAGCTTATAGAGATCCTTCTCGAAGTCATTTGCAGCTTGTTGTCGTAGCCTGTTGTTAAATTCCACATAAGGTTTCAACCACCGAGACTGTCGGAATTGTAGCACACGATGGATTTTTGTTAGTCGTAGTCCATGACTAAGAGCCTGCTTCAAAGCCATGTAATGCACTACATACTTCTTTCGAGGTCCAAGATGAGGTATCAGTTTCTTTGTAGCTGATTCCAATGGCTTCATACACTCAGGCAGGAAAGGTAGATCGTTGTGTAGATCGTGAAGTTCTGCAGGATACTCGATATCGACTTCTAATATGTAACCATGAGAATCATCTTCTTGTAGTGTTTCTAAGTTGATTTCTTCAGGCGAAACCCACTGAAATCCACCATAAGGAAGGGCGTGACACATTTCCCACCCATATTGGTTATTAGCATCCTCGTATGTGATAAATTGGGTTGGTCTCGACGGATCAAACTTCTCCATATAAGTGTTATTAGCCTCTGCATACCGATGGGAAACTTGGCATAAACCTCCTCTTATACCTGATTCCACCATGAGTAGTTGATCATAATCTTGTAACAGCTCTAACTTAATTCCAGTATACAGTAACATAGCGTCCCATGTAAGTCCTGGAGAAGTAAAATAATGGGCAGGATCAACTTTGTGTGTTTTAAGGGTTTGCTCTCTGAACGTCTCAAAGACATCAGCTAGGAGTAGTACATCTGAGGTTAAGTAGAGATCGCTGTACTCTCCCAGGTTTCTAACATTAAACAGCTCCCATACATTTCTAGCATGATCGTAGTCAGTATCAGTAATTTCTTCAGCATTTAATCTATTGTAGAAGGAGTCCTTAGGAGGCAAGCAGGTATCGTTCAGAGCATCCCATGACGTAACAAAATCATATGGAAATACACCCTTACGAGTCATCAACTTCAATTTGTCTTCTCCGAAGTACTTTAGTGTTTCAGGATACGAGGTTAGATTTTTTACCAACTTATCCAAGCTTGTACTGAGGAATCGGAAGCTGTCCACAAATCGAAGCTTTATATCTCCTACATACTTGGTGAATGAGATATAGCTTTCTTCAGAGTTAGGAATTACCTCTACGCGTTCACTTGTACAACCCAGCTCCTTAACAATGAAATGAGAGTCATATCCGCTAAGGTTATGCATGAAGACTGGTATATATTTAGGTGTTTTACAGGCTAAATTACATTCATTATGAAGACTTCCACGATATTCACCGCTGATGTGATCATGGTCGCGTACTTTGTAGTTCTCTTCTGTAAAGCCTTTTCCACACAAGTAGCATGTCGTAGAAGACTCAAAATCCTTTTGCTGTTGATCCGTAAGTTTCAGAGGCTTAACAGATTTGTATATGTCATCAATCATTTTTGCAAGAGATGTCAGGTACAGCATAAACTTCTGAGCAGCATCAGCACCACGATACACATAGGGTTGCTTAGGAAGACCAGTTTCGAGATGTTCAACGTTGCTTGATGGTTTAACGTAAACACAGAAGCTCATTGGTGTGTGCTCTTGATAAGGGGTTGTATAGGAAGTTTCAGGATTGGGTATACACGTGTGGCATGGAGTGAGAATACTCTCAAAATCAGCATAGATGACATAAGGTACTTTCAGCATCCTCTCAACATTTTTAAACTGAACAATTGATTTATCCTTGGTAGGCATAACTACCCGTGCAACACCATGTTGATTACAGATTGATGTATGTTCTTGTAGTTTTTCCTGTCCACTTCGTCCATATCGATCATCAAAACGTGTAAAGCAGCGCTTACAAGTATAAACCCGTCCATTATGGTTAGTTTTCTGGCGTCGAACGAGTTTCTCAAAATTCTTTATATACACGTAGTGATGTTTTCCACTGCTGTCATTCAATAGTAGCAGGTCGCGATGTTCAGGTAGTTCAATGTCAGCAACCTTTATTGGATACACTTCATGCTTCTCATCCAGCCCGAAAACGTTAATGGATATCTTGTTAAACTTCTCAAATTTAGGTATTTGAGAAAGTGGAGTAGGGTAGGAAACACAGCTGAAGTCGTACTTGTCTTGAAGTTGCTTGTATTTGCTGACGCGTTGAGGCTTGGTGCTGACGAATTTGGCCAGTATAGAGTACATGAAACATTTCTCGTCGATAAAGTTCTGAATGTTTATACACGCTTCTTTAGCTCCGACAGATGACGGTAGTGGTATGTAGCTACTTCCTCGCAACGGGTTGTACTTGTTGATACGAAGTCGAACTCCTTCCACAGTAAGCAAAGCCCAGCTGCTACCCTTAAGCTGAGACTCCTCCATTTCAGTCACCAATTTCTTGAATTTCACTTCCATCGTTGAGTCCAGATCAGTTTCCAGGAAAACAGCTTGATTCCGTGTTTTAAATGTTTTGTCACAGGTTTCTCCAATACTGTTAACAAATCGACACTCAACCAGCAGATTAATTTTAACACTCTTATGAACGCTAAGCTCTTTATGCACAGCCTGGATTATGCGTTGTTTTGCTTCATGCAGATACATATTCAGGTCCTTAGGTGATTCACATCGTATAAAATACGATTTAAATCGTCCTTCGAATGAAGTTTCGTATTCTTTCATGTCACAGTCCTCCATTGTTGACAGTAACTGATGTTTAGTGGGCTCCAATCTTCTTTTCTTCTGAGGGATGCTTATTTCACATATATCTACGTGTCGCTGTCCCTTATAACAATCTTTGAAGGTTACATTACAATGTTTACATTTGAAGAGCTTCTTGCAGCTCATCTCATGTCTTCTCTTGTCATAACCTCGGAGGAACTTCTTCCCACATTTTCCGCATGCATATCCAGTAGCGCTTGGAATAATATCCTTATACGCTGAGTTATTCATCTTTATTCTTGATGTAATAACGTATTAATCACTGATCAATGAAATGTAGACCTCTTCACCTTGACACCACTTTAGAAAGCTGATTATTCTTGGAGAGAACACAATGTTAACACCTCAACACTAATTAGCGCAATGAACTCCAATGCCCTAGATCACCGTATTTATAGAGGGAGCACGAGCCTTTTAGATCAATCATAAACTCGCTCCATAGCTACCTGTATATGTTTGCTCCACGCGTATTAACCTCACGCCCAGAGTCAGGATGTTTATGACGTCACACCCAGAGACAGGATGTCTGGCAGTATCAAACACGTTTAAACTTGTCTCGTAACTACCTGTATGTGCTGTCACACCAACAAGAGAAGTATTCCCACACACTCATTCAGTCAAATGTTCCATTCAAAGCCTACCATCACCCATTACACCAAAGCTAGTACAATCTCTATTATCAAAATACTTAAAAGTAAAGGCTTAAAAGGTAACGTAGAAGATTTCCCTCCTTATTTACTTAAATGTGTGTATATACTACATTATTTCATGTTTTCATCCCCTTTTCAATTCTTCCTTTCCATCTTCTTCCAGAAAGACCATTACATTTCACTACAATCACGAGAAAAGCAATTTTTCCAGAGTTTCACCGATTCTAAGCTTCTAGAATCGAACCCAGTAATAGTTTTAATAAATGTATTTTAGCTCCCTCGCATCAGCACCTACCATTTAATCTTTACTCGAACCTGATAGGATTCATAGGCTTGAAGATATATGAAATCACCCCTTCGGGATTCGATCTGAGTACTTTAAAGTACTTTTTGTCATGATAACGATATTTAGGAACTAGATACTCTGTTTACGGTTTACTTGACGTGTCTATATAAATTAGATTACGAGTTATTAAATTTGAAAGTAAATTTCATTAAATCGGTATTCGAACCCAGAACACCAGGAACAAAATAATTTATAATATTAGCTTGACATGTTAAACAAAGCTGTGTGCAGTTACGCTATCAAGCCAAGTGATATATTCTAGTGTACGGAGGAAAATTAAGGAACTCATTAAAAGATGGGGAATCGAACCAAGCACAACTGATTGACAATTATATACAACATTAATTACCTATTATAATGGCTATCAAACATGCTTTGGCCCACTCCTCTACCTCATTTAGTTCCAGAGATAATGAATATTTAAAATTAAGAATCGAACTCAGGACACCAGATCCCCGAATATAGATCCGCAAGAAACTACCTATTGATATAAATGTAATAAAGTTTATTTGACGTCTCTATCTTAAGCAGTTTAGGAGTTATTAAATTTATAATTAAATTACATTTTATCGGTATTCGAACCCAGAACACCAGAAACAAAATTATTTATAAACTTAGTTTGCTATGTTAAAAAGAGTTGTATACAGTTACGCAATCAATCTAAGTGATATATTCTAGTACACAGAGAAAAATTAAGGAAATCATTTAAAAATCGAGATTCGAACTAGCGACAACTGATTAAAAATTATATACAGTATTAATTACACAATATAACAGCTATCAAACATGCTTTGGTACATCCCTCTACCTTTCTTAGTTTCCCAGATAATGGCGATTTAAAAATTGAAGATCGAACCCAGGACAGCAGGTACCCAAATATACATTCAGAAGAAACTACCTAATAATATAAATGTAATAAAATTTATTTGGCGTCTTTATCTTAATTAGTCTCCGAGTTATTAGAAGTTGAATTTGTAATTACTCGTGGGATTCGAACCCAGGCATCCCGGCCAACTTGGATTAATATCTCAAGGACGCGGTGCATTCCAAAGAATTGATTAGTTTTTATCCCATTGTTCTATCTCTTTTCATTCAGGAGATATAAGCGATTAAACAGTAGGGGGGAAATGAGAGGGGGCTAATTAGTGAGGGTGGGGCTAATTAGCATATTAATTGCATTCCATGCATAAATTAACTGCGCCAGAACTGTACTAGCTTTGGTGTAATGGGTGATGGTAGGCTTTGAATGGAACATTTGACTGAATGAGCGTGTGGGAATACTTCTCTTGTTGGTGTGACAGCACATACAGGTAGTTACGAGACAAGTTTAAACGTGTTTGATACTGCCAGACATCCTGTCTCTGGGTGTGACGTCATAAACATCCTGACTCTGGGCGTGAGGTTAATACGCGTGGAGCAAACATATACAGGTAGCTATGGAGCGAGTTTATGATTGATCTAAAAGGCTCGTGCTCCCTCTATAAATACGGTGATCTAGGGCATTGGAGTTCATTGCGCTAATTAGTGTTGAGGTGTTAACATTGTGTTCTCTCCAAGAATAATCAGCTTTCTAAAGTGGTGTCAAGGTGAAGAGGTCTACATTTCATTGATCAGTGATTAATACGTTATTACATCAAGAATAAAGATGAATAACTCAGCGTATAAGGATATTATTCCAAGCGCTACTGGATATGCATGCGGAAAATGTGGGAAGAAGTTCCTCCGAGGTTATGACAAGAGAAGACATGAGATGAGCTGCAAGAAGCTCTTCAAATGTAAACATTGTAATGTAACCTTCAAAGATTGTTATAAGGGACAGCGACACGTAGATATATGTGAAATAAGCATCCCTCAGAAGAAAAGAAGATTGGAGCCCACTAAACATCAGTTGCTGTCAACAATGGAGGACTGTGACATGAAAGAATACGAAACTTCATTCGAAGGACGATTGAAATCGTATTTTACACGATGTGAATCACCTAAGGACCTGAATATGTATCTGCATGAAGCAAAACAACGCATAATCCAGGCTGTGCATAAAGAGCTTAGCGTTCATAAGAGTGTTAAAATTAATCTGCTGGTTGAGTGTCGATTTGTTAACAGTATTGGAGAAACCTGTGACAAAACATTTAAAACACGGAATCAAGCTGTTTTCCTGGAAACTGATCTGGACTCAACGATGGAAGTGAAATTCAAGAAATTGGTGACTGAAATGGAGGAGTCTCAGCTTAAGGGTAGCAGCTGGGCTTTGCTTACTGTGGAAGGAGTTCGACTTCGTATCAACAAGTACAACCCGTTGCGAGGAAGTAGCTACATACCACTACCGTCATCTGTCGGAGCTAAAGAAGCGTGTATAAACATTCAGAACTTTATCGACGAGAAATGTTTCATGTACTCTATACTGGCCAAATTCGTCAGCACCAAGCCTCAACGCGTCAGCAAATACAAGCAACTTCAAGACAAGTACGACTTCAGCTGTGTTTCCTACCCTACTCCACTTTCTCAAATACCTAAATTTGAGAAGTTTAACAAGATATCCATTAACGTTTTCGGGCTGGATGAGAAGCATGAAGTGTATCCAATAAAGGTTGCTGACATTGAACTACCTGAACATCGCGACCTGCTACTATTGAATGACAGCAGTGGAAAACATCACTACGTGTATATAAAGAATTTTGAGAAACTCGTTCGACGCCAGAAAACTAACCATAATGGACGGGTTTATACTTGTAAGCGCTGCTTTACACATTTTGATGATCGATATGGACGAAGTGGACAGGAAAAACTACAAGAACATACATCAATCTGTAATCAACATGGTGTTGCACGGGTAGTTATGCCTACCAAGGATAAATCAATTGTTCAGTTTAAAAATGTTGAGAGGATGCTGAAAGTACCTTATGTCATCTATGCTGATTTTGAGAGTATTCTCACTCCATGCCACACGTGTATACCCAATCCTGAAACTTCCTATACAACCCCTTATCAAGAGCACACACCAATGAGCTTCTGTGTTTACGTTAAACCATCAAGCAACGTTGAACATCTCGAAACTGGTCTTCCTAAGCAACCCTATGTGTATCGTGGTGCTGATGCTGCTCAGAAGTTTATGCTGTACCTGACATCTCTTGCAAAAATGATTGATGACATATACAAATCTGTTAAGCCTCTGAAACTTACGGATCAACAGCAAAAGGATTTTGAGTCTTCTACGACATGCTACTTGTGTGGAAAAGGCTTTACAGAAGAGAACTACAAAGTACGCGACCATGATCACATCAGCGGTGAATATCGTGGAAGTCTTCATAATGAATGTAATTTAGCCTGTAAAACACCTAAATATATACCAGTCTTCATGCATAACCTTAGCGGATATGACTCTCATTTCATTGTTAAGGAGCTGGGTTGTACAAGTGAACGCGTAGAGGTAATTCCTAACTCTGAAGAAAGCTATATCTCATTCACCAAGTATGTAGGAGATATAAAGCTTCGATTTGTGGACAGCTTCCGATTCCTCAGTACAAGCTTGGATAAGTTGGTAAAAAATCTAACCTCGTATCCTGAAACACTAAAGTACTTCGGAGAAGACAAATTGAAGTTGATGACTCGTAAGGGTGTATTTCCATATGATTTTGTTACGTCATGGGATGCTCTGAACGATACCTGCTTGCCTCCTAAGGACTCCTTCTACAATAGATTAAATGCTGAAGAAATTACTGATACTGACTACGATCATGCTAGAAATGTATGGGAGCTGTTTAATGTTAGAAACCTGGGAGAGTACAGCGATCTCTACTTAACCTCAGATGTACTACTCCTAGCTGATGTCTTTGAGACGTTCAGAGAGCAAACCCTTAAAACACACAAAGTTGATCCTGCCCATTATTTTACTTCTCCAGGACTTACATGGGACGCTATGTTACTGTATACTGGAATTAAGTTAGAGCTGTTACAAGATTATGATCAACTACTCATGGTGGAATCAGGTATAAGAGGAGGTTTATGCCAAGTTTCCCATCGGTATGCAGAGGCTAATAACACTTATATGGAGAAGTTTGATCCGTCGAGACCAACCCAATTTATCACATACGAGGATGCTAATAACCAATATGGGTGGGAAATGTGTCACGCCCTTCCTTATGGTGGATTTCAGTGGGTTTCGCCTGAAGAAATCAACTTAGAAACACTACAAGAAGATGATTCTCATGGTTACATATTAGAAGTCGATATCGAGTATCCTGCAGAACTTCACGATCTACACAACGATCTACCTTTCCTGCCTGAGTGTATGAAGCCATTGGAATCAGCTACAAAGAAACTGATACCTCATCTTGGACCTCGAAAGAAGTATGTAGTGCATTACATGGCTTTGAAGCAGGCTCTTAGTCATGGACTAAGACTAACAAAAATCCATCGTGTGCTACAATTCCGACAGTCTCGGTGGTTGAAACCTTATGTGGAATTTAACAACAGGCTACGACAACAAGCTGCAAATGACTTCGTGAAGGATCTCTATAAGCTCTTTAACAACGCCATGTTTGGAAAAACTATGGAGAACCTGCGTAACCGTATGGACATACGACTGGTGACTAATGAAAAAACTCTAGAGAAGTTGATCGCTAAGCCTACGTTTATCGACAGGACGATATATGCTGCTAATCTAGCTGCTGTACATATGGCCTCTCGTCAGATTGTGTTCAACAAGCCTATATACATTGGAATGAGTGTGTTGGACATCTCCAAGACATTAATGTATAACTACCATTACGACGTGTTGTTGCCTTATTATGGAGCTGAAAACCTGAAGCTTATGTATATGGACACTGATTCATTCATTCATCGTGTAACAACTGAAGATGTGTACCAGGACAAGCTACGTTTTCTTGAGCATCTCGATACAGCTGATTACCCTGTCAATCATATGTGCCACTCTACTCAGAACAAGAAGGTATTGGGAAAATTTAAAGATGAGGCTAATAGCAAAATCATCCTACGCTTTGTTGGACTACGGCCTAAGATGTATGCCTTAGATATTCAAGGCTCAATGATAAAAAAGATTAAAGGTATAAAACGTAGCGCTATTAAGCAGTACATTTCGTTTGACAGCTATACAGACTGTCTTAAAACCTGTGAAATCATCAGAACACCCATGAATCTAATCCTATCACGAAAGCATGCTGTTACCACAGTGCAAGTGAATAAAATTGCATTGAATCCCTTTGATGATAAAAGAATTATTGCTGAGGATGGGATAACTACCTATGCATATGGACATTACAGTATTACAAACAGTGCTTAAGAGAATGTAAGTCGAAGATGAAGATTTTCTCGTGAGTCTACAATCTTAAAAATGAAGTTTATCCGTGTGCTGATATGCAACTAGCAGACGCCTGATGAAGAAAGAAGAAGATGGAAGGGAAGGTGGTAACCCTGCCATTAGGAGCAATCCTAGTGCTAGTCTCAAGCCTAGATAAAAGGGGAGAGACATCTACAACAAACTTAAATAAAGGTATGTTGACGCAAAGCTTTTCGATTTCTGAACCAATATGCAGTTTATCCCTCTCCGCATCGTACAATAAGTTTGTAAGATTTAGAAAATAGTATATAAATTGTTGTAACGTTGGATAAGAAATGTTTATGATCTAATTACTCTCTATATTACCATGAGTACCTGTGATACTAGCTGAGTGACTTTAAACACCTATGTTACTTGAATTATCCTAAATACCTACGATACTCTCTGAATTACCTGTAACATCATACGGAACTATGCTATATCCGCTTCCCGGAACCTGTCCTACCCTGTGATACTAACTGAATTACTTACCTGTTAGTGTGAGTGGGTTAGCTTTTCCCGTGAGAGGACCGCCTTTTCCCTGCCCTTTTCCCTTTGCTGGTCACCTTTTTCCCTTTACTGGTCACCTTTTTCCCTTTGCTGGTCACGTTTTTCCCTTTCCTGGTCACCTTTTTCCCTTTGCTGGTCACCTTTTTCCCTTTCCTGGTCACCTTTTTTCCTTTGCTGGTCACCTTATTCCCTTTGCTGGTCACCTTTTTCCCTTTGCTGGTCACCTTTGTCCCTTTGCTGGTCACCCTTTTCCCTTTGCTGGTCACCTTTTTCCCTTCCCTGGTCACGTTTTTCCCTTTGCTGGTCACTTTTTTCCCTTTGCTGGTCACCTTTTTCCCTTTCCTGGTCACCTTTTTCCCTTTGCTGGTCACCTTTTTCCCTTTGCTGGTCACCTTTTTCCCTTTGCTGGTCACCTTTTTCCCTTTGCTGGTCACCTTTTTCCCTTTGCTGGTCACATTTTTCCCTTTGCTGGTCACCTTTTTCCCTTTCCTGGTCACCTTTTTCCCTTTGCTGGTCACCTTTTTCCCTTTCCTGGTCACCTTTTTCCCTTTCCTGGTCACCTTTTTCCCTTTGCTGGTCACCTTTTTCCCTTTGCTGGTCACCTTTTTCCCTTTGCTGGTCACCTTTTTCCCTTTGCTGGTCACCTTTTTCCCTTTCCTGGTCACCTTTTTCCCTTTCCTGGTCACCTTTTTCCCTTTGCTGGTCACCTTTTTCCCTTTGCTGGTCACCTTTTTCCCTTTGCTGGTCACCTTTTTCCCCTGAGCGAGTCACCTTTTCCCTGAATAGGTTACGTGATGAGCATGTCTAGAATTAGCGCTCTAACATTGACATGAAACATATTTCCATGAAGTTCTCGCCTAAAGTCGCTTTCAAGGTCTAGCATCTCCTATTCCCTATATCTGCTGTATATAAGTCCATATTCCTACTGCTTCACTATCTGTCTAGCCTACCGACTTTCCTCGTTTCCCTATACCTCTCATATAAACCATACTCTACTCCTCTACTTCTGTCTAGCCTAACACCACTCCCCGTATCCCCTACCTCTCATAAGCGCATTCCCCTCCTGCCCCCTGTCTATCTCTCCTTGGGTTCCTATCTAGCATATATAAAACACATTCTACCTTTAGCACCTGCCTATCCTAGCATTGGATCTCTTCGTTTACTCATCTCTCCTTATAAACGGCTACTCAACCTCCTTAGCCTAATATCTCTCCTCCTGTTCCTATATCCCTCATACATATAAACGCATACTCTAAACCTCTGTCTAGTCTAGCGTCTCTCCCCGTATCCCTTGCCTCTCATAAAGCGCATTTCCCGCTTGCTCCTGTCTAGCTGAGTATCTCTCCTTGGGTTCCTATCTAACCTATAGAAAACACATTCTACCTTTAACAGCTGTCTATCCTAGCATAGGATCTCTCCGTTTTCTCGTCTCTCCTTATAAACGCATACTCAACCTCCTTAGCCTAATACCTCTCCTGGTTTTCCTATATCTCATATAAACCATACTCTACTTCTTGACCTCTGTCTAGCCTATCATCCCTACCCCCTGTTCCTTAACTGTCTCATATATAAAGATAAGCTCTATCCTTCAACTCTGTCTAGCCTAACACCTCTCCTCCTGTTCCCTACCTCTCTCATATAAAAGACATACTCTACCCTTCAACCTCTGTCTAGCCTAACACCCCTCCTCCTGTTCCCTACCTCTCTCATATAAAAGACATACTCTACCCTTCAAGCCCTGTCTAGTCTAACACCTCTCATCGTTTTCCTATACCGCTCATATAAACCATGCACTACGTTTCAAGCCCTGTCTAGTCTAACACCTCTCATCGTTTTCCTATACCGCTCATATAAACCATACTCTACTTCTTGACCTCTGTCTAGCCTATCATCCCTACCCTCTGTTCCTTAACTGTCTCATATATAAAGATAAGCTCTACCCTTCAACTCTGTCTAGCCTAACACCTCTCCTCCTGTTCCCTACCTCTCTCATATAAAAGACATACTCTACCCTTCAACCTCCGTCTAGCCTAACACCCCTCCTCCTGTTCCCTACCTCCCTCATATAAAAGACATACTCTATCCTTCAACTCTGTCTAGTGTAATACCTCTCCTCGTTTTTCCTATACTTTTCATATAAACCATGCTCCTCAGCCTCTGTCTAGCCTAACAGCTCTCTACTATCTCTTCCATATAAAGCACACTCCCCCTCCTACCACTGTCTAGCATAGTATTGGTCGTCGTATTCCCTATCTCGCCCATATAAACGCATTTTCCTCCTTGAACCGTCGCATCTAGCCTCGTTTTCCCTATCCTTTCCCATATAAACGCAAAAAAGTGGCCTCGCTCTCTCCTTAATAACCTACTAATATCATTTCGTCTCATTTGTTTTATAAATTTATGCTTTTAAAAAAATTTAACTATATTAGGGTACATCGTATAGTTGAGTGTTGTTTGTAAATCGTTGGGTATCTGGTAGTGTTGTCTCCATTGGTCGTATTATGGACACCCACGATTATGTGTTTCGTCGTTAACAGTAAGTCATACTGGTGGCGATTGGTCCTTTAAAAGAAGATTATTGTGTATGATCTTGATATGGCCCATTACTAGTAGGGATATTAAAACCTGATCTTGTCTGGAAAGAGAATTACTGAGAAAATGTGTCGAAAAACTCGATATTATATCACGGACTTTGCTTCTGGTGGAGTCAAGCCATCCTATCTTCCACTGTTGGTAGAGCTTCTTTTTAATGATTGAGATAACATCGTGGGCTGGTGTAGTTATAGTTGGGTCACTTAGTGCATGTTTAATGCTCCAACATGTATTCAGGATTTGGAGGAAGCGCAGTTTTATTTCTATTGGTGCATATTTTATTAATTCCATATTGATATTATCAGCCCCGGAGTTTTTTTATTTTTAAACGTTTTTAGGACTTCTTCTAACTCTTCCAGCTCTATGAAGTCCACATCTAGATATTCTTTAACTTCATTATCTACATTATTTACAGCTTCTTCCTCGTTCGTCCACAATTTTCCATGGTATTGTAACCATTGCTTCTGAGGTAGGTTGCTTATGTTTAACGTATCTTTCTCTTTTGTATTAATGTGTTTTATTACCTTGTAAGCCATGTTTTGAGGCCCATGTATCATACTCCGAGTCGCTTATGTACTTATCCCAGTTACTCTATTTATCTTTCTGATTGCCTGCTTTGCTTTTGCGTTCTTTTATTTATAGTACATTCTATCTGCTTCTCAATAGGACTGTACGTATTTCTTATATGTCTCTTTCTTTTCTTCTATAATGTTTTGAATTTTCTCAAGTCCATTTGTATAACTTCCTCTCGCTTTTAGTTTTCTTTCTTCTTGAGTGCTTTATTTGCTACTCTTAAGATCAGCTCTTTTAAATCTTGCCATTCTAAATCTACATTTGTACTTAGTGCCCGGTGATCAAATAGCTTCGTAGTCTTGTGCAGTACAATCCCCTTAATGTCTCGTTGCAGCAAATGAATTTTGAATCTCCAGTTGTGATTTTCGCATGTCTCCATTTTGCTGGGAGGTTAATATTTGTCG
Source organism: Deroplatys truncata (assembly GCA_030765065.1). Taxonomy (NCBI): domain Eukaryota; kingdom Metazoa; phylum Arthropoda; class Insecta; order Mantodea; family Mantidae; genus Deroplatys; species Deroplatys truncata. Next base: position 113,239,515 of record CM060981.1, read on the forward strand.
ATAACAGGTAATTATCTGTGTAAACATTACATATTTTGTAGACTCTAGTATCTATAACATATGGAGTTAGCTTCTTTTGGATAGAATGTAATTTATAATTGATTTTCTTCCTTCCGCTGCCTATGTAAATTTGTATATTTCTTTGTGTTGAAAAAGGAATTCGTTACTCGCAGTTCATTATATACTGCAAAATTATTCAATTCCAAGTTCTTACTATTTTCATTAAGTGCTTGTCTTATTACTCCTAATATTTTTTGAACTGGTTGGTTACCTACTCTGGCATTAAAGTCTCCACCGATTAAAATATAATCTGATTTAAAAATTGAGTTCAGATATGCTTGTATTATTTCATAAAATTCGAGAATCTCTTTCTACTTCTCTTCTTCTGGGGAATAGACTCCTATAACTGATAGATATCCTCTGGGGGTTTTGATTCCTATGTTTATGATCCTATCACTGATAAAGAAAACGAATAATAACAGTTACAAATGCCAGTTTTTTTATTTAAGTGAAGCGTATAGGTATTGAGAAATGCTCGCGCGACTAATCACCTTCAAACTGAACACCCAATAAAGGAATATTATCAGTAACCAGAGCGTCAAATTGTGCAAGATAAACTCCCACATATTGAAGTTTGAATCTCTAAGAGACTTTGTGTACTCATTTCTGCTTTACGGTTGCTAAATATTGTCATCAATGGAGCAGCAAAAATAGCAATCCACATCTCTCAGAGGAGTTACCAAAACGTACCACAGTCCAATTAATAATTTAATACGCCATGGACTTCCGGCGTGAGATTGGTTGCACTATGACTTCGTAATTCTCTAATTGCATACGCTTTCCCTTTATTTTAACCAACTTAGAACCAGCTGCAAAATCATGGCGTATTCGTGAAAAAAGTTCTTCCAGGAATTTAATTTGTCCATAGGATTGGCACGCTTATGACAATTAGAATTTTTCAAATTTCTAAACATGAGAAACAACTATTTTAAGGGGAAGAATAATATTTTATGTCAGATGACTGTTCTATTAGCAATAAATGTCCTATAATGAATGTAATGTATATTTAATATATAAATATGTAGTTTCAACACTTTGTTAAGTTTACAACATAAGTTTTAGTAATTTGTAATGCAGTTTTACAAGTTAGCTTTCGGAGTCTCAGTTCACCTATGGTAGAAATAATTATCCTTACGGACGATTCATGCTCTTATTCAGATGTCTACTTAACAAATAGATTGTTAATTACTGACTATTTTGCGAAAATAATTATCAGAAAAGGAAATTATAAACAAACTTGGGGGCGCATAGATGTTCTACTTCAATTAAGTACCCTGGCAATATAGTGCAGATCAAAATTTACTGACGTAACTAACGTAAATTTTAAAGCAAATGCTCAAACGCTGATCATTTTATATTCACCCACGATACAGTACAAAGAAAAGCACTGCGTCTTTCCTGTAAGACAATATCTAACTAGGAAATGCAAAAGGTATCGAATTCGAGCTACACAGCAAGAATACACTCCTTGGAGCCGAAACGGAAATTGAGAAGCCTGATGTTAGACAAATCCAGATGAGATGGGCGCATGTGGTTAGTGTATGGGATGCTACAGTGTCAAGTGAGAGAAGTCGGTCAGGACTCAAGACTTGTTCACGGAGGAGGCAGGAGAACAAACGAGAAGGAAGAAGTTGCAGAATTTACAAGTCCTGTCACATAAACCGAAAGGATTGGCTCCACAGACAACGCCAATGAGATGACTGCAGAGTGTGCTGCACATATGAAATAGCTCCTGGAAACGTACAAGCATTGATCGAGGGTCACTCAGCTGTTAACTGTAATATATACCATGGTGCCACTGTTAGCGTGCACATGTGTACCAATGAGTATACAAGATAAACGAACATATACTAGGAAGTACTACTTATTAGGGGTCAACGAGGGTATGAAAAGCCACAGGGTAGAGAAAATAAACTGTGTATGACACATCTGTTCAGAATAGCCCAGCGTTTAAGGTTTTCATAGTCACCTATAACAGGAGGCCTTTGCACCACAAGGGAAACTTTAGCTAATACGTGTATTCATATGCGAGGTTGGATTGATAAGTCAAGTTTATTTCTCAACATAGTCTCCTTTCAATTCAATACACGTTGTCCAAGGGTTCTTCAATTTTTTAAATCTTCCAAAAAATATTATTTTTCGAAGTATACAAAATATGAAGCTGTTTCTGACATGATGTGTTCACTGGACGTGAATTTCTTCCCAGCGAGCCAGTTTTTCAGGTTTTCGAAGAGGAAGAAGTTGCTCGGGGCCAAATCTGGAAATATGGTGGGTGAGGTAGCAGCCATTGCCATCCACAAATTTTGTGATGGCAATACTGACTTGTCTGGTGAAAGAGAACCTTTGTCTTCACCAAATGGGGTCGTTTCTTTAACAACTCCTTGTGAAACTGATCCAGCATTGCGGCATAATATGAACCTTGATCGTTTTACCCTTTTCCAGGTAGTGGTTGTACATCACCCCTTGTGAATCCCACAAGATAGCTGCCATGATTTTGCATGCCGACAAAATGGTTTTCGCTTTCTTTGGAGTAGGAGATCTACTGCTTTGATTGTTGTTTGGTTTCAGGTTGATAGTAATGGAACCAAGTTTTATCAATCGTGATATAGCGCCACAAAATCTCATTTTGAGTTGCGTTGGAACATCTTCAAACATCCCTGTGAAATGGTCACACGATTCCGCTTGTTCTCAATTGTGAGCAGTCGCGGCACCCATCTTGCTGACAGCTTTCTGTTACCCAAAAATTCGTTGTACACCCCTTAACTCTTGATGTTTACGGTCTTGGATATCTCATGGATTTTCACTCGGCGGTCTTCCGACACAATATCTTGAACTTTGTTCACCATTTCTTCTGTAGTGACCTCAACCGGCCGTGCTGTGCGCATGGCACCTCTTGTGCTCAAACGGCCACATCGAAATTCTGTGAACCACTTGTAAACCATGTCATGTGGTGGAGCAGAGTCCCCATAATACTTGTTCAGCTTTTCTTCTGTTTCCTTCACCGCCTTACCACGCAGAAAGTAGTGCTTTATCAGAGCACGAAATTCACTTTTCTCCGTTTTCATAGAAGCAACACACATCTGCTTATTTTAGGCTCTCTCAACAATGCTCTATTTAACAAATGAAGAATTTCTGCGAATATACCCAAAATAGATGTAATACTTGGTGCAAACAAGAAACCTGTGATTAGAACTCTATCTCTCGTCACAGTTGTGGACTTATCAATCCGCCCTCGCATGTGAACAAAAACAAATGTATGTACTCTTAGCAGATATTTTATGCTTAAGTAATCTTTATAACGTATTTATAATATTGGCCTGTTACATCTTTGCATATTCCTTTTCTCTGCTAAACACCTCGTGCAAACAGCAACGCCGGGGTGCTGACTTGGGTGCGCCGAAGTTACTGGCGCTATGTTGAATGCGTTCTGTGCAAGTTGAGACTGCAAGCTAACATTGCTAATATATTTTATATTTGCCAACATGTCTACTTACTCCGATGAATATTGATATCACATTGAATGAAGGGAGGAGCAAACTGAACATGCAACGCAAAATGCTATAGGTTTATCCTTAAAAGAGACAATTAATATTTGAATAAAGTCTAGTAAAAGGAGTATTTTGTATTTAACTAGCGTAATCCGAAATCGTATCCACATCGAAATCAAAAGCCAAAATACGGGTCAAAATAAGAAACGCTGATGATTTAGAGGGCCGATCAATATCCCAAAGAAAACAGATGTCACTAGTTAAAAAGAAACCGAATTGAATGACAGATGACTATCACGAAAGAATATAGCATTCCTACGAATATTAAAGTCGTTAACGGAATATTCTGAAATGTCAGAAGCGTGTTCTTTTGTTTAACCAAGCAATTATCCAATTGCTAATCGGTTCATCTTTGTTTTAATGTTTAAAGCAACTGTCTTTAGGCGGATTTTAAACTGCTCCTAGGCTGGTAGTCTTGGTGTTAAGATTCATTGTTATGATGTTACTTCTTTTTAAATTTCACGGATATAGTGAGAATAAATCAGATGATTCTCCACACTTACATATCTAAAGTAGGTAGAGGAGAGCACAGAATTCGATAACAAACTTAATGTTTGGAAATCCCCTGAATCCGCTAAAACTTATTTTTAAAAAGTGTCCTGTACCTTTCTGTATACGAACAGACACATTTGACGTATACAAGGCAAGTATTTTAAGAAAATTTCACAAACAGCTTTTTGGTTAAAAAGTATTGCTTTGTCCTTTTAAAAAACTTACCTTAGGATTGGGATTAAACCTATACATCTTGTTTAACATTTGTTTCTGGTTAAATTTTCCTGCTTTTTAAGCAGCATATTTTGAAATAGGATTGACTCGCGTAAACTTAGAGTGATTTAGTTTGAAATTCTTAAGAAAGAAAGCCCTATCATTGGCACCCCTCTGATTATTGGTATTATTTTATTAAGACACAGGTATTAAGCATTGTATCAAGTTGGCAACACTATTCGGCTCAAGTTTCTTCTTGATTGGTTCCCGCTATAAGTCAGCATTTGTTTCCCAGACTTTGAAACTGGCGCATGTTGTTGAATTTTTCCGCCTTTCTTTAGAGGTAAGTTAAGGATACAATTTCACTATATTATGTTAAGTATATACATTATCTAAACATTGATATATAAATTACTGGCTATCAGCATTGTGGAGCTGTTTAGTGAAATATGAGGTTCCTAACCTCAATGAAAGCATTGTTAAAGCTGTGTCAATTATTGGAATCAAATTATATATGTATTCCAATTATGGGTAGGAGGCGCCAATAACTGAAAAATTAAGCATTAACGTTAATATGTCTTAAATAAGCCTGAAATTGTGCCTAACATTCTTATATTCAAGTATTATGGTTCAAAATGAGCGAAACTAGTATTTAACACGGAAGTCAATTACTGGAAACATATTATGTACCCATTATTGGCAATAATATAATAACAAGTTTTCAAGTACATTTCTAATCCATTATTTAATTATTACTGTGTTAATAGACCGAGTTTCATCCAAAATGGACCATAATCAACCATTCAAATATATTACAATATCTTAATGCTCCGTTAATGCAGTGAGAAAAGGCATGGCACTGATAAGACTGTAGCAAAACTGCATTAAGTGCCCGGATCGATCTTACAATTCCGTTGTACTGATAAATTTTTTAAAAACACATATGGACCAGCTCCAATACTGGGTGAAGAAGAAGAAAACATTTTAGTTCAGTGAGAGCATAAGTTTAGATGATAAAAATTCATTCTTTTTACTAAAACAAAAATATTATTTTGTAATATTTAAAACTGAAGTCATTAAAATTTATTTTTAAACCTAGTGTGAAACTGTATTTTAAATTTTTCATTAAAAAATTTAAGAAATGCTTTAAAAAAGTATGTCTATTTTTTTTTGCAACAATAAATTTGTTCCTATATTCTATACATTCTCTTAAATTCGAACGTTGATTTGAAATGCTCGCTTAAGAATGGGTTTGGGGCAACCGGTTTGTACCCATTGAATGGTAATGTAGTGGGTTTTTCAAAATGCATTATGTTTCAAGAGCTAATGTTCCAAGCCAATGCGAATACCAACTCATAAATAAAACCTCTTCCTATGATGATTTCTGCAAAAATTGTGAAAGAGAGGACAACTGAGAAATTTAAAAGCATAAAGAAAATGGTGTAAGACGAGGAACATGGGGGAGAAATTTGTTCTGTACAGGCTCTATGAGCGTTATCAAGATACGAATCCAAATCAAATTGAACACAACAGTGAAATGAATGCTGAAGATCAAGCAACTAATATACAGGATGTTGACTGAAGTTGCGTTTGAAGGTTCTGCGGATAATACTGAGATTCTATCTGTCTGTCTATTACATCATCACTACTCGATGAAAATAACAGGAATCAAGAAGTTAGTTCTGGAAATAACGTACCAATAACACCTATTAAGAATATTAGCCCACATGCAAATAATTCTCATTTGGCCAGAAACACCAAAGAGGAAGGGGAAGAGAAATACTGAAAGTTACATTTGTTTTGACTTCAGGGAAAGGGAATGAAGCGCGTGACGAAAAGGAGAAACTTTAGGAAGAGGCTTACAGATAAAAGGAAAGAAGAAAGAGAGAAAAAAAGATAATGAAAGGAGAAAGAAGAAATCAAGCACAGGAATGGGTAAACAAGGACTACCACGATTAACAAAAACCCAAAGGTGGCAAAGAAGTCTCTCTCTGAAAATTTCGAGCGACAACAGGTAACTTCATCTCTTATTTCTGAACCTTCTACTAGCAGAGAGCGCTATATTCAGGAATGTGTTTTAAATGCACTCGTACTGGGTAAAAGGAAGACTTCGAATGCGGTAACCAAAAATTTGTACCACAAACAATGCATCCCCAAGGAACGTCAATATGATATTCCAGATGATTTAATCTTGTTTCATGATTGTTTTCCTATTGAGGACGACCAGTTTTTAAAATAAAAAGTATATTTACAGCAAACCTAATTAGTGTTCAAAAGGTGCAGTATTAGACCTCCTATTAATTAATTAAGTTAATAGTCACTATTATTAAATTTCTGACATTGTTTGGTAATATCGAGAGTTCGAGTTGATCATAAGTAGCTATATCTTAAAATATTTAATACAAATACTATACTCAATTTTCAACTGCGCCAATAACTGGCATTTGTTGCCAATAACTGGGGTCTTGTTATGAAATTTTAATTTTTTTCCTAATGAAACATGTGCGTTCTAAACCTCGACTGTATCAAAATATATTTATTCACTATTCATAAAAGTGTGAAATTTTTTATACAATTAAATGTGAAAAAATGGAAGAAATCTGAATTTTTCTTAAACAGTTTGCTTAAAGTGCTAGTAAGAGTGATTTACCCTACATCTCAATTCATTGAGAAAGTTAGGGGGTAAATGTATTTTTTAAAAATTTTCCTAGGATGGGAAAGCGAGCTGTTTTATGCTTTCAGAAAAGGCTGGATAACAAAAGTGTAGGCCACTTTCACACAATTCCTTCGAAAACAAAAGTGCTGGCAAAACGATCACTCGGCGAGTGTGTTACTCTTAAAGCTAAGAAATAAGGTTTTAGTAATCATAAGCAATAACGCATGTTGATATTCTGTCATTATTTATCCTGAGAAGAAAACAAGGTCCCATTTTAACATAACACTACTAGCCAGCACACTCGTATCCATTGGAGGCTCCTGAAGCATAAGCTTCAGACCTCAAACTAAGGCGTTTAATATCGCTGCTACCTCCTGACTTAGTCTATGAACGAAATTACGCTTTTGGAAGGTTGAGACTAATTTATAGTACTTACCAATATTTTTGACGTGGATCTTAAGTTAATAATCCCTCATCTGACCTGTTTTTCATACAACAGAAGAAAACCCAATGTCATATGGACCAAAAAGAAAAGTGTGGTAAGTGAAACTATTACAGTGCAACATTTATTTAAAAACATGTAATCTGAAAATGCAATTTCTACAATTATTAAATGTTATTAGACCTCCAACATCCTTTTTCTTTAAACTGAATATGCTCATAATTTTTATTCTGCTGAAGTAGGCGGAGCCACCGTAAAACTTAAGAGATGATTTTGAAGTGTTCCTTTCTCATAAGTCATTTTATTATTATGTTTATTTATGAATTACTATATTTTAATTAATATTAATGTTCATCATTCAAAATTGTACACAACAGAAGGGTGTAAAGCATACAATAGAGTAACTGAAATAGAAAAAGCGAGACGAAGTGGACTTTTTTCTAACATTTCATGGATTCTGTTAAAACATACTTCCCGCCCTTATATTGTAATATGACATACGGTAATCGTAAAATATTTGTAATTTAGGAAACATAAACCTTTATCAGAATAATTTATGGAGGAGGTACCATATTATAGGTAATAGATAAAGAAAATTGTGAACGTTACATGTCAGACTTATTTCCATTACTGTCTTTTGCTATTCGTTGCTCCCCACAGAAACTTCGTTTAAGTCTTTTTTTATTATTACTTCACGTGACTTCGTACTACGGATATTCTCGATGGGCAGTAGTATCTTCCTGACTGAGGTTATTCAAGCAGCTCTCTCCTCATTCACTTCACGTACTTAACTTCCTACAACGGCACTGCAGATAGTAGCAGTAGATTTATTGTCATTTCTTACAAGCGTGCTTATTGTCACTGCTCTCCACATTCAACAGAAAATTGCTCTCCAGCTAGTGTTTCCACTCAACTTTCCTCTTTCATATTCTGTCTCTGCTGTGGGTTTGTATATTCCTTGGAGCAAACCAGTTAAGAAGCTTAAAAACGTATTCCGTTGCTTCTAATCCTTTTACTATACATTTAATTTGACTGAACCCAGTTTATCAAATGGCGTATTGCAGCTTCGTATACCCCTAAAAGCTATAACTAACTTACAGGTTTAATAGTCATGGTGGCAAGGAACATAACTTCAGGATTTCAGAGCCACAGATTAACTAGGTTAGAATCCTAAATGTGGTTCTATTAAGTCTACAGTAAAGGGCACGGTAAAACCAAAGGCGAATTTACTTATAGGTTTTAAAAGGCATGAGCCTAGGTCCACTAAATGTATTTGGCACTATTTTAAAGGCTTCTGTATGTCGCTCCGTGGAGAAACACTGGAATTTCGTTGTACCGATTCCTTCCCTCATCTAAAGAAACGTTTATATCGCTAACTTTTCCTTGAGGAATATTTTCCAACATTTTTCAATTGGTTAGTTGTTTATTTAATTGTACTGTGACCCAAAAACTCACAAAAATAATTTTATTGTGTTTTACGTTCTGTCAGTCTGCCTTACTAGCTCGTGTGTGACCATATATTATTATGAGATTGGATTGAACTCATCACTAAGCTGTTCACGTGGCTGCATAGCAAGTGCAACTTAAAGACAAAAGAATGAATGGAACCATCTCGGCATTTATGATTTATTTGTACTCAGCTCCTACTGTGTTTCAGAAGTTAACCTTAAACTTCGTACTGTCTCCTATTTACTCGGCATTCTATGTATCTTTCTTTATAATTTTATGCATCATTTATATTAAAAACAATATTTGGTTGCTGTGTTACTCTTCACCGTGCAATTGATTTAATAATTCTACTTTCTTATCCTGATGTGTTAAAAATATGGTTGATACTGTTAATAATAGCTCACATCCTTTATACTGTTTTAGATTAAATAATTAATACGAACGTTTGCTCGTAAATAATTAGGAAGGGGAAAAAATAGAATTTACCACAAATAAATATAAGAAAACATGGCCTTTATTTGAAAAAAAAACATTTTAAACCCCACAGCATCAAATTTTTTGAATTTATCATGTTATTGTATATTATATTGTCATATAATCTACGTGTTTCTGACAATATTTAATAGTATCCAACAGAGAGAGCGAGAGGGATAATAACGTGTCTTAATTTATCTTATCGCTTAGTTAGTTGTAGTTTCGACATCTGTGTTTTTCAACACTAGCAAGGAAGAGGTGGTTCATTTGTGTTCATTTACTTGTGTCCTCCTCTAGACTCGAAAGCCTATAAGTGAAGTAAAAATTGAAAAACAGCGCTTTCCGGCATAGTCTCAGTAATATTCGAGCTGGTTTTCAAAGCTATTGTTGCACCATAGGTATCGCAATGAATGAACCACTTATCGAAGTCGTACTAAAGGGCTACAGCAAGCCAGCCAAATTTCGAGGTTTCAATGTTGTTTAACGTAAAGGTTGGTAAGAATTCCCTCTCTTTCTTTGTTGCTATTGATTGAAGAATGGGTATTTTTGTGGAAAATGTTACATGAATGTTACAAATAAGATAATATTAATTTTAGTTCGGACAGAAGATTTAAAACTTCAAATCTTCTCCAAGTCTAAGTAAAAATAATCCTACAGTGCAGATACGAAGTTATGCTAGTAATTATGTGACAGGTCATTTCACCAACACCTATTCGGTTCATTTGATAAGGCATTAAAACTGAGTAAATATACAAGCTGCCCATGGGAAGGAATTTACTCTGATCTTTATGTCCAACTTATTTTTGAAGCCTAAATCACTCAACTGCATCGATCCTTGATTGAAATGATCTACTATGAAACATACTAGAATGTTTCCATACCTTCACAAGCCCACTGATTTTTATGCTTTCTAACCATTCTTTGCGTTTATGTAGCATTTAATAAATTAACGCTTAATTATGGTTAAGTATAAGAACGAAAAATTTATTTCAAAAAGCGTAGCTTCAAAGTATGTAATCACGGGCAAACGGGGTTACGATTTCAAGTGAGAATATGTTAATCTACAGGTTGCATTCACACTGAAACCTAAACCTACGAGAGGGTAATTCTCCTGGCATTCTCCCGGAAAAAATATCTTTAAACTCTCATAAAATTAAAATTTAGGTAATTAATACACTTATTTAGGAATTCTTGTTTTCGGGGATACAAAACGATGAATTACAACTTAAATTTGTACAAAACGTTTCCCATTAAAGAGATACAAGAGAAAAACAATGTAGTAATGGCCACTTTTATTTCGCATAACACTCGATGCGCAGCAAGTGTCCAGGGATTTAATTTCAATTTAAATGCAAACCGCTTCTATTTGCAGATGTAATTAAGGTATAAATGAAGAATCGCCAAAGCATGCACGCCCCAAAGGGCTCACATCACCGATTTGCAAACTTCTCTGTCGCTGCGAGGGTGAATGGGATTTTTCCCCCGTTCTTTTTTATCCATTCCATTCGCCGAGCCATTCAGGCGTATCCCAACTGTCACCGCACTAATTGGCTCGCATGGGCGAACTTTCCATTAAGTTTTGCCAATCACCTGCAAAACCATACCGCTTCCATTACTGTGGGAGATACCTTATCCACGAATCATTTATCTCCCCGCATATGAGAACATTGGTTGGGTTTGCTTTTGCTATGACGTTACAAGCTCTATTTTTGTTTCATGCAGAATCTATCACTGCGCTATAAAAACGCATATACGCGCTTATAAACAAAAGTAGAACGGAACAGGTATTTAAACAGCTGTCGCAGTTAAATCTAATAATGTATGTTCTCGCAAACAGTACGTAATACATGTACTATACATGTTTAAACAAGAATATCTTAAACATTAAAGAGAGTATTTTAAGTACAATTTTATTTGCAGGTAAACAGGTTCTAATATGTAACCCAGGAGACAATTTACATAAAGCTATATACCAATTAAATAAATTATGTAAAATATAAGCATTAAACATTTATAGTACTAAGACAAATATTTTCGTATTCCTAGGATCCTACACACTTATAGCAAAATCCACTTCAGATGGAAAAATGATAGAACAGCAAATAATTTCAGCTTTCTAAGCTACAATGTTTCGTATATCAAATGGAAAAGGCAACAAGTTACATCCACAAATCCAATTGCATATGCGTACAGCAAAAAAATAAAAAAAACTTAAAACTATGAATGTTGGACACTTTGTAAAAATGAAGAAAGAAAAATATAAGTATTACAGGTTATGCTTTGTTATACAAAAACAGAAGTGACGAGACAATAAAGCAACTCGGCGTTTTAACTTAAATTCACACACCAATACAAATCTGGAAAAAACACGTTGATACAATGAAAGATTACCGCATCTCAAAATTGCTACTAAATTATAAACCTATAAGCAAGAGAAACATTGGCAGATCAAAGAAAAAAATTAACGCGGCAAACATTTAATTCCAAGCAATAATAACTTAAAGACGATCGTGGTGATGATATCGAACATTCATTGAAATGTCCTTGAATTGGAATTATTTTCATAAATCAATATTACAAGCGTTTAAGGGTCGCGGTGACTGATATTTAACCCAAAAATGACAAAATTTCCGAAATGTACATTTTGACCTATAAATATACTTAAAGACTCAGACCAACTCAGTTAATGCGGCACTACAATTCTTTTTGTTTTCATTATTCCATTTTTAAGGTGAATTGATAAGTTTGAAATGTCAGTGAGTGGACATTTAAGGCTTTATACTCGTATCATATATTTTCAGTTTCCCTCCAAAAATGCATCTTTCAATGTACAAAATTTTCCTTTCGTCCAATTCTAACTAAACATTTGTGTACAACATTCAAAAACATACTCAAACTAATGGTATTCTGGTGTTATATTCTGCATATATAAACATAATTTAAATCTCAGAAAATTTACGGTTTTTTATTGAAAACATCTCAAAAAGGAAAATAATATATCAATAAGTAAATAGGAAAGGTAGAATCAGATGACTGAAAAAGTTAATGCCATAGCCGGGATTTGAACCACGGATCTCAGGGTCTAGGTCTGGTTGCTCTAACCACTGAGCTACCATGGCAACATGCCGACATGACATTAAATTCTCCAGCTCATTCGCATTTTTTCCGGTAAACCACAAGGAGATCTCAAATTGTATTGAGATGTCATACCCCAATGGCGACTTACAAACATTGTAAGTACTTAAGTCCCGGGCTTTATAGTTGCAACCACTATTAGGTAAATTAATGGAATTAATTGTTCTTTCACACAAGCCGTGTGTTGGACAAGGTTGGAAAGGTAGAATCAGATGACTGAAAAATTCAAGGTCATAGCCGGGATTTGAACCACGGATCTCCCGGTCTCCGTAACCACTGAGCTACCATGGCAACATGCCGATACGTCATTAAATTCTCCAGCTGATTCGCATTCTTCCCGGTAAACCACAAGGAGATCATTGAGATGTCATACCCCAATTTAATGTCATGTCGGCATGTTGCCATGATAGCTCAGTGGTTAGAGCAACCGGACGGAGACCGGGAGATCCCGGTTCAAATCCCGGCTATGGCATTGAATTTTTCAGTCATCTGATTCTACCTTTCCAACCTTGTCCAACACACGGCTTGTGTGAAAGAACAATTAATTGCAATAAGTAAATATATTAATTAAAACCTATAATAAGTATAATAATATCAATAACAACTAATCATATCACCATTGTGTATTACATGTTTATTAAGTTTTTAATATCTTGCAAATGATTTTTTTGTCAAATCGGAATTTTGGACATGTAATATGTTCATCATAAGAAAAATGTATACATATTTTAGATTAACTAACTTAAAGTTTTTAGAAATTAATAAATTCGTCCTATTATGTCTAATATTTTGTTCCTTTTTTATGCAGCTGAAATCTTAGACATAAGTTTTAAAAATTCCTGTCAATATAGACGTGAAAATATTTATTCTTGTGATAGTGGTCTTTACAATATGTATAAATTAGAACCTCTACTGTGTCAGTTACAAAAAGCAAAAAAGTTTCTGTGTTTGTCAAGTTTAAAAACTTTGCGAAACAATTGGCCACAAATAACATGAATATATAGGGTAGGAGGTTTTCAATAAATAATCTACATAACAGAGTATTTAAATGGAAAAAATACCATAATGTTACCAGGCAGAAGCATTAAGTCCAGATGGTTGGACAATAAATTTTAGCTCCATTTAAACATATTTTTGTATGCGCACGGAACTATGCGAAATTGCCTCAAAAATAATAAAATAATTCTAAGAGTTAAACTTATAATTATTAAGTATAAAATATCAAAGGATTTTAGAACCGAAACTTGTGCGTATTTTTTCACACAAAAATAAAAAATAATATATAAAATAACAACAATAATCCCTGCCTGAAGTGTGAATAACAATAGTATGACGACTCGAAATTCTGTTCCCCTTATTAGAGCCATTCAAGCCACAAAAGATGACAAGCACCGATTGTCTGCAACTAGGTGATTTAGAAGCTGGGTTCGTTGTTTTAAGTGCTTGCTCTCATAGATAGACGGAGATATTTTCGTAGGAGTCGTAGTTTTCAACTTATGTTTGTATATACTCTCAAAACTCACGTTACTGCTGATTGAAAATCCATATTTTGTTTACGAAGCACCTGACTATTATAGCTATAGTTATGCACTATTATTGTAAGCTGACTAAAATAAACGATCCCTTTATTTCTTCCAAACATATAGAAAATCGAGCGACATCTGAAGAGCATTTCTAATCCATTCTTTCATCATACAATGGAGTGTGAAAAATCATATGGATCTTACATGAGGGCTCAACCACTGCACATACAATGGAGGAGGTGTGATGAAAACTCAGAAGTATTTTAAGACAAAGATGGTTAGGCTGGTGTATGCTCAGAACCTTTAGTTACCAGATCTAATGGCTTGGGAGTTTTGTATGGGGAGTTATGGAAAGACTAGTGACCATTTGAGAGAAGAGAGTGCGGGAAAGCTCTCGAGATGTGTCCTCTTCCCAATATACAAGACACTTATTTTTTTAAAGTTCCCTTGTTGTACCCAGTTTATGCTACTGTGCTTTACTGTTTTCATACCGCTTATTTCCGCAACACACAAACAATCATGCCCGTGGCGGGATTCGAACCCGCGACCCTCAGCTTGGCGGAGCGCCGGAGCGACCACTCCAGCGACCACGGCTACGAGGGCCGGCACAAGACGCTGAGACTGATAGCTCCTGCCAATAACCGCATTGAGTTTGGTGCTCTCTGATGGAACAAGAACGAGAGACTTTTCTTTGATTGCAACTTTCTCACTTCCAACACTAGGTCTAGATTTGAATACGTGGCGAGTAGGAGAAGTTCAGGGGAAAATAACAAATCCTCACTAATAGGAGGGGCAAGGTAAACCTTGGAAATGAAACTCAAAGGAATATTACCGTGGTCTAACTTTATCATGTCAAACAGAATGCATTTTCACGTTACAATGTCTGTTTAGCGGAAGGACGACCATCATCATCTCTGAGCTGTGTGTCCAGTCAAAGAACTGAAGCAAAATAAATACGAACCGCCCTTTAGATTCGAAATTAAGGCACTGTCATATGGTCAGTTATTATTAACTTAATACAACAGAAATAAAATGATATCTTGTCTTTCTTTTCTGTCTATTAAATTCCTATAAAAATGAATTCGAAAAAGTAATTCTTATGAGAGATCATTATTTTTCTTTCTGTAGTTCTTTTGACAGTGTACTGCATTCTTTTCCATGTTTCTTGAACTTCTTTAGCAAATTAGCAGGTTTGAGAATTATAGGTATCCTTGAATCATCTTGTCAAATAAGATTCTTTATCTTTGTATCTCTTATTGTATTTTCCATTAGCTTATTTATAATAGTTATTTATATTCAAAATTATTATTGGGAGACGTCCATAATTAAGTATTCTAACGTGTTTGAAATAATAGGTAATTCGCTTCACTTTAAAACTAAAATCATTTCCTATTCCTAAAGGATTAACCTGATCTTATTATATTCATCATAGCAGACTCTCGGTATTTCCACGTTGATTTGGACAGGAGCTAACGGATTATCAAAAGAAAATATCTTCTTTTTTAATTTTACGGTTCTCCTACAATCACCGTATAACAGATTAAACCAATTTAATATTATGTCACATAACTTCTAGTGTATAAAACTCAGTAACACTTCTTTCTGGCCCCGGATCCGATTTGTAGATATAATGTTTTGCCAATTCAGTAATTTATCTTCTCAACCTTTTGATTTCTTTTAATTCTAGGATTATAACGAATTTTGTACAGGAGTCGAAGCATCGGGACTCTACTGCACTTGTTTTAATTACATAAAGGGAAGTAGTTCATTCTCTGCACTTGTGTTGGTGTAAGTGTCTTTCTGTTCATTTTATGCATACTTTGAAAAAATACAAACTTTCATTAATATTCTATTTTTAAGGTATTGAGTTTTTCGAAACATCACTAGACAAAGCATTAAAAATGCGCCCATTTCTATGGTCAAGTTCGAAAACACGTATTATTCTAATGTTCCGTTATGTAGGGGATCGCGGGTTCGAGTTCGCTGGTATGAATATTATTATGTGTGGGCGAGAGAGAGGGGTTTGTTTATTTGTGTGTAACGGCACTACAGGCGATGGACGCTGATGATACACGCAATGAAATGATGTTTGGAAAAGGGCATTTGGGAAAGAAGCGTTCCAGACTTATGTTTACCAGTTAGGACTGAGAAAAACTTGAAAGAAAGCTCAGTCTAAGAGGACAATGCAGCAGGATTTGAACCGCGAACGACCCGAATGCGAGCCTCATACATTTCTGCGGAGCCATTTCGTTCGATGTCAGGACAAGTGATAGTAGTAAGCAGAATATCAGATAGAAGAAAGAATGCACAGTAAAGAAGAGCAGAGGGGAAGACATAAATAAAGAAATAAGAAAGAGTGTAACTCTGGCATGAAGCCAAACTTTTACTCTGCTTTAAAATCAAGTTAGGTAAACATCCCAATTATGGTTCTCAATTCTTCATTTATAAGAATATGCACAACAACCAGCACATCAGGTTTAGCACACTATTTCTGTTATGTTAACAGCTAAAACTTCACAGTTCTTATCGCGAATGTAGATAAAACATACGCATACGTTTCACATATAATTTTCTTAAACCTCTGACTCCCATACACAACAGGCTAGAGACTGTAGTAGCAATTTAGGTTTCCAATATTATTCTTGTATAAATGGTGTTTTGAAACAACCTCTTCCATTCTATTTGGGTAATAGAATAGAGCTTGAAAATGTCAAATCAATGATTGCAATTAGTTGATTGCGGCGTTTATTTACCATAAAATTATTTTTGGAAGCTTTACAAAAAGAGCGTCCGGAAGGAATAAATTATCTTTTCATCGAATTCCAACGGAGCATTTGATCAAATCCACCGTTTATTGATTGTATGCACACAAAGAGAGACGTTGTTTTGATTTGCTTTTCAGCTTTTGTATTTTTATAATACCAACTAAATCGCATTAAGCTTTAATTCTCTTATAAATTGGGCTCGGGCTAATGCGTATGATAACTGCTTTGTGCTCACTGAAAGAATAATAACAAATGCCATTTAACTTTATAAAAAAGGAAAAGCAACATATAGCAATGATTTACTCTCTGCTTAATTGCAGTGTATATCGATAAACACAAGTGTGGTGAAAATGTTTTTGATGGCTTTTTAGTTGAGCTTCAAACGGTGCAGAAGAAAGTAACTAAATAGACGCGTTCTCAATCGTGGAGGAATTTTACATCAATTTCACTATTTTTACAGCCCAAGCGTAATATAAAGTATTTTATAATAATGCTTAAAACGAGAGCCATTTTAACTAAGATTCAACCTGTTAAGGAAAATAAAAAGTATGAAATGGAGCTCTAAATATTGCTGAAATTAAGCCTGAATATTTTTGTTCAAATTTTACCAATGCATTGGCAAACTTACCATTCTAGACATATTCAAGGTTTGTTTTTTATCCGTTGGCCATGTGAACATCTGCAAAATAGGTTAATACTTGTGAATTTCCCTCTCAAAATTGTAGAATTTTATGTAAAACGGACTATATAAACCCGAAATGGAATGTCGAACGAGAGACAATTAAATGGTTCATCTTACATTACTTAAATGTAATAGTAAATGGATTATACCGTAATAAATCGGTTTTTTAAATACATTTTCAGAAAATTACCGTATTAAGGTAATTAAGTATTTTGTCATTCGAAATCATCAATAATTTTGTTCCCCTGATGAGGCAGTGCCATCGTGTTAATTTACCACATGAAGGAAATCAAAGGGTGATAAAACACAAATCTTATCTTATTTAACTATATTGTACATGATTCTTTAACGCTTTATAATGTTACATTTGTTTTAGCTAGCTGAGTATATGGATTTCTATTAGTGCAATCTATTGATTTCAAATCTAAGGAATACATGCACACAAACAACCTCCACCTGCATGCATCGGCTGCTACGAGAGTGACAATGAAACAATTTAGAAAAGCCAAACAAGAATTAGTTTTAAAAATTTTAAGTGGTATTATTGTTTTTTCAAAATATTCATCTGTAACATTAACAGGGTTTTTCATTCCATGGAACTTAAAACAATGATGCCATGTTCCTGAGGCACTTCATAAACCAGGTTTTTACAATATACCACTACATCTTAAAAAGTGTTTTCACGCGTTTTATCTTAATTTTTGTAAACAAAACGAAATCACAAGGTGCTAGGTCAGGGCTGTATTGTGGAGGGTCTATGGTTCTGATCTTTAGAGCTTCCAGATACTCCGTTCTAAGTTTAGCTGTATGCGACAATGCGTTGTAATTATACAGAGAGTTAAAGAAAAAGTATTCCATATTTTGAGAGGTGGTTGTATGGACCAAAACAAGAAAAAAAATGTCCGGTAAATATGAGCTCTAAAATGCACACCTTAAGAGCTATCATCACTCGTTCATCTTCACTACTGTGAAACATTCTTCTACTGCAAGCTCTTTGCTATTACGTATGATCTACAAAGGTAGTAAGCAGATGAGGATACACTACTCAGTTATTGTGAAACATCATAGCTTCTAATACAATCTGCT
Source organism: Deroplatys truncata (assembly GCA_030765065.1). Lineage (NCBI taxonomy): Eukaryota > Metazoa > Arthropoda > Insecta > Mantodea > Mantidae > Deroplatys > Deroplatys truncata. Next base: position 113,258,040 of record CM060981.1, read on the forward strand.
TGCAATTATATACGACCTGCATTTGTGGACCACCGCTAAAGGAGGTGCCCAATACGGTACCCATTCATAGTAAGGTGTGCTTCGTCGGCGTCTTAGGCAATCACGTACTCTCACCACTCCAGTTGGTCACGGATGCTCTGGCAGGCATTGATGACGCCTTCCTGTAGTGTTGGTACTTCATTAATGGGAATTGCATACACCAAAGATTTAAAGATAAAACTGCAATGTAAAAGAACCTCACAAACTTATCAAAACACAGACTGATTCCATTAGGAGTAATAAGAATATGCGTTGCACTTACCCAGAACTGTGAATATGGTTTACAGTAACAACACTGTTGTTTACTGCATACTGTAACCATGCACAGTACCAGAGTAATGTGTCCTCATTTTTCCCTGCTTGCTGTAGGTCGTACTTAGGTAATAGCAAAGAGCTTGCAGTAGAATACTTGTATACAGTAGCGAAGAGGAGCAAGTGCTCATAGCTCTTAAAGGTATGCATCTTAGAGCCCATGTTTACTGGAGTTTTTTTTCTTGTTTTGGTCCATACTACCACATCGTAAAATATGGAATACTTTTTTTTAACACTGATATAATGTTAGTTTTACTTTTGGGCGTTTTTCAGGAATTATTCAAAAATTTATGGTACACAGTCATTTGTGTACCAGTCAGCGGTAACGGTACGTCTGTCTTCTAATGCTATAGTAGTAATATGGCCCATTTGAGGAAAAAAAACCAGCAACCATTTTCTTACCAGCACTGCGAATTCGTCAGACTTTTGTAGGCTCGCGTTCTTTCCGAAGATCCATTGAGCCAATTTACTTTTCTTTTCAGGATAATTACAATAAATTCAAGATTCATCACCAGTAACGATATTCCAAACCAAATTTAAAGTGCCGGCTTGGATTTTTTCTGCATCAATCACTGAGTTGTTTTTGATGGGGAGTCAGTTTATGTGGGAACCATTGACAACAAACCTTTTTTCGCCTAACTCTTAATGTAAAATGTTTTGGATTTGACTCATACCAGTTCCCAATGTCAGCCAAATAAATTCACAAGATGTCCGTCAATCTTCTTCAAGCACTGTTCGAAGAGCAGCAATATTTTCATCAGTAAAAGCAATTCTTGGGCGTTCTTCACGAAATTCATCACCAAGAAAAAACCGATCTCTCTTGAGTTCGCTATACCAATTATAAATTGCTGTCTTAGATGAGGTTTCTTCGCAAAAGGCATTTCTAAGACGAGTTTTACATTTTTAGGCGTTAATGGCGCTTTAAAGTCGTAAAAACAATTATAGGTCGGACATTTTCTCTAGCGAAATCCATATTTGTGTGAACACAAAAGTTTTAAATGATCATAATTAACAAACTATTAGAGTAAACCGAACAAACTACACGGCAATCAACTCGCAAAACATTAGAACGTACCTGTCGCATATAAAAAAAGTTTCATTTGTTCTTAGAAATATGGCATTCTAAAACTTTTCACTATCGCCTCGTAATCCAATTTACTTGAATGGACTGAAGTTCATCATATTTTATACCCAAACCTCACATTTCGTACAATCAGTTAGCTAATGAACCTGTAAACTTTTGGATATTAAAAAAAGAGTATACGGATATTTTGTAAGGTATACAACATTACTTCATTGCATTTAGACTATTTCTAAAAGGAAATATTAAGCATATCCAGAAAGCAATATTTCTTAAAATATATCACAAAACCGCATTTTAATACTGTTTTATCATTTATTGAACACTGATGCAAAGTTGTTTTTTTTTTCTCAATCCAATGGGATGAACAATTTTATTTCCTGCTATTATGATTTATTTTCATTCGTCAACACTAAATTTTTGTCGGTTTTCAAACACAGTGTTTTTTTTCATTCAGAAAAAGAGCCTAAAAGGCCTGTTAGAAAATAACTAAAAAAGCAATAATTACAGATAGAGGATATACAACTAGGGGACACCTTGCACGCCGCGGTCTATGCATATCTACTATTGACTACAATCCCACGGGAGGTACGGAGGAAGCAAAGGAAGGCTACAAGCCACAGGTTCGAAGATCCGCCCCCCATCGCTGGAGCTGACCAGAGAGGGCGATGAGCGACCCATGCAACCTAAGCAGCCCTCTGATGTCCACGGAAATTCTCTCCTTGGAATAAGCATCCGCGTAAACATTCAGGCACGGCCTCACACAAGCAATAATTAACTGGTGCACATAGACTTTTACTACCGTGGTTCCTGCCTATTTCTTTCATTGCTTCCAGACCTGGATAGGCAGACACTGCTTTCATTATTTACTACGCTTTCTATCCTATCTGAATCGGCTACAATGAGGGTCTCTTCCGTAATCTTCAAAGCTGTAAAACTAGTAATCATTTTAAGCAGTCTTCCATAATAGGCAGCACCGAAGGAAAAGTAGTTTAGAAATTCTTAATAACCGAAATGGTTGCATCACGAATAGAAATAACTACAAAATCAGAATTTGAATTGATGACATCGCCCATTATTTCGCAGTTCGTTGTACAATACGAAACAGCGATGATCCAAATTTCGCATTTTGTTAGGAATGCTTAAAGAGGAAAGGCAAGATTAGGTGCGGGTTCTTTGAATATCTGCAAAGGAAATAGTTTACAGCATGGTAGCAAGTTTATGAAGAAGAAACATTGCAGGTAACTGATAAAACCGTTTGCTTAACTTCACAATGCACATCATTAGCTAACGTTTAATGAAATTATGTATTAAAAATCTGATGTGTTACATTAACGTGACTTGCTCTATCCTCTATTTGTATACTAATGGTATACAAATTATTTTCCTATCTACTTCATTTTAATCGAAATAAAGCTTTCCGGAAATAGCTACATTATACATTTCTTTATAGATACAAAGGGAATAATGATAGTCAAATGTTTTAAATCCGGACGCTACACGTTGGCCTTAAAATTCCACACTCTTTCTATGACATTACGAGAAATAATTGAAAATCGATAGGACTTTATGAGAATGGCTAATTATTGAAAAATTCGAACCATTAATAACCGATATCTCAGAAACGGCTGATACTGCACAAGAGTTATTTTAATAAAACGTATGTCTTAAACAGATGTACATTTTTTGTAGTGCGTTTTCCTCTATCGCTAAACGTTTACTAGTTATACAAGATTATACATTATTACTTCTGAATGAAGAGGATTTCGCAGGCTATTTGCAGAAAATTTAAAACATACATTTTATTTGTCATGTAAATGTATTTAATATCTACATGCACAGTATTTTAATCAAATTCGGTAGAAAATCCTTAAGCCATTTTTCAAAAAATAAAGAATTTCGTAAAAGGATCCATGTAAAGGGTACTTTGGGGTGGAGGGATTTTTTTAAAATCTTAGTGCCACATACTTGAAAAATACCTAAATATCAGGTTTGGTGTTTATCCGACTTTTCGTTTTTGAGTTACGCTGTTCAAAGAGACACACACACACACACACACACACACACACACACACACACACCACCCAGAACTTATTCTGAAAACGCTTTTTTGGATTCAGGGGACCTCAAAACAGATATTTCGTTGAAATCTCGGTATCGAATTTTTGGGTGGAATGCAATTCCTTCTCTATTTACTATGTACGTGTAGAGAAAGAAAAGTATCAGATACATTGATTTAACTAAAAAAAGAATGTGTATCTTTGTAGCAGCACTTAGAAGAAAGAGAGTGGTAAATACATATTAACTTGTGTTTTTTAAAATCTGTCCTAAGGTTATAAGGAAAAACCACAGACTGGTTAACATACCCATCGAGGGAGTTGGCTCCGCGGTAACGCGTGAAACTCCCATCCGGGAAATCCCAGGATCTATTCGCGTGGACCACCCACTCTGTCCTTTGGTTTTTTTCGTGGGTTTACCTGGTCGTTAAGCAAATGTTGCGGTGGTTCCTCACCTACCATCATTTCCTTCCCCTCAATTCCCTTTCATTCCGTTTCCTTTCAGGAGTACCTCTATGTGAGGTGTGCCGGACGACACGAATGGTTGCTCCAAGAACAAGAGTATTCCCCGTTGATACTAGAAGGCTGCTTGGTTGCATGAGTTGTTTAATCGCGCTCTTTGGAAAGCTCCCGTAGTGGGTCGGATCTTCGAGCCAGGTAATGTTAGGGACTTTTGCACGTTTTTGTGGGATGTCTAGCTGCGCCTGTAGTCTCATAGGGTTCCTTCAGTTCATCCCTTCCTCCTGGGGGTGGTAGCGCCAATAAATCCCCCTTAGGTCTCAGTGGGCGACGTGCTCCCTTCCGTCGTATAATATACCTTATACCCTGCATTAACATAGGTACCCTTTATTCTTCCTATGCAAATACACATTTCAACTTCACTAATGAATATGCGAGTTTCTCTTGAACGATGTGAATGTCACTCTCCGCATCCGCTGGATAATGCTAATAGGAAACAATATGTACTTGTTCGTTATAAAAGGTGTAAATGATGTCCCTCTGCAATACTGGTAAATATTCAACGATCTATTGAGCAGTCCGCGAATTTCTCCATCGAAGATATTGTAAAATGCAAGAAGATACCGCCTTCTCATTTGCCAAGATAATGAGGATTTCTTGCGTAAACTTTATCTTTAAGCAATCCCCACAGACAATAATCACATGGATTATTATAAGAAGAAGTAGATACGTCAGTTTTGTCATTAAAAGCACATTGTAATGCGAGAGAGCTATTTTCTTGATCCTCTCCATAACAGCCTCTACCTCGTCTGATATATTTTTTTCGGTTAGGACAGTTGGCTGTCTTTTTATCATTTTTGTATAGACAGACCCGTTTTCTAACAACGTATAAAATGTGCATCAGAAGTGTATGTTCAAACAGACATTGAACAACTGTTCGATTGAAACATTAAACACATGCAGTTCTGCAGTGCACACTGTAGTATAACCACCCGCAGTGAACCCAATCAGTAGACTCCAGATAGCATTTTTCCCACAGCATTAGACTGAAATGTAAATGCCGTTACTCTACCTAGGCACGTGCCCTAGCTATCCCAGAGCCTGCTACAAGTCAGACCTGGGGGCCGCAGTCGCTTCATTCAAGATAAACCCGTAGCTTGAGGTATGTCTTCTTAGGAAACCATACACTCTTTTTCCTTAATTCCACTTTTGCTTTAAGGTTTACTTTTCAATTGTTTTCAAACTAACAATGCATTGACTTCACAAAATATTTATTTATTAACTTTGAATAAAGCAACAACAAAGCGAATCAATGGCAAATTCTGTAAAACGTGCATAAAAGGAACTTCGCTGATCAGGAGATTTAGTCTCGGGTATTGAGAAGAAAAGTTGGATAGCAATGAAAGACATCTCCGTAGAATGCAATTCCAGTACTTCTTGTGTGAAAATCCAATGTCAGGTTTAAACCAGAGGATACAACTCCTCTGGTATTAGGTAGTGTTTGATATTTTACAAGAACTTTAATATAGGTAGTTATTCCATTAAATATTTTATTACTTCCAGGGATTGTTTCAATAGTATCCGGAGTAGCAAAATGAAATAAATAAAAAGGAGGCAAACGCTCATGCATGATAAGTTTGCTTGAGTTTCTCCATGAAACCATATCAGAACAGTTTCTTCCGGATTTAATACATTCCAATAGGTGATTCCAAACATGATGTTCCTGTAGCCTCTAGCTTTTTTTTTCTTTTCTAATTTTGCTTATTTATTTTTCTCGGAAGGTGGACTTTCCGAATGTACCGCTACGAGTATATACAGAAACTATAAAAACCATCCATATAGGACGGTATATGATATTTTAAGTCCGAACATAGGTTTTGTGTTACATTTGCACATATTTTGGAACATAATATGCCCAGTACTAAATAAATAAGTTTATTAGATATACTTCACGGTTTCTTCATACATACTTAGTAATAAAATGCCGGTTGCTGAATTTTGAAGCACGAATGCCCACTCGCCATTGCCTTAGAATCTCATATGATGGTCATACCTCGTTGAATACAGCACTGCTTAAGTTATTATTGAGATTCATGCCGCTTTCTTAAACTCATTTAAGGATCACTTTTTTTTTAGAGATATAGAACAAGCTCTTGGCATTTTACGGTACTTTCTATTCATTGCAGTTCTAATTTCTTTTGAAAGGGATTCCATTTTTCAGCACTTCGCAGTTAGCTGTAAAATTCTAATGCCGTTGAAAAAATATTAAACGTGAAACTTGCCGTGTTTCTCAATATTACATTCTTTCCATAGCTTAGTTTTATTGTTATTCCCATCTCAGATCTAGAATTTACAACTATTTACACTTTGTTTATAATGTTATATTATTATTATTATTATTATTATTATTATTATTATTATTACTATTATACTATTCGACTCTGAACGCTTCGTCCAATTCCAGCGCTTCTTCTTCTACTTTTCTGTGTAAAATGAAGTTGATTTCTTTGTTTGACACACTTTTCCATTCCTATCTTCAGCTTTCTTTTTGCATTTGAATTGTTTGCTAGGATACGTTTTCTCTACAGTACATATTAGTTATGCTTTTCGGAGTTTTCAACTTCATTTAGTCATGAGGTAGCTGCTTTGCTAATAAAGGTCGTTTGAGACTGAAAGTAATGCACATAAAGCTTAAGTATGATGTAAGGGCATAGAAATCCTATAAATTCTCCAAGAGATATTGGGATATCAGGGCTAACAATACAAACCCAAAATAACCACAACTTTGGAAAGCACGTCATTGGTGCAGAAGGACCGCTGCACTCTGTCAAGAAGCCGGTCGAGGAGCAATCTTGCTGTCAATTCCCCTACCTTTTCTCACCCGTCACCCTACAACCCCAACTTGTCCAACAAGCGGTCAAATCCATCACGTGTAGTATACTTCATAACACTCTCTTGGGCTGACCCTCAGCCTGCCAATGCTTCGATCGAAATATGGAAGGCACGTCGGCCTGTGTAGTGCTGAAAATTGCTGGTTTATTTTCTTTTGAGATTAGTCAGACAGAGAATAGAACTGATGTCGGTGCAGTGCTTGAAATACTTGGGTTTACAAGCAGTTTACAAGTACTATTTCTCTACAGTGCAGGGAGGAGCAAGATTATATTGCACATCGCTTGTGTTGCCTTCTTCTTTATGCTCAATGAGAAATTCCGCACAATATTGTAGAAAGGTGGTACACCGCAATGACACTGATACGTGTGTGTGTGAGTAATCGGCGTAATATTTAGGGTAATGATTTAGTATTCCATATAGCATACCTTGTTAACGCATTCATCGGAATGCTCAGAATTAAAGCAGAAAGTTAATAGGACGATATATGATATTTTAAATCCAAACATAGGTTTTATGCTACATTTTGCCATATTTTGGAATATAATATGCACAGTACTAAATAAATGAATTTATTAGATACATGTTACCTAATTTTCCAAGAAACTACTTTAAAAAATGAAAATCCAGTTTCGTGTGAAATGCCCCACGTGATTAAAATTCAAAAATTTCAAACCTTGAAATGTTGCATACTATTAACCGAGCGAGACAGCTTAAAAGTAACGTGTTAGGTTCACATTCCCGGGTTCAATTTCCGTTAGATCGGTCGCTATGACCATGGAATTCTTTTCGTCGATAGGCGAATGCTGGAATGATTCCCCTTCTACAACAAATTTCCGTGGATCATTTCCTGGCCCCCCCCCACTATTGCTTTTCATCTGTTTCAGGCATATAGGACCAGGCGGCATATTGCAGCTGAACGGTGGATTTTGAAAACGTGTTTGGTGGGCCTGCTGGGGCACCTCCTGGGAGCTTCTCTCGCTACCCCAGGATCACGAGGATTGGCCGGAGCTGGGATGTACTCCATTTGGAATCGTTAGGGACACCGTCCGTCCATGGTAGAGTATGACGTCTGGATCTGGTCGGCCTTCGGGTTCCCCCTCATCCCTCCCTGCTCGGGATAACGTTGGAAGCAAAAAGGACCATTGTAGTGTACTTCCGGTGCTGTATTCCAGCTTTTAGGACACCTCCGTCTATCTCCTACGCCTTGTTTTACTCTTCTACGATACAGATTTCCGGGCGCACTTCAGCCTTGGGTTCATTGTGCTACCTGTATCGTTTTAAAGCTAATTCATTTTGCCTGCACCCTTTACCAAGGAATGCAGTCTCATAACAGATATGTTTTAAATCATTCTGGTTCTAAAATCATGTTCCCAAAACCCACATATCTCCTGTAAGCCACAGCCTTACAGGAGCATATTATATGCTGAGCTGCTTCAGCTTCTTTCTTGCACAATTTGCAATCTTAAGTTACCCTGAAATACTTCCAGCGTGTGAAGATGTTTCTTCGCAGGAGCATGTCCTGTGACAAAAGCAGTAATTTTTCTGAGCTTGAAGTCTATTACATTTCAGTAAGCGTTTAGCTGTTTTATTACATAGTTTTTAAAAATAAATACTTTACTATATTTGTTTCCTGGAATTTTAAGACAGGTTTATTATTTCCACTTTGGATCAGTTCTTTAGCCTCTCTTACTAAGCATCAAGATGTTCCTAGAGCCGGCTTTGGCTCAATAAATTGTGAAGCTGCTCCTTGTCTTGCAAGTTCAGCAGCTTTTTCATTTCCCTCTGTGCCACGATGACCCTGCACCCAGATGAGTTAAACTTCATTCTGTTGTGTCAAGCTTGTGTGTATGTTTACGGAGTTTAAAACCAGTCCTGACGCTGCTTTAAGACCACTTAGAGCCTTAAGTGCTTGATGGTTATCCGAGCAGATGACCTATTTATTAGTGCAAGCTCTCCTTATAATTTCATGTATGCATAAAATAATAGCCTACATTTCTGTTTCAAAAACATACTCACCCAAGGGACACAAATTTTTATACTTTGGGCTTATGCCAAATACTCCAGATCCTGTTACTGAGCCATTCTTTGAGGCGTCTGTAAACCACATCAAGGTTTTCTCAAGAGTTTCAGGAGTTTTATTCGTCCAACTTTCAGGATCAATAATGCTCCTGAAGTTATTTAAAACGTTTAACTGGAATTACATAGTCTGACGGCGTTTCTAAAGATGCATCACATACGAATTTCCTAATTCTTAGCAAACCTGAGTCTATTTCGTGAATTCTGAGTTGCTTAACGAGTTGTAGTCTATAGGGTGCCACTCTTGCCACTCCTTCATTCAACTTAATGCAAATAAGTCAGGTTCTAGTGAGTTTCCAGTAGGAGTCATTGGTTACAATGGTATGATTATCCTGGTATATATACAATGAATCATAGCAAGTCTGAATCCCCATCTATTACTATGCGTGGTCTAACCACTTCAAAAGTTATTTTCGCACATTTTATTTTTTTCTTGACCATCTCCGGACCTCCGAACCATCTTGTAGGCATAAGTGATTCTCAAGTATCTGAATTCCTCAGAGGTTTTAAATTCTTTACCTTGAAGGTATAGAGGTCCTAATTCCATTGTGTATCTTCTTTTGGTAAATAATACCGTGGTTGTTTTATGTGGACTAATAGTTAAGCCCTTATTCACAGTCCATTTTATCACACTATTCAAGGCCGACAGCATGAGTTCCCTTACGTTCCTGTGTATTTACCTCGAACTATGATGACGATATCACTGTAGCCCGAAAATAAAAGCCTAGTTTACTTACTTTAACAAGCAATCCCATCAATCACCGGATTCCATAGAAGGGGTGATGACACCCCACGTTACCTTTGCAGCTAGGCTACTATCAATGAGACTTTATGAACTATTCTGCCTCTCAGCATGGATTGAATCCACGACAAAAGCTTTTATCAACTCCATGTTTCCTTTCAGCCGTAGTTATTACATTAAGGGAGGCGTTATCGAACGCGCCTTACTCCAACTCCTACTTAGTGAGGCATTATTTTTAACACATAAATAATTTCAGTCTAATTATATAATATGTAAATTCAAGCAGAATGTGTATTTAACAATATATAAAACGTGTATATTACAATCATTGCATTTGTTTATACTATTGTATACATGTTCAATTATGTTAGATGAATGTATTACGTAATTTAATAATGTAGGAGCTGTGAGAAAAATAGGTCAAAAATTGTTAACAATGAGGTAACAATGAGGTAACCTTGAGGCAATAATGAGTTTGAAACTTTAACAATACTACTTCTGATTCTTGGAAGCAGTAATGTAATTTTAGTGACAGTTTATAAAATAGCCAATCAACAACCAGAAAAAGCTTCAGTTAAATGAAGGTATTCTATTGGAGCAGGATTAGCCAATCAGAAACTGAAAAGGAGAAAATTTTACAAATTTAGAATTCAGTTGCCTGCAGACAGAGTTACTAACCAGACGCACAAAGTGTCCTCCAGAAATTTAATACGTATTCGTGTGAGACGAAAAATAAGTTTACGTATTAAAAAAGTGTAATTAATTAATAAAAAGAATCTCGCAGCTCTCTATATCAGCGAAGTGTTATTTAAATCGTATCAAGTATTAATAAAACGAGTGAAGTAAAATTATAATCTGTGTAAGCCTACATTCTTGTTTCATCACAACCCTGCCAAGATATCCATGTCTGTAAAATAAATACTGACGCAGCCGAGGCAAACATAAACATATAACACTTAAAGAAACAGTTTAATTACAAAGTTAATTCTTTTTAAAAAAACTTGGGGGCAAAGGCCACCTGAAAGTACATTTGGGGCGAACGCTACCGGAAACTGTTTACTATACGTGCGGTTGCAACTACTACAAGTTCGGCTCCCCAACAGTTGAAATACAATACAACTCCTACTTCAAATCGGCTTTTCCATACGTGTAGCAATAACATTTTCAATAGTATTAATCGAATATAATTCCTTGCAATCAAATATTAAATATATGGAACATCAAAACCTTTTCGAGCAAAATGTGTGTAAAGTTCGAAGCTCGGGTGCACTTCTGTAAATGAATGTTGGGCCGAGAGGAAAATGATATGGGGTTCGTCTCCAGAATCCTTTTTTCGGATGAATGGAGATTCTACAGTAACGGGACCTAAATCGCCATAACATGCATTATTGTAGTGTTGATAATCCTCGCTGGGTAAGGAGGCAGCTTTACAAGAGCAGTGGGGGTGAATGTCTGTTGCAGTATCTTGGGCGACCATCTTGTTGTATCAGTTTTCTTCGAGGGGCATCTCACAGAACACGCTACCTGTAGCTTCAACTCCCCTTGCTACTAGAAAATGCATCACTGCAACAGCGATTAACGATGTACTTTCAACACGATGATGCTTCACCGCACAAGTCGATGATCGTCTGCAATCATTTAAAGTGGCACATCCTGGTTATTGGATAGGAAGATAAGAACTAGTCTCGGTCAGCTAGATCGCCTGGTCTAACTCCTCTGGGCTTCTTCCTCTGGAGTTATTTAATGCAACAAGTTTATGCAGAGGAGCCAAAAGATTCAGAGAGGCTTCTCCAACGTATTACGGTGGCCTGTAGATCCATCACACTCGTCATGTTACACCGAGTCAGAATATGTAAGCAAAGCGTGCTCAAGTGTGCAATAACCAACAAGGTATCAGTTTGAGCATTTACTTCGTTAAAAGAGTCGTGTTCGAGCATTGATAATTACCAGTGATTTCAAACAGTATAATTTTGTTATAAAAGGGTCCTTTCAGGTCCGCCTAAACATACCAAACGGAGGTGATGTTTATTGCAAAATACATTTTTGTGCACTGCTTCAAAGAACTGTGCTTTATAACTCGCATACTAATTACTATGTAATTTTCTTATTGTCTAAGATCAAATATCAAGAATGTTTATTCCATTAACATTAAATATACCTATGTCGCGTTTAAACACATACTCAACAGTAATAAGCGTTTAAATAAAATAAGGCATAATTGTAAATTAAAACGTACAATAATATTAGTTTAAACCTAGAATTTGTATGAAAAACTAAGTTCAGCCAAGTGATTCTAACCACCTTACTGCAAAAGGTATTTTAGGACTATAACCTTCTTCCAACTGACTGATCTAGAAGCAAAAGGGTTTGCTAGTGAAGTAACATAATATGAAGTATGTGCTTGTCACAGTGCACATTTTCAGTTGTGAAAATGTTTCTTAGTGTTAGCTCCGTATTACAAATGCATTAAAAGCGATACTATAACATCTGTCATATTATTCATCTCGTTAAGAGTGAAACCAAAGATATCCATGTTACACAATTTCCTTAGATGCCTCCTGGTCTTATGTTTACATGTTAAAGTATAAATTGCGGATTGCAAATTATTGGATGGATGTGCAAGGGCGGCTGACGCACCTTGTACAATGATTTGGTAAACAAGTTAATTTTAAAAACACCCAAGGTGCGATGAAAAAACAGCTATTTGTATTGCAATATGATATTGATTGGCATTTCCGATCAGATAAACATATGTACAGAATTAAGAGGACTCCCTACAAATCAGAGCTTATAGTTTAAACATAATAATAAAACTATATTAATTGGAAGTATATAAAGAAAATCAAATATCACAAAATTCATAGGCAAGATTGTGGGTGTGTAAACTGTAGAGAACGAATCGGTTCTCCTTCTACAGGCGCTGACCAGACTATGACATTTATACTCTGTATACCAGGAACATCAAATTCAAACGTCAATCACGCATCCTTCAGCGTGGCCTTCGGAGAGGCAATGGCAAAAGTTTTATAAGTACAATTGAATTGTTAAACAAAAAGTATGTGGAGAGTGAAGATATAATATAGTACTATATCTAAACAAATGTAGCTGCACATATATAATAGCACCCTTCAATAGAAGCTCATATTTTCCAAGGTGTGAAAATTAAATTGAGTTTTATTTATGGATGCTCTTTAACTACTATGGTCCTTAGCGTCCCATTCTATATTAGGCGTGAAAGGCCGGTAATTTTGTTCATATGCCTCTTTATAAGGTTTGAGGTTCTTTTACGTGCCATAAATCTACGACACGGGACCACCGGCTTTACTTCCCTTCCGAAGGAAGCCATGCTAAGCATTTTACGCCCGAAAAATCCATCGCCCTCCGCCGGGTTTGCACCCACGACCTGGGGAACGAGAGGCTAGGACGGTACCACTAGTCCACGGAGGACGACTTCCAAGGTGTGCAATAACGCTTTTGTACCATGGCTGATGCAGTAGTCCTCCCTGGTCTAGTAAGAATTAAAGTCGCTATATGCATATAAGGTCACCATATTAACAAAGTGGACTAGGTATCATATGTCATGCATTTAGAACATAATATATTATGCGGAAGAGGAGAAGAATTATTTAATAAACTTATAAAATGTATGTATATTAATCATATTGTTTAAAGGAATAAACATAGGAAACTTGAGAAAGACAGGGATGAAAAGTTCTAGAAAACTTGTGGAATATACTGCTTAGTGTTAGAGTCTTGCGTAAGAATAAAAGGGTTAAAGCGCACAGTATAAAGAGCATCATATGAAATAATGAAAAGTTGATATTAAAACTTCTAAATTAAAAGTAGAATTAATTGTTGAATTTGTAAAAATAACAAAACACAACAAATTGAAATGGGTGGGCAAGAGTAGAATTCCATCGCAGTCTTGTCCTTCGAGGGCTATAGGTAAGATCAGTACGAGGGAACTTAGAGGTAGATAGAAGCATCAAGTGTCCATATGCCACAGAGGTCTAAACCATAATGACGATTTTGTTTCTGTATTAGGTTGTTTACAGAAGCCTGAAAGCAGGCGATTGATGTAGAAGGCTCCTTTGTGGCTGTTTAAATTCCCCCCCTCTCTCTCTTTGGGGGAAAGTTGCGAAACACGATTGCCAACTTTACAAGAAGTGGTGCACGCCACACATTGCCTCCGGGACGTACACAGACTTGCACTCAGTTGCCTGGGCCTCTGGGTCGCGGGGGAAGCATTAAGAGATTAAACTGCCCATCTCCATTAACGTTAAGCACCATTCCACGGTTGTATGAAGACGGCCTTGCCAGACTAACCCTCTCAGTGTCGCTTCTTATCGCCCTTGTTAGCAAGGCTATGGAGGTAGAAATGACTCTTTAGCGGAGGTAGCCAAATGCGGGGATTGGCTTCCTTAACATTGCGTGCGTTTTTTGCAGAAACATTGCCTTTCTGGCTCTACCGTTTGAGAATCACACTCACTTCCCACGTCGTTACACCACTGCTAATCTCTAGGACTCGAGCTTAGCACATTGTTTATCACAAAAGTGATTCACAATGACATTTGGACTACCTCCGTCTCTGCCTCTTCCCTTCATATGGGCAAGTTCCCTCGATTTCTATTTGTATTCTGCTGCGGGGTATCACGCAGATTGTCTATACTTGGAATCCGGACGATGAAGTCATTTTCGCCACCACTGGTTCAGAGGGTGTGTGGCTACCCCCTGCCGATCAATTACGTTCTTTGCTAAGTTAAACAAATTATGTTTCTCCTATAAACATCAAGAAGGATTAAAGGAATATGAACATGCAATTGTCTCCCAAAGAAACTGCCAAGTCTTTTCTCAAGGAAAACATAAAATAAAAATAAATAAAATACACCATGATCCCATGGCAACTAGAAAGGTTAATCCAGAAGATGTCTGGGTTGACATTGTTTTCGTTTTATGTTTTACTCACATTACTTTTAAAAGGAAATATTGTAACGCAGCAGTTATAGCCAAGGTTATAGGCAGGTCGTTGGGCAGTTGGATATAAACAAAGATAAATCGCGCTCACACGACGTAAACTCCCGCTATCACCAGGTAATCTGAATATTCCAGAAGTTTCTTTGCCCTATTTCCAGAATGCGTGTACAGATAGTTCTAGAATGTTCTGAAGATTCCATTGACTATATAAGCGAGCGTTCTCGCGACAGAAGTTAGTCATTTTATTCGGTCAAGAATGAGTAAACGAGTTGATGAGCGCGTTTCTGCTGTGACGTCAAGTGCGGCTCTCTGAGAAGGTTGGTGACAACTCCTGTGACGTGCAGGGACTGCTTCTGCGTAGGGAGAAATTGCGTAAGTCTTGTGTTCGACTCCCCAGTGAGTCCGGAAGGGAAACTACGTCACGAAAAAAGTGAAGTGCGCGGAAATTGAACTAGTTCACATTTGTGAAGTGACACTGAAATAAGTGAAGTCCCAGTGAAAGTTGCACCAGAACAAAACTATGACAGTGAGAACTGAGAGAAGTGATACTTGAAAATCCGACAAAGTCACAATATGTTGTCTTAACTTTTTTTCATTGTCGGTATTTTGGACTAAATCCAAACTCTTATTAAATTCATTACACAGCTTATGGCATTCTTAGTCATGTGTTTCGTCATTAACGTTTTAAAATGCTAACTTTAGGATTGATATTTTTCTGTTACATTTTCTCTAAAATTAACACTGAAAAAATGGAAAGAAGTGAAATTTAACCCGAAAGCCATATAAGAATATCAGAACAAATAAAATAACTTATGAAAAAATAAAGTAGAACATCATTTAAACAGGTCTCAAAATGTGGACCTCTGGCAGTGATACATGTAGTGATACTACACGGTCATTCGTTACTTGCAGCTTATTTTAAAGACGCATTCTATTAGCTCTACTACACATTTTGTACTTCTCGAGAGCACGTTTCAAACTGGTCACTTGCAGTTGATACATAACATGGTTAAGCATTGTATTCCAGGTGTCCCTTTTGTATTTGTATGCCGATAACACTTCCTAAATGGAGCTTTTGCTGTTAAAACTAATCTGCTCACACCTTGACTTATCCTAACCCTCTCCTCTAAAATCCTCCAATATACTTTCAATTAATTGATTTTAAAATATCTTTAAAGCAACTCTCATAAGCATCCGTTTCTTCATAAATCAATATAATTTAGGTACCTAGAGGAGTTACAGATGTTATAGCTTAAGAAGTACTCTACATAGTAAATTAAATCAAAATTGTAACATTTACGATCTCTTACTACTAAATTCATTTTAAACAATCAGTTTCGGAATGTCATCGCATCTTTATGCTGTGATCCCCTTGAATATCAAAATATGCTTAAAGCTAGGCACAAATTTATTTTGGAATGTCAATAAGTCTTTATGTGTTAGGTTCTTTAATATCAAATACGCTTAAAACTCTGGACAAATCTAAAGAAACTAAACGGATTTTTACTTTCTCTAACACTTGCCTATAGTAAGAAGGGGGTGTGTTGCATTCTATACAAAAATTTGATACCGAGATGTCACTGAAAATACATGTTAAGGATCCCTGTTTCCAAATATTTTTAGTAAACGTTCAACGTATATGTGTGTGTATGTGTGAGTCAGTCAGTCAGTCAATTTGCCTGTGAACAGCATAACGAATAATCGGTTAAATACCAACTTGATGTTTAACTTCAGCATCCTCCAGGGATGTCATAAAGATTTTCAAGATGATTCCCCTACTCCAAACCAACATTTATGTAGAATATTATTTGTTATTTTTGGATTTCTAAAAATGGTTCTAACGATTTTTATTAAAATACCAAATGCTTAAGATATTTGCATAAAAATGAAATTTTGTAGGAATTTGTTTGAATTTTGTAGGAAAAGCCTTAGAAGACCTCTTTATTCTAATTTTCTATACTTGGTAAACCGTAAAAAATTGTCAAACTCTTACTACACAAAAGTAGATCTTATTAAAGCACACAAGTTATGTGAAATAAAGCGTTTTTGTGACGTTAACTATTTCCGAGATATCCTTTTTATTGGTTAAAATTTTCAAATCGTTATACCTTTTACATTCTCTGCCACCTACTGAGCCATGGATGGTTCCTCCTTTGCAGCGGCGTTGGTTTCTCTAGACTGAACGGTGAACAAGTATTTTATTTCACCTGCCTTACAGAGCAAAACAGATTTATTTACGCCTGGCTAAGAGACGATACAACCTAGCATATCTCACATGCCGTACCCTTTGGAAGGAGCTCCGAAAAAGATGGCGCGCTGGCCGCATGCAGGGTGGCGTTGGTGCCGAAGGACAACGTCGTACCACGTGACCTTCTCAACAAGCCCGAGTCGAGCTGGAATTAGCACAAGATGCCGGCCCTCGTAGCCGTGGTCGCTGGAGTGGTTGCTCCGGCGCTCCGCCAAGATGAGGGTTGCGAGTTTGAGTCCCGCCACGGGCATGGGTGTTTGTGTGTGTGTATATGTGTTGCGGAAATAAGCGGTATGAAAACAGTAAAACACAGTATCATAAACTGGGTACAACAAGGGAACTTTAATAAAAAAAAAGAAAGAAACCAGTCGAGATATTACGATCATCGAGAAGGATTCTTTAGCTCGTGGCACAGGGAACCGGACACGCCCACGCGGCTTTCAGACTATTCAAAATTATTTAACTAGATTCTTTTGTGAGTAGAATTCCAAATTTTATTATTGCAGTACTTGTGGCGTACCAACTTTGTGCGTAGCACTTCATGGGCTATAGCAATTTTGTACAACTTAAAGAAATACGTAAAATTAAACTTACGTAATTACTTAAAAAAAGAACAAAGGCTTTAAAATGTATACTGTATGTAATTTAAGTTCTAAAATTTCTTTAATTTTGTGAAATTTTAAGAGAACATATTCATATTATACAGGTGCAAAATTGTAACGTTTTATCTGTTTAAGGCATTGTTTCTAAACCTATGCCTATATTTGTCCTGACCTTTGATATGAGTCAGCCACTGCTGCTTTACTTTTTTTTAGAGGAGTGCTTATTCCTTCACATATCTAAAGTCAAATGGGCCCAGAACGCAATTATAGTTGACATTGCAGTCAACGTCGGATTCGTTTTGCAATTTAAATGTAACCTGAAGATTACTTCACTACTCTCCATATCACAAGTTACGGTGCGATATTCTACAGGGTGATTTATGAATAACTGTTACATTTATTTCTTTAATTGTTTCAAAACGAGTTATGCTAGCGACAAATTATTAAAATTAAATTACAGAGGAATTTTGGGAGATTATTTACCTCTATAGCAAATGTTGAAAATGTCCTCCATTCTGCATAAGGCACAACTCAACACGTCTTTCCATGTTACTGGCTACTCTTTGGAGGACTCTGTTATCAATAGCTTGAATCTCCTGTGTAATGTTGTGCTTCAGATCGTCCAATGTCTGGGGACGAGTGGCATAAATCCTGTCCTCTAAGTAACCCATAGAAAGAAGTCCGGCGATGTCAAATCCGAAGATCTCGGTGGCCACAGGTTCTTGGAAATTATCCAGTCGTCAAAGAAACTTGCAATTAGTACCATGGATTCATTTGATGTATGGTATGTAGCGCCATCCTGCTGAAAATATCCTTGAGTCAACTCTACATCATCTAGTTGCTCAGCAAACTCCATGAAACTTCGTCGCTACTCTGCAGTGTTCAAATTGTTTTCAAAACAAACACAAATGGTCCCACTATTCTCTGTGCACATTTTGCGCACCAAACTCCGATTTTAACCGGTTGCATGGGTGTTTTATGAATAACATATGGATTTTCGCTGGCCCAATAGCGTGAGTTATTTGAGTTCACATAGCTGGATACATGGAACCATGCTTCATCTGTGAACCATGTGATGGACAATATGGTAGGTTTTTGCACAATGAACGTCTGAAACTAACGACAATAGTTCAGTAGTCTATCCTTATCTGGTTCCTCTAACTGATGGACAAACGTAACCATATACGGCTATAAGCCTGCACTTTTCACAGCTCTCTGACACATTTAGTAGCTGTACGCTGTCTCTGCGACAAACGTCTTAATGATTTTTTGAGTGACTGATCCAGTCGTGCTCTTACGTCAACAACAACCGTGGGAAGCCTAGATGAACGAGTTTTGCCTTTTTCACTCACCAGAGATCCAGTTGTTTCCAATTTGTTTACCAGTCCCAGTATTGCGTTCCTTTGGGGAGGATTCCGAACACCAAATTCTCTCTGGTATGCCCTTTGAGTAGCTGTAATTGAATTCGTAATCCAGTATTGCCTTACAAGGAAGACTCGTTCATTTAATGTGTACTCCATTTTCACGTTGACTAGAACAACATTTCAAAAACAGTTCCCGACAATTAATTAACAATTACGAATAAAACATGAACATCTGGACATCTAATGACAGGCAATCAAAACTCCAGAACATTCTGCTTAATTTGGTGCTAAGGTTGGGGCATTGAGTGAATTTCAAAGAGAATCATTAAAGAAAGAATTGTGTCAGTTCTTCGTGACACGACACATTTATCATTTTGTAATAGAGAAGGTGACAATACGGCAATAGAGTTATACCACAAAAACGAGTATTGCATTCCACTTAAAAATTCAGTGTCGAGATTTCACTTGTAATAAAGGTTTTGAATCCCCCTGAATCGAAAAAAATGTATTTTTAGAAAAAGAACGCGTGTGAGCCTGTCTGTATGCTTGTGAACAGCGTAACTCTAAAACAAAGTTTTTGTTAAATGCCAAACTGTCTTCCAAAGCTACGACAGGAATATTTTCAAGAAGATACCCCTACTTCAAACTACTCCTTATTCGGAAGATGTTTCATATTTTTTATTCTGTCAAAAATGGAAATCATTTTTCTTAAAATAAAATGTATGAGCTACGTATTTATATGACAAATAAAATTTATATCTTGAATTTTCTGGCACTAGCCTCTGAAGTCCACTTAATCCGGAAGGCATTTGTATATCTAATCTTGCATGATAAGTAAACCATAAGAGGGACAAAAGATGTAGACTAAAGATATACAGCTCTTTTAAAAACACAATTTCTTTCAAATTACCTTTTTGTGGCCTCAGTCATCGAGATATCCGTTGCTGTCTGTTTGAATTAACATCACTTTTGTAACTTTTTGAAAGTGTTTTGCTCTTCACTTGTTTTTCGCGTGTCATGGAAGGCGTATGGAATTTGAAAGCCAGCAATAGCGCACTACTTTTAAAGATATGATTATCGATTCGGTTTTCTCTGTTTCTCTTGCATCTAAAACAAAATATATAATGAAAATATTGATGAAAAATGCACGTTTATCTTGTTTAGATTAAATTTGCAGAATAACGGGATTTGTAAGTATAGTTTGTAGAAACTATATGCAAACCGGCGATGTGGGGAGAGCAAGACTGAATCTTTATTGGTGTCATATATTTGGGGGACGTGTTCCTGACATCAAAACAGTAAAAAAATTCATTTGTACATGGGTCTGAAAATCAACCGTTTCGTTGTTATAGGTCAAAGAAGATGTATTGCATGAGTAAACACGTATGGCATTGCAGACGGCAATGCAGCACGAGCACGTGAACTTTATGCAGAAAGGTATCCTGACAGGCAGTTACCGTGTGTAAGAAAATTCGCACGGATTCACCAACGCTTGAGGGAGAATGGCGCACTTGAGAGGAGTACTAGGAATGTTGGGAGACCAAGACCGGTATGAGGCATTGAGCTTGAAGAACGAGATGCAGACCCATCAGAAAGCACGAGACGTTTGGCTGTAAGGAAAGAGTCAGTCATACGACTATCTGGAGAATTCTGCATGAAATTCTTTTGTACCCGTATCACCTTCAACATGTGCAAGGATTAAATGAGGCGGACTTTGAGCCAAGAAGACGTTTCTGTCAACGCATGTTACAGTAGTGCGCTGTGTGCATCCATTTCCTAGCCTGTATCTTATTCACGGATGGGGCTGGTTTTACTCTTCAATTTTCATAACACTCATAACTGGGCATTTGAAAATTCTAATGAAGTACGATAGCACAACCATCAACATAGGTTCTCTCTCAACGTTTGGGGTGGAATCATTCATGATCACCTTATTGGTCCCTACTTCTTCCCTCGGCGTCTGAATGTACAAATCTATCTCCATTTTCTCAGAAGTGAGTTGCATCACTTAACTGATAATGTGCCTCTGGACATCATCCAACGAATGTGGGCTTTACACGATTGTGCTCCAGCTCATTTCAGTATGATAGTTCGTAAGTTTTTGAAGGATCGATTTTCGCAAAGATGGATTGACTGTTGCTTTAGCTTGCCGTGTCCTGCTTGTACCAAAGGAAATGTGTTATGAAAGCTTGTATTGATTAACTAACAGATACAAGAATAAGATTTATAACAATAGTTGTAGAAGAATGA
Source organism: Deroplatys truncata (assembly GCA_030765065.1). Taxonomy (NCBI): domain Eukaryota; kingdom Metazoa; phylum Arthropoda; class Insecta; order Mantodea; family Mantidae; genus Deroplatys; species Deroplatys truncata. The sequence continues at coordinate 113,279,136 of CM060981.1, forward strand.
GTAAAAAGTCATGTGAATGAAACACATAAGATTTTTCCTTTGCGTTTTCTTTCGCTGAGAAGTTTGTTTTGCAAAATATGCAATTAAAGATTTCGCACAATCACAGTTTCCTGATGTGCTACACGTGTTAAATTCAAGCAGTGTCTGTCCCCCACCTCTTGCTGCACTGTCCTGACCTTTTCCTTTTTCAAGGTCAAGCTGAATCTGAATTAGTATAGGCAACAATAGAATTGCGTAACAGTTGCGCTATGCTGGTTATAAACGACGCAAGGAATAAGTAGTTCTAAATATACACTAGCCACAAAACGTATTCAGCAATGCATCAAGAACCACCCGTCAGTAGTTCTGATTAAGAATAATTATACCTTTATGTGCATTTTTTTATCCTGGTAAAAGGAGAGTTCTTTACTATGAAAATAAAATTTTACTCTCGCTGTTTACAAACACAGCCTTTAAGAATAAATAGTGTTTAATATTGTATGTTAATTTCATTTCATCCCTCGGGTAGGTTCCAGGTATAAAAATACCAGGTCAACAGATGACTGGTAACTTTGTACGCATTTCAAGGGACTGGAAACTCGCAGCATGACAGCAGAAAGAGCTTATCCATCAATTTAAAAATGTATTTGAAACTTCCTTTGCTATTTTGATATGAAACATTGGAGTGAAAAACTGACGAAGGTGTACATTTTAAATATCGCTGCGTTTGCAGTATTATAAATCGACAGCTTAGTGTCAAACAAACGTATCCACAAAATAAGCGATTTTCAGGATCGCGAAAAGAAAACCTTTTTGCTTTGATGCTTCAGTTTGATATTTTAAATTGCTTTTAATAATTCCAGCCTTTGAAGCAGTAAGTGCCAACATTTTCCAAAGTTATGTGTGCTTTAGGTTTTAAATTAACTCTTTCATAATAATATATTTAAACTAAGGTAAGTGCTAGTGACATTCGTTTCGTTTCACCCTAACAATGCATTGTCATGTATGAGATAGGGTTTTGTGCCTTAAATATTTAAAGAATTAATCATTATTGTTTTGTTGGTACATTTATAAGTAACAATCTACAAACTTCAACAATGACTTATTCATGAATTAATGTTTACCATAACATGATTTCAACATGAGCTTAAACCTGCATTTTAACAAAATATGAGTTAACATATTGCAGTTATCGTAACTTAAATTTTTGTAATACTGGTTTAAGTATTAATCTATTTATATTACTTTTTTCCACCTGCAAGATTATTTGTAATGTTTATCTTTAATCTTTTATCTAACCAAAATGTACCAGATTTACTTTCTATGCTTCTGTTAAACTTTCTTCTCTTTCTTGTTCTTGCTCTTCTGTTCCAAAGAGTTGTAGAAGTAATGGTACTGTTGTTTGATTATACCATTTTTACATAAGTTCAGCAGGTCGTTCAATTTATGCTTGGATATTTTGAATGGCTGATTGTACGCATGATTAAGGACAGGGCTGGAAACAACACAAAGTGTCTTCTCTCTCTGTCCTGTTGATTTGAAATGAATGAAAACTCTCCTCAAGTTGATTATATATATACGGTCGCTTTTTCTGAATTGAAGCCACATTATATACAGCCAGCGAACGGTGTTCCCTTCAGTATCAACTGTTTTGTTATTTAGAACTTCCACTTGCATTGCTTTAAAATCGTATATGTCTGACTGATCCATTTCTTTGACTTTATATTTATGAACCCTCGAGGCATTTCTTGCTATTGCATACCAACCAGATGGGTCAAATATCTCCACATTCTTGCTTGCATTTTCAATTTGGGAATGCACTAAATAGCATTCCATTTGAGAATGCCTTGGTTCAAAGAATATATGATTAATGACTGAAGTAGTGAATGACTGTGTTGCATATAGACACATCGTACTCACAATTGAATTTCTATTCTAATCCCCACAGGAGTCAGACATAAGCACCCAGCAGAATTTTTCATAAACACAAGATACAACTTCATTTGCTCTTCTACCTGCAATTCCTTCTTGCCACATATAGTTCTGAGCCTATCTTGTTGCCGCTTCGTAAACAGTAAGTTAATCATAGCTAATCTTCGTTTGTGGAACACAGCTTTAGCGTTATTTGCAGGACAGTACCTAACAGTTCGATGTGAAACTTTATAAATGTAAATTTTCCGTTTTCAGCTTCCTGCTTAAATAGACCTGTCAACTTTCTTGCGCTTTCCTTTCTTGATGTGTGCCTTGTAGGTTTCTTTAACTGCACACCCTAAATATATAGAGAAAAGAAAAACCGGAGCGACAAAGAGTTAACGAAGGAAATAAGCAAAACAGGCTACATAAGTGACTGGCTGTAATTATGTAACAACAAGTAATACATCCAAAACAGCACAGCACATATTTAATCGGGAAACCTATTTCACGAAATCATAAAGTTAATTCAAATGCAAAATTTGCCCAAAATTACTTTTTGCTAGTGTCAATTATCTTCGAAGTATCTCATGCTATATGCCGATTTACATTTTGCAAATCAGTTCTGATATAAATGCGCCTGAAAATGTGACATTTCCTTCTTTTGTTTTAATCTCCATGATCTTATGACGAAGAATTCCAACATCTGACTGCCTTATATATAAGCATGTAGGAGCAATTAATTCCACCAAACTTGAAATAATTTCCAAGCAAAATGTTTTATATGAATATAATATGCAAGGGCTTCTAGAAAGAACAAGGATAGAGAAAACCATATGAGCGTACCATAGTTCATCTTGATTAAGAAGATTTCAATATTGGTTATTGTATTAAAATGACTGCATTTTGTTTTTCTTTTGTGCGTAAAATTTCCGCGAAAATTTGTTATATTACAAACACGCGTAAGCGCAAAAATTTAAAAATAAAACTTCAAATTTTATATAGATTATTTCTAATAAAACACGGCTCTGCTAATAACGTTGTAAATTAGTTGAAATACTTGTTTCACTCGATAGAAGGATTCCTAGAAATTTGGAATTGCTACCTGCCTTGACAGGAGGCATGAATCCTGCGCCCGCCAGGATCGAATGCGGGCCACAGACGTTGAGCTATTCCGCGCGATTCAGGTAAAGGCTTGTTTAGGATGGAGCGATTTTCTTGAAAAACTTTGTTTCGCATTCCTGGAAGATGCTGAACTTAGTTACCAAGTTTCAATGGCGTAGCCTGATTATCAGGCTATGTAACCCAACGTATATTGTAAACTTCGTTAAAATATAACCCAACCTAAACAGAATTGCCCATAACAGCATATTGAATCTAAGCCAGATAACATGTAGTGTAAACAAGACATTCTTCATTAATATAATTTAAGTTATATAGTAAATTCATTAAGGAATGTTTTGTACACTGGAAGGCAGTTAAATAGAGATAATTTAGGATCACGATGGTATAAAAAATAAAAGTTATTCGTTCACGTTTAGTTTAGCCTATTCCTGTAAACCAGCTGGATCATCCCATTTTTCTGAGAAAAAGCATCAACTACATAATTCTCAAATGAGGGGAGTGAACGTAGATCTTGTAGAACCTTGTTTTCGATGTTCATCAGAGTAGAGCTGAGTCTTTCTTCATGCTGAGAATTGCGAAGATAATCATTAATTCTTCTCAGGCAGAAAAAGGACCTTTCTATCGAAGCACTACTTATTGGATAGTCAGGATCAAAGCCGCCAGGTTGAAGATTTCGGGAAACATTGTAGAAAGTTCCATTGTCTTTTGTTTAAGTTAGAGAATTGCACATGATCATGAAGACAGAGGAACTGTAGCTTTGAAGCTTCATTACATCTCTGAGATATGCTTCGTCCTAAGATATCAACAATTCCAAAAACAATATTCTGTAGGTGAATTCATCATTACTGGTGCCGGATATGCTGCCAAGACGAATTCTCTTTGCTTCAAGTTCACTGCCACTATCATTCATTCCCTCTCGAAGTCCGTCAAATCCACTCCTGTAGTTGTGCAAATATTGCTTGAAAGTTTCTGGCCTTCTATCAGTAAGCAGTGTCTGAATGATTCTTGTGGAGGATTTGGAAGAGGACATAGCAGTACTGGAATATGTTAGCAAAAATTGTCAAAAGTAAATTAAAAGTGAAGCCTCTTAATCTGGTTAATAAGCCTCCTGTAACATGTAATAGTGTCCTGGTCCCATTCGGAGTTTCCAATCTTTTACCATTGTCTGAAACAAATGCTGGATGTCAATTTTGTGTTCCTTTACTATCCGAACTAAAGACTTTGTAAATTCCATAGAGTCTGAAGAACAGTGGGAATTCGTTTTTTCACACGCATATCCAAAGCGTGTACTCTTTTTTTATTTAGAAAATAATGTTCCAAAACCTGCTATAGAGGTAGAGAAGCTTTTAAATTCTTTGATAAAATTAGCTGACGGCGACAGCATAAGGTTTAACTGATGAGCACATCAGTGAACGAATATGGCAGATTTACAATGTTCTCTTAGCTTCGATTGTAGTCCATTGTGTTTACCTGCCATGACTGCTGCCCCATCATATGTTTGGGAGATTAGCTTATTTTAATAAGAAAAGTCGTTAACAATACTGAGAGCATGATTCATGAGAGAATCTACTGTTCTAGCAGAACTTACATCTGTAAAGCAAATAAACCTTTCTTCAACAGTTATGTAACGAAAACGGTAGAGAGTTGTTTACGTCATCAGTTTCATCCAATGTCAAAGAAACAAAGAAGTCATAAGAAATTGCCATCATGATGGCAATGGTACTTGAAGTTAAGTCCTTCTCCTATATTCTAGGTACCTTGGTCATTTTCAATACCAGATAAGCTGCACGAAAAGCAGACGACTTCTCCAACAGGTGTCACATATTGCTAATTCATTTAAATACTCAATATAGTTGCCTTAGTTGTGACCACGAAAAGCAAGTGCTTCTTTTCCTAAAAACCGTAAATACCGTACAAAATCTCGGATGTTGCTTTTGCACATATCTTATTGTCAGAATCTGCGCAAATCTTAACCTACATTTGCTTTGATACGTAGCTAGCCAAGTGTCCAAAGCATGCTCAAATTTTCACAGTTGAAGAAACACACATACAACAAACAAAATAACCCTCGAATTCCTACCGGTTCATGTCTATAAATAGTACGACCACGATTTCTAACACGAGATTTGCTCCAACTCACTACACACCTTGAGTCAAGACAAAGCGAGTTTCCTCCAGCTGACGGCAGGTGCCGCTGATCCGAGTTTTGTTTCAAAACAGACTGTGTCGAAGTTATTGCAGAGGGGCACGAATTAAAATTATAATACCTGGTAAATCTGATTTTAATGATATTTTAATCACATTAAAACGATATTGTACCACAGAATTATATTCAACACCAATTTTGCCATCTATTGACATTACGCCCCTGCGAAGTTTGGTATTTAAGGACTTCTCGTTTTCGAGTTGTGCTGTTCAGAGAAACAGGCACACATACACACACGGATCTTTTTCGAAAAACGTTTTTTTTTAATTCAGGGAGTCTTAAAATGGTACTCCCGGCGGTGATCCGTAATACCTACCTTCTCTCCTTACTATAGATAAGTACTAGAGAAAGTAAAAAGATCTTGTGTTACATTCACGTTTCTTTCTCCATCCTCTATAGCTTACTGGTGGGTGTACCAATTATTCTTACGGAAGCTAGTTTACTATCTACTACATTTTAAAACAAATAAACCTTTGCAGAAATGCTATTACACAGTTCGTTATAATATACAAAGGGAATGATAACAGTCAAATGTTTAAAAATTGGTTGCTATATGCTGACCTTAAAATTCCATATTTTCCATGCGATCGCGAGAAACAGCTGAATGTTGAGGACTTTAAAAGAATAACGAGGCATTGAAAAATTTGAACCTTTAATAATGGATATCTCGAAAATGTCTAACGCCATAAATAAAGTTATTTGAAATAAACTATGTGTTTTAAAGAGATGTAGTTTTTTGTGTAGTACGTTTTCGTCTATCAACCTTTAGCAGTTACACAAGATCATACGAAGTGTTTCTCGAATGAAGAGGACTTCTCAGGCTGTGTCCAGAAAATTTAAGATATACATTTTATTTGTCAAGTAAATATCTTTAATATATAACGTTTAATCATAATCATTGGAGCCATTTTCCTGAAACTCAAACATTAAAAAAAAATCCATGTAAAGGGTAGTTTGAGGTGGGGGGATTTTGTTCAAAATCACCTTGTCTCATCTTTGGAAGGCACTGAAACTAAATATCAACTTTTGTGCTTAAGCAACGTTTTGAGTTTTTGAGTTATGCTGTTCACAGATACACGGACCTGTTTCTAAAAATCCTCCTTTTTGTATTCAGGGGCCTTAAAACGTGTATTTACAGTGAAATCTCGGTATCAAATTTTTGAGTGGAATGAAACAGCTTGTCTACGTACTATGTACATGATAGAGAAAGTAAAACTTGGAGGTTCCACACCATATGACAGTAGACATAAATTTTGAAGTATTTAAACTATTAAATTGCATAAATAGAAGATTTACAGAAAAAAACACAAAACGTTTGCCCATTGATTCTGATAGATTCTGTATCATTAAAGAAAGGATTTTCGGACTTATTTTATTTTCTGTATCACGTACATAGTACATTATTACGTTCCACTCAGAAATTATATAACTAGATTTCATTGGAAGAACGTGCTTTAAGGCTCATTGGATAAAAAAACTTTTAGAAAAAGTCTGTGTGTGTGTGTGTGAACAGCATAGCTCAAAAACGAAAAGTCTGATAACTACCAAATTTGGCATACAAGCTCAGCACCTTCCAAAGATGCAACACGACGTTTGCAAGGAATTCCCTCAACCTCAACTACCTTTACATGGTGCATTTTCCTGAAAAATTTTGATGTTGCCAAATATGGCCTTAATGATTTTGATTAAAATACCATACATTAAACATATTTATAGGACAAATAAAATGTATATCTTAAAATTTCTGAGAATAGCCTGTGAAGTCGTCTCCATTCCGAAGGAATTTATTATATTCTTGTACAGCCGGTAAACATTAAGCGATAGACGGAAACGCACTACGCAATAAAATATGTAGATCCCTTTAACACACACAATTTATTTCAAGTAAATCGTTTTCTGTCATAAGCCATTTCCGAGGTATCCGTTACTTATGGTCGAATTGTTCAATATTCTGTCACTCTTTTAAAGCTCTGTCAATAGTCAGTTTCTGGCGACTGTATGGAAACAGTATGGAACTTTAAGGCTGGCATATAGCATCCAGTTCTTAAAGCTTTGATTGTGCTGTTCTCTTTGTATCTATAACGAAATGTATAATGTAGCTGTTTCTTCAAGGATTTATCTGAATTAAAATGAAGTAAATAACCAAGATGACCCCGTGGTAACGTATAAGGTTCGCACTCCTCGGGAGGTTTCGGGTTCTATTCCAAGTGACCGCCCTTTCTGACCATGGACTTTGGTGGTTTCATCGGGTTGATAGACGAATGCTGGGGTGGTTCCTTGTCTACCACAACTTTCCTGTGCCTCATTTCCTGTACCCGCATCTATATAATGCATAGTTTTCACGGTAGATGGCACTGAAGAACGACATCAAACAAAGATCTCTGGCACACAATACATGGCCTGAATCCTATTCATGTCACAACATATGCTCGAAATAACCTCCATGGGATACAATGCGGCGTTCACACGTCTCATCATGCATTGCCTCACTTATTAGAATTCCGGCTGTATCCGAATATCGTCACAGTCTACGTGGACAGGTGTTGAAGGGTCTGAACATCAGGAAGAGGCTCACCGTATACAATGCTTTTCAGATACCCCCACAAATAAAAATTCAGGGGGTTCAGGTCCGATTATCGAGCAAGTCATGCAAGTATGTCCTACCCACGTCTGGGGAAGATGTTGAGGTGTCGGCGAATATTAATGCGGAAGTGGCTGATGCTCTCCACATTGCCTGTCGTATTGCCAAAGGCACATTCTCCAGCAATGGAGGCAGAAAGTTATGCAGGTAGTCCTGGTACGTTTCTCCGTTCAGGCGTTCTGGAAGAAGAACTGATCCAAGTAGACGGTCGCCAATAATCCCTGCCCAAACATTGATGATGAACCGCTGATGATGAGACACTTCAACCATTTCGTGAGGATTTTCTCCAGCCCACAGATGGTGATTATGCAGTTTAATGATGTCATCTCTACCAAAGATTACTTCATCGTTGAAGAGGACTGAAGACAGAAATCCTATAATGGTGATAACCTGTTGCATAAATCAGCCACAGAATCTTTCCCGTGGAGGAAACTCGACTGGTGATAATCCCTGCCCACGTTGGAGATTACAGGGATAACACACGTAGGATACAGATAACCGTCCTTTGACTTACACCATTTGGCGAGTCAATTGTCTGGACCTTCTACCGGGGTTGTTCTCAACATTATGGGGAACATATTCGTCCATATATGGTGTATGCACAGTCCACGGCCGCTCTGAACGTTCGTCTGTCTCAAAGGACCCATGCTCAAACAAACGCCAAAACTGGATCCAAATGTCGTGTGGTGTGGGTGTGCGTCTGTCGGGTACGCAGCATGGTAAATCCATGCTGCCTCTCAACCATTTCCACCTGCTTGGCCATACCAAACGCCATTTCTTCTTTTTCCTGCAATGAATACCGAAGCTTTGTGATTTTATATGCTTAAATCAATCTGCAACACATAAGACACACACTGCAAGTTATGAGAGAATGTCGTCAGTGCCATCCACCATGGAAACTATACATTTCTGGGCACAAGGTGATAGTTTGTGCCCAATTTCCAATAAGTAATCACTTCCTGAAGTTTGTCGGTAGATTTAAAACCCATCCTGTATTGTTATAATGTTAAACATTCACTAAGTTTAGACAACACAACAGTTTTACACGTTAACGGAATATTAAAAGTTATACAATAATTCAAATATAAAGCAATGTATTATAAATTAGACAGTATTTTTACAATCAATTTGATAGTTTACAATCTTTTACGAGTTTACCTATATATAACATGGTAGTTTGTTCGTTTCATCTAACGACTACGCGTATCTGAATATCTGGAGGGATTCGGTGGTTGATTCTGTTGTTGGAGTAGCAGTCACTTTTGGTTATGTTGTGTTTTACTATCAGTATTTTCTTACATTGTATACAGCATGAAGGCTTCTGTCTCTTAAATAGATAGTCGTGTATTAACTTAGTGTGTCCAATTCTTAAAGTGCAGAACAACTTCTGTTGATGCCGCTGAAATCTTTATAGACACATGAAAATAATGTGTGAGTTTCACTTCATGCAATTTTCTGTTCTGCATATTTTCAGACCAATTTCATTTGCAGTGTTGTACCAGGCTTTTTTTAACAAGCAGTATAGCATCTTCATGAGGGGCAAGAACGGGGGGATAAATGTATGGCTGCCTTGTTGCTTCCTCTACTTTTTTCCTAACCTATATTCCTTGATGAGAAGGTATCTGCATTAAAGTTATGTGTTTACCTTCTGTTATGCCTTTTGTTACGTCTGAAATAACTAGAATTTATAGAGGATGGATTCATTAAATACAAATATTTAAACGAGAGCAAGAGTAAGTCTTTTCATTTCTATGCATAAGTAATTGAATTAAAATAGTATTTACAATTCTACTGACGCTCTACTATTACTTTGTTTGTGGTCACTTCTCATATTGCGGTGAGTGTAGATAAGTTCCTCATTTAATACACGCTATATTTTTTAACCAATACTATAGTAACAATACACGATCACATGACCGATCCCAGAATCAGGAATCAAGTTTTAACATTTGTAGCAAAACATGCAGCTGGAAAATAGGGGATGCAAAAACAGGGAGAGCTAGCCTCAAGTGATGCACGACAGAACATCGTCAAATGCACAAATGCCGAGGGGTTGATCAAACCAGCACAAGTCAATGAAGTAAGGCTTACGCATATTGCACATAGCGCAAACACAGAGGATGGCAATGACAGCCACCAGCCGGGGAGCAAATAGGCCAGAAAATGCGTGTAATGCAGACCCAGATGCACTTAGCATGGATATCACAATTCGAGGGAGCGAAACAGCTTTGCTACCGCACGGACTAATCATATCCATATAACTGAAAATAGAAAACCAACAGCCCTATACCATTAACTTGAGAGAAGCCAAACATGAATGGCATAAACAAGGAAGTATGTCACTGAATTACTGTGTCATGAACAGGGGAAATAATACCATGACATTGGCTTGGAAGGACTATGTGCATCTAGGCCGTGTGGCCTTGTTAACGTTACGTTTTATGATTTTGAATAGGTATAGGTTACATCAGTTTGTTTTAATACCCAAAAGAAATTGGGTATTAGGTACATTGGTTAGTAGTAATCCCAATGATCCATACTATTCTAACATTATTCATTCAGAAGCTTATTTTTCTATTTACTCCTGATGTTCATCGTAGATGCGTACCTTTTGAGGAGTGGGTTGTCATTCTAACGGATGGAGCCGTTGCTAATTTGTAGTGGTTGCTGTGGTGGTCGTCACGCTGGAGTTGACAGATGGTGTTATACTCGCTTCCATATATGCCCTCACCGGAGCTTCAAGCACATTTTACTGGCCTTCACATGTGGAGAATGTATAGCAAGAAGGAGGTGTGTGTATCTGTTTACCTTTTCGCGCATACAGTGGCGTCCTATTTTATGTACACAGTATTAGATTATTTGCATACGGATATATAACTTTGAGCAATAGGTTTACTCATAATTACTTATAATAACCATGTTTAAATATGCAACTAGATAAACCCTGTTTTGCACAATATCTCCACGAAAAAACATTTTTAATGGCAACAGAATGTAAAACTGGCGTGTATTGTACTTTCTACTCTCAAATAGGACACATTTACTAGACATCATTGGAAACATCTGCCCAAACTAAATATACAATTGAATAAAACACTGTTTTGTAAAATTTCTTCATGAAAAACTATTCTTAATGACAGTATAATGTAAAACGAAGTTAATTATAATTTTTCTTCTCAAAGAGAACACATTACTAGACAGTATTTTAATAATCTGCGCATGCACTGAAATGAAGAAAAGCAATAGAGGAAAAGGTTCCGAGAAGAGGGGGAGGAATCCGAGCTATTACCTACTGCCTATTAAACAAGTACTACGGTCCGGGAGGCATGAAGGTTGTTACCTGCTAGCCTATCTGGATTCGGGAGGCATGGATCCTGTGCCCTCCCCGGCGATTTCCCACTTTGGCCCATGGGTTTTTCGTGGTTTCCTCGGCTCGACAGGCGAATGCTAGATTAGTTCATCTTCTCTTACGACTCTCGTCATTTCCTGCACCCATCCTCTTCCTTGTCATCTGTTTCAGGCTTGAAGGACCAGGTGACGGTGTTCGGCGGGTTAGGCTGGACGGTGGCTGTGCGTTCCGTAGAGGTTTCTTCCCTGGCGTCGCTGTGGGGACTGATCTGTTAGGTCTCTCCTCAGAGTGAGCTCCACCTAGGGGATGCTGGAGGATGGTTGCCTATGGGAAGGACTGGGCGGCGTGGGATGAGTTCAATCCGGAAGCACTAAGGAACCCCGAAATTGCACCCGTCGTCATCCGGATCTGGTCGCCCTTCGGGTCTCTCCCCTCATCCCTTCCTCCCGGGGTCACTGGTAGAAGCACAAGGGGCTGACTGGCCTGCGTGCGGTGCTCTGCTCTGGTTTCGGGGGCCCCATTCTTTCGCTCGTACCTTTACCTTTACTTTTTATGTGGAAAATATTTGGAAAATTTTTGTTTTCAAAAATAGCTCTTAAATTTTGTTTAAAATACCATGTGTTTGAGGTAGGTGCATGACAAAATTAAATATATACCTTGAATTTTCTCTGAAGTCCTGAAGCCCTCTTCGTTCTGGACGACACATGCACAACTGGAACACCGTAAAAGATAGACAAAATCATACTACACAAAAAATGTTAAAAGCATTCAATTTATGTTAAATCATTTTAGTTAACTTTTTCGAGGCTTTCCTTATTATTGATTTGAACTTTCAAATGCTTTGAAATGCATAAAAGGTTTTGCCGTTATCATCATATAACCACGCACATTACTTTGGTTTCAGTTACACTAATGGTTTCAAATAATCACTTTGCATAGGGTGTTTCAGTAAAAGTGTGCATAAGTTAAACAGGAACACTTTAAGCGAGAATTTGCGATATATGAAGCAAGCTTGTGGAGATAAGGTCTGAAGCGTGTAGAGTAGCGTCTGAAATCTAGGCAATTTCATAATTCTGTTTACTTCTTGTCACCCGTTTGCTTTTCTCTTAATTTATTTACACCGTCATCTGTTGATGTAAAATAATAGCGATGGGACTGCATATGTATAGAGTAAAGGATCCAGCGATCGCTAGTAAAAAAGGGCTATATGGGAATCTGAGTATTTATTCTAATTCAGTCTTGCTAAACGCCTCAAATACACTAAAGCTTCCCTCCGTGCTTGGAGATACAATAGAACTTCAGCATGGAAAATTATGCAATGCTTTGAGCCGTAATGCACCAGAAGTAATTGAAGACCAATCCATTAAATTGCCAGAAAAGAGGAAATTTTTAGTTAGCATTTTCAAAAATCCAAGCAAAGGCCCTGAAGGGAAAACAAAAACATGAAGAAATAAAAATAATTTGGAAAGTAAAGATAGGAGATCAAGTGAAGAACAAGAGGTTATCAAATAAACTTCGTAAGGAATATTGAAGATTCTTTCTTAGTTATCATAGTCCTTATGAAATAATAAATATATTTGGCACAGATACATGCGAACTAAGGAACAATAAAACAAATATCATAACTGGAAGATTCCACAAACAAATGTTGAAGCCATACAAAAGTAAACAGCTTGTGGCACAAGAAGAAATAGAAAAATAAAATTAAGTATCTGGAACATAAAAGGGGCTGCCATGTAACTCAAGATTTGTAATAATTATAGACTTACAAAGTATTAAGAAATAATTTAATAACGACAGTATAATATGCACAAAAACCACTTAAATAATGCAAGTTACTATTTATATCCTTACTAAATGTAAACAATTGTCAATATAACAAAAGGGAGTAAAGATAAAATGATGTAATAGAAGAAAATCCACTGTTAGTGAGAAAAACATAAGAAATCCAAATAGCAACTACATTTATAGTGTGTAAGATATAAATTGTTAGAAACATAACAATGTTTAAGAAATAAGTTGTAAATAAAGGGTAACAAGAGTTAATATGCCTAACTAAGTATTAAATGTCTAGTAAATAGGATATTTAATAGTAGCTGTGTTGGTGAATAAACAAACTTTACTCAGGCCATTGAACACCTGATCATTGACCTTAAAAGTGTCAAACATATGGCAGACCAGAGATAAACTATTCTGCTACGCGAGAGTTGTGAAAATCAGTGCGTGTTACATAAATAGTGCCAGTGAGAAATAGCAAGACTTACAATGGAAAGGTTGTTTGTTTCTTTCTTTCAGGAGACTTTTACAAAATATATAAAAATTTAAAAATGCAAAACAAAAAGAACATAATTTTTAAATATTTCTAAAAGGGGGCAACTTGAGACAATATTTTTATCACTTATTTGATATCAGTCTAATCATATAACATAAAAATTTAATAACAGCTCGCCTTAAAGCAATATCTGTATAATATAATATATAACATGTATATTACAGTTATTGTATTATGTTATTTTATTATGTACGTGTATAAAAATGTTATCTGAACGTATTACTTAGTTTAACAATGTAGGAGCTGTGAGAATAGAAGCAAGCTGCCTTTCATAGCAAACAGAATTACAAAGTAGAAGCCGAAAGTTGTTAACAATGAGGTAACCTTGAGACAACAATAAATTAGAAAGTTTAAAAGGGCTACTAACAATTCTTGGAACAATAATAAATTAATATTTAAAACAGTTTATAAATAGCCAAATCAAAAACTAGAAAGCTGAAAGTTAAGTAAAGGTATTCTATTGCATAGGATTAGCCAATCACAGACTACAAATAGAGGAAATGTACAAATTCAAGCGGTAGACGCTACAAGGCCCAAGCAGTTTTGGTTCGGTACGGGTTCAGTGTGAGACATAAAAGTTCATTGCGGTGAGAATAATATAAAGCTTACGAATTAAAAAGTGCAATTAACAATAATCTCACAGCCCTATAGTAGGATACATCATTGAGGTACTATTTAATCGTGTGAAGGATTAATAAAGGAAGTGGAGTACAATTATAATTTGTGTAAGCCTTGTTCTTTAGCCGTACCAGCCCTGTTAAGAAATACGTGCTCTGCAAATTACTACTGACGCAGCCGAGGCATACATATATAATATTTAAATAACATTAAAATAGTTTTTACACATAAAGTAGGTAAACATGGGGCGAAGACCACCGGAAAAGTAAACGTGGGGCGAAGGCCACCGGAAAGTTTGTACCGTACGTGGGGTGAACACTCCTAGAAACATATCTCCCGCAAATTGACATCTATCACGTGTGTGGTCTTTAACAGCTTCAGCATTTAATGGGAAATAAATATAAAAGCAAATTTCTGCGCAAAAGACATTTTATAATAGATATGAAAATAAATGACAGTTATTATAGATTAGCTTTTTATAACACTATGTTGCCTTTGAAAGTTAAATCGTGTCTCACACTCTATATTCTCTAGTGTTTTGGGTATAGTTTTGTACAGCCTGCATTTCTGCACGTACTCTTCCAGTAAATTTATAGTGTGCTATTGTGGCAGTTGATTAATTCCAATGGTAGTATTGCCCAATCATTGTTGTGTTGGTGGACAAAACATCATATTATCGTGAACACATGAAGAAAACAAATTGTATATGTAGGAAAAATCAGTAAATTAAGTAAGAAGAAAATATAACTAAGTTTTAGGTGCTAACTTAAGGGGGTGAAGAACAACTAAGGGACATTGAGGCTGCCACAAAGTGTGCAGTTTATTCTTAGTCGTAGGGTCAGTTCACGCGACAAGAAAGTGTCTACCATTGGTTCCAGAACCCTGGGCGTTTAGAGGAGTGTAAAATAGGGAACGGAGTAAGCAAAAAAAAAAAAAAACAAAAAAAAAAAAAACACGAGCTCCCAGCCTTAAAACTTAAATTAAGTTCTTCAGAGTCCCGTCCCATCCCGGTTCCTTTCATGTTTACTCTCGCTGTGGGGAAAAGTTTGTAATCTACGCTCGCCCAGCCGCTTCGTGCATCCTCCAGACTAATTTTCTTGCACATTTTTGGGAGAAGTTTACTGCTCGCTTTATGCTCAGGGAAATACCTCAGTTGTTGCTTTAGAAGTTAACACAACTATGAACATACATGAACCCTGACTTTATTTAAATTACACGGGTAGGGTTTCCTAGTATCTCCCTCGCTTCGTAAGACCCTTGATGCGCTCTACTGGGAAACTTTGCCATCAGATTAATAAAACTC
This sequence comes from Deroplatys truncata, assembly GCA_030765065.1. Lineage (NCBI taxonomy): Eukaryota > Metazoa > Arthropoda > Insecta > Mantodea > Mantidae > Deroplatys > Deroplatys truncata. Next base: position 113,294,600 of record CM060981.1, read on the forward strand.
ACTGCTGTGGCGCTTTATCGTCTTGCAGAGCCACAAAAGACATGTTTATTTACCATATGGTATGCCATTATATATATATATCCTTTTAAGCATTCCTTGTATTTATAATGGTTGCCTTATATAGATCACTTGGTCATTGATTTAAATCTTCATTCACAAGAACTATTCGCTAACAAGATCTGAAGACAATATTGTCAGTCATATCATCTAAATCAATATGTACTTTGACGAACTGGAAAAGCGTAGGCATATAAAATATATATACTTCTTCTTTTTCTTTAAAAGATTAGGTGTTATAATCACCTGCTCCAGTCTCTATCATCCATCCTCCTCTTTCGAGGTCTATCCAGGTGTCTCTTTCCAATCGGCCGATAAAACATTGGAAAACGTCGTGAATGAGGCTTAGAAACTCATTTAGCATTCATTGACTACGAGAAAGCCTTTGATACGGTAAAATCGCCCTTTTGTGGAAAATATCAGAAATAAGAGGCTTTTCTAAACACCATATTGATACAATATGTAAAGTCTATATGTAAATACGAAAATAGTTATAAAAGTTCAGGTTCTAAAATGTCGGATGAAGTTTTGATAAACGAAGTTGTACGACAAGGCTGTAGTTTATCACCCACTTGATTTAATTTTAATTTGTATATCGACAACATAGTTATGAAGTGGGAAGATGAAATACACTTTGGAATTAAAACATATATGCTATCAAACGTAGTAGTATTACGTGTTTCTTATTTGTGTATGAATTAATTAATCCTCCTAAAGAAAATTCCATTAATCCTTACAGATTTGTAAACCGTAATAAATACTCTACACCTACAACAAACAATAACAAGAGACTCGTGTTAATTTTTCCAAATTCTCAATATTGGTCAGGAACATAATTTTTCAAAAAATATTCTGGATAATTTAAAGAATGCTGACGTATAATGTACTACGTTATTATTCATGATTTGAATTTCATAACTAAATGCCATAAATAGTTGAAATAACTGAGCATAGAAAAGGGTTTTTGATTAAATCTTAATTCATTTTGTAATGACAGCAGCTTATTCAAATCTAGCAGTAAGACATTCTTTGTCATTCAATACATTACGTTTTATTATGCTGTCTAGTCTTTGGACGTTGCTGTTTTTGTACTGAAGTCGAGCAGATTATTGTTGAAGCAACAATTGAATTTCAACAATGTTATCTTTAAAGAAATATTCCACACATTATAGCATCCATGAACGTGAGTCAGCGCTTCGCAAAGCGTTTAGCTAGTACATAGAACAATGTCGTTTTCTTCGGCAAACACGCCCACTCATGCTCCTCCAGGAAGCAGAAACAAGCGCGATCAACTCCTTCTAAGGAAAGGAAATATGTTAGCCGACTTTTTAATAGTCAGCTAGTGTAAATGAGTGGCGACGTGTTAGGGTATTAAAACAAATTAGTAATATTAAACTTATATTTTTATTGTTCCGGAATCATATTATAACTGGTGGAGGAATAAGAAATCCCGTTTGGTCATAACCTACCCCCATTCCTGCCCTACATAAGAGGCATACAATGCGTGTTAAGGCGGCTACACACGCAATTGCATGCTTGCCAGCATGCATGATCATTCTTTTTGTACAAACATGACTGAACATGTGTATGTTACACCTGCTCAAGTATTTTGATTCTAAAAGAGGCTTGAAGATTGAATTTTCGTCTAGATGCTTGGTAAATTTGCATTTGCGCGAGCAAAATTAAGCATGTATTCGGACAAGCTTGTGCAAGTCGCGGTTGTAGATCTTGCTAATTGTCAAAAATATGTATAAGATTGTTTGGTTAGCGACTTGACTGCCGAAATGCGAAAGAGGAATCGTAAATTACTGGAATAGTTCATTCAAAGTTATGGAATTTAGTCTTGTCTCTGGCGTATCAAATCCAACGAATGCCATGATATGGCCAAGCAGGATGCAGCTATAATAATTATTTTCAATTCAGTGAGTAGGCTGATATGAGCAATTTTTACTTTCTCTACCACGTATATAGCAGGTAGAGGGTATTGCCTTCCACCCAAAAATTCGATACCAGGTTTCAACGAAAATTAACATTTTGAGGCTCCCTGAATTCAAAAAAGCATTTTTAGAAAATGATCCACCTTAATGCGCATGAATGCGTTTGTGAACAGCATTAACTCAAAAATCAAAAGGCTGATAAATATGAAACTTGGTATTCAGGTTCAGTAGGTATCTTCAAAAGATACGACACTAAGATTTTCAAGAAAACCTCACCAACCCAAACTATCCTTTACATCGAACATTTTTCGAAATTTTTATTTTCTAAAAATGGCTCTAATGATTTTTAAATACCACTTATTAACGATGTTTACAGGACAAATGAAGTATATATCTTGAATGTTCTGGGATCAACCTGTGAAGTCCTCTTCATTTGGAAGGAATTTTGTATAATCTTGTATAACTATTAAATGTTAACAATAGACGAAAACGTACTACACAAAAAATGTAGAACTCTTTAAAATACACAATTTGTTTTGAATAATTGCATAATGGCCGAGATATCCGTTATTAATATTTCGATTTGTTCATTGCTTTGGTCATTCCTTTAAAACGTTGTAGATTTTCAGCTGTTTCTCGCGATATTATGGAAAGGGTATAGAACGTTAAAGGCGAGAATATAGCTACCATTTCTTAAACATTTGACTATCACTGTTCCCTTTGCATCTATAACGAGTTGTGTAATGTAATTATTTCTGTAAAAGTTTATCTCATTTAAACTGAAATAGATAGAAAAATGAACTTTCGTATGAATAACTCGTATACCCACTAATAAACTATAGAGGGTAGAGAAAAAATGTGAATGTAAGTAATGGTTTGTTTTCATTGTCCTCTTTTACACCACAAGCTACGTTTGTTTTTCTCCTTGTTCTTGTTTTTAAAACTAGGGCACAGGCAGCCAAGGCAAGAGCACTGTCATCTGACCTCTACTACTCCAAGCACAAATTGGTGCTGTTCAAGAATACCGTGTGTTGATGAATCAAATTTTAGAAAAAACTTTTCATTATCTCATGTTATTTATATTACTCCAATCCTAGGATACTACGCCGGTATTACCAGCGTATAAAAATATTCTCCACTCTGTATTGCTATCTCCTGGCAGCGTCTTGTAGACGATACTGTCCTTTGCCTCTGGACGACGATGCTCTGTGTGTGTGTGTTATTGTTTAAGTATATATATTGTAATTACTATGCATGTTATATTTAGTGTAGTTGATGTTTTTTATGGACCATGGCTAGCTCTGTTTGGGTAGGCAGTTAATTTTATCTGGGTTGGAGCGACTAACAAGGATTAACTATTTAAATGATGATACACGAGCTCCACTAGTATATTATACGAATATATTAGCACTTTAGAATATCACAATTATCACATGAAAATCGTTATAAATTTAATAAGCTTTCAATGTCAGCCAGAGTATTGTGTGTTTTCATTAAGATTGCGAACTTTCACAATTTCTCGTACTTTAGGTAAAATTCCTTAAATATTACTTCAATGTGGAGCAACTGATATGCTTATTAATAATTTAACACTTAAGCTGTATTTCTCAAGTAATTAACAATCACACGCGGAAATATGGCGAACTACGCGTCATGGCTGTCCGCTGTCTACAAATTCTGAGTCGAGACTGATTTGTAAGAAACCCTTAGCGTTATACAATAATGCATTAAGTTTAGTGGTCATCTTAATGCGTGGCTTGATAGCTAGTCTATCATATAATATCTACATGTTTGATTCAAACAGGGTACGCTAGTCTGTCTTTAACGGGTATAGAATGTTCTGGATGCTCGTTTAATATGCTTTTTCTTGCAATTCCTTAGTTATAAACTTTTGATATAGAATCGTTAGCTGCAACAACGAAATGCTACTGTCTTTGTCCACATATTACAACATACATTATACACCCTATAATTCTTTGCAGTTATTAATATCTGTAATAAAGAAAATTATATGTATATTTATAAATATATTAATTATCGTTGGAAATTACTTAAATTATTTAATTAGGTTATCTATACTGCCTCAATACACAAAATGTGTAGTTTTAACTTGTTCGTGAAATTTGAGATGCAGTCATCACAGAGCTCTTAACAATTATTTTACTCCTTTGTTCACTAATTTCATAATGCTGTAACATATAGAACGTGACAAGTCAAACTGACGTTATTTATTTGTCCAGTGACTAAACGCTTTTGCATAATTTTGTGGAACTTGTACTGAAGACCATTCTGCCTTGCTTCCAAAATTCCTTAAAGAACTGATTGTTTGCTGATGCAGGAGGTAAATGCCGGTGGTTGTTGAAAAGGGCTTAGCTACTATATTTTGGACTCAGTTTTGCTCGTACTTAAACATATTAAAAGTTGTGAACCTTTCGGTCAGCAGAGGGAGAAAGAGAGAGAGAGAGAGAGAGGAGGCGTAGGTCTGAAAACGTTTGATTGTAGTCTTTATTTTCTCTACTGCTTACCTATAGCAGGTAGAGAAAGTGTTGCATCCCACCCAAAATCGAAACTCAGATTTCACCAAAAATACGTTTGAGGCTCCCTGAATCCATAAAAGGGCATTTTTTTAGAAAAACTATCCATCTGTGTGTCTCTGTCGGGCTTGGTGTCTGTCTATGATTAGCATAACTAAAGACGAAAAGTCGATTAAATACCAAAGAGTTTTGTGTGTATAAGTACAGCGCCTTCCCAGTATGCAACCCAAAGATTTTTAACCAAATTCCTCCTCCAAAAACTACATTTTCCATGGAAAATGTTGCGTTACCTTTATTTTCTCAAAAATGGCTCTAACGATTTCTATTAATATATCATAAACTTAAGACATTTGCAAGGCAAATAAGATTATATATTAAATTTTCGGAGAATATTCTGCGAAGTCTTCATTGTGAATGATTTTTTTGTAACTTGTAAACCGTAAGACAAAATCTTACAATAAAAAATGTGGATCTAGATAGAACACACAACTTATGAATAAATAACATTTTTGTGGCATTAACCATTCCCGAGATATTTTTTATTTGGTTTCAATTTTAGAATACTTCATAAGGTAAGCAGAGGAAGAATTGCAGTCCACTCACAATTCGATTCCGAGATTTCACGGGAAATACCTATACAGGTTTTGGGACTCGCTAAATAAAAAGCAAAATTATAAAAAGTTCCGTGTATGTGTTTGGATTGTGTGTAAGAGTATGTTTCTTAACAGCATAACTTAAAAACGAAACATCGATTAAACACCAAACTTAGTATTTAAGTCCAGCAACTTCTAAGAATGTGACACCAAGATTTTCAAAACAGTCGCCCCAACTCCAAACTATGCTTTACATGGAAAAAGCTTCGTTAGTTTTTATTTTATCAACATCGCTCTCACAATTTTGATTCAAGCCCAAAAGTTTAAGCTATAGGCATGACATGTGAAAAGTATAGGTATCTTGAATTTTGAAAAATAGTCAGTGAAGTCCTGTTCATTCTAAATGACTTTTATATTACTGGTAAACCATAAGAGATAGACAATAAAAATGCAGCTCTCGTTTAAGTACACAATTTATGTTAAATAAAGTTTTGTGAGAGTTAACCATTTCCGAGATATTCCTTGTTATTGGTTTGCATTTTGAAATGCTTATGCTTTTCTCAACTGGAAACTTACTATTCTTCTTTTTCTTTCTTTCTTTTCTCGTGGTCATGCAAAGACACACTCCCTAAACTCTAATTTCGCTTTGCTTTATCCTATAATGAAATTTATAAATGTAAATCAAAAGTTTGTGGGGTTAACAAAAAGTAGAGGAAATAATATTTTGTAAGAATAGTTTGCAGAAGAGGGAATAGAGAAAGTAATGTGAGTGCAACACATATGTTGTGATACTGCAAAGTCACTGTTAATTTTTTTTACTCGGGTCATACAAAGAGAACAGTATTTTAAAGCTATCACATAACGATGGATTTGACTGTCGCCTAAAACTACTGAATTTCCCTTGATCCTGCAGTGAAATCTGTTATGTATCCATTTCTATAAATAATGTCTCAATGAACATGAAACACATACAAGAATAAGCTTTTGTAAGAATAGTTTGTAGAGGAGAGGTAGAGAAGATCATAAAGATGTGAGACATCAAATTTTTAAATTAGAATATGAGTAAAATATTACAGTGTTACCTGCATACATAGCAGTATAGTTGGGGTTTATCTCTGGAAGACTGCAACTGTAAATATTGAGGCGTATGGTAGCACGAATAGAACCATGTGGTACACCTGCAAAAATCGGCCGGCGTATCCCAGATATTACATTCCCACGGGAGGTATCTATGGGAACCTGCCACTCCCGGAACACCAAGGTAGACATTTTCTCAAAGAAACTCCTCCACTACACTTCTCTGCAGCCGTCCGTTTGTCTGATTCTTCGATTCTGAAACAAAATAAAATTAATTTACAGGAACCAAGGGCAGAAAAATTCTCGACGTTATAAATTAAATCCCTTTTTCGCCTACCAATCAGGGATAACTGCGAAAAACCCAAAGTGTCATCCAAACGGGATTTAACCTGGGACCTCCTGATGTACTGTAGAATCATTATACTTAAAATTTTAATTAGTTGGCTAAACATCAAGCATGAAAAATTCTAGGTTGTTTGTATGACTTTAGGTTTACTGACAGAAGGAATATGGTTTTTAAAGGTAGAGGAAGAGTATTCAACGTGTGAATTGGCAATATATACCTTAGTAATAAGCTTTACTTTATCCCCTTACTGGCAGGAGTATTAGCTCTCAGAATTTCACCTCATGAAATGGGGCTCGGGCCGAATGCGAACCGCATATCATTATGATCAGAATGCTGCCAGTTTATTTCACCCCAAAACCCAGAATACGCAAAGGTAATAAAAGGCTATTAAACTTTAACTAAGCCACAATTACAGTGCAAAATCGCACAGGAGTAAAAGCAGGTGCAGACTTACAGCATATACTAATCCCGAAAACGTACCTTCAAAACCAAATTGCATTTAGGGGAAACAAAATACAATACTACTAAGACTTTGCCCAAATTATTACTAAAGATCTAAAAGTTCTTAGGCCTGAAGGGACACCATCCTGGCTTATGCAGGTCGCCATAACGAACTAGCCAGCAGAAACTTCCATAGACCCAAACGGAAGACCCCTTAGCTATCACCAAGCAACGTTCACTGAAGTCGCGTGATAGCTCTCCCTCTCAGCCTAAACATCATCACATGCTATCCTCCCCAAGCGGCAAGCATCCACAACAGTGAGACAAGAAAAGCAGATTGTGCCTATAATCAAAACAATGCTATCTATAGGTAAGGCATAAACTCCCCAAATCCTTAAATAAAAAAAATATCTTGAAAGATCTGCACACTCCCCATCGGACCGTCGAAGAGAGCAAGAAGAACAGCAATCCGCTTTCTTGCATCGGTTACGTGTCCGCCAGCTTCCCAACGGTTCTCCGGTATTCATACAGGTAGTTTCCGGCGTTCCCTGCATTACACCGGCGTGCTCTGACAGCACACACAGCGAGCAACAAGGCCATAGCCACCGTCACTTTCTGAGTTCGGATCTAGGCGGACCTGTGCATTACCATTGTGTCCGGCCCTCTACTGCTCACGCTTTTCAACAAGTACTGGCTGCTCTTTCTTTCTCTTGCTTCCTTCCTGATTCTATCTCGGCGTATTCCATGCGTATTCTTCCGCTCCAGGAGACCATATTTACAACGGTAGTCCTGCGGTTCAGGACTCCTGGAGCATCTTCCATTCATCACTTCAGCTAATTCCAAGCTCGTAATCAGCAACAATATACAACACCGGTACCCAGGCATCGCGCCCAAATGACCCATCTCCTGAACCTCCTGACAAACCCAGATTCCTGTGTTCATACTCAATGCCGCCTCCTCATCGAAGGATTCCTTCCAAGGCCCATCCGAAACTCTTTCTAAATACACCAGAATCCGCCGCCCTACAGACCTCCGCCTCCCACCTCCACGCTCCAATCCGAAATTCCCAAGAAACATAAGCTTTCTTCTTCCCCCTCACTTCCCAACCTGCACCCAGCTAAACCCGGCCCTTCAGGTCGACGAAACTTCCTGTCTTCCTCAACACCTTCTCCTGTCAGCCCCCTATTCCGTCTACCTCATCCTCCAATTCACAAACCCCTACACTCCCATTTGCTCCTGCTAATCTGCCCTCCAATGACGCCACACTTTCCCGCACTCACATCAGTTCACCATTCTCATCACCAGCCTGACTCTAGCCATCAGTTGCCGGCCCCACAATCTTATGCCGAAGTTGCTTCCACCACTATCCAGCATCTACTACATTCACAATGGCCATTCAGCCTAAATGAGTAAGCTGATTCACGACTTTGACAGCGAATGTCCCAAAGAAGGCTACAGTGTACATATAGCGGCTGTCTCCAGAGACTTAAAAGTGCGAAAGCGCATAACCATAGATGATAGGTACTTACACGCTTACTACAGAGATGTGGAATTACGTTCCACCTAACCAAAAGGGAAACAAACAGAACTCGCCGGGTGATCACCAAGCTCCTCCCGATGAAGCATGCAAAATAAGAAATTCAACATATTCTAGAGAACATGCAAATCCATGCTTCCAGGATGCAACAGTTAAATAAGTACAATGCCGGCAGATTAGCTCTACGGGGTGTACCTGATCGAGGTAGTCCCAGATCAGGACCGCGAAGTGGCACTAGGGGTTGACGAGCTGTTCCACTGTAGAGTGACAATGGAAGACTATTTTCGTCCCATTTTACCAATACAATGCACCAATGCCAACGCCTTTTGTGATTGAGCTGATCAAAAATAATCCACTCCAAATGCGCTGATACCCATGAATCTGCGGGCTGCAACATTCACTACAAATGCGACAATGCGCCCTTTATGAGTAGAGAGGGCATGGGGCACAATATAGGGCCTGTCCTAATTGTAGGTGCCAGTGGAGTTTTATGTGTGGTAGGACAGGGAGGTAGGTGCCCCGTAACGTCAGTCAGCAACATCACACGCTGTCTCAATGCCCTACTTCAAGTATCGGGCACAGAATTCCAGCCCCCCACCCATCCACCAGCATGCCCACGACTCAGGCTATCAAGCAAATCAACGCCCTGCTGGCAATCAATGGCCGGCACGGACATCGAACTTCTCAGTTCAACTGGCCTTCGCGTCAAATGCCCTTAGCCCTTACGTAATAGCACTTCATGGCAACATCCGCGCAAATGGACTCAATGGCATGTCAGCGACACAGCCATTTGCTTGCTAAACTTACTCCTTACGAAGCCATTAGGCATACGAAGAATGCTGGAGAAATATGCAACATCCGTTCGACTGGGCTCACATGGCATGTCAGGGACTCGGCCATTGGCGTGCTTAACTTGTTCCTTACGAAGCTATTAGACAAGCTATTGGCGTGCTTCACTTGCTCCTTGCGAAGCTACTAGACTACGAAGAATACTGGAGAAATATGCCCAGCACTTTGCACTGTTTCTACAACCTGGAATCGCTATACGAGTGAAACCCCTAAGACCTTCTAGAAGCCGATTGAATTACTACCATGGCTAACGACCATTCGCTGTGGTTACTGATATGGAACTCCCGAAGGCTGCGCAGCGAAAAGCATGAACTAATCTCCTTCCTTCCAACACACGATATTCGCATAGTCTTACTAACAGAAACCCACCTGAGTAACACAGAAATTTAACATTCCCGGCTACCTTGCCTACAAAAGGAAGGAACCGACGCGTGGGGGGAACTCGGTTGCCATCAAACGATACGTCAACACAATCGCGTCTACCTTCTCCCTTTGGCCCACATAGAAGCAACGACGAGGTTTATAACGTTAAACCACTTTCGTGCAGATGTAGTAGCCGCCTCCAATCCACCGGATGATATCGAAACAACGATCATCGGCTTAATGCTTACACTCGACAATCAGGTCTTGATTGCCGGTGACCTAAATGCTAAACACGTGCTCTGGAATTGCAACTATTCCGAGACGTCCGGTATCAAACTTCTCCAACCCAAAATGCATCTGATTATATCGTTCTTGCTCCCTTCGAGCCTACATTCGTACCATAACCGGGCAATCAGCAGCCCAGCATTCTTGATATAGCAATCATACGCAATATCACACACCACACATTCCTGAAGGTCAGAGACGACACTTCTTCTGACCATCTTCCCATATAACTTACACTACAATGTGCACCAAGTTACATACCCCCTCCCCTCGGCCCAATTTGAACATGGCCAAATGCCCGCTCTTTCAAGGAACCGTAAATTCATATATTACTCCCATAGATACCCAAATACCTGCTGACATGGAACAGACAGTCATCCAAGAGGAAAATGCTATTAACTTCGCAATCACTCAATCTGTACCAAACAAATCGGCCACGAACCTTCAAACCCAGCCTCCGCGCACTAACCACAGGGCACAACAAGGTCCGTCGCAAATTGCAGCATACTAGACACCTAGAAGATCTAACCAACTTCCAAGGACTAAATGAACGGTTACGCACCATCACTTCATCCTTAGTGTCCCAGCAATGGAACGATGCCCTGAAAGATCTCGATCTCAACAGAAAGACAGTCACCGCTACAGATCTCGAGCAAGTCCGAAGTATTGGCAGATGCACTCCAAGCAAACCCCTCTCCAACGACACGCCTTCTTCAGCAACATTACCCAGGAAATTGAAAATTTCACATGCGGCTTCCCCACCAGAAGCCACAACCGTATACGCAAAACCAACACATCCGAAGTTGAATGGCTCATTAAACATCTTCCTAATAAAAAGGTCCAGACCCGGATAAAATTCCCAACGTAGCTATTAAGCACATGCCTCCCAGCAGCCATCGCCATTCTCGCCACCATATTCAATTATGTTTTGCTCTCCAGAATTTTCCTCTCAAATGGAAAACCGCAAACGCACTTAACTTTCCAAAGCCAACAAAGATCTCGCCAATAGCACTAGCCTCCTGAACAATCTTAGCAACCAACTGGTGTTATTTAATCTTTACAAGAATGACCTACCCAAACACATTCAGCAGAATACTTCCACTATGCCAATGACACTGCCATAATGAGACACTCGTCTCAGCCACTAATGCTACACAAATACTTTTAAGGGACCCTCGACATTCTCACAGACTAGCTCACAAATGGCGTGTGAAAGTAAACCCCACCAAATGCCATGCCATCATATTCACAAAACACTGCCATCCTTCACACGTGCTTCCTCTGTTCATATTATTCGGAAATAACATCTCTTGGACATACTGCGTCAAATTCCTTGGCTTGCATATTCATAAGAGACTCGCCTGGAAATACTACATCCAAATTGCACACAAAAAGGCCAATGCACAGCTACGCAAAATATATCTGCTCGTTAACAACAGCACTTCTCTAAAACTGCAAAGCGGATTTACACTTCTACGCCCAATTCTTACATACGTTGCCCCAATATGGGGGTACGCGGCTCCATCTCACATCCATAGAGTTCAAGGAATCCAGAATAAGGTCCTCCGCATCATTGTCAACGTACCCAAGATGCCCCTTCAGACATATTACACGACGAACTATGAGTTCATACAGTCGAGCAATGCTTTAAACAACTCGCTTTCAACTTGTATGCCCACCTCCCCCATTCACAACCCGCTCGTGCGCGATCTCAGACGTTACGTAACAGACCGCGATAAATGCAATCGCCCGCTGTCCAGCTATAATCGCAGTTTCAATGCTGATCTTTCAACCATAGATACTATAATTCACCTAGTTATGCTAGTACCACCATAACGCAGCCTAATGCAAAGCTAACGAACTACTCTATTTCAGCCAACACCGAGAAAACATTCCGCCAGTGACCCAGCAGACATTACAAAGGACACAAGACACCAAGAACGACAGCGTACTGCAAAGAACCTGGAGGAGATTAACCGGCAATTGACACGCTCGCATGCTTGCATACCAGCACGAGTATTAACGCTACTAACCAGGGTGCTCAAGCGGAACTCGATGCATCTAATGTTGCTAGAATCCCTATCACTAACCTGAGTACCGCATGCATGCTCTTGGTTACTAACATGTGCATGAAAAGGCGATGTAGCTCCTGCGGATGATCGCCACCGGGGGTGGCGGGTGTTAGGCCGCCCCTACAAAAATGAAAGGACCATTCACCTTTGGACTTGTCAAACCCCGTGACCTACAGTGTCATCCGCGGATTGCCTGTTAATACCTCGTCCGCCAGGATATCAACCTTAAACTGTGAAGCACTTCACAGGCCCGCTCCCAATGGGCAAGAGCCAAAACCGCCACTTCCTTGTTGTGGTGGAGAGAGCCAGCGATCCGGAGGCCAAGATTCTTTGAGTCACTTCCATTGGTTACCTCTGAGTACACGTGGAACCACCCAAAGCCTCCTTGGGACCACGATAATGTTATCGGGATCTAGGGTTTAACTATTCTAGTCACTTCTGCTACTGTAACCTGCGCTGCTTAAGGCACAGTGGCGCCCACCCCAAGCATGACATGCCTCGAACTCCAGACGGGGTGCCGACCTGCTCTCACTGTAAGAGCGAACACGTTGCGTGCTACGAGGGATGTAGTACCGGGGGCGTTATCGCTCCAGGAAGGCACAATCACCGGCTATCCTGGCCAGACAACTATCTCCACCTTCCAGGCAACAGCGTCAATAGGGACCTCCAGCATCTGAGAGACCCCGACCACAGAAGCAGCCACCATGCCCACCCTTCAGAGACCGCCTCACATCGCAGTCGCGTAGAAGGTGGAATTGTGAGCTCACGGGCCAGCACATGCACACAGTCCCCTTCACCAACACGAACTCCAGTATCCGCAACGAGCACCCACTCCAACAGGGCAAGAGGATGTCTGTGGGGCCAGACCCCGAGACCCCCGGGGACGTAGTACTCCCGACCTGTAGGACAGCCGGTGGACGACCAATCCATTGGTGGGCGGGTGCCTCAGCGCCCAACCTCTCCATCCCGTTCTCAATAGAATCCCACTCCCACTGTCCCACAGCACCCAAATATGCTGGCATGGCTGCTGCTGCAGACTCAGTCTCTCTGCTCTGTTCGTCAGATTCCTTTTGCCACCGACCCTTCGGCAAAGATGGTTGTTGTTATGGAAGGGCTTGTCTAGCGTTATCCAAACGACCCAGAATAGCGAATCGTTAGGGTTCGTTTTCTGGAATCCGTGTAACCCGACATATCAGCGAAATGAGCTTCTTCATATTGCCGGCTTACATGCTCTGGACATCATCTTAGACTCGGAAACATATCCCGACCCAACATCCCCTTCCACCTTCCGGGCTATAACTGCATCAGGATAGACCGTGTGGGCCGTCAAAGATCTAGCACAGCGGTCTTCAAGAAGAGCAGTGTAGTCCACTTACCCATCCAGCTCCCGCTGCTTCAGACCTTAGATGCTACGACCGTTTTGTAGACCTCAGCGGGACTGAAGTCTTAATGGTGTCGGTATACCACGAATGGAGTTTTTACTCAATGATTACCTTTCCACCCTAGCCCCACCTCCAAACGTCATTTTGGCCGGAGACTTCAATGTCAAACATCTGAAGTAGCCTTGCGGCAGTCCGGCAAATGCTAGAGGCAATGACATTATTCGCATGGTTTATGCGAGCTCTCTGCTCAGAGTAGAGAGCCCCTGGCAACCCGCGCAATATCCATGAAGTCAAGAAGGGACAACGATTATTGACTTCGCGATTACCAAACATTTTCCCTTCCACATTTCGCTCTGTTCGATCAACTCCCTTCATTCAGATCTTAATCCAGTCTTGTTCCTGATCTCAAAATGCTTTGGAATTGCCTTTCCAATCTACCGTTTACTGTACATTGTTTTTCCGCATCCTATATATCATAGCATACAATGCTAGAACTAATGCTGCATGTCTTAAAAGGTTCTGTTATGTTTCTACTTGTATTTAAACTAAAAACTAAATATTCTATATGCAAAACATTAAATAGAAAAATTAAATGTCACTTATGTGATTAATATACCGCGTTGACTATCCAAGGTAACCTAGTGCCTTAAATATAACTAGCGTTAATCCAAATACTAACAATTTCAGGTCTTTAGATAACTTTATTTAAAGATAGCTTGCATACTCTAACTGTACTTTCACACCGTGCGTGCTTACGCAAATGTAGTTAGGGTTTATATAGTATTTCTGGCAACACAAGGAGCACGTATGTTTTCGCACAGTAGTAGCAGTTATTTATGATTAAGGCCTGCGCTTTAAAGTCTAGAGTAATGGATCTGTAAATTCGCTGAGAAAGTTTGGAATTCCGATTTATTTTGGCATGAGAGATAGGGTAGGTGGGTGAATAGCAAGTGTTTGTTTATTTGCTTTCCTTCGTTTTTCTGTTTCTTTCTTATTGCTGGCCTCTCGAGTGCGTTTTCTGCTCAAACTAAACTGGTATACGTTTTCAACAGTTGTGAACTTTATTGCGCACTTTGATCAGAGAAGTATCTCTTTGGTAAACATTGAAATAGACCACTTAAAGTTACTGAAGTTATTGTTAAGGGAACACTTTCGTTACGCTCGTAGCATTAAGTTGAGTTTCCTCTGTTTTGTGCGTTGGTTTTACCTGCTGCTTTAGAGCGCATTTTAATGTTTATTTAAAGAGTGGGGATAGCTGAAGTGGATGCAGGGATGAGCTCCTCTAACCTATAAAATGATCCAACAGCTGCGTTGGATAGCCTCTTTCCACTAAACTCCAATCACCCGGCTGCACGAAGGTGATGGCGTGAATGGCAGGTTTTCAGTGCCATAAAACTGAATTGATCCGGAGAGGCAAGCCTCTTTAGCCTCGGTTAGCAGCCTATCTAGGAAAAGGTGTTCCATATTCAAACCACCACATAAATAAATGAAATTCACGAAGTTCTCTGTGTGTAGCAAGGTGATCTTATAGAATAGAACCTATATTCACATTACTTAAATTAACCCTTAAACTACTCGAACTCTGCAAAATAAGATATGTAAAGTTGAAGGCAAGCAAAGCAGAGATGTAGAGGAAAGTGTCGGTTTTTCTTACTTTGATAGTATGCTTGAGCGTTAGAATTCAATTCTGTCAGAAGTGTTCAAATAAGACCGTAAATTTTGGAGTTCACATTACACCCTTCTCGGATGCAGTATAGCACAAATATCTGTTATATTTCGCTGCAACCCAAGCTAGTTATTTTATAATAAATCTAATTTATTAGATAACAGTAAGTGTTTACTGATTATGGGTAGCACAATCTGATCTCACATCAAGAAGTACTACGAATACTGTAATATAAAAACAGTACAAACCAGCAACTGGCAATAAGTTTGTGATATTCTATTCTGCATCAATGTCGTGGCTGCTTCTGGGCCAGTAATTATCCTTTAGTTTAGCAACATTCCAATTTCACAGTAGAAGTATAGCGATGATAAATGGTGCGGATAGGATCGTTCCCATCTCTGGTTTGGACAGACCTGACGTAGCAATATTAAGCGAGACTACCTTCCTAAAGTCTGTTCCATTTATAACTTTGCCCCGTGTTTCTTATCGGTCCTGTGCATTAGTTACGTTTCATTGGCTGCTGTTGTGGAATAGGTTGTTATGCGATACAAAAGCTGCTTATTTAACATAATCATTTACCTCAACATATTCGAAGATAATTGTCAAATTTTTATTGTCATGTGCGTATGAGTTAAATATATTACGCAATAGAGTTAAGCATATCGAATGCATGTAAATTCTTTTCAAAAATAGATGCGAGGATCCTTTGATTTAAATGACGAAAGATCGTGCATCTATCATGACAATGTGTTTATAACATCTCTATCGACTATTCTTGCACTGCACACGGTTTCTTTGTCACCGTTCGAAGGTGTACATTAGGCAGCCAGCGGAAAGGCGGAGGAAACGCACCGCGGAGGAATACATGTCTACAAGGCAAGGTTATAAGAAATAGGCTTTAGAAAGCTCCTTGAAGGTCCACGCCATTGTATTTAGTTTAACACCTCAAAACCTGATTATCACCAGCGCTGTTAACTTAAATCAAAGGATTTTTCATCCAGTATTAGGAATAGCTGGGGGTTTACGTAATTGCTATTATAATGATTAAAGAAGAGAATTCACTATAAAGATCTTCTAGATCATTGTACAGTCATTCCATAAAGGAAGACGAAGGTAATTAAAAGTAGTTAAATCTTAACTCGAGTTTAAACAGCTACCGGTCAACGTTCGGCAAATCAGCTTGATTTACCATAAGTTTCGGTAGTGCAAATATTGAAGCATTTTAATTTCATATTGATGTTTATTTTTATTAAATTTTTAAAGTTATTTTTAAAAATAGCTTTGGTATCGTATGCAAATGATTCGCATGATGAAAAAAGTTAAAAAGCATCTTCTTTAAACACATATGTTATTTGTCTGACCATAATACACAAAAAGAACATAAAACTTATCGGCTTGCTTTTTGGTTGAAGAGAAAAGAAATATATTTTAATACACTGCAAGACCATTCGTTACATCTCATTGAAATCTACGTCGGAGCGAAAAGCTGGCTGGCTCCTCGAGCAGGGATCGCGAGTTTGAAGCCCGCACATCGCTCAGTTGGTAAGCCGCTAACAGGTACTTGGCGGGAAAGTGGTGGAAGAAATAATTTCTCGACCGTACCTGATCATTGAACCTCTCGTCTCGACGTGGCTTCTTCTTCTCCTTTTCTCCGTCGTTTTTTTTTTCCTGGATAGAAATGACTCACGGATTACAGAATACGTAAGCGGTAGCGGAGATCTCCTTGTGTGAATAGGAAACTGGATAAAGTGATAATGAACACATACTAGATAAATTCCCAGGCGCCACAGTTCCTGGTGGAGGTTCATTAATATATCTCACTGAATTTTTGTTTCGCGGTACATGTCGGTCACAACCGTAAATTACGCGATCTACTTATATTACGGATACTTTTGAATTAGATCCGTGTGATATGTCTCAGTGTCTTTGCGGATTATAAAACAGTACGCCGGAATACAATTCGGCACTTTCCGCGGAATATTTCTTGGTGATAATTTTTGCGCGCGAACTTCTTCCCTAAGAGCGACGTGTACTATCTATTTGCAAAGTCACATATATTTTATGGTGGTTTCCCTCCTCCGGTGGTCCCCGCCTTCTACGTCGCCTATAGATCTTGGGGCTCGTACAAAGCAAAAATAGAGATTTTCCCCTCGCCAGAATGCAAAGGAGTTACGGGTTCGTTGTTGTCGTAACCTGGCATCTACAAGACTAAGTTACACTTGTTCTTGGTATCGGGTTTTCTACATATACTTTATTTTTCACGTGATCATTAGAGACGGGTAAATTTCTGTAATGGGGTTTTGCAAAATGTCAATGATAAGAATTCCCTGCATTCAATGCAATAAAGAAATCTGAAAACAGTTAAATATATATATATATAATCTGAATTAAAATATAAAAAGTTTGTACCAACGCATATTAAGAATGTAAGAAGAACAAATACCAAATTGTCTTTTAAATTATAAGCCTAGAGGATATCACCAACTAGATAGACCAGAAACAAGATATGTTTGAGAACGAAACAGGTTGACAGTCTTATGCCTTGTGGAAGAAGAAGAAGAAGAAGAAGAAGGGTGTGCTTCTTACGTATCTTCTGCTTTCTGCATAAAGAGCTGGAAAATCAATGTGGTGCATATCAGAATAACATCTGGATATTCCTCATGTTCATCTCCCGAAGCTTTTGCTTGTCAGCTCTTAACTAAATGTGACTGTGATCTTCAAAAATACACAGCACTCGTAAAGCCTCAAATGTGGTGCTTTAGTCTTAAAGTAAAATACTACATTACGTTTTCTAAAAACAATTGATTTGTGACATACTGGAGATACAAAAACCTGGATAAATTATGTTCATTTTACCTTCCTTATTGCAGGTGATAGAATAAGGAAATCGTTTTTCATTGATTAACATTTTAAACACCGCTATCTACATACATTAATATATGCCTAACATACAAATTAGAACTGTGCGGTTTCTCTTTCTATGCTACACTGAAGCTTCCAGACCCATTTTACGAAGCTCTGTATATTGGTTTGTAGTAAGAGATGGTTTTGTAAACGGTGGATTGTTACAGGCATGAGTATATTGCGATAATTCTATATAGATAATTTCATTTCTGTTATCGCAGATTTGTCATGGGATCATGGGCTAGTGAGAATAACCAGGTGCTACAGATCGCACCAGATTTTTCTGCAACCGTTATATCGGGTTCTTAACGGGAATGGGGATCGTTCATTTTCTACCGCAGCAGTACTTACGATATGTGAAATATGAAAGACGCGCTACTGCTTCAGCGATTTTCCATTAGGCATGCTTCCCAATGCACCGTAACAAAGATGAGCGCCAAAACGTGAAGAGATTGCATCATGAGAGAAACAAGAACAGTCCGGATTAATTATTATTAGTTATTATCATTATTATTACCATAATTATAAGTCCTACGCTGACTGCTATATACTTGCAGTTTGTTGATCAAGAAAGATTATATTTTCAATGTGTCATAGTGAGCGTATCGTAATCACATCCTTAAAACTATGTTGCATAATATAATACATAAATGTAATTACTTACAAGGTCCCTTAAGTGGAATATATTGAAGCGGGAGACCTGTGGTTCGATAAGGAATGTAAATTAGCAAAAAGAGTGGTGAAGCAGACATTAGTTAAATGGAGATAGGTAGGAGGCGATGAGGCAAAGCAGGAGTACTTGAGTAGTAGAAATTTCTACAGTTTACTGCTAAAAGATAAGAAACAGGAGTGGAGAAAAAAGTGCGAGAGTCTTCTGATTTTTTAATATTAAGCAACAATTATTATTATTATTATTATTTATTCATGGTGGTGGTGGATGATACAAGGAAAATCTGGGTTTTGTGTATGGCTAAGATAACAGCCTGGGCTTATTCTGTGTATGGTGGCTTAATACAAATAATAAATGTAGTTCCTTTAGTGAATAAGTGTACTTATCAAATGGATTATGGTGGTACATCCAATAATGGCCAGGGCCTAAAGTAGTAGCCACCAATGTATTGATCTTAGCACTGAATAAAATATCATATCAAGTGGAGTATGCCAAGCTGTTGCAGGTAATAAACACAAAGATTCTAACTAAAAATTTAAAAGAAGAAAAGGTTTATCACTACATAAACATAACCCTTCATTTTTCTTTCTTTCTTTTATTTTTATCCTATAACACAAGTTCAGTTACTAAAGTCAACTGCACATTTCACATAGTAGTTCTTACTAAACAGTGTCCATAAGTTTTGACACATTTGAAAGTTCCATATAAATAACTTTTCAGAGATTCTTTATACGATATATCTTATCGATGTAATGTCACTTATTTGAATGGAAGTTTTCTAGTAGTTACAAACTGCTATACAACTATATATTATGCGAGAAAATTCGGGATCCCAGTCATCCCATACAATAAGAATGGTACGAAGTAACTTTTAACTTTCGTACACTCGTTTCAAATAACATGCTACTCAGATGAAGGTAAAGAGGAATGGTAGCAGTATCACGAAAAGTCATTCCATAATAGGGTATGTTACAAGTTAGGGAAGCAACAAGGTGGGTGAGTTCTTTTGGCCAATTCCAGGGTGTCAATTTGAGCATGAAAGTGGTCGTACCATGTTGAGAATTGGAGCATGTAATTACGAGATATTGACCCTACGATTTCGTTTCATGTCCTGATAATCTGCAAGCTTGTGGGACATTATAACGATAATAGTATGACTTGTTTGGAAAAACTAGTGTAAATGAGCCGTGTCACAGCAAGATATCTTAGGACAATATTAATGGCTAAATGACATCTCCAAAGTATAGTATTTGAGGAATTGGGTACTTACACATTCTCGCTGTTTCTTATTTCTCACCTCTATTCACTGACATGCTTTCTTCTTTTATTTGCAATACTGAGGGAGCTTCTATCTGTAATATAAACCAATTACAGCCGCGTTTCTTAATCCTCGAATCATATTTTATCTTATTGGAAGAAAGTCATCTTATTGTGCAGATATTTATTTTGGAAAGTATCTTACAATAATGGCTCTAGAACACATATGCCCTTCCAGTGATTATTTAATTTCAAATACAAATCATAAACCTGGTTTCATAATTTGTTTTTCCGTGTATACATTTTATTTAACTAGCCCTTTATTATCCTTGCATTCCTAAATTGTTTCAGTGGATTGTACAGTTAATAAAAATACAGCACCCTTCTAATTATCTGTTTGATGAATACCTTGCAGTGATGTGATAAGTGTGCAGTGGCCATTCTCTTCTTAAAATGCTATGTCAGGCATAACTTGAGGTAGCCTGGTTTATCAATTAGCTTTTATTTTAAGGAAGCTGGCACGTCAAACTTGTAAGCAACTATTTTAAATATTTTCAAGCACATTTTGTCAACTTTTCTTGATGTAGTCTATCGCATTAACTTAGCAGGTTGACGCAGTGCTGCGAGGCATTTTATTTTTGCCACATTCCGAGGGAATGGGGAGCACTGCAACTTGCAGCAGAATCGATTCTGGATACAAGTAGACCACTCAGACTCCCACTTTTGCACTCCTTTCCTTTTTTGTCGATACTCTGTGACTATTCCCGATAAGCTAATTGCATTAGATGAAGGATTCCCGAATTCACAGTATAGACTGTTTCAGAATAGGATTACCGTGACCACCACATTGTCGGACCATAGGGTGGTTTTCGATGCAGTGTATCAGAAATCAACTCTAAACTATTTGTTAGATTACCTTAATCGCGCAAGTATCGACGCACAGCAATAATTATTCACGTTAAGGTCATAATCAGCTTGTTTTCGCAACGATATGCATTGCGCCATGTTTTTAAAATAAGTGATATTTTTAGTATCTGTGTTACGTCGCACACCCACTATTGAGGATAACAAAATCAGCTCCTTTTAAAAGAAAGAACGTTTGACTTTTGGCCCCCTTCTCTGTAGGATTTAGCTAGAGCGGATTACCATTAAATTATAGGACTGATTTCTCCTTGGCTTTTGCAAGTGACTTAAGGCCCGTTAATTTTATATTTAATTGTTATCTGTATTTTGAAATTGAAATTCTAATTCTCTTATAAGTGGTGCAGTCTATTTTGTATAGTGTGTTTTAATGAATAGAATTTTTTAAGATAATGAGTATCGTATATGAAGTAGGTAAAAAACAAAATATAAAACATTAATGTAAATAGTGCTTTTGATCACTCCAACACGCACATGGAACGTAGCTCTTGGTGTCTACATTCAGAAGAGGGCGTGAGGTTTTTTGACAAAATACACAACTATTATATAGCACACATTACCTGTAATGTAGGTATTGATAAAACACTTGGCGGCTCTACATTCACTTAGAGAAACAAATGATGAGGGGGATGCCCCGCAATAGGATTGGTCGCACGCGACTTGTATCTTACACTCTCACACACAGTGACGCACATATTCAGGTAACTTTAACAATATATCCCCCTCTCCAAGCATGTCTAGTCAAGCTAGCTAGCCAGGACTGGCGCCATACCGGCGATATTCAAACAAAGCCTTCTCTCTGGCGTGGTCCGCGCCAAAGGAGAAGGCTCGTTCAGCCGAAAACACAATCAAAATCACCCAATAATGCTGTCCACAATGCGACACAATAATGCGTGTGGTATGACAATACTTACTGATACGCCACATCATCTGAGTAATGAAATTCATTCCGGAATGAAATTATAGCAATTAATATGCAGATCGTGAAGTAAATGCAGCATTTCAGAAGAAATAACAGCAATTTCTCTGTTAATCCTTACTCCCAAAGGGAGAAGTCGCAGACCCTTGAGATGAGGAAGATATTGTGGTTCCAGAAGCCTCACACCTACTATATAAATTACAGTAATATATTAAGTAGTACCATTTTAATAGAAGGAATTTGGCTCCTAAAAGGGAACCGGGGCTGTAAGAAGCTTAATAATGCTACATATCCACATGTTCTATTATTCTTGCAAAAATAGGATTGGCATTGTTCTTAGAAAACAATTTTATAGCTACAGCAGGTTAAAATGTAGGCCACATATCCATAACCACACCTCGGCGTTAAAGGGATTAGCATAACATTGATTCAATATTTAACACATTCAGAATATATTTTGTAAAGCAATGAAGTTATTTTGCATCAACGAGACACACCGTGTCAAGCTTGAGGTTATAGAGCTGTTTAGCCTACTTAACCTGTGGGAGGAAGAGATGTGCCAAGGACAGTCGGATCTGATGGCGGTATACATTGCGCTGAGAGCTTCCTAACGTTCCGGACTGTACATTCCGGCAGAACGTCTCTCCGGTATCACCGCTTTCCACAAGGAGAGGTTCATGTCACAGGTATTGCCAGGTAGGAATAGTTTTCTCATCAAAGGAAATCCACCACATACACTTTACATCACTGTCCACTGGCTCTGGCCCTACATAAATATGAAGATAAAATGAACTGATATGATATTAGGAGCAGGAACATTAGCGGAACATAAGAAACGATCCTAAGCTTCGATGAAGCAACATTGCATATGATCGTTTGTCACCTCAGTGTTTGAACCGGGGCCTCCCGAATGCGAGGCTCATACCTTAGCCTGCTAACAAATCCCAAGAGTTATTATAAAAACTGAAATTTAATTAAATATATTTTTGCTTACTTTTCATAAACGTAGTTACTACTTTCCTTCAGATTATTGCTCCGTGGAATATTCACCAGGAGTATCTTCTTTCTAATGTTATACACATAGTAAGCTTATCAGAACCCAGGGCTTAGAAATACCAAAGGAGGTATTCTACACTAATGTGAAAATAGGCTACATGCACAAAAACATTTATAGTTTTCTTTTGAAGATCATCCAAAGGTGAGGTAGAATGCAGCCAGGGATTCAAGCTCGGTAGGAAAAAAATGTGTAATTTCCGTTGCGGTTCCTGCAGGTATTAACGGAGTAATTTGGTAGAAGAATCTAGAATTGTCATTCTGTTTGTCGTATCCTCCATGCTGTTACTAAGTATGATACGGACAACTTGAAAAACAGTAACAATATGGTGTGACAATTTGGTACAGAAATATTGTTGCCATCTTTTCTCGTTGTCTCCAATATCTGCTGTTGATTCTGCTGCCTATTCCATTGGTAGAGCTATGCGTATTTTCCCTCAGGCATGCATGGACTGAGAAATTTATTGTGAGTTAATGTTTGAGTTACTGAAATGAGTTGCCTACCGTTTGAAGTGAAGAAGTAGCCTGACTGAATTGTTGCACTCGAAGCTATTGTAATTGAATTATTACACCTGCTAAATTCTGTAGTATCAAAGTTACAGTTGAAAACAACTGTTTCCGCAATTAAATAAACTAGAAGCATAACCTGCTATGGATCCCTAAAATGCTTATAAGCAAAATCCTAGGTAACCGCTACTCACTAAAGCACATCATTGAGCGCTTAAAATCTCACACGTTAATACCGCTGCCGGTACCGGAGAGAGTAGCCCTGCGGTTTAAATTCCACGCCTTTATTACTTTTAGCTCTGCCTATATGTTATTCCTCCACCAATGTTATTTTTCACGGCAACCATTGCTTCAAATTCTAAGGGTGCGTCTCTGACTGTTACTAGGGGCCTGGCTAAAAACTCAAAAATGCCTTCATCTCTCTAATTACCATAATTTACTTTCCCTACGGACTGTGTAACGTACTGAATTTAACTTTAAACTGCCTTCCCAGGAATCCTTAAGCTAACGTGTTCGCTCCACATCGCCTCGCCAATGACTTTCGTTTCTAATTCCTAATTACCCTCATCTTTCCGGACAAACATTTCAACTCAAAGTTTTTGCATTATACACTGGTTTAATATACGGAAATTATTTATTGCAATTATTTCTCTACCTTACTGTTATTTCTTTAATTATTTATAAGTACCCTCAATAAATACGGTATAAAACTTAAAATTTAATTCACACTAACAGGAAAAAGGACAGCGGTATATTTCATTCCAAATTACGAATTTATTCAACCACTATAAATTTTTACGTAGTTGCTATAAGTTACACTATTTGCTTTAGCCGTGACTTGATCAGCGATTGTAAAAATTAAATAAGGCTCCGTTTTATATTTTCCATCCCCAGTAGAAACGGAATGAATCATAAAATTAATGTTTTGTTATCATTTGATTACACGTCTTTACAATATTCATACATTAATTTTAACCTCCCAAAGTCCGCTGTCCGTTACAGCAACCGTTATACTTTGCTTATTCAATGAATAATTTCCACAAACTGCTTTCTCTGCGCCTACACACATATTATTATACCTTTTGTTGCTCTCTTCGTGTACTGTATACATCCTAGTTACCCGAAACGAAGTTCATGTATTTCTTTATGCGTATATGTATTACGAATCCCCGCGCTCTGTCAAGATAAAATAGCTTTGACTTCTAGCGATAATGATGAACTGAGAATATCTTTCGCATTGCATTTTCTTTCATAAACGACTATAAGATTGTGGACTTTCACGTATGGTGTCAGCCTAAAACAAATATTTCGGGCTAGGGACCGTGGTCAAGATTCAAAACATTCAAACCTGACGTTTCGTCCGCGACTGTGGTGGACATCTTCACAAGGCGAAGGTGAAGGCAACTGCAACTCTTTGCATTTCTCAAGATTTTTATCTGGTGGGAGAAGTTGTTTGGGCGTTTTGATGTTGCCAGCTAATAAGAAAAACGCTACAGTTGCTATTAATAAGGACGATTACCTGTAAAAAGTTGCCATACGTTACTAGGTCAAATTTTTAAGGAGGATCAACATACTAATTAAGGACTGTCCTCTATTCAACTGAAAATTAGTTTTACTTACTGTGTTTAGAAGGCAGGTCATTTAGATTGTACCGTCTTCCCAAGATTCGCGAGGACAATGCTTCCCTAAGTTTCATTCTCACCAATATTCAGTCTTCAAATTATTGCTCTTTCAAAATATCTTATCTGCTTACAGCTATTTACCGGAGAAACTACCAGTTGTATAAAGAATTCAGCTAACTTTATTATTAAACTATAGTATTTGAAATATGTTTATTACATTTTAATAAATATTATTAAGCATGTTTTATATTTTAGTAAATGTTTACTTAACTTCATTATTTACAATGCTACGTATTTTTGAAGTTTTAAATTTTATCTCCAATCATTTCGTGGCTTGTTTTAGCACTGCGTTACGATGACCTACTCCCACTGAATTCTAGAAAAAATTAAAGAAACTTTCTATGAGTAACCTTTTGGGGCCTGTAATGGCCAACTATTTACAGTTGACGAAACTGCCCAAGAAATAGCTTTCAACACTCCCACTTGTTGGTATCGATAATATATATCGATATATATATTATAAACGTTTTTGCAGTATGTCCTCACGGAGCTACCGTTCTCCAGCTTTTCTTGTAATAACTAAACTGCATTAATCCTAAAATCCAGCTTATAGTGGAGCTGCAAAATGATAATGAACTCATGTTTACATATAATAATAATAATAATAATAATAATAATAATAATAATAATAATAATAATAGTAGTAATAATCCCGTGACGTTATAGCCTGTTTAGAGCCTGAGCCTAACAACTCAACTGCCGGCCTCACACGCATGGAAGAGTTATTTTTAGTAATTTTATTTATGTTTATAGATGCTCTATAACTACTGTAATCCTTGGCGTCCCATTCTATATTGGGCGTGAAAGACCGTAAATTTTGCTTAGAGGCCTCCTTATCAGGCAAGAGGTTCTTTTACGTGCCGTAAATAACACAGGACTACCGGCTTTACTTCCCTTCCGAAGGAAGTCATGCTAAGGATGTTTACGCCCGTAAAAATCCATCGCCCTCCGCTGGGTTTGAACCCGCGACCTCGACCGCAGAGATGAACGATCATCCAATAGATATGGGGAGGTTATGTGTCCAGCATCACGCATCGCCCAACCGGAATTTTGCTTTTTGTGGCGGCAATCTCCGCCTATCGCAGGTGCTCAATTTGCTCACTATCTTGAATGGGCACCGTTGCTCTATCCGGGAGGAGTTAAAACCCGAACCCTCATGGGTGGTATCGAACGGGGGCACATTCCATGACGAAAATCAAATCTACACGCATGGTGCAGAATCATTTTTACATCTACTTGTCACAAAAGAAAGTTGGGGTAATTATGTCATTGTGTATACAGAAAACCTGTGATATTTGTACATTCGCAACTTTTAAACCACCTTCCACAACTGCAACGAGGTATCATTAAAACCTTAGTTTGCGTATAAAGTGGTTAACAATAATCTATTTAACGAATTCAAATATACCGAGATTATAATATAATATAATAAAGGTTGCTCCAGTCAAAATTTGCATGGACCATGCATTCTAGAAAGTACGAATACAGCAATACAAATCGACCTAAACCGACAGCTAAGGTCTTCATCCGTTACATGCCCTTACATTAAAGGTAAAATATTAGATAAATGCAAATTAAAACTATATTTCACCTATAAGTATTATAAAGTTCGGCAAAACACCCACTAGATCCGAACTCCACCTCCGGTGTATACGAAATTCCATCTACCTGCAGTGAATTATATATCAACACTATAAATGTTAGTGTTAAGAGATGAATTGCTGAAGATAAAATATGTCAAAAGTTGCCGAGCACGCTCTCTTACTGTACAATCACGATATTCTGAACAAACACAGGTTATTTAGACTATAAAACGTTATTATGCGAGGATGTACTGTTGAACCAGCAGAGAAGGCGGGAGGGTCTTGACGTGAGAGAGAGACCTTGAACTGTCCATCTGCTCACGGTTTGTTTACTAAGAAATAAGTGAATGTGTGAATCATCCATACTGCCAGATCTAATACGTGAATGTAACTGCTTTCTTAGGTATAACGCATTATTTGGCTCTCGCTGCTAACAAGTGTTACGGAATATAGTACAACTGGACGCATATTTTGGCAGCGTGCGTGCAGACGGAGGTTATTAGGAAAAAACTATTACCGGAAGTATTTTTGGCTTCCAACAGACGGAGGACAGCATGCTGGGACTTGATTCTAAACAGCCAAAACTGGCCAAGCTTGGGCACATACTTAACGGAAGTACGTGTACTAAGAGATAAGGTGTTTATGTAATTTTTCTTTAAACATATGTGGTGCTTGAGTACTTGTGCGCGACTGTGTGTGTGTTTGTTTGAATGTGTGATTCAGAGTGTTTTTTTTCAATTTTATATGTATGTATATAGTGCGGTGATTAAAAAAAATAGTTGTTTTCTGGTCGATACTGCAAGTCACGTATACAGACCAGGTATTTTTCTAGAGAGCATATACGGTCTTATGACCCATGTGACTGTGTTATGCAATTAATGTAATACTAAATACTTAATAAATACCACCACTACCCACTACCACTACCACTACCACAAAGTGAAGCTATGGGTGAGCTGACAACACTGTGTATTTATGACACTAGTGTACCTAAATATGAATGGGACAGTATAAAATGTTTGCGTAGCACATTCCTCTTGCTCGCTTTCTTCTGCTGTCCAGTGGTCCATCTGTACAGGGAAGTCGTTGATGTATACAAGCATCCCAATAATTTTAATAAAGAAGCTTGACTAAGATTAAACCAGGTCTGTATGCCCACATTACAACATATCTGTAATGGTACAAACAATACAGCAGCTCCCAAAAAACATTCCTACATTACCGACCGCAATCGAACTGAGGCTCCATTCACAATGAAATGTAAGCGCTAAAGAAACGCAGTATAGGCAAAGGCGTGGGTGAACACCATTCACATTGCAGCCGTAGGCTTAACGCAAGAAATTTGCACGGACTTCTAGATCCTTAAACTAATTGCGGAAATGCTCCGAGTGCATCGTAAGTTTCAAATTGAATAATATAACAAACAATACCAAATAAAAAAGTTCACTCAATATTTTATAAATAAGTAGGTGACAAAAAAATACATACGCCCAACAGCCGCCCGTAGCGTTAGTGACATCACGACTGTTCCACCAAAACATTGAAAGTAGTTGTGCAAGTACTATGGAAACTAGGCCATTATTCCGTATGTGGGTAGTGAGCACTTTCGGTATCATCATGTAACACATGCACTTGCATCATGTTAGCGTTAGCCATATATTTTTTTCATCACGTTCGCAATATCTTCTGACAAGATTTCCGCAATAGCTAAACGGTCTCCAAGAAGGGGCCAATATTTTCGATAAAGGAACAACTCCTACGCAATTTAAATCCCAGGATACTACACAATCAACTCTGCGCATTAAAAAATCACGATTCTGTAAGTTTCTTAAAATTTCATACTTCCTTCTCGCATACGGAATAATATCCGGAAACTACAGCAAATTATATGGGTGATGATATATTAATGCAATGTTCATTATATCTTTGCACCTTATGATTTGTGAGCCAAGAAATCTA
The DNA here is from genome assembly GCA_030765065.1 of Deroplatys truncata. Lineage (NCBI taxonomy): Eukaryota > Metazoa > Arthropoda > Insecta > Mantodea > Mantidae > Deroplatys > Deroplatys truncata. The sequence continues at coordinate 113,323,194 of CM060981.1, forward strand.
GGCACAGATGCCGGGTTCATCCACTAAATGAAAGAGGATTCTGTGAGGAGTCTACCGTAACGTCTTGAGAGAAATGTGAGATGGTGACCTACAATTTGTGTGGCACGGCCTAATGCAAGAGTGCACGCATGTACATTAGTCTCGCATCGCGATCGTCTGCTGTTGAACAGCAGGCAATGCAAAGAGAAAGAAATGCAGAATTCTTCTTCTATGTATGCAACGCAAGCATAAAGTTTGGAGTTCGCAAACTCTTGTGTTGCGTAGCGCGTTGCGTGACTGTGTTTGAATGCTTCCATCAAATAACATGAATGCAAAGTCTTCCGCTTATGCTACGTCTGCGCTTACATTTGATTGTGAATGGTCCCTGGCTCCAGTCGCGTTTACCTTCGGCTTCTGAAGATGTCCGTAACAGTGTCGACGAAAGTAAGTTTTAGTGATTTTTAAACTTTGACCAGGGCATCCAAACCCAGAATGTATATTTCTGTCTGTCTACCCGTCTCTCTCTCTCTCTCTCTCTCTCTCTCTCTGTCTCTTTATATTGATTTATATAGATGTTGTGACGCAGCGCCTATGGTCCAAGCTTATCGAGAAGTTGACACCGGTCAGTTGGAGAGATAAATATGGATAAACACGCAGTAGCGCTCTCACCCAGCCCAGCATAAACCCAGAAGTGCTATCGACAAATACACAGAATCTGCTGGAATTCTCCTCAACTCCTGAACATTCTATAATGATCTGTGGAAAATTCCACAGGCAAATAAGCCAGCGTGTTCGCGAGTAGTGAGGGAGTCAGTCTGTGTTGCTGTGAGTTGGGGAGTACTTTTTGATGCGGACATCAAGTGCGGTTCTACAAGCGAGTGTGACGACAGCGCGACGTAGATGCTGTGAGTGCTGCTACTGCGGGAGATTAGACACATCTTGTGTGCGATCCTCCAGCGAGTAAAGTGGGCCCAAGAAGATGCTGCTTCGCGCGTATTTCATTGTGTGGCTCCTTCGCGAGAAAAAATGAAGTGACAGGAAAAATTTAACTAAATCACGTTAGTGAACTGCGATTGTAAACTACATAAAGAGACAGTTAAAGTTGAACTAGATCACACTAGTGCAATGACAGATAATTCAGTGAAGTGAGAAAGATAACTGGACGAAGTCACGATCTTTTCGGAAGATATTAAAATCACTGCATTCTGTTTCACTTTAGTTCTACTAAGGCTTACAATTAGAATAAAACTTGATTGAAAAGTCATTATGTTCTACCAAAGTGAGGAAGACATAGAAGCGAAATTTAATAAATTTAGAACTTTGTGGCTCGATAAGAAGAATACTTGAAGCGCTTGTATAAAGGAAGCATAATTAAATTACCGGAAACCGAGCGTGGTGGCGCCGCGGTAACCATGTGACTCGCAATCGGGAGGTCCGAGATCAATTCTCCCCGATCGCCCAATCTGGGATTTTCCCGGGTCGTCAGGCGAATGCTGGAGTGGTTTCTTCGAAAATCCGTCCCTCCATTTCGTTCCATCCATCATTTCATTCCCTTCACCCTTAGATCCGTTGCAGGACGTGAAGTGTCGGTAATAGTCTTTCGGTGCGGCGTGACAGGAAAAAGGATGCTCTCACTGGAACTTTCTCCGTCCTCGACTTTTGGCTGGTTGCCGGAGGTAAAGGGACCACCCTTTCTAAGCGGGTGTTGGACCCTCTGTGTTGGGCTGGGTCCCGGTTTGCCTGTCCGACGGCCTGAGATTCTCAACCTGAAAACTGTGGGGATCCTGCGTTGCTGTGCCATAACTTCTGGTTCCAGCCGCTCGTGTCTCCTTTCATCTCCCTCTTGTGGGGCATAGGTACAATATTCCACTGGAGCAGTGCCGAGTCCCCCTATGATAATCAGGAAAAAAAATACTGAAAATTAATGGGCACTTCCAACCGATTTTGTTTGGGCTTTCCAAAATTTCAAATTAAGTACTGACTCAGTCAACCGAAAAGAAATTTTGAGGAGGAATGGCATAGACCAGATAAGAAATGAAGTTTACTCCAAGAAACAAATATTGCAAACCTTCATAAGAATACTGAAGGTATCAAATGCAGGTGTTGAACTGACTTCAGCTTGATTCAATTGCTTTCGTTCTACTCCTTTTTGAACCAGTCAATTGATGTAACCCTTGTTATTGTTGTTGATTATAATGGCTTTTCTTTCTGCTTTTTTCTTTCCCCTCCTAGAAAATGACAATATATTTCGAGAGCATATCCCAGTAAACAAATTGGAAGTTAAATAAGGACAAGTGGGAGGACACATGGGGGAATCTTTGGTTTGGGATTGTCTGGACTTGTCCTGTTTCATACCAAAAAAGCATTTGTTTTCTTCTTCTCCATGTATTTCAGAATTAGGCACGAATTTAGCTACATTATGCCATAATTAACTGATCAGTAAATGAAAATTTTGCATTACAAGTTTCTCACAATAGTTGTTCTCATAAAACACAACAAATACGCGAAACTTGCCGCTTTTATGATCTTATCCTCCCCTAAAGGAGACATTAAGAAGTAAACTATACATGATATACAGAATGAACTTAAAAACAACTGCAACTTACCTCTGCAGGGGTTCCTTCCTTTAAAAAAAAAGAAACACAAAAGAGAATTCTGCTTTATTGCGTTCTCTGTTGTGTGCTTAGAAATGTTAAAATTAACTGACATATTTGGATGTCATCTTTTCCTGTATGCAACACCTGAACATATTTTATCCGTGCCTACCTAAAGTATATATGTTTTAAGTTATTGCCGTAACATTTACAATGAATGAAAAATGTCAAAAAAAGAACCCATTATATTAATTTAGTTCCATAAGAGCATGTAAACAAAATAAGTGTAAAATAAATCCATGCACCCCTTATCTAGTAATTTAAAATTTTCCTTGGTGTCACATAAATGCATTATTAATTTCTTTTAATTAATTCGAAATTTAGCAAGTTAATTTATAAGTTATATGTGATAGCACAAGAAGTTATAGAGCTTCTTACTTAGTTCAGCAAAATATTCTTAGTTGTAGTATTTTTACAGAAATTTAACGTCAAATTGTTTGCATTCCTGGTGGTATACAATGAAGAAGTATTTAATAGATATAGATATAGAGATACTTACTTTATTTGTGTAAAGTTTCTTACGTTTGGAATAGATAGTTCCTTGGTTAAGTTGTATCAAAAGCTGCGATACGGTTCAACTTCTCTCTCTCTCTCTCTCTCTCTCTCTCTCTCTCTCTCTCTCACACACATTCCTCTTTCTCTCTCTTTCTGACAATAAAACAGCTACAACAGTATAATTGTGTAATTACCATGCCATATTTTCTTTTCTTCTCTAGTTGTTTTTATTCGTTATTATTTTTCTTACTTCGTTCCTCTTCTCCAGAATTTTATTGTTATTTATAATTTTTGTTTGTTTCTCCTGTATAAGTTAGATTCATAAATGATTATATGTTACTATATTCTTTGTTACGATTGTAATTGGGCTTATGCCTGTTATGTTCAGAAAAATAAGTAAATAAGGCAGTAAGTTTTTCATTAGAAAGACAGGACAACTGCGATGGAAAACCACAGCAATTGCGACTATGGTCATGGTTCTATAAGGCCTTTATGCTCTTGGAAAATGCCCCACGATGCCTTGCAGACACATACTCCCTTAATGGCAATTGTTTTAAACTTTCACGGCGAAAGCTTGTGGCAAACGGCTTTTGTGGATATTTGGAGCAGTTCGGGAAAATTTTCTAGTCTCCCCTTGCCAAGCAAAGGAAGCAGCCCTCCAGGGTAAAAGAAGGACTTCAAAGAAACTTCTACATCGTGTATCTCGCAACGCAGAATAAACGGTGGTGGAGAATCAAGGAGGCAAGTAAGCAATAAAAACTACTGGGTGTGAAAGTGAGATTCAAGTGGCTGCCGAACTTTCGGCACAAGCGATGTTAACGTTTTTATGTTAAAAAAGACACAGCTGCAGGGCGAGCTTCATTACTTGCTTGTGGTGAATCCACGTTAGACCTTGCTTTGATGATCTTGATTGCTTCCAGGAGAAAGAAAAGTGCCACATTGTGAAACTCAGAACTTTCAACATACCATAATTATCAAACATGTCGGATCACTAAGCCCCAGAAGTTTAGAACAAAAACATTGCTTGAAAGTTTGCGATGAGCAGTTAAGGGAAACTCTTCCATAAACGAGCAGGGAAGGTGTTCAATGTCCACATTGACACCTCCAAGCCACTCTCTGTAGTAAATGTAAAAGCGGCGTAACACTAGACAATTTTATAGGTATAGTCTTCTTTGATTACTATTACTTCAATTATCTAGTTATTATATTAGTTTTAAGTGTGACAAGGACATTGGGAAGAAGGTTAACAGATTCCACGCCATCTGTGGAACCATTGGAAGAACTTTGGGAAGAAAAACCAGAAAGGAAATGCAAATGAAAATCTATAAAGTTATGGTTGTGCCTACGCTTATGTATGGTTCCGAATCATAGACAATGGCATAACAAGAAAGATCACGCATGAGGCAGCAGAGATGAATTCATTAGGTATGTAAGGTGATATACTAAAATGGATAAAATACGTAAGGAACGAAACAATAAGATGAGATTTTTTCAGTTGATGATAGAAAATAGATTACAACAACAATAATAATAATAAATAATAATGAAATATCGGCCGATTGTAGAGAGAGATCTGGGTAGACTCGTAGCAGGTGGATGAATGATAGAGACCACAACGAGTGATTATAACACCTAATTTTTGGGAGGAGAAGAGGAAGATGTTATAAGAGATTCAATGGAGGGGATCCTCGCGCGCTGCGATCTACATAGATCTATTGCGACTATCACCGCGCAGGAGGAAGGGATGAAGTAAGGGAACCACAGTAGGCTACAGACTGCAGGCAGACAGGCCACATAGACGCGCGGAAGTCTCTAACTTTTCTAGTCGCAGACCCGTCCCACTGCTGGAGCCGCCGAGAGGGGGCGATGAACGACCCACCAATCAAGCAGCCCTTTGGTGTGAATGGGAATACCCTTTCCATTAAACATGTATCCGCGTCATCTGTCCAGTACAGCCATACGCCACGAAACCTATAAGCACACCTTAAGGACGAGATGGAAACGGAACGAATGGGAAATTATAGAAAGAACATCGAGGTAGAGAAGAAACCATCCCCGCATTCGCCTACCAACTCTGGAAAAACCACGAATTAACCCATGGGTCAGGAATACGACGTATTCCATATTATAGATACTGCAATCAGCCAGCCGACAGACTGTCGGGGATGAGAGTCTCAGTAATTCCTTAGGAGAATAAAAGTCATATAAGGGAGGTATTCTGTCACCTTGGGAAACTAAAAAATCCCAAAAGACGGACACATGCCCAAGATAACAGGGTCAAAGACTTCAATGGTGTAAAGGTAAAGAAGCCAGCCCTGCTTAAGGAGTTTGCACAGACCAGAATGCTCATTAGGGTTGTTAGCCTACTTGAGGAAATATTTATGTACTCCAGTTCTTCAAAATATTGACCGGATAAATAATAATAATAATAATAATAATAATAATATACCAGCCAATTATATTTTCATTGTTCCGGTATTCTTACTTTCTGTATAGCTCAATGTTATTATTATTATTATTATTATTATTATTATTATTATTATTATTATTATTATTATTATTATTGCTCTTTAGAGAAGGGGCGACAAACAGGTGCCACACGATTAAACTTGGACTCCCTCCGCCGTTTTCACTCAAAACAGCAGTCCCGTTGGTTTCCATTTGTTTTTAAGTGTTTCTAGGTGGCATTTTTCAAGTTGAATAATCCTGAAATTCGAAAAGGCGATTTCGCCACGCCTATTTTAGACTATCGCTTATCGTATGAAGTAAGCTTGTGCTGTCCAAAATGATGTCAGATCCCGGCGTAGTTAGGACATTAAGTTCTCCTCCACTAATGTGTATTTCTTCTGAATTAAGAATCGGCTTATTGTTTTTTCAAATTTTGCAGATCGCCGGCTCAATAACATGCCGGCCCTCGAAGCCGTGGTCGCTGGAGGGTATAGTTCCGGCGCTCCGCCAAGCTGAGGGTCGCGGGTTCGAGTCCCTCCATGATGGGCATGGGTGTTTGTGTGTGTGTGTGTGTGTCTGTGTGGTTTATAACTGCGTAATAAGCGGTAACGAAAACAGTAAAAACACAGTAAGATTAACTGGGTAACACAAGGGAACTTTTTAAAAAAAATACTAATAACATAGCTGTAGTCAGCTATTAAAACCAGCCTTGAGGTCTTAGTAGCACTGTTCAAAAAATAAAGTTGGCCACATTGCGAATGCGATCAGGTAACCTATGAAACAGAGATTATGCATGAATGAAGACTTCGCAATACAATCAACCTTCCATTTCGCACCGGAGCCAGATGTGCTTTGTGGTTCACAGATATTTTTCCTTACCCATGTTACCGGGGAATGTCGGGTTATATTTGTCATTTATTGATTTAATTAAAACCTGTCAGTCGCCATAGATGTGAGCACCACGCTGACGGTCGATGAACAGTTTTAATTCTTGATCTACAGCAAATGTTTCAGATGAAACGTTGCAGCCCACAAGCTTTGAATGTAAACCCACTCTCTCTCTTTGTGTTATACTTAAGTACCAACAACTTTCTTTAATGACCCAGTTAAAGACGTTTAGAGAGACTGTTATTTCTTTGATCGTGGACATTCTGGTACCAGCCAGAGCAATCTAACTCCATATGTAAGCTTTAAGTCATCAAGAGGATTAGGTACAGCATATCTGTTTCTGCCCTAATTGTTATTGCACCTGTTTGTGGAATTTGTGCCCCTAATGTATTCTTTTAATGTTTGGAACGAAAGCCAGAATAAATTCTTCGTTCCTCAACTGCCTGTTTTTGAGTTTTTGAACTGGGTTTTTGAACTGCTTGAATAACAAAAGTAATGTAATATTTATATTGTCGTTTATTTAAAACGATCGTTGAAAGCTATCAAATAATTTTTTAAGCATTTATTGCTGTTTTAAAACATATAACTTTTAACAGCAATAAAGTAACCCGTTCGTTTAATTCACGGAAATTACCAATGAAATATAATTACTATTCTTAACTTTTACAACAATTGGTTAATTATTGTTTACTTATTTCTTTCTACTCAAGAAACGGCAAAATTCTACCCGCGTTACTTGTTTGGACAATGTAAGAGTTTGGTACACTATATTTTTTATAGAGCAAAGTTACTTAATAGGTTAACCATATTATTAACAAATTTAACCTTCAAGATTTCTTTCTAATAATGGATGGGAGTAAAGTTTTTGTATGTTACTTCTCAACGTAATGTAATTATTTCACTTCACGTGACTTATTTTGGCGGAGGATATATTAGGGGCTGGGGGAGGGAGGTCTATTTAGATAACCGTACGCGAAAGGAAAGAAGTGGTTTGGCGTGGCTAAGATTGGGCACCTAGAAAAGCAACAAATTAACTGATGACAACAAAGTGAGAATATGTCCACTCTGTGGTGAAAGGGAAACATGGAATCATATGCTGGCTCAGTGCAAGGAAACGGAATTGCTAAGAAAACAATATTTACCACCACAGTTTCTTGGTCCAGTAGGAAAATGGAGGCCTGCTTGGATGTAATGTTGGAGGTGAGCTATCAAAAAATGGACTTTTTTTGTCTAAGATTCAGCAAAGGAGGTTAATTGCCTTGGAGAACGGAAGAGGGGGGAGTGGGACATAACAGCGAGTTCTTAAGGGTCGGAGCACTGTATATATTTGTAATGTAATTGATGCTTATTGTTTTGTTTTTTCTACCTTCATGTTAGTTGATAGTACGTACTAATACATACTTATGTATATATACTGAGTATATAAATTTAGTATTATTCACAGTGTGTTAGATTATAGGGGCAGGAAAAGCATGTACGGCAATGAGGCCCATGTAGTTGTATTGTGCAAGAGTAGACTGAAGCTATTCACAATAAGTCCTACTACGACTACGACTACGACTACGACTACGACGACGACTACTACTACTACTGTTTGCGAAGCCTTTTTCCACGTAAGTTTAAGCCTAATTCACGGCAATTCTTCGTCTCCTCAACCATTCGCAATATTAAACATTATACTATATGTCTTGATATTCTTCTACGTCTTGCATGTTCTGCGTAGATCTAACCCGTCTGCTGGATATAAGTTCACTCTCGCATCTCTTAAAATATGTTGCTCTTCCCATACCTCCTACAATGCGAGCACATTCTTGGTTTCCCACCGTTTCTCTAAACTTTTAACTGTTTATGATTTTTACACACTAATATCATACGTATATTACAAGTTATTTATTAATACTTTCTTATTTTAAAATATTTTCCTTCTTTGTGATTTTATTTTACAACCTTATTTTGGCAAATATTGGTTTCTTCAACGAATTGATTACATTTATTATGTAAGTTTCATGTTCCTTCTTCATCTCTGTTTGTCTTGCATACTTACACAATTTAAATAACTATTCTGGCAAACAATATATGATAAATTAAATACCGTTTCAGGTCTACTATTAATTTCAGTCTAAACCGGGACGTTCATCCTTAGAGACCACCGTCACCAGCAAAGTTATGAGGAGGTCAGAGTTTTTCAATGATAGAGTATAACAGGAAGATTTTCTTTTCGTTGTAAATACTGAAGAATGTTATTTAGCAAACCTGAATCGCTATGCGGAAAAGTAGGAACAACTGCTTCTCCGCGGTCGAAATCTTGGCTTCAACTAATACTCACTCGAGAAGTGGTCCTAGGTAACTGATCAGTTTATTGGGCCCTGTTTTGCAACATGAGTATGGAAGATAAGCGTCCACCCAGGAACTGTCCAGGTAATCGCGAATGCCCCTCCTACTCAAGAATGCACCTTATGTAACACGGGATGATTTAAGTTTCCATAAAGGTTGTGTAAGTCTTCCAAAGCGCCATCGATTTATTAAACGAATTTTATGATAGCATAGTGTTAATATTCAGTCCCTTATGGCGCCCTTTGATACCTCTAAGAATTCTGAAGTAAAATCGCCCGAATAAGACTTACAGCTCTATCTATTGAGTATTTGTTGAGGTCTTGTATGCAGTGTCCTTATTAGACTCCTTCCAAAGTATAACTTTTTGTACGGTTTTTACTTTATTGTAATAAAATCATAGATAGTTTTTGACATTCTTTGTAAACTCTTTCAGTGTTTCCAGATAGGAAAAACAAATTATTCAGTTACTTTTCAAATCCCTTAGGATGCATTTGGATTTTTTTCTTTGCAACTCAGTCCTGAAACGTAGCCGTTTAAAGTGTATATGCCTAAAAGGTATTATAGGACGCAATTAACTTCTCAGATACTTTATTTTGTGTACTCGTAAGGTGACTAGCTGTAGTTTAGTCCAGAGATCCCTTGTTGATGGTTTTTATGGTTTCGTGTAGTTTGCTAACTGCTTTGTTCCAGTTACACCTAATTCCTTAAGGCGGAACTAAAAACTGCACTGGAAAGGTCGAACCAGACGATTGAAAAACTCAATCTCATGGCCGAGATTTGAATCACGGATCTCCCGGTCTACGTCCGATTTCTCTAACAACTGAGCTACCATGGCAAAATGCCGGCACGACATTAAATTCCCAACTGATTCGTATTTTTCCCGGTAAACCACAAGATCTCAAATGTTATTCAGATCACGTAAGTCTTTTTGTCTTTTGACGGCTTGTGACGAAGAACATTACTTCCATTGATTGACTTAATAGTGGTCGAAAGTATGAAGCCCGGGACTTAAAGTACTGTCAAGAAACTGTCAAGAGGCCAAGGACATTTTCGGACCTTGGGATTGGAACACCCTGAATGACGATTTATACACTCGTCCATTCATTCAAAAGACACTAACACGAATATGCAAACAAATAAACTAATTGGGAATATAATAAAATGCTAGCATATCTGTTTCTCCAATATCGCATAATATACCACACCATTTACACCTTGAAGCAGAAAAATATATAGGTGAAAAGAGAAGGCCAGATGATTGAAGAATAGTTAGAAAATTGGATAACACTGTATTCTAATAAGATCTGCGTGATACCTAAAATGAAATATGCAGAGTAAACACATATAACTGAAGAGATAAAGTAAAATTATATTATCTCAAAAAATAAGCTTTTTAACCATCTCTCTCTCCTTTCCTCTTTATATTTATCTTCACCAGCTTCATCCTCATCACGAAAAGTCTTATTCCCAACCAGTGAATTCTAGTGCAAGTTCGTTATGAAATCTTATTTTTTAGCATGTAGCCCCAACCGCAAAGAGAACAGAGAGAATAAGAAATTGAATTTCCCTGGTAAACAGTATTTGGTTGCTCAATTAAGAATTCAAATTTCCACATCTCCCCTACGTAACCTTTTTATTGCAATATTGTAGCTCTGTCTGAGAGAGCGGTTGTGTGCTCCACGTTTTATACTTATTACGTTATTTGTTCCTGTCGCTCGTTCAACAGAACCAACAACTCAATTACGAAGCTGCACTGCGCACAATGCCAGAAACAGACAAATTTAATGCACATGCGCCATCTCTCAAGCCGTAGGTAATATCGTTTTTCGGTAACGCTTGAGGAGAACTTCTGTCAGTAATCGTCCCTATAGGATTTAGCTCTGAAACATCCTTGGTTTGTTGTTCTATAAATCGATAATAACCCACTATATGGAATGCACTGTGCCAAAGGGATAAACCATTATAGATCTATATTGAATTGATAGAAAATCGGTAATGTATCGACATCTAATAAATCAGTGCTGCTTAAGGGGATTACGTCATTGAAATTTAGGCAAAAAATTGCTATTTACAATAAAAGCGTTTCAATATGTTTGCAGCGGTTTCTAAATGTGATGGGTAATTAAATGAAAGTTGAATACGTATGTGCTGCGTCTGGTGGCGCTGTAATTTAGCGATGAGCCTCTCTTCTTATCTGCAGGGTGTGGTAGCAGGAAAGCAATGAACTTGCCAGAAGTTGAATGGATTTTAATAAAACTCTTCGTAGTAATCTAGTTTGTATAAACAACAATATTCACAATAATAGTTATTATGCTATTGTGTTAGGTTACAATCTTACGCCGTTATTTCCTCATACGATGGAATTCTTTTCGACGCGCTTTAACGCATCTTTCAACGAAGCTATCCCGGAGAATACCAATGAAAATGTTTTGGACTTTGTGTATAGTTTATGTAAGTATTATGTAAGTTTGAAGGCAGTACACCCTACTTCGATAGAAGGTAGACCAGAATTAAGGGGTTTTAGAAGTAAAAAAGGCAATTCGGTTTAACTATTGATAGTTTGCAATAAAGTTATCTCATGGTTTAACCAAGACACCAACCTACAGAAATCTGAGTTAATTGCCTTTTTACTTTCTCTACTACGTATAGTAAGTAGGGGAAGTATTGTATTCCACCCAAAATTTCGATACCGAGATTTCACCGGAAATACATGTTTTGAGACTCACTGAATCCAAAAAAAGCATTTTTGGAAACATGTCCGTGTGTGTGTCTGTCTGTGTGTGTGTCTGTGTGTCTGTGTGTCTGTGAACAGCATAACTCAAAAACGAAGAGTCGGATAAACGCCAAACTTGGTATTTAGGTTCAGTAGCTTTCAGAGATGCGACACGAAGGTTTTCAAGAAAATCCCCCCACCCCAGACTACCCTTTACATGGAACATTTGTCGAAAATTTTAATTTTCTCAAAAACGGCTCTAACGATTTTGATTAAAATGTCATATGTTTAAGATATTGTCATGACAAATAAAATGTATATCTCGAATTTTCTGGGAATGTCTCCAAAAGTATTCTTCATTATGAACGACTTTTTCATAACTGGTAAACCATAAGAGATAGACAAAATTTTACTACACGAAAAATGTAGATCGCGTTAAAATACACAATTTATGTCATATACATTTCTTTTGTTGAGTGAACCGTTTGCGAGATATTGCTTGTTATTTCCTTAAATTTTCCAATACTTATACTTTTTCTCAAATTCGTTATTCATTTCTTTTATGTCCTGGACATGCAAAGAGAATGGAATGCGCCACATAGCAACCAGCGTTAAAATATTTGACTATCGCTTTAAACCTACCATATTCCCCTTGCATCTACAAGAAAATTATCAATAAGATTGACATCTCGATATCTCCATTAACATGAAGCATATGGAGAATAAACGTTTGTAAAAATAGTTTGTACAAGAGTAGAGAAAGTCATGTGAGTGTAACACATCAGATTTTTTTTACATCCAAAGCTGTAAATTTTTAAAAGCAATATCCGCTCCTATTAGCGTATGACACAGAATCTAGAAACATTTTTATCGATAGTTTGGAGCTGAGGAGTTTGAACTATTTCCTCATTGTCCCTTTATAATGAGGTCACATCTTTTTGTGTTTCATTAAATTACAGCTTGTTTAACATGATGTTTTAAACGTTCTTTGTTGATTTCGCCATTTGGTTGAAGTGTTCGGTGTCAAATTAAGCTACAGATATTGCGATGATGTATGAACTCTTCTTTGCTTAAGACATATTGCCACAGTTCTCCACTGATCTATATATAGCGAATAAACGTAACAGTCGCAACGAAACCGTCCGTTGGGTTGAGGAGTAGGGTGTCCATCACAATTAACATCATCTATACTCCGTGCGATAACATAATGGCTCTGTGTACTTACTAAAACCCTCTGCCTGGTTATGAGATACCACAACGTACGTTAATCTCCTTGAGCACTATATGCCCTCCGAGGTTGTCTCCTTGTTTAAAAAACTGCACGTTGCAGAGGGATAGAGGTAATAAAACAACACTATACTGGGGGGTCCCGTATACCGTGTATGCGTGCTCAGCAACGGTCTATTACACTAGTTCTAAATCTCCCGCGTTATTTACTCATGAGTAATAGTAACATGCACAACCTTGTTGTAAGTGGTGTAGAAGTCAGGCCTATCTGTATTCAGGCATTCCCGGCGTCTTCGGATGAAATTTCCATTCATACGCACAAGTTGTTCTTGCATATTTCTCATAATTTCTGTTCTTATATTATTCTCAAGTTCCTCTATAGCGTGGGAATTGCTCCTATAAACTTTATTTTTAGGCTTCGTATGACGCACCAATTTGATCAAATTTTTCCCCGTTAGAACATTTTGTTTTCGCTCTTAGGTTTAGCGTTTAGCGATCTCGTTTTTCTAAACTTATTAACCAGACGTCTAACAGCTCCTCCACCTGGAACTGGAATACCAGGAAATTTATCCTGAAATTACCTACATTGCTGTTCTTCCTTGTGTATCGTAAGTGAAAGCATTATTGTCTGTAGGAAATTCAGTGAACTAATAACAAGATAGGACAATAACCATAAAAATAACCTCTTAAGCAAATTACACACAATGCAGATTCTTGAATAAAGTTTCACCCTTTGAGATGCACAAACTCTAGAGCTTAGAGCACGAACAGAAGGTAGCAACTGATGCAGTACGAATATAACACAGCTTATAAATGTAGCCTGAGCGGATCACTCCCCACTAGTGCGCAGCGAAAAAATACCGAGATCACTGCAGTGCATGCCTACTCGCGATCTGTGGCCCCATTATAAAACGACCGCCCTGTATATAGCAGTCATATCACATGTTTAAACAGCGTTAGTTTTGCCTTACTAAAGTGAAAGGAACAACCCTACACGAAACAGAAGTATGTGGATGTGACCAAGTGTACAAACAATGAAATCATCCGTGGTTCCTAACCATACATTGACAGCTATACTTTTTACGGATTATGTTTGCTTAGAATTTATACTTATATGGTTATGTAATTTCAACCGTTCTGTTTGCGCTATGCCCTTGTATAGGAGCATTAAAGTTATCAAGTAAATATTTGCAGATAGTAAAATCTAAGGGAACAGTTGAGGGATAAAGAACTCTCTTCGGAAATCGCTGTTATTGAAAACAAGCTGTACTCCCGTTATTCTTAAATCACTGTTGAAAATATACAGAATCATATTTTATCAACTCCAAATTTTTCAGACAACGAATTAGCAAGCTTTCAGGAAATATACATGTTCTGTACTAAAAACGCTAATAGGGGTAGAAACTCAGGTGAGAGACGGAAGGTAAACAAACAGCAAATGTATGTGCAAATAAACAATTGTCGTGAGTGGACATTTGGAGGAGAAAAAATGTATGTGGTAAAATAAAGAGGAAAGTTTTGGCGTTCATTGTTTTAATTTCCACAAGTACGAAAGATCATAAAGAAATACTCCAATACACTTGACATCCTTTAAAGTTTCCTAAAATTGCTTTGTATATTGCCTTTTATTACTTTTGCTACCATTCTATGCTACCTATTTCGTAGTCACCAAGAGGAGGATACCAGCTACTCAATCTACTGAAACGACGTCTATTAAATCTGCAGCAATATGACTTTGTTTCGAAGGATATGGCCGCGAAGGTCTACGCACATTAATCAAGTCCTCCATAGTTGGTGTTGGTGTCTCGTTTATAATAGGTTCCTTTGCATACTTTAAGCACAATCTCATATTCATTGATTTTCTGAAATACAAGGCCACAATACGTACAGTTATACTCGTATATAACAGCTAGATATTGTACTAGAGTGTAAGTTAGCAATTATGACTATGTTTGGTAACGCTGTGGATCTGGGTCGTCCAACTGATGATTGGTGTCCAAAGGATTTCTCATTGTCTCATTAGGTTCTCATTCCTCCATAGAAAACTGCATTCTGTTTAATTATGCACTTATTTCCAGTATTTTGTTTTTTCCCAAATGGCAACTCCTTCACTGCGCACTCACACTAATCCATTATTCCCTCTTCTCTATTTTTCTATTTGTCTCCACACAGATCGTCACGTCCAGGTGTCAATTGGACTTAACCCTAGATTAAAATTGTCCAATCCAGTTCCGATTCATTGTACACAGCTTTGTGGGTCGTAACACAGATTATAATGTATTTATTTAGTTTTTTAAACACTGAGAAACCAAATTATATAGACCATAACTTTGCATTTGTGATGGGACATCACAGATGATTCCAGCAACGGGAAACGAATGACACAACTCCACTGAGTACTAATAACACAGGAGAATTAGAATAGAAAAAATCTTAGTTTAAATACGAATACGGCAATAAGGATACCTCAGACACGTATAATTTTGATTTTAGTGAGGAATGAGAAAGGCAGGAATATCCAACCTTATAGACTCCACCCCATAAACCACTATATTGAATGTAAAACTTGAACCATGGTTATCTAGTTTTTAAATACAGTGGGCTTCTGGGTGTGATTTTATGACGATAAGAACCATTCATTTTATGTAATAGTGTTCCTCGTTTCCCCTGAAGAATAATATTGACCGTTTATAATTTCTTCTGTGAAGCTGTTTTCAACAATTTATTGTTAGCTTATGCAACAGGACATTTCTTTGCTCTTCCACGTCAGATTTAGTTGGATTGATCTTCGCTCACTGTTTCTAGAATTAGCTAATTACTTATTTCGTTGTTCATTTCACACGTTTAATTCGTAAAATTCTCATTTTAAATGCTTACCTTCGTGGCAAAGTCAAGATTCCGGACTATACGTGCTCATTCTTCTATAAAGAGCTTATATCGTTATTGTTATACCGTGTTTGAATTACTGACTAACTAGCTAATATTACTAGGAAAGAAACAGACTGGGTGAAGTTAACGTTTGGTTATCCTCTTGCGCGATAACCAATGACACTTTCTACGTCCTCTTACCTGGCATTAGAGTTTAAGAGGCTTCACTACAATGCTGGGGTCTGCCATTGAACCAGAAGCTATTCCCTGGAGCAGTGTCCAATGTCTGTACTCTAGAGCTTCATACTCTAAGAGGATCTGTTTGGCAGTTTCTTGGTCCTCTTTTTATATGCTGCGCTTAGTGTAATGGTTTACAGATTACTACTGCAGATGTTTTCGGAATCAGCATGACCGGTCAGCAAGCCAACATTCTTCTAATATATCTTCTATACATATGGATAAGTGGTTTATGAAGAACATGACTGGATGTCTTAGTGATGACTTTTTATTCCAATACGCAAAGGTAGTATCATGGAGGGATCCCCAGAACCGGGGCAGAGCACCACACGCACGTCAATCGGCCCATTATACTTCCAACGTGACTCCTGGGAAAGAAGGATGAGGGAAGGCACCCTTGGGCAACCAGATCTGGATGCCGACGGGCGTAAGCATGGGCGGGATTCCTAAAGTTCCAGATTGAACGCATCCTTCGCCGCACGGTCCCTGCCCACAAGCCACCAACCTCCAGGGACTCCCGGAGCGGAGCCCCACGCTGAGGAGAGACCAGCCTGAACGCAACCAGCGCCCTACCGCAACCCGCCAAACATCGTCGCCTGGTCCTGCAACCCTGAAATAGATGACAAGGAAGATGATTGTACAGGAAATGAGAGGAATGGGAGTCGTGATAGAAGATGAACCACCGCAGCATTCACCTGGCGACCTGAGGAAACCACGAAAAACCAATGGACCAGAGTGCGCGGTCGCCAGGGATCGATCACGGGACATCCCGAATGCGGACCATTCCGCTCGGTTTTTTTCAGGGATCTTAGAACATCCGCCTGCCAAAGATTAAACTGCGAATGTAATCATCACTTTAGAAATTTGTTTCTAATCCAAAGAAGGGTCAAAAACTCTTTGTCGCTAAGTTAACGACTATTAATGATATATTATATTTAATGATGTCCACATTCTCCCGATTTTGCAAGCATATCTTGCTTGTTCTCGGGCTTTTTGTTTTGCATTACCTTGATCTCCTTTTCCCCGCTGCTACCTTTTATTCTTATCAGGATTTTCCTTAGGATAATTTTCATTTTCTGCAATATAGTTATAAGAGAATTTGATCAATGCCATTACTTTTCCTCTTATTGTATCCTCCCTTGTTCTACGCCTAATACTTCAAACAGACTTTGACAGAGTGGCTGATGTCTCCTCTACTTAGTTTAATTCCTTCTGATACATCTTCTCCTATCCTTACCGTGATTGGTTGCTTCATGTAGAGGTTAGCTACCAGTTTTTTCTCTTTCATGTCCATACCAATTTTCTTCAGAATGTCTAGAATGTAGTTTCGTGTCCAGTCTCTCAGATTCCATTGCCACAAACGCCACATGTGTTTCTTTACGAGTCTCTGGAAGTAGCGTTCTCCTACAGTCGTGGAATACTATCTGGTAATTCTCCAAAATTATCCAAAATGTGAACAAACGTGTCTGCCTTACACTTCTATTAGGAACAATTTCTTTTGTGTCTGAAGATTACGTGAATGCTGAATGAATTATAGACATTGTGGCCCCAAATGCCCACTGTTTTATACTACAGGGAGGATAGGATTTAGTGATTACTTTATTATAACTGTTACAAAAGTAAGGGGCACAGAAAGTTGCTATTTGCTCAGTGACGGTTGAAATTAATAAATGCATAACGGTTACGAAATTACGTGAACAAAAATTTAAATAATTCTTCAGTCTGTTAGTCTAAATGCACTTCACACGCATAGACCCACAGGGTATAGTTCCTATTTTTATTGCTGGCTGGAACTGACCAACTAAATGCCATTACATCTTCTAAAGTTATCGTCCCATTGTCCTTCTCTTATCCCATTTGGCGATAGAAATGTCAACAAAGGTGCCTTGACTCGAATGGGTTATATGAAAGAATGTGCTGTGTCGTATACAACTTTTCTTTTCTCTTGTTAACTGTTTTTCTTCGGGAAGCATTACTGTTAAAATATGAAAATGCCATTATATGTTTCAGCTATCACTTTCAAAAGTCGTTTACCTTTAGATTCTAAAATTTTTAGTTTACAATAGTTTCATATTTTCATTTGGAACCTTTTCCATGCGTTGCAGCGCACTATTCAGAACATAATATTATAATTCCATGTAAGTCCAAGACCGTGATATCTGGGGTAATGTGCGAGGCGCAAACAGAAAGTAAGTTTCTCGATTTTGTTTCCTTTAAATTAAACGTTATTATCCGATAAAATTGCGCATGCGTAACAGATGGCATATCAATCATGTGCCGGCCAGACAGGTCCCACCTTGTGGTAGTAGCGCTGCAGGAGAGGCCCGAAATGGCGGCTCTTATTCGTTCTTCCGCCACCTGCGAGGTTCGGTCAGTGATAAAGTTCCTTACTACACAAAAATAACGCGATCGAATTTCGTCAGGTCTGTCAGGTTTGCGGGCCGAATATCACGAGCAAATAGATGTGCGTCGCTGGTGCGTCCGAAGGTGGTCAAAGTGTCCGGGATGAAAAGCGCAGTGGGCGACTGTCCCTAATCAATGGTGGCCTTTTTGAGCTGGTCGGTAGGGAATAGTGGAGAACCATCGGTTCAGATTACGGAACTCAGCCGCCATTTTACGCAGATATTGTGATCATTGTTGCATGAAATTGTCACTAAGCACCTGCTGTTCAGGAAGTTGTGTACCAGGTGGGTACCGAAAAAAACTGACACCGAGCACAAAACGTTTAGGAGCAGCGCTGACATTTCTGCAGCGATATCGTGATGACGGCGATGAGTTCCTCGAAAGGATCGTCACGGGCGATGAGATGTGGATTTCGCACTTTACCCCGGAAACCAAGCAGCAGTGAATGCATTGACGTCACAGTGGATCTCCGGTCAAGACGAAATTCAAATAGACTGTGTCGGTGCAGAAAGTAATGTGCACGATGTTCTGGGACAGGAAGGGCATTCTGCTCATTGACTTCCTGCCCAGAGGTGAAGCATTAAACGCTGAGATTTACTATGAAACAGTGCGGAAATTACGACGTGCCATTCAAAACAAGAGGTGTAGAATGCTTACTGCAGGTGCTGTGCTGCTCCATGGCAATGCTCGTTCACGTACACCTCGGCGCACAGCAGCTGTTCTGCAGGAGTTCAGCTGAGAGCTGTTTGATCATCCACCATACAGTCCTGATCTTGCTTCCAGCGATTTTCATCTTTTCTTGCACCTCAACAAATTCCTGTCCTGCGGTCAGCGTTTTGACCACGACGAAGACGACTGGCACGTGATGGTTCCATTCACAGGCGACAGACTTCTACAACGCAGGGATACAAAATTTGATCCCACGACATGACAAGTGTCTCAATATCGAAAAATAGTTCAAAGATTGCTTTACCCGTTGCCAATAAAGTTTTTCATGTAACTATGTTTTCTTTGTTTTAAATCAATAGGGAAACTTACTTTCTGAATGAGCCAAACAATTAGTTCTAATTCAAGAGGTCTTAATTTAAAATCTATTTAGGGTGGTTAAGAATTTGTTTAAGAATTCTCCGGGTTTTCCCTTAGGAAATAACAGATTCATTTCAACATAATCTTTTATCCATTTCATTCATTTGCCATATTATATCCGCTAAACATGTCATTTTCTGCATCCCTTCCGCTCCATTGGATTAGTCTGGTCATATACTCTAAAACTGGCAAGGATATTAAAACTTGTTATCTATCTATATCATATAGAAATTATCATCACACAAGATGGTAATTATGCAGAAAGAGAATTAGATATATTCGTAAACCACTGCGTTAGTAAATAATTACAAAAAAGATTTAGAGAGTAACCTTTAGTATTTTTATTGGTTTAGTTGCAAATAATTTATCTTGAGATAATGATCTTTTATTATGGTCCAGTCCGTTACACAATTATATTTACTTGTAGCAGAGATATAGAATGATCAACTGTTACAGGTTACAGGCAGCTACCATTTATTCGTTTTACCATTAATAGACACTTTCATAAGTAGGGATAGGAGGATTTTGATGAATTTGCATTATTATTATTATTATTATTATTATTATTATTATTATTATTATTATTATTATTGTTGTTGTTATTATTATTATTAGTCTAATTCATTGATGAGCTGGTTATAAATATGTTTCAGAGTAAAAGGAACTAAACTAACCATATATGCTACACATTTTTTTTTATTTTGTTAATTTTGTGGAAGATAAAATTTTTTAGGGTTTTATTGCATTTTTGAACATTTCAGGGGGGTTTATTATATTTATGCATTTTAAATACATCTTAGATACATTTTTTCTTGTTCTGTTTTCAAGAGCAAAGGTAAATCTCATTTCTTAGTAAGTTACTTTGCTTGGTTCTAAATAGTACCAGAATTAGATTTACACTTAAGCTCCCGGAAACTAGATAAGTTTTCTCCCCTTCTATGGATCAACAATGAACTTGCTCAGTCACCAGTTATAACAATACTGCATAAGTAGCAGGTAGGCACATTCGTTAGTAGATGGCTCATTGTGTTTTAATGTGTTCTGAATAGCAGGTGTCTTTTACACAGTATAAAAAATTGTAGTGTGCAGCTCTTCATGCCTAAGGTAAAGCAAACATGGCGCATGAATTAAATATTTTTTTTGTGTTGTGATGAAAAATGCGGATGAAGATATGCCTTTCTACAAGATATGTAAAGTAAGAGCGGCAGCCGAAAATAAGTTTACTATAGACCAATATGTAGAGA
The DNA here is from genome assembly GCA_030765065.1 of Deroplatys truncata. Classification (NCBI taxonomy): domain Eukaryota; kingdom Metazoa; phylum Arthropoda; class Insecta; order Mantodea; family Mantidae; genus Deroplatys; species Deroplatys truncata. The sequence continues at coordinate 113,343,770 of CM060981.1, forward strand.
GAAAACACATTCGAGTTCTGCAGTTGCTTGAAGGTAAAAACACAGCACACCAACTATTATTTGGTGAAGCTGGCCCTTCTTCAGGCTCACCTTTCTTTGAAGAACTCTATGAAGCATTCATTTGTGCGAATATTCATCCAACAATTTGAATAATCCAAATTTCATCCCCTTCCTAGAAAAACATACTGGAAACATTTACCAGATTATTCAACATTAAGGAACAATTACGCGAGTAGCTACTAAAGAACAAATGCAGAAAATTAGGCAAAAAGTGCCAGGAGAAAAAAAAATTGGATATGCATTGATGAAAGTATGGACACGCTAGGCCGTTATGTGGAAAATTTTATGGTAGGTACAATGGAAGATGATTATTGAGAAAAACAATTCCTAATTAATTGTGAGCAGTTGAAAAAGGAATTTTAAAGAAAGAAAAAAGCTTGACAGGTGGTTGGGTTTAATATATCCCAATGGTATTCAACATGACAACGTACGTACTCCTGTTGTTGACGTTGCATCATACATGGTAAAAGATGCTTATTCTCTTCAAGCTATTTACTCGAATACGGTCCATGTAACGAGCCTAGCACATGCTTTATACCGAGTTAATAATGTTTAGTATTTCGTTTGTTAACGGCACTCAGATCAGATAAATTTGAAGTGCCGCCTGCTTTTCTGCAGCAATCAATGCGTTGTTGTTTTTGGTCGGGAGTCAGTTTATGTGGAAACCATCGACAACACAGTTTTCTTACGTCTAACTGTTGATATAAAATGTTTGGGATTTGACTCATACCAATTCCCAATGTCACCCGAATAAATTCATTAGACGTCCGTCGATCTTCTTCAAGTTTTGCTCGAACAGCGACAATATTTTCATCTGTAACAGCAGTTCTTGGGCGTCCTTCACGAAATTCATCACTCAGAAAAAACAGATTTCTTTTGAATTCACTGTACCAATTATAAATTGTTGCGTTAGATAGAGCTTCTTCGCCAAAACTATATCCATACGGATCTTCACATTGTTTAGACGTTAATGACGATTAAAAATCGTAAAAACTCAGAATGTTCTGTAGTCAAATTCATTTTGGGTGAACGCAAAGTCTCCAAATGATAATAATTAACAAAGAGCAAATAGAACTAAATACATGGAAATCAAATCGCAAAACATTATAAAGTAGAGGTCAAATATAAACAAATTTCATTTGTTTTTAGAAACATGGCATTCCAAAAATTGTCTGTACCGCCCTTTTAGTTTACTGAAAGGATACTCCTCTAATATCAGTACAAGTAGAAAGGAGCTTCTCAATGTACAAGGCTCTGTTAGCAGACAATCCGCAGTCATTTTCCTTTGAAAGTCTACAAATGGTGTTTACTGTTGCAATCAAGGACAGATGAAACGAACACTCTGTATTTTCTTGTAAAATAAATCAATTGTGTGCCGAATAACATAACTTTTAGTTTGTGTAACTTCCTTAAATAAACTGGGTGTTTGCTTAATGCTATTATTTCATATTCTGTATTTTTTTATTTACTCTGAAAAAAACAAAATTAAAATAAAATTTTTCACTTTTTAAGGATAGTTTGTAAATTTTTGCTTTCTTACTATGCACTTGCTGTAAATAGAGGAAGTGTTGTATTCCACCCAAATCCGAAATGTATGTTTTGAGGTCCACTGAAACATAAAAAACAGTTTTAGAAAAGGTGTGTGTGTGTGTCCGCGCACAGTATAACTCTAAAATGAAAAGTGGGTTAAATATTAAACTTCGCATTTAAGTTCAACGCCTTCCAGGAGTGTCATATGAGATTATAAAGGAAATTCCCACACCACAAACTACCCTTTACATGGAATATTTCTCATATTTTTAATTTTCTCCAAAATGGCTCCAACAATTTTTAACTAAAATACCATACATCAAAGATGTTTAAGTGTCAAGTAAAATGTATATCCTGAATTTTCTGGGATAGTCTCCGAAGTCCTCTACATTCAAAGTAGTTTTACATAACGTTGTATAGGTAACTGATAAACGTGAAGAAATATAAGAATATATACTGCACAAGAAATGTAGACCTCTTTAAAGTACACAATTTGCTCTAAGCAACTTTTTCTGTAGCACAAGCCATTTGCGGGATATACGTTAAAAATTGTTTCAATTGTTCAAAACTTTGTCATTATTACTTTCTCTACTACGTATAGTAAGTAGGGGAAGTTGACGCAGCCACGCTGCTTCCTCCATCTTACCTTTGCCTCACGATTGCTGCGTTTCTCCTCCTAGTTGTTTTTTATACTTTGCCACGGCTGCTCGAGCATAAGATGTGTATGGGTATGCTGGATGTGTACAGAGAAACACGAACGTTTTCTTGGAACACTTTTATTTTCACCATTTAAAATAAAACTTAAGGTTTGCCGATCACCTTTAAATGCATACGATGCTACTGTGTCTTTACCAAGACCGAAGATTATTAACTACAGCTGAACGTTCTACCCTCTTGCAAGTTCGCACCCAGTCTTCGGACCTCGACGAGACCTTTGTTCCGCACTCCCAGAGTGCTCCAGCGAGAATGTCCTCCCCACACGCGCGATACGAAGAAAGGACTGTTAACTTCCCCTCTCTCCCCTTAAACATTTCGTACCAAAAACTCAGCGTCATGAAGCTTCTAATGACCTTCACATCCCGGCCAGTGCAACTGCACCCATTAATTCCAAGAGAAACTGGCTTCAGCTATTTTACACTTTATACCTGGGGCTGGTCCCTAATTAGCTAAACTGTGCCTGTCTGGTCTTTCTGTCGCTTTTAACAGTCAACAATTTTCCAATGCTTCTCCTTTTTATACATACACTGAAATTAAATATTTTATTATTTATTTTATATCACTATCCTTCTAAGATTATTATGATAATTATTTACTTTATAATTTCGGCTTCAAATGCCCCCATATACATTTCATATTATACAATAATGTGTATGTCTTGCCCGAAACAATTTCCTCTCAGTAATTTCGTGATCGATCGGCAAAACTTAAATTGATTACAAGATTCTTTTACAATTCGTCAACATATAATTTTTTTTACCCTGTTTACAATTATGTTCCTTCAACAATTCTGTTGGTCATAAATATGACTTACCCTTCACATGATTCACCTTAACCATTATGATACAAAGTTTTACATTCATTAACATCATCATTTAAATTCAAACCATTATTATACAAAATTTACACTCAATAACTTACAGTATTCGATTTTAAACAATTATTATATTTTGTTTTCTGTTATTCTGATTGGTGTATCTGTTTTTGTTTTGTTTTTTGGAGAATATTATTCTCTTTCTCACTTCACTTTCACATTGTGCACTGATCACTTTCACTTCACTGTTTCTCTTATATTTATTTTACAATTCTCATAACCTAATGACATTTCTACATTCATGTTAATGTTTCTCAGAAAATTCACACCGTTTGTATTTTATCAGGAACATTCAATAATTTTCTATAAGGTCTCATATGTTGTTTGTGCCATTTACCAATAGATTTATTAGATTTTATATCTACTAACTCAAACGTATGTTCCCCAAATTTAGCAGTAATAATTACCGGGCCTTTATATAAGAGCTCTAACCTATGATTTCTCCCTTTTAATGCGCTGGATAATTTGTAGTCCCTGGCAAGCACAAGGTCTCCTATTTTCGGTTCCCATTTATGCATTCGCTTCTTCACTTTAGCTTTCCTTTTTTCTGCTTTTTTTTTAACCTGTCAACAACAATTTTAGCCCTTTGTTCTTCGGATAATGGTGATTGGTTTCTTTTAATCGTTTTTGGTATTCCGTTAAAAATCGGTTCAGATTCAATTCCTTGCATTAATTGTATTGGTGCGGCTCCTGTCGTCGTATTCATGGTGTTATGTATTATCTTTTCTATCACATTACAATACCTTACCCACTTTTTGTGATTATTATGAGTCAGTATACGAAAATAGATTCCAATGTCCTTCAATATGCGTTCTGCGGTATTCCCAGATGGAAAATAAGAGCAACAATGATAGAGTTTTGTATTCTGATTCTTTAAGGTCTCCCTGAAGATCTTACTACGATGCGCATATGGTTTAATATCAGTCATTTCAAATGAATGGGTGTAATTTATGCACCTTCCCGGCTTTTCTGAAAACACTTCCTTATTATCCATTAAAATTTTCCATGATTCCTTCTTTTGTTTCTCATTCAGTCTACTAGCTTGGTCCACCTTATTTTTCAACAAATTTTCTATTTCGACACAGTCATTCACCCTATCGTACTTAGTTACATTCTTATTGTTCAAGCCTAATCTGGAATTTTCTTGGGGTTTCTCTTCGCCTTTATTATACAATTGCTCATGTCCCCCTTATACTATATTTTCCTCATTAATTTCATGGCAATTCTCTAACCTTACTTCCGCTAATTTCATAGCTCCAATGTTTATAACTTCCACAAAGAATGTTTACCCTTTTATTTCTTCCTCTACCGGATCCCTGGCAATTATTCCTGAACTACTGTCCTCCAACAATGGTACGACTATGGTGTCTTGTTCTGTTTCGAGTTTCAAAATTTGATTTTCAAAATCTATAACGGAGTTCCGTGCGTATAGACCATCACAACCTATTATTATGTCTGTCACAAGCCTAGGTACTATTAAAAATAACATCTCAATAATTTACTTTCAGATTTCAATATTCATCATAACATGAAATCTTACTCTTTCCTTTCTTTTGCCCACTGCTACTGAACAATATATCCCATGCACTGGTTAATTTTAAACCCCTGTTCATTAATTCTTCATAAAAGTTCTGTGAACAAACGGTCGTGTTAGCGCCGGTATCTAATACTGCATGAAATTGTTTACCATTAATGCCAATATTTATTCTTGGTGGATCAGTTAAAATTTCGCTTTCTTCTGGCCTATCTCTCCCTTGCTGATGTTTCTCTATCATTGGTTGCCTTCTATTATTCCTACTTTTCGTGTACCGCTCATCATAGGAATGGTTCCCAATCTTCACTGAAGGCGAAGTTGATTGGGTTTGGAGTTTTTCGATACTTTACTAATTGCTCCTGTCCCAATATCGTTATGCGAATGTCCTGGTTTCGTTTCATGACGGTAATTATTTCCCTTTATTTGCCTTGTAGAGTTTATTGCGTCAATCCTATGTTCTTGAACTGGTGAATTCCTACCCCTTCTACTTCTCACATCAAGCCTTGGTGAACTTGGTCTACACCTATTTTCATAGTTATTGCTACAATTATCTCCAGAATAGCGTCTGTTTCTAGGATACTTTTCCATTCTATCATAATTATACCTGTGAGTATGTACATAATTTATTTGTGCGTTCCGTCCTCTTCGGTAATTTTCACCTCTTCCCCTATAATTGTTTTCAAAGCTATTTCTCCTTCTGTTATCGTAATTGTTTTTCGGAACAGGCCCATGGTATCTATCCCTCACATCAAAATTTCTGTCATTTCCTGGATATGCCCCCTGCCCGAAAAATTTTGTAGGACTTCTTTCTGCGTGAAATTCCTATCCTTAATGACGCCATCTTAGTTTCTCTTCCTCTCCAACGCGATCAACAAATATATCATGACTGCTATTGTAACCGGTTTTGCAATAATTATATGATTTTGTATTGTTTCCGGGAAGTGCGCGGTTACTAGATTTATTAATTCATTTTCTCCCATCGGTGGATCTAGCATCTTAGATTTTCTTGCCACTACCATGAAATAATTCACCATAGATTGATCCTTACGGGAATCGTACTTGCCATTACTGAGCTCTAATCTTATATTTACTTGCCTGCTTGCACCCCAATATCTGTTTAGAAATAGCTCTTTAAAAGCCCCGTAATTGTTATCTAGCCCTACAGAGAATTCTAGCCAATTGAAAGCATTACCTTTAAAACATTTTCGTACTATAGTCATCTTGTATTCCTCTGGTATTTCCTTAACATTAAAATATTCCTGCATGCTGTTAATAAATGCTTTTGGATTATCTGATTCCTCGTTCTCAAAAATCGGTGGTGAAATTTCACGGAGAACATGGTTAGGCCATTGAAAAGGTGGACCGCCATTTCTATTTACTTTTGTACTCGTACTGTTGCTGGAGGTACTTGGACCTAAATTCAGCATCGGAAGGTCAGCTGACGCATTCTGCGCTGCATCGTTTCTTACTGTGGCACTGCTTACATTGCTACATGCTGAACTACCAATATTGTTTGTTATGCACACTTTATCTAACCCTTCCTTAAGTCTATAATTTACATCATCTATTCCTACAGCAAGTCTCCTACTTTCTCTTTCAGACTGTTCTAACCTGTTTCTGTATATTTCTAGTTCCTTGCTAGTAGCTTCCCTTTCTCTAACTAATTCTTGACTTAATTCTTCTCTCAATTTTCTGTTTTTATTTTGTTTTTTTTAACTCTTTCACTAACCTCTTGCCTTACAATTTTAATTTCTTCTCTAACCTGTTTTTGATTTTCCCTAACCTCAATTCTCACATTTTCTATTTCATTTCTAGCCTCCTCCTTGAAATTTTCTAACACTTTCTGCTGGTTCTCAATTTTATTCCCAATTTCAGTTAAGTTGCTTGTTAAATCCTCCCTTAAACTTTAATTATTAGCTTTTATCTGATCCCTTCTGACCCTGCTCTATTTTTCCTGATAATTCTTCTCTCAAGTTTTCTGTTACATCCCTTAATTCTTTCTGTATCATTGACATAATTAACTTTAACATATCGTTAGTTTCCGTACTTCCCTCTGGCTGTTCTACCGGCTTTTGTACATTTCTATCGTCTATTGTTTCTACTACCTTATTTACACTACTATTTACGTCCTACACAGTTCTACTATCACCGTCCTGAATTTACATGTTTGCATCAGATTGCTGAAACATTTTACCGTTCCTTAACTGCATTTACCACTGGAACAAATAAATAAATTTGTACTTAGTACCTTTATATCTGCTGCCTGCAACTGCTGCTTCGATGCTGCTCCTGTTTTCCTCCGCGTTGACCCGGTCTCCTTGATTTCTTCGTCGTTCAGCTTCCGTTGTTCGGCCTTCACGTTATTCGGTCCACGCGTAGGGCGCCATATGACGCAGCCACGCTGCGTCCTCCATCAATGAAGCACTACCTTTGCCTCACGATTGCTGTGTTTCTCCTCCTAGTTGTTTTTTTTATACTTTGCCACGGCTGCTCGAGCATGAGATGTGTATGAGTATGCGTGGATGTGTACAGAGACAACGAACGTTTTCTTGGAACACTTTTATTTTCACCATTTAAAATAAAACTTAAGGTTTGCCGATCACTTTTAAATGCATACGATGCTACTGTGTCTTTACCAAGACCGAAGATTATTAACTACAGCTGAACGTTCTACCCTCTTGCAAGTTCGCACCCAGTCTTCGGACCTCGACGAGACCTTTGTTCCGCACTCCCAGAGTGCTCCAGCGAGAATGTCCTCCCCACACGCGCGATACGAAGAAAGGACTGCTAACTTCCCCTCTCTCCCCTTAAACATTTCGTACCAAAAACTCAGCGTCATGAAGCTTCTAATGACCTTCACATCCCGGCCAGTGCAACTGCACCCATTAATTCCAAGAGAAACTGGCTTCAGCTATTTTACACTTTATACCTGGGGCTAGTCCCTAATTAGCTAAACTGTGCCTGTCTGGTCTTTCTGTCGCTTTTAACAGTCAACAATTTTCCAATGCTTCTCCTTTTTATACATACACTGAAATTAAATATTTTATTATTTATTTTATATCACTATCCTTCTCAGCTTATTATGATAATTATTGACTTCATAATTTCGGCTTCAAAGTATTGTATTCCACCCAAAAATTCGATAGTGAGATTTCACCGAAAATATGTTTCGAGCCCCCCTGAATCCAAAAAAAGGATTTTTGGAAACATGTCCGTGTGTGTGTCTGTGAACAGCATAATTCAGAAACGAACAGTCGGATAAACATCAAACCTGGTATTTAGGTTCAGTATCTTCCAGAGATGCGACACGAAGAAAATTTTCAAGAAAATTTCCCTTTACATGGAACATTTTTCGAAAATTTTAATTTTCTCAAAAATGGCTCTAACGATTTTGATTAAAATATCATATCATAATATCATATTTAAGATATTTTCATTACAAATAAAGTTTATATCTTGAATTTTCTGGGAATGTCTCCAAAAGTATTCTTCGTTGTGAACGACTTTTGCATAACTGGTAAACCAGAACAAATAGACAAAATTGCACTACACAAAAAATATAGATCGCGTTAAAATACACAATTTATGTCATATACATTTTTTTGTTGAGTGAACCATTTTCGAGATATTGCTAGTTCTCTTAAATTTTTCAATACCTATTTTCGTAAATGGGAATTTGTCATTCATATTTTTTTTCTTGGAAACGCAAAGAGTATTAATGTGTGGCAAAGAGAATGGTGCTGCACATAGCAACCAGCTATTAAGAGATATGTCTATGCTAAACGGCTACTTACTGTAATTCTATATTGCCCTTGCAAATGCAAAAAAAAAAAGGAAACAAACACATTACGCCTTAAGGGATAGTCAAATATTTTTAGAACTGGTCGCTATGTGTAAAATGTAATTCTCTTTGCATGTTAAAAGATCGTTTCTGCAAATGTTTATCTCGATTAATATGAAGCAGATAGAGAATAATAGTTTGTAAAAACAGTTTGTACAAGAGTATAGAAAGTCATGTGAGTGTAACACATCAGATTTTTTTTAGTCCTATTCGACATTCAGCTGTTTCTCGTGAATGGATGGAAACAGTATGGAATTTGAAGGCCAGCATATAGCATACAGGACATTTGACAATCGCTATTCCCTGTGTATCTATAACGAAATGGCTTATCTCGATTAAACTGAAGTAGATCGAAAACTAAACTTTTGAAACAATAACTTAAAAACCTAATAATAAATGATGGTAGAGAAAATCATTTGAATATAGTACATCAGAGTTTTAAAGTGTTGTTTCAGTTATTTCTCGCAATGACTTGGAAAAACTATAGAATTTTAAGTGTAGCATTTAACTTCTGTGTTTTAAACAGCTGGCTATCCATTTGATTTCCTCTATCCCCCTTGTATCTACAACTAAATATGTAATGAAGCTATTTCTGTAAAGGTTTATCTCGATTAACATGAAGCAGATGGGAAAATAGTATGGCTTCCTTCGGAAGTGAAGTAAAGTCGGTGGCCCCTTATGTAGAATTACGGCACGCAAAAGAACTTCAAGTCTGATAAAGAGACCTCCGAGCAAAATTCCTTATCTTTCAGGCCCAATGTAGAATGAGAGGCTAAGATCCACAGTAGTTAGGGGGCATCCATAAGTAAAACTCATTTAATTTAATAGGGCATAAAAATCCTAGCCCTAGTTAGAACCGTTTTAGGAAATTAACGGTTTCTCCCATTCCTAGTAGGTAAGGACTAGTTAAAAATAATAATCTCTGCCTCTGGCAATGAAAGTCAAGACTTCTGGTTTGGAACCAGCACACTAAGAACTAGGAACATTATTATTGTTCCAATGAATGTTCATTCTGTTAAAATATAATTAACGTCTATGATGCAGAAATATAACATTGCGCATCCTAATCTGTTGTTGCTTCTAAAGAAAGGAAGTGTAGGGGAAAGTGACTTTCTCTTTCGGCTTGTTAGACACCAGATGTCTGCGCAGTATTGTTACTTAATATCACACATGACAGAGCATAACGTTAGCAGCCAGCTGTTAATCTTTAACTGGTTACAGATGGAGAAGTTGGTCTTCCATTCCGCTTCGCTGTATTAGTTGCATTTATCACAGAAGTTGCCGTTTTCCTTTAAATATCAAAGAATTGCATTTCTAATATACACTGTTCTGAGGGGAAATAAGATACTTTCTAATATCAGAGATGGCTCCACATGCCACTTCAATGAAATTTTCAACGGATACTAAATTAGCTGCACTACTGTAAGGAGATGCGTAATTGGGTCCAGACAAAATATTCTGCCAACTTTCAATTCGCAGCAATTGTTTTCTTTCGTAAACTTGCCAAATTTACCCAAGGAGTTTTGAAAACTCTGTTTAATTCTTTCGTTGATGGAGCGCATAGAACTCTTGCGCAATAAACGCTAACCAGTGAAGAGATATCAGGAAAAGCTAACTTTTTGCTGCGACTAAATGTAAGGTGTGTGTATTTGCTGGTTGAATTTAAATCCAGGTGATACAGACCTGTGTTACTGGAAATAAAAGGTACATTTTTTTCTGAATAGAATCAGTCATCCCTACTTTAGTATTTTGGGAGAAGGTGTTTGTATTGGAAGCAAAAAGAAATGTTTGCCATGTAACATCCTGAATACTGTCAAGGTATTTCAGTGTAACTATATCCTATCATAGTCATATCGTCATATAGAAACGGAGGAAGTTAGAGATCATTGATTCTTGGAGTAAGGTGATAGGTATTGACCCAATACAGAGAGTTATACTTGCAGCTTGTTCTATCCTATCTTATACTAGTTGAAAAATACCCCAGCACTACTAGTGGACATTCGAATGGTGTATACCCTTCAGAATACTGAGACACCCCAATTCCATTCTACTGGCTACCAAGTGTAACGCCACCTAGGTTGTGTGAAATCCTACGGCTGGTCTTTTTGCTTTGTTTGATATCCAACTGTTAATGAACATGAATGGAACATGAGGCTCGAAAACCACAAAGTTAATAGAATAGGCATGTGTATGCATTAAATGTAAAAACATAAGTTACTGTATACACTCAGAAATAATTTAGTATCAACGTTACTTACATCTCAAGTGAAAGACATTCACCCCCATAATTCCGTCTTTAAAATATACTTAATTGCGAGAGTATTCATTCTTTTATATTATGGTTCATTTGTTTATCCCCAGTTATTTTGTTTTACATATTCCTATGAGATATAGTCTTTTATTTGAGTAAATATTGTCAGATGTTTCTAAGATTAAAGAATGATTCTTTATTTTGACTTATTTCTTAAAGGAAATGAATTAAGTTTAACTTTTCCTTCTAAAAGTCGTTATATATTTTATTTAAAAACCCATAGATTATGTATAATGTTCGATAGTTTTTATTATTAAGAATTCGTTAACTGTAATGTAGTGGTACCCCACAACAGATAAATAATTTTACCACGCGGAAACAAATAGTTCTTTACGCACGCCAGAATGCAGCAATTAATTGTAATATACACTAACGTGTAAGTAATCCATTAGTAACATAAGTTCAAACGCGCGCCACAGCGGTTCTAATGTACAAATAGTTTAAGCTCAATAAACTAGACGGTGCCACCGGTTCCTTGTGCTGGCGACCGTTACACAGCGACCACAGGTATAAATACAACGATCCAAGTGACAGTGAGACACAAGTTAAGCAGTATTGGCCTTGGTCACAACTTGGACGCATGTCCGCCCATGTGACACTAGCCGAGACCCAGCCAATGGCAGTTCCCGAAGCCATACTCCGCCCAATATCAACTGCATGAAGGCTTGCGCAAAACCTCTATTATCTTCTATATCGCACAGGTAAACTCGCATTAGCAGCTGCATACTGTGGCGATCACATTCCATCCAGGCGAACCTGAGTGATCTGCCCTCGATTGCTGGATTGCGCTGAGCAAGTCAGAACTAGCTTCTCGCTTCGTACAGTCAGTGGCACAATCCGCCGGATTGCGAAGACACGTGAAAGAATGCTCATCTTTTGAGACCAAACTTCTTAACACTCACTATTCTATTCCTGCGGCCATGTACCGTGTGACCTAGCTTCGCCGACTGGACGATTCCGGGAGGTGTTAGAGCTCAGTAGGCTTGCCTACTAGCGTGTCTCACATCGTCAAGCGGAACCTGGTCGTGGCTGGTGTGACGAAACCTACTCGATCCCTCGGAGCCTCCTCACTCAGGGAAGCGTTCGGGAACAGCAAGTGGTGCCATAACTGGCCGATTTCTCCTTGTGCCAGACGTCTGTAGTAACGACACGCAACCATGGATGACGCAAGGTTCACAACAGTGTGATCCCGGACGAATCTACCCCTGATGTAAGTGTAACACAGCTGGAAGCAGTACGTGCTACCGCCACTCCTCTACCAGCCTTCTACAAGGAAGATTCAGCAACCTGGTTCCTATTGGCAGAGGCCATCTTCGCAATACACAACATTAACGCTCAACGAACCCGCTTCCACGGGATCATCGGACAACAGATAGTGGTTCAGGTCGTAGACCTGATGGCCTACCCAGGGGAGCAACCATACTAAGGACTCAAGTAGAGTCTGCTCGAAATATACGCCCCGACGAACCAATATCGTCTCCCACAGCTACTGGAAGACACAAAGCTGGGCGATCAGAATACATCCCAGGTGCTCAGAGCCATGCGACATCAAGGCCGGCACTACCACATCAGAACCACGCCTCTTGTGGTTGCGCAAGCCCCCAGCACAGACGCAATCCCTTATAGCAGCATGGGAAGACGAACACCTGGACAGAATCGCCCGGATTGCAGACCGAGCCATGGACCACAACGTACAAGGAGTTGCAGAAGTCCAACAAAAACCTCATCCCGTGTGGCAAACACAGATCGAGTTGTTATCAAACAAGCTAAGGCCACTGGAAGAAAGTAAAAGCACACAACCCCAAGCTACCTAACGGAATACCGATGAACGCACCAACGGAATTTACTGGTACCACAGGCGCTCGGTCCCGGACGCACGGAAATGCACAACACCCTGCCTTTCACAGGTAACAATCCGCAGAGAAATGGTTTAGGCTGCGGTCATGGCGAGCCATCAAATTTGTCAAGGAAGAAGGCATAAGAATCTGTCCTTGATGTAGAGAGGAAGAAACTAGGTTCATATTCTGAAGCACTGCAAATCCAGGGCAACTGAGGAGAGAACAATTATGGCGGGACCAGGTGTGAGATCTATGCAAATCACCTCCTTATCCTTTGCCAGAAAAATCAAATTCCATTCCTGGTGGACACAGTGCCTACGTCTCCATCTTATCCAATAAGAGCTTCCAAAGAACCAGACACACAGATTACCAGGTAACCGCAGCAAATGGACCCCGAACCGCAGATTTGGCACCCAAAAAGCAACATTACAGCTAGGCACAAGCACATACACCTGGCAATACCTGATTGCTAACATCCCAAAAGCCATCATAGAGGCCAATTTCCTCACTCACTTCGGCCTATCAGTAGACTCCAGACAAATTATCTACAAGATAACATAGGCCATAAAACTCCAGCGCAAATGGAAACAATATCAGACCAAATATCCTGAATTCCGCCACTTATCACCTTCCTACACCTAATAGAAGAATGCATCTAAATCACCCAACCAACTCCTAACACACCATACATCAGAATCGACCATAATACAAAGACAACAGGAGCACCAGTACAGCAATAGCGACTATTTACACCGCGATCAAAGAGGAAATTACCAGTCTACTGGAGGAGGGTATCATAAGACTTTCAAAATCAACTTGAGCACCACCAGTCCACATTCTAAAGAAACCAGACGTGTCTGTCCGCCCTTGCGGGAATCACCTTCAGCTTAATAAGAAAACTGTGCCTAATCGACACCAAGTTCCGCACATCCGGGATTTCAATAACCTCCTCCATGGGCCTCCCTCTTCTCCACCCTAGATATCCAGAGAGCTTTTCACTACATACCAATTGCACCCGAGGACATACCCAAAATAGCCACCATCACCCCGTTTGGCCTCTTCGAATACACCCGCAAGGGTTCGGACTACGCATCGCTGCACAAACTCCCAAAGGTTCATGAATCATCTCCTACGTGAACTATCTTTCACTTTCTGCTATCTGGATGATATCTTAGTGGCATCCACGACACCAGAACATCATGAGGAACACAACCTGCGGACGGGCCTTCAGCGATTCATGGAATATGTCTTCCGTTTCGACATTGCCAAGTGCGTCCTTGGACAACCAATACTATTCTTTGGACACCTGGTATCCAGCCAAGGCGCCCGACCGCTCTCGACAAAGTTCCACGACACCACCACAATTCGCACCTCCAAAAGGATTATGGAACTACGGTGGTACGTAAACATGATCATATTATACCGCAAACACATTCCGCAGGCAGCCGGCATTCAAAATGCTTTACTATACATCAGAGGCAAGGACAAAACACCTATTCAATAGACAGAATCACTCATCAACACCAAGCAAGCCCTGGCAAACACCACCCTGCTAGCACAACCCTCAGGACATGCACCGCTGTGCCTATTCATAGGCGCCGGTGACACGGGTGCCGTCCAGCAGCAACATCATCGGGGAAGCCTACGACCCCTAGGATTCTCCAAAACCCTCAGCCAGGCACGGCAAGCGTATTCCACCATTGACCGAGAGCTATTAGCCTTCTACTAGGTTATCAAGCACATCCGGGACCAGGTAGAAGGAAGACATTTTACCATCCTCACCGATCATAATCCTCTCATTCACGCCATTACACAGGAATCTAAGAACAGCACCCCTAAAACAGTCCGACAACTGGGGTTCATCTCGCAGTTCTCTACCGACATTCAATACTGCGAGGGATACAAAAATACGTCAGCAGATGCCCTGTCCCACATAGAAACACTAGACTGTCACGCAGCCGACTTCCTGGCTAAGGCACAGGCAGCAGCTACAGAAATACCGACATACAGTTCCACTCGCGACAGCATCCAACAAATACCTATTGGAGACACGAGCATTGTCATCGCATGCGACACTAGCACGGACAGTAACCTTTCCTTCGTCCCGCGCCAATGCAGGAGGACAGTCTTTCAAAAACTGCACACATGAGCCACCCAGGGATTCACGCAATACGCAGGCTCATCATAACCCGGATATTTTGGCCATCCATGTACGCAGATATCAAAAAGCGGGCTAAAGCCTGTTACCAGTGCCAGACAGCCAAAGTCTAAAGCCACACAAAAGCGCAACTGCAAGGTTTTTACCCCGTAACAAAACTCGAACACGTAGACATGAACATCGTTGGCCCCTACCTCCTTCAAAATGTCACACCTTTTGCCTAACCATGATTGACAGGACGACTACATGACCAGAGTGCATACCTCTGAAACGGATAGATGCAGCCACCATAGCCAACGAATTTCTCCAGTATTGAATAAGCCGCTACGGCTCTCCAGCCAAAATAACAATAGACCAGGGACGCAAGTTCCAGGCAGAGATAGGGAACTTACCCAACTGCTGGGTATCAACGCCTATCACCCCCAAGCTAACGCAAAAATACAGCGTTGACAACGCTACCTAGAAGCCCTACTGATCACTCCAAATAATCCACCTGTATAGGCCAGCAACCTGCCCACAATCCATTTAGGGTTACGTGCGGCAATCAGTGACGCCGACAGCCAGTGCACCGCAGAGAGAGTATTCCAGCAACCCATCGGCCTACGTAATGACATCTTCGTCCCATCAACTATGGCTCGGGAATCCCTGACAAGGGATACCCAAGCCCGGCTGCAAGTATGTAAGCGAAGCTACCTACTGGCGAAACTCCAAACTGCCATGCACGTGTACCTCGAAAGCACATAGGGAGATGCAAACTGGCACCAACATACCGCGGGCACTTTCCAGAAATCAGCAACGATGGAAAGACTGTGGGGGTTTTCCTCGAAGATGGTAGCACGTCTAAGGTCTCCATAGACCGATGCAAGGCAGCACACAATTTCAGGGAGGATACACCGGCAACATCATCATACAGCGCTGCGTCGGACAACACAACGATTACTCACCAACCAGCTTCAACCCAAGCTGCACAGATGGCGCAGGAACAACCACGCCCACAGCTCAAAGGACCGGGGGCAGTTAAGACGGCATATGGCATTCCACCATGGCTGCAAGTGAAGGTAGCTGGCTGAAAGCGCTCCGCCGTTTCATCCCGGGTGGAATGGCTGGAGGTGGACAAGACAATTGGGGAACGTAGCACCCGATTCCACTAGACCTTTCCCCTCGTAGAGCATAGAGGTATACGTCGCTACAAGGGAAAGAGAACGACCCTCCGTATGACCCTGAATATCCCAGGGGTCCCAGCCTGCCGAACTGCAAGAGGAAATGCAGACGTAGACAGAGAAAACGCCGAATCCCGCGGTGGTGAACTAGGGGTATACCTGTAATGGTACCCCACTACAGATAAATAATAGTTCACCACGCGGCAACAAATAGCTTTTGATGCACGCTATAATACAGCAAGTAATTGTAATACACACCAACAGGTAAATAAGTCATTAGTAACAAAAATTGAATTGCGCGCCACAGTGGCACTAATGTAGAAATAGTTTAAGCTCAATAAAGCAGATGGCGACCACAGGTATAAATAGGCCGATCCAGGCGACAGTGAGGCAGTCAGAACTGGCGCCTTGCCACATAAGGTCGCTAACAGATGCCGCCAGGGCGCCAAGACACCTGAAACAATAAAGACTCATCTTTTGAGACCAACCTTTCAAACCTCTCTATCCTATTCCTGCTCCCATGTACCCGTCATGACCTAGCTTCGCCGACTGGACGATTCCGGGCGGTGTTTGAGATTAGTAGGCTAGCCTAATAGCGTGGCTCACATCGGCAAGCGAAACCTGACCATGCCTAGCAGATCACAGACATCCTTTCTAACCGGAATGACTAATCCTACTTGATCCCTCGTGGCCCCGTCACTCGGGGAAGCACTCGGGATGAGTAACCTGTCGTAACCTGTCGATGGTGCCTTCTCCTTATATCAGACCTCTGTAGTAACGACACGCAACCATGGACAAATTCAAGGACCACAACCTGTAAAAAATATAATGACAATGCAGATACGATTATTAGGTAGGATCTGGTTTTAATATCCCGACTAAATAGGCCAATCCAATATTATGCACACGTACCTTTTGAAATAGGACCAAACTCCATTCTTTCAACTGTGTAATGCACAACTGATCCTATAGCACATCATCACTATCATCATCGAATGCCAACTTTAAAACTGATGGGGACAACACTGGCAAATATCAATTACCTTTAACTCCTCTCCTAATTGCCTCAAGTTAATTCAGTTCCAACGTATAAAGCTACACAAAAATATATAATGTTTTATTTTAATTCCAGTGTTCTATGTACAAGTATTTTATGAGGTGGTTTAAATTGACTACAAAAATGCTTAAAAGTTAAAAAAAGAACACAACAGATAACCAGGTGACGATATAAAACATTATAAATGCACGAATTGTATTTTATAACTGATTGACTCATTGAAATTTCGGATTTCAGTGTCATATTATAGGAACTCAAACAATATATAGTTATGGGTTATTCTGGGAATAAGGAGAATGAAGCACAGAATGTACAAATCACTAAGTTTAACTTCCTTTACCCTTTATTAAAATAGATTTTTTGCATTCTCTAGCACATGGCTAGTAAATAAAGCATTGCAATATACCCAAAAAAATGGATGTTGAGATTTCACCGGAAATACATGTTTTGAAACCCCCGAACCCAAAAAGAAAACATTTTTAGAAATGCTCCATGTTTCTGCCTGTGTGTGTTTCTGTATAAATGAAGGAACGAAATTTTAGATAAATATCAAACTTGGTATTGAACTTCAGTAAACCAAAGTTTTAAAACATCCTTTAAATCGAATTTAGGCTAGATTTAATTGTTGTTGGGAGTGTGTGCTTTTGTTTTATTTTACTAGTATCTTTTATATCTGCGACACAAGGATTTTCAACCTCCCCAACCCAAAAAACACCTTTCATTGAAAAATGTTCTTTATTTTTATTTTAAAAATGACTCTGCTGATTTTGATTAAAATAACACATATTTAAGGGATTTGCATCACGAATAAAATGCATATTATGTTGAATTTTCTGCAAATACCTGTCAAGTTCTCTGTATTCGGAAAGAATTGTTTCTAGTTAGGTATAACAGTTACACCATATGACAGGAAAATATTTACCGCAGAAAACTGTAGATATTTTCTAAAACGCACAATTATTTCAAATCTGCTCTCCACTGTTATTTCTATAAAAAGGTCCGCGCTCGCGCTATATGTCCATCCACCCGTTCATAAACAGCATAACTCAAAACCTAAATGTTAGGCAAATACTTAGTTTGCGACTGGTCCAAAGTTTTTTGAAGAAAATCCTCCTGTCTCAAACTCCTCTTACATGAAAAATGTTATGCTGCCTCTCTTTCTCTTTCTCTTTCTCTTTCTCTCTCTCTCTCTCTCTCTCTCTCTCTCTCTCTCTCTCTAAAAGGTTTCTAACGATTTTGATGTTTTATATAGTTAGTCATGTTTGGATTTGCTGTTAACGTTCAGTTGTTTCTCAAGATGTCGTGGAAGAAGTAAAACATTTCAAGGGCTGCATATAGCGGCCCCTTTTAAACATATCACTCACTTCTGTTTCCTGTAGTCACCGTGTGCATACAACCAAATGCTTGATAAAATTATTGTTTTGTACCATTGAACTCTTCTAGAACATGCGCACCAACTAAAAGTGACGTCATCCATTCAAGCGGGTTCTGAGTAATTTGGTTCTCCTGATAACTAGAATTTTAGAGCCAAGAATATGCATAGTCTTAGGTAATGCTACCTTTCGGTGATTTACAGAAGCAGTACATTCACGTAAATCTTTACTTATACTGGAATGGAGCGGGGACATCTGCAACACTTCTAACAGTACAATAATGTAATTAACAATTACAAACACCGTACTTTAGCACAATTTTATCGTATTTATGTTCAGTTATTTCATCTTTGTCAAGTTTCTAAACTCAATAATTCTCTAGCTAGGTTTTTGTTCGTGTTTAGCTTGATACACGACTGTCATTACGTGATTACATGAAATTAAGAACTAATATTTATTCTCCCATTTGCTCCCCATATTTTCTGACCAAACAATGTAATATTACCTTTAAATTCCTGATAGGGTACGTTAAAATCCTCATTAATAGTTCACAAATTATGCCTTTAATAACCCCAAAGTGTTTTAAAGGAATTTATTAATATAATCAAAAAAGGTAGTTAACGTTCCGATAACATTTACATTTTCCTTAGGAATGCAAATATACTATGGCATAGAATTATAAGAAATTGAGTAATTATTAGAAAAATGAACACACTATCTGAAGCGGCCTGGTGCGACAGTTCTGAAGCCGTTCCCTTTGCTTCAAATTTCGATGCTGCTATCTCGTGGTTGCATCAAATTCGATAACATTTAGCGTTACTGCTCTGTTGAATTCTAGGATGTGGTCATCTCTCAGCTCGTTTTGCGTTGTCTAGTCTACCAGCTGCTTCAGTGGTAAAACCCTGGGTACTTTATGTCAGGATATGCGTGAGTGTATTTTGAAAGGATAACACCATTTGATAAATTTTAATATTCACTAAAATGTTCAGCTTGAGAAGAGTCGCCGACTGTTGAATTTAGGAATTAATTACTTCTATGACAATAAATTAAGCGAAGCGTTAGTTGCCGTAAATTGCAGAAATGTTACTCAGTAAGTTCCCTCACAATAGTAGCTAAATCTTTCTAATGCCGGCGCGTTCATTTGCGCTACACAACTTAGAAATTATGCAAGAGAGTAAGTCACACAAGCGTCAAGAATCTCAGGAGATCACGAATATGTCACGAATGCGTGTCTGAGTTAGAATGCTCTTTTCTTAACTTAAGTTCCACTTACCTATTTTAGTACCCCACCAATGTTCCGATTTGCACGGTGCAATGTTAAAATCCTTCGTATGCGTTTCTTAACTTGTTGCTAAACCGTACCTTCCACTCGTTTAATCTTCTGGATTAAGCGCTAACTGCATTCAAAGAATTCTTAAGGTAATGTGTTTTATAATCGGCTGTTATTAATGTATTCTTCACACGGCTTGCTAATTACCGTTTTCTTTTCGGAAAAATCTTTCAATTCAGGCTTATTACATTATACATTGATTTAAAATACCGAAGATATTTAATTGTTCTTTAACTCACTATCATTTCTTTATTTAATTATTTATGTTATCCCGACAATAAATATGGTATTAAAATCTGTGGCTAATTTACCATATTATTTCTAAAATATACGAATACCTTTTACTCTTCATTATGTGAACATTTAATCAGCATCTTAGTATAGTTTCAATATTTGCCATGAAGCTAATAAATTACATTTCTTTTTGGCCATACGGACAATCAGTGTTGTCAGATGCTAATATTGTTTCCCTTTAAGAATAAATTAGTATGTATCAAATAATATTTCAAGAATGTGGTGCTATTCTTGGTCTTTCATTGTTTCCAGTCAAGTATGGAGTCAACTCATTACTTTTAAATGTGCCTTCAGTTTCTACTTCATCAATGCAGTCTCTCTCATTATCTCTTCCTTCTGTCAGGCAGTTTCTTTGGCGCTGATTCATGACAAATATTTATCTTCGCTAATATCGGAAATACGACTGTGTTCACTTCATTCATGGAGCATAATATGTTGTAAAATCAATAATTCCTTCTTCCACTTCTAATATGGTTCACATTTTCTGCTAAGAAATATTTTTTCAAGAACAACTCAATACGATTTATTGTCAGCTGAAATGAGTAAAACCAAAGTTTCAGAAACTAAAACGCAATTTTTAAAACTGCATAAATGTTCATCTATCTATTGCTTCTAAAATATAATAGATGTATAGGCTTTACAGTCATACCAGAAAATGGATAAAATTGGGGTCTTCAAAAGTCCCAAGTCATGTCGAAGATACTTTAATAACCCAGACCTTTATATTGCGAGGAATTATTTTCATTGTAATGAAGTAGTGTGAAAATACAGTCAAGAGAGGATTTCTGGACTCTGGTGCGTCTAATAATATGAAAGGAAACCTATGAATTCTTGAAATACCCCAAGTGCCCATTCGGTGATTAACTTTCTTAATTATTTCATTAAGCATAACGTTATCTATTGAATTCTACCTATTATCTCCCGATCATTTTAGTTCAAGAATCTTTACCTTGCCCTTATATTGAGCTTCATGTTTCGTAATATGATAAAGAACTTGGTTGAAATTCAGAGTGTAGGAGTATCAGTTTCACAAAAACCTCTACAAAAATAGATCAGTAAGATTTATGAATGCTTTTCATACACAGATTCTACAGTAGTCTGATTTATAAATGTAAACTCCCATAAAGTATGCAGTTTTTTATTCCTACACTGGCGTTTCCACAGAGGAAGTTCCATCTTGAAAGCTGTCAGTTTTATCAGTGACGATTTACTGCTTTCTCTGGATTGAAAAACAGTCTTAAAGTTTAGAATGCAAATTCACTTGCTGTCTTGGTCGATTTCTTCTGGGAGTTAGAAATACGTTTCAAACGTAATGGTAATTTCAATCACTTAAACTAGCGTTGATTTTGATTAATCATCTGATGATAAGTATTGATATCTCTCTTGGTATCTTTAGAGGTTATTTTGAGAGCAATGTTTATTTCGAAACAATAATTTTACACATTTTAGGCGGAAAATGAAGATTCCAATGCCCTTAACGTGACAAAAAACATCTAGAATTTTAATTGCAGTCTTTTACATTTGCAATTGCTTCGTTAAAATCTGGTGCTATTTTCAGCGCTAACAATGATGGTCAGTTTTACTTTATTTTATTAATGGTGTTTACAATCACGTCCATTACACATGGCATATTTGCCACCTTAGCAGCCATTGCTTCCCGGTGAATACTGCAGTGAATGCACCTTTTGTGAATATCCTAATGATATCAAATGTGCTTTGTCTCCCAAAAAATACGTTTTGCTCTCCTAGCATTTTGGGAGCGCCTTCAGTTACAACAGAAACCAAGCTTTACAATTAAGTTTTCAAGACTTAACACATCGGCAAACACCTTTAAGAATGTCCCCATCTGTGGTGGCATCTTTCGGGAGAATTAAATGGAGTAAAAGTTCATGTATACTCATAAATCTACGTCCATGCCACAATGAAAACTCCTAATTTAACAGTATTATTTATATCTATACTTTCGTCCAAGACGAGAGAAGCAAATAAATTATTTCTCGGACAAAATGCGAGTCAGTTGGAGAATTTAATGTTGTGCCGTGGCAGCTCAATTGGTTAGCGCAACCGGACGGAAATCGGAAGATCCGCTGTTCAAATCCCGGCTGTGGCATTGCGTTTTTCAATCCGATGCTACCTTTCCTATTTACAATTAGTTTCCGACAATCGTAATTCTGTGGTGCACCACATATACAAAGTAACTCGGTGCCTATGTGCTCGCCGTATAACACAAACCTAATTTGATGATTTAGGTCGACGGTACGGTCGTTCAGAACAGCAGCTTGTATAAACATGTTACAGCGAGGTGAAAATAAATAAAAACTTTGCGTGAAGAAGCCAACTATGGAGTTATTAAAAAGTAGAAACATAAATTTTCTGGACACTAGAATGCAGCTATGTAGATACAGTTATGAAATGTTAATTAAATTTACTAGCAAGCGTGCTCTAATTTTCTTGATAATATTGCTCAATGAAACGCGGTAAATCTAAGGACTTAATTTAGGAGCGAGTTTTTGAAGCGTATCCAAAATACTCAAGGTAAAAGAGTGGGTACTGTAGCTGATGGAATAAATTTGTTGTTGACAAATACAGTCTATGCTTATCTATGTTTCAATATCATAACAAAGGGGATTTTGAATCGCGTAAAGGGTGCTACATCGTTACACATGAGCCAGATACCGAATTGACAGTTACGGGTTATCTACCATTTTCGCAACAACGTGCGTAGCCAAGGGAAAATACGAATAACAGAAAGCAAGCGTATTTGTAGGAAATATTTGACAAAAACTTCATTTTAAAATCTGAACATTTGCTGTGTATTACCGCAGGTTTTGCACAAGCTTTGTAATCACTTTATTGTTAACTGTAAGCAAGAAATACAAACACTTCATACTCCTAAGTGATTCCTACATCCGACCACCCGAAAAACTAAACAAGCAATTCAAAAAGTGTGCATAGTAATGGCAATGTTTAGGACGTCGCACTGCCAAGAAGAGTAAGAATATGCGTAAGAATACTCATGCCTACTTTTCTGACTTTACTTGGCAGTATTGTGATGGTAGTAACACTGTCATTACTACCAGTTTTTCCGATGCACTTGGTTGTTCTGTTCAGAAACACTGTTAGTATACGAGAGGGTGTGGATGCTAATACGATACTTTGTCGATTTTCGAACAGCACTGCCGTGATCGCCAATTGATTAGTCTGTGACCTACCGCAAGGGCCTAGCCGTACACTCAGTAAGCTGCCTCACTGATGCAGCTTTGTCAAATATTGAACTTAAAATCACTTATTTTTAGGCAATTCCTTGGATATACAACAAAACGTTTTAGATAGGTTTGTTCTTTTAGATATGCGCTCCTTGCAATTAAATTCAACATAAGCAACTTGGTACTAAATCGTGATCATCAATATTGGAGAACTATAATCTCGTCGGAAATTGCAGCTGTGGTATCTGAGGGTACTAGTCTCCTGGGATGGCGAAGGGAGGATAATTAACATGTTCTGTCCTTTTGGGGAATTCCGCTGCCTCTGCTCTACTGTTTTGCGTATGCGTACACCTGTAAGTGTTTGAGGTCTGGAATGGCAGATCTGTGACATTTGGCACAACCTACATAAATTACTACAAATCCTTGCCCCTTGTCATTCCTAGATGAGTTCTCTGTTTGCCGTGGAAACAGGTTGATTAATAGCTATAGACAGTTTAGCTTCAATCATATCCCGGTCATCAGCTATGTTAACGATATCCAAACATGGCAGTGCTACTGATGCTAGTTTGTAAGTGTAATCTGTAAACACCTTGGCCAATAATGGTTCTATAGAGTGAAGTGCTATTTGAAATAATGTTTACATTGCTTATCGAAAAATAGCATTGAAGTTTAAAAGTGGCCAATAATAAGCGGAACTCCGCAAAATGGGCTAAGAGGTAATAAACACATAACTAAAAACTTAGTGTTACTTTCTCTACTACGTATATTAAGTAGGGGAAGTATTGAATTTCACCCGAAAATTCGATGTCCAGATATCACGGAAATATAAGTTTTGAGGTCACCTGAATCCAAAAGCGTACGCAGGCCTGTGTGTGTGTGTGTATGTGTGAACAGCATAACCCAAAAATGAAAAATCGGATAAGTAGCATACTTAGTATTAAGTTCAATATCTTCCAAAGATGGGACACGAAGATTTTCAAGAAATACCACCACCATAACTACCCTTTGCATGGAACATTTTTTCGAAAATGTTTATTTTCTAAAAAATGGCTATAACGACTTTGATTGAAATACCGTGTATTAAAGATGTTTACATGATAAATAAAATGTATACCTTGAATTTTCTGGGAATAGCCCTTGACGCCCTCTTCATTTGGAAGGAATTCTGTAAAAATGCAGATCTCTTTAAAACATGCAATTTATTTCAAATAAGTTGTTTTGTGGTATAAGCCATTTCTGAGATATGCATGATTAATGGTTCGATTTCTTCATTGGTCATTCTCTTAAGGTCCTGTCAACATTCACTTGTTTCTTGCGAGTGCATGAGAATAGTATGGAATTATAAGGCTCGCATATCGCTGTTTTCTGTATATATAACGAAATGTGTAATGTAACTACTTCTGTAAAGGTTTATTTGGATTAAAGCGCAGTAGATAGAAAAATAAGCTTTAAACAGAGTAGTTTGTATACCCACTAATATAAAAATAGGGATAGAGAAAGCCATGTGAATGATTTTTGTTTATATTGCCTGATAAATAAAACATAATTTCCAAACAACAGAGTTCTGATGTTTCCAATATGACATTGTCATACTAGCAAATATCTTTCATTTTCGTCAACATAATATAGAATTTGCCTTCATGTTTCCTTTTGATTAATCCACCTGCTTAGTATTTTCAAATATACCCTAACATGAAAACTAAAGTTAAATAACGATACACTAAGTGTATTTTCTTACTGTACAAATACTTCTGATCCATGAAACTAATCCAAGACAAACAGTATAGAATCGAATTCTTTTCTATAATGTCTGATTTCGTTTTGATTTCTCATTTTCATCTATGGAGAAAGTAAATATCCCCAGAATGGATTATTTTTACTATCTATCCTTCCTAATGCATTTTTTCCTTTGGTGTGGATAAAACGAATGGCTAAGCAACACACTTCGCTTTCTTCTCTGCGCTTTTGCTCAAAGCCAGTGCCTGAAAGAAACTTACTCATATAAGGTTATCTTCATTGTGGGTAAAACACACTGTTCCTGTTGCTAGAATTCCGCAGTCTTGTAAGGCAATAATGCATTGCAGAAAAATCGTGAAATAAAGTGATAGCGAATGAAAGATCGTGTACATGTCACATGATACAACTTGAATCCCAAAAGACAAGAAATATAGAAAAAAGTTGGAGAGATTTTGTGAAATTGCGAAAAGTGTCGAAACATAGTGGTAGACACTGTTTCAAAATTAGCAAGAGCGACGGTCGGTGAACTCCTATGGAAATTTTTGGAAGAGGGACGGTCGGTAAAGAACCTGACGAAAAATTAACAGGAGATATTTTTGAATCTGGGTAAAGTGTCGTAACATAAGCAACTCAATGGAAAATTAGCAAGAAAGACGGTCAGGGAAACACACAAGTCGCGGCTACGCGGACCTTAAAATACGGAGTAAATGAAAGTGCCTTCGATAAACGAAGGTGGCGTGTCGACTAGAAAGGAATCTATTAAAATAAAGAATAGTTCAGTTTAGCCGGCAGTATTATTAAGACTTTCAAAGCGGTATCACCACCCTCAGCTCTACCAGGAAATCATCCCTTGAACTAATTTCCTAACCCCTGCCAATCTCCCTGACTCCGAGGCTTCTCGGAATAGCAGCAATATTGATACCCATGCGACGCAGGACAGCATCAGCCATTTTTGAGAAAATAAAAAGTTTCAAACAATGTTGCATCTAAAGGTAGTTTGGGGTAATGGGATATTCTGAAGATCTTCGTGTCTTATCTTTGGAAGATTCTGAACCAAAATATCAAGCTTGGTATTTATCCAACATTTAATTTTGAGTTATGCTGTTCACACAAACACATATGGACCTTTTGTAAAAAATACTTGTTTATTCTGGGGATTTCTAAATCTGTATTTCTGGCGAAATATTGATACAGAAGTTGTTTGGAATGTATTACTTTCTCTATCCACTTGACACAAGGTATAAAAAGTAAAACTGGCTGCCTATGTAATTATTACCTGCTGATTAGAACAAATTAATATTAAAATCACTCCGCCTCCGCGTAAGAAATCCTCACGCACTAAGCACTAACTTTTACTTTCACCAATGTCGCTGAATCCCCGACTTAGCTTAATTGTTCAATGATACCAAAAATACACTTCGCATTGTCATCAGCATTACATTGACGAATATCTTAAGAGTGCTTAAGTTATCAGAAATATTACTACCACCTGTTAACTTAATTTTAATGTTCACTACCTGGCTAATTACAGTAATTAACATATATCATCGAATAATGCCATAGTATTTTGCCTTCTTAGGGGTTATTATTTCAAACATAAAAAATCCTGGCTTAATGCAAGAAAACTGTCTTGAGGTGAACCATCTGGTGGCTCGTATTGCTCAATAGAAAACTGAAGAAAATTCGGAACACGTGTCATGTTCTTCACAAAATCCAGACTTTTGTGGTGCAAATTTCTTTCGTTGTCATCCAAAGTATGGAGTACGAGTTAAGTGGGAAGCAGCGGTCCTGAAGATGACACACAGGATGGAATATTACAATGCTTTAGATCTGTTACACCTGTTGGAGCAGCACCTACAATTCCATAAGGAGAGAATATTAATAATATTAATAGCTAAGTCTTTTAAGTAATGTAATCCTGATTGTTTTTTTGAGCCTTCTTCCTAACTTTTTTTATAAAATTGTATATTGCGGGATAATATACAGAAACATTATCTGGGGCTAGTAGTGGAAATATGTAGGAGGATATCCTCTTTGGCACACAAACTCAACCTCAATGTCTGTGTGTCTCACGTATTAAATTTCTCAACAAAATAAAAGAGGTTTCGATAACACGAAGAATGGAAGAATTATAGTCGAATCTTGCAGCAGATGGTGTTGCGGTGAGTAGACAGCACTAATATAGTAAACCGAAAATGTTGCGGCTTTGGATACTTTTCAATTTACTCTACCCAAAATTGGCTACAGGTTGGTTTTGTAAAAGAAAGACCTTAATTAACATGTTGGCCGCTACATAAACACGATGAAAGCATCGCTTTGGAAAAGTTATGAAATCATCTGCGTTTTTACTTTTGTAACGCATCTTGGAATGCACTCCGGCAAATGCATATAACAATATTTACCTTTTGCCTCAATTTAAAATATCTTTCAGATCTATTGTCATCCTCCGTGGTCTAGGGGTATCATGCTACCCTCAAGTTATCGATGTCGCGGGTTCAAACCCGGCTGAGGATAATGGAGTTTTTCAGGCGTAAAAATTCCTTACATGGCTTCTTAGGAAAGGTAGTAAAGCCGGTGGTCCCATATTGTAGATTTACGGCACTTAAAAGAACCTCAAGCCTGATAAAGAGGCCTCTGAGCAAAATTACCGTCTTTCACGACGGACCACATCAGTTAAAGAGTTTCCAAAAAAACAAACCGATTTTTTTACCAGATCTATTAGACCAGTCACTGAAGTTTTTTATTTTAAGTAATCTAATGAATAACATTGCTGAAATTCTAATTTTCCTTTGAAATAAGGTAAAAGCCGAAAGAGAATAGGCACAGATGAATATATATAAGCCTTCTAACAATAAAATATTCTCCTCTTTAGTTGCCCTACTATATACCTATAGTAAGTATAGAGGAAGTATTTCATCCCATCGAAAAATTTGATATAGATATTTCACTAAAAGTGCATGTTTTGAGATGTCCTTAGTAGAACACAGAAACAAAATTTTAGAATAACATGTAGTTGTATGTGTGAATATGTGTACGTGCGCGCCCATAACAGCATGACTCAAAAATGAAAAGTCGGTTACACCAAACTTAGCATTTAAGTTCAGCATCTTCCAAGGATGCAATTCGAAGATTTCCAAGAAAAACCCCCACCCGAAACTCCCCTATAGATGAAGATTTTTCATTATACTTTATATTCTCAAAAATTATTGTAATAATTTTTATTAAATCGCCATAGGTGTAAGATATTTGTTTTACAAATAAAATTTAACTTGAATTTTCTGGGGCTAGCCTGTGAAACCCTTTTCATTCTGAATTAATTTTGTATAATTTGTAAACCGCAAGAGATATACAAAATGTTATATACACAAATGTCAATCTCGTTAAAGCACACAATTATTGTGAACTATTTTAGTGGTGTTAACCATTCCCGAGATATTCTTTGTTATTGCTCAGAATTTGAAATACTTAGAAACTTTTTTTGAAATGGTAAGTCGTTGTTCGTTTTTTCTGGTGGTCATTCAAAGAGCAAGGAGTTTCAAAGCCATTACATAGTGATCCGCTTTCAAAAATGTAACGGGAATTAAGATAGATTTATTTATTTATTATTAGGTGTTAATTAAAATGTTAATTAACAAAGACGACCCAGCATGGTTGATGCATTGTAACTAAAAATGTAATATATTTGTAATGCTACATTTTTGTATAAGTTTAAGATGTCATAGAAGTAAATCATGTCATGTGAGTCGTGAGGGCGAGACACGACACTTGTTTGTCACAAACACAATGGTAAGGGTGAGAAACCCTAAGTACAAAGGAACAAGTCAAGGTCTTGCGGCTATCTCTAAGAATAAGCCACCCTCTCGAGAAAGCTGAGTGACAGTTTAGTCAATAAATAAATATGGAAGAGCATTGCTGTTATTGGCTATTGGGGCCACGTCATCCATAGGGTCAATCATGGTTAAGCTACAAGTTTAAATTCAAGTATAGAAACGACGTTACAACACTTTTACTAAAACAGCTCAGTTCGTGGATTGTTATTCTCAGGGGCAGACGAATGTAAATAGTGCTGTACAAAGATCACAACAATAAACATAAATACATGTTAAAGCTCACTACGAATCACAGGCAAGCTTCTTTAGAATATACACATGTATAAACTATTCATCTTTTTTGTGTGTAAACAGCAAGAAATGATTTTAATATACATTAGGTGGTATATATATATCAATACTAAAGAACAGTGTACTAGTTATTCAACATAACTGCTGTGTCTTCCCACTCCCTGCCAGAGCAAAGTGCCTCCCTAAGCTACCGGAGCATATTAAAACAATTCTGTACACTTTCATACTCCACACCCACATGAATCATACAAGTTACACACACAAACTGGAAGAAGACTATCCCCGGGCTACCACTATGGAGATGACCAACATGCACCACTAGACCTTCAGAGCTTTCAACAGGTACGTGTCTCACACCACATAACGAAGATACGCGGCAAATATTCGACTATCACTTTATATATGTATATGTGTAATAAGTTTATATCGACTGACAAAATTAGATAGAAGAATAACTTTTGCAAGCACTGTTTGTAGAATTGTCAGTAGACAGCCAAGTAAACGCAACACATAGGTTTTTTTTTCATAAAACACATTTTATAATGGTGTGAACTCTAGCGGTGGAATTAGGAATTTAAGAAGTTAAACATTTAAGATTAACGTGAATAATTGAAGTGATGAGATTTTACAAAAAAAAAAAAATCATTTCTTAACACAGCAGAAAATTACCTATACAACAAGGCCCATATCCTCTCCTTCAACATAACTGGCATGCTGTATACTTTTAGAAACTCAAATTCATTTGCCACAATCAATTTCAAATGCCATAACCTTAATACAGTATCTGCTATAGCCACTGTGTTTTAAGTGACGGATATTTTAAAGTCGGCTGAAAAAACATGTTTTGCTTAAGACTTCACACCATTTTATAAGGATTCTTTGAATTACTAATAAAACTAGTTGATTTTCTATCCAGTTTAACTTAATTGCTGTAAATATATTTGTAGAGCTGGCTTCGTTTTATTATATACAGAATGTTGAAGTACTGAATGTTCTCGATTTTATTGTTCGTTTTATGGCAACTGGTCGTCACGTTCATTGTTCGTGCGTACGTTGTGAACATTATATTTCTTAATTTTGTTTGCCGCAGATGTCGAGTTTGTTTTAAAGTCCTTGTTGTACTTATTAGTGAATTGTTATAGTTCTCATTCTCATAAGTAAATGTACTCACTGACATGCATTTTAGGCATTATTCGCATTTGAAAACAGTACTGCAATTAGAAGAAGAAAACTTTTAACGGAACTACTATGTATAATTCATTTTTATATTAGTTATTCCAATTCATAAAGCTATTATCTAATTACCTATGTTCAAATAGTTTTGAAATTATAAGAAACTTAATTTCTGGATTAGGAGCATCCACACCTGATTATACATTTTAATTCGAGATTGTTATTGCCACTAGGTATGTATATTTTTTTAATCCAGAGAAACAGGTTTATTGGAATATTTTAAAACATTCTGCCTAAATGTTACGGACAAAAGTCCTCACTTTAAAATTTTTAAATGGATATGATTATTTATCCCAAATGTTTCCGATTGTTGTATTTCAATTTCTTGCCAGTATACTAATTCTTAAGCATTTTAAGACGAATTGTAAACACTAAAACATAGAAGTTCTTTTTATAAGATCTATCTCATAGTTTTGCTCAGTATCGTCGTAGAAATTTTTATTTGCTGTACCACTTAACTATAGTAAGTATAGGAAGTATTCGATACCAAGATTTCACTGGAAATCTATGTTTTGTGGCCCCTGAATTTAAAATAAGCCTTTTTAGAAAAAGGTCCGTGTGTGTGTATGTGTGTGTGTCTGTGTCTGTGTCTGTGTCTGTGTCTGTCTGAGAACAGCATAACTCAAAACGAATAGTCGGATAAACACCAAACTTGGTATTTAGATCCAGTGTCTTCTAAAGATGCGACACAAAGATTTTAAAGAAAATCCTAAACCCCAAAATACACTGTACATAGAAACTTTTTCGAAATTTTCTATTTTCTAAAAAATGACTCTAACCATTTTAATTAAAATACGGTATATTAAAGGTATTTATATGACAAATTAAATATATATTTTGAATTATCTAGGAATAACCTATGAAGTCCTCTTAATTCGGAAGGAATTATTATAATATTGTAGAATTAGTAAACCTTAAACAATAGACGAAAACTTACTGCACAAAAAATGTAGATCTCTTTAAACCACAGTATTTATTTCCAATAAGTTTTTTGTAGCATAAGCCATTTCTGAGATATCCGTTATTATACTTTCGAGTTGTTCATTACCTGGTCATTCTCTTCAAGTCCAGTCAACATTTGGTTGTTTCTCGCGATTACATGGAAATGGAAATTAACTTTAGAGCAGCATACGCGTCCAGTTCTTAAATATTTGACTATCGCTGTTCTCTTGTATCTATAAGAAATGTGTAATGTAGCTATTTCTGCAAACGTTTATGCGGATTAAAATGTAACAGATAGAAAAATAAGCTTTCGTAAGAATAGTTTGTATACCCACCAATAAACGATAGAGGGTAGAGACAGTCATGTGTATGTATCATACAAGAGTTTTATAAAGTGTATGTGTCTTGTATGTGAACAGCATAACTCAAAAACGAAAAGTCGGTTAAATACCAAACTTTGTATTTAAATACATAAAGTTCCAAGGATGCGACACGAAGATTCCCATTCCAGATTACCCTTTACATAAAAAAAAATTAGATGGTGTTTTAATTTATCAAAAATGGCTGTAACGATTTTTATTAAAATGTCTCATATTTGCATAAAAAATGAAATATATATCTTCAATTTCCTATCAGTAGGTTGCACATACACAAACACACACACACACACACACACACACACACTCTCCCTCTGCCTCGTACTCAATGACGTTACCTAAAGGGAAGTGCAAGAATTGCCAAAGAATATTCCGACCATGGCTAAGGGGTAATGGCCAGATTAACAGTAGGAACTAGGAATGTCCCTCTCCCCAAATACTTGTTGAAAATGTAGGCGAAGTCTTATATTCTGGGTCTTTTTAACAGAGCTTTTCACAATATATAATACACATCGTTACATGCACCATGAATTGCGAGATTATCAGTCCCATGTACTAGAGAATAGTAGTCCATTATTATGCAAGATTAGTGATTAGAAAGGCAGGGTAATGCAACATAATTTTTGCTGAAATTACAGATCCTCTAAGTGTGTATTCCCAGCTCTCCACCTCACGCCAACCAAGTCATGACACAATAAACCCGACTATGATAAGTCCCCGTGAGGCGATAAATCAATAATTTACAAAACCAGCCATAACACAAGCTTTTAAAACATCAACAATTAACAATTAAAGCTAAAAATAACAATTTAGTAATCTCTGGGAAAAACTAACATTTTAATACGCAGCTCAATTTAACAAAACTCCCGTAAACTGCCAACCATTTAACAATTATATAAAGATTATCGACATACAGTTATTTAAAAGCATTACGTTCATCCAAAATGGCCAACGGAATCCAGAAATTACGCACATTAATCATAATCCAGTATACAATTATAACAGCAATTAAATTTAACGACCATAAATCTCTTGTCTAGCTCCGTCATCAAGAATTCCCTTTCATACAAAACGGCAGGCTTCAGAAGAAACAACAACGGATGGACCCTACGAAAATTCCGGTCATTATCCCTCTAGAAAAGCACATATTTTCCAGGCTATTAAGCCATTCGGAAACTCGCCAATCTCAAGATGTGTCCCGTAGTAGTGCTAAAGAAAGAAATCTCCACCCACCGTAAAGCAGAATCCAAACCAAGCTAGAAAGAGCTCGACACGCAATAAGCAGGGAGAAATTTACCAAGAAAACATGATGCTACCTGCCGGAATCTAATACCATCATTTAAAGTTCCCGAAAGAAAAATGTACGATCAACAGAAGCCTGTGAACAACTCTTTATTCTGAACGAATTTTGTATAACTTGTAAATTATAAGAGGTATACAAATACTCACTACACAAAAAGTGTAAATCTCGTCAAATCTTGCATGTCAAATAACACTTTTTTGGGATTAACCATTTCCAACATATATTCTTTATTAGTGGTCTATTATTTCCAAATGCCTAATACGTTTTCAACTGCAAAATCCCTGGTAAGGTAGAACCAGACGAATGAAGAAATTCAATGCCATAACCGGGATTTCAACCATGGATCTCCCGGTTGCGCTAACCACTGACCTACCACGACAACCTGCCGCAGGATATTAAATTCCCCAACTGATTCGCATTTTTCCCGATAAACCACAAGCAGATCTCAAATTATATTGAAATGACATACCTCAATGGCGACTTACAATGTTGTAAGTACTTTAAGTCCCTTCATAGTTTCAACCACTATTAGGTCAAATAATGGAATTAATTGTTCTTTCACACAAGCCGTCTGTTTGACAAGGTTGGAAAGACAGAATCAGACAACTGAAAAATTCAATGCCACAGCCCGGATTTGAACCACATTTGTAGCTCACATCAGTGGTTCATTGAATTTTTCAGTCGTCTGATTCTGCCTTTCCAACACACGGATTGTGTGGAAGAACAGTTAATTCCTGCAAAATGCTATTCGACTTTTTTTCTTTTTTTCTCGTACATAATGACAGTGGTGATGCAAAGAGAATATAATTTCAAACTCATAACATAGCGACACGCTCTTAAAAGACTTGACTATGGGTTAAGACTACGGCATTTCTCTATTCCCCTAGTACACATTTCCAAGCACGAAATTATGTCATAATACCATTTCTGCAAATAGTTATGCTTATTAACGACTAATATGAATTATGTAGAAAAATAAGCTATTGTAAAAATATTTGTTGAAGAAAACTAGAGAATGTGAATGTAGCTCATTTGTTCATTTTAATTGGGAGAAATATATGCCTCATTAAAGGGCATTATGAATTGATAATACCGTTATGCTGTTTTTTATGTTTTTTTAAAATATTATACTATTGTGAGTGTAATTTGTTCGATTATTCACCCAGATATTTTTAGGCAGCTTTTATGCAAACATACTGTGTGTCAACAAAATTCTTTATCATCCCTATCACCAAAATATGTCAATCCTTTTGATGTTTTTCGCTCTGAAGCATGGTGATGCTTTATTTAAGCAGTGTACTACTTTAAAGAAGGGGTATTTGACAGTCTTCATAGGAAACCTAACCTCAAACATATTTGGATGGTTATTTTCCTTTTCAATGATGCAACAGTTCGAGACACATGTCGATATTCCGATTGCAGTATTATGGACAATATGGTTTAAACATGTCGACTATGCAACGTTCTTCTGCGCTGTAATATGACGAAGCAAACAAGAAAAAGAAACGTTGGGGAAAACAGAAATAAAAAAATAAAAGAGCTATTTCCGACCACAGTATCGACATTCATGTCCAGTTTCCGGTCGAGTGACTGTTCAGCAAAATACCATCGCTTCTGGTCCATTGCCCCTGAATTCACAAGCCTGGCTGCAGTTTGATGCATAAATTCCCAGTCATGCTTTGCATTCTTCGTGTATTCGCATGCAGAGATTTCTTATTTGTTTGCAGAAATAGAGAGCTAAATTCACCATGGTAACTAGTCCATAAGCCAAACAATAAACAACTGGCAGTAGAATTTTAAAGAAGTTAGCCATGGCTCACTGTTCTTCTAATATAAACAACTGCATCCAAAATGCCTGAAGTGATAATCAGAAAAATAAATTAACAATACTTATAAAATTAAACTACATAACAAATTCAAGGTCTTAAATATTATCAAGTACTTTCAGGGTAATAATCATTGAACAAGACTGATATTAAAGAGAACTAATTTCTTATTTGTGGTATAACGTCAGTATAAGGTACATATTTATTCTTTTTTATGCGCTTAGTTTCAGATCTTTTTCGTTTATATGTACCGCCCTCAGCTTTTAGCATATGATACATTTATAAGTAATTCATTATTTTAAACACCCCACTCACTATAGTAAAGTGATCTTGATTGCGTAAACTATGCATCTAATACACCTGCCGATGTTCTCCCATTGTTGCTCTCAGATAGACTTCCATCATTTAGCCTTATTTTGTAGTTTGTTAATTCCCTTATTAGATTTTTCTGACGTTCGGCTGGAAGAATATACAATTTAAGCTTATTTTCCCTATGTGAAATATTTTGGCAAATTTTTTCCCATATTCGCCAGGGACTTATGCAAGTTCCGAGAGAGAACTTTAAAAGCAAATGACGATAATATCTAACACAGTGTTGCAGACAAGATGTATGTTTGTCACCAGTAGTCTCTGATTTGGAGACATACTTTTTTACTCTAACGTAACATGTTTGAAAATATTTGAGCATGTTTATATGTGTATGTGAGTGCTCTGCGTGTGTGCATAGATAATTTAATTTACTCTCGGACACTAGATATGTCTTTGCAGGTTTTGGCCTCTAACGTAAATAATAATTTCTTTTCTTCAACCTAGCATCACTAGACTAAGTGGTCATTTCAGCTTGCAACTACTCGGAGATATCATGTCTAAAGGCAAATAGTATTTGTACCTATCTCTAGGTTAAAGAGTGTAGTGGGAAATACGTATGTTACACCTACTCCGTAGACAGGATTGAAATGAGAGGCTACTGCGATGATGGAGAGAGTGCGATATACGTAAACAATTCTTGAATTAAACCCAAGAACCTCGTATGTAGTCTTACTTCACCCTCAGAGTGTCTGTCACAATCCTATTGCTCCGACCAGGAGGAATCCAGCGGCATATTAAGAGGCGCACCGCTACATATCTATAATGTTGCTACAACAGCTAACCATGCCAAGGCCCTCTAATCCCAAAAAATACTCTCCTCCTTATAGATACATACCTGAAAATCCAATAGGGGAAACTAAGACGCACAAAACGTAATTAAATGATTATGTAAAGGTTTAAAATATCAAAACAAAATTTGCCTAAACAACTAAGAAAAACCACTTCAGGTTTCAAGAAGAGCCCCTCCAGAATGCGAGACACAAGCGCTACAGATTGAGTCATCTCATTTTAATTTGTCTGCAGATTAACTCAAATAAATCCTGCATATATGAATGCTATCGACTTTATATCATGTAATGCGAATGGAAAGGATTTGAGTGTATTCGCGCAGTTATTCTGACATTTAAAATTAGGTATCCGTATTTCATTCTTGGATCAGAATACCCACTTATTATTATATAACTGATGAGAGAGGAGGGGAGAGAGCGCATTTGTGTTTTTCCTGCATGAATCTCCAGTTAGAATTATAACAATAATTATACAAAGGAATCAAAGCGTCCTAGATTTTACATTGATATTTTCAACAAAAAGGAATTAAAAATGGACGAAGAATTTCAAAACAGACGGAAGAACTGATGAGGTTATAATTCTCTTTGATATTTATGCACTCCAATTTCTGCACACAACATTTATGATAGGTATTGCTTTTATGTTACAAAACTTAAATTGTGCAGCTTTTCTATACTCCGATTCGCATTTTTTCCGGTAAACCACACAAGGAGACCTCAAATTGTATTGAGATGATGTACCCCAATTGCGACTTACAATGCTGTAAGTACTTTTAAGTCCCGGGCTTCATAGTTTTGATCACTATTATGTCAATTAACAATGGTGATGGCATTGAATTTTTCAGTCGTCTGACTCGGCCTTTCTAACTTTTTCCAACACACTGCTTGGGTGTAATAACAATTAATTCCATGTTCTATATTCTGTTTGCCAGCTATTATAATTAAATTAATTACATGCATTTTTGTATCGCCAATGACTCACTAATTATGTGATTTACACCACGTTGCTTCAGCTCGAATCTCGCATGAAACCTAGGAAAATAAGTTTTGCTTCTTGCCAGCCACTTGAAGCATTGCATTTTCACGGGAGGAAAATCATATCATCTGGGCTTCGTGACTGTAATGCTAGACAGAGTTGTTACGGTCCTTAGTCTCTTCGCCTACAAAATTTTAACGTAGGAATAGCGTCTTTCAACAAGAGTGTCCTGTCTTTGAACTTAAATAAAACACGTTCTATAAATGATAGAGGTTTATTTCTTTTTTTATTTTGGAACGCTCGTAATTAATGTCATTGCGTGTGGAAGAGAACATCAGCTAAGTAACCGCCGCGACTTCGTTTGGTTACGTATACGGTTGACCCAATTTGCAATGACAGAAGAACGTAAATTAGGTCCAACTTCACGAATAATGCGCGTGATGTTATTCATAAGATCATTTACTGTTTCTGGCTTGTTGACATAAACTCGAGATTTAACATAACCCCACAAGAAGTAATACAACGGCGTTAAATCACATGACCTCGGGGGCCAGTTAACATCACCACCATGGGAAATGATGAAACCTCTGAACTTCTCTTTCAAAAGATAGATTGTTTCGAGAGCAGTATGACATGTAGCACCATCTTGCTGGAATAAGATTTTTCTGAGATCCACACCATCCAATTGAGGCCAAAAATAGTCCCTTATAAGAGCCCGGTACCTTTCTCCATTGAGAGTTAGAGCTTCTCGATCTTCATCTTGGAAAAAATATGGACCAATGATTCCACCATACCGAAATCCACACCACACAGTTACCTTTTGGGGATGAAGTGTTCATTCTTGAATCTGCATTGGATTGTGATTGCTCCAATAGCGGCAATTTTCTTTCTTAACACAACCATCGATCCAAAAGTGGGCTTCGTCGTTGAAGATGATTTTTCGAACAAAAATGCGGGTCAGCTTCCAATTGCTCCATAGTCCAGCCAGCGGCGCAACCTGTGGTCATTGGGCTTTAGTTCTTGAGTTAACACCATTTTGTAAGCGTGAAACTTCAAGTCCAGATGCAGCCCCAATTCTTGCGCTCGACGAGCAATTGATTTGTTTCCGTTCTCGCGTACACTCTCACGAACGGCGCCTATGTTTTCGTCGGAGCGCTTACGTCGATTACGTACAGGCGTTCTTTGATCGCTGACAGAACCACTTTTTTCAAATCTATCGATCAAACGCCGAATCGTTCTCTCGCAGGGACGATTATGCACACCGTAAGCTTCACGCAATACACGGAAGGTTTGGTGAACAGATGATCCATTTTGATAATAAATTTTCACAATTTCTACGCGTTGCTGAATGCTGTAACGTTCCATGGCTATTTGAAAAAAACAACTGTAACCACATGAAAAACAGACTGCTGTAACTCGATAACAACGGCAGCTATCACATGTTAAAGATAGGACACTCTTGTTGAAAGACCCTTTATATACATTTTCCTGCTGATGTTTCGTAAACCTTTAGTATGTGACTTTCGCCACTTCGGACATCTGCAACTTTTATATGCGCTGTTGCGGAGCATAAAATATGTTTATCCAGTACATATATTTTAGTGAATTTATTTTAAACAACCATGTGATTTATAACTTACGTTTCTACAAGTAATAATTGTTGTGTTCTCAAATTTTGAGGACATTAGTTGGTTCACAATAACCCGAGAACG
Organism: Deroplatys truncata; assembly: GCA_030765065.1. Classification (NCBI taxonomy): domain Eukaryota; kingdom Metazoa; phylum Arthropoda; class Insecta; order Mantodea; family Mantidae; genus Deroplatys; species Deroplatys truncata. The sequence goes on from CM060981.1 coordinate 113,382,437, forward strand.
GTAACCAAAACGGAAACGAGAATGAGAAGCAATGCAGCATACAAGGTTTTGATTCATAAAAGCCTGATAACGAAAATGGGTATGCATATCGATGATTATATGATTACAAAGCGAATAGCCGATTTTGCGCATTGACATTTCCCTTGTTTTCAACTGACCAATGATAATCTTTCCACCTGCTTCCAACGCAGCCGACATAATTCGGATTAGCCAACGTAATAATTCGATAGAGTAAACTTATATAAATGCAGATCCATTACATTTTCGATTCCTCTGGTCGTACCAAGCTTCCATTCCTTTAGTTAATGGTGTACATTAAGGTTGTTTGTTGTTCATTGTTAATTTATACCGGTTTTTGTGGATATTTTTTGTTTTTGCTCTTGTTTTTAAGGAAATAGCCAGTTTTGAGTTGCATATAAGCAAACTACAGATGACCCCATCTTTAGAAGAGCCAACGCTCAATGAATCTGCGGCTGTCAGAATCTGAGGTTAGGGTACATATATGATAGAATTCCAGTTTCATGTTTCCAGCTTGCGATTAGAGAGAGCAGTAGCGACTGTTTCATATCACGGCCGCCAAGAATAATCTCGTCAGAGAAGAGTATAATATGCACAACACTGTCTAATATCCCGTACCCGGGAACGAGAACGGGTAAGTTAAAACTTGGGCAAGCCTTCTTTCCCCTTCCTGATGCCCGGAAACACTTTCCGTCAATTGTGAACGTACCATTAAAATACACGTATTTCAACTCTGACCGTTCTCGGTTGTTGTGAACCAGCCTTTAAGAAAGTGCACGAGCCACTACTCCGTAGAGTCTGGCCCAATGGTAGGGCCGTTTGCAAAGTCGATATTTACATATCGTTTAACAGTAGACGTTGTTCAGCTCAATCAGAGGACGTCGTTTAGCGCTAAACTATGTCTAATTTGAGACCACATATAAACTCTGCTTTAGATATTGTTTACGCTTGAACATCGTAATTAGCTCACCATCATACAGGAGCGGAGAGACAAAATGGAGTTTATGAAATCTTTCTTTATTTTGGAATATGAAGATATATTATACTGAATAAAGAAGCATAGAAGTGGAATGACTACAAGTAAACTGAACCCGAACGAAAGAAAGGTTTGGGTAATAAACCCAGCACCCAGTGTTAGCCGCATATACTGCTAGCACTTACACTATTTAGTAACCCTTGACCCCTGAGTTAACATATTCGGATTTATCCCACATTGATGTAAAACGTTGCTGCATAAATTATATTATGTGTTACATTCATTTGGCATTTCCTATCGTCTTATCGTTTATTAGAGCTTATACAAGCTAATCTTACAAAGTTTATTTTTCATGTACTTAATTTTCATTGAGGTGAACCTTTGTTGAAACGCTACATTACACTTCGTTATAAAAAGCATCGATAGTCAAATGTTGAACTGAACGCTATATACTGGCCTTAAAATCCCATACTCGTTCCATACAGTCGGGATAAACAACGGAATATCTAGAATGCTTTAAAACAAAATGGCAAAGCATTGAACAATTCGAGCAATATCGGTTAAAATAAGCTAATGCAGTTTATTTGAAGTAAATTGTGTATAAAAGAGATTCGTGTTTTTGCGTAGAGTGTTTTCGTCTATCACTTAACGTTTACCAGTTATACAGGGTGGAAAGGAACTTATCTCATACATTCCTTCTAATAGAAGTGTTGAAACGAAAGGGTATAATAGCATTTTGTTCTATAATCAGCCATTTTCGAAAAACCAATACCTTATTTTTCAGCTCTGCATACCTGAACTGCGAGGCGGGGCATTAGCGGGGTTTTTTTCGCATAAAAAAGCACCATTCAAAGAAACACGGGCGAAAGGTGGTGTAATGTTTTGGCGAAATGACAATGTAATGTTTTGGCGAAATGACAATACAACATGGTAGCTATTGGCCTACACTAACAGTATGAAAGTAAAGCCCTCATCGTCCAATAAACGTTTCGCAGTCGCAGACTGAAAAGCACACCATGTTTATGTCAGCTCCAGTAGAATTTCAGTCATTATTACACGTACATTATACTATGCCTTGAAACTCACAGGTTTAGTGATCACAAAACCCGAGGTGTATTTAATGGAAAATCATACCTACAGCACAAGGTTTATGAGATGCCAGCATTTTCTTCTGGCATCTCGTAAACCTCGGGGAGCGTGCAGCCAGCACACGTAGGAGAGCGAGCATGAAATAATGTCGCCGCAGAGGAAGCAGCTTTAAATCTTGTAGATGGACAACCCGGGAGCAGTGGTCGGGGAATAGCTTGCACGGTCGGCGTGTCCCATTGATTTGTTCTCAGGATACAGAAAGAACAGTCATTACGATCTTATCATATCCATCAAGTACAATGTCTCACAGCACCAGATCACGTGTCTAGGCTGACTTTCGTCAACTAGTTCCTAGAACAAGGTCTAGATATGCCACAATTAATTATGGAAATAAACGAAGGTTCCTTTACAAAATTGGCATTCTCAATTTTCGTACCACCCATATATGGATGGAAAAATACCCTCACGACATCAGGGGAAATCATTTTCAACAGCGATTTTCTGTAAACGTATGGGCAGGAATACATTAACCACGTGCCAGAGTGAAACCTGTTTAAGAGCAGACCTACTCTGGATTTGAAAGGGAGAGTGCCATGCCCGCACCAGCTACCGTTCGGCTACCGCAATCTGTGACGTTGCCAACGTGTGTTTCATGTTTTCAAAAAATCTAAAATATCTCCACGAAAAATGGTTATAGAAAAAATAAAAAGCACAAAAAATGAGATCTGTAACTGTTTTAAATTAATGTGATGACATTCCTTCCAGCCAGTAATTAAACAAAATTTCTTCCGAATTAAGTGGACTTCACAGTTCATTCCCAGAAAATTTAGTGTATACACTTTATTTTTCTTATAAGCGTCTTAAATATGTAATATTTTAATAGAAAGCATTGGAACCATTTTGAGAAAATAAATTTAAAAGAGTTTGCATGCAAAGGGTAGTTTGGGGCTGGGGGATTCTTTGAAAATTTTCGTGTCATATCTTTGGAAAGGCTTGCAGAAATTAACTCTTCACTTGCTTTCTCAAACTAGTACGAAACAAAAATATATATTCCTCCATTATAAAAGTCGTCCTCCATGGTGTAGTGGTCACCACCACCTATAGTTCCCTGAGGTCGCGGGTTCAAACCCAGCGGAGAGCGATGGATTTCTTTCGGGGGTAAAAATCTTTAGCATGGCTTCCTTCGGAAGGGAAGTAAAGCCTGATAAAGAGGCCTCTAACAAAATTACCGGTCTTTCACGCCCAATATACAATGGGACGCTAAGGACCACAGCAGTTAAAAAGCGTCCATAAATAAAACTCAATTTATTTTTTCATTACGAAAACACTCATTTAGATCTAATCGTGCTAGGTGTTGAACAATCAAGCAGACTTGCGCTACGGTGTTCTAATACTTGGCCTCTATATTGACATCTCGGGAAAACGTCGCAGTTCTTGTAGTGTAGATCTCTCGCTGTTTCGTTAATGATTCCTGTCCCCCTAGCAGGGACCGCTGACTTGGTGCAACTGACGTGGTATACCTGACGACTGTAGCTTTTTTGTACTTATCTACTAAGGTATTATGCTGTGGTGACCCTATTTATTTAAGATAAACTTGGGGAACGTAACGACCACCGGTACCGCTGCTGAATCCGGGAGTTTGTGGTTAATTGTAACTTGCCGTGCTTTACCGTGGTGGCGAGCGAACTGATAGCGGGTGGATGAAATGCCTTGACCGAAGCCCAGACACCAACTACCAGTTTGTGAGTGAGAGTTTTTGCTTGTGCAGGGGCTTTATTTAATTTGTGTTGTTTTTATGTCTACTTTCCGTGGTATTGGCAGTGTTGTGGAGTGAGTTGCTGTTGTTGTGAAATCGGTTGTTCTTTCTATCGGCTGCGACGTCTGTTGCATCGGTTGCGGTACCAGCGTCTGGGAGGTGAGTGGGTTGAGTTACTGGGGTGCTATTGAGGCGGCGGTTGTGGAGCGTTCGGCAGAGGTGTCTTGGAATGTAGTGGACAGCAGATCTACCCGTTAAAGCGTCCTTCCTGCAGCAGATGGCGCAGAATCTATTGCGACGCGTCAGGCCATGCTGCTTGCAAGAGGACGTAAGAGTTGGGGCGCCACAGTACCGCGGCGAGATGGCAGTGTACCGTCAACTGGCCATATAGGCAAAACCATCGGCTCGGCGATGTTCAAACACAGTGTGACCGTTCTACTGTTTTGAAGGGGGAGTTCGGGAATGGTAAGAGAAATGCCGGAAAGTGGGAAGAGAAATAAGAAAGGTGTTGGTGTTCCTCTGAGCACACTGATAGTGCGTAAATGTAAGCTGCTGGCAATATAGCCTTGGCAGAACCTGGTTGCCACCATAGGGAGTTTCGGAGAGTGAAGACGAAATCGGCGATGACAACTGCTGTTGTAGTTGGTAGCGCTGCGGTGGTCCGCGCTGGGGCTGGGAGAGGAGACTGACGGTTGGCGGCAACTACGCGGGTATAGGAGGCACTGCGCCTGACCCTTTAAATGCCCCATCCTACCACAGGTGGCGTAGCACCGGCGGCGGGTGCCTGGGCTGTGCATCGGTAGTGATGCTGTTGGCGCCACAGTAATGGCACTGGGGTTGAGCTACACAGTTTGAAGAATCGTGGCCGAATGCACAGCAGTATCTTAGCAGAATACTGGCATTCTATTCGATTGTCCTCAATACGTAAGCTTCGCCCTAACAAGTTCTGCCCGCCCTCAAGCCCGCTTCGTAGTCACCTGGCTCTTGCAGTGGTATATTTGTTATTAGTTGGTAGTTGGAAGATGCTTCATGTTATCTTATTGCTGGGCGCCTGTTATTGTTTTATTATTTTGCATTTTGGCTTCATTGTGCTCCGGCTAGCTATTATTATTATTCAGTCGAGCAAATCTCTTAAACAGGGTGTGTAAACGGAAAGGATTTTGTTACTCAAAGATAACACTGATAAAAGAATTTGTTTTTACACTTTTATTACCGACACAATTAAGTTCACATATTGATTCGTGATACACGCCAAACTGAAACTGTTATATTTTCTAATATCACTATAATAACTTATTTACTGCACATTATGAATTCGCGTGTTTCACATTTATAACAAACTTTAAGACGCGAGAGTTTCTGTAGAATTGCGACGTGTACTTTATGTATGCTTCCGTTGAACTACGCGACGTGTAACCCGCGAACGATTCTGATGAAGTACCTGTGCGACGTATAACGCGTGAATACTTCTGTTGGACTGCGCGACGTGTAATTCACAAATGTTTCTGTTGGACTGACGAAATCTGCCTCTGACTTTAGCTTTTTATACTCCCACACCCCGATATGCCTAAAGATTATAACCGAGCTGCTATTGGTTAATAAAACGCGCCAACATTAGCGTCTATTTTTATATGCAATCAAAAATTACGAAAACATATGCTCTAGGGAAAATATTCCCGCTATTTCTAAGAAAAGCGCGCCAATCTGACGTCATTTGTTTGTCTCTTCTAATTAATATTCAACTCGCCCCCTCGCACATTGTTATCCGCTCCTATTGTCAGTTTCAGTGAGGCCGTGTAAACTTATTTCCTAACAATACTTATAATTAACAAACATCTCAAATCAATGTCATACAATAACGCTTATTTACACTACAATCAATCTGGCATTTACATTATTGTGATACAAATTACTGCCACACTCTGCAAGCTCCAAACGGACAAGCGGTGTGTGTCCTCTGCGCGTGATGGTTCTTGTGGCCTTCATAGCTGAGGGCCATTACTGTTGAGCTGCGATGATGATATAATTTACCGGAAGGTTCTGTACTACTCTGTAAACCACAGCAATGTGCCTCCCGGGAAGCACAGACTGAGATGTCAGCGGAAGCTGTAGCGGCGCGGCAGTTGGTTGCTGTGTCGACAACTGCGCGGGCAGCCACGACGAAACAGTGACTAGGGCGTTTGTGGAGATGATGGCAAGCTGGAGGCGTCCGCTGAAATCGGAGGCCCAGTCGAAGCCGCTAGTCGCTAAGCTGAGCCATAATCCGAGATAGCCGGAAAAGTTCGTCGTGACTCTATTTTCGCCGGATTTTCTCGTTCAGCAGCACCTCAGTGGCCAAGGGGAAGCTGTTCGCGCTGATAGATGCAAGCGCTGAGTCAGTTATGCTGGGCAGGTCGGCCCTAAACTTCGTGGAGGTGTCAGCTCTTTATTAGCACTATTATGACACTTATTAGCATGTCTGAATCAACACTACAGAGAAAAATATTGGGAGTATTGAATTAACTGCTATCGGGAGGTTTAGTAACACATCTTATCAATCCAACAATTTAAGTGATTAGACGTCATAGGTAAAACGAGTGTGTTTCAAAACTTGAGTTTACGAAAGTATCGCGGGATTTTAGAGTTATATACTTCAAATTCTTCAAACGCAAAGCTTAGTAATAATTCTAGATATTTGTACATTGGCGCAACAGAAACACATTCTTATCAAATCTATCAGTGCTTACTAAGCAGCTGTTATAGAACTTCCACCAGAGAGAGAAGCTCTCTCTCTCTCTCTCGTCCTCCGTGGTCTGGGGTATCATGTTAGCCTCTAGTTCCCGAAGTGGCAGGTTCAAATCCGGTGGAGGGCGATGGACTTTTTTCGGGCGTAAAAATCCTTAACATGGCTTCCTTCGGAAGGGAAGTAAAGCCAGTGGTCCCGTGTCGTAGATTTACGGCAAAAGAACCTCAAGCCTGATAAAGAGGCTCTGAGAAAAATTTTCGGTCTTTCACGTCCAATATACAATGGCACACTAATTAAAGAGCGTCCATAAATAAAACTTAATTTATTTATTTATTTATCTTCCTCTCTCTTTCTCTGTAAAATGATTCTCGTGGATGTCTACTTATATCTGCGTTGCAGAATTTACGCAACAGGTTTATTTTCCTTCCTACAGATAGGTGACTTGCTTCCTGAAACTATTATTATTGGAAGCTTCTCTTATGTATTTTCAGGACTTCAGCTTATTTTAGTAGTACACAAGTTATAGGTCCTGCTTTTTGGCATTTTCGTTTGCTAGATTCCAAGGAAATTCTCTTTGTTTTGCAGCGATTATGTGTACACGCTTGCACTTTCCGCAATGCTGGTGGAAAAACAACTTTCGAAATTCCGAACTACTACTTCCTGTACTTTCTGGGACAACTGCGGCGTCCGCATAGAAATGCCTTGGATACTAGGTACAATTTCAGTCTAGAATAGTGCTTTGAACTCTGTCCATTTAATCAACGTCTAGGCACTATTTAACAACACAAAGTTTGAGAACATTTAGACAGTGAGTATCTGAACACTATTTAGGTTCTTAAACATAACATCGTTTTTGCAAGCGGCCCTTTTGTCTGCACGGGTACACAGCTCGGTTGCCCTAACTAATTAATCAGTTTAAACACGGCTCCATTTGGGAAGTCGTGCCTCAGCCTTCAGAAGCAGCTGGGCCCCCAACCGATAGGAGCATCTAACCCGGGTTACTGAAAACAAAGACAGCTAATGCGTATGTCAGAGCGGTCAATGTTCTAATTTGAGTCACTAGATAAAATAAATAGAGAAATCACCAGTCAACCCATTTACCAAAGACATGGATACTATTTTGGTCTTCTGCTAGTATTATGAATATATATATATATATATATATATATATATATATATATATATATACAGGGTGGACCATTTAAGTTGAAACTGTGCAATATCTCCAAAACTAAGTGTTGTAGGAAGAGATGCCTTGAATAAAGGTTGGTTGATATTATGGAAGAAAGTAAATGCCATTAGGTTTTTTTATTTGGAGGACGCTGTGATGGTCATTTTAAATTTGACCATAATTGTAGGTTTCCATTTAACAAAATTACATTTACCCTAAAATTACTATTATGATATCTCCAAACGAAACACGTTTGGAGCCATTTACTTTCCCCCATAATATCAAGCAATTTTATTAAAGGTATTTCTTTCTACAACGCCTAGTTTTGGAGATATTGTACAGTCTAAAGTCAAATGGTCCACCCTGTATATTATTCTGTATTATTATATTCTTCGGTGCAAACGTTTACTCATCACCCTTCTCCACAATAATCGCTAATTACCTATAACCCCAAAACCTAAAAGTGGTTGCACCTTAAGCGTTAAATTAAGCACTTAACCATGCCATGGACTTTAGACACATAATATGCACGTATTATTAAACGTTGCAGATTACTGTACTGTACTAGCATGAAGAACAACATGGAGTTACATTTTAATATGGTTCCGGCATACTTACCTAAACCAAACAAATTTCTTAGTTTACTTTTACGCATATGTTGTTCTTCTAAAGATAAAACTCCACACAAATAGACGTCGTTTACAAAAAAAATTGAAAAATCAATTTAAATTTCTAGTTAACTGCGAAGGTAAAACCTAATAATTAATAAGAACGTAATAGCCTAATAATAATAATAATAATAATAATAGTTTAAATGCTGGTAAAATTATCATAATTAATATAACAATAAGGCGGCGCCGTGGCCGAGTGGTTAGACCGCTCGCCTCCCACCGAGGCGGCCCGGGTACAATCCCAGGGACCTGCATGTGGGATTTGTGGTGGACGAAGCGGCGTTTTCTCCAGGTTCTCCAGTTTCCCCCGCCATTCATTCCACCAACTGTTCCATCATCACATTTCCTTTCATCCATTTCACCAACATTTCGTTTCATCTACTTCCTTCATCCCATACCAGGCATCGGGCTGATCACCCATCCTGGATGCTCTGTCTGATCCATGAGTGTCTGCTCCTTGACGGGCCTCTGACCCCAGGCACCCGCTTGTAAGTCCTGGGGGGTGTAAGTCCTACATAAGAGGAGGGTAAACAGATAATGAATGAATAAATAAACAATAACTAATCTAAAATAAATAGTAATATAATATAATATAATATAAAATATAATATAATTAATATTACAATCAGTGCGACAGTTGTTGACTAAATACTGGGCGTGCAAAGTTTGAACACTGCAAATATAAGAAAATATAACATAACATACGCAATATAACTAACCTTCCCAACACATGTAATAGGTCGTATTTGCGGAGGAGTTGCCGGTATGTATGGAAAAGTGTCAAAGTTGCACTATAGCAATCTCTCATATATTCCAACCCCCATAGAACAAACCGTCCTTCAAAACTGAACGGACTAGCTATCGGCTTTAAGGCTTAGAATAGTACAACTTAACCTTATGTAGTTATTATTATTATTATTATTATTATTATTATTATTATTATTATTACCATATATCCTCCTCACTCACTGGAGGTGTACTTAATCTCATTAGATCCGAAATAAACCTGATAACCGGGCTCTTGACAGGACATCGTATATTACGGAAACACCTATATACAATGGGAATCTTTAAAAAGAAACGTATGAAGGCTATGGAACTGCTTCTTATATAATCTTAAAATGTGAAGCACTGGGTTGGAAGAATAATGAACGTTTAGGCCTCATAAGCCCAAATAATGATTTTGCTAAAGAAAACTTAGTTAATATATTGCTGTTCCTAATCAAAGAGACGGACTATCTAACTAAAAGAACAGTTTTATTATCTCTGCTTTAACAGGAGATAATACAAGAAACTCTCCATCACTACTATAGTCAAGACATTATTAATGCCTAGGATTACTTTTAGTTCCTTGTTTTGTATGAAATAAGTGTTTACACAACAAAAACTAGTATTTAAGTATTTGCATTATAAATCACCTTACCCTTCTCCGTCTTTACCCACATACAGATAAACACAGGGTGTTTTATTGTCTAGATTTTGTAAAATTTTAATTACGGCGGAATATTGATATTACGTTTTCAATGCTTTTATTATAATGTTTCACAGTGAGTACAGTATATATAGTCTTCTTCATTGCTATCCATCATACAGAACAAGAAATTAATGTCCTTAGTAAACTCTCCTATAACTTTGAATCATTGACAATTATAATACTACTGTTAAGAGGTTAAAATTAAATACCATACTAATATAAAAGTATAAATGCAACTAATTTGAAAACGGTCTGATACCAAATTATATCAAGTACAAACACATCGTATCCAATCTATGAAGCCCTCAACCGGCATCAACAACTGCAATTCTCCGGGAATAGCAATTGCAAGAGTCGACTACCTCTGACGATGCCCGACGGAGAGAGGGCGAAACGTTAGGTGCTAAAACATCTACTGGAGCCGTGAAAGCCTACGTTTCTACATATATTTCTTATTATGATAATGTAATGTACAGCGCTTCGCTTTAAGGCTGCTATTAATCGACATTAACTAAAAATATCAATAAAATATAAACACAATTACGGAGTTATAATATTGAAATTAAGATGTTTTAGTACCCTTTTATGCCTCTAGGGTTAAATTTATTCTTCTTTAACCGATTACCTGCCTCTTTGTAGAACGCATACCCCAAGGACTTACAAGTCAATGCCTTGGGTCAGTATCTTGTCCATGATTAAGCAAGCTCTAGATCATATCATATCCAGTATGGATGATCAGCCCATTGCCTGTATGGTGGTGAAAAAGTTGGAGATTAAACATAGTGATGAAAGGGATGACAGTAAAATTCACGGATCAAATTGTTTAGGGATCGAGAAAAACCGAAGACAGAAAGAAAGAAAGAAAGAAAGAGAGAAAGAAAGAAAGAAAGAGAGAAAGAAAGAAAGAAAGAGAGAAAGAAAGAAAGAGAGAAACCACCTTAGATTAGGTACCGGGGTTTAAACCCGGAACCTCCCAAATGCGGGGCACAAACGTTACTGCCTGAACCATTCCCGATCGGTGTTAGATTTCTTAACGTTATAAAAATCAAAACACAGTTTTAAAAAAATGCAAGAGTAATCCAAAAACGGGAGTAGTAAATACAAGTTTAAACATATTGAACAATGGTCTATTTTGAAAAGGCATGAAGAAGCTATTTGAGAGTAAATCTTAAATTTATTGTTAAGTAACAAAAGCTTCCAGAGGGTGTGTCGGAAAAAAATGCCGACATTTATAATTTACTAGTATGGAATGCGAAGGAGGATACTGCATTGTAGAATGAATATATAGCTTCCCATGAGTATGAAACACAAGCTGATAGAATAATATCCGTAAGAATTCCCAAGCAAAGCTTTCAGAAGTAGTGTTTTGTTCTTTCAGTGAAAGGTAAGCGAAGACATGCTTGGAAAAGCATTCGATTACAAAGGGTCCTGAAACGAAACAGAATAGGAGTCGGTTGACTTTAATCTCCCTAGTGGAATATGTATGAAAGTGAATTCTCCGTTTACTTATACTCATCTGGGTACACCAAAATCAGTTCTGGAAATACAGGAAAGTTCATTGTCACTCTTGCAGTCGATTTTAAGGCGCATGCATCTTTAGCGTTAGTTAGAACAGGTACTTAAGTAACGCTCTTGAGGTAATATTCACATTTTCATAATTTTCGTTTTCATGTTACCATTCTAATAAAATTTAATGAATGTTGTTTACTTCTTAGAAGATTTTTGACAGTTAACGCCTATTTTAGTTCTCGTTTTATTAACATTTTACAATGTATTTTTAGGTAGTTAACGATTTTTAATTTTTCTTAAAAAGCTCTATATTTTCGCAATTCTTGTGTAGTAGAGTTGCTCCCAAAAATATCAGAAACCTGCCCACGTGCACTGCAGGCAAATGTTTGCTAGAGGCGCTTTCAGTTGCTCATCGCACCTCAGAAATAGACAGCAGATGAAGGGAAGCTGGGTAGTACATAAGGCCAGCGTAAACGGGACTCCATCAAAGTCGTAGTCTGTTGCACTGGTGCGAATATTTGCTGTAGTGGCAATGTATTATTTGAATTTAACAGAACATTGAGAGCAGAAGAAGGGGAAGAACGAAGGGAAAAGAAGTAACAGATCCCATCATACAAAGGAAGCTCTAAGTTAAGCTTTATATGCAGAAAAAGGTATAAGGTGACACTAGTGCAGATTGTAATGGAAGGATTACCAACAGAATCTGTGACCAGATTAAGGAAATAAAGCGTATAGTACAGAAGATTGTACGTAGTGAGCAGATATACGAGAGGTGTGACAAAGGAGGTGACATAGATTAGCTCACTTCTGTGGAGTGGTAATTGGGTTCAGGCCTTTGATAGATGGTTCCTTTAGTTATTTATATATAAATCACGCTTTCCAATCCACAGCTTCCAATTTGGCACACCAAGCTAAACCATTTTGCCGTGTATTTGACTCATCGTAACTCCTGTGGTTAGAGGTAGATTCCTACTTACGCTCACGATGCAGAAGCAGACATGGTAATAATAATCTCTCTTATTGAACCCCCAAATTATTTCCTCCTCAAAACTTATAGTTCGAATACGCCCATTACCTAACACGTAACATACAACTTCCCTTTAATTGGACACTAAACTTCGCTTATTTCCTACTGTTTATGACTTAAATGCTTATTTCTAATGTTGCCAAGGGGCTTTAACTTTTATTTTACCGCCCAGTGTTTCCTCTTCCCAAATCTTGGACTATAATTATAACCAGAAACACCTCAATAAGTGTAAGGTATTCTAAATTTGTTATAAAATATTTTCCTCAGTATGATTTCTACAATATGTATGCTTATTATTATACGTTTCACGGAGCGGACTGCCTCAGTAGTACGTGTAAACAAAATTCCAGAAATGCGTATTTGATTAAAAATTTATAGATTATGCCTGGACATTGAAACTCCTTAAGTAAGGCGATGATGAAGAGCCTGTTTTTAAGTCGACATGGAAAAAACAAATGATACGTGGAAAAGAAATAAACAAGTTAAGAAATATCAATATTTTGAAGCATTGTGTGTCCTTTTTGTACTTTCCTGACTCTATGCTTAGCGTTAGAAACTCCATCTGTAAAGACCTGGGTGTTCAATGTGCCTTCAGAAGTTTGTTTCGGATTTTTTATATTAGAGTTTTTAAGCATTTAAGCATTCCGGAGATTTGCTTATCTTTATCCATTTACTCAGAGATTTCAGTCCACCTTGCCCGCCCTAAATATTAGATTTGTGAGTATTTTTCTATACCAGTCTAACGTTCATCATCGTTTCTAGGAAATCCAAATTTGTGATTATTGCACTACCTCAGATTTTGCTTGCTTGCTGTAGGTTTCTGGACGCCTTAACCTGAACATTTGTGTACATATATCAATCAATTGCTTCCCATGCCCGCTTTCTGAGGTTTAAAGATAATTCTCTTGTTTTTCCATCTCAAACCAGTCTGACTTATCCTAATTTTTGTTGTTCTTCTATACCTCCTTACACAAACATGGATATTGGATATGCTTAAATCTGAATCCTTTCTTATCTTGGCCCGCTTACTGGACTTCTTATAAAATCCGAATGTTTGTACACACAAGATTCTCATAGGCTATTCGCTGTTTCTCGGAGGTCCAAGTATGTTGCAATCGCTGCCGACATCATCTTGATGGGGTTTGTCTACTAATCTTACAGTTGATTTGCCTCTTAAGTAAACACGTGATTGATTGTCTTTAGCCATACACATGCATTGGTCGTTTACTGCGATTAATTGAATTAATAAGTATAATCCACTCGTATAATCTTCTTTCTGAATTATTGTGTATTAGGTTACTAACTTGCAGGCCCGTCTTCCCTCGTTATTTAGTTAAATATAGCATAAAAAAACCCGAACCTTCATAAGGTTTAAATTTCTCAGCTTATATCGACTGAAAGAGTAAAAGATGTATTACACATTGGCCTGTTTGTTGTTTGTTTGTTTTTTATTAGCCTGTATGCATGGATCGAGTATCACAAAAGACAAGTGCGAATTGAACTACACGCCTTTTGTATCTCCTGTAGTGGTTTCACAGTATCTTTGGTTTTTCTATAAACCATTGTCTTTTTCGAGTAAAACTTAATTAATAAATCAAATTTTAATAAATCCATTACTGTTAAAAATAAATTTTAAAATAGTTATGTTAAAATAACTTGTAAAACCAATGTAACTTGTTCTTGGCGATTAACTAGGCGCAATTGATTGAAGTTCTTGAATGAATTAACCATGATAAATACTCAAATATATAATGCAAGTATTTATTATTATTTTAAATATGAATGTATGATGGTGGTGGTATTTATTAAGTATTTAGTATTACATTAATTCTATAATACAGTCACATGGGTCATAAGACCGTACATGCTCTCTAGAAAAATACCTGGTCTGTATACGTGACTTGCAGTATCAACCAGAAAACAATTATTTTTTATAATCACCGCACTATATACATACATATAAAATTGAAAAAACACTCTGAATTACACACTCAAACACACACACACACACATACACACACACAGTCGCGCACAAGTACTCAAGCACCACATATGTTTAAAGAAAAATTACATAAACACCTTATCTCTTAGTACACGTACTTCCATTAAGTATGCGCCCAAGCTTGGCCAGTTTTGGCTGTTTAGAATCAAGTCCCAGCATGCTGTCCTCCGTCTGTTGGAAGCCAAAAATACTTCCGGTAATAGTTTTTTCCTAATACCCTCCGTCTGCACGCATGCTGCCAAAATATGCGTCCAGTCTTCTTGTTCCCCGCATAATGGGCAAATCCTCCTGCCATCGTCATCAACAATCTTGCGAGCTTTCCACCCTCCCAACCTAAGCCATGCTATTCCAGTCCTCTGTTTTATACTCAATTCCAAAATATATGTTTCCTTACCCCACCTAGTTTTTATTTCATTTTCTAGCTCCAATGTTGATCTTTGTCTACATTAAGATTCTATTTTCTGCCTGTTTATATCGCATAGTCGTCTTTTCACTTTTCTCACGGCACTGATGTATTTTCATTACCCCTTTGCCAGATATCATTCCAATTTTTGATAATTTGCGTTGCAACCCCGCCGCCCAACATTTTGGATGCTCTAATGAATGTATGATGCTATTACAACATTCGTATACCTAATATTCGGTTTAAACAAATATTGAAGGAAAAGCTGCTACTAACACGCGGATAAATATTTTATGAAAAATGTAATACAGCTACAATTGTGCATACCATGATGTGCGATTCGTCTGGCTGAAGAAGAGTTAAAACTTTTACGATGCAGCCTACACACTACCTACTAAACTTTTTGGAGAGTAAGCATGTTTGAAACTTGCAAAAATGAAGTGACAACAAATGGGAGACTAGCAGTTTATAAGGAAATGACTCTTCACAGATGGAAGCTATTTTTCATGTTAATGGAAGAGCGAACATACATAACTGTATTATATGGTTGAAAGAAAATCCACACATCTACTTTGAGTTTCGAAGAATAAGTCCAAAAGTTAGCGTATGGTGTGGAGAGAGTTACTACAAACTTTAGGAACCTTTTTCTTTCCAGAACAGACCCTGCATTATGAGCTCACTTTGGATATATTGCAGTTCTTTCTGATGCCACAGCTACAAAAGCAAAGAAGGCAAACTTCCTCTCTCAACAACGCATCTTATAACTGGGCTTGGGAGGCTTTTGAGCTCTTAGACACGCTTTCCATTGGTAACCATTATGATCTCATGTCCCAGTAAAATATCAAAGTCATAGCAAAATAAGTTCGGATTGTATTTTTTTAGTATTTCAGAACTATTATTAATTCATTAAACAACAAAACATACACTTATCCCCTCTTCTACAAAATGTCGAAACAAAGCCGGTGGTTAATGTCAAAAGGAGTTTACTTATAAGTAGGTATGTTCTGAACTTTATTTAGCTAATATTGAACATATATTTCGTTACATATTATTTATTTCTTTGTATACTTTAATTGCATTTATCCAAAACACTACTATAATGCTGTGACAATTCAGTTTTAAACGCGTTACGGGGTCTGCTGTATATTGCAGATTGAATTAAGTTGCAATGAAAGAAGAATTGCTGAGAGGAGACGTATAGGACGTATAGGGCTTGCTGAAATCAAAACAGATTTAATTACATCTTGTTTTAAGGAACTTATTTCAGATTCATAATCCTTAAACGTGTTTATAATGTATCGGCAAATCCTTACTGAGGTTCCATTAGAGTTCGGACAAATCATTAAACTCGTGTACCTTTCCTGTTTCGAGGCACAAATCTTTACTTCATTGACACTCCATTCTCCTAGCTTCAGAAGTCGTGGCTTTTCAAATAATAGATTCTGCAACAAAACTAACTCCTGATGAACTTTTCGCGATATCCCCCTAATAATGAATATATATTGTGACGCAGAAGCTATGGGGATCAAGGTTATAGGGAGATCGACGCCGGGCAGTCGGAGATAAACAAAGATAAGTACAGCTCGCCAGCGTAAACACCGGAAGCGCTATCGGCAGATAACCATAATTTTAATAAGTTTCTTTCCCCCGCTTCCAGAACGTTTATCCAGATAGTTCTAGAGTGTTCTAAGAAAGATTCCATGGCTATATAAGCGGGCGTTTTCGCGAGAGGAACCAATCAAAGAGTGAATGAGATAGCGAGGACGTTTATGCTGTGACATCAAGTGCGGTTCTCCGAACGAGTTAGTGACGATTGCTGTGGTGTACAGCGAGTGCTACTGTGGAGCGAGAGACTGCAGAAGTCTTGTGTTCTACTCCCTAGCGAGTGAACCGTCCGGAAAAAGCGGCTACGTCACGAAGAAAGTGAAGTGACGGCAAAACTGAAATACGTTCACATTAGTGAAGTGACAGTGTGAACTAAGTGAAGTCCCAGTAAAGTTGACCGGATTAAAATACCTGAGTAAAAGTGTGACATTTTGTGAAGTGCCAGTAAAAAAACTTCACAAAATCACAATAAAATCTTTAAAACTAAACTTTATAGCACACTGCTTACGTTATCGAGTGTTCAAAGTCCTACACATTACCTTTCCATTGCTAAACATGCAAGAAACTTTGTATCATTAGCGTTAATGGCTGCATTGACTGTTTGCTCAATTTTCATGGGTTTTCATGCGCTGTGTGAGAAGTTTCATATTACATATATACAAGGCAAACTCACATTCGTCGACTCTAGAAAAGTGGAGTTGACCTGACTGGTTTATTCACCTTTGTTCACCTATAAATTTGGGTCAATACAAAAATTTCACACTGGAGCCAACTGAGGTACAGCTTAATATGACCGCGGAAAAAACTGGGTTGGGGACTTGACCATGGGAGCCAGCTGTCTGGCACCGCAGATAAGGTACGAGTATTGACACTCTGACTGTCTGGCACTGCATCTGTGATCTTAGAGGGCGTTTATATTCATTTCCAGTACCAAGCAACGTCATTTTAAAAATAATTAATATTCGTTAAGGCCGCACAATCTAAATGACAATTTTCTTTTTCTATTTTTTGTTTCGAAAATTTAACAATTCACAAAATTTTGGTCGTAACTGGAATTCAAATCTTTTCCCACCCAAACAGTTAACGGAAGAAGGATATGTGTTTATCTCCATCCTAACGGACCTTTTTAAAATGTGTTTATTAAAATCACTTTTACTACGATTTTTAATTTTTTCGCTTTAGAATTGACGAGATTGAAACTGCTTTATCCTAACGTTTAAATTGCTGTAAGCACACCGCAGAAGAGTTACTTTGCTATAGTCGTGTAATGATATTCCTCCATCCATGCTGTGAATTTAACACTGATTTTCATCATGTCTGCGAAACTAACCACATTAGTCTGAATGCAAATTCACAGCAACTATAATGACTGGCGCTATGGATGGAATGCTCCATTGTGCATGCTATTGCCGAAACTGATGCAAACCTTGTATTCTGATGGATGTTAGCGTCGCTGAACGGCCTCTAGAGCCGGGTGTCGGTACCTACTGTATTCCAATAAACGCCTTACACGCCGAGCAATTAGTGTGATCAGCTGGTGTGATGAACGAGAATTGATTATTGAAAGCTTAGCTGTGAGACGATGCGGCCCAACTCAAGCGCATTGCATTGTAGTCTCTTGGGGTTGAAACCCTAGTGAGGCTTTGGCAAGCCTAGTCTATTAGCTTAGCTTACCACCCTGTGACTTCAGAGAGGGTACATACAATAAGAAAAAAATGAAATAATATTCAAGCCATTACTAAACCAAAACGCACTAAATTTATCAGAACTCTTCTACACATGGCCAATTTATTGTATTTTATTTCCGAATTATATAATAACATGCATATTCCTTCATCAAGGAATTCTTTTATCATTATCATAGTTATCATCATCACCATCTCACCATTTTTATCTTCGTCATCAACTTCACGGATTATTATAATGTGGAGATCAGGTCTTTGACTCAGTGCTGCTGCTCTGTCTATTTCCTTTCTGAGTACGATATCCATTCATTTGTATTTTAAAGTGATATGTGCTATACTGTTGCTTGCATGTGTGTGCCGTTTTCTTCATTTAGTATCTATATACCTATATTTTGATTTATTGGAGAAGATTAGTGCTTACTTCAACGTCTTCCTTTTTATCATGCACTCCGAAGTTTAAAATTGCCATTTCTACAAACAAAACTCCTTTGCTTGTATCATTGATTTGCCCTATCTATGTTTATGACCAAACCTCTTACTATATAACACAGGGACTACTATATACTTTAATCTGTTTTGTTTCTTCTAAGTGTTCGTCATTTTCACATAATGATAATTGAAATTAAATGATCTTACGTTAAATTTAAAGCGCATCAAAGCAGTAAAATGAGGCAGTATTTTTCACTTAAATGATATCAGTCTAATTATATAATATTAAAAAGGTAACAGCCCGCTTTAAAAGCAATATTTGTATGTAATAATATATGAAGTGTATGTAACAGTCATTGTATTATGTTTATATTATTATGTACATGTATAGTAATGTTATGTGAATGTATTACGTAGTTTAACAATGTAGGAGCTGTGAGAACAGAAGCAAGCTGCTTTCGGTAGCAAACAGAATTATAAAGTAGAGCTCGAAAGTTGCTAACAATGAGGTAATCTAGAGACAAAAATAAATTATAAAGTTTAATAAAGGCTAATAATAATTCTTGGAACAATAATGTAATATTTAAAATAGTTTATAAATAGCCAATCAAAAACTAGAAAAAGCTTAAGTTAAATAAAAGTATTCTATTGGAGTAGGCTTAGCCAATCAGAGACTTGAAATAGAGGAAATGTGCAAATTCAGGCGGGAGACGCTATAAGGAAGCGTACCCGAGCGGTACAATACAGGTTCAATGTGAGACATGAAAAGCTATTGCGGTGAGAATAATATAAAGTTTATGTGTTTAAAAAGTGCAAATAACAATAATCTCACAGCTCTAAAATAAGATATATCAGTGAAGTGTTATTTAATCGCGTGAAGGATTAATAAAAAAAGTACAATTCAATTATAATTTGTGTAAGCCTTGTTCTTTAGCCACACCGCCCCTGCTAAGAGATACGTGCTCTGGAAATTACTACTGATGCAGCCGAGGCATACATATATAATATTGAAATAAACATAAAAAATAAAACGTTCGTTCTTAAACATGTGGGCGAAGGCCACCGGAAAAGTGAACGTGGGGCGAAGGCCACTGGAAACTTTATATCGTACGTGGAGCGAACCCTCCTAGAAACAATCTTCTACAAGTTTGGCTCCCATACGTGGGGCTGCAACGACTTCAAGTTTGGCTCTCCAACAGTGGGGCTACAGCTACTGCAAAAATATGGTTCATTTCTTAAGTTGTCTTCTTTTCCATAGCTTTATGGAAGTAGGGCTCGTATGGGTTATCTATCGTGAAAATAAATGATATTAGAGAAGTATATTTTTATCACTCTGACTTAAATGAAATTTTTCATTTTATCTGTTAATAGAAAAAGAACGAAACACGTAAACATATATGCTTTGTTATGCATTAAGCCCCATTCACAATGAAAACGTAGCGCTAGCATAACGCAGCATAAGCGCAGGCGTGAAGGAAGACCATTCATAATGCAGCCGTAGGCGTAACGCAAGAAGTTGGCTGGTGTTACGATCCGTAGGTTACGCGCGAAAATCTTTCGAGCGTCCCGCAAGTTTCAAACTATAACATAACCAATAATAAAAAAAAAATCACCTAAACTTTGGAAATAAATAGGGGATAAAAAGTGTTCTATGAAGCAAACATCAGATCAGTATGTGGTGTCAGCATTTAAAATGGCGTGGCATGGACAAATGGAAGAGCACCATGATTGTACACTAGAATGCGTAGGATCTTGAATCGTAGTCGTGTGTTGTTCAGAAGCTAGCAATCTACGGAAATAATTAGTGCAGAATTCTTCCTCTCTGCACGCAACGCAAGCATAAAACTTGGAGTTTTGAAAACTTTCGCGTTACGTAGCACGCGGCGTAACTCCATTAAATAACATGGGTGCAAATCTTGTGCTTAGTGTGTTTGAGCTTTCTTTTCATTGTGAATGGGCCCTTACAGCAGCTGTGAAAAACCAGCACACCTTCGATTAGTATGCGTTCTGTAGAGGACTATCTTAAACACAACAATAAACAGTTACCAGGAATGGACCAAATCATAATTATACTATATAGTGTTGAGATTCAAAAGCTAGCACATCTCTTTGTACGTGTTTAATAAAGGAACTTTCTTACAACTGTCGAAAGTTCATATTGTGGCGCAGTGGCTATGGCCCAAGGTTATCTGGGGGTTGGGGGCCAGGCAGTCGGAGATAAACAAAGATAAGTCGCGCTCTCGCCCGGCGTAAACACCAGACGTCCTATCGGCAGATAACTAGATGCTTCTTGAAGTTTCATTCCGCCGTCTCGAGAACATGTGTCCAAATAGTTTGACAATGTTCTGTGGAAGATTCCGTTGGTTACGTAAGCGAGCGTTCACGCGAGAGGAGTCAGTCAGTCAGTCAGTAATTTAATGAGCGATCTAGCCAATGCGTTTCCGGTGCGACGAAAAGTGTTGCTCTCCGAGCAAGTTTGTGATGAATGCTGTGACGTACACTGAGTGCTGCTTCCGCGATATTGGAGAAGTCATGTGTTCGACTCCCCAGCGAGTGAACCGTCCGGAAGAAGGGGCTACGTCTAGGGTATTTTATTACACCACTACTTCTTGAAGGAAGTGAAGTGACAGAGGAAATTGAAGTAGTTCACATCAGTGAAGTGACAGTGTGAACTATGTGGAGTCTCAGTGAAAGATGAACTAGAATTTAATAGTGATACTAAAAATCTAGTGAAGTGACAGTTTAAAAATCTGATGTGTTACACTCACATGACTTTTTCTACTCTTGTACAAACTATTTTTACAAACGCTTATTCTCCATCTACTTCATGTTAATCGAGATATACATTTGCAGACTCTATCTTATTGCTAAGTTTCTTGTAGATGTAAGGGGAATAAATAAATATATATATATATATATATACTTACAAGGGCAATATAGAAATACAGTAGCCTTCAAGCACATACATATCTCTTAATACCTGGTTGCTAGGTGCAGCACCATTCCCTTTGCCACAGATTAATACTCTTTGCATAACCAAGACAAAAATAAAATAACGAATTCCCATTTGAGAAAATAAGTATTGAAAAATTTAAGGGAATAACAAGCAATATCTCGAAAATGGTTCACTCAACAAAAAAAATGTATATGGCATAAATTGTGTATTTTAACGCGATCTACATTTTTCTGTAGTAAAATTTTGTCTCTCTTATGGTTTACCAGTTATACAAAAGTCGTTCACAATGAAGAATACTTTTGGAGACATTCCCAGAAAATTCAAGCTATACATTTTATTTGTCATGAAAATATCTTAAACATACATATTTTACTCAAAATCGTTAGAGCCATTTTTGAGAAAATTAAAATTTTCAAAAAATGTTCCATGTAAAGGGTAATCTCGGGTGGGGGGATTTTCTTGAAAACCTTTCTGTCGCATCTCTGGAAGATACTGAATCTAAATACCAAGTTTGGTGTTTATCTGACTGTTCGTTTCTGAGTTATGCTGTTCACAGACACACACAGACAGACACACAGAAACACACGGACATGTTTCCAAAAATGCTTTTTTTGGATTCAGGGGGTCTCAAAACATGTATTTCCGGTAAAATCTCGGTATAGAATTTTTGGGTGGAATACAATACTTTCCCTACTTACTATACGTAGTAGAGAAAGTAAAAACTGTACAAATTACAAACAACAACAAAATGCTTAAATTAACTACATTCATTTCCATATCCTAAGGGGTTTATATCCTTTCTTAGGACTTTTCCTAAAATGAATTACAACTCAATTTATCACACTATGCTTTAGAATATTCAAGCTTTTGTATTATAATATGGTTTTAATGGCTTGTTTGTGATCTTTTTCATAGTTTATGAAAATATACTGTATGATTACAATTACTGTTTTCGCTGTAACAAGGAAATTATGCTCATAGAGGTGTTAAAAACAAAATCATTTATATGGCTTCTTTGCGATACTATGCTTGTAATGCTATATCTAATGTTATTTGAAGCAAACCTTCTAATACGTGCCATTTAGTTTTTTTCTTTAGTAGCTTCATCAGTGAAAAACAAAGATTGTGAAATGTATGTCTATCGAAAAGCATCATCATTTACGAACGTCGGATATTGTTCAGTTTCATATAGGTCTGAAAGGAAAGGATGTTCTCATCATTATACAAATGCATTAGTAATATTCCCTTTACAGTATCGATTACTTATAGCTGCAATTCTTATGGTGCATTTTCTATATTTGCAAAATAAGATCGGCAGAAACGTTCCAGCTTGGGCTGTACTATTTCCAAGCGCTGAAATCTTGTCGAAGTCCGTCATGAGATATTACAATATACTGCTTTACTTTTCCGTATTCACTTTAAGATTAATTGTTACAATCTGACGAACAATTACTTGTTTGGAATAATAAGTTATTTATACAAAGCACGAAATATGCTTAAATTTAAAAACAAATAATTTGTGAATTTCTGTTTAAACGCTGATTAAATGCATTGGCCTTTTAAGTACAAAATGTTTTCAGATAACCGTAGCAAAGAATAAGTTAGTGAATTTAGTATTTTGGATGTAGTATTGATATGGCTTGTGTAACGGGAATGTAGTAGGAGGGAAGATTTTCGCCTCCACTTCCGTTAGTTCCGCGAGTGCCCGAGAGCTGCGGTGTGGTGACGTTGCGAGTAATATGGCCAGCTTGCAACACGCTTACCAAGCTTGCTTTTTACTGATAAAAGTCGGTGCAGAACGGGTCTTGGGACCAACTGCTGAGAATCGGCAATCGCGATTCAGTTGAACTTAGTTACTCGTATAAGTGGTAAGGGACATTTAAGGTTCCTTGAGTTGTGAATACAGACATGTGGATGAATAGACAGAAGAATAGTTCCCTACAACAATAATAGTAAGGAAGGCAGTTCCATATACAACCTGGTTTGGAAGTGAAGAGTATTTAAAGACTGATATTGATCAACCAAATATCAGGGAGTCATTGTTTTTGTGTATCTGGATAACTTCCGTGAACAAGGAATGACGTTCTCTTGGGAGTAGTTCGTGTTCCAGTCCAGATCTCCAGCAGTCGAATGGGGCTGCCGTAGATGAGATAACGACGTTCTGGTTGTTGTTAAGCAGCTCTTCAGAAGCAAAAAGATTCCTTGATGGTGTTGACGGTACGTTAGAGACAGAAGACGAAGCACATCCTGGGTTCGAGTCTGGGAGAAAGGATTCCCTGATCAATTCCGGAAGCAGACCATTTATGTTCGCAGTTGCAGCTTAGTGAGATTTAGTGATTAGTGCAAAGTGCCATGTAGTTAGCGTAGCTGAAAGAGAGAATGTTAAATAATTCATTAAAGTGGTATAAGTTTTAATGTCAGTGCATCATTCCAGCAGAAGCTAAGGTATACCAAGTTTATTCTTAATTTTTATGCTTAAAAGCTGAGGCCAGTACACTGGGAAACATCCAATGTGAACTAGTCATAAAGTAACGTGACCTAATATTTGAAGTACGAGGAGAAGTGTTCCGCTTAGAATAACTAAATTGTTTCACGTAGTATTAGCGTAAGATTACTCTGAGAGAAACAGAAAGAACTAGAATCAACAAATGAGTGTTTGTAAAAGTCGTGCACAGCGCTTGTTACAGCGAGTAGTTTCTAGCGAGAGTTATTAAGCTTAAATTGTTGGAATTAAACACGCTTACTAGTCGCCTTCTGATTACTGGAGCGGTAAGTATGCTTCGTAATAGTAGACGTGTTTATTTTGGCGATTGGACAAAATTAGTATTCAAAGAAATTCTAAGTTAAACTATAAATAGCTAGAAACTTACCTTACATTATACACTCAAAGGAATTAGGTTGTTACACAAAAGTAAGCTTTTGTCTCCCATGTTGAAGAATCGTGTTCTTACTTTTATAATTGTAATCCAAGGTTGTAGTAAATGATTACTTGAGAGAAATATAGTTAAGTTCAGGCATTCAGGCTTGTGTTACTGTAAATAGAACCCTCCGATGTTCCTGTGAGTTGGACACGGCAGCGAATTCTGAATTGCGACTGAGTTATAAACGAATTGAATGTGGTGGCCCGTTGATAGACTTTGAGCTTACAAGAATGGTATTGCTAAGATATCACGTCTTGAAAATTAAACTACTCGTAGTTACACAAATGGTATCCATATTCATATGATGGAAAATGGGCCCCACCACGCATATGTACATGATAAATACCTTGAACCAAAGTCAACAAAACTCTAAAAATCGTGTGCTACTATTATGTAGAAAGGTTGTACAGTAGAAAGTATTACAAGAAACTCAACTGAAATTCTGTAAAATAATTGCAACGCTCGTTTTTTCCAGAAAGGTGTGCATTCAAAAATGCAGACTTCAATAAAGTTATCCTTCGAAATTTAGTTTTTAATATATGCAAAGGTTGCACCGTGTAAGATTATTTAAGTAATGTTAATATTTTATCACATTTAGATTTTAGTCCAATAAGAAATTGAATAGAGAGTTACAGGAATATTAGAATATATGTTGGAAGACCAGATAAGGATGACTCAATCACTGAACCCGGAAAAGGTGTTTTACCTAATCCTTAAATGGAGATGATAATGGCATCGACGTCGGCTGCAGTATTCACTGAATGAATATGCTGAAAGAGAAGTGGTTTCAATTCCTTCTGAAGTTTTAAACATATTTACCCTGCTACACAGGGTGGACCATTTAAGTTGATACTGCACAATATCTCCAAAACTAAGCGTTCTAAAAAGAAATGTATTCAATAAAAGTTGCTTGATAAAATGGGGGAAAGTAAATATCATCAGTCGTGTTTCATTTGGAGAACGTCAGTTTAAATTGACCCTAATTTTAAGTTCCTATTTAAAAAAAAATTAATTGGCATTTACACGGTTCTAAACTCTAGATCTCTCCTCTAGCCTGTATTGGCGTTAACTTAGTCGATAACTGCAATCTGCTCAACTTTTAACATAAATTGCTGATTTACACAGCCCTCTGAAACTGCTACAGACATATCAGCGGCTTTGAATTTGCACCTAATTCTTTTTTTAAACCCTGAAAGTACATAATAGTCTCATTTCTAATTCATATATGAAATAATTAGCAGTCGAGAATGAGATTCGTAACTTCTGTGGAAGTCGAGAATCTTGAAGCATATTGTTCAAGTTCCTGCGACGAATTAAAGCCGATGAGATAAAGGAGTGACTCCAGAGTATTCTGGATAGGGGTTCCAAAGTAAAGCGAAGAGCAGGTGTGTTTTACAATCACAGATGTACAAAATGCAAAATACGTTACTTTTGCCCTGCTAGTCCTTCCTTTTCGGAAACTTCTTTTCACCTTGCTTTAACTGCTCTTAACTACAGAGATATCCTATCTCTCTCTCACTCTCACTCTCTCTCTCTCTCTCTCTCTCTCTCCGTCGGCAAAAGAAAAACACACTATACTCTTTCGTCATTGAGTTTTCAGTTGGTTGACGCTGACGTAGATTAAGCAGGATATTCTCATGTATAGCTTCATATTTTCTTTCAATTACAATACTTTCATAAAAGATTAGCTTTAATTCAAAATGTTTTTTCACAGCGAACAATGTTTTTTAAACCTGTTGAGAAATCTTTAATTCACGAAAGACCGATATTTTTAAACCGTTGTATAAGTTTATGAAAACAAAAGATAACTTTACTTATTAAGGGTAAATTAGTCTGAGGCAGTATTTTTAACACTTAAATGATTTCAGTTAACTTATATAATATAAAATATAATAACAGCCCGCCTTAAAGCAATATGTGTATAATATAATATATAAAATGCATGTAACAGTCATTGTATTAATGTTTATATTATTGTATACATGTGTAATAATGTTATGTGAATGTATTACGTAATTTAATAATGTAGGAGCTGTGAGAATAATAGGTTAAAATTTGCTAACAATGAGGTAGCCTTGAGACAATACTGAATTAGAAGGTTTAATAATGCTACTAGTCATTCTTGGAAACAATAATGTAATTTTTGAGACAGTTTATAAAATAGCCAATCAACAACCAGAAAGAAGCTTAAGTTAAATGAAAGTATTCTATTGGAGTAGGATTAGCCAATCAGAAACTGAAATAGGGCAAATTGTACAAATTCAGAAGCCAGTTTCTAGCAGACAGCGTTGCTAACCAGACGCGAAACGCGTCCTTGAGAAATTTAATACGTATTCAGTGTGAGACGAAAATAGTTTACGTGTTAAAAAGTGCAAGTAATTAATAAAGGAATCTCACAGCTCTCAATATCAGTGAAGTGTTATTTTAATCGTTTAAAGAATTAATAAATGGAGTGAAGTACAAAGTATAATCTGTGTATGCCCACATTCTTAGTCACACTACTCCCTGCAAAAAAATCCACGTCTCTAACAATAATATGATGCAGCCGAGGCAAACATAAATATATAATATTTAAAGAAATAGTAAAAATACAAAGTTAGTATTTTTAAACTTGGGGCGAAGGCTACTGGGAACCATACGTGAGGTTGCAACTACTTCAAGTTCGGCTCCCCAACAGTCGAAGTACAATACAGCTCCTCCTAAAATTCTACTTCTTCAAATTGGTTTCCATACGTGGGGCAGAAACTACCTTCAGGAAGTCTCAGGTTTTTCTTATATATGCTACCAACCACTAATTCAGCAGAACATGAGTGTCGAAACTTATTCCGCACATGCTACTAAATCTACTAACAAATGTAAGGCTCAAGGGTCATAGCCGTGGGCCCAAATGGAAACTCCAGTCGCGATCACAGAAAGACTACGCTGCCCAGCTTGATTAAATTAAAGAGCGCTTTAAGAATATAATTGATAAAAAAGTAATTTAATTGGTGAATTGAAGATATATTTGAAAAAACAATGCCAACTTAAATGTTATTTGGGTGCGGTGAGTATGCGTACGCAATTTAATGGTGTCTGTTGATATTATAATCAAAAAGAAAATTAGTTTTTTAAAAAAACGACTATAAGGTATCTAGTTTCTTTAACCAACCCAATCCGATATCGGCATTCTCTAAAACATTCTGTTAAGTTATATTTTAATAGGTAATTTTAGAAATAATATCCAATAGGGCAATTTACCAGTAACCTACTAACTTACCAGATTATTGGAATACTTATGATTGAAGGAGTTGTATCTTTGTAGGAGGAGTTGTATTATTACCCCTTATGGAAGCCAATTTGAAGTAGGTTGTATTGTAGTTCCGTTGTTGGGGAGCCAAAAACTTGATGAAGTGACTGTCCCACGTAAGATACAAAGTTTCCGGTGGCCTTCGCCCCAATGTTCACTTTTCGGTGGTCTTCGCCCCAAGTTTACTTTCCGGTGGCCTTCGCCTCAACTTTATAAAATTAACTTTTTAATTTGAATGTTTCTTTAAATATTATATATTTTGGTTTGCCTCGGCTGCGTCAGTATTAATTTTTAGAGACATGTATCTCTTTGCAGGGTGTGATACGGCTAAAGAATGGAGGCTTACACAGATTATAATTTTTACTTCACTCCTTTTATTAATCCTTCAGACTATTAAATAACACTTCACTGATATAGAGAGCTCTGAGATTATTTATTAATTACTTGGACTTTTTAACACATAAACTTTATATTCTCGCCGTAATGAATTTTCATCTCATACTGAATACGTATTAAACTTCTCGAGGACGCGTCTCGCGTCCAGTTAGGAACGCTGTGTACTAAAACTGAATTCTACCGCCTGAATTTGTAAATTTTATCTATTTGAAGTCTCTGATTGGCTAATCCTACTCCAATAGAATACCTTCATTTAACTTAAGCTTTTTCTGGTTGTTGATTGGATATTTATAAACTGTCTCAAAAATCACATTATTGTTGCTCTAAGAATTACTAGTAGCATTATTAAATTTTCCAATTCATTATTTCCTCAAGGTTACCTCATTGTTACCTCATTGTTAGCAACTATTCTCACAGCTCCTACATCATTAGATTACCTCATACGTTCACATAACATTATTACAATAATATAAACATTAATACAATGATTGTTATATACATTTTATATGTTATTTATACACATATTGCTTTACGGCGGGCTGTTATTACATTTTACCTTATATAATTAGACTGAAATCATTTAAATGTTAAAAATACTGCCTCATGAAATATATAGAATAAGAATGTATCAATTCTGACCCAAATGTGGAACCATGCAAATGACTTTGAGAAATAACACAAGGAAAGACATACGAGAACTATAACATTCTATAAAAATAATAGAAGTTCCTCTCGTTTTACTTCCTCTGCTTCGTACTTACAGTAAGTAGGGGAAGTACCCAAACTTCCGATACAGAGATTTCATGGAAATGCATGTTTTGTAGCCCCTGAATAAAAAAATCATTTTTAGAAAAGCGTCCAAATGTTTGTTTGTGAACAACATTACTGAAAATAAATGAAGTGTCGATAAATACTAAACTTTCTATTTAAGTTCAGTATCTTCCAAAAATGCAAACGAAGATATCCAAGAAAATTAAAAATGGCTCTAAAGATTTTCATGTACTATTTGCTCAAGGTGATTTTATGACAAGTGAATGTATATCTTGAAGTTTTGGGGAATAGCTTGTGAAGTCATGTTCATTCTGAATGTCTAAATTAAATTAAAGTGGGGTTTATTTACGGACGCCTTTTAACTGTTATGGTCCTTAGCGTCGCATTTTATACTGGGCGTGAAAGAGCGGAAATTTTGCTCACAGGCCTGTTTATCAGGCTTGAGGTTCTTTTACGTGCCGTAAATCACGGAACCACCGGCTTTACTTCCCTTCCGAAGGAAGCCATTCTAAGGATTTGTACGCCCGAAAAAATCCATCGCCCTCAGCCCGCTACCTCGGGAACTAGTGGCTAGTATAGTAACCATTACAGCACGGAGAACGACTATTCTGAATGTCTTTTGTGTAATTGATGTATCGAAAGGATAGTTAAAAACTTACTACCAATAAATGTAGATATCGTTAAAGCATACATTTTATACCAAATAACATTTTTTGTGGTGTCAGCCATTTCAAAATATTTTTCGTTATTGGTTTGAATTTTCAAATACTTAGTTTTCTTAGGTGGAAAATCGCTATTCGTTTTTATTCTCGTGTCTATGCCAAGAGAACGGAATTTCAGTCATCACATAGCGATCGGCATTTAAAAGACTGAAATAATGCTTAGGCCTACTGCATTCACCTACTCCCTTTGTATCTACAAGGAAATATGTAATAAAATAATTTCTGAACATGTTTAGCTCGATTGACATGAAGTAGATAAAAGAATAAGCTTTTATAAAAATAATTTGTTCAGTGGGTAGAGAAGTCATATGAATGCAACACATCACATTATTTTTAAGTAGTATTTAACGCCTCTTCATACTGCAGACAACACCATAGACAATGGACAGTGATGATACGTAAAATGAAATTATAATAGGAAGAAAGCGTTCCAAATCTAAGTTTGGGGTACCTCACCAAAATTTTCCATTTATGAGGACTAACAAGGGATGCTTCTCGGCTCGATCAGAAATTTGTTTATAAAAGTTTATACACTGACCTATCTCACAATTCTAACCAAGCCTGCGAAGGCACTTGACTGTGTTTCGCTTGATTTGTACACGAAGGCTTGCAGTCTTGGAGGAAGGAGGTTAAAACGCCAGTCAGTCAGTAACCCAGCAAGCAGTTGATGTTTTTACTATACGTGTGTGAAGCCGGAATTATAAAGGCAATAATTATCATAATATTCTGAGAAGGATAGCGATATAAAATAAGTAATAATATATTTAAAATCAGTGTATATATAAAAAGGAGAAGCATTGTGAAAATTGTTGACTGTTAAAAGCGACAAAAAGACCAGACAGGCACAGTTTTGTTAATTAGGAACCAGCCTCAGGTAGAAAGGGTAAATACCATTGAAGCAAGTTTTTCCTGGTAACTAGCCGAGTACAGCTGCACTTAGCCTGGTGAAGGCCACTCCAAGCTTCATGACGCCGAGTGCTGACGAGCGTTTGAGGGGAGAGAGGGGAAGTTTAGGCGTTGCTTTTCCTTGTGCAGCGTGGGTAGATCAGTCTGTTCTGAGTGCCTGGCAAGGACGGGACGACATTCTCGTCGATTTGTGAATATTGGCGGCAAACATGCTAGAGGGTAGAACGCTTAGCTGTAGTTAATATTCTTCGGTCTTGGTAAAGACAAAGTATCATCGTATGCATTTAATAGTGATCGGCAAACCTAAAGTATTATTTTAAATAGTGAATAAAAATATTCCAAGACAGCATTTGTGTGTTTCTCTGTACACACCCACGCATACCCTGAGGTTAAGGTTTCATGCTGGAGCAGCCGTGGCAAAAGAAGAACCAACTGGGAGGAGACAAGCAGCAACCGTGAGGCAAAGGTATTGCTTCATTGTTGGAGGACGGAGCGTGGCTGCGTCATATTGTGGCAGAAAGAAATGTCTGCGTAATGTGTCAGTGTTTTCATACAAATACACCAAAAATAAACGAAACCATTAATATTTGGAAGGTTTTAAATATTGTGACATCCAAGTTAAGAAGGCGCTCTCCAACGGAAGACTATGTACATGGAATGATTACACTTTTTGAATGTTTTGGGGGAATTTGGATATTCAGAAACAAGAAAATTCACTTGACTGCTCAACTGAAATTACATTGGATAGGACAGTGGACGAAAAAATCAGACTTTGTAGACGATGACGCAATTATTAGTGTTAAAGAGTGTATGCTAGTGTCAGGGCGGAAACAGTACTCTTCAAAGAGAAGCTAACAGTTCTACTGACTATGAAATCCAATACCTTTAATATTTTAGCTAAATTTTGGGAAGGACGTCTTAACGTATTTATGATAATTACCATATACTTACATGTGAAGTTTCGATCTACAGCTCCTTCTTGAAGAGACATCCATCTATGAAAAGCACACGTAACATCAAAGAAATACTTGATTATGTGAAGAAAAAAGACGTAATGAACATCAATCTCGAGGAAACAAGTCAATGAAACCACTGGCGATAAAACAAAACATTGCATCCTAATTTGACCTGGCAAGGAATGAGGGAAAATGTACCCATTATTGGCACCTGGAATTCTGGGCAATGCAAAACACCAGAGAAATTGGACACACCAATTATAAATGTTCTGCAGCTTCCATAGCAGTCTCAAGAAAGAATACAGATGTCACCTTAAATACATCACTGTTTTCATGACAGCCATAAATATACAAGAAGACCAAGATATTCGCCATGTGTGGCCCGTTTTGTCGAAGAAGTAAACTAGAAAACTACAAGTTTCCAAATACAGCCACATTGCATTTGGAACACTGATCAAAGTAGATTTAATTATGAACTAACTTCAGTGCGAAATTATCCAAAAAGCGGAAAAAATCAACAGTTGCCTTGTTTCAGTCTGTACACAATAAAACTCGTGGTTATACAGTAGATGTTTCAATTGAGTGGAAACACCTATAAAAATTGTATGCTTGCTTTCAGGAAAAAAACGTTCGGCCCGAAAGTTAAAAAGAATCTTGAAGACAATCTTCCATTAAACATACATTTGGAGGCAGCACAAGTGGAGAAAATGTCAAAAGACCGTTTAAAATCCTTTCTCTTCATTGTTCTTTGGGACAATGTCGCAAATACCCAGAAGTGTATATTACTATGTGATTCTTGGAGTGCTCACGAGTGCCCATTTGCAATAGTAAATGAATCATTTGCGGATAAAGACTTTGAAATCATGATCTATCCACCAAATATTACAAAATACGTACAGCCTTTAGCTGTATATTTCTTTCGACAATATAAAGTATATGCAAGAAGAATAAGAGACTACATAAGGACTCTGCAGTGATCTCGATACTAAATCAGGAAATAGAATTTTCATAATGAAAACGCTTCTATTATTCATAACCAGTTGTTTGCTCCAGTGTATCAGCCTATTCTTCAGTATTCCTGGCAAGCGGCTGGGTGCGCTACTCTAGCACATGTTGCTGAATTCAAGAATGCGATTCAAGTGGCATTTAATTTTTGAGCTCAAGAAGTGATTCTGAGGATTTTCCAGCTGTTGATTTTGCCAAATGTGCCTATTGTGAATTTCATATCGTTTCATGCTATTTGTTAAGGAACCTCATGCACATTTTTAAAGACCGATACTGGGCAAACTAAGAATAACACAACCGTGAGACAACAATGTGTTTGAGAGTTTAATAATGCTACTAGTAATTCTTGGAGCAACAATAATGTAATTTTTGAGACAGTTTATAAATACCCAATCAACAACCAGAAAAAGTTTAAGTTATATGAAGGTATTCTGTTGGACTAGGATTAGCCAGGAACTGAAAAGGAGAAAATTTTACAAATTTAGAGTTCAGTTACCTGCAGACAGCGTTACTAACCAGACGCAAAAAGTGTCCTCAAGAAATATAATACGTATTCGTTTGAGACAAAAATAGTTTACGTGTTAAAAAGTGCAAGTATTTAATAATAAAAAGAATCTCACAGCTCTCTGTATCAGTGAAGTTTTATTTAAATCGTATCAAGTATTAATAAAAGGAGTGAAGTAAAATTATAATCTGTGTAAGCCTACATTCTTGTCGAATCACAACCCTGCTAAGAGAAACGTGTCTCTAAAATAAATACTGACGCAGCCGAGGCAAACATAAATATAATATACAAAGAAACAGTCAAATTACAAAGATAATATTTTTTTAAACTTGGGGCAAAGGCCACCTGAAAGTACATTTGGGGCGAAGGCTACCGGAAAGCGGTTACTATACTTACGCTTGCAACTACTTCAATTGTTCGGCTCTCCAACAGTTGAAATATAATACAACTCCTTCAATACAACCTACTTCAAATTGACGCCCAAAGCGTGGTGCAAACAACGTAAAGATAATTGCTACTTCAACTCTCAGTCAGGGAGGACAGTCCTGGAGGGATTTGATTCGCAAGCCCCCCGTTCATAAGTCCGTGCGTTAACGACCTCGGCTAATAGTGTCAATGGCCACAAAAATAATGAAGTGAAAGCTGGATCCCGAAAACCTATAGATTAAAAGATGAAATGAAACCCCAGAAATAACATTTCCCAAGCGCATAATAAGCTGCAATTTGAAGAACTTTATTTTTATAAGCGTACTCGTATACGTAACACATAGAAATTAGAACCAAAGTAAATAACATGAAATGGCAGTGAGTACGATATATTGAAGGAATGGATGACGACAGCATCACCATAAGGCACTACAGTACAAACCAAAAGGTTCCAATCGGATGGATAGATATTAAATTTGCATTGGTACAGACTATTGTAGTCTAGCCAAGCAACAAACGGAAACAATGACAGAAATAGAGAACGAGCTCCATATTATAATAAGAAGCGAAATGTTGAGTAAAACTATATGGTCACATTGACTATTCAGCTTTTATTGCGTCAAAGTAGTTTCATCCAGTAGAATTGGTGGAAACGTTGATTTTCAACCAATAATGTTTTCTATCGCTACCAAGTTCTCATTTTCTGATTAATATTCATATGGTCTTTTCCCACATGAAATCCATATCCAATGAAATAATCAAACCAAATTGATCAACAACGAATGCCTTCTCCAAAAGATCTCTAGAAGATGGCGAAAGCGATTAAATTGAGTGACAGTGGCCTTAGCTCTACTTCGACGTTTATTGGCTCAACTGTAAATAATAAAATTAAATTCTCGCCAGGTTTTCTAAATATATGCACTTATGACTTTATTGAAAACCGCTAGTGAGATCCTTACAGACAAACACCTTGAGGCAGGCGTTTTCCTCAGTTTGCAAAAATAAAACTAAATGCATAATATTAAAAGCGGAAAGAAGGATTGTATATTTGTACATATCGCAATATATTTCAATTTGTGATTTATTAATCTTAAACAAAGAATTTCGCTTCTTTAAGAGATCTTAATTTTCTCATGAAAACATCCACTAAATCTGTTGTCTAATCTCCCCCTAAAACCAATCAAACGGAAGTAAAAAGAAAGCACGCAGTGTATTCTGCCGTAAGCAACTCTGATTCCATTGGCACGAAGGCAGGTATTTTATTGAAATGCCGAGCACAGATAGGAATGTTGTTAACACAGCACCAAAATTTCGATTAATTCCCTCAGTACAGTAACCAGCGATGTAGCACCTACTGAGGGGAAACACTCGGTTATCCATTTGCGTTTGGAGAATGCACATCTGTGACGGACAAGTGGGATGTTACAGGCGAAATGGGATGCGGGTAGGAATTCAAATGAGAAGGCGTTCCTCTGCCATACCCAGACAGAAGGCAATGCGCAAGAATAACGTTTCACCCCGTTTCCTGTACCCTCAAATTTCGATTATCCGGGGGATCTGAAGAAAGAAATCGATACTGGATCGTGCTTGGCTTTCCTGATTTTATCCTTCAGTGGGTATGCATCTGCTTTGTGATGCGAGTTAGATAATGGAAAGGCTTACCACAAAAATATACATAATGCTTTACTGAATGGGAGGTTTAATGTTAGTTATTCACAGCTACGTATTAAGGCATATTGTAGTTTTTGTTATGATGTATATCTATTGGCTTGAAAATTATGCTACATCTAAAATGTATTTATGTAAATAAGATGACGTTAGTTAAGCATCATATTTAGGTTAGAGTATCTGAATGGACATAGATATCAAACATGAAATCCTTTAATTATGTTACATCTAGACCTCGGATTTTAGGCAACATTTTAGCCTTTTCTTGTATGTATAAACTTAAACTAGTTAAATATCTTTACGTGAGATATAAAATATAAAGATATGAAAGGAGTTTTGTAGTGCCTAAAATGCCCATTTTGACCACTATTTTAAGAGTTTAGAGTCTAAAGTAACTAGTTTATCATTTGTATTGTTTAACGTTTCTTTCAATATTGAAAGATAAAGTACTGATATCATAGGATTAATTTTAGGGACCCTGCCATTGCTGTGCTGTCGCTCCTGGTTCCGGTCGCCAGGTGTCTCCTCTCGCCTCATCGTTCCTCCTGGGGATGCCTCCTCCTGGAGCGTAGGTACAATATCCACTCTGGATCGGTATCGAGCCCCCTCTGTAGTAAAAAAATGGGATTAGTTTGATTCAAAGTTTGTAATAGTTTGGTTGTAGAAATTAGACTTTCTGGTGAAAGTACTGGTTTATTTTAATTCTTTAGCAAGTATATTTATTTGTTTTGTAGAAAGAAAGAATAATATTGAACCCTCTAGGCCTCCTTGTCATCCATTGGTATTGGTTGGATATTGCAGTACGGAGGAAATCCCCATATTTCCCATTCTTCCATGACTCACATAATACGTCCCCTTCATTAAGTGTTTATATGCACACATTTGAAAAATGTTTCCACATTTTCTCTGTTGTTTCTTAAATGCATTTCAAACAGTTCTTTTGCATTGATATTCTTAACGATATATTGTGTTTTGCACCGTTTTGGGGGGTAGTTCCATTTCAGCTCTAGAGCATTTTGGTCACAATTATGTATCTGTCGTGTATAGTATATTTCCATTGTGATCTATATAATTAGTCTTGAGAGGTCTTTTATTCAGCTTTCTAAGCTCATATTATGTATTAGCAACTATACATTCATAATTGAATACATAATAAGGCCTTTCTAGCCATAATAATTTATTAAATGTACTGTGTTTCTTCTTGTGTAATTTGTAATGCCCAATAACTAATAGCATTTTTAAACTTTAAGTTCTTGATACATAAAATATAATGTTTAGCTGGTAGAAACCATATTTTAGTACCTAAAACCCCATCTCTAGTGCCTATTTGTATAATTTCAAGCCTATTTCAGGTGCTTAAAAATTGTTTTTAAGAGCCTAAAAATCTGAGGTCTAGTTATCTCATCTTAATACACGCGTTAAAATTTCCTGACGTTAACACAAACATACATTTTATCTTAAAACGTAGCGAGAATTTTTAGAATAAGCCAACTCAGCATAACTCCAAAACGAAAAGTTATAGATGGATGGATGGATGGATGGATGGATGGATGGATGGATGGATGGAGATATATATGAGCCAGAAAGTGTGCATTGTTATACAAATGTTTGTACGAAAATCCCAAAACTACAGACCATCTTTTATAGAAAAAATGGAATTAAATGTTTTAATTAAAATACCATATGATTAAGATAGTTGCATGACTCATAAAAGGGATATGTCAAATGTTCTGTGCATAACCTATAAAGTTAACTTCATTTTGAATAAATGTTTTTAATTTTATATAACCGTTTAGTTGTCAGAAATAAGCAAAAGCATATTCCACAAAAAAATCTGGAGCTCATCAAATTGTGCTATTTATATCAAATTACTTTTGTTTTCCTTTTTTGTAGCATTAGGTGTTTTAATTATTTTTTGTTACATTCTTAAGTTTTACGTGACACTGGAAATTATAAAGCATCTCTTAATAGCTTAATACCTACTTCTTTTCTTCTCCTTAGGTTCCTTAGTAACTGACTTCTGAGTTGCGATATGCGGACAGTTTTCTTTTTCATACCTTCCAAAGAAGTCCATATTGTTTAATTTGTCTAGTCACTAATGTGAACAGAAGAATCAGGCTTTTTATGCTATAACACACAAGAAATTATATGAATCTATAAAGGGAAGATAAACTGGTGATGGTTTGTCATATTAGATTTTTTACATGTAAGTGAGGTCAGATTTCTCAAGTTTTGAAGCTTAGATTCATATTATAGTTGCTTGTTGTCTTTATTTGGTCATTCGTTAGTAACAGATTTCTCTTTGAAACCTTAAAAGTTCTGCCTAAAAACGGTATTTAGCTCATAGGGTCTTAAGCTTATATAGATCGCCTCAACTTTTCTTTCACAGTTTCAGCGTATTGACTAAGGTTGAAAGTTGAATCAAGTTCTTTCAGAAGTCAGTGAGTTTTCCAAAGCTATATGTTTCTTTTATAATAGAACGTGATGTACTGCTGCCGCTCAGCCAAGGATGCAAATGGTGTATTAGTACCCTCGATATTCATGATATAATATTATGGAATTGCGACAGAACAGCAGCTCTGGAGGT
Organism: Deroplatys truncata; assembly: GCA_030765065.1. Lineage (NCBI taxonomy): Eukaryota > Metazoa > Arthropoda > Insecta > Mantodea > Mantidae > Deroplatys > Deroplatys truncata. The sequence goes on from CM060981.1 coordinate 113,420,082, forward strand.
AACCTGGAGGACTGTGCTGTCAGGACTTTTCGACAATGCATAAAAATAATTTTTGTAGGACATGTATATATTTTCAATTTAATGCCAGTTGAATCGTTAGGACAAAAAGGATTATCAAAAAGCAACAAACTAAAGCTTACTGTGTTTAAACTCTTCCACTTGGGAATTCATTTGTGGCGTAAAACGTAAAGCAAATACAAGTCTGTTTTTGGAAAACTTAGACACTGTAATTACTGTGCGTACATTTATGTTTCCATTATTTTGTATACTTGATACCAGCTAGGGGCGTTGTGTCATTCAGATGTTATATACATTTGCGTCTCAAAGCAAACAATTATTATTTTATTTTTTTTAATAATTGCCTCAGTGGGTAGATTTTATAACAGCGATATTCAAGTATTTTTATAACAATAACTAAAGACTTGACTGACTTAACGTGGTTCTGCTTGTTTTCACAAGCCATTTAGTATTTAGATTTCTCTTCCCGATAGTATTTCAAAATTATCACTTGTACTAATTTCACAAGACTTTTACGCAATTTATATTACTTTGATAAAATTATGAGTCCAAATGATATTAAAAGCCTTCGCTTACATCAAGATAGTCAAAAGATGGACGATCGTTTCGAGGTTATCGTCCATCTTTTGACCATCTTGATGTAAGTGATGTCAGTGAAGGCTTTTAATATCATTTGGACTCATAATTTTATCAATTGACTCTTCACTGTTAATAATGTCCCATTTGCTGTAATTATATTACTTTACTTCACTTTGTTTCAAGCTACTATATTTTACTTTTCTGCGAGGACATAACAATTATCAATATTGCATGCGTCTAACAAGCAACCCCTTGAGTGCGAGGTCACAAGTTTAATCTATAGTTAGGCATATTTGAAAGTGCTATGTTAACAATTAAGACAGGAAAAATATTAGCTTTAATGACTCACCATGTGCGTCAGAAGGGCGGCAAAAACATTAGTTCCCAGGAAGTGCAGAGATCAGGCCTTTATGGGATGTATGTATTACAATTCACAAAATGAACATGGTCGACATTTAAGAAATGATCAAAACAAACCATTATCTTACACCATAAATACATGAAACATGACGCGCCAAGTGATCAAAAACTTCGCACTATCAAGATCGAAGGCAACTAATAAGCTGTTCAGGACGTTTGGCTAGATAACCACTATGAACAATGTATATATAATCATATTGGTATAACATGGTGACGAGAACTCGTGGTATGTGATAGCATGCAACCAAATGTTAAACAGTCTGTCGTGGAGTTTATCTGGAACTGGCTATCCTTTAAGGCGTAGCTGCAGAAGGTGTGATAATGCGTTTTATATGCCCGAAACAAACAAACATCCATAGGCTGACTTTGTCCAGTGGTTCCAAGTGGTATGCCTGGACTGTCACATACTTTTCTTAGTATAGTCTGCTGTAAAGGAGAATGATTTTTACACGCAGGCCAGGAATCGAGCAAAAGCAAGTTATTTCCACTAGCTATTAGGCAAAAACATGCTCATACCATAGCTGCAGTTCTGCTAATACGCTTTTCCCACTTTTACTTACTGTGACGTAAATGTTCCCCACTGTCCTTGCAAGAACATTGATGAGAGAAAGAATCGTAGGGGGCAGAGAACCTCCAACTTCTCGCGGCATAATAAAGAACTTCCCATTCAATTTACCATTCAGATTTACAGTCGGCATAGCTGTATACAAACGTTTTAGCGCATTTATGTACGTTGATCTTGATACAGCTTTATGATACCTCTAATTTCCAGGTTCCTTGCATATGCATTTCTTCTTCACGAAGAAGACAGTACTGTCCGTACAGTTTAGAGTATATGATATCACACATTTCACTGACCCATCTTGCAGAAACGCTAGTATTTGATCTCCACTTCTTTCTCACTCTGCCAAATTTCTTGGGATCCGTTATGACGAAATGTTAACTTCTGTATCTGTTGTTGTAGATATAATGCAATGTTTGCTTTGTTTAACGCTGCCAGTGCTCTGCTTTACATTAACACCGCTAGCACTGTAGCACTGCTGTGATTTACTTGTCGACGGAGTTACGTTACGGAGCCTCAAGTTGTGCTCACCTTTGGATGCCTACAGTTCTGCACCCTCTTGGCATTAGCAGCCAATATTATGGTGGCATGTACACAATATGTGAGGTTTCGAATGCCGTAAATACCATCAGCCGATTGCGACCTCGCACTCAGGTTGTTCCTTGTAAGGCAAGCGGGTACTAATCCTCGTCGGCAGTATACTTTTTATTTTACGCTTCTCTCGCGGAGGATAATTCACTTGATCTTAAACCTTCTCTTAAACCTTTAGTTACGTGGAATAAACCTCGACTTTCAACTCGCGATGACTCAGATACTCCAGGCGTCATTTCTGCTGCCGGTCCTGGCATGTATGCACTCGTCGTGGTCAATTCGCGTCTCCCTGGGTTCTTTTTCTTTTCTTTTCTTTGTGGCGCTTTTCCACCACTTATATTATTCCTAATTTATCTCATCGCTAGGTTCCGTAGTTTTGACCTATCGTAGAACTTCTTTCATTTTGTGTTTCAAATTTTCACCGTAGCTTGCATTCCTATTACATCATTGTTTCGTTCCTATTATATCATTGTTTCCTTCTGGACCACAACTTACGCTTCCCTGCCATTTTGACTAATAATTTAGGATAATATATCTTTTTACTTTGAGTGTTATATGCAAATTTTGTCTTGAGCTTTCTATATATGACTATATAAATTTCAACTTAAATGTTCATTGTTTTAAATGCTTACAACAGTTCCTTTTGCTAGATAATTAAATTTTTTCCTAGCTATTTTGCATAATTAAACTGCATTAATTATTTGTCTTGTGGTATGTCTCTTTGTTAGGAGGTCTTACTACAATATCTCCCTTGCAACAGATGAAAAGCATGTTCAGCATTGTGTTTGGAAAAACAAGTTATGTCGGCTGGTATATGAGCAGCTACGCTGTGTATCCCCAATCCCAATACACTTCCGCGAGTGTGGAAAGATAAAACGTATGCAGAGATTTTTAAACATATGTAGTTATTTTCAGCCCAAACAGCTTAACACGACCACCAGCACCACCACTAATACAGATTATGCTTTACGGCAATTCGTCTCCAAACAAGATAAAAACTTGTTATATAAAAAAATAATACTTTTAGAAGCAGTAGTATGTTTACATAGAAGAATATTGGTTTAAAACAAACAATACAACGAAACGTAAACTTTGTTGAAATGCTCTTATGTGCACCGTGCTTCTCCTCTCCTAAGTTCGGCAATATCCTCTTAAAGGCACTACATAAAGGAAGGATTAGCTGAATTGGATTGGGAAGCGCTAGAGGAGAGAATAAGTAGACGCTACTAACTTAGAGAGACTTCAGCAGTAAAAGAGATCCTGTACTTCATTGTTTTCTTATTTCCTACTTCTGCAGATGCTAGGCAGAAATAACCACACATTTTCCCTCGAGAAACGGAAATATTGGCTTTAAAACATGTTTGTGTTTCGCACAAACTCCCTCTTAGGATACCTACATACATAAGCTGTTGAAAGTGTGTACATTGGAATGAGACAGTGCTTTATAGAACATGGAGAACATACTCGTTATGAAACTGCAAAGTATCTTTTTTTTTTAAAGTGACTTACGGTCATACGACTGTCTTTGCACTATGACATTTCTTCGCGATTCCGCAAACTATTCACATAAAACCTTTTTCTATTTTCTATCACGAAACAAACAAACGCAGAAATATTTTCACTTAGAAGATTATACAAAAAGGAGAAAGCTGCCAGTTAGAGAAGTTTCTAAATAACGTTAGCCATCAGCCGATAACAAAAATGAATGGAAAATTCTCTTATAAAAATAAGTTGTACTTGAATCTGTTAAAAACTAAACGTACAAAAGCAAATATTTCCGAAATAGTTAATGTTACGATTTATATAGGTAAATCTTATGGTCTCTTTATACCATTAACATACCTTAGTAAAATATGAGCGGATGTGAAATACACATGGTTTTCAGGAGAGCGAAGAAACAGCTGCCATGTGCGTAATTCAAATGTTTTCCACTTTTTATTGTAAAACGATTAGTCAGGATATATATTTAAAAATGCAACACTCTTCATTTAGCCAATAATTTATTGTACCAAGAGCAGATTAAAGATCTGCCTCCAGCAGCAGATGACCTAGATTTCTTTGAGGGATCCTGGATTAGATAATAAAAACTCCTACTCATCTCTACCTCATTCCATACTCTGATTATCATTCCATATCTTCAGGATGTAGAAGATTGGTATCGAATTACCTGAAAAATTAAGGAAATTGGAATTTGAATTAAAATTATCTCGAAGGATTATTACACAGATCTTCTAAAAATGCGATACTAACAACTATGCGGATTACCTACTTACACAAACAAAACTGTGATGTCATTGCCACCGAGTATATCGCCTTTGACCGTAAGCGACATGCCACGAGAGTAATACCTTGCTGGGAAATATATTACTTTGCGTCGCTTTAACTACCTACATATGGTAATATCCCAACGGATCTGTCAGGAGATACCTTGTGAATCAGTGTGTGGCGGATAGTTAGTCCTCTAAGTTTCATCCCTATACGATACAATCTTACTTCGTCACATTTCCATAGAGGCACGTGTACAACAACTGTTCCTCTACTTGGTAACAGCAGATAGCAGCCCCGACATGTGTCCACAGAGACATGTGTATAGTAACTGTACCTCTGCTTCCATACGTGTCGGGCAGATGGAATTAGGGTACCGTCCAGTCTACCTACTTTCATTTTTAGGATAGATAGCAGAACATTCATTTTATCACCTATTTTTCATGTTTTACTATTGTTTTAGACTTAGGGTGGAACTCTGGATTGTGGTATTAAGTATTAAGTATTCATTCCAGCTTGGCAATTAAGCGGAAACCACGAAAATCCCCAGTCAAATTGGTTCGACCCACGGGATTTGAACCCGGCAGCTCCCGAATGCGTTACCGCCTGAGCTATCCCGCTAGGTTGGGAGTTGTTGAACATAAAAATTCGGATATAAAAAGCTATGGTAATATATTCCTGTTCCCTCCCCTCTTTTTATCTCTCTTTATTGATTTCCTTAGTTACAGAGCTCTCGTTTTTTAATCACTTGCTTTTTAAACACTTTCATTTTGGATTATATTTGGAGCACTCTTTAATCTCTCCCGTAATTTAAGGAGACCGTCACAAGGGTGCTCTGCAATATTTTCTGCAAGTGGAGCAATCTTGTAGTAGCCATATAGGTGTACTAAATTCATTTTAGGAAAATAATTAAATTCGTACACTTCTTCAAGGACATTGGCCTAAAATTCGTAATTGTTCTTCCACATTAGCCGTGTGAAGACACTAAGCTGGGAAGCTGAATTGAACTTGACTTTACCGAGAAGATTGATGCGTGTACAGGTATCTCGCCGTGGTAGGTCAAGCGGTAAGAGCATCGACACGGAGAGCTGAATATCTGTGTTTCAGGTTCCGGCCGTGGCATTGAATTTTTCAGCTTTCCAACGTATTGGCCTGAAGCTGTTTTTTTTAATGTTCTGGATTACTTTCCACGAGTGTATTTGCTATCTGAGCGAAAATAAGAGTTACGTGATGGTTTAAATAGCTTGAACGGATCAAGTGGTACCGCACTTGAAGCATTTTACTAGTATTTCTTACTTTTTTCCAAACATTCTAGAAGTATTTTTGCAAAATTTGCTGCACGTCTATTAACCAGTTACTAAATAATGAATTTGAAGTAATAAGATACGCTACATCATAAAAAAAATACATAAGCAAAGTTTCATACCAGTTAATATGACCAAATTTTCAAATGAGTTTACTCGGATGTAATATCTTAGACATTTGTTAGAATTTAAAATGCCCCTTATGATGCAATTTTGAATTATCAGTAAATATTCGGAAATAATTACCCCAAAATATACTAACTAAAACTTGAAATGCAGTTATTGATATGAGACAAATGTGTTACGCGACCAAGCTTACCCAAGTTTGATGTATATATATATTTATTATTATTTTTTTTAAAAGTCGAAACACACAGTTGTACAAAAATTTGTTTTTAAAAGCAGTGAATTTAAAAGTTTCCGTCATTTTGAGCTCAATAAGGAACATAAATTGGAAATTCTGTTCAAAAATTATGAAATTCGGGAGTGCCACTATTCATCTCAAAGACCCTTACAAACTATGGATTCGACACTAATTCATAGTTTTGTTATTCCTAAATTTCATCCCTTCCCACCCCCACAGTATTATTTTCTAATTGTCTAAGCCATGTGAAACGGTTTATCTGCCTCGTTCTCAGTTCGAAGTTGGTGGGTTGATCTCTGGATCGAAGTTCTCGATCATCTGTAGTCTCGAATGCTGTAACTTGGAATTGCCCAATTTAAATTAACCACGCTGCTTAAAGCAGGTGGTAGTATACGTATCCACCTGGCTTGGCAGAAGTGATTCTTGGCGGAAATATCCTTTATTTAATTATTGTTAGAATATACACAGCGTATGTTATCTGTAATAAATTTAATAACACTTTATATTAGTTGTCCAGTGAATTTGAAATTATTTAAAATAATTAATAAAAAGTTGACTCAGTTTATGGCTATTGACTCTTCTCTAGGGTGTATTCTCGTGTTTTTAAGGCAAGACTGTTAAATAATAATTGCAATAATTTTATTTCACCAAACAGTGTCTTTTATTTCACAGGCAATGTGAATGATTAAACTATGAACAATATTTATCTCTCAGATTACAATTCTTTACTTATATTCTTAAAATAATGCCTGTTGATCTTATTTTGTAGTTCAGCAGTTTATTATTACACTTTCTTGTATATAATACGACACAACTCGCCTTGCTAATCGATATCAGATTTTAGCTTTTTATAAGTGTCTTCTTTTTCAGAAAACTTTCTAACAGTTCCTAAAAACGTTCAATGTCGTTTACTTTTCTGTGTTTGACTTTTAACCTTAAGGAAATAAATATATTTAATTTACTATTTCTTGCAGTTAAATAAACCATACTGTAATACAACTAACATATTTAAAATTCTAATTCCTTTTAAAACATATTTCGGTTCAGATTTTCTCTTTTGTTACATTTATTAGGTTTTACAATATTTATTTAGTTGTTAATGCAACATTTTTTGTTCGTTCTTTATAGCGTATTTCACTTTTGGCGTTATTCATTTTTCGTTTTCTTTCTCTCATTTACAATTAAAATTTTTAATTTACTTTTCACAACATAGAAATGCTTTATGCAAATATTATTATAGAAACGGTATCTTCAAACAATGACAATTGTTATTTATGTATAAATGTAGGTATTCATAAAAATATATGTGAATTCTTGTCCACTCCCTTGGATTTGTGATTTTAGTATGGTTTAAGCAAATTTGTTTAATACATCCATTCCTTTCATTAATAACTACGTCATATATTATACCAGGTTAGGTTGAAATTGTTCCAGGCATTCCAGGGTTATGTTGGAAAATGCATGCATGCATATATACACAAATACATGGAATTTTATACTATACAGGGTGAATCACCTAAAATTTGCACCGTGAATATTTCTAAAATGGAAAGTGCTATTGATTGATGTAACGTTTTCACAGCATTGATTGGTAGTCAGGGGCTCGTATATTCAGCCTATAAAGAGATTTTAATAATACTGAGAAAGTGAGCAAACATACAATTTTAAATTGAACAATGCCTAGTTACATCAACAGAATAAAGGTAGGGTAAATTAGCATGTCAGTGGTCTTTGTTGCAGGATTCTAGTGCAAGTGGTTTACGAGAAATCGTCTTTTGAAAAGTTTTCACCCCGACAATTGTTTGTCCCATTCAACCTGCTTGGTTGCTAGGTACGATGTTGTTATGTTTGTTTGCATTATGTTTTCTGTACATTAATTGCATTGCGACTTTCTGGTCAGTTAGTTTGTGACAGTTCAGGCAGTAAGTAGTGGGTGGAAGATGGGGTTTACTAATGCAGAAAAAGCCGACATGCTCATGGTGTATGGAGAGTGTAGGAAGAATGCAGTTTGTTCCTGTACGGTCAACCACCTCGGCAATTATTTATCAACCTCATCAACCACTTATGTGAAAGTGGTACTGTAACGTCTAGAAAACGTAACAGAAACAAACAAGTGACTGGAGAAGAGGCAGAAATTAATGTTTTGGCTGCCGTTGTAGTAGATCCGCAAATTAGTTCCCACATAATCGCACGTGGAAGTGGCACAAGTCAGGCAAGTGTACTGCGCATTTTTCATCGACATAGGTTCCATCCCTATCACAAGAGCTGCATGGAAACGATTTTGAGAATCGTGTTAACTTTTGTACATGGGCATTAAGACATGATACTCCAGATTCATCATGTATCTTGTTTAGTGATGAGGCAACAAATACTAATCATGGCTAGGTAAACCAAATAAACATGCACTATTGGTCTGTTGACAATCCCCTTTGGCTTCGTCAGGTGGAACGTCAGCGTCTACGGAGTTTAAACGTGTGGTGTGGGATAGTGAACCATCAGCTCATAGGTCCTTTGTTCATAGAAGGAACAATGAACTCGCACAAGTATCACAGCCTCCTGACAGGCCATCTGCCACAGATGCTAGAAGACTTCCTTTGCAGACTAGGAGAACCTGTGGTACCAACATGATGACTGTCCAGTCCATAGTGCACGAAGTACTACAGCTTGTCTTAACGGAGGACCTGTACCTTGGCCGGGCCGTTCACTGGATCTGACCCCTTTATACTTTTTTCTATGGGGAATGCTGAGAGACACTGTCTACAAGAATGTACCAACTACACCAGACGATATGAAACGACGTATTACTGCTGCCTGCTCTGAAATTTCCGCTGAAATTCTAGAACGGTGCAGCAGTCTTTCCATAGCAGACTGAAAGCATTTATTGAAGCTGCCGGTGGTCATTTTGAACACAACCTTTGAAGGACTATGTTCTCTTTACTTGTAAGAATCCACAGACGTATTGTAATTCTCTTTTGTTTTTCTTTAGTTTGTGCTACCACAGGTTGTACAAGTGTCGGTGCGTAAAATTTCAAAATAAGATTTCTCGTAAACCACTTGCACTGGAATCTTGCAACAAACGCCACTGACATTCTAATTTACCGTACCTTTATTCTGTTGATGTTACTATGCATTGTTCAATTTAAAAAATTGTATGTTTCGTCAAAAAATGTACTTTTTCAGTATTATTAAATTCTGTTTATAGGCTAAATGTACGAGCCCCTGACTATCAATCAATGCTGTGAAAACTGCACATCAATAGCACTTTCCATTTCCGAAATATTTTCGGTGAGTGTTTTAGGTGTTTCACCCCGTATATTCATTATGCAGTTTGTTAATTATTAATAATTACTGATTCGCTAAGGGGAAAATGTAATTTAGTATCGCATTCAAGAGTAAAAAGTCATTTTGCATTAAAATTATAAAATATGTATTATCCCCTGAATCATGCATTTATATGCATTATACAAACCTGCTCAAATTCTCTATGAGAGTGTGAAAGCAAAATACATAACAACGAAAACGCATTTCGCATATAAATCCGGGCTCTGTTGATCACCAATCGGATGAGCAGGGATGGTCAGTGAGTGATCAGTGGTCAACTACTTATTGTTATACCCATAACACCGCGGCCCTAGTATTCAAGATACTTCTGATATGGCTTGTTCAGCTGAGTAGATTTTGTTGGTGTTCAAGCCAATAATACAAGCAAACTCTTTGAATTGCTGCATTGTACTCGTAAGAGGACAAACACATCTTCTGCTACGACACGTCTTAAAACATGAACGGTCGAATAAGTTGACCTGGACATCCCAGGACGGAAAGTTTTTCGTATTATTCTCTGCTGCTAAGAGTGATTCACTTTACCCCTGAAGACTGATAAGACTCTTGGTTATCATAGGTGGCCTCAATACACCTGGGAATCAAACCCAGGCGCAGGGCGATGCATTTTTTCGGGCGTAAAAATCCTTAGTACGGCTTCCTTCGGAAGGGAAGTAAAGCCCGTGGTCCCATGTCGTAGATTTACGGCACCTAAAAGAACCTCAAGCCTGATAAAGAGGCCTCTGAGCACAATTTCCGGTCTTTCACGTCCATTATAGAACCGTAGCAGTTACATAACCAGCTAAGAACCATAGAGGTTAAAGAGCATTATAAATAAAATAAAATAAATAAAATAATTTCAGCATACAAGGTTCCGAGGGCTGATGTTACCTAGCCAAGTTCGACGTCGTGATAGGAATCAGAGGTACATGCGAAAGTACGGTGTGTTTACAATCCTCTTGCAAATGTTTGAAAAACTGATGGAGGTAACCAAGTAGAAGGCACCTGTAAACAATGGAGGCGTAGATGTGATAAACATGCAAAAGTTATCGTGTTTCTGACCGTGTTGTCACACTTCGCAACCATTAAACAATAATTTAAACAATTTTTGTGAACGCTTTTCCGATGTTCTACTTATGTTTTATAAATGTACGTGCATTTTAATTAACATAGAAACAATAGTATATTGTACATTATTAGTCTTATAAAAATATGGCAAGTATTAATAATGAATGTGTTGTTTACACCTTCATTAATAATTGTTTACTCCGTATCTGAATCTTCATTGTTGGTTATAGAATACACCCTTAGATCGTATTTTTACTTTCTTTACTACGCACCTAGTAGGTAGACAAGGTATTGCATTCCACCCAAAAATATGATACCGAGATGTCAACGGAAATACATGTTTTGAGGCCTCCTGAATCAAAATAAACCATTTTGGACATGTGTACAGCATAACTTAAAAACGAAAATTCGGATAAATACCAAACTTGGTATTTGAGTTCAGTATCTTCCAAGGATGCAACACGAAGATTTTCATTAAAATTCCCCACCGCAACTATTTCCATGGAATATTTTTCGAAAAATTCTATTTTCTAAAAAGGCTCCAACAATTTTGATTAAAATACCATATATTAAAGATGTTTATATGACAAATAAAATGTGTACCTTGAATTTTCTGGGAATCTTAGGAAGTTCTCTTCATTCGGAAGGAATTTTGTATAATCTTGTATTACTGGTAAAGTTAAGGGCTAGACGAAAACGCACCACACAAAAAACCTGTAGACCTCTTTAAAACACACAATTTATTTGAAATAATTTTTTGTGTCATTAGCCATTTCTGAGATATCTGTTAAACGTTCGAATTGTTCAATATTTGCCATTCTTTTTAAGTTCCATCGATTTTCAGTTTTTCTCCCGTAATATTTGCTTCCATTACAACATACGCAGCGGGAACCTGGGCAACCAGGATGGATGATATACTTATTAGAAAATTATTGAGAAGGACGCAAATAAAAATATTATTACGTTTTACTGCTGCTGTAAATACCACGCCAAATATGGCTTTAATAATAACAACGGCAACATAGCCAATTGATCACTTAGTACGTTTGAAAGGAGCTAGATTTTGGATTAAAAGAAACGATTTTCAAATGGAAGGAAAAACCATTGGAGTAAAGTGCAATACTTATTGGATATTAAGCAAAATATGAAGATAAGATGGCAACATGAATGGGAGGAAACAGAGAAGGGAAGGAGAGTGTTTAAGCTAATTTAAAATGTTCAAGAAATATTACGACTAACACATATACAGCCAACAAAGGGATTAATAAATTGTATTACTGGACATGGTCCATACAAGACGTATCGGAATAAAATGAACAGTTCAAATGGCATGTGCGATGGTTGTGAAATTAGGGACACACCGCAACATACAGTTTTTAATGTAATAGCCACAATCAACATATATTAGAAGAAAGAAAACATTTCGGAGGATATACCCTGTATACAATTTTCAGACATCCTGGTTTAATTAAACATTTACAATAATTAACAAATTATATAAGCAAAACAGCGTGGTTAAAGATATTGCCTAAAGTAAGGAGAGAACAAATACTTAGAGGGATACAGGAAATTAGAATATCCTAGAGAATTAGAATAACAAATAAAAGTTTAGATATGGGAGAAGATAGAAGTATAAGTGACATTGACGGAGAATGAAGAAGAGGAGGAGATGAGAAGAAGTAATGATGAAAATTAATGCCTAGTTGGACCGAAACTTTACAATAAATAGAAGAAAGTTCTTTGTTGTTTTCACGGGACGACAGGAATGGGCAAAGAGAAGAATATTTCAATTAAGACGACGGAAGGACAGAAACGTGGTCATTATAGGACGATGGAAGAGGAAAGGAGAGAAGAAGAGTTGACGTTGGGGAGCAGGTTCGCCATTGTTGGAGGAGCAGTTAATATGGTTTGGGAGGGATAGTGAGTAGAGTTATAGTGACGTTAGATGCATAGAGGTATGAATTTGTTATTATGTTATTAATAGGAGGGGGTTTGGAGTTTAAGTAGGTTTGGGGGTGGAGTTGGTGTTGATATATATAGTAAAGTGAGTGGATATGTAATGATAGTAGAAAGAATAAACAAGTTTTAGTGTTTGTTTAAAAGAGGTAAAGGTTTAAAACTCATATATAAAATAAATAAAAAGAAGATAATAATAGAAAAATTAATATAGAGGTTAAACAAAATGTTATAAGGTAAATAAATAAAGTAACAAATAAAAGCATAAATGCATAAATAAAGACATAAATAAATTACACAAAGTATTATACTATCAATAAAATAATTATTACTAAAACAACGAAATGATATAAATGAACAGCTTTACTTTATAATTTATAATTAAGGACATTTGTAAATAAAATAGAAAATATAAATAAACTTATTAAAATGAGTAGTTTAATAGAGGTTTGTGCTGGCTAGCAGTACATTTTCGCTGGTTTCCAGTGAATATCGTTAAACAGGAATATATAGTAGCTGGTTACCAGTTGCTAAGTTTCTGTAAGTGTAGATGAATATAGAATTTCGAATTGTAATTAAGTTTTGTTTACGCGTTTACTCTAAATTAATAATTTCTATCCTTTTTATTTCTTTTATTTTTATTTATATTTTGTAGACATTGTGTAGTTATGTAGAAAAAATTGATGTAACATAAAATGTAAATGTGTTGTGAGAATAAATGTAAAGTTTGAATGTATGTCCCAGTGTAGTAACCAAGGTGCCGAGATGGTATATTCAGATGTTATTTATTTATTTATTTGTTTCTCGCGTTGCATGGAGGCAATTGAAATTTTAAGGCCAGAATATAGCGTCTTAAACATTCGACTATTGCTGTTCTCTTTTTATCTGTAATGAAATATACAATATAGCTATTTTTGAAAAGATTTATTGGGATTAAAATGCAGTAGATAGAAAAATAAGCTTTAGTAAGAATAGTTTATATATCCACTAATAAAGATAGAGGAGGGTAGAGAAAGTCATGTGCATGTATCGTATTATTTTTTCTCTCCATACTTTGGTATTGTGCATCTATTGTTTGTACACGTTAAATATTAATGGTCCGTTTATCTTTGGACGGATGGATGGGATGGGATTGGATTTGGGTGGATGGGTTTGGATGGGTGGTGTGGGATGGGATGGGATGGATGGATGGATATTGCTTACACATGTATAGCAACGTCAGATGTTAAATATTACAATAATTCAATCTCATAAAATTCGTGGACCTTATAGAGAGGATTTTTCTTCAATATCATTAAAATCTGTCTTTTAAAAATGTCGTAAGTGTCTTGATTTTATCCGTTAAACTATTGAATATATTAATGGATGATACCTCAAAGCTATTTTCTGTTTTACTATACTTACATTTACCAAAATAAATATTGTTGCTACTTCGTGTGGGATAATTATGAACAGTTTCACACAGATTATACTGTTGTAGATTCCTCTTAATGTATAATAGGCAAGGAAGAGTGAGGATTCCAAGTTCAATAAAATGTGGTTCAATGTTTTCTTTTCGATTCATTACAAAATCATGAACTACATAAAAACCTTTCCTCTTACGTTCCAAGATTTTGCGTTAAGTTCAGTTCGAATCTGTTCTATAGGATTCAGGCAACAATGGCGCAACAGGAGCTACAAAGACCTGTGCTTGTTCTAAATTAGCAGGCCTATACTTAGAGTTTTTTTGGCTCTTTTCTACCTTTATGTCGAATCTTCTATGTCATATTTTCAGTTTCTATTTCTCTTCTTCAGTAAGTATTTGATTCAACACCTCTCATAACCTCCATATGCTTTTCTGAGACGTGGCGAAAACAGCGAAGAAAGCGCACGCTATCTTGCATATTGTGCCAGTCTGACAACACCGCAAGCACTGCTCAGCACGCGATGGCTTGGAATCTGCCCTCCCTGTTACCCTCCTCCAGAGGCTGACCCTGTCTACAGGCCTGAATGCACGATTCGTGTAGTCACAACGTGAGACCCACGTTCTAAGGAATTCGAACACATACTGCGATGTTTTAGAAATATTTTTGCATGTTTGCGCTGTAATATGCACGCAAGCGTTTATATTATTACATTCCCATTTTAAAGGTTAATGAGTGTTAGTGAATAAGTGAAAACCATGTTTTCCGTAGTTTGTGGCGGACATATTCTGGCTTTCTCAATGCGAATGAAATGCATATAATGCAGGAGAATTTTTTTTTAGCAAGATGTCAGATATTACTCGTATTATTATTCACTCACCAAAGCAGCACTCGGCAATTCGCTATCACTATCGGTCAGCACCAATATTATGTCACACGTCTCGGTATCTCAATGTGTAATTACTTTCTCTGCCTTTCTACTTAAATTCTTGCTTATATGTTTAAGAAATTAAATACTAAAATATACTGAAAATGCATGCCATTATATTATATGTGATCTGTGACGGTCGCTCCAGGCCTTAATTATGTCACCCTTAAGTAAGCACTAACTTCATAATTTTGAATCTCAAAATCCGTTCTGTGTTCACAGCATAACATTTTCCTACAATTTTAGCTTTTAAATTACGCACAGCTGGCGTAAATCCATGTAAATTCGAGTAATGTTATTCTACTCCTTTACTTAAATATTCCCAGATTCATAAAATAAGTTTTCAAATGCGCCATAAAAATTCGTACGAGTTTCTCAAATGCATTTGTATTAATTTTGTTATTATCTGATATCAAACTTAACATCTTAATCCACATTAACTCAAAGCTGTAATTGTAGCGGGAATTTCTTCATATAATTTTGTGCTGTTAAAATCTGTACTGGATACAGGACTAAAACAACTTTATGCTTGAATTTTAAAGATGTTATCATAGAGGTGTGCACTGTTTATGCAGGATATTGTGTATTTGAAATGCCTTCAATGTTACCCCCATTATAATAAATCTCTAGTTTTACATAACTTTCACCCAGCAACAAATTCACTAATTTTTCGTGATTAATGAGTATTTAATTTTAAACGTATATTATAAATGCAGAGATTTTCAATTAGTATCAGGAGTAAAGATTTCAGAAAGTTGTCTGATATTTTCAGGATGGGATAAAGAAAGTACATAGGAATTACGTCTTTGCCCTTAGCTTATAAATGAGAAAAATAAATTGAGCACGCTCATAACAGGGTATGGGTGTATGTTTCATTTCGTTTTGATTAAGCAGTTTTATCTGCTTTTATAAGAATAATATTTCAGGATATTCTATGAAGTCTTCATTTATTTCCTCGCAACATTCTTTTAAACTTTTGGCAGTCTGAAGTAGTTTATTCTGTTTGTTCACATTTCAATTGTGTAGTTAATTTTAAGGGGCATCAAATTTGAACGATATATTCCAGATCATTACTTTACCAAGCATCCATTTAAAATAATGATTTGATATTATAATCTTACCGTGTGGAAATTTAATAATAAAATTGCAGTTCATTTACAATGATGTTCCAATCTTTGGAATTTCTGAGGTATCAATTTTCAGCAAATGTACAGTGTTGGATTTTATGAATCCCTTTAATTTCATGCAGTTAATTCATTGTAAACTAGTTCTGAAGACAGATAGGATGGTTGATTAGAAAACAGCGAGGGGAAAGTATCTTCAATATGTATAGGAATTGTTCCGGGTACTACAAAAACAATTCCACCATTTTGCGTACAGTAAATTTATTCATTATATGCTGTTAAGAAAAGTTAATACATATCACAACAGAAATACGTAGTTAATAATTATTCCTGTGAATAGCACGTACCCATTGCTTTCACTTGCGTAGATAATTTTGGAACGAAAACACTATTACATACTTTTTAGAACTTGTTAAACAGTTTTGAGTGCATTCCAGCATTCAGTACTTTCTTGGCATCTTGAACTGATAACCACACTGTTTTGTGTATTCTTTTGCTCGCTAAGTAGGTAATTTGGTAATTAATTATTGGTCCCTTTTTAAGACAACAACGACTCATTAGCATCGCAAAACCACACTGACTAAGATGCATTGCTATTATGCAGATTGTGAACTACCGATAAGTGTAGACCCCGAAGATGACTAATTAACAGTTATCGTGTTTAGCTCCTGGCCTGTATACATTGAGACGGCCTTACTTCTCCCCTTTTACCACTCTTTTGAACATGAGGACTGAATGGTACAACCAAAGTAGTGCCGTAGCCCAGCGTGGGAACGTCTGTTGACATATATTGTGGCTATGGCCCAAGGTTATCGGGAGGTCGGCGCCGAGGCGTCAGAGTAAACAACGACAACTCCGTTCGCCAGCGTAAACACTGGGCGAGTTTTAGTGGAGATAACTAGAGATTTCTGGAAGCTTCTTTTCCCGCTCCTCCGGGAAGTTCTCGAAATAGTTCTAGAACGTCCGAGAACCTCTTGGAAAGATTTCACTGACTATATAAGCGAGCGCTCTTGCGGCAGTCGGGTCAGTGTAGGTGAGCAGGTGACAGTCAGTGGGAGTCGAGTGTGACTTGAGTTGTGTCGGACAGTCAGCGAGCGAGTTGGTGAGCGCGCTTGTGGTGCATTATCACTTGCGATTCTCCGAGCGAGCAGATGCGGCTGCTGTGACGTGCAGCGAGTACTGCTGGGGAGCGAGTGACACTGGAGGTCTTGAAGTCAAGTGAAGTGAAGTGACAGAGAACTGAACTAGTTCACTTGAGTGAAGTGATAGTTTGTGAACGAAGTGAACTCCCTGTAAACTACATAAAAACGAAGCAGTGATAGATAAGAACTTAGAACAGGACAGTGAGAACTGAGGGGAGTGTCTGTTGAAAACTGGACAATACTATCAATACTATCACAATACTAGCAATAGTGTACGCTATGGTGGCAGTCCACATTATACTACACATACAGGATTATTTGGGTTTTGATTTTGCGCAGAAGTGCGCACATGAGGAGTAAATTGGACTCCGAACAGACAGCTGGCCGAAATTCTCCGAGTATTAGGGAGGTTAGCACTCGGCGAAAACATGGTATATACAAAACTGTTTACTCTAACTCGTTAGTGTTGATGTTTTTGTCATCATAATCATGTACGTATCCCCAAGACACAGCGAAGTTCTAGTAATTCGCCAGTAATGGAGCTACAGTTCGTTTCTTATGTTTATTATACACTATTTACCTTGTCCTTTTTTCTTCTTTATTTTGTTCTTATGCGCCGTATGGGATGGCTAAAGGAGGTTTATACGTTTTGCCCAATTTTATTTTCAGTTTGCAGCATTCAATGGAGGATATTCAATATTACTAAGAGAGCATGGATAGGTATTATGCAGACGCAGAAATAAAAGAATGTATTCCAACTGCAAGTATCTAGAAAGAAACAACTGAGACTTTTAATCAAGCACATTTACTCGTCATAGTTTCTGTTAATTATTGGCTTCCCTTTAATTCCTGTACTTTAGCTAATGAATTTGTATTGTCATGATATGAAGCATAAAGTTGGAAAACTTGAGCGCATTTCTTAATTAATGCCGGTAACAGATTAAATAACTTTTCAATTGCAAGATTAGCTTGTTGAAATGAGTGCTTAGTAATGCTATATATATAAAAGATCGACATTTCAGGGGTGCCAAATTAACCCAATAACAATTCTTGCTGCACCGTGCTAGCTGAAAAGCTCTTTTTTCTAAAACCTATGAATAATTTACCGGATGCATGATTGGCTCTTAATTACATATATACATTGCGACATCTAAACCTTCAGCAGCATCCAAAAAATGTATTGTATTAATATTTTATATGTCCTTTAGACACCAAGGTTGTTGCTGCTTTTGGCGTATTTTGTAAATCAAAGTCATTTATTGGAACTCGCAGAAGAATTTTCAGCACCTTTTCAAACATGTCAGAAAGGGCATTTACATAATATTAGCAGTTAAATACTCGGAATAAGTTGGTAAATGCAGAAGCGTCTCTGGAAATGGTAATAGTGAACTTAGATGCCTGCGTTTACGAATCAAATCTTCATTTATTGGAAATTGGGTATTTTATTATTTACCATAGTGTGAACCGAGCGTGATGGCTCAGGTGGTATCGTCTGTGGCCAGCATTCGGAAAGTCGACCTTTTTGCCCATGGGTTTTTTCGGGGTTTTCCTCGTGTCACTAGGCGAATGCTAAGAAGGATCATTACATCTCCCGAATTTCCTGTCCCTCCATTTCACTTCCATTCACATTTCACTTCACCTTGCATCCTCTTGGTTTCTCTCAGGGTTGCAGGTGTCGGCGCGAGGTCTCGGCGGGTGCATGGCAGGGTAAAAGGATGCTCTGTAGAAACCTCCCGGAATGAGGACGGTTCCTGTGTCCTGCGTCCCCCAGAAAATGTGTAAGTCCCGCAGAGGGGGAGAAGGCTCGGCTGCTTCAATGACCGTCCGAAGAGTTTTAATCTAAACATGGTAGGGACCCTACCCTCTGCTTGTCGTTACTCTTGGTTCGGCATCGCTCTGTCTCCTCTCAACTCATCCCTTCCGGGGGCGCCGCATCCGGGGCATAGGCACAAACGATCCGCTTATGTTGAGGTGCTAAGTTCCCCTGCGCTTAGAATCCTAATCCTAATCCTGATATAGTGTGAATTATCTGATTTTTTTCAGCGTTCAGATTCAGATGCAATGGATAACTAGAGAAATTAAAAAGGCCCTTTCGAGCTGAATAAGGTCACAAGACACCAACGTTTAGTCGGTTTTATAGGTGAATTTATCCAAAAGATTACTGATAATTAAAAGGGAGGAGGGACGGAGGGAGACAAGACATTGGTGTGGCAATTTCCTTTATTGACTACAAGCGTCTGTTTCTAAGCTAATATAACTTTAAAAGCATATCTAACGTGTATACCAATATTAACTCTATGCAGCATTACTACAGATGGAGTAACGTCCCTGGTAAGAGTCACTTTAGATGAGTGGTAAACGTCTGAGAATGTCCAGGTAGTCAGCGTTATAACAAAGACCCCACTCTATTCTCTTAAAATATTAAACAGCAATTTAGTTTCCAATACTTTTTTCAGAAATTTATTTATCTCTTATCGTAAGAGATTAAATGGCACCTTACAGAAAAGTCAAAGTCAGGTATACTATTTATTAGTCAGTCCAGTATTTAAAACATAATCAAAATCATTAGTTATTTTCGAGAAAATCAACAGTAACAAAGCACTTTCTATTTATAGAGTTATTTCGGGTATAGAAATTCTTTGAGAAGGTTTGTCTTGTACTCTTTAAAACTGCCAGATCTGAATACCCTGAACGTGCATTAAGGCAATTTACAACACTGATTTGTTTATAGTGTTCTCTTTCTTTCTTCCTTCCTTCCTTCCTTCCTTCCTTCTTTCCTCTCCCCCAAATAAACAAGCACACACAATATATCCCAGAAATATTATTTAAGTTTCAAGGAAGCACAATACATATATTTCCGATGAAATCTGGAAATCGGACTTTATAATTTGTGTGAATGCTGTTCTTCCTCTACCTTGGGCACTCCGGTGACAAAGTAAAATAGAAAATCACGTGTTATCCTGAGCCCTTCAACTCTGAATGTTTTCTCTTAATCAAAACTGCGTGATGTATTTATATGGGTCATCCTTATTTAAATTTAACTGATTTTGTTTGTATAATGCATCGTTGTAGTGAATAACAGTACACATTTATTTTTCAATCTATAAAATGGTATTTTCATATATGGGAAGTTAAATTATTATTATTATGTTTGTCTAAAACATACTCGTAGTTTCTTTGTTAGTATGCTAACGTTATTCGCATACCGTCCCAAGGGTTCCCTTCAGCAGTCTGCAAATGCCGAATCTTATTGATGCATTCAGGAGCTTATCACAATTTGGTTCTGTTCCTTAGAGCCCCACATCTGATATTCTTATTCTTGTACTCTCACTCACTTCAGACCTGAATAAAATTCTTGTTCCCACTTCTCTTGCAAGCCTTTCAATAATTCATGGACTTTCAAACACCCCTCACATTTTAAGCTTGAGTTTCGTCTTCAGGAAGGGGAAATTTTCTATTCCCTGAAACTAAAATCGAAAATAGTAAGGGCCATGGTCGCTGCAGAAGTCTTATTTGTCTTTCTTTCGTTGCCTTACCATGTTCACTAAAAAGGTTTTTCATCCGCTGAATCTACTAGATAAGCCACTGCAATAACGGCATACTTTGTAACCTGTATCTATTCATTCACAACAAAGAATCTTCCAGCTTCTTCCTTGTCAGTGTTTCCTCATCTAAGAACATCAAATTATAGGAATTAAACGTTTAAGGCAATTTTCTCTTTCCCCATAAGTTTACTTTTAGTAGAGTTGAACTTAGAGGTTATTTTTGCCCTATGTCCCTGCTATTAACAGCAGCTTATAACTAACTGGCTTCCTAAATCTACATGCATGTTATGTTTAGTGAGTTTTAGCTAGTAGGTGAAGTGGCTTATCTCTCAGATAAAGATTAGCAGGTGGGAGGGATACACAACGTGCTGAACTCGTGCCGTGCGTGACGCGTATATCAACAGCCCCTCACTTGATTCACACCAAGTAAACACTACCTCCTTTCACTAACTAAACCCTTACCTGCTTGGAATAGGTTTCCACTAGGAAAAACGTCGCTGAAGAGACAGCGTTTATGTTTCAAGCCTGAATTCTTAACAATATGAAACACAAAAACTGCTTATGAAAGTTTTAACTCTCTATTAATCGGGTTATGAGCACAGTTTTGTAGTCCATTAACCAATTTAACAAATGCATTACTTTCAGTAACGCAATGAGTGCTACCGGTTTACCGGCAATATAATTGAGGTTAACGAACAAACTTGAAATCAATAATTTTGAAAAACAATGAGCCACATGAGAAAATCAAATATTTACCAAAAGAGAAAGTTCCTGATGGTGTAAAATGCAAGTTTCTTTAGCAGTTGCGCAGACTGGAGCTTATTAATGGGAAAATGTAAATTCACATTTCTATGAATGGATGAAGCACATTTGTTAAACACTAAGCGCAAGACAATAAAAATACAGGAGTTTAGCTCTGTGATCAGGTTAATTGACCTAATAGTGGTCGAAACTATGAAGCCCGGGACTTAAAAGTACTACGGCATTGTAGGTCCCCATTGGGATATGCCATCTCAGTACAATTTGAGGTCTCCTTGTGGTTTATGGGAAAAATGCGAATCAGTTGGAAATTTAATATCGTACCGGGATCCGTGGTTCAAATCCCGGCGATGGCATTGAATTTTTCAGTCGTCTGGTTCTACCTTTCCAACCTTGTCCAATACGGCTTGTGTGGAAGAACAATTAATTTCTGTGATCATAGTCTATAATATACCTTAAATGGATATCGCATTCACGAGAATTTTCTTGGACTCCATTTCTCACTCTCTCCATAGTGTTGCAGCAAGTCGGTGGAATGGTCTTCGACTCCCTTCGGGCTTTCCTTATTTAACATTTATTTGTATGGTTTACTTAAAGGAAAGGGTATGTGCACTACAACATATAATATGATTGTTGAAATCGAAGATAACATTCGAGGTAGGTAGGTAGGTAGGTAGGTAGGTAGGTAGGTAGGTAGGTGGGTGGGTGGGTGGGTCAAAAATATGGATACATAATATGACAGGAGATATTTATACAATATATTTCAATGTTAGACCGAAAAACAACAGTAATGTGTAGTATGATGTTCTCTAAGTAGATTTGACTCTTATATGTTATGCTAGTGTTGCTACGCGACAGGTAAATCAACAATGAACAAATGAAGTCAGGATTATCGTATGATGATCTCTAAACAGATCTCACTCACATTACATTAGCGTTTCTACAACAAAATGGAGCCAAGATTATCGTTTGAACAGAGGTTAAGCAATTTTGAAGTGGTATTGGAAAACCGAGAATGGTGTTGAAGTTCAACAGCAATAGAGACGTGTGTTCAGAACAGAACCGCCAACGTGAGTGACATTTGTACGAATTCGAGATAAATTTGAGACTCACTTTGCCGTAGGCGATGTGGGCAGATCTGAGTTACCTCGCACAGCAACAAGCCAGGCGTCCTCGACTATGGTTTTGTAACGCTTTTAGCACTCACAACATAAATCTACAAAATAAATTGTACGTGAGACGTCTTCCAGAGCACAATCTTACATGGCATTAGATAGGACGAGGGGGTCCGATTGAGTTTCCACCGCGTTCTCCGGATCTAATCCCGTTGGACTGCTACCTATGGGAAGCTCTTAAGGATGTTGCATACCGTAGAAAACCAGCTACACTGGCAGCATTTCGGAAAGAAATCGAAACACTTGTGTTGCAATCGCTGAGAACACTTTCGCAAACTTTGTTCGATTAGTAGTTCAATGTACTCCGAAGTGTATCGACCCCGATAGTGGGCATTTTGAGCAACTGTTCTAAGCGTAAAAGTCTTGAGGTCATTAGTGCTCATTATATCTGTTTGTGTGAATTCAGCTTTGTTATGTTAACATAATTTTTCTTTGCTTGAACTTATACATATTTGGCACCTTCTGTAGTTCAATCTGCTCATTTCATCGGTATGGAAGGATGATGTGGCACCATTCTAAAGTATGCGAAATCCAAACGATGATTTAGTCATCTCCTGTACTATTATTTACCTATAGTAAGTAGAGGAAGCATTGCGTTTCACCCAAAACCTCTATAACGATATTTCTTCGAAGATACATGTTTTTGAGGCAGCTTGAATCCAAAGGTCATCTTAAGAAAAGGTTTGTTTGTGTTTTTAAATCATAACCCAAAAACGAATAGTCGGTTAAATACAAACTTGATGTTTAAGTTCAGCGTATTCCAAGGATGCAACACGAGAATTCTTAAGACAAATTCCCACCTATAACTAACCTTTTACATAGAAAAACTTACTTTGGTTTTGATTTTCTCGCAATGGTTCTAACGATTTTGATTAATATACCATATGTTTAAGATATGTCCTGGATAAATAAAACGCATATGTTGAATTTTCTGGCAATAGCCTGTGAAGTTCTCTTCATCTGAATAACATTTTTATAATTGGTAAACGCTACTACACAAAAAATCTGATGTGTTACACTCACATGACTTTCTCTACTCTTGTACAAGCTATTTTTACAAACGCTTATTCTCCATATGCTTCATGTTAATGGAGATATCGAGATGTCAATCTTATTGATAATTTTCTTGTAGATGCAAGGGGAATATGGTAGGTTTTAAGCGATAGTCAAATGTTTTAACGCTGGTTGCTATGTGGCGCATTCCATTCTATTTGCAAGTCCAGGACATAAAAAAATGAATAACGAATTTGAGAAAAAGTATAAGTATTGGAAAATTTAAGGGAATAACAAGCAATATCTCGCAAACGGTTCACTCAACAAAAGAAATGTATATGACATAAATTGTGTATTTTAACGCGATCTACATTTTTGGTGTAGTAAAACTTTGTCTATCTCTTATGGTTTACCAGTTATGAAAAACTCGTTCATAATGAAGAATACTTTTGGAGACATTCCCAGAAAATTCGAGATATATATTTTATTTGTCATGACAATATCTTAAACATATGATATTCTAATCAAAATCGTTAGAGCCGTTTTTGAGAAAATTAAAATTTTCGAAAAATGTTCCATGTAAAGGGTAGTCTGGGGTGGGGGAATTTTCTTGAAAACCTTCGTGTCGCATCTCTGAAAGATACTGAACCTAAATACCAAGTTTGGTGTTTATCCGACTCTTCGTTTTTGAGCTATGCTGTTCACAGACACACAGACACACAGACAGACAGACACACAGACAGACACACACACGGACATGTTTCCAAAAATGCTTTTTTTGGATTCAGTGAGTCTCAAAACATGTATTTCCGGTGAAATCTCGGTATCGAAAATTTGGGTGGAATACAATACTTCCCCTACTTACTATACGTAGTAGAGAAAGTAAAAAGTAGATCTTAAAGCAGTAATGGAAAACCGATTTTTTGATACCTTCGTCAAAGAATGTTTACGCCTGTAATGAAAGCCAAGTCTCTTTCACAGCATTTCATCAAACGTCAAATGTTTTGCGTCAAAAAATGTCTTCAGATGAAGAAACATATGAAAATCACTAAGTTCCAAATTCGGGCTGTAGGGAGTATGGTCAATTGAACCAAATTATGAGATCAGAACTTGAGTTTGCTTATGGGTGGTCGGTCATTATTGTTTCCGCATAAACCACTCACAATTGGCGATAAATGTTTGCTAGCGTAACATTTCTAGCATTCAAAACACGAATCAGTGATCTCATTTCATAGTCGGAGGGTCTTTCGATTGTTTTGTACATTTCGCTCTAACAATAGGAAAACACAGTGACGACTGCTCACAGCTGCGTATGGCCTTCTGATGAATGGAGAAAGTGATCGCGATTGCAACGCTGCAGCGGCATAATATTATAACAATACTTACTTTAAAAACACCCCTCGTATCTTGGTTACTGTCTGAATTTACAAATACCTTTTAAAGTGTTAAATCGGTATTCGGTTTTTTTCCTTTGTGATCATGCAAAGAGCATGGAATTTCAAAGCCATCAAATAACGACCCACTTTTTAAAAACCCCTTTAGCCTACTGTATCCTACAACGAAATGTGTAATGAAAGTTTATCTGAATTGACAAGGAGTATTGGGTTGTCTCATAAGTTCGTTCGTTTTGCCCGCAAATTCCATCTATAGCGCCTGGAAACCCTGAACCCTCTGTACACTCAAGTTATCCTAGTTGCCTAACCACCCCTACGACTTAGTGAACAACCACCAGACACCCTATTGGATATGTCAGTGTGTATTTGTGACTGACGTTGGATACTACGGCGGGAACTTGTGTTTACAATCTATGGAAAGCAAAAAGGAACATTTCCGACATCTTATGCTGTTTAGTATCTTAAGGGTAAAACCGCCTCACAATGCCGGCTGAAAATTTGTGCTTTCTGCGGGGAAGATGCAGTAACGAAGCGAGCATATCAAAAGTGGTTTAGTCGATTTCGAGCTGAGAATTTCTTCCTAAAAGACAAACCACGGTCTGGACGGCCAGTGGTTACGGACGTGGAAAGAGTTCATGAAACGATAGTCAACAACCCACGAATTACGACTCGGGTGTGGGCATTGGAGCTCAATTTAGCTCGTGCTATTGTGGCCAGAAACTTGTCAATATATTGTCAACAATAATGGTGTATACTTCAGGAAATAAATAGTTTGTTTACAAAACGTAACTGTCGTAGTTATTTATCTTTTGAACGACCTCATGTTTAAAATTTGTAAACGGAAAGTTCGGCAACTACTCTGTCGTTGCTATGCTGCGGGTGAGGTGTGTTCCCAGGCGTTCTTAGTGATTGAAACGTAACGAAAAGCGAACGAAATTATAAGACAACCCTATAGATAGAAAAATATGCTTTTGTAGATATAGTTTGCATAAGTTATAGAAAAATAAACGATAATGGATAGAGATTTGGGTATAATACATCAGATTTATTAGTTTTGCTTTTGAAATGTGCCCCGTCAATCTGGTCCACTCTGTATACATATTTTTTGAGACTTCAGTAGCAGTTCAAGTAAATGCATGATGGGTCAAGAGCAACCACTTACCTAGAAACTTTGAAGAAATATTGGGAAATAAATGTACTTAAATAAATTTGAACTCCTTTAGAACGGCACAAACTATGCATACCAATGCGAGATGTCACCCGCAAACATTTCCTTGCTAGGAGAGACAAGGTGACACTTTGATTGCTCCAAAGGGATGCTGTCAAAGTGAGATTATAGTGGAATGTCAGAGGGGTTTTGTCTCGCTTTGCCCTACCCAGCGGAAAAAAACTCCGCATTTCTTTTCCTGTCACATATCTAGTGACGTAAGCTAGGAAATCCGAATACCTGTCTTAGTAACTTGAGATCGCATAGAAGCATGAGAATCCTCCAGCCTCATTTTCTGTCAAAGGAAAGTTTTCTTCAGCAGAAAACACCATCTAAGGAAACATGATATGTTCACACGGATATTTTTAAAGGGTATAACCCACAGCATTTTGTTTTGTTTAGGATTCCAGTAATTTATTCCTACAATTGTTGATGCTAAAGTATTTTTAAATAATACTTATCTGCTTTCCTTTTTTGCGAGCTAACAATGTAATTAAAACCTCAGGCGTATGTTTGTAATGCCTAAGCTTAAAATTTTGTAAGGCGAATAATAGGAGTAAGATAAATTTAATGGGTATCTGCAAACACATACAGAAGACAGTACGTGCATTGGGCATAAAACGATTTCATGTTAATCACTACGTATCTTCATATAAATATTTTGTCAGGTAATAATTTTATACACAAAATATTAAGACATAAGCCAACGGCTTAAAAACTAAGCCCAAGCTTGAGCTTATGAGTAACAAGCATGCAATTTAAATTTTGAAGTTAATGTTTCTTATTCTCTTTACTTTAAGTCCCTTATTTATTGACCTAATATTAGCTTAACTATGAATCCCGGGAGTTAAGGCATTTACGAGATTATAAGTCACCATTGGGGTATATTATCTCAAAATGAATTTGAGATCTCCCTGTGGTTTATAGGGGAAAATGCCCGTCATTTGGTGAATTCAATGTTGTGCCGACATGTTGCCATGGTAGCTTAGTTGAGTAGAACAACCGCACGGAAAGCAGAAGATCCGTGATTTCCGGCTATGCCATTGAATGTTTCATTCTCAAATCGTACATAGTTTCAATCATATTTCCCCCGATCCAGTTAAACATTAAAAGTCATACGAAGAAATATACTCTCCAGGGCATTACATCACATAAACCATAGCATCTAAATATATTTGCTCAGTAATTCAGCATCTTGCAACCATTGATTCGCCTGGCATTATCTCATTTCAAACACAAAATTTCTCTATTCCTATTGCTCTTGCACCTTTCCCAGTACTGAATGATGTGGTATGCCTTGTTCATTTCTCTAACACTTAGAGACATGCAGTACTTATTGTTAGGAATGCATAACAGTGAAACAAGTGAGGCAGTATTTTTAACACTTAAATGATTTCAGTCTAATTATATAAAATATAAATTCAATAGCAGCCCGCCTTAAAGTAATATGTGTATTTGACAAAATATAAAGTGTACATTACAGTCATTGTATATGTTTATATTATTGTATCCATGCGTAATAATGTTATGTGAATATATTACGTAATTTAATAATGTAGGAGCTGTGAGAATAATAAGTTAAAAGTTGCTAACAATGAGGTAGCTTTGAGGCAATAATGAATTAGAAAGTTTAAATGTTACTTGTGATTCTTGGAAGCAATAATGTAATTTTAGTGACAGTTTATAAAATAGCCAATCAACAACCATAAAAAGCTTTAGTTAAAAGAAGGTATTCTATTGGATTAGGAATAGCCAATCAGAGACTTGAAATACAGAAATTTACAAGTTTAGGCGGTTGAAATCAATTCAGTTGGTTGCAGACAGCGTTACTAACCAGACGCAAAAAGTGTCCTCGGGAGGTTTAATACGTATTCATGTGAGACGAAAATAGTTTACATGTTAAAAAGTGCAAGTAATTAATTAAAGAATCTCACAGCTCTCTATATCGGTGATGTGTTATTTAAATCGTATCAAGCATTAATAAACGGAGTGAAGTAAAATTATAATCTGTGTAAGCTTTCATTCTTAGTAGCACCACAACCCTGCCAAGGCATCCATGTCTCTAACAATACTGACGCAGCCGAGGCAAACATAAATATATAATATTTAAAGAAACAGACAAATTACAAAGTTAATATTTTTAAACTTAGGGCGAAGGCTACCGGAAAGCGGGTACTATGCGTGTGGTTGCAACGAATTTCAAGTTCGGTTCCCCAACAGTTGAAATATAATACAACTCCTTCAATACAACCTACTTCAAATTGACGCCCAAAGCGTGGTGCAAACTTCACAAGTTATCGTTTCGCCTACTACCAACATGTCCAAAGTATTTTAGAAATAATGCATAAGCACTTATAATATTTTAAATCAAGTATTATCAAGTTGGTTTTCGTGGAAGTCGCCCTATTATTCGTCACATTCTCTGCATTTCTGAGAGAGCCACAGTGACTTGAGATAAAGAGCATTACTATTGGATTTCTCTACTTCGGCGAGACATTCTATAGAACTGCACAAAGCGTTTCCTACTCCACCAAACGATAAGTGTGTTATATTTTACATCCTTTTACCACATTGTCATTTTCAATCCGAATAAGCTATAGATATATTTTACCAGCATATATCTTCAGGGTTGTAATTTGTTCCCAGTTCTCTTAAGTGTACACAATTCTGATATACCTACAACCTCCACACGCAAATATCCGAGAATGCTGAAGCCATAACAATTTTCACCAGACATTTCAACCCTTGCATATCATAAAATCTCATTCATGAAGTTCTAAATATCTTAATATTTTGCCATAATAACTTGACATCTCACTAAAATAACATCAATCTGAGTAACGATCTTAAAGTTTTGTTAGAAAATCATAACTAGCCATAGAAATTACCTGAAAATCTCATTCAGAATATCTAAAATATCTTTTGCGGTCTTTGACCAGAAAAAAGGTGTATATACATTCTTATAATAGATATATTATACACGCATGTCAGCAGTATTACAATTTAAAAGTCATTAATATCATCTCTGGTCAGCCAACCAGAGATCGTCCTTTTAAAATACGTTCAACCCAGCACATTGATGAAATTCTGTTAGCAGGCATAATTTCAAAATTATACATATTAAACTCAGTCTGCAAGTAGATGTGTCAAAATCATCCATATATCGAGTAGTAATTTCTAAGGATATACAAATATGTATTGTATTTTAAATATAAATACACAATGTACAATGAAGCGCAGTCGTCATGGATTTAGAGATTTAGATTTGTTTTCATTTCTCTTTTATACAATATTACAAATATAGCTTACATTAAACGTTTTTTAAATCTAGTGCGTCTATGAGCTACCTCTCCCATACTTTAGCCCTAGGTTGTATGTATGGGATAAAGCTATTATGTCATCTCTTCACTTTCCAGGCTAAAACCATTCTGTTGATCCGTTCTTAGGTTCCTTGTCCACTGACCTCTTACATATCCCAAAATTATCCCCACCAATTTTAACTCTGTCTGCCCTTGGGCTTACCAGCATTTTACTGCTACTATTTTTGTTTGAATCATCCCATTTTTTGTTTCATGTATCATTTCTCCATCTTTTAAAATTTTCCCATTCTATTAGACAATGGAACATATTATCCAATTCGTCATACATAATACATCTCCCTTTATTTTTTCCCCAGCAATTTAATCCCCAGCAATTATTTCCTATCCTTTTTACTTTCTCTACCACGTACATAATAGATAGAGAAGGCATTCCACCCAAAATTTTGATACCGATATTTCACCAGTAAGTATATGTTTTGGGGGACCCTGAATTCAAAAACAAGGAGTTTATAAAAAAGATCCGTATGTGTGTCAACAGCATAACTCAAAAACGAAAATTTGGATAAATACCAAACTTGGCACTTAAGTTCATTATCTTCCAAAAGTGCGACACGAAGATTTTAAATAAAATCCCACTAACCCAAACTATCCTTTATATAGAAGATTTTTCGAAATTTTTGATTTTCTGAAAAATAAATCTAAACGATTTTGATTAAAATACCACACATTAATGATCTCTAGCTTACGAATCAAATGTATATCTTGAATTTTCTTGGAACAATCTGTAAAGTTCTCTTCATTCGGGAGGTACTGTGTTTACCTTTAAATGATGCAGTTAAGGGATAGACGAAAGCGTACTGCAAAAAAAAATGTAGATTTCTTTAAAACACAAAATTTCCGTTATTAAAGGTTCCAATTGTACATTTCTTGCTCATTCTCTTATAGCCACGTCAGCATTCAATTGTTTCTCGCGATTGCATCGAAACAGTATGGAATTTTAAGGTCACCATTTAGTGTCCAGTTCTTAACGTTTGACTATCGCTGTTCCCTTTGTATCAGTAATGAAATGTGTAATGTAGCCATTTCTGCAAATGTTTATTTGGATTTAAATGAAATAGATAGAAAAATAAGCTTTAGTAAGAATAGTTTGTATACCCACTAATAAACGATAGAGGGTAGAGAAGATCATGTGAACGTAACCTCCGATTTTTAAAAATAGTACTCCTGCGCGCATGCAAGCAAGACATATTCTTTCAGACTGATGGCATAGGTATGATTACATACTTCTTCCTCCTTAAATTTCTTTTAACTGTTTATACAAAGTCAACAACATTTTTACTTTCTCTACTACGTATAGTAAATTGGGGTGGTATTGCGTTCCACCCAAAAATTCGATACCGAGATTTCACTAGAATACATGTTTTGAGGTACCTTGAATCCAAATAATGCATTTTTGGAAACACGTCCGCGCGCGCGCGCGCGCGCGCTCGTGTGTGTGTGTGTGTGTGTGTGTGTGTGAACAGCGTAACTTACAAACAGAAAATCGGATAAATACCAAACTCGGTATTTGAGTTTAGTATCTTCCAAGGATGCGACATGAAGATTTTCAAGAAAATCCCCCACTCCAGACTATCCTTTGCATGGAACATTTTTCCAAAATTTTCATTTTCTTAAAAATGGCTAATGATTTTGATTAAAATATCATGCTTAAGATATTTTCGTGGCAAATGAAATGTATACCTTGAATTTTCTGGGAATATTCCCAAAAGTCCTTTTTCATCCTGAAGGACTCTTACATAATTGGTAACCGTAAGTGATAGACAAACTTTTACTACACAAAACTCACATAAAAACACACAATTTATGTCACATTTTTTGTCGAGTGAACCATTTTGGAGAAATTCCTTGTTATTTGTTTGAATTTTCCAGCACTTATATTTTTCTCAAATGGGAATTTGATTTCTTTTTATTTATTTTTTTATATCCTGGATATACAAAGAGAATGGAATGCTCCACATAGTAACCAGCTCTTAAAATATTTGACTATCACTTATAAGCCTACCACATTCCCCTTGCGCCTACATGAAAATTAGCAATACCATAGTTTCTGCAAATGTTTATCTCCATTAACATGAATTAGATGTAAAAATAGTTTGTAAAAATAGTTTGCACACGAGTAGAGAAAGTTATATGAGTCCAACATAACAGATTTTTTTTTCTTCAAAACTACCGCATATTTCCTGTTTCCCTGTCTTTCACCACAATTCTTACTCCAACTTACTTACAACTAAAATTCTCTTATGTTGTTTTTATATTATAGCCAAATAGTTCCAATTCCAATTCTTTTTAACACATTTCCCATCTCCCTAGAGCAATTTTCTCTTCCTAATACAACTTTCTGTACCTGTATGCATACTTTTATTATATTACTGTCATATAAATTCTCTCAACTATTATACCTTTTCTCTCCACCCTTCCTAACTCTGCCAGTACCACGCCTCATAGTGAGCTCTTGGGTAAAACCATAACTTCTCTACAAAACATTCCATGAACTACATCAATCTTAAACCACGCGTTTGTCACTCACCAGATTTCAATTCCGTATAACATACTGCTTCATAAAGCTTTTCCGCCCATTCATTGTCAGCGTGGGTGTTTTGTATAAACAGAGTCTTAACAACTTTCTTGGCAGTTTTCCTTTTAATTGCGCATATTTAGACTGCACCCACCATTTCCCATTGCTTGAAAATCTGATCCCCAAGTAATAAAATTCCTTCATTACCTCTATTGGATCTCCATTTATAAACCATCTCTTTTTAATTTTAATCCTTTATTTAATACTATTATATATTACTTTACAATGTAAACCTTTAAGCCCCACTCCACACAGCATATGAAATTTCATTAATAGCATGCTGTAACCCTAGCACTGTTCCTTCCCCTGCTATGAGATCATCCAAAAATATTAATCTTGGTGTCTCCTCTATAACCGGACAATGTTTATTACTTTTCATTATTCTATCTAAAATGTCATCTATACGTCAATTGAATAATATCAGACTGAGTTTAAACCTTGCTTCGCACCTAAGTTTTGCTGCATACGAGTAAAATCGGTGGTTTTACTTCTTTTGCATCTAACTCAAAATTTCTTTATTTCGTACAATTTTTGTATCCCCTCAATAAATGAAGAACTTACTCCTTTATTCTTCAATTTGTATGCCAAAGCATCCCTGTTTATAGTGTCTAAAGCCTTCTCAAAGTCTGAAAATACACACACACACAAAACACACCCTTTTCCCACTCGTATAATCTTCTAGCTAATACAGCGGTGTGTATTCTATCTAATATGGATAATAAACTAACTCTTCTGTAGTTGCTTGGGTTATTTGTATCTTCCTTCCCTTTATACCTGTCCGGCACCACCACAGACATGAAACCTAGAAGCACACCTAAAAGACGAGAAGGAAACGGAATAAAAAGTAAATTATGGGAAGGAAATCGTGGTAGTTAAGAAATCAGCCCAGCATTTGTCTACCAATCAGGAAAATCACGAAAAACGCTAGGTCAGAACGGAAAGTCGAGGAATCGACCCGAGACCTCTAGAATAAGAGCCTCACATGTTACCATGGAACAGTCACGCTTGATATTCCCCAGAACATAATGCCGTGTGTAGGAATACTAGCTAATATAAACTAATTTACTAACCTTCTTAATAGACAAACTTATGCATTTTATATGTTCTTCCCAAAAAATGAGTGCAATCTGTTACAGATCAAAACTACTAAACTAATTGTTTTGTTAAATTTAATAGCATGAATAATAATGACCTTTATGATTAACTCAGAAGGAAGCAGTTTGCACGAAACTTTCATTTTGTACATTTAAGTTGAAGTTCATTGATCAGTTCATTTAAACCATTTATTGTTCATTAATGATATAGGTCGTCTACATAAAGTACTTTCTGAAAATATGTTTAGATTTGTTGGCATTTAATGTAAGCTAAGTTGAGGCAGTATTTTTAACACTTAAATGATTTCAGTCTAATTATATAATATAAAGTCAATAACACCCCGCCTTAAAGCAATAAGTGTGTAACAATATATAAAAAGTGTATATTACAATCATTGTAAATGTTTATATTATTGTATACATGTGTAATAATGTTATGTGAATGTATTACGTAATTTAATAATGTAGCAGCTGTGAGAATAATAGGTTAAAAGTAACGAGGTAACCTTGAGGCAATAAAGAGTAAGAAAGTTAATAATGCTACTAGTCATTATTGGAGCAACAATAATGCAAATTTTGTGACAGTTTATAAAATAGCCAATCAACAACCAGAAAAAGCTTTAGTTAAATGAGGGTATTCTATTGGACTAGGATTAGCCAATCGAAGACTTAAAATACAGAAATTTACAAATTTAGGTGGTAGAGATCAAGTCAGTTGCTTGTAGACAGTGCTCATAACTGGACGCGTTGCTGACAGACAGTGTTACTAATCAGACGCGAGATGCATCCTCCAGAAATTTAATACGTATTTTGTGTGAGAAAATAGTTTACGTGTTTTAAAAATGCAATTAACAAAAGAATCTCACAGCTCTCTATATCAGTGAAGTGTTATTTAAATCGTGTCAAGCATTAATAAATGGAGTGAGGAAAAGCTTAAAATCTGTGTAGCCTACATTCTTCAGTCGCACCACAACCCTGCAAAGAGAAACATGCCTCTAACAATAATACTGATGCAGCTGAGGCAAACATAAATACAAAATATTTAAAGAAACAGTCAAATTACAAAGTAAATATTTTTAAATTTGGGACGAAGGCTATCGTGTGCCATACGTGCGGTTGCTACTACTTCAAGTTCGGCTCCCCAACAGTTGAACTACAATACAACTCCTATAACGAAATAACCTTCTTCAAATTGCCGCCCAACGTGGGGCAAATAACAATAACGTAAAAATAGAACAAAATAACTTCTTCAAAGTCTATTTAGCATTGATTCGTCGTATAAACGGTAAATTGCTGTTAGTTCAAGGAAGATTAATAAAGTTTTTCCGCTTAGTGAAATGTAAATGTTCATTAAAAATCCGTGTCTACTACACTGCCTACTTTGACCACTGCTACTCTGGAATTTTTGGATTGTAACTACTCTATATACTATTACGTATTCATTCATTGCTGCAAAGTAAAATCTTAACATTTTAAGGCTCTTTCGGAATACTCCAAAATACAGAAAATCTGATTTAAGTATCAATCAACAGTTCATTTCTTCACAAGTTGAAATAATAAATAATCCACAAACTAGGAAACATTCCAGGTTCAAAGCAGTTCAACTGTTCAAATCACATCAGGAGTCATTTCCTCATAATTACTGCAATTGTACTGCACATAATCTATAACTTCCTCTAAGAAGTTAAATTTAGTCTCCCTTATTTCACTGTTATGTATTTATTATATTGTTTTCACATTATATTGTTTTCTGTATGGCGTAAACTAATCTGTTCATTCAATAAAATGCTTTTAAAGCAAAACAGGTTAAATTAACAGGAAGCAAAGTAGGGCTAATGATCCATGGAGATTTACGATTCTTCTCTGCAATATTATTTTGCTTGGAAAGCACGTACTATATGAAAGTAAGCCACACAGAACCAAATTCTAGCCGACTATGCACAACCAAATCAACGCATTGAGTGAATCTGTCGGAATTCAGACAAACAAGGTAATGAATGGAAGGTAAACGACTACAACTGATTAGTGCTTGACACAGTCAATATTTGCTCTGATATACGTTTATGTAAACATAACATTGTGC
This sequence comes from Deroplatys truncata, assembly GCA_030765065.1. Lineage (NCBI taxonomy): Eukaryota > Metazoa > Arthropoda > Insecta > Mantodea > Mantidae > Deroplatys > Deroplatys truncata. Next base: position 113,455,329 of record CM060981.1, read on the forward strand.
TATTGATCTAAGGGCACCCTACACAACGAACGAAAATGGAGATTGTTTGCTAGTTCACGGCTCTGCTTACCAAGTTTGATGGATTTCTGTGACAAATGTTTGACACCCATCACAAGTCTGGATACTGCTTGCCAAACTTGGGAGGATTAGGGCCTGCTGCCTCTACTACTGCATCTGGAAAGTTAGGATTCAGAATTTGGTTCTAATTAGTTGTTTGTTGTGCACATGTAAATTTTACATTTTATTTTATAAACTTATTTTTTTTACATATTCTACCTGCTCCTATCCTTATATTCTTCAAAATTAATATTTTTATTATTTCTGATACCTTACTCAAAGCTCAGTGGAATTAAATGTTCTTGTTTTCAACTGGATAGGAATTGCCAAATAAGATAGTGTTATTTTGTATTTTGGCGGTTTCGCCTTTATAACTGGTAGAGGAAACAAACGCATTGCCTCACCGCTAAAGTATTTAGAATTTGCATCACAAACCCCTAAGTACCTTTAACCATGGAGGAATGGGGTATCGCTACGAGCCCAAAAAACCTTCATGGAAATGTGAATCACATTTGTGAAGCTTGCAGCTTTTAGCGACGTAAGCTTCCACGATTTGCTGGAGTGACACATCTTGGGTACAAGGTCCAACAAATCAATGAGATTAAGAAGATGAAGAGCCCCGGTTGCTCCTCGAGAGCGCCTTAGCACTCAGAGAGCACTTTTTGGGGCAAACATCAACCCTGTTTAGGCTAAATATGTCTCATACTAATCCTGGTTTCTTAAATCCTTAAGTTTTCAGTTAAGGAAATGTCTTACTTCTGTAGAATTTTCCTCCAATTAGATATTTTTCATTCCACAGTTTGGCTGTTTTATGAAGTAATGCGATCATGGTTAAGTTTAATTAGCATTAGGTCGACCTGACACACGTACTCCTTGTGGCGGTGCCAAGTGGGTAATATCAAGAGGATAAGAAGGCAATAAATGTAATTACAGAAATCCATGATGTTCAGTCTACCGAACATTAGCAGCTTAAAGGGCCACTTTAAGCCATGATGCAATACTCTTATTAATCAGCCACCCTTCCATTTTCTAATGTGCGTCATATAACAATATAAATTTCAGAAATGTTTTGTTAAATCTTGGCGTTAGAAATGAGCTGATTTAAGGTGTAATATTGTAATTTATGTCGAAAGCGCCTTCCTGCAAATAAAAGCATTTTTAAGCAATGAAATGTTCTAAAATTTTATTTGATAATTCCAGGAAGATCAATGTAGCTTCTTCTTTGGCAAGTTTTATTATACTACATTATGTTCCTAACAGTAACATAGATTTTAATTCGTTTGCTATCATGAAGTATACTTTGTAAGTCTACGATAAAGATAGTGTCTGACTGAGTGAATGGGCTGAAAATAATTATTTCTGACTCAGCGGTACTATCGATGTGCTATTTTCACAGATAAGGGCTTATAAGTGTAAAAGTTTCGAAAGTTATGCTTATTGACTTAAAGCAGGTAACGCTATATAGGATTAAATAGTTAAATGTGTTGCCTATAGAATTTTAGCCAAAATATTTAAAATAACAGCATAACGACGTTTTTAAAATGTAATTTTCTACTTCATTTAACTACTGTGCTGGCCTAAACATTTAAAGAAGGAACGGAAGTAAAATAAGAACATTATCATAAATTATTAATTATATAGATTATTAATTAGTATATACAGCCCACGTTTAATGCTGAGTTGGAAAATAAGAAAGACTGGGAAGATTCTTAGAATGACAGATGAATATGAAACAGGAACACTGAATGAAACTTGAATTTCGCATACTAACCACGAAAACATGATTTTCCACTCTACTGTTGTGTTGGCAAAAAATCCTACAGCGGTGCTTTTGCTGTCTGCGTACCTCCATGATCCTTCTTTTTTATTTTGTTTTGCTTGCCGCATGGCGGCGTAATGTGCCATGTGAAGTTTGGGCTAGGTGGTAACCTGACGGTATGACAGTTGCTGTTTACTATGAAACGTACAGATCTTTGGTTGGGAGTGAGTGCCTTGGCCAAGTTTGCCATCCCTTTGTTTTATAATTTGCGTTATCTTTTGTATTTGCCTAATTTTCGAAATTTACCCATCGTTACTCCGAGACTTGTTCTCATTTTAAGGATTCTTTCACTAAAACGTCATTAGTAAGTTCATGTTTGTTCCATGTTAAAGGGATGAAAGGTATGAAATTGTTTTGGCCTGGGCACCATTTTCATAAACTGTCCTGCCTAACCGTAAACCTACGTTGGGTGTTAGTTTAGCCTGTTTTATCTAGTTAAGGCCGGTATAACGCAACTTTCTAATAGTTACTGTAATTTGTATCCACTTTCTCATGTAATGAAAGCATTTATTCTCAGTTTTCCAAGTAATTGTAGAATGGAATTTATGCTTTGTTAGAATAACTCGTGTGAATTTCTTTACGAAGTAATTTCCAAATTATGCAGGTTGTTACAGTAATTTTTCAATTCTTCAAATAATTGTAAACGTTTTCACTTTCAGAGGAAGTAATAAGTGTTCCCATTACCAAGTAATTAATAAAACCTAGCACCTTGTCTGGCCAAGCAATTATAGGATTAGTTACAGGAACTAACCGGTGTTTTCTTTTGCTAAGACCTTGTTCTTACTTACAGTAACTTAAATTCATAGCACCAAGCAAGTATCTGACATTTATGTTTATCTTCTGAAGCAATTGTAGAAGTACTTGCAGGTTCAGAAAGTAACTTATCAGAATTGCAAAAGCTTTTTCCTTGCATATAGATCAGTTGTGTTCATTCTGTTAGTTGTTACAAGGTATTTACCTTCATTAATCCAAGCAATTTAAGAATATTTACAGGTTTAGAAAACAATTTGTACTTCGCTTGGTAAAGTAATTATAGGAGCCTTTATTCTTAAATACTATAAATTCTATTCACCGCACCAGGTAACTACCAGGCATTTACTTTCAGCTTTTGGAGCAATTATAGAACTACTTACAGCACTTGTGGCGAAAACGGGACTCGCGAGGCAGTGTGACTCGCAGGCGCCAGTCGTTTTTTAGCCGTCTATTCATTTGTTTTCTATATACTGCTGAGTGAGGTAGTGTATTTGATGACTCTAGAGAGAAAGGCATTTTAGACACGCTTTACTTACAGAACTTGCACACAAATTATAGGAGTTTTATCCCTTCATATTGTTAATTATTACCTTCATTGCTATAAGTAATTAGAAAGCATTTACTTTCATTTGCCAGGCAATTACAGAAGTACTTAAAGGTTCAGAAAATGACTAGCCTCATCTTGGACAATGAATTACAAAAGCTTTCATCCTTACATACAGTAAATTCACTTCATTGTGCCAAGCAATTTCTGAGCACTTATACTTATTTTACTAAGCAAAAATAGCAGTATTTACAGGTACACAAGCACTTTCTGCTTATATTTTTTAACAATGATCAACATTTTCACTCTTGCTTTACTCTCGCACTCGTATTTATTTTGTCAAGAAGCTATAAAATAATACATTTTTGTCTTGCCAAAAGTTATTACAAAAGCATTAACAGTTGTATAAAGTAACTCTCAAGTAATTAAAATGCCATTTACACATTCAGAAATACTTTTTGCTCGTTGTGCCATTTAAATGCATTTGGGCTTCATTTGTGTTTATTTTATCAATAGTGAAGGTTTTTCATTGTAGTGTAGTAACTGGTGTTCAAGTTATTGAGTTCTTCTTGGTGATATAACCTTAAAGAACGCGCACAGCTCTTACTATAACTTTTTTCAGTCTGCCGAGATTATATAATGTTCAATCTAAACCATAAATTTTGAACTAGTGTTCTATATTTTTAGGTTATTTCTCAAAAATATTCATTATAGATTTCTCACCGTGTTGTTATGGAGCAGAAAATGTACAAGATTTGTTAATTACGGCCTGGGTGTATCCTGATTTGCCTTGTGCCTTTTCCTTATTCTAGTTCCCGTTTATAATTAGCTGGAATTGTAGCTTTGGACTGAACTTCCGTAGGATTTGCTAAAATACAAATTAAATAAAGAATTAAGCGGCCATACACACCTTCTCCAAAAATGTTAATAAATGGATATAAGTAATCAAAATGCTTATGAGAGGGGCTTGTGAGTGCCTAAAACAGCCTGTAACCCACCCGACTTCCCTTTTTAAGATAGTTTCTTTTATGGCAAAATCTACTGAGTATAAACAGAATAAACTGCCAATCCAATCGAATTAGTTTAATTCGCGAGAATAGTAATGTTTTACTTCTTGTGATAAACACATGTTCCGTAATTTGATTCCATATCACACACACACACACTCACACACACACACACACACACACACACAGTGATCTAAATCCACCCTGGTGCTAAATTTCGAAACCATAAAACCCTTTCATTTTACTGAGGCTCGCTTCGGCTTCACAGCCTCATATTCGCTTCTAATTTCAATTCCGCGGGTTTTTCACTCAAATCTTGGCGCCTCTTCAGTGTGAATTCCATGAACTACGAGAGACGCAATGTGGCGCCTACTGGTACAACAATGAACTAACTTTTCTCATCATTCCATTTCATGTATCACCAGCGTCACTGCCGATGGTATCGTAAGTATAGGTTTGTCTCATAAGTTCATTCGTTTTTCGTTACATTTCAATCACTAAGAACGCCTGGGTCACACCTCATCCGCAGCATAGCTACGACAGCGTAGTTGCCGAATTTACGTTTACAAACTTTAAACACAAAGTCGTTCGAAAGATAAATAGCTATGGCAGTTAGGTTTTGTAAACAAACTATTTATTTCTTTCAGTACACACAATTATTGTCGACAATATATTGCCATTTCTCTGGAAGCTTATAAATTCCATTTCTCCAAAATATGAGAGTTTTCTGGTTGATGAACTCTTCGAGGTTCAGTCTGCAGTCCTCGAAGGAAGTGAGGAGTTTGCCATTCAGGAAATTCTGCAGGGAATGGAATAGATGAAAGTTGGATGGGGCAATGTCTGGAGAATACGGCGGTTGGGGTAACATATCCCAATTACGCAACTTTTGACAGTTCACCATAGAAATATGTGGCCTGGAATTGTCGTGGCGTTGTCCCAATTCCGATATTTTCTCTTCAATGCTGCCTTGAGGCGATCCAACTGAGAAAAGTATTTCTCGGAATTGATAGTCTTAGAGTTCGTAATACAGGATTCATTTGCAATCCCACCAAATGCATAGCATAACCTTTCTCGGATGCAGCCCTGGTTCATGAACTAATAGTGGTAGCTGCCCTTTCTTGCGCCATGGTTTACTCCTTCGGGCCCTGTTGTACACAATCCGCTTCTCATTTCCAGTTACCAGCCGTTCCAGAAATCTGATTGCGTCTCAATAAGGAGTCACAGATAGAAACGCGCTGAATCAAATTCGCTTCAGTCAGTTCGTGAGGAATCCATACAACGCGAATACTTACGTAACCCAGTTTTTCAAGTTCCTGACTAGAGTGATACGGGCCAAATTGAGCTCCAATACCAACACCGGAGTTGTCATTCGTGGATTCTTGACTACCATTTCATGAATTCTTTCCACGTCCGTAACTATTGGCCGTCCAGGTCGAGGTTTGTCTTTTAGGGAGAAATTCACAGCTGGAAATCAACTAAACCACTTTTGATATTCTCAATTCGTTACTGCATCTTCCCCGTAGACAGCAACAAATTTCTGCCGGCATTGTGAGGCGGTTTTACCCTTACGATAGTAAAATATCATAAGATGTCGGAAACGCTCCTTTTGGCTTTCCATAGTTTGTAAACACAAATTCACGCTTTTCCATCCAACGTGTCAGTCACAAACACACACTGGGATATCCAACAGCGAGTCTGGTTGTTGACCTCTAAGTCGTAGGGTTAGTTAGGCAACTATGATAATTGAGTGTATAGAGGGTCCGCGGTTTTCAGGCGCTATAGATGGAACTTGCGAGAAAACGAACGAACTTATGAGACAACCCAATAGTAAGAGTGCCCGTAAGGCACGTAGCACTGCACTGCATAATATCGGCTTCTTCATGGTTCGTGGGCCTACAATTTGGTATCAGTCGATCTAATGCTGATGCTTTCTCCTCCGCCTTCTGAGTTACTGCCTTGACATGTTCATCGAATGTATGACCATCAGCCAGCATAACGCCTAAACATCACACTGCTTTTCTGGGTGCAAACACAATATCGCTTATTAAGTGTATATAGTTCTCGTTGCTTCCTCAGCAATTATGTTTCCAGCTTCCGCTGTTTTTTTTTCTTTCTTTCTTTCTTTGGCCGTGCTCTAAAAATTAGTTCTTCGTCTATAGCAAGGGTGGCGAAAACGACTCACTTCCGCGAGTCACCAAATATGCAACACGCACTGCATCATTCAGAAGCATGTGAAAAACAAACGGAGGTTGCAGAGAGGGAACGGCGCCTGCGAGTCAAAATGACTCGCGAGTCACGTTTTCGCCACCTCTGGTCTATAGCATTTACCATTAGCGCCAAATCAGGAAATTCTATCGTATATGCTCATCGTTAGCTTAATCTGGAATACTTAGTAGCGGTAGCTGTATTTATTTGCTTTTAAACAATTAGCACGCAAATATTAAGAACTTGTCAAGAAAATAATGAACGTCATAGGGGATTGATAAAATTACAGTTCCTTTCTAGATTCACAGTTAATCTCAAATGATTATCTATATCATTAACTGCATTCAGTAAAAATTTCTTATGGTTGAATGTCCAATGAGCAATTCAATGATTGAACAACTAATAATCGGAACTTGCATTATATATTTAGACTCAGGTATTATGAAATGCTTTCATTATTATATATTATCTCCGTGATTGACAGTATATGGCACTTAAAATTGCTTTCTTTAAATTCATTTTAGTTGTTTACATACATGCTAAAAAGCTCTGCTTAGAATAAATAGCTTCATTAAATTTTGTAGAAGTTTCTGGTTGAAATGATGCATTGTTTTGCTTATTTAAATAAAATGCGGTCAAAAACCATTGCATTTCTTATCATTTTAATTACTTCAGTGATTATAAAAACAATAAACGAGAGCTGATTTTTGTTTGATATAAGAGCTGATGTCTTGAATCTGAAATGTCTTAATTTTCATGCTATTTGTGTCCTACTCAATCAAAAGAAGAACACAGGCAGACAGAGGGTTACACAGCTTAGTGCAGTGGTAACAAATCTAAGATCTTGTGCGTCTAACCGTGCTTTCTTAATTTTAGGAGTAATTGGGGACGAACAGGTCATTGCTATGAATCCCCTGCACAGACTCTAATTTTCCTCTCCCGAATTGCGAAATTGACGAGTCTCCAAGGCAGCAAGGGTTTAACAGGGATTCACAAGAATTAAATTCCAACTCTCTTATTTCTCTGTACCACTCCCATTTCCTTCTCTGTGGAGCTACTGCAACTTTCCTGCTGTAGATTATTTACCTCTAAACTTCTTGAGCTTTCTGCTTTACGATACAGAATGGGAAGTGATTTGGCTTGGCATTGTGCGCTATCTCTATTGCATTGCTGTGGCTTTACATGTTTGAAATTTCAATTCTCATGTGTACAGACAAACACAAAAGCTTGTTTCCGGTATTATTTTTCTTGAATGCCGGCACAAAGTGTTTGCTTACCTCTTTCGAAAACTCTATTTTTATGTTCGCTGTTTGAGCTTTTCTATCAATGTTGTCTCTCTCTGTCCGTATTGTGCACGGTCTGTAATATCGGGTGTATTCCAACTCGGTTAACTTTTTCAAGATAAAGTTTTTGATCCACTTACTGTTCCTGCTGTCATGGAGACAGTTGAATTTCCTACACTCATTGTTGATAAGCTAAACTACCTGCGTGTTTTACTTAATGCATCTATGTGCATGAACTATATAAAAATATCTAACTTGCTATTTATTTATTGCAGACATGGAATATAATGATATTACTTGATACCTAAACTTTACCATTAAAATCTTACCTGGGTTTTTATTTTTTAATATTCGCCTGCGATTTAATTCAGTTGCGAGTTGTTGATTTTCTAAATTGAACAACAAGGCGTGCATAATCGATAGCCGGTTCACCACCAATGTTAATGTTGATAACCTTACTACTAGAACTACCATTTCAACAAGTGTAACAATTAGTAATTAATTTTATTTTTCTGTTAATTACTATAGTTAAAAATAATATGCAATACACATGCATCACGGCATTGGAGATCTCGGAAGTAGGAAATACTCGACTATGTCTCATATTTTCAAAATCTTCATCATTCTCCAATGATGCACTTACCGCACTTGTATAGCAACATATTGCAATCACGACACAGCATGGGAATAGTGTTTTAAGTGTGTTCACTACTGCGGATCATCTATCAACAACGCTCTGTCCAACGGAATCAATAACTCATATGATTAATAATTTTATAAAGACATGATGGAGACAGAGGTTAATAATTGCATTTAATACTTTCCACATATTGTATTAATGAATAAAGAAGAAGAAAGTAAGTAAATAAAGAAGTCAGTATTACGGTTCAGGAAAAGTAAATAGTTAGAAGGTAGAGTAGCCAAGGTAAGTGTTTCGTTGAGCTCAAGTGAGCAAGAAACCCCTTAGCTCAAGGTTCAGGTACTGAAATTCAGGACGTTAAGAAACAAGAGGTGTGTGAAAGTGCACGTAGGCCAGTTCCGAAAATGATAAAGAATTTTTAGAATCTCGCTAGTCAAAGAGTAAAAATTGTGTTCAGATGCGAATTAGCTTAAGAGGTTGTCAAAGTATAATGTAGGAACTTTGGTGAGGTAGTTGTAAAGTAGGCGGACTTAAGTTAGTACAAGAGCGTCTTTTCTTTCTTGGGGACTTGCAGTCTTTTACGGTGATCGCCCGTCCGTAGCGCTTAAGGACCACGAATGTTCTAACATACTTAACGTCAGCCGGTAAGCATCCTATAGACTCACGGCAGCTTACACCTCTAGTTTTTATTGCAGTTATTTCAAACCGTAAAATTGATACTGCAGAAGTTAGCAGGTATAATTATTCAATTGTTGCAGTTTCTAGTGCTACGATTCAGATCAGTTTAATTCTTCACCTCAAACGATCGGCAACTCGCTTCAATAGCACAAGCATTAGGTCACATTAAATGTCTCAGTCAATTTAACTGGTGTTGTCTATCCTAGCACACAGCCACATATACCCTGAGAGAAAGATCTCAAAGCACACCACTGTAGCAGCCGGCAACAGATTCAACAGCAGATATTGGAAACGATGTCAAAAGGTGATACAGATGGGTACGTCGCCAAACTTTGCGCACACCCGGTTGGCAATCATCGTCAAAATATGCGATTTTTATTAGTTTTTCTAAAACATACAGGGTGGATCATTTAATTTGAGACTTTAAAATATCTCCAAAACTAAACGTTGTAGAAAGAAATGCCTTGAATAAAAGTTGTTTGATATTATGGGGGGAAAGTAAATTCCATTACTCGTGTTTTATTCGGAGGACGTTGTAATGGTCATTTAGAGTCAATTTAGTTTGACCCTAATTATAGGTTCCCATTGTCGCTGTACTTAAGCAGATGAAATCGTTTACTTATGATCATCCTTCGTACTAATATTAATCTGTTCCATGTCGTTTAAATTAAGTGGATCCCTCTCTTATTAGGTCAATCCCGAATTCTTTTACATTTCAGTTTATTTTAAAACATTCAGAGCTGTACTTTCCTTTCTCCATTCTCAATACATTTTCATAACAATTTGTTCGATATTCTTGTTATTTCTTAATTAGAGCTTATAAGTTTTCTATTTTTTACATGTATGAATAGCCAGATCGTGAAGAAGGTATTGTTCTTCAACTTGTTTATTTATTTAGTTCCACACTTGGAAAACCAATTTGAGAAAGTGTTTTGTTGTTGAAGTTTGCACCACGCTTTGGGCGTTAATTTGAAGAAGATTGATTGTTACGTAATATGCTGCTACGTATGAAAAGCTGACTTGAAGATGGATTTTTGGTGTTACGCTCTAAGTTTAAAAAATCTGATGTGTTACACTTACATGACTTTCTCTACACTTGTACAAACTATTTTTACAAACTCTTATTCTCCATGTATTTCATATTAATCGAGATAAACATTTGCAGAAACGATCTTTTGACATGAAAAGAGAATTACATTTTAAACATAGTGACTATGGCTTAAGGCCTACTAAGTTCTCCTCGTTTGGCATTTGCAAGGGCAATATAGAAATACAGTAGCCTTTAAGCATCGATATATATCTTAATAGTTGGTTGCTAGGTGCAGCACCATTCTCTTTGCCACAGATTAATACTCTTTGCATATCCAAGACAAATTAATGAATAACGAATTCCCATTTGAGAAAGTAAGTATTGAAAATTTTAAGGGAATAACAAGCAATATCTCGAAAATGGTTCACTCAAGAAAAAAATGTATATGACATAAATTGTGTATTTTAACGCAATATACATTTTTTGTGTAGTACAATTTTGTCTATCTCTTATGGTTTACCAGTTATGCAAAAGTCGTTCACAATGAAGAATACTTTTGGAGACATTCCCAGAAAATTCAAGATATACATTTTATTTGTCATGAAAGTATCTTAAACATATGATATTTTAATCAAAATCGTTAGAGCCATTTTTGAGAAAATTAAAATTTTCGAAAAATATTCCATGTAAAGGGTAGTCTGGGGTGGGGGGATTTTCTTGAAAACCTTCGTGTCGCATCTCTGGAAGATACTGAACCTAAATACCAAGTTTGGTGTTTATCCGACTGTTCGTTTCTGAGTTATGCTGTTCACAGACACACACACGGACATGTTTCCAAAAATCTGATGTGTTACACTCACATGACTTTCTCTACTCTTGTACAAACTATTTTTACAAACGTTTATTCTCCATATGCTTCATGTTAATTGAGATATCGAGATGTCAAACCTATTGGTAATTTTCTTGTAGATGCAAGGGGAATATGGTAGGTTTTAAGCGATAGTCAAATATTTTAACGCTGGTTGCTATGTGGCGCATTCCATTCTCTTTGCAAGTCCAGGACATAAAAAAAATGAATAACGAATTTGAGAAAAAGTATAAGTATTGGAAAATTTAAGGGAATAACAAGCAATATCTCGCAAACGGTTCACTCAACAAAAGAAATGTATATGACATAAATTGTGTATTTTAACGCGATCTACATTTTTCGTGTAGTAAAATTTTGTCTATCTCTTATGGTTTACCGGTTATGGAAAAGTCGTTCACAATGAAGAATACTTTTGGAGACATTCCCAGAAAATTCGAGATATACATTTTATTTGTCATGACAAATCTTAAACATATGATATTTTAATCAAAATCGTTAGAGCCGTTTTTGAGAAAATTAAAATTTTGGAAAAATGTTCCATGTAAAGGGTAGTCTGGGGTGGGGGGATTTTCTTGAAAACCTTCGTGTCGCATCTCTGAAAGATACTGAACCTAAATACCAAGTTTGGCGTTTATACGACTCTTCGTTTTTGAGTTATGCTGTTCACAGACACACAGACACACATACACACAGACACACAGACAGACACACACACACGGACATGTTTCCAAAAATGCTTTTTTTGGATTCAGGGAGTCTCAAAACATGTATTTCCGGTGAAATCTCGGTATCGAATTTTTGGGTGGAATGCAATACTTCCCCTACTACTATACGTAGTAGAGAAAGTAAAAATGGTTTTTTTGGATTCAGGGGGTCTCAAAACATATATTTCCGGTGAAATCTCGGTATCGAATTTTTGCGTGGAATACAATACTTCCCCTACTTAATATACTAAGTAGAGAAAGTAAAAATAAAATATTAACTTTGTTATTAAACTGCTTCTATAGAAATTATTTATGTTTGTTTTTGCCTCGGCTGCGTCAGTATTGCTTTAGAGTCACGTATCTCTTAGGCAGGTCGTGGTGCGACAAGAATGTAGGCTTACACAGATTTTAAGTTTAAATTCACTTGTTTTTATTTATCCTTGACACAAATTAAATTGCACTACACTGATATTAAGAGCTATGGGGTTCTTTAATTTAATATTTGCACTTTGTTAATGCGTATACATATTTTACAATTCACACGAATACGTAATATTTCTTTAGAGAATACATCTTCCATCCGGTCACTACCAAGGTCTGCAGGCAACTGAACATTTTTCAAGCGTCAAAACCCGTAAGCTTCTGTATTTAAAGTCTCTGATTGGCTAATCCTAGTCCAATAGAATGTCTGCATTTAATTAAAGCTTTTTCTGGCTATTGATTGGCTAAATTTAAACTGTCACAAAATTTACATTATCGTTGCTCTAATCATGACTAGTAACATTTAAACTCCCAAACTCATTATTGCCTCATTGTTACCTCATTGTTAGCAATGTTAAACTTATTATTCTCACAGCTCTTACATTATTAAATTACTTAATGCATTCACATACAACTATTAAACATGTTTACAATAACATAAGCATTTGCAAGACTGTTACATACATTTTACAAATTATTACATACATATTGCTTTAAGGCGAGCTGTTATTTAATTTACATATTATATAATTCAAGTGTTAAAAATACTGCCTCAACCGTCACATAACTACCGCTCTGATGGACCGGATTTGATTTTGACGTTCCTTCTCTAAGGCTAAAATCCTTCTCTGGCTTCCTCGTAAACCTCTGGAAGGGGCACTTACCAGGTATTACCCACCGGACCAGTGGGACCTGTAGGACCTGTAGCTCTCAATGGCAGGGGGCGACTGCTCCCTGGGATGAGCTAACTACTAGAGTGTCTCATCCTGTTACCAAATTTATATATAGCCTCAATTTGGTTGAAAATTTGGAGTGTGCTTTATGGAGAGCCTTGTTACAAAATTTGCAACTTTTAGGCAATACCTACCTTTTATGTAAGATGTTGAATTTTATATTACACTACAGTGGAATATATGTCCTCAGATCAGAAATTGTGTTGAAAATGTACAACATTAATAGACAAACTTGTAAAATATGTTTTTAAGACAATATCCCAAAATGTCTGATAAGTATTGCCAGTTCCATTAGAAGACAAAAATAACTCAAATTTAAGGCAGTGCGAATATTTACTACATTCTATACTTTATCTTTTTGAAATGCGTTTCGTTTCACTGCTCCAGTTAATAATCAGCATACCGGACGTCGGACCGCAGTGGTAGACAAGCGAGTATACAGACTCTTGTATCAACACCCTATGCTTAATTAATTTTGAAGATTTAGAAGCTAGTAACAGTGATGTGTCATGATTTAAAATAAAGAGAGTTGAAGGTTGTTACGCTACATCACTAAAATGTTCTTACTTGCTCCCATCGCCAGCATGTTTTCAACCCTATGCTAACCACCCAAATGCGTAGAGAACGCCTTTGCTACTATCAGAACTGAAAGTAGGAATGTATTGCAATTGACTACAAAGATTACACCTCAACTGTCATAAACAGTACGATAGGCTCAAACTTGTAGATCTTTAGCGCAGTTATGAGGAATTTTGGAGGCATAGTAGTTTTATTAAAAGGTCACGATTTATGTCTCGATGTTTATTATTATTATTATCATCATCATCATCGTCCGAATTTTGATGACATGTCATCTTTTAATTGTTGCAACATAAGCATGGCTAACGAGGACATAAGTAATTATCATGGTCCCAGATTATGAATGCGCATTCATTAGGTTATATTTGGCAATTTTGTCATTTTCTTGTGTTTGCGTCTTTATTTAGCATTTTCTTTGATACCATAATTATTGACGGGAAACTATAAATAATTAACTAAAGAAATGATAGTAAGATAAAGAAATAATTGCAATAAGTAACTTCCATATATTAAATCGATGTATAATTTAATGAATGAGTTAAAAGATTTGTCCGAAGGAAAAGGTCATTAGCGAGTCATGTTAAGGAAATACATTAGCTTAAATATTCTTGTAATGCAGTTTGAATTGAGTACTTTGAAAAACCACGTAGACAGAAATTCTGTAAAGCAGAAAAGGAATGAAATTCCGAGATTCCAGGAGGTACCGCATAGTAACTGTGTCAGATACGCATACGTGGAGTTTTAAAGATTGGACCGCTAGTAGGAACGTTGGTAGGGCTAGCGATAGGTAGGTGGAGCTCAAGTTAAGAAAACATCATGAATTATAATCAGGGACACTTTCGTGACACATTTCTGACACTCCTGAGATTTTTGACTCTCGTATGACTTGCTCTCGTGTGTAATTCCAAGTTGTATAGCGCACGTGAACCCATCGGTGTTAGGAAGATTTAAAGGCTATTGAGAGGTATCTTTCCGAGTAACATTTCTACGACTTACGGCATCTGACGCTTCACTTAAGTATTGTTATAGAAGTAATTTAATTCGTAAATTCAACAGTTGGCGACTCTTCTGAAACTGAACATTTTAGTTAACATTAAAATTTATCAGCTAACTAAACTGGTGTTATCCTTTCAAAATACACTCACGCATACCCTGAGACAAAGAACTCATAGCTATGCCACTAGAGAGCTGGCGCACGAGACAGCGCAAAACGAGCTACGAGATGACATCATAAAACTCCTCAAATTAGTAATTAACGTTAAATGGCACCTAAGGTGATGCAACCACAAGATTGCGGCATTAAAATTTGAAGCAAAGAGTACGGCTTCATCTTGCATTTACATTGGAAACAGAAAGAGTTTTATATTATTGGCATTTTACAGAAGGATAACTTTTTAAGTATCATAAATTTCACTATTGTATTGAGAAATAAGAGCAACTTAATACAGCCTTTACTCGCATCCCTGGGTAAAGATCACATTCCTATTTAATAGTTAGTCTGAAAAGGACTGCTTGTGGGTGAAGGGGTGGCATCATTACTGTTATGAATTCATGTCCTAAACTAGGAAAAGCAGGTCAGATTCCCTTTTTGCGTTAATAAGTGCGTACAGTCAGGCTGCTATTGTCCTTAACCTTATATCGTGTCATTTACAATGAATTTTGTGCCATCTGAGAGCTCAAAGGAGCCAATGTTATAGTTTTGCAAAATCTGTTCAAAAGAATTATCTTCGTTTCCTTTTCAGACTTTTCAAACAAGTATATGGAACAGATGTATATTTTTAATTAAGTTTAAATTATCTCATTCTTATACCTATTTCTTCTGCTAGTATAGCAGTGGTAACCACGTTCAAATTAATCTATACCTCTCTGTGAAATAATTTTAATTAATTAAATCTCGGTTTCAAGCCAATTTTTTAAATATTGTGTTATTTTTTAGCAGTTTTTGTCATTTTGCAGGTCATTATTTAAACTTTTTAGGAAAACATCTAAGCATTATTATTATTATTATTATTATTATTATTATTATTATTATTATTATTATTATTACCATATTGATGTCAATATGCTCTTGTATAATGCTTACTTTCATATTTAACCTACACACTCTCACGGAGGACATAAGCATAATTCTTACTCTCAAATGAATTCTACATAATACTTCTAATTTATTGTAACAGTTACAAAAATATTTTACCTAAGTAGATGCAATTGAACTATGAAACGCGGAGCAAATGCCACTGTTTGTCTTATTCACATCTTGGGAGATAATCTCCAAGTTAATTCTGTAGCTTCTTTGTTATACACGAGTCAAAGTGAGTCAAATAGTTGATCAATCACTTTCGTGTTCTGTCTGCTTGGGTAACCTTTCTATAAATAGTTTAAACTGTGTAAACGTCTTCTCAGTCCGTGGAATAACAGGGTATTCCCTGAGCAAACACCAAGTCACTGTAATCTGCACCAAATAACTGTCCTCCATTTTGGGGTTGTTTCACTGATTGAGATCCTCAGACGGCAAAAAACAGAACTGCTTATCACATGTCACACACCCGGGAAATCTATTTTTTGGAAGGACTATTACATTAGATACGCTTTATAGGGAACAATGGAGATAAAGAAAAATATAATTAGGTACATTGACGTATGCGTTAACTACCGTTTTAGGTAGCATAAACATATTCTGTATGACTCATAAACACCTAGAATTGCTTTCTACCTCCTCCTAGAGGAATTGCACTGATATTGGCCTTAAAATTCGAGGTATAATTATCTATTGTTACATGTCTATGATTTTATTTTCCAAATATTGCGACCCCTAAGGACGTATGGATAAAATTCACAAATTCAATACGAAAGTATTATTAATTTTCAGCGCATGATATCCAGAGGAGGTGCGCCGTGGCCAAGTGGCGGCCCGGGTTCAATCCCAGAGACCTGCATGTGGGATTTGTGGTGGACGAAGCGGCGTCTGGGCGGGTTTTCTCCGGGTTCTCCGGTTACCCCCGCCATTCATTCCACCAACTGCTCCATCATCACCTTTCCTTTTATCCATTTCACCAACATTTCGTTTCATCTACTTCCTTCATCCCATACCAGGCATCATCCTGATCACCCATCCTGGATGCTCTGTCTGATCCATGAGTGTCTGCTCCTCGATGGGCCTCTGACCCCAGGCACCCGCTTGTAAGTCCTGGGGGTGTAAGTCCTACATAAGAGGAGGGTAAACAGATAATGAATGAATGAATTAATGATATCCAGAGGATTATAATATTTTTTCCGGAAAACGGTTTAAAGTTTGTTTTAGTAAATCACTAAGGTTATGACAGCTTAATGTGTATACATGTCAAAAACAAAAGTGTGTGTTTAGTGATAGAGATTACCTACTCTACCCCTTAATCAAAATAACAAAAGTACAAAAAGCTGACCTAGAACCCTCTGGTTCTCGCCTCGCAATTTGGCAACAGGAACCGACTATTAGATCAAGAATTTGTGTAAGAATCCTTAATTTTTATTCAGCGTCATGACCTGGGCTGCAGGTCTCGAATAGTGGAGAGACTGTGCATGCAAGGAATTCCTGCACCTTGATGGGGAGATCGTTGCAACCCACAGCACCACCTCATCCCATTAAGTAAATGGATCCGATCTTCATTTGTAAAATGTTCCGCGTGAAATAGCACTAATGGTGAAATGCCTTACCTCCCTTGGTAAAACATCATCATTAAGAAACTTGGCTGAAAGCAACAAATTATCTGCAGAATTAAAGCTGGATTACTGCAAGAAAAGACACCTCTGGAGCGGAGTTAACAATTTGAGCTTCTTGCGAAGGAAATGTAATAACTTTTGTTTATTCCTTTCCAGCGACTCTAAGAGACAATGCTTCCTTAGAGAGATGCAGCAAAAATATTTAACTGACGTGATACTGTGTTCAATAATAAAGTGAGGGATCCACGTAGCCCTTTTCTTGAAATTTTTAAAATTCTGTATAATTTCCAAGAGCGACAAATGAACTAACGTCATTCTTTTTCCATTATAGATACGCAGCTGTACGCTTTGAAAATTGCTTACCACGAAGAGACAAGTTCTCCGTAATGTTTTCTGACGGTGAAGATGTATTGGGAATAGATGAGTTAGTCTTAAAGAACATACGTGTAAGACACAAGGGATTATACAGGCTGAATATACTTTGTTATTTCTCCAATAAATATCTTCCTCCAACATTTTGTTTTAGGAGTCGTACGACTCCAGGGCGACACAGAGTTAAGAGAATAGAACCTTCTTAGATGAACGCAAACCAAGAACAAAACAGGGGAAGGGGGTTTGCTCTCCAATGGCGACCTTATTTTAGAACATAAAAGAACAGAAAGTGTTTGTACTCCGTTTATGGGAAAGTTTTGGGACACCTTTAAGATTTCATAGCAGAACGTTATTACCAATAACATCGTATTAGTTTTTCGTAGACTTTACGTTTTTGGAGATCTCTAACCTCTGCTATGTCATACAGAGTTGTCAAGTTTGCAAGGCTTATATCAAGCCATATGATGCAACTCTTCCTTCTCCATCCAGCCTTGAAGATTCGCAGCCAAGAGTGTCACCTCGGGGCTGTGAGCGGAATAGAACTGACTTCTTCATTCTTCGGTGAGACCACTTGCGATGTATACTCCACGTTTAGCGAATATTTCCGCTCAACCTCAATATTCTTAACTTCCATTTGTAAATCATAGTAGTGTTGAGGTATCAATTTCTGTTGCTGAATATGAAAAGTTAAGTGATACGCAATGTAATACCAAACAGAACAAGGTTTTGAGTACATAAGCGGTGTCGATTTACTAAATGTTAATGCTCTTAACAGATATAACTATAATTTATAATATAACTTCCAGTTATATTGACTCCGGCCTTGAAAGTCTCGTTCGTTCTTAACAGAGTTGAAGTTGTGTGTTCGATTATATTTTGAAAGGCTGCTAGAAGAATAAATTATCTCACAGCCTTGTTATTCTAATGGAGAACTTGAGCAGAATATTTTTTCCATTTATATAATTGTAACTTACTAAATGGTGCTCCATAAAACACGCCCCATTGACCCAGAACCTCTTGTTGCATGGGCATTACTTCGTCCAACTTATATATTAATATGTCACATGATGTGTAAATAATACTAATAATGAATAAATATAAGGAATAATTACTAATATTAAATACCGAAATCAATACAGAATGAACATTGTATTGTAAAATTAAGTGACACACAATATAAATGGAAAGGGAAAAACCCATCAACGGAACCGGTTAAAAATTTCGCTCGAAAGGGTTCTGAAAGCAGAATGGAAACCCAGTGATTTTAAATAACTTTTATTTTATATAACTAGGAATTCAAAAACGAACTCAAATGCCAAACACTAGTGACAGCGAAGAAGTACCAGGCATCGGCCGACGGCCAATCACACGCAGGTTTTTTCCTTCACCTACTACCACGGGGCGCAGGGTCCATTCCTCCCGTATCCAGGTTAGCTTAGTAGGTAACAACCTTCATTCCTTCCGTGGGACCATCTAATAGGCAGCAGGTAACAGCTCGGATTCCTCCCAGCTCTTGTCGAAATTCTTCTATCCTCCTTCGGAGTGGCAATTGTTTTTCTTGATTTCAGTCTACAGTAGATCACTTTATAGTAAACGTATCCTCCGACGAGAGGTGGGGGGATGCCGCCTTTAGCATATACATCGGCGGCTTTGTTTCTGGAACAAATTGATCATCGGCAATGGTGTTTACTCCTATTACTGTTGTGTTAATCATTGGGTTTTCTTTATAAGCATTAAGTTCACACACACGTTTACACTCTCACTCATACTTCCAGACTCTGGGAGGATTGGGAATAATCCTGGCTAAAGAAAAATCCCATCCTCCAGTCGGCAATCGAACCGGAGACCTCTGGATTTGGAAGCTAGCATGCTAACCTCCAGACCACAGAGGTAGTCTCCGCATAAACTTGTATGATGCCATTTGGTAACGTGCAACAAACTCCAGGAATAAGTATTATGTAACTTTAATAATTCCTACTATCAACATGTACGTAATATCCTTTCGAAAAATAACTTCCATCTCTGTTGTATTTCGCATAAAATAAATTGGTTTTATTAATAATTCAATTTGCCCTATTAATATTATTTGAGGTCATTGTATTGAATTTTGTAACATAACTTTTTCTACAGTCTAGCGATGGCAGATACATTACAGGAATAATTGTATCCCACCCAACAACCATTTACAGAGTTTTCATGGAAATGAATGTTTTGAGATCCCCTGAACCCAAGCAGATTTCATTTACAGAAAAGACTCGTGTAAGTCTACATGCCAGTCTAAAAGCATAACTCAAATGTAAAACGTCGAAAGAATATCAAACTTTATAAGTGCTTTATTTTTCAAGATTAGACAGGAAGACCTTCATGAAATTTGTGCCACCTTTAACCACACTTGACATGGAAAAAACGTTCGATATTTTTTATTTCTCTTCAAAACACTGCTCTAACGATTTTTATTGGAATACCATATGACTGTAACGTTAATATGACAAAATGTATATGTTGAATTTCCAGGGAGTAGCCTGTAAAGTCCTCTTTACTTTTGATGAATACTAGAAAATTTTATTTAACTGTAAAACCCTATTTCAGGAAAAACATAGAGCTCATTAAAATGCACAACTTGCCCAAAATAACTTTTTCCTAGCGTCTACTGTTTTCGAAGTCTTATGTGGCTATATACATTTGCCAACTTTAAGTGCATAACATAAATGATCTGAAAATTTGCTATTTATTTCTTTTGTTTTAACCTTCATCATCAAAACAAAAAGTGGTTCTAAGATCTGACTACTTTTTATTTATATATATATATATAAAGCATGTATATGCAATTTATTTCAACAAACTTTATATAATCCCCAGGCAAAATGTTTGATATGAATAATATAATATGCAAGGGCTTCTAAAAACAGTAAGGTAGAGAAAGCCATATGATTGTAGTAAAGTTTTTTTTATTTAAGAACATTTCAATGTTGGATATTTTATTAAGCGCGTGTACTTCGTTTTTTATGCACAAAATTTCCATGAAAATTTGTTATATTATAAACACACAACGCAAGAATTTAAAACTGAAACGTCAAATTGTATATATGTTACATTATTGGTAACAAAACACGGCTCTGTTAATAATATAGTATTAATGAGTTGAAATTACGTGCTATCTGCACCGCTCGACATCTGGATTCCTAGAAATTTAGAATTGCTGCTAACCGCTTTGACGGGAGAAATGAATCCTATTAAATACGAACCCTTAAAGTTGGGGAGGAATGAGTACTATTTTTATGACCACGGGAGGAATGGATCCTGCGACCCTTTTACCACAGCCAGACAATTGCACGCCGTCGCATGATGCCTGACGTAACACAGCAAACCACTTTGGAAAAATACACTACTCTTTCAGGGGGGCAAATTCGAGCACAAAGCTATTCGGAACAACTGTATTTAGAATAATAATTTCTTTATTCATAAATTTTAAGAAATTCATTTTAACCCTATATCACATATCGAAAATTTGTTATTCACAGACACACACACGAGATTTCTGTCCCGAATTATTATAAACTACGTGCTACGAATGCGTTTAATACATGCTTTTATAAATAAATGCTAGTTATGTACATTTAATACCTTGACTCCATATTACAATATTTTACTTCTGCTGCAGTTTTATTATTTACATATGTTGTCTTGATTGTTATTAATATAGTTATATTGCCTAAAGAAACTTGTTCCTCTGATATTGCTTACCCAATTCTCGATTCACTGTAACCATCTTTTCCACATGTTTCCACATAATTACCAGGAAAAAGGGAATAGGATATACCAGATGAGTCAGCAGCCCCTAGCTATTCGTATCTATGCAACCCGCAGTTTAGAGCCTAATGTGAAAACATTGACCCTTTTAGCAAACAAACTGTTATTGTAGCTCTGCCCTTCTATTTGGTACTACACGTAATCCCCATTAATAATTAAAGGCCTGAATGAGAACCAAAGAGCTGCGAAAGCCTTAATAAAGACGGCGTTTCATGGATATAATGCTTGCAAGGAGATAGAGGAACGTTTTACCGAAGAAAGGAATAAACTACGTGGGTTCTGCCCAAGTGTTTAGCTGTCGGAATGTGGTGAAGCAAAGTTTAGCTTCTGAGGTTCGAATCTGATACAAATATAAAATTGTTTTGGCTCTTTTTTCTCTCTCTTCATGTGTTTATTTTCTGTATTATAGTGTACTAATTTATTTATTTTTGTTACTGGCTCTCCTATGAGCCAAATACATAAGCATTACAATCAGATAATTGTGCATCATGTTTACCCTAATAATATGCACCGTATCTGGTGTTATAAACCGTGTTACGTAGTTAGCTTTCATTCTCTTGAGCGCATATCGACGATATTAAATATAACAGTTTTTTTCATGTTTAAACCTCATTTCACTTCTTCTATTGACAAAGCAATTGTAAATGTATTAAGTTCACAGGTAAACAGAATAATAAATTGTTAAAGAGCGTGGATTTCATCAAGGAAGTAAATGCTCAAAATGACGACCCCCTTCATCAATGCACATTCGTGTACGTTGCCGGAGAAACCTTCTTGCATGCTGTAACATCGCGGTGTAATCTGCTTGCATTCTTCACGTATGAGTGTGTCCGTATACGATTTGGGCTTTGTGGTTCCTCTTCTTTGCGGTGGAAAACATGACGATTATTCTATTTTGTACACACTTAAAATGTTATCAAGAATGTTATTTGTATCATAAAATCAAATTATAGGCCCAAAGAGATAAAACAAAAGGCAATAAAATTTTGAAATTCACCCGAAGGATTTGAACCCGAATTTAAGTGTCACAGTGTTAAAGCAACCATGATAATACCATTTGGCCAATGCTACCTTGAGAGCTGAGGTTCCTATACGAATTAGTATCCCTTTGTTAACGCTTCAGCTTCTAGCACCTACGTATACAATGAAACCGTAACCAAGATTTTTATGGCAGTTTTGAAACTCTGATGAATAATTAATAACATAATGGGTCGTCCTTAAATCAAGAAACACACATTTATTTTGTTCTCATACGTGTATGTCTGAATGGGTGTTAACATTTTTGAAGACGTTGGCAGTGCGACAACTTTGATGGCGCTCCCTATTTCGGATTTGTATAACATTAATGATACCTGCTGTGTTGATGGATGTCATCTCGTAGCTTGTGCTGCGTTGTCTCGTGGGCCCTGCTCTAGCGGTAAAGCTATAGTTCTTGTATCTCAGGGTATGGGTGACTGTATTTTTAAAGGATAACATCAGTTTAGTTAGATAAATTTTAATTTGTTTTGGCATTTTGTTGAAACACCGATTTTAATGTTTGTTATATTCACCTCACTTTTACTTTGTTGTGCTTAAAACTGATATTTTCTTTATTTCCTTATTATTATGTAGTTATAATTTTCAGAATCTTATCTTCCACGTTATACATATTCATTATCATCTATAAACAAATTATTACCCACAAATTTTATTTATCAATAGCTAGAATTATCTGACTGCGACTTGTATGGACGAAGGAGTTGCTTGTGTCAACGACCCATTAGATTTCCATTTTTGGCACCTTTTAAGTTATAATGGTTTCTTTTCCAAATTTAAATAAAATTACTGCAGCACTGTTGCAGAATAGTTCTATTCTTCTATTTCTTGCTTTTAATCTACTTGACAGATTATCTTTTACTAAAACTAAATATTCTATTTCAGGTCATAACTGAATAATCTTTTACTAAAAATATGTAATCAACCCATTAATATAATTACAACCTTAATTGCATCATGCCACTTTTAACTTTAATTACAGTAGTTAAAATTATTAATATTTATAAGGGTTTTTAGGACAAATAAATTAATTAATAAACCCTTACATAAAATTCACCACTTATACCTTTTTTTTCTTTTCTTTCGGATTTTCGTTTTTCTGCCTTATTCTAAATCCTTTTGAAAGTAATTCTGGCACTATTTTCCTCACTTGGTTGAGTTTTATTTACATCTACATTCTTGAGTACATTTTGCAATATTACCCACTAACGTGGGTTTTATAGGTGCAAATCCGGTTGTGACATTTATAGTCTTTAGAGGACAATATGTAACCCAATCTTTGTTTCTTGTGAGTCTATACACGAAAATATATACCTATGTCTCTCGTTTTGTTGGAAAAGAGAGATGGAAAATAGGATGAGCAATGATGAAGTTTTATCCTATTATTTTTCATTGTTTCGGTGAAATATTTACTTCGATGAACTGTGATATTATCTACTTCTTCTCGAACAGTGTGCTTTATGTGTATATGGTTCAGTAGGTGTTATTCGAAAGAATGTATGTAACTTACACATTTCCCAGGATTTTTTTAGATACTTCTCGATTTTTCATCAAAATAAACAATTCTTCCATCTCTTCATCTAAGTAATTTGGATGGTTTATTTTTACTCTAAATAAATTTTTAAGATCCTCACAGCTTTCAGTATCATGTTGCCTATTCTCCTTCTGATAATCAGAATTTTCGAAAGGATTTTACTCTAGAATTTTGTTCATATACAATTCTCAACTACTTTCATTTCTTCAATATACTCCATTTCTCCCTTTTCAAAATCAATTCCGACTACATTTACTTCTGCTAGCTCTATAGTTCCTATTTAAATATATTCCACAACAAAGCATCGCCCTTTATTTCTTCCTCCTTTTTATCCCTGGTTACTTGTTCTGGCATGCTATTCTCAATGAACGGCACTTCAATAGCTTCCTTCGCTGTGCCTAATTTCACAAATATATTTTCAAAGCTGATAATGGCACCCTATGTATATAAACAATCACATCCAATTATAACTGTGACTAATCTTGATATTACAGGAAACAACATTTCAAAGGCAGTTCCATTCATTTCTACGCATAACATCACTTAAAATTTCACTCTTTCTTTCCTCTTGCCAACTGATAATGAAAAAAAATATTCACTTACAGGTAATCAAATTAATACAATATCACTTTTTATCAATTCCTCATAAAATGTTTGTGAACAGACTGTACTGTTTGCATCAGTATCTATTATCACATTATGTTCTTTCCCATTGACTCCAATTCTTATCCTCGGCGGAAACCATACATTTTCATTTTCTTCATGACTATTTGAAATTTCTCTATCTTTCTTAATCATCGTTGTTTGCCCTCGGAAACCCTTACTTCCGTGTAGTTAATACAATCGTTACTTTACTCTTATTTCCAGGCTTCGCTGAAGGCGCGTGTGACTGGAACCAGCGTTTCCCTGTATCTTGCTAATTGCACCTGTTCCTGCTAAACATTTCCATTTCCATTCATCTGATTCTGGCTATTTCTTACTATTTTTCCTGTCATTTCAACTGCTTCTGCCCTATCTTTTTCTACAGGTAAATTTTTCCCACTTGTATTTCTTTCCCCTTGTCTAAGCGATCTAGATCGGAATTCATAATTATCTTCCGGTCTCCAATATTCATTACCCGAGTTACTAACCTGAGTCAAAGCTGCTGATTTCCTTCTCTAGGTCCATTAAGTCTTCCCATATTCATATGATTAACTTAAACATGTCTACCTCTGTTGTATGAATTTCTATTTTGATGACGCCTATCAAAAGGATTTCTGTTTCTGTTTTCCTAAAATGCTGGTTCTGATCTAGAAACTGAACCTCTGTATCTATTAGTAACATAATTTTTATTACATTTCTATGAAACTGTGCCTTTTATCCGAACAAATGTGAACTTTCTATTGCATTTCTTATTTGATTTCTGTAGTTTTCTGCCTCGGAATTTTGTTTGTTATTCTCGAGTGATATCAGTAAATCAATTATTACTTGGCTTTGCTATTACTAGATAGTGCTGAATAGTTTCTGGAAAATGTGTTGTACAATATTTATCAGATCTTTTTCATTTATTGGTGATCTAGCAATTTCTATTTTCGTGTTAATTTCATAAAATAATTTACTATTAAATAGTTAGTTCTCGGTTATGTTTTCCGTTACTCAACTCTAATCTAATGCTTGCTTGCCTATTTGTTCCCCAATATCTATTCGTGCACATACTTGTAAAGGTCCTGAAGTCATTGCCATTTCCTACAGTTATATATAACCAAGTTTCTGCATTTCCCTTAAAACATTTCCTAACGATGATCATTTTATACTCCTCCGGTATACACTTCACAGTGAAATATTCCTGCAATTCTCAAATGAAGGATTTTGGATCGTCTGAGTTCTGATTTTCAAAAGTTGGAGATGCAATGTCTTTTAAGATATGATTAGGCTCGTCATGTAAGGTTCTAATCTCTATTTATCGTCTAGGTTCACCACTAGAAGTGCTTGCACTTACATTTGGCAAAGAGATGTCCGCCACCAAATTTCGTATTCCTTCGTCTCTTCACTTATATCACTACAACTTGAAGTTGGTACATTTATACCTATTCCTAAATTTTGTATTATTTTATTTGTATTGTTTCTGTCGCTAAATCCTTAACCTGATCTGCGATTTCTTCAAAGTTTCTAGCTTGTCTTCTACTTTTCCTTTCTATTTTTTGTGCCCATTTTTACTTTCTTCTAATTCCTTGTAGATATTTCTCTAGCCTGTTGCCTTTCTTTGTTTTCATTTCCCTCTCTGTTTCAAATTTATTTGCTACTTCCTCCCTTAGTTTCCTACTTCCTATCTCTGGATTTTCACTAACTGTTAGAAAATTTTCTTTTCTGATTTTTCATTTCTTGGCTAATTTCTTTTCCAACATTTTCTATTTCTTCCCTGACTGTTTTCTTTGATTTCACTTCTAACATCGCTTATTTCCTCTCTAATTTCATTGAATGCTTCTAGTTCATGCTGTTGATTTTCTAGCGTTTATCCCTAATTTCTCTGGAGGATTTCCTAGTTTCTAATTATTACTCTCCATCTCTTCTTCTAATTTCTTACCTAGCTCTTGCTGACAATTCCTGACCTCTGATGATTACTCTCCATTTTCTCTCCACACTTTTTAACATTTCCATTATTACCTTTAATCGCTCCCTCCCATTCCTGAATTATATACTCTCTCTACCTTAATTCTATTGTTTCCTGTTTCCTGTTTCTTGGGTATTCTGCATATTTTGACCATTTCCTTCTATGTCTATTTTGTACAATTTCTTGTCGTCTACTACTTTCTCCTTCCTGAACTTCCATTGTTTCCACTAAATTATTTTTTACCCAACATTCCTCCGCTCCTTAAATACATCTACCTCATACTGTACACCAAGTAGCTTGTTTGCTCCTGTTTTTGTTGTTGTACTGCTACGGCTGCGCTTCAAGAGTGGCCTCGGACCTCCATTGTATAGCCTGGGCTACAGCTGTTGTAGATCGTCTTCCCTCCTTCTCGAGCTCCTTGTTTACTGAATTTGAGTCCCAGTGTCACCATCTCAGCTTCTGATGATTCTCAATGCGAAGTCCTTCGATGGTGCATCAGTTTTTAAGCCGTTCGCAATGCGACAACTATGATGCCACTCCCTGCTTCAAATTGTTATAACATTTAATGTTACGTGCTCTGTTGATGAGTTGTATGATGTCATCTCGTAGCTCGGTTTGCATTGTCTCGTTCGCCAGCTGCTCTAGTGGTATAGCTATGAGTTCTTTATCTCGCGGTATGCATGAGTATATTTTGAAAGGATAACAATAGTTATTCGATAAATTTTAATGTTGACTAAAATGTTCAGTTTCAGAAGAGTCGCCGATTGTTGAATTTAAGAATTAAATTGCTTCTATAACAATAATTAAGCGAAGCGTCAGTTGCGTAAGTTGCAGAATGTTGCTCGGAAAAATCTCTCTCAATATCCATTAAATATTTCTAACGCCGGCGCGTTCATGTGCGCTATATAACTTAAAAATTACTCACGAGAGTCACACAGTGAAGAATGTATGCAACAATATGTGCACGAATGTATGCGCTGATGTTTGCACTAATAAAATAATTAATAATGTGTGCACTAATAAAACATATAAACTTGTTTCCACTAGTATAGTTCCGAACCCATTACAACAATAATGGGGTGGAGCAAATTTGTGTATGTTTAACCGTTTACTCGTCTTTCCATTTTCATCAACATCCCATAAAAAATAGTTCTGCTACCAGTTTTCCAAATATTACACGACGTGTAAATTCCATAGAAAATGGGAGAATGAGGAAATAATAAAAGACGGAAGAGAGATGGGAGAGAGAGAGAGAGAGAGAGTAAAATCCTCACATTTAAACCAGTAACGTGAGCAGAGCTGAGGTTCTTGCTAGTGAAGAATATAAAAGGCATAGGAAGAATTAAAAAGCCATTCGTTCCAGAATAAATGACCCTAACAATATAATGAATAACATATAAATGAAAGTGCTTTAGCTTGATTTTTCCAACCATTTCCTTCCTTCAGTCGTGATGATGTGTTTCGGGTTATTAAGTTTAATGGCGTTAATTTGTAAAATGAACTGTTTTGCTTTGAACATATAACTGCAATTATCACGCTCCCAAGTCGACAGGATATTTTTCCCTTATTGTAAATAGTTTGACAAAGCATATCTTTCTATAGTCTAACTTATTGATTAATGGTAATTATAAGACGTGCAGAATATACCAACAAATAATACCGGATAAAGATATGATTAGGATCTGACGGTGTGTAAATGAAAAATTATAACAGTATTTAAGTCTTTAAGAACTTACTTCAGTAGAAAAAAAGTAACTTTTGCACATCCTAATTAAAATATAGAATGATAGAGCCAAATACTACTGAAGTGTACAACTTCACTTTCTCGTTTAAGCAACCCATTCCCCCAAAGCTCACAATGTTTCTTTTTGTAGAAATAGCAATTTTTGCTGTAGTAAATAACTTGAAAATAAGTTAATCAGCTATGGTTCTATGAAGTATCACACGGTCCAGACAGTGCTTTAGCGTTCTTTAAACAGTATAGTTAATACTGCATGTGACCTTGTTTGTGTTTTCATTTATTCTATGTTTATAGAAAATAATATATGTTATTTCTTGTTTTCTTCTCCAAATGCTTAAACAAAATCAAATTTACTTTACCTTTTTAAACCTTTTGAAAAAATACTCATTCTGCTTTTAGTTTTCGTTGCATTTCCTTGACAAATATATACAATATTGTTTTTATTAACTCACAGTTAAAATCTGCTCTTCATATTTATCTTTTACTTTACGTTCATATAGGTACTTACGTTAAAACATTCATTTTTTATTTATTTCCTTTCATTCAGCTTAGAAAGGATTCCACCACAAATACACGAAAGAGTTGCCCTTGTAATTAAGCACCACTAGCAAACGCTATTGACATCTCGGCGTCCTTCCAAACTACACCGTAAATTCTACTATGGGACTGCCGTCACTTACCTTTATGCGCGCATCCCCACCCCCCCTCTCTCTCTCTCTCTCTCTCTCTCTCTGTCTCACACACACACATCTGCAAGAGGAAACCCATTGCCTAGGTTTCATCTTTCCAATGTCGAAGTAATTTTAAATAACTCTATAAAAATATCACATATCAATTCCAATGTGGCCTTCGATTTGCTTTTTTAGGTTGAAATTCGTACCTCTTTCACTCATTATGTTTCAGTAATCATTTTAGGGAAGCTTTTTATCCACGAACTTTCCTTAAATGGATCGAATCAAACACACTAACGCTAGCTAATTACATAATCAGATTAATGAAAATTGTACGCGCTTCATAGTAGCATTGATTGACAGTATTTCAATTGGAAAATTGATTTCAAGCTTCAGTACTAAATTCAAAACACACTTATTCATTGTTTATCAAGGAGCACTAAGTAAATACTCGTTTCCCTGTGGAGATGCGCATATTGAATTTCCAAATAATGTGCAATAGCATCGTTAGTGAAAGTATTTTAGTTTCATTTTTCAGCATGCTAAGTTTTGAAGAAAAGTGAAAATCAATCAAAAATACATGAAAACAAGAAAATAAAAAAGTGTAAGTTTAAAAGCGTTGAAACATGCGCGTTTTTAAAGTTTGCGGGCACCAATCAAAGGAACAAGAATGTTATCGTCAATTTTGTCGTAATATAAATGGCTTTGGGCTTATACACTTTTATTATACTAAGTTGCAGTTTGGAACGTGATTTGCAGAACATTTATATAGTACAAGGGCAGGAATCTATCCAGTCATTCACAATGCATTGCCAAAAATACCGCCGAAATTGCCCAAATATTTGCATTTTTTAAACAAGAAGAGAACAAAAGATTAATCTAAAGAGATTGTTAGATAAAACCTGTACTAGTAGGAAGACTGATAGTCGTAACCTCATTGTTTCACATTTTGACATTAAGAGCATAAATGAAGCAAAGCTTAAACCTTAATTTATAAGCAAACGCACTTCGTTTTCTTTCTTTCATATAGGAAAACATAATTACATGGGTTTCGGTATATCATGAAGAGTCACTCCATCAAATTAGCGAGCTCTAATCTCTAGAAAATCTACGATCCTTTTTGGATTACGGAAGAAATCTGTGGTATTAAATAAAGCAAATTAAATACGTTGTTTAGGTAGTTTTAAATACTGTAAGAGTTTTGTTTACCTTGCCCTGTGCTGCTTCAAATACTGTAACATTTTCTAGTATTAAAATCTATAATATACTATTTCATATTTCTTAATTAACTTCATTTTTGTTTATAAATACAATAATAATCCCGTAAGACTACAGCCCGATTGAGGCTTGGGCTGACCAACACGACTGCCTGCCTGACGCCCACCTACCACGGCAGACGTAGGTGATCATCCAACCGATAGGGGGAGGTAACTGGCCAGCTTCACGCATCCCCTAGCTTTTGTGATGGGATCGCTGCCTATCGCAGCTTCTAATTTCCTCAGGATGTTGAGTGGGGCAAATTAAAATCCGAACGCAGTGGGAGGGATTGAACCCGGGCTTAAGTCGTGGCCGGGAAACAGAGCTCCAGCTCTAGCCTCCTGCGCTATGGAGCAAGGTGATTAAGGTAGTATTTCCAATCATAGCTAAATAAAACAGTTTTGAGGCTGAGAACTCGAAAATACTTCGTTGAAACTTATGATATTTTTAATATACCCCAGTCTATAAAGTTTCGCATCAAATTCTTCAGTTGCATAAATATGTTCATCTACTAACATTCAATCATGTTTCCATTACTTGTGAAACTTTTCTACACAGTTATTGGGTTTCCGATAGTAAAGGCGCATTAATGTTTAACTTTCCTTGCGCAAGCTTCAGTTAATATGCTCATATCCATATGCCCATGTTCGTTAGAGTAATCGCTCTTGTAGAATATGTTATTTTTCTTTTGTTCACATAGAAACTGATTAACTATGAGGTAGCAAGAAACTCAGCAATTCGTACGCCGTTATGGTAGGCTTTGCGTTAACAAAGGAGGGCGAATACTCCAAAGTAAGGCCGGCCGGCTCAGTTAAGTGTGACGTAGTAGAGCCTTTGTGACTTAGAAGTTAACTTAGGAAATCCTAGGTAAAATATGCAGGAAAACGGGAATTGCACACTGTGTTGTACAATCTACGTCTTTCTCCTAGATTAATTGGTTTTAAATTTCTCAACGAGTCTCTCTCTCCCCTCGCTCTCTATGTGTGTGCGTGTGTGTGCGCGCGCGCGTGTGGATGTGTGTGTGTGTCCACAGAAAACCATTTTCTTTGTTGTCACATAAAGAACAGTTAGCTAATACTGCTCTATATTTTAAGAAATACTTTAGGTTTATGATTTTATGAAATTACTGCCCTGTATAAAACTATACATAAATAATGCAGTATCATTTTAAACGCATATTCTATTTATTCATAGAACAACTATAAAAAGATGGTAATATACTAGTAGTCTTCGGTAAGTTTGAAAGTAAACATCATTAGTCATGCTTCGTTTGAAGGACGTTATGACGGTCATTTTAGGGTCAATTTAACTTTTTAAATGGGGAAACTGCAATTAGGGTCAAATTAAATTTACCTTAAAATGACCAACACACGTCCTCCAAATAAAACACGACTAATGACATTTACGTTGCCCTATAATATAAGTCAACTTTTATTCAAGACATTTCTTTCTATAAAGCTTAGTTTTGGAGATACTGTATAGTCTCAACTTAAATGGTCCACCCTGCATACTTCATATACTTTCCTCGGTTCTTTTTAAGGAAATAATTTGAAAAATTAATTTCTGTAAACGATGTAGAAATCGATAGTATCACTTAGTGTATTAGACAATTAGAAAGAAAGAAATTAAGTGTAACAAAAAGACAAAGAAAGAAAAATAATTTAATGTTTTAATCGACATGATCTTCTCCTTCATTATGTAGTTATATCATTGTCTTCATGTATGAATCTAAGAAAATGAAAAATACCTAATATTGTGACGCCCTATAGCTCGAGTTATCATTGGATGGCGCCGATCCGCCAGGTTAGCAAAGTTTAGTTAACTGGGGATTACATGTTTTATGCCATTGTCTTATATTTTACAGATACCTATTGCAAGTTTCTGGCCTTCGGTACTACAATACATATTGACACACCTATTTAAAACGTAGTATTGTGCTAGTAGGTACATCTTAAGAGCATATACGATTTCGTTATATTTAAGATATGACAAGATATAGTAGTAAATAATAAAACACAAATATTCTTCATGAAAAAAAAATTGGACTTGCTATAGGCTGGTTCTGAGCCCTATATTATTAGAATTTCAAAATCCATAAAGTTAAAATTGGTAAATTATGCCTCTCGGTCATCAATATCTTTTAAGGCACATCTTTTTCTTTCGTTCTCCTTGGAAGTACAATTTTCTTTTATAACACTTAACAGGGATATTGCTTGTAGCCATTTTTGTATATGTTCACTTATTCGATCTATGAGTGGATGTCTAAGTTCTTTTAGATTTCTCACTACTACTGCTCGTTTTCATTTTTACTAATTTTTACTTTAGGAGCAACATTTGGAACTGTATGGTGATGGTGACTGTTATTCTGTAAAATTTCAGATTTTATTTCTTGTTTTATGTTGTAACGTTCTTTGAAAACCTCTGAAAAGTAGAAGTTTCATTTTCTACGCGATTATCATAATGAAGTGATGCTGAATTTCTTAATTCATAGTAATTTAAACATGTCTCGGTGCTATATTTATTTAAATGTGCCGTTATGTATTCTTTTAGTAATTTATGGAGTTTTGATATGCATTATACATAGGCTTACTAAGTCATTAATTGTGGGGTTTAATTGGTTCTCATTAATATAATACCTTACTATAGTATAATATGAAAAATAGTTTATACTAAAATGCACTCTTAAGCGTGAAATTAACTTACCATTTTTTTAAATTTCTTTCTTGGTAATTAATAACGCTCTCTTTTTTATCCGACAAGATGCTGCCATGTTTGCAAATGCTGCAACACTGCTCTCAAAAGAAATTTTACTTCATCTTCATCACTCTTGGATAGAACATAATTATGCTAATGTGTCATTGGAAGATACAATTTAATTTAAAAGCAGAATAAAACGTGCCTTGTGGTATACGACTTTGAGCAAGTTGCTGCCATTGACGGAGATCTACATAAATATATAAAGGATAATTTATAACAAAAAGTGGTGCATAGCTTTTACCCAAATTCCTTTGAAAGCTTTTAAATTTGTATTTTATCACTGAAGATTAACTTCACGTATTCCTTCACTTAAGAGAAACTAAAAATAATAAAACATACTAATTTCAATATCTCCTATTTTGTAAACTTAAGTGTTACAAATGGCAGCTTACAACAATGGTAGCTTATTATGTATAATTTCATTAGTACGCATTTACTATTGAAACAACACTTTTTTACTTTCTCTACTACTTATAGTAAGTAAAGAAAGTATTGCATTCCACCCAAAAATTCGATACCAAGATTTCACCGGAAATATATGTTTTTGGGCCCCTTGAATCTAAATAAAGCATTTTTGGAAACATGTCTGTGTGTGTCTGTATATCGTTTATATCTGTGTCTACGTGTCTGTGTGTCTGTGAGCACAACTCAAAAATGAAAAGTCGGATAAATACCAAACTTGGAATTTAGGTTCATTACCTTTCAAAGATGTAACACGAACATTTTCAACAAAATTCCCCTAACCCAAACTACCCTTTACTTGCAACATTTTTGAAACTTTTATTTTCTAAAAATGGCTCTAAGGATTTTGACTAAAATACCATACATGAACTATATTTACATGACAAATACAATGATTATCTTGAATTTTCGGGTAATAGTCTATGAAGTCCTCTTCATTTGGAAGGCATTTTGTATAATCTTGTATAACTGCTAAACGTTAAGTGACAGACAAAAACGTACTAAACAGGAAATGTAGATTCCTTAAAACACAAAGTTTATTTAAAATACGTTTTGTGAGGCATAGGCCGTTTATGAGACATTCGTTATTAAATGTTCGAATCATTCATATCGTGGTCACAGTCCTTTGAACATTCGGTTGTTTCTCGAGAT
Source organism: Deroplatys truncata (assembly GCA_030765065.1). Taxonomy (NCBI): domain Eukaryota; kingdom Metazoa; phylum Arthropoda; class Insecta; order Mantodea; family Mantidae; genus Deroplatys; species Deroplatys truncata. The sequence continues at coordinate 113,489,289 of CM060981.1, forward strand.
TGCATGAAAACAATATGGAATTTTAAGGCTAGCATATAGTCCAATTCATAAACATTTGCTATCGCCTGTTTTTTTTTCATCTATAACGAAATGTGCAATGTAGCTATTTCTGCAAAGGTTTACTTAGTTAAAATGTGGTAGATAGAAAAATAAGCTTTAGTAAGAATGCTTTGTATACCTACTAATAAAGATGGAGGGTAGAGAATGTCGTGTAAATGCATCACATCAGATTTTTTTCCTTATACGTAGTACAGACGTTTAGATTATTGGGGTTTTCAAAGGATTAATTAGGAATTTGGTTCTGTAAATGATAAAATGAAAAGAACCAACTCTTCAAATAATGCATTAAATTCTTTACTTCTTAAAAATTCCGATAAACAGTTCATGGTGCCGTTGACATTTTCACATTTAAAATAGGTGCAACGTATCAGAGTTGTTACGCGGACCTTTTGCTTCCTATTACAGCAGCAATAAAGTTATTATTGCAACCAATACTCTCGGCAATTTCGCAATCAGCTCTACACGAAATGAGCAACAGAACATTTTCAGAAGCTGTTAATATCACCATTAGCTAGTCAAGTATAATCATTCTATATGCAGTGGATAATATTTCACAGGAACATGTAGATGTTTATGTATCGACTACAGTCCACTGTTGCATGACGTTTATCATGTCCCGCTGTCGGTCGCTCTTATCCCAGTTATCTAATAGTAATCAACCTACCTATACATTTAGCGAGTAATCCCGTTTTCATAACTATGTTTATGCTAAATTGCTACGTAGTCAAGTGGTAGCACCAATAATTGTGAAATACTGGATTTCACTTTGCACTGAACTTCAAATAAAACCACGTATATCCGACAAGTTTAACAGTGGGTTGTACATAAATACTGCGGTTTTGCCCATGTTGAGCTCGCAAGAAGCGGAGCATGTCTTTTGTAATGCAGACCTTGCAGTGAAAGAAACGCCATAGCGATGTGCTCATCTTTTTCTTTTTTACTTTCTCTACTACGTATAGTAAGTAGGGGAAGTATTGTATTCCACCCAAAATTTCGATACCGAGATTTCACCGGAAATACATGTTTTGAGACCCCCTGAATCCAAAAAAAGCATTTTTGGAAACATGTGTGTGTCTGTGGGTTGTGTCTGTGTGTGTCTGTCTGTGAACAGCATAACTCAGAAACGAACAGTCGGATAAACACCAAACTTGGTATTTATGTTCAGTATCTTCCAAGGATGCGATACGAAGGTTTTCAAGAAAATCCCCCCACCCCAGAGTACCCTTTACATGGAACATTTTTCGAAAATTTTAATTTTCTCAAAAATGGCTCTAACGATTTTGATTACAATATCATATGTTTAAGTTATTTTTATGACAAATAAAATGTATATCTTGAATTTCCTGGGAATGTCTCCAAAAGTATTCTTCATTCTGAACGACGTTATTATAACTGGTAAACCATAAGAGATAGACAAAATTTTACTACACAAAAATGTAGATCGCGTTAAAATACACAATTTATGTCATATACATTTTTTTGTTGAGTGAACCATTTTCGAGATATTACTTGTTATTCCCTTAAATTTTTCAATACTTATTTTCTAAATGGGAATTCGTTATTCATTTTTTTGTCTTGGATATGCAAAGAGTATTAATTTGTGGCAAACAGAATGGTGCTGCACATAGCAACCAGCTATTAAGAGATACGTATGTGCTTATATTGCCCTTGCAAATACAAAACAAGGGGAACATATTAGGCCTTAAGCGATGGTTAAATATTTTTAGAATCGGTCGCTATGTGTAAAATGTAATTCTCTTTGCATGTCAAAAGATCGTTTCTGCAAATGTTTATCTCGATTAATATGAAATAGATGGAGAATAAGCATTTGCAAAAATAGTTTGTACAAGAGTAGAGAAAGTCATGTGAGTGTAACACATCAGATTTTTCCTTTAACCGGGCAGGTATTGGAGGATGCTTTAACAACATAGATGAAAAGATCTTAAATTAGCCGGGGTCCATAGAGCTTAAAGTTATCCAACATTCATATTTTAAGAATTATGTAAAATGCCGGAGAAGAGGTTATCCAGGTAACTCATCCTAACCGAGCTCCGAGCTCGAGACCTCCGAATGTGTGACAGAAAGGGTGGGCGTGCTCATCCTTGTACTCGGTGCACCAAGGATGAATACTCTTATATAGTTCAATTGTGATTATTTAATGAGCATGTAGAAAACACAAATGAATTCCTGAAAATAAGGAGTATTCCATTTAAATCAGACCGACTGTGGCAATGAATCTAGGTCTAGCTATAAAAGGGTAGTACACGATAGCAAATACCACACTGCAACTATGAAATATGCAATAATTCTAAAGAATATAAGGAACTATATTTGAAGACCAAGGTAAAAGATGTAGGTTCTCTCGTAACATCGCCATCATCAATATCACCCTCGAAATACATAGCATCGAATGTAGTGGACACCACCCTCTAGGTGCCTTCAGCTATAACAAATGTGTTCAGCTATCGCTTGATAGAACAGGATTTCACCGAAGATTGTTGATCATATAGGGATCATTGAAGAAACAAAACCGTAAATTGATAAAGTGTCTCTGAAGGATATGGATACATCTGGACGCAGGTGGTTCTTCTAATTCTGAACCTTATTTTGTGTCTATAGACTAAGTAATTAGAATGAGGAGATTCTGCCTGTAATCAAACGGTGATTTATAAGCATGAGATAAATCCCATTTCTTGCTTCTTCCGACTGTACGACTTCTCACGTGGTGAACAGCTAAATGACCTGTCGACAGTTGGTTACACAACTATTGGTTTTAACTACCCACTATTTTACAAAAATAATGTGCAGCATTCCCCAACTCTTCAAAACCGGTTCACCTACTTAGTAGTGCGCTCCTTAATGCTTCCTGAAAATTACGACTTTGGTTTAAAAGTTTACAATAGTGTACCATTCCTCCACCACATAATTCACAAGAATAATCAATAAGAATGGCTCATCTATATTTTCAAATAAGTAAAACTATGTCCTTGGATTAATTAAAAGAAAATATTGAGGAAGATATGACTCTCAATATTTTCCACAGAAAATTATTTTCTGACAGTAAGTGTCTATAAAAAATGCTTGTCCATCACGGGAGGTGAAAAGGATTCTTCTCTTATGGTTCCTCACACCCAATTAGCTATATTGGACCTTTCCTCCTTGCACATTAAAAGTGTTAGAATATTCTATTATTTATATGTTTGCAATAATAATATATATTATATGTTGAAACATACAGCTCCCTCAGATGCAATTGGAATAAGTAGACAACCTTGAGGGAAATAAGCTCAGAGCATTTTGTTCATATTAATCATGATTAAAATTCTCTCTTGTACAATATGTTCAAATATTCACAGAAGATAATTATTTTTCTATTAAAATATTTTTTGCCGTTGCTATCATTTTTACAATTGCTCATTTTGCTGTTTCTAGTAAATTGTAGGTATCCAAGCAGTTCACTTGCTCCATTACCTCAAAACGTGTACATTGAGCAATGTTTTCGTAGAAGCGAACACTTTCTCGATCTTTAGGAAGAAACACCGTTCAGAAAATTGAGATACTGCTCGCGATATTCTGCTTGGAAGCAAACGAAAAAGGGAAACTTCCATAAGTGTAAAATTCGTTGGATACACAATAAGACTTGCGCCGTTGTGGGTTAAACCGAAGGAAGACATTAAGTTTTCAAATTTCATCTCTACACACCTCAAGGTTCTTTAGCTACAGACACTAAAACAGCCAGCTATGGAAAACGTTACTACGCAAAAACATGACAGTAAGCTAAAAGGTTTTGTATTACTGTTTCTGCACTTCAATATCAATTTATTTTGAAGCTTGTTCGTTGTTCGGTTGTGAGGTTAGGGATTGGCAGCTTAGCAAGAAAATAAAAGTACATGAAACGTGTTTCACATTTAAATGCATAGTGAAAAAGGCAACAAAAACGTTAATTCACTTTTGAACGCTGGACATAAAAACGTGAATCCTATAATCACTACAATAGCTGCTGTAACCACGCCAATGGCTTTATGTCGGCTTGCTTTCGCGGTCGTTGTGAATTTGTAAAAGGGCAAATTCGCCATTTTTTCATTAGCATTGATCACTTCTGTGGATATAATCCTCTTTCGGAGTGATATATCTCTAATTAAAACTGTAAATCAAACATTTTCGGTTCGCTCATTCACAGTAGAATACTTCAATCACTAGATAATAAGCGAAATACCAAAGAAGATAAGAATTATTTGATATAATGTTAGATAACACTGGCCATTTACTTGTATAATAGTAATATCTGAATATAAGCAGCACAACATGTGATAAATATGATATAATCAATCAAGAATTAAATCAAAGAAATGACAACTTATTTCTCGGTTGGATCATGCTTTTGCAACATCTATTGAAGCCAGCAAATACTCCCAACATAAATGTAACATAAACATAATAATAATGAAGGTTAATGCGTAATAAAAACAAAGTTTCCCCAAAGAACAGTTTCCAGATGGGCAAACTTGCCTAGAGGCAGTTTTTAGAGCATTTTACTAAAACATACATACTATAGTATAAGGTTTATATATGAGGTTTCACCCCAACTTGTCGACACCAGTGTGTACGTGCTTAATTCTCAAGTAAATTTAGCCAAGCATAAAAGCCGACGCCAGAGTGAATAAAATATAATAAAGCAATTCTCCACAGCAGAACTATATTTCGGAGTGATTCTTCAATTTTCTGCACCAATCAAGATGACGGGATGGAAAAAATCGACGAATGGTTGACATGAAATATTATGCAGACAGGATGAAGGAATGCAAAAAAAGCGGTAAATAGAAACTTTTTTCGATTCCAGAGGAAGAAATTCTCGGGAGGCAAGAGTTGCAATCCGGTCTATTTCCTTCGTGACGAGAAATCGCTGAAGACCTCAGCGAAGCCAGTTCCAGAGAGAGAATTTTAGTTAACGCAACGAGCTAGTTAGACACGAAACTTTGAATCATCTCTTGTCGACGCGGAAATGTTACTTCCGTGCACGTAAGGGATGCTTTATGACACGGTAGACGAGTATCGTGTAGAATTACTTGATCTTTACTTATTTGCTTGAAGGAGCGGTTTGTATCGTGTGTGCGGGAGTGAGAAAACCAGTATGATATTCAAATGTGTGTAAGCGAATAAACCAGAATTTCTACAAACAACAATTGTAAGTTCACACGCACCTCCTCACATAAACCTGAGATGTTTATCTAGCTCCGATCTTCTGTCCCAAACCGGACTACAGAGAGCCTCTCCATCCCTTTGTTACTTGCGAGCGGCAGGCTGTCGTCCATTATCTTGTGGCAGAAGGCATACTCCACAACCCTGGACCGTGGGCGCTCCGCCTACCTTCCCTAAATAATTCCGGCAAAAATTCCGTATCCTTGATGTTTACATTTCTGTCAATGGGCACATTACTTTTTTCTGAAGTGGGGATTTGAAGTTAGTGAAGCATGATAATAATTATGGTTAAACATTATTGCGTGTCCGTTGGAGGCTTTTGGTACATATATACAGCAGACACTGCGCGTGCGCAGGACAATAGAACTCATAACAGTGGCAGTCGGACCAGAAAGGTAAACATTAGAAGGCGTAATAATTGCTGGTTGTCGATAGTTAAGTAATTTTATTAGTTTCCCTTCGGGGAAGAGCATGGATATAAACAGGTATAACAAATAGTGTAAATTAGCACACATAACTATTGTTTACATTTTTTCTTTACAATTTTATCAAATAGTTCACCTATTAATGGAATTGTTCTTCCATACAATCCGTCAGTAAGCTAATTTTGGAAAGGTGGAATCAGACTGAAAAATGGAATGCCATAGCCGGGATTTGAACCACGGATCTCCCGACTTCCGTCTGGTTGCTCTAACCAACTGAGCCACCACGCAGCATGCCAATAGGGCATTAACATTTACCGGGAAAAATGCGAGTAAGCTGGGAAATTTAATATCTATTGTCATGTTGCCATGGTAACTCAACTGCTTAGAGCAGCAGGATGGAACTGGGGGATTCGTGGTTCAAATCCCAGCTATGGCATTGAATTTTTCAGTCTTCTGATTCTATATTTCTAATTTTCGTATTGTTACCTCCAGACTCTCACTATCCAAATCAAAATTCCTGAGTTTATGCCCCTTAGGTAGCGCATCACGATTAGAGTGCGCTGCGTCATGATTATATAGTGAGTAATAGTAATAAGGGTAATAATAAAACTGGATTAACAAACCAATAAGAGAAAGAAATGCAATATGAGGAATTTAATATTGGTTTTAATAAATATTATATTATTCAAAGTATTGTAAAGCAAAAGACGAAAGTCGCAAAGAGTATAAGGTTCTTCTATGTTTTTAAGTTGTCCGTGCTGTGCAGTCAGTGTAAATGTGTCAGCTAGCAATTTAACTAGCCTAAATATAATTATATGCCCACACACCAACGATGGAAACTGAGGCCATAAAAGGAAAAATCACACAAATAAGTGACTAATGGAAAAATCAGAAAATCGTCTTCGAATGAGAAGTTAGCGAAATTAGATATTTTACCCCACGGAGCGACTGGAACTTCCACTTTTCTTGTACGCGTATATACGAACGATAGAAGCGGGACTTTGAAATTTTTCATTCAGAATTATTGGAACTTAGAAAAGTTTCGCGAATTGTAGGGGCTCTTCACGTTATGCTTATCTGTATCGTTGCAGTCTCGCTCGCTGCGACATCGGGCGTCCACTCGCCTCCTGGGTCGGCCAGGAAGTGCACACAACGATGTCAGGGTACTACCGTCGGCGAATCGATTTTAGTCCCCTGGTTAGGTATTGGTAGGGTAACTCCTGGGTTCCGTCTAAAAGAAACACTGTATTCCCTCTTTCACTCCGGCGCATTTGTTTGCGGAAAATCCTGCAAAATTTTGTCAATGACACTAATGAGTTTCAAACAATGTCCCAAGAATACCAAGATTCTAGCATCTTTGTTCCGATTAATTACTCAGCAGATCAGTGCTCTATCGCCCTTCTTTTGACGCGCATCCCTTAAAGTCATCACAAATAATTATATGGAAAGTTTATTGGCGTTTTGTCACTCTTAATTTCATTCGACCTCGGTGGACAATTATTACCATGGGGACTTAGTACTTTTGCAGCTTTTTTACGAGGTGTTACTTTATAAGTTCGGAAAAATGGTGTGTGATAACATCCTAAGGTCTTGCTCATCTTCAGGTTTTTCAGCTCGAACGAGCATTGGTCGAACTTCGCAGTGATTTTGTACGGTCCGGTATATAACAGTTCCATCCTGAAGTACCGATGGTTGATTTGGCTAGAAATTTATGAATTCTTACCAGTACAAGATCTCCTATCTCCGGTTTATATTTTCTCCTATGGCGTCTTGCTCTCGCTTTCCGGATTTTAAAACTCCGTCGAGTCCGAGCGACGGTCTTTTAACATTTTACTTTTAGTGTAGCGTTTAGGCTCTCCGTTATTGTTCGTGGAAGTCCTGGGACGATGGTAGTGGATCCTCGCCTGTCAGGAGGAACAATGTGGTAAACTTGGTCATAAAGTGCACTGAGTTGATCATTACCGATTCAATCATCGGCCAATAATCCACCCAATATGTATGTCGTTCAGGACAAAATATACGTTGGTAGGTCGTAACATCGTGTAGGGTGACGTTCAGTCCTATTTCCAGTTGTACTGTAGCGGGTACTAAGGTACATCCTTATATTATTTTCGTCCAATGTTGAATTAAAAATTTGCTTTGGTTAACGCTAGCGTTATCTGATAAAAGAGATTTATATACGCATATTTGGGGATGTAGTCATGAATGACTTTCTTCAGACGGACTCTAGATGTGAAAACCTTTTACTGAATACATCTACCAATAATAGCAAGTACCTGTATCCAAATGTTTCTCTTGGGAGTTCTCCGAGTACATCAAGGCATATCAGTTCGTTAGCTTCATGTTCATGACCTAAGGCTCGACGTCGAACCTGGTATTCAGAGATTTTGCTTTCTGGCATCAGTCACAAGATGAGACATATATACACTTTTCGGTATGCGTTTTTAATTTGGGAAAGCTGTTCTTTCCGTACCGGCATGGATAAGAGAGAGAGTTGATAAGCTTCAGTAACATTAGTTTCCAAGGATTTCGGTACAATGGGCTTTCATACTTTGTATTCGCGGCCAGTATTTATATAAATTTCGACCCTACTGGCTAAATTTTCCTGGGGTATTTTCCGAAACTTCCTTAGCGGTCATTAGTGCCGTCATCTTTCAATCGTCTCAGTTGCTTTGCCAAAGTCTGGTTAATAGTCAGAGCAAGTCGCATGAGGGAAACTTCATGAAAATCCTTTGTGTTGAGAACCTGGGAGTATAGATAGAACGTCACTAAAGATATTTATGTGACCGGGAATGTGCTAAATTTCGATGTCTGTGCCGTTGTCTTCTGAATATATCGTTGACATTTTGTTACTTTTATGATGACACAGCGAATGACAGGCTCAAGAGAACAGTATACACAGTGAGCTTCCTATTTAATATGTAATTTCTGAAATTTATTAGGGCGAAAAGTAATACCGGTATTTCAAGAAGTGTAACGCATTGGTTCTGTTCAGTTGGCAATAATGAACGGAGAGGTGGCTAGAATATAGGAATGTTCGTCATAATAATAAAGAGACATCCAATCTGTCTAGTGCTAATGTCAGTGCTAGGTGAAAATCGTAGGCTATCTTGGTCCATCTAACAACAAAGTGTTGGCGAAAAGAGCTTTTATTCTCTGCCACGCGCCTTCCTCGCTTTTCTCTCCACCACCACTTTTTTCGTTTATACAGAACTTCTCGCAATAGACCAGCTTTCTGGGCGCAATTTTTCAAAAATTTTGATTGGTACAGAATATTCTTTTTAATTGATTCACATTTTTGGGACTGGGTATTTTCACAATACTTTCTTTTTTCCTGGTATCCACTTTAATCCCTTGCTCCGAGATGATATACCCAAGAAAAATGACTTCTCGGAGAACAAATTTTGACTTCTTTAGATGCACGGCCATTCCGCATTCTACATAGTTTTACAAAATATTGTCCAAGTGCCTCAAATGTTCCTCAAAAGTTTTACTATATATAAGAAAATCATTTACGTTTGGTAGGCGTATTCTTTCACACTGGTACCAAAAAATGCCGTTTGTAGTAGCAATAATGCAGCTCTTGAACTTTTTAAAGCAAATGGACCCCAGTAAAACGAAATATGAAAATGAAGGAAGTTGTGGCAGTAATTTGTATCACAATAATGTAAATGTGATGCAGTAATTTATATCATAAATTATTTAAATGTAAAGAATGATTATAGTATGAATATGCATTTTTATGTGACATTGATTTGAGATGTTTATTGATTGTAATTATTGTTGAGAAGTAAATTTATACGGCCTTACTGAAACTGACAATAATAGCGTGCAATAATGCAGCGAGGGGGTGAGCTGTTTATCATTATTAGAGACGAGGAAGTTACGTAATGTTGGCGCGTTTTTCTTTAGAATTTTCTAGAATATTTTCCCTAGAGCATATGTATTCATAATTTTCATTGGATATAAAAATAGACGCTAATGTTGGCGCGTTTTATTAGCCAATAGTAACTCAGTTATAATCTTTAGGCATATCGGGGTGTAGGAGTATAAAAAGGGCTAGGTTAGAGGTAAAGTTCTTCAGTCCGTCAGTTCACCGAAAATATTTGTATGCTACACGTCGCCTTCAGTCCGTCAGTTCACCGAAAATATTTGTATGCTACACGTATCGCCTTCAGTCCGGCAGTTCGTCGAAAACATTTGTACGTTACACGTCGCCTCAGTCCAGCAGAAATATTTGTACAGTACATGTCGGCTATCGATTTGCAAGTTACGCGTAGCAGAGTTATGAAAAATCTAAAGTGTTGTAAAGTTAATTATACAAAAGGTTGAAGTACGCGAATTAAAAGTGATCAGTAATGAAGTTATAACAGTTTCAGTTTGGCGAGTGTCAAGATCAATGTGTAAATGTGATAGTGAATGTGTTCGACAATAAAAAGTGTAAAACAAATTCCTTCATCAGTGTTATCTTTGGATAAAAGATTCCTTTCCGTTTACACAACCTGTATAAAGAGAAGTGCTCGACCAAAAGGATAATAGCTAGCCGGAGGACAGTTAACCAAAAATTAAATAAAATAACATTAGCATTCTTTCAAACAAACACTAATACTGCCGCAAATTGCTAACACCAGATGGAGCTAACAAACCTAACAAAGAATCACGTCACAAAATGGCTTCACCACGTGGAGTAAACACAAATACACAAACAACATTAATAATACCGTCGCAAATGCCAGAGTGATTGTAGTGTAAATAAGCATTATTGTATGACATTGATTTGAGATGTTTGTTAATTATAAGCATTGTTAGGAAAGAAGTTTACACGGCCTCACTGAAACTGACAATAGGAGCGGATAACAATGTGCAAGGGGGTGAGTTGAATATTAATTAGAAGAGACAAACAAATGACGTCAGATTGGCGCGCTTTTCTTAGAAATAGCGGGAATATTTTCCCTAGAGCATATGTTTTCGTAATTTTTGATTGGATATAAAAATAAACGCTAATGTCGGCGCGTTTTATTAACCAATAGCAGCTCGGTTATAATCTTTAGGCATATCGGGGTGTGGGAGTATAAAAAGCTAAAGTCAGAGGCAAATTTCGTCAGTCCAACAGAAGCATTCACGCGTTATACGTCGCACAGTTAGTTCATCAGAATCGTTCGTGGGTTACACGTCGCGTAGTTCAACGGAAGCATACATAAAGTACACGTCGCAATTCTAGAGAATCTCTCGCGTCTTAAAGTTTGTTATAAATGTGAAACGCGAATTAATAATGTGCAGTAAATAAGTGATTATAATGATATTAGAAAATATAACAGTTTCATTTTGGCGTGTATCACGAATCAATATTTGAACTTAATTGTGACGGTAATAAAAGTGTTAAAACAAATGCTTTTATCAGTGTTATCTTTGAATAACAAATCCTTTTCGTTTACACACCTGTTCAAGAGATGTGCTCGACCGAGAAATAATAGCTAGCCGGAGCACAATGAAGCCAAAATGCAAAATAATAAAACAATAACAGGCGCCCAGCAATGAGATAACACGAAGTGACTGCGACAAATTGGCTTCCATACATGGGGCATATAAACATGAAGCATCTTCCAACTACTACTACCTAAAAATATTCCACTTCAAAGTATATCTTACCTTCTCCACTAGAGGAATCTGCCACTATGATGAGACAAGGTCAATAATTGAAAATATCTTTCCTGAATTCACTCGGGATAGCAAGTCATATACATAATATGGGCTGCGGTCGAAAATAGTCCGGTAAAGCGTGTTATTAAGTCACCTGACATCTAAAGTTAGTATTAATGACTTTATTACCCAGCATAGACGTTTACAGTACACAGCAGATGAATCCTTAATTATTTTCTGTTCCAACATATTATTAATTGCTTACTCCACTTCGGCTTGCAATGAGAGAGGTAGCCTCCGAGCTGTGCGTGTGCAAAAGTGGATATATTTTGAACTTAAAAATGTGAGTGTAGACTTACTTAGTTACATTTGATAATTTATCAATTTCCTCAATTAAATCTTTATTTTGCTTACTAATTTTCAGTTCAAGGATATTATGCTAGCTTCCTCTAATTAAGCTTGCAGAGAGTCATTTGCTGTAATTTACGTTTGCTGTTTTGCTCTGTTTTCGTCTCTAAACAGTTAAATCTTTGAGCAATAGGTTAAAAATCGAAAGTTTGGGGTGGTGAAATAGGTCTGTGATCAGTAAAAAAAATCGCCGACACCCTCGAAGGTTCAGAAATGGGAAACGTTTATGAAGAATTGAGGGCATCACCATGGCTACCGTGAAAGTTCTTATTTCCTGACGTGTCCATGATGCTAGCTCATTGGACTTGCAATGTTTTGAGATCGAATAGATATTTTCCGTTTCTAAGCATGTACAATTATAAATTTTGCGCTGTCTTACTTTTTGTAGCGGTCATGATTACCGTCGCTGAACTTCTTGTAGTCCCCTCGTTTGAATCTTCTCCCTCCTGTGGGTATGAAGCTCCTGGGTTGCAGCTTCTCGTCGACGATATCCTTTGTGATCTTCGTCTGGAACTCTTTCGGGCCCCACGGTTGGGCGCCAGGTATATAGGGGTTCTTCGCGGCGTGCTTACCTGCGTCGTTGTAGTCCCGTCACTATGACGTTGAGCGCCAACGTCACCCCCTGTGATCAGCTACGAAGCAAATAGAACGAAGTCTCAGGGTACTATCGTCGGCGAATCGATTTTGATCCCCTGTAATGTTTAGGTATTAGTAGGAGTCGGGAGTGGGGTGACTCCTGAATTCTGTCTAAAAGAAACACTTATTTGTTCTTCCGCTCCGGCGGGTCTGTTTGTGCAAAATCCTGCAAGATTTTGTCAATGATACATGGGTTTCTAGCAATAAACTTCCAAGATTCTAACACGAGGTTTACTAGTAAGTTTGCTCCGGCAAATTAGTCAGCAGGTCAGTGATCATTGGATAAATGATTAAATGAAAGCTACCTCGTCGTTATATATAGATATAGATATTTATTCACCTACAACTTAACTCTCTACTTAGTTCTGGCGCTCAGCGCGGTAATTAGCAATTTTGTAGATAGCTTCCATTTCTGAAAGCGACTGCTACATATTCACTCAGCAAGCGATCGTTACGAACTGCCCAAAATCCACGCTAACTTTCGCATACATCAGTATACTGTTAGCCTTCGAATTTCTTTACATGAAACCACGTCTTTGTAACTTCTCCTTGGTGCTAGAAATTATTCTGTACGTTTATTAGCTCTTTGGTACACATAAAGCGCAAACTCCATTGCGCGTAGCGTCTCTTTTCTTTGGAGTTCGATTCATCCCCACGAAATACAAAGAAAGCGTTGGGGTTTTACTGACCCACGCTCGTAAAATACAAAGAGCATTTCAAAGTGAAGTTATTCTATTTCATTTAAATCTTGCAGATTTTCTTACGCCATTACGCCTTTATTTATTTAACAATATTTTTTAAACATATCTATTTAAAGTTTCTGAAGAACTCTGGATTGATGTAGTTTTTGGACCCAATCATACTAAAATTGTAGAAAACCAACAAATGGTGCGTTAATTACTAATAATTCATTAATCATAGTAGTTAAGCTTCCCTTTTTGTACATTTGTGTTCAAGCGGAAATACCGCCACGGGCTGTAATAAAATGGGTGGTGCGAAGGGATGGGTATAGTCCTAATTAAAGTCCTAACTTTGGCATCGTACTAATACAATCAAAATTGTAAAGAATTAGTTACGGGTAAAGTGAAATTAACATCTAAAAATAATGTGAACACGTACTTTATGAAACACGTGTCTTCTATCTAAAACTATACACGGGTAGCCGAGTTCGTTAAAGCACTGACTCGTGAGCGGGAGGTCTGCGGTTAGAATAGTCAGGATCCAACCCTCTAACTGATATTTTTCACAGCCTTTACTCCGTTCTCATACCTTGCAAATGCCGGAAAGGTACCCTAAAACTTAGTAAAGGAACGTTTCCTTTCCAAATTTCCTTTCTGAACAATCACTTCATTTCATGTACAATCAAGTGTCCACGGCTTGTGCTGGTGTGTGCCGTAAGGACGAGCGTTAAACACCCTATCTAAAACTATTATCCAGAGAGAATGAAGGAAATAAACAATCAAATTATATCACGTCCGTAGTATATCTGTCATCGCGCGTGGGTATAAGGATCTGAGATCAACCTGTAGCGTTACAGTTGTTCTTCGTGGACTAGCGGTACCGTGCTAGCCTCTAGTTCTCAAGATCGCGAGTTCAAACGCGGTGGAGGGACATGGATTTTTTTCGGGCGTAAAAATCCGTAGCATGGGTTCCTTCGGAAGGGAAGTAAGTCCGGTGGTCCCGTGTCGTATGTTTACGGCACGTAAAAGAACCTCAAGCCTGATAAAGAGGTCTCTGAGCAAAATTACCGGTCTTTCACGCCCAATATAGAATGGGACGCTAAGGACCATAGTAGTTAAAGAGCGTCCATAAATAAAACTCAATTTAATTTTTGTAGTGTTACAAACTGACTGCAACTCGGTGGAACGAAATAAATACACCTGTGTTTAAATTTATATTGTCATTGGAAGCTGAATATTAATACACTACGGTTACACACTGCTGCCATATAGCGTCACTTGTTAACGTAATAGGTAGTATTGACACCTCTCATGATGTTCGCTTCCTCACTGTGGAATAAATTTTTGAACTACAGTGTTAAGCCATAAACGGATAACTGCAGCCCCAATTATCTGCAGCTTGACTTTCTATTTGATGTTTATTGTCCGAAATGGTCTTTTTAAGCTGGTTGATGGCATGAACATAGCTAAGGTATTTTGAAAAGTTGTAATGATCGTATTTTTAAACCTTATCTTCATACTGTGTAGGTATATGATAGAAATATTTAGCCTGCCAACATGTCAAAATTTTGCAACACTACGGATTTTAAAGATTTCCGAATTTTACAAGTTAAACGGAAAAGCTTGTGCTTAACTACAAGTTAAGATTTTATACGGAAATGGTATATATTGTGGACTGAAATAATTTCCTCCTTCAATGAAAGTAATCTCTAATGTACTACACAGTTTTCAGAGGTTGTTTATACTAGAAGGGCTTTGTGAATTTGAATATGAGATTGATAGCAGACATTTTTCCAATCTTCAGTGCTCTCGAGGTATATGGTTAAGGCTCTTTGTAAGGCTCTTTCATTTTAAATTTATTCTAGAAAAGTATTATAAGAAGTATAAACCATAATGGCTTATTTCTGTTACCACACCCAAATGAGAAAAATTTATTTGTTTCACAAATGAACGTAAATAGCATATAAGTGGATACAAAGCTTAATATTATTGCATAATGAACTATATTATTATTTTTGAAAGCTAATTTTATACTATTTTATTCATTTTAGTTATTTCGCGATGCTCAAAAGAGAAGAAAGTATACATTATGATAAAAATAACTTGTAATAATACACAATTAGCCCATTTTGGGCAACGGCCTCTTTCAATTGAAAGGGAGCTGGACTTTTCAGTCCCGGTTAGATATTCCGGGAAAGATCAATCTAGTTTGTTGTCCTTCTGGCCATATTCACTAGTTTTTTCTCTCTTTGGCTATCGTGGTCCACTGCTGCCAAAGGTTCTCCTCAGTTCGTCTGCCAAGCGAGTTCTCTGCCTACCGGCGTTCCTACCAATCGCGGGGTCCCAAAACGTCACTCTTAGGGTGCTGTATCATAACATGTCCTGTCCATCTCCATTTTCGGTAGCTTCCTGTGGTTGTTGGCATCCTCTTTCTAAATTACGCTAATAAATAAATTAAAGGTATTAAAAAGTAGTTTTCCTAATGCAAACTCTTTCCTTGTAATGTTTTAAAATAGGTTTTTTTAATTTAAAAATTCTGTACTGCTGCATATCTGGTGATTATTTTTGTCATTACACTGTATAATTTTGGATCAAGATTGTTACTGCTGTTGCAAGCTGCATTTAAGTTCAGATGGTAGACGAAGTCAGTATTTTTAATTGTTTAATTATGAACAAGGAAACTAATTCCGACTATATATGTATCATTTAGTTGAATAGAACGAATTTTGGATTTTAACAATCAAAGTTTGTGGTTTTAATAAAGTTGTATAAAACCGAAATAATGTTTTGGTTAGCGCAAGTGGTGTGGAGAAACTTCATTTATCGTTCACTTATCCAAGGGATTTCTTACCATTATGGATTAATAGTAGTCCTGATTGCTTTTAACCTGTAGCTCTAATTTACTACATTAGCCACTTATCGGTGAATTACGAGGTAGCTATTTATGTGCTCAAAAATTATATTCTTAATTAAATTTTAGAAAACTAACAGTAGGTATGCCTCTATTAGCAAGCACAATTGTGTCCCAAAACGTTATTGAGAAAAATTGCATCAATGCCTCACGGTTCGTTTTTTGAGTAGAAGGCTTTTCTAAACGAATTGCATTTATTCTTAGATATAATTTTTCATTTTATGGTTCCACAAAATTGGTAAATTGATAGGCTGCAAAGGCGGAGGGTGTAGGGAGGACTAGTAACTGCATATTATACTTACCTGAACTTTAAATTGTCCTGTTTAAATCTGGTATTAAGGCTCAAGAATCGCAATAATATTCCGATCATAAAATATGCACAGCAGTTTATACGTTCAGTGCCAAGTACTTAGGTCAGCGTAACTAAGACTTATTTAACATATGCTTAAGCCACTTAATCGCTACGCCTGTAACTATGCTTTTGCTCATTAGAGCATATGATTCTGAAGACAAGCTAAACTGTATTTTTCGGGAAATTGAATAGCCTAGGGAAGACGATAAGCATATACCCGTATTTACAGCAGTATCCCGGAAGTTTAGCCACCTAGCTGACACCAATTGATGAGAATGCTGCTTACCAAACTACGGTGAATCCTAAAGTAAATATTAGCTCAGTGGTTTCCCAAATTCGGTACACTGTAGAATGTAAACAATGAGCCTGGGTTTTGGAATGGCTCGAATCAATGAGATTTGCATTTCGCAAGATAGACTCGAACAACATTAGTAGTGCGAACATACTCCGGGATAAGATTTAATCCATTACTGCGAGACGCTAATCCCCAATTGGTATAGGAGATTCCAAGGCAAAGCAAGAGTCAATAGCATATCTGCCGTTCTGTATCCGACATGGTTCGAGATCGCTTGCCACAAGCAGCATAAAGGTGCATTGCAAGAGTTTTAAAACTGGGATCTTTAAACTGTGTACATAGCTCATCGTATATAGAAGTCATGCTTTATGTTACAATTTCTTCTGCTGTAAAAAGGCTTTGGTTCTAAAGCAAACCGTACACATGTATGTATAATTATATATTAGTGGTACTGAGAAGAGAATAAAAGTTGTTATTAAAAGAGTGCGGAACGGTAAATAAGCAGATTGTTATGTTTTTTATTTATGTTTTATTATTGCGGGTCATGAACCCAGTTTAATATTCCGAAAGTGTTCTTAAATGTTTATACTGTGCAGCTTACCTATGACAGGAGTAGTAGTACTACATTGGATATTTATATCACACCAGAAGTATATGTTTTGAGATCTTCTGAAAACAACTTTAGAAGGTTGACCTTGTGTTTGAATTTCAAAGAAGTGTAAAATGAAAATTGTTCAATTTGATACTTGAGTCAGACATCCTTTAAAAATGACAACCAAAAGTTTTATACAGATTGTCCTGCACCAAACAACCCTTTACATGTAAAACTCGTAAAGGGGATATGGTCGTGAAAACGGTCAAAGGATCTAAAAAAGTTTGCTCTTATTTCGAAAAGCCGGCGTTTCTGAACAATAATATGTATAATTTATATGTCTAATGCGCGATTTTACGGAGAAATTAATTGAACTACGACAACCTGTGTGCACCTCACCCTCTTTTAAAACATCGTTCTTGTCACTTATAGTTAGTCTGACATAACCTTTCTTCTATAGGGTTATTCAAAAAGAAAGAAAACACTTTAAATGCTTATTTCTAATGAACAACAATAGATGCCGACACATGCGATACATCACTTATTTTATGTGTTCAAAATGAGCACCATTTGTTATGCAAAAACAACCCGTGCTTTTCCGTTTGCATACGCAACCATCTTCTACGGATTTATTGTATCAATGGTAAATTTTTATGACGATAAGGCTCGTTGTTAAACTCACCACGAGATGCACGCTGCAATGAAGCAATGGATCCACTCTTTGTATAATTCAGCGCACAAAACGACTTTTCCTGTAGCGTCGCCATTTTCTCGTAAAAAAACACAGCGCCGCTATGCTGAATGGAACTAATAGGTGGGGCTTAAGACGTTTAACTTTCCTCTATTCAATGATGTGTCATATGCGTCACTATTTATTGTAGTTCATTAAAAATGAATATTTAAAATCTGTTCCTTCTTTTTGAATAAACCTGTACTTACATTACTACAATATTTGGCGATGGGTTGCTTCGAAGGTGGGTACTTTTGGAAAACCAGGAACCGATATATCAAAACAAAAGACCTACAACAGCAAATGGTAATAGCGTGGAAGCTTTTGTTGTCATTGTGTAAAGTGGTGTTATGAAAGTTTAATACAGGGTGAATCACTTAAAATTTGCACCGAAAATATTTCGGAAATGGAAAGTGCTATTGATGTGTAGTTTTCACAGCATTGATTGGCAGTCAGGGGCTCGTACATTTAGCCTATAAACAGATTTTAATAGTACTGAGAAAGTGTATTTTTGAGCAAACATACAATTTTTAAATATAGCAATGACTAGTTACATCAACAGAATAAAGTTAGGGCAAATTAGAATGTCAATGGCATTTGTTGCAAGATTTTAGTGCAAGTGGTTTACGAGAAATCTTATTTTGAAATTTTACGCACCGACACTTATATAACCTGTGGTAGCACAAACCAAGAAAAACAAAAGGGAATTACAATACCTATGTGGATTCTTACAAGTAAATAGAATACAGCCCATCAAAGGTTGTGTTCAAAATGACCACTGGCAGCTTCAATACACGCTTCCAGTCTGCTATGGAAACACTGCTGCACACGTTCTAGTATTTCAGCGAAAATTTCAGAGCAGGCAGCAGTAATACGTCGTTTCATATCGTCTGGTGTAGTTGGTACATCCTTGTAGACAGTGTCTTTCAGCCTTCCCCAAAGAAAAAAGTCTAAAGGGGTCAGATCCGGTGAACGGGCCGGCCATGGTACAGGTCCTGTAAACTTCGTCCACTATGGACAGGACAGCCATCATGTTGGTACCACAGGTTCCTTCTAGTCTGCAAAGGAACGCCTTCTAGCATCTGTGGCAGATGGTCTGTCAGGAGGCTGCGATAATTGTGCGAGCTCATTGTTCCTTCTATGTATGTACAAAGGGTCTATGAGCTGATGGTTCACTATCCCACAGCACATGTTTAAACTCCATGGACGCTGACGTTCCACCTGACGAAGCCAACGGATATTGTCAACAGACCAATAGTGCATGTTTTTGCAGTTTACCTGGTCATGATTAGTAAATGTTGCCTCATCACTAAACAAGATAGAGATACAGGTATCTGGAGTATCATGCCTTAAAACCCATGTTTCCATGGGATGTGATAGGGATGGAACCGATGTCGATGGAGAATGCGCAATACACTTGCCTGACTTATGCCACTTCCACGTGCGATTGTGCGGCAACTAATTTGCGGATCTAATGCAACGGCAGCCAAAATTGATAAATAATTGCCGAGATGGTTGACGTCTATTGGGATACGTTACCACATACACCGTACAGGAACGAACTGCATTCTTCCTACACTCCCCATACACCATGAGCATGTCGGCTTTTTCTGCATTAGCAAACCCCATCTTCCACTCACGACTTACTGCCTGAACGTCACAAACTAACTGACCAGAAAGTCGCAATGCAATTAATGAACAGAAAACAGAATGCAAGCAAACATAACAACATCGTACCTAGCAACTAAGCAGGTTGAATGGGACAAACAATTGTCGGGGTGGAAACTTTTCAAAACACGATTTCTCGTAAACTACTTGCAGTAGAACCCTGCAACAAAGACCCTTGACATTCTAATTTACCCTACCTTTATTCTGTTGATGTAACTAGACATTGTTCCATTTAAAAATTGCATGTTTGCTCAAAAAATACACTTTCTCAGTATTATTAAAATCTATTTATGGGATAAATGTACCTGTCTCTAACTACCAATCAATGCTGTGAAAACTGCACATCAATAGCACTTTCCATTTCTGAAATATTTGCGGTGCAAGTTTTAGTTGATTCACCCTGTATATAGATTTATAGATCTTCAAAACCAGCCTGGAGTAGTTTAAAGTTTTAAAAATTCCTAGATTTAAGCCATTCAATAGAAAATATATCATAAAGGCAATATACACACAATAAATGCAGTGAATGTTTGCGTTGCTACACCCCATGACATTAGTGAAAACCCTAACTCCACAACAAACCGTGCACCAAACAAGAAAATTAAAGATAAAAATTAGTTATATTTCAGAAACAACGAAACTATAGTTATATTTGTGATGAAAATACTTTTATTTGGTAATTATATCATATTTTTTTCATAAGCACGTTATGCGTTAATATAGTAAACGTGTAAATATCATGAATATGGTAGAAAACTTAAGCAAAAGCTGGAAGACAATTTAATACCAGAATATAAAGCATGTAATTTAGGGCATGTAATTTTGATGAAAATAGAATAATACTTATAATGTAAATATTAGATATGCATATTCCATCAGGTGTACTGCTAAAGTACAGAGTCAGGACAAATGTTTTGTGTCACCTTCTTTAAGTAAGTTTGTGAAGTCAAGTGCTCTTTGTTTAGATTTCATGAAAATGCGTCTTTAGGAGTTATGATAAATGCAGTTAGAAAAGCTAAACTTCTAAATAACATTAATAGTGACATAACTGTTACTTGTGTTGACAATTGACAAGAGCTTGGCCACGCTTCCCTCAAGTGTTGTTAGGGTAGCATCTATCGATTCAGGGGAAGTATTAGATTTTTAATGCCTCAGAAACGGTTGCGTAGCTAACCATGGTGAACACAAATGCATAAAAGGTTTGATGGGGCAAGTGGAAATATTGAAGTTGTAGGGACTGTGACAATGTTCAAACGTTCTTAGTTAACATCGTTCTCTGTGAAGTTATGTGAAGTTAAGTGAAGTAACTAGTGATGGTGATTTCAGGGGATTTTTAAAATATAGAATCCGAACCATATGGTGACAAAGTTAAAATTCAAAATCTTCAGTGTATAGGACATATACAGAGGAGTTTAGAGACACGGCTTATGGGACTTACGTAAAGATATGGGTAAGTAAAGATAACTTTCTGATGACAAATCTATCAAGGGTTGAGAGAGATTGACAGACTCGGAGATCGATAAAGTTCAGCTACATTTTGGGCTTGCTATACGAAGAAATACAGGAAGTCTTCCGGCTAAGAAGGAAGATACAATGTACCACAAAATGACGACGAACCAACAGCCAAGGCATGAGATGTGTCCTAAAGGTAATAGTCACATGGTATGGATTTCAGAAGCAAAAGGCAGGAGGTGTGAATACCAACATAGAACTAGCTTCCACAAGCTGTCATCAGTGCAATAAAACCTGTGTAAATTAGTCTGTTGTCCAAATGTTTGTATGGTGGCATGCAGATCATCAGCGAGAGCTTTAATTTCTGTATCTGGCAGCACGTACCAAAAACTGAATTTGTAGGTTTCAGAACCTTTAAAATAGGTATGCTAGTTGTAGTGATTTACTTCAAAAATGGTTTGATAATAAGAAAAGCGGTTTTTGTGTACTTGATACTCAAACCTGGGTATAAGATTCTGAGGGTATTGTGGAATTTCGACCTCAGCCTTATGAGGAAAACAGAAAAGAACAATGCAGAATCTACTAAGGAAGGCAGAGTAGAAAAAAAAGAAACAAAAAAAATTGAAGAGAGAAAGATGGGATCCAGCAGCAAGAATATCCGAGACCAGTCTTACAGAATCATAAGCATCAGTTTTCCGTAAACTGTTTTTTTTTCTCTCTCAACTTTGGGAACTCCAGAATGTGAACTATTAAATCTAGAGATCTGAAACTTTGTACCCTATTTTATGACTACATACACTGTGATGGTAAAATTCCTGAATTTACAATATGGCTTTAAAATTTTACTATATTTTAAGAATTAAATATTGGCGGAATTTAAATTTTTTACATTAAAAGTCTGATTAATTTGCTAAGTAGTGAATATCTATAAAATTAATATAGCTTTGAAATCAACAATAGAAACGTCTGATATAAAGCAGTCTGGAGAGTGAACTATACTGGACTTGGAAGAAACTGTTGGAGCAATCATAAATAAGAAGAATGGCAGAGCCTCTGGTTTTGGTAGAATACCTTTAGAGCTGCTAAAGAGTGGAATAGTGAAACCAACTGAAGTGTTAAAACAATTATTTCGTTCTTATATTAATGGTGATAATGGCATACCACAAGACTGCACAGTGTCCTATGTAAAACATGTGTATAAAAATAAAGGACAAAAATAATTTTGAAAACTATAGAAGAATATCTATAACAAATGTATTTAGCCGAGTGTATGAAAAATAATTAATAATAAGTATGTATGTATAGCTACGAAGATAAAGAACAATCTGGATTTTGATCAGGCCGTTCATGTATACATAATATATTTTGTCTTACTCAACTTATGGAAAAGAAAAGTGCCACCAATGTTCACATCTATTGTTTATAGACAAAGCACATGATAGTGTACCCCTGATGAAATAGTGTAATGACCTAGGCAAGTATGAATATAACATTGATAAATGCAATAAAAGCATTATAAAAACTCCAAATGCACAAATTAAGATTTAGAATAGTATTTCTGAAGCCTTTGCAATTTACAAAGGATTGACACAAGTTTGCTCAATATTCCCACCGTTGTTTAATATTTATTTAAGATAATGTTTAAAGAAGTGGAAACAAAAAATGGATACATTTTCCCTTAATGAAGGATAACAGTAGAACTACCTTATTCTTTGCAGATGACAAAATAGTTGATGCACAAAATAAAGATGATGTGGAATATATGACATATATACTGAGAGAAGAGCATAAAAAGTGTGGAATAGAAATTAGTATGATGAGGACAAAATCTATGTGTTTAGCAGACGATAATACTCAATTACTGATAGAAAAAGAAGCCTCAGAATTTATATACTTAGTGTAAAACTGAGCTCCATAGGAAACTGAATAGCGAAATAAAAGAAAAAGTAATTCAAGGAAGAAAATAATATCCAAACAAAATTCCACTTTCTGCAGTAGGAACATTTGAAAGATTACTAAGTTACAAATATATAATATCTTAATTAAAAGCGTTGTACTCTACGCATTAGACGTGTGAACATTGTCAGTAGGGGAGAAGGCGCATTAGAAATGGATTGTCTAGATGCTCTGCTAGGATTTCTCGTTTAGGGAGATCATGAATATATGTGCAACCATATGGAACAATAAAATAGTATAGACATTTAAAAGGAATGGGAGGAGGAAGAATTTCAAGACAAATATTTAAGTGAACTACACCAGAAAGAAGAAAAAAATGTCGTGTCGGAATTATCTGGAGGAGTGATAATTATCTACAGCAGATAATGGAAACCAGAGTTTTGGAGGAGGAGGAGGAGAAGGAGGAGGAGGAAGAAGAAGAAGAAGAAGAATGGAAAGATAAAGAACAATGGCGACGGGCAACAGGAAGACGGAGAAACTCGTTGTGAAACCAGTATACTACTTCTAAGGTATTCTTTCTGTAGATGTACATAGACAGCGTGGAACTTGCTAAAATATAGTATCTATTTATTTAACCAACATGGAGCAAGAAATATAACATATCATTGTTTCAAACTAGTGATATATTTCTCTTTCATGTATACCAGTTGAAAGTAACACAGTAAACTAGCTTAGAAAAATATTCTCAAATAATAAAAGACCGAGAGGTTAATGCTGCCCCTTTCATTTTCCCTTCTACCAATTTCAGTTTCAGAAAAATCTGAATATTTTGATTGAGACACTTCTTTGCCAGATTCTTCCTCTTCTGTTCATCAACTACTTTCTATTAAACAATCTCCTAGCCCTAACGTTGTTACTTCCGTTTACAGTTCCAGCGTTGGACCTTTTCTTTCCTGTGACCCCTTCCTGATTTCTATCAGTAAAACCTGTATTCTCATCTTCAGATGGCTCTATATCTACACTACTCTAAATTTTATACCGATATTAACCAAATTTGAAAAATATGAATGTTCTTCAAACTCTATGTATAAAAGTACAACTGCATATTCGCAATTCGTAAAAAATTTATCGAAAAATTTTAAGATTTTATCTATGGAAGCTACCCTTAATTCTTTAACGTTATGAAATGTTTCCACGAAGTGGCTTCAAACTTCTGTACAGAGAATCTCAACTCCGTGTTAGGTCCGATTCACGAGTTGTTTCATACGTACGGACGGACAGAAGAACAAGGCGATGCTAACGAGTGCACTGCAATAGCGATTGCACCTAAAAAAATTTCCATTTTCTTTAGATGTATTAGACGTTTCGTAGTTAACCAAACGCACCGCTGATACTCCGCCTCTTGGCAGTGACGTCACTACTGAGTAGGCTGGCCGTGGTTCTCGGTGGTAAAGGCTACATGCATTGCGGTTAGCGTTTTGAAGGACAAGAATGCTGAATATATGAATCAACAATTACACTTTGTTAAGATAAACAACATTATAGCTAAGTGTATGAGAAGGGACAAATCAAATAACTAATAATATGCATTTAAGGATTTAAAATTCAGTATGACATACGAGGTATAATCGTATAATCAACTTTTTTTAAGCTTATTTGATTTCATAATTCTGCACTCAGTGCTCTTCATTCGACATTGAATACACTTCCGTGTGTAATAATCACATAGTCATAAATATAAATTGTCTCAACTCTATAATTCACATAGAGAGAAGTCTCGGGATAAAACATTTTAAATATAGACGCTCAGAAATGACATACTGATGACTTGTAATTAGAAGGGAAATGCGCAAAACTGGATTATAATATGTATTTTAGACTACGTTCTAAACTCTGAGAAAAAAAAACATGTAAACTGAATCACCTATAATTGTTCTTCGAAGAAAAAGTAATCTGGGCTGCAGCGAAAATCAAGATCCTGTGCTTCAGACAAGATCACTAACAGTACCACCAGTAGCTGATTCAGGAAAGCGTAGTACCTACAGCTCCAAACTAATAGAGAGTTAAAATCAAAACGAGAACAAAATGCAATTTAAAAGAGATCGATATATCGAGGAAATCAAACAGACAAAAATACTCTGGGAATGGTTATAAACGGTGATTGAAATCAGTAGAGAGGAAATTGACATAGAATGTAAATATAACCTTGTCTTTTATGTAAAATACAACTAAACTGAAGTATGATGAAGTTAAAGAGATAGATATTCACTTTTTGCAGGCTATGTGGATAAACGAGATCTAGACGACATGGTTTATAGTGATACTTTCAAAGATCAAGGTAGTAGAACCCATTTGCATTAAAACATGGAATTGTGTAATTAAATTCAGGATCCCAATTAGGAGAGTCTTTTAAGTCTGCTATATATCAAGTGTGAACAATTTCGTTGGTGCTTGTTTAAGACTGAGCAAAATTGTCCAGACAACTTTTAACTAATCATATAGCCTGTAAAATAATAAAAATTCTTTATAACCACCATTATCATGCTAAGATAGTCTTGAAAGAATAAGCAATATGGGTTATAATGAATGAAAAATACATCTTATGTGTTATGTTCTCATAACCTTCTTTACTCAATATCGTTTATTTTTCTATTTTTTTCAATAAACTGCTCTCACAAAGCTTACATTATACCTACGTCATGGTAACTTGCATAAATGTTTCATTACACATTTCGCTGCAGATACAGGAGGCTGAAGCGGGTCGCTATACGAAATGTTATTCCTTTTGTACGACACCACAAGCATGGAAGAACTAAAATCACAAATTTCTCCATCATCACTAGAAAACTTACTGGTAAGCAAACCCTTCAACAAATATGAAGTATCGAAAAATTCAAACCAAAGCAATGAATATCTCGGAAATGTTTAATCCCACAAAACAAATCACGAAAATTTTATTTTTAAGGAGATCCAAATGTTTCTTTAGTAAGCCTTTGTCTATTTCTTATGACTCACCAGTTAGAAAAATTATGTAAAACTCATTGAAGAGGTTTTTAAGGCTGCTTACAGAAAATTTAAAACACGCATATTATTAATCATATAAATGTACTAAACATTTGCTTAAAATCACTATTCACCTTTGACTAAAGCTGCATGTCGCATCTATGGAAGATGCTAACTAAAATACTAAGTTTGTTATTTATCTAAGGTATCGTTTTTCAGTTTTGCTATTCACACGCACATATACTCAAGAATGTGTTTGTAAAATGTGTTTTGGCATAGTTGAGAGGACCTCAAAGCATATGTTTCCAGTGTAGGTTGGAACTCGTAAACACTTCCTCTGCTTACTAAAGATATGTGGCAGGGAAAGTAAAAGTATTGGAAAATTCAAACCAATAACGAAGAATATCTCGGAAAAAGTTAATTCCACAAAAAATGATATTTTAAATAAATTGTGTGGCTTAACGAGATCTAAAGTGTTTGTGTAGTACGATTGTGTCTATCTCTTACCGTTTACCAGTTAGCAAAAGTCATTCAGAGTGAAGAGGACTTCACAGCCTATTCCTAGAAAATTCAAGGTGTATAATGTGGCGTATCAGTAAGCATTGTCATACCAGACGCATTATTGTATCACATTATCGACAGAATTATTGGGTGACTGATTATTTCTTTCGGCTGAACGAGTCTTCTCCTTTGGCGCGGAACGCGCCAGAGAGAGAAGGCTTAGTTTGAATCTCGCTAGCTTGCCTAGACAGGGTCGGAGAGGGGGATGATATATAGTTAGCGTTACACTTTGCGTGTGAGTGTAAGAAGCAAGTCGCGTGTGGCCAATCCTCGACTTCGAGGCATCTCCCCTCATCCTTTGCTTCCCTAAGTGTAATGTAGAGCCGCCAAGTGTTTCATAAATAAATTACAGGTAATGTGTGTTATATAATATATGTGTTTTTTGCCAAAAAAAACCTCATGCCCTCTTCTGAATGTAGACACCAGGGTCCCGGCCCTCTCCCTGTTGGTGAGCTACGCTCCCCCATGTGCATGTTGGGGTGATCAAAATTTACGAATTTTCTGGTAATATTTTGGCCCTCACCCCAGCATGTAACAATATTTTATTCGTCATGAAAATAGCTTAAACATATACTCCCGATTTTCTCAGGCTTTCAGCCAGGTGTAGAGTTGACTAGCAACCAACGTTTCGGAATCGCCCGAAAAACTCTAAGGGTGTCCAGCCAGCAAAGCTTCAGCTTATGTCTTAAACATGTGGTATTTTAATCAAAATTGTTGGAAACATATTTGACCAAATACAAAATAACGAAAATTATTCCATGTAAAGGGTAGTGTTTTCTTCACAGTCTTTGTATCGCATCCTTGGAAGGTCCTGAACTTAAATAACAAGTTTCATACAGATATACACATCCATCCATAATCCCCATACACAAGTACCTTTTCTGAAAATTTAAGTTTAGGGTACTTTAAAACATATATTTTGGTAAAATGTTGGCATCTAATTTTTGGGTGGAGTATAATACTCGCTCTTCTTGCTGTAAGTACATGTGGAAGAAGTGGAATTGCTTGCAATTTGTCTTTTGGTGAAAAGTATTACTTAAGAGAAACTGGTAAGCCTTGTGTTTCTGGTAAGTTTTATTCATAAAACTTCGATAGGAGAATCTATAAAATTATTTGCTTCCTATTATTTGTGTGCATAGTTATACCAATTAGGCTGCACATAATTCTTCTGAATGCCTTTTTGTTTGATACGGCAAACGGTATAATTTCGAAAACGTAATAGGGTTAAGCAACGGTTAATTTTTGTTAGAACTCCAGAAAAAAAGTCCTATTATAGCTTTTGAAATCTAATTTTACCTTGCATATGGAAAGAGAAAGGGGGCTGAAGAAGGACTGAGAAAGAACGAGATAGGAAGTGGGTGAGAGGGAAAAAGGTAATGAAGGAGAGGGTGATTGAGGTTAGTAAGAATGAGAGAATATGAGAGGATCAGAGAATGATTACAGATTACAGATGAAAGAGGGAGGGGGATGCAAAGGAAGAGAAGTGAAATGAATCTTCGCTGTTAACGAATATAGCGAGTGGGTTGTGAATTATGTTTGTAAAGCGTGGTGTAGGAAACGTATTAAAGATGATAAGATTATTAATAATCACTCGCAATTATAATTAGCAAATTATGATAATTATTATAATCGACCACGACATACTTACAGGTATAATATAATTGTGGCATGTCATAATTCATTTTAACTTTTATACATTTATTACTGGAGCTCATAATTTGCAACATATCTCACATAATCCCCCTTATCCTTAGACAAGAAGCAACACAGTTCTAAAATAATGCCCCGATAGTTAGGCAACAACAGTTTATTGTCACTTTGTCTAACGTTTAGGAGCATTGTGCGGCGTCGACTACTATGACGTATGATCACTGTATGCCATCGATCTTGAACCAAGTATTACTTGTTTGTGCTGGCAGGTCAAACAATCCCTTTGGCGCTAGGGCAAATTTCAGCCCCCAGGTGGAGCTGTGAGCTTTGCCAGTAGAAAAAAGAGAGAAAAAAAATTAACAGGAGGTTGCGTCACCTGATAGCAGTATGCAGGGCTACACAAAGCGCGAACTATGGGTAAGGAAAGAAGAGCATGCAATCTAAACAACGTTGAGGTATTTTATGTAAATTAGTGGTTGAGATGTGCAATACAAAAAACATATATGAGGCTTTCTGAGTTCAGTGCGGACGGTCACTACATATCAATTAAACCTTTTTTTAAATTTAATCTTATTTTATAAATATCTGTATGGTTTAAATGTTATTACCTTAAGTTGGGATTACTTTGGTCTAAATTTGTTTTAAATTTCTCACCTTTCTGTAAGGTTACCACACAGTTATGATGTTAGCTGCGCTTTACAATACTTACCGTATATTGAAGTTAGGAAATTTAAAACATAATTTTAGGTCATATTTACTCCAAAGAGCCGCAGTCACTCTACCTTATGAAAATGAAAAACTTTATACTCAAGAAACGTCTATATATATATATATAAGAAATTTTCCTTTTTACCGAAATTAGGGAACATTTTCGATTATTCCGCTTGATAACAATTCTGCTCTTTGTCGACTTCATAAATAGGTTTTCTTTTCAAATCGGTGCTAAGACGTAATTCTCGCATATTATTCAGAGTGATTAAACTTTCAATTCATTTAAATGAAAAATGTTAATTTTAAACTGTTACAGGTAACACACTCTGCTCTTTCTTACCTGTTGCTTCTAAAGGCTAGGTGGTGTCCTAGCAGCGTTGCTAGGAATGATTAAACTCAATAATATTGCCTTCGGAATTACTCCTATTCCATCTGCGAAAGAACGCTGGAGAAAAATCCAACTTTGTTTTGAGCTGTATATTAATGAGCTTTCAATAAGCCCTGAGGAATGGCCGGCCCTCGTAACCGTGGTCGCTGGAGTGGTCGCTTCGGCGCTCCGCCAAGCTGAGGGTCGCGGGTTCGAGTTCCGCCACGGGCATGGGTGTTTGTGTGTATGTATGTGTGTTGCGGAAATAAGCGGTATGAAAACAGTAAAACACAGTAGCATAAACTGGGTACAACAAGGGAACTTTTAAAATTTAAAAAAAAAAGAAAAAAAAAACTACCGACTCTGTTCATTTCCTCTTGAGCACTTAATGTCAATAAAATATATCTAAATGGCATTAAGTTTACGTTGGACACACGTGCATTCAGAACAGTTGAAATCAGATTACTCTACATTCAAATCATGAATTCCTGCAGACTCGCACAATGTGAAACCGAATCCTCCCATAAACGTCAGAGTTTAGATAGATGGTTTATTAAATTGGACCCCAGCATGTCAAAGTTAATAGACGCACTCTCCAATTAAAATCGTTTGCGAACCGCATTTAAATTTTAATCAAAAGCTTTCGGAAGCAAATGATGATTACCAGTGTTCGGCAACCTTTACTCTGATCAAACTTGTGCTCGGATTTTCATTCCTAATGAGCTAGTTTTCAAACTTCTGTTACAGCAAACATATTTCCGTATCTAGTAAACATTTTTTCACGCAATTAAACGTTACTTAACCTCCTTTAACGCAACATATACGGTAAAGTAGATAAATACTTTAGTAATATATGAGTAATATCTAACAAACAGTAAAGTAATATTCAAGCTTTAAAATTGCACAATTGTTAACTTATAATGAGGAGATTATAAAATTATTTTATGCAGTGCAGGCTAATCAGGAAGAATAACTTTATTAAGGTCACTAGGGGTTCGCTCGACGTCCTTTACTCATTGCAACTTCACATAAAAGTGGTTCTTCTGTTCATGTTACGTCACTCATGATAAATGTTTGATGGAAAAAATACCAAATCAAACAATATGGACTTGGTTGCAGACATATGGAAAACAAATTACCTATATCTATTCATGTATCAGTCAGTTTTTGTAACCAATGAGCGTTGTGAGGAAAAGCAAGAATCATATAAGATCCTTTATAGATGATGTATGACATTTCAATCTGGTAAAACTTAGATGTTATTTGCCCCCTGCTATGGTCTACCAGTTAGAAAAAAATTAATTCGGAACGAGTATTATTTTACAGAGTACTTGAGTGAACGGGTTTAGATGATTATGTTTTAATCAAGAACATTAGAACCATTTACGCGAAAATGAGAATAAACGAACGTTTTTTGGGGCGGGAGAATTTTCTTGGAAACTTTCAGCTGGTATGCTTAGATCCTCTAACTTAAATATGAAAGTCGGTGTTTATCCTCTATTCGTTTCTGAGTTATGCTGCTTGAACACACACACACACACACACTTGATCTAAAATCTCTGTATCAAACTTTTGGGTAAAATACAATACTTCCCCTATTGGCTATAAGTAAGCGATAGTAAGTAAT